>CM066337.1:20623596-21901096 GCA_033807585.1 Hydrophis major | reverse complement strand
AAAATGAATTGGAAACATTTCTTGAATTACATGACAAAAACTGTCCGTATTCCAGAGAGCAGCAGGGGACAGAAACCTCCCACCCCCAAGGCCTGGGTCTGTCCGGAATACAGCCACATTTTCCTTAGCAAGGACGGCCTGAACCCTCCTCCTCCTCCTCCTGCCCTCTGGAAGAGGAACCTCCTCAAGTGCCCTGGCATCGCTTGCTCCTCCTCCTCCTCTCCTCCTCCGTGCTGCTGCTCAGCCTCCCTGCCCGGACCACGAATTCAGAGCGTTTCTTTTCTTCCCGCAGAGGTGTCTGCAACACCCTCTGGTGCTCTGTGGGCAACACCTGTCATTCCAAGCTGGACGCAGCTGTCGATGGCACCAAGTGTGAGGAGAACAAGGTATGGAGCCCATCTCTGGGCCAGAGAATCTCAGCCCCGAAGCTGCTCCCCGAACGCCATTTTTGGCTAAAGCATGCCATGACACAGTGGTGGGATGCCAAAAGTTTTGCCACCTGTTCAGTGGACGTGGCTTGGTGGGTGTGCTTTCAACTCACCTCCTGCGAGCCTGCTCTCTCCCAGTTGCTTCAACAGCTGCCACGCGGCCCTCGGCTGCGCCACACAAAGCAGCTGCACTTCAGAAGCAGGGAACACAGGTGAGTATGAGAGCCTGGGCAGAACCAGGCAGAACCGCCTAGAATGCCACTACTGTCCCAGCAGGGAGGGAGCGACTGATGGGCCCTTGTCTTTGATGAGGGAGGGGTGTCTTTTAAAAGGCAGCTGCTATTTTCCTCTCCTTGGATGTTCAAGAGGGGGCAGGGGGCGTTACCACACCAGCCATTCTTGCGTGCAACTAGTTTCCTTGAGCCCTTTTCATGACGGGCTGCTTGCCCACTTGGGAGCTACTGGAAGAGAGAGAGTGGGATGGAGCAGGGTGGCAGAAGGCCAACCCGTGGCTCTCGGGCCAGCATTACGGTCCTGGCTGAGGCCTCCTTCTGGATGGCTGCCTGACTCAAGCTGGCAAGTGGTCCCCTCCCCCCCACTTCTAGATGGCCAGTCCCAGGGGGTGGCAACATTTTGGGCATTTTTGCTGTTCTCTGCAGCCCGATCTTCAACTCAGGCCTTTGGAGGCAAGGGCTGCTTTGCTGGCTGCATCCCTGGCAACAGGGGCCTGTCTGGATAGGCAGCTTAGCAGAATGGATGCATTTGGCGTCTTGCAAAGCAGCCTCTTTTTAGCCTCCCCCCCACCCCACCCCCCACCCCCAAGGAAGATGCTCTGGAAAGCTCAGCTGATCAGAGGCCCAGTAGCATCCCAGTCCTACGCTGGAATGCTTCCCATCCTCCTCTCTTCTGGTTTTCAGCCTCTTTCGGAGCCCAGCTCGCCTTTAGTTCTTGGCCCAGTTTCACAAGGTCCATTTGTTTGGCTCAGACCTCTGCAAGTCCCAAATGGCCCTGAGGAACCCGAGACTCCGGGTCAAGGAGCACCATGAAAGCAAAAGGGATGGTTCCTCCATGGCCGTTTAAGGTCCTGAGCTGGTAGTCTTTTGTCATCGTCGTATTCATGTCAGGAATACTGAGGCGCTTCCGGCTGAAAGGATAAACCCATGGGTCCCCAAACTTGGCAACTTTAAGATTTGTGGACTTCAACTCCCAGAAAGCTATGCTGGCTGGAGAATTCTGGGAGTTGAAGTCCACAAGCTTAAAGCTGCCAAATGTGAAGACCTTCGGATGAATCGGTGACATCATTGTTGCCCAGGGGGACGTCCAGTTGGGGGCTCCTTTCTCATGTCCCCAAATGAGCTCACCTGTCAAGTGGTACCCATTTATCCCCTGCTTGCCTGGGTTGGCAGGAACTGGGGCGAAGGACGGGACCTCACTCAGCTGCCCTCGGGTCTGGACTGTGGCCTGCAGGTGGTCAACCCAGCATTCTAACCCCAGGAGCCACCGAGCTCCTTTTAGCTGGTCTTTGATGGAGGGAGTGAGACTTCCAGCTAGCTGGAAAAGATGCCCTACTCCTTCGGGGAGCCCCCGCCCCCCTCCAGACCTCCTAGTCCCTGATGGGCCTCTGCTTGTTTCAGTGGTGCTTCAACGGAGAGTGTGTGAGCATCGGGTACCGCCCAGAGCCTATCCATGGAGGGGTGGGCGGCCTGGAGCCCCTGGACCCGGCTGCTCCCGGACTTGTGGCGCTGGAATGCAGAACGCAGAGCGACCATGCAACAATCCTGCGTAAGTGACTGGCCAGCTGTCCATGACACGGGGGTCACAAAGGGAGTCCAGCTGCCCTGTCCAGCTGCCTTTCCGCTTTGGCCCCTTGGCCTCTGATGGGCATCTCTCTCTTTGCTTTGAGTGAGGGGAAGGTCATGAGCCCCAAAGGTGGCCTTCCTCAGGTTGAGCATGCCCAGCAATCATGTGGCGCTGGGTTCCAAGAGCTCATAGGAGCAGAGGCTGGTTCTTCCTGGCATCCAAAAAATATATTTCCACATGGGGTGCTTTGACTAGCCAGTTGTCCTGGTTCCCAAGCAACACTGGGCGATTTGCATGTTTCCCACATTCCTGTTTCCATTTCAAAAGAGCTGGTGCAGCTGTTTGGTGCAGCACTGGCAGAGGTCTTATGGTCAAGATTTGGGAGGAGATAGTTCAGGTCAGACCAGACCAGAATCCTGTGTCCAGTTCAGGTTGTCACAATATAAAAAGAAGGCCGAGGAATTTGGAAGAATGTAGATCAGGGGTCCCCAAACTTGGCAACCTTAAGATTTGTGGACTTCAACTTCCAGAATTCTCCACCCAGGGGGTTGGCCAATGACTTTGGACTTGATTAGAGTAGACTTTCCTACGCTTGGTCACCTTCAGATTTTGTGAACAAACCTTAAAGGTCTCCAAACTTGGCAACTTTAAGACTTGCCAGAATTCTCCAGCCAGCACAGCTATGCTGGCTGGAGAATTCTGTGAGTTGAAGTCCACAAGTCTTAAAGTTGCCAAGTTTGGAGACTTCTGATGTAGAGAGAGGACCAAGAGGGTGAGGGGATTGGAAGCTCACCTGGTGAAGAATGATTAAAGGAACTTGGGAGAAGAGAATGGGAAGAAGGGCAGACAGGAGAGGGATTTTCCAGTACAGGAGGAGATGTGCCAGGGCAGAGGGATTGGAGAATTCCAAGAAAAGATTGGTCAGCCATTAGTTTGGAATGGTAAGAAGAGGTTCCTGCCTTGGGCAGAAGGTTGGACATAAGGTCCCTCCCAACTGTACGATTCTTGTTTTTTTTTCCAGTTGGCAGAACCCAGAATGGGTGAGGAGAAGGAGGAGTCGAGAGTTGGCAGAGCTCTGCAGAACTTGCAGGCCATTCCTACTTTCTCTTGCCCTCGCCCTTTCCCACACCCATCACCAGAGCAATTCCCTCTCTCCTGTCTTCAAGGGGAGGGGCTCCTGTCACTGGCCAGAGAGAGGAAGGCCTGGGGAGGTTGGTTCAGTTCCCGCCAGGAAGCCCTTTTGGCGCAGAGACCCCCTTGGGGAGTACAATACCTTCCCTTCTCCAAGTGAACATTTCCTACTGAATATTGCAGGACAGGAAGTCTTTGTAGCATTGGACACAGTCTACCCAGCCGGCTCTTCTTCCTGCTCTGGCTTTAAGGCAGCCTTGTGAGCGCAGAGAAGAGTTCCAGCCGAAAGTATTCTTCTTCTTGTGAATGTGATAGGAATCTATTGGCCACAGAAAATGCCAAGAACCGCTGCCAGGTGCCCCCAAAAGAGTTGGGGAGGTCAACGGTTGACCTCCAGGACAATGGCTGGCCTCCTCTCCCCTCTGCCTCCCTTCTGGTCTTCAGCCTTTTTGAGGAATCGGCACCAGTTTGCTTAGTTGGGCGGACTGGTGAGGATGGTTTCTCCTTCAAGCAGATGAGTTAGTTTTCCTTTCCAATCCTCAGCCCCAAGTATGGCGGAAAATACTGCCTGGGAGAACGGAAACGCTTCAGGGTCTGCAACGCACAGCCGTGTCCGGCCGACAAGCCCTCTTTTCGGCAGATCCAGTGCAGCCGTTTTGACCACCGGCCCTACAAAGGGAAGCTTTACAAGTGGAGCCCAGTCCCCAATACCAGTAAGCCGCTCTCGAGCGTCTGTCCAGAGTGAGGTGGTGTGTGGAATACAGGCCTGTACATTGGGGTACCTGCCGGAAGGGAGCATTTACCCAGCGGTTCCCTATGGGACTTACCTGTTGCCCAGGTGGCTCTTACTGCAGGTGCAATCGGTCACAAAGCTCCCCTTTTCCAGAAGATTTACTAACACTCCAGGATGTGCTCTCATCCCACAGACTCCCGAGGACTCTGTGAGCTGGTTCAGGAATGCCATTCATCTTCTCAGGGCTCCATAACTGGAGGTTGTCAAGGAAAGATTGGACAATCATCTGTCTGGGATGATCCCCTTCCTTGGGCAGGGAGTTGGACTAGAAAACACCCATGTCTCTTCCAGCCCTGTGTGTGATGACCCAGGGTAGGATACAAAATAAACACAATCACAAAAAACAGGGGAAGCCCCTTTTATTCCTTCACTTTGCTTCCAAGCTCCAAATATCCTTGACTGGAGACAAAAAACTCCCCCACAAGCAGTTACAAGAAGGAGGAAATGCCGTTTAAATTGTAAAGAGTAAAAAACAACACAAACCAGGCAAGGTAAGGGCTGGAGGACGTCCACAGATAACAGAACACACACTGGGAAGGACACCAAACTCAGAGAGGAACGACAGACTAGAAATATTTCCACGCTTTGTTTCCAGCACTGGCCCATAAACATGTCCATCCTTTTAACCAGTTCTCACAGCTGCAGCCCATGAAGAGGATCAAGGCCCTTTCCTCTCCCATAGACCATGCCATTCACACCTCTCCCTTATCCTCTCCTCCCTGCATGCCCTAGGATGGAGAAGGGGATGGGCCTGGGTCCTCCTCTGCCCTTCCCCAGCCTCCTCCACAACCTCCGGAGCCACACTTCCACTCCCTGTCGGCTGTTCCTCCTCTCCCTCAGAGTCCAACTCCACCAGGGGCATGACACTGCGACTCTATGATAAGAAAGAGCCCAAATCCATACCCATCACCCAGAGTTGGGCTGGTGCCTGTGGGCAACAGATCATCTGTATCCTTGACTGCTTTGGAGCCACTTCTGGGAGTCGCAGAGTCTCTTCCCCATCGGCGCTTCTGTACTGGAGCAAGCCATGCTGACGGGCCTGGGGCCAGAGACCCTGAGCCAGCAGGCGCTCTCCTGTCTCTGCAGGCAACCCTTGCGAACTGCATTGTCGACCCAACAACGAGTACTTTGCTGAAAAGCTTCATGACGCTGCCATTGATGGAACCCCGTGCTACGAAGGGAACGGCAGGCGGGACAGGTGCATTAACGGGATCTGTAAGGTAGGCATGTGGGGGTATTGTCTTCCACACACACATGTATGTAGTATGTTCATAAATTCTCTATATTGAGAGTGAGTGGTGACATGGGTTTCCAAGGGAAGGCAGTGGTTCTGTCAGCACAACAGGCTTCCTCTGGCTTAACTCAAAAGGGCTGCCTCGGTTACTCCAGTTGCCCACCTGCCGTGATACCCCAAGTCACCTGGGCTTGCTTTCCCTAAGGCGGCAGCCCAGAGATGCAAAGAAGGCAGCCTGGGGTGGCTGGATGTGACCCAAGGGATAACCCAATAGCCTGCCAGCTCCGCCCCTTCCTTGGGGTCTCTTCCCAAGCAGACAGGCTGCTGAAACGGAATCCTCTGGGACCCCCTTTTGATAGTCCTCAGGCAAGGCTGAGCACGGAGGGCTTTTGTATTTCGCCTATGCAGGTAACAGAAAGTCCCTGCTCATCATTGGCAAGGTGAGAGTGGAAGTTCACCACTTTGGTCCTTGGAGAGGGCCTTTGGTTTTGGGGGTGCTTCTATGAGTTGGTTCACTACTGCATGGGGAGCAGCACGGCTGCTGCTCTCGGGGGTATGAGTGGGGGGGGGAATGTTCCTTCCCACCCCAAAAAGAGCTGCCGCCAAGGGAACGCGTGTTTCTTGAGGGGCACCCAGGACGGCCGGACGGCCAACCAGGTCTCTCCCAGCGGGGGCTGAGGAGGCCCTCCCATCTCTTCCAGAACGTTGGTTGCGACTATGAAATCGACTCCTACGCTGTGGAGGACCGGTGTGGTGTGTGCCACGGGGATGGATCCACCTGCTGGACAGTGAAGAAGACCTTTGAGGAGAGCGAGGGGCTGGGTGAGTGCGCTTTCATTTTGGGGAGGCTGGGGCAGGCGGGAGATGGTTTGTGAATTCTTACCATCCTTTGCTCCTCTGTAAAACTGAGACCTTCTTGAATTCTTAATATTGAGTTGAATTCTTTGTTGTCATTGTACGTATATACACAGCATACATACAATGAAATTCACATAACACCCAGAGACCAGATTCACCATGCCTACACACGTGACAATCCCCAAACACCTCCCACAAGCAAACACACAAGCAAAAAAAAAAGAATTTTATCAAAAATGAAATTGTTTTTAATCACTTTTTGATTTTTCTTTTACTCTTACTTCTTTTTTCTTTTTCTTTTTCTCTCTTCTCTCTTTTACTTCTCAACTCTGTTTCTCTTCTTCTTTTCTACATTTGTGTATGTGTTGTTTATTTTAATTGTAAAATGAGTAAAGTTTGTTTAAAAAAAAATACACCAGCATCCACACAGCAGACCATGTAATCCTGTCCAACAGTTCACTGACGGTGGCCTTTAAGTTCGTTGTTAAGTGCAATTATAGTTCTGGGATAAAAACTCTTCAGGAAACGTGTGGTCCGAGTTTCAATTGCTGTGACACAAGGGATTTAGAACAAATGAGGATGTGGGGGAGAGGAGTTTGAAAGGCAGGGATCCCAAGGGATTTGAGCAGGAAGTGGATCTCATGGAAGTGGTGAGGCTGTTGCTTCCCACGAAATGAAGGCTTGCGTGTCTTCCTTTGGGGGGATTTCCTGGCCTCTTGCAAGCTCTGAGGAAAGTAGCTCTGCATCTTTTTCCAGGGGAGGTTTGGCTGCCTTGAGAGCCGTTTCCCTTTGGGCTAGACAGGCGGGAGACATTCAGGGGGGCTCCCTGGGCAGCCGTCAAAGAAAGCGAGAACTTTGCGATGTTGCCTGCTGGTGACAAGCTTTCAACATCCCAACAGGTTACGTCGATATTGGCCTGATCCCGGCTGGAGCACGTGAGATCCAGATTGAGGAGGTTGCCGAAGCAGAGAACTTCCTGGCTTTGAGAAGTGAAGACCCCAAGAAATACTTTCTGAATGGGGGCTGGACCATCCAGTGGAATGGGGACTACAAGGTGGCTGGGACCACCTTCACCTACAAGAGAATGGGGAATTGGGAAAACCTGACCTCTCCTGGGCCCACAGAAGAACCGGTTTGGATTCAGGTAGGCAGAAATGGCGGCTGGGGTGCTGGAGGGCAGCAAACTCCATCTGTAGGTCCCCGCTTGGGTAAGGCTGTTTGTTTGCAGGCCACGGGGGTAAAGCCGAAGTGGCTCTTCATACTGAGAGATGAGAAACGGTTGACGGCGGTTTCTTCTGCTTGCTCTAAATCCGGGGTGTCAAACTGAAGGCCCACAACTTGCTTAGACATGGCTTGCGAGGCCACCCTGGAAACAGTGAAGGTCCACCCTGTGGCGCGTCTGCCAGTGAAAAGGAGCTCCCAAGCTCCGTTTTCAGCTGCCACGGCCTCCGGTCACCCTGCCAGTGAAAACAGAGCTTGGGTCTTTCCCAATCACCGATGTCAATGTGGGGACCACTCTGAGACCCTGATGATAATAAACCTCATTCATCCAGGATGCTACCCAGGGGTTGATTTTAAAATCAGTCAACACTCTCAGTTTGGAGGGAAGGAAGGCCTGGGTTTAATGAATCGGGGGACTTTTTAAACCTCCCTGGGAGGAGTCTGCTTGGACAGGGTTGCCTTCCAGCCAAGGAACCATGTTCCTCTTCTGGCCATTGTTCCTTTGCTGAAGAGCCACTTGTGAGATCCAGAACAAAGAGAGTGATTGAAGAGACCCTCCTGGGTGCTGGTCAGATCCCTTCCGCCCATGTAGCTAGTCCTGCTGTTGCCCAAGGACTCCGAAAGGCTTCGGAGAGGAGCCCGAAGGTGGAGCTCAAATCCCCCTGAGACTCACCAGCAAGAGCTGAACCCTGCTAGACTCGTCCTTCCCAGCTTCCCCACTTCCTGGATGGGGATTTGACTGGCTATGAAGAACCTTGGCACAAGCTTCCCTCTCCTCTCCTCCCCCTCAGGAAGAGTCAGATCTATGTTTATCTTATGGAAAATACCTCACTGGTCAAAGGAGCACATCCCCCACTCCTTTGGAAATTGGAAGGGGCATTAGTTTATGGGATTAGGTCATGCCCAGTGTTTTGGGGAGGCCTATTGTACATTGTGTAGAGAGGTATGGAGGTGGCCTTGAGGGAAAGAATAAGGCCTCCTCACACAAACCACCGGGAGCCTCTCTGGAAAGGAAGAGGCTCAAGCTAATTCCTTCCAGGCTCAGTGGGGTAAATAAAGAAGGGAGGAAAAACACAACCTGGCTTGCAAGATCTTGTTTCTAGAGCTTGTCTTCAATAAAGCAGGTCTTCTTGTGAAGTCTGTTCAGCGGGGCGGACAAATTGGAAAAGTACACCCCAATATTCCTTCGGAGCTGGAAAGGCAGTGGTGGTATTCAACCGGTTCGGCCCAGTTCTGGCAAGCCGGTAGGAGCGATGAGCAGCAGAGACAGAGCCGGTTTTCTCCCCCGCTCTGCTCTTGGGCCCACCTGCCTGCCTGGGCTCCCAGACTCACTTTTATCCTCTGAATTTGAAGCACAGCTGCTTTGTGTGGCACAGAAGAGTGCTGTGTGGCAGCTGCTGAAGCGCCTGGGATCGTGCAAGCTTGCAGGAGGCGAGTTAGAAGGCCAGAGGCGTCAAGTGTGCGTTTGGCACACGCGTGCCTGCAAAGTGTGTGCACACATGCAAAACACGCCCACCAAGCCACGCCCACTGAACTGGTGGCAAAAATATTTGAATCCCACCACTGTGGAAAGGGCTTCCCCTGAATGGGAGCCTGCCTCCTTCTAGCCCTGGTCTCCCCCCCCCCGTCCCCCGTCCCCCCCGTCTAAAGTCAAGTCCATGTGTGGCTTCCCTGTACTTCAGGGGTCTCCCCAACTTGGCAACTTAAAGACTGGTGGACTTCAACTCCCAGAATTCCTGAGCTCACGTGACTGGAAGACTCCCATGCTGGCTGGAGAATTCTGGGAGTTGAAGTCCACCAGTCTTTAAGTTGCCAAGTTTGGGGACCTCTGTCTTAGCTCAACATGTGTTTCTGCTTGGCCTCAGCTCCTGTTTCAAGAGAAGAACCCGGGTGTCCGCTATCAGTACACCATCCAGCAGGAGACCAAGAATCAGAGTTCGGTTGCTCCCCCTGAGTTCTTCTGGCACTATGGACCCTGGACAAAATGCACAGCTACCTGTGGGACAGGTGAGGACTTGCCTGCTGGGCAGCAAGCTTGCTTTCTCGGTGGCCTGAGCAGTAGCAGCAACTGTCTAGCTGCAAATCCAATTGGACTGGCTCTTTCATTGGGGCAGTCCAGAAAACCGTGTGTGTTTGTGTGTGTGTGTTGAAGGGGCCCAGGGGAGGCAGCATCCTGCACTGCAAATGCTTTTAAGAACCCTCAGGATCAGGAGCTTCTGACATTACAGGGTCTGCTTTTGAGGCACCAGACTAATCAAACCTCATGCGACGGTGCAGGAAGCTTTAAGACCAACAGGGTTGCCTCCAGAAACACTGCAGGGCAGGAAGGGTGAGGCCGAAGCTCCCAGGTCCTGCCCAGGGCGGGTGCCATCTGCTCTTGCCTGCCCAGGTGGCTTCGGCTGCTGCCTGATGGGAGGAAGGCTAATGATGAAGGGAGCTGCGATGAGGAGGATGGAAGAGGAAGTATTTGGCAACAGGAGGGCAATTGCCCACCAGGCACCCTCAGTTCATGATTGGGACCAGCCATTCCTCGGGTTTTTCTAGCCTCGTGGGCCTTCATTGTCTGCCAGGGGAGATCATGAGGCAAACCGAGAAATACAGTCAGATGCCTGGGGAGAGATGCACAGTCCTTGGCACCTCCTGGCTGTTGCCTCTGGACTTTTCAAAGGAAACTTCAGCCTCCTGGTAATTGAAGAGTTAATTCAGTTGGTTTGGGTCCAGAAGTGGGGGCTTGGTGTAGAGAACACATGGCTTCTCCATTCCTTGGAGCCTGCCAATACATTGCCCTGTTGCAACGTTTGCGTAGGAGGCTCTGACAGTGAGAGGTTGGCAAACAGCTCTGTGTTTTTGCTTCAGACACTCCCATCTGCAGGGTCATCGGACAGGCCGCTGTGGCCTTCGGAGGGCCAGAAGGTGGGGGGGGGAGAAGCAAGCCCTGGAGTGGAGTTAGCTGACCTCAAATGGCAGGTCAGGAGGCTTTACTGATTTTCATGCGCAGATGCATCCTTGGGAAAAAGCCGCACACTCACAAGTGGGGTCTGACCAGGGACTGATAGAGAAAGAGATCTTGGACCGGTGGTAGAATTCAACTGAGGGGTTGACAGGGTGTGTGAAAAAGGACAACAAGAAGACGAATGTCACAATGCTGTGATATAAACTGATGGTGCGACTCCACCTGGAACACCGGGTGCCGTTTTGGTCACACAACTCAAAAAGGATAGAGTGGAACTAAGGGAGGTTCTGAGGAGCGCAGCTAAGGTGACCCAGGGGTTGGAAAGGTTTAAGAAAAGCTGTTTAATCTAGAAACAAGGCAGCTGAAAGGGGAAATGATTCAAGTATATATATGATCATGCATGATGTGGATAGAGTAGGCAAGGAGAAGCTGTTTTCCCCTTCCCAAAATACTGCAACCAATCAAACTGAATCCTAAAAGAATCAGGAGAAAGGGATATATATA
The DNA here is from genome assembly GCA_033807585.1 of Hydrophis major. Taxonomy (NCBI): domain Eukaryota; kingdom Metazoa; phylum Chordata; class Lepidosauria; order Squamata; family Elapidae; genus Hydrophis; species Hydrophis major. The sequence goes on along the minus strand of CM066337.1, from coordinate 21,890,174 downwards.
TACACACACACACACACACAACTTTTAAATTCAGCATTGGAATTCACTACTTGCGTTGCCGCCCACCTGGTTTACAAAAGAGTTGGATCCGATTCCTGCAAGTCCTGGGGTTGGGATGGGGTTGCCAGCGCTTTCAGCCTTGAGGGGAAGGGGCTGCCTCTGACAGTTATGTGGTAGTGGTAGATGGTGGCTTTCTTGGCAATTGGCTGACCCCACGGAGACCAGACGGGGGGACCAGATGGCGCCGAAAGTTCCTCTACCTGCAGCTGAGGAACGCTGAGTCACGTCTGTTGGAAGGCTTCATCCCGAGTTCCATAAGGCAGAGCTGCAGCCAACAGAGGTTTGCGGGGGAAAGACCTGAACCCCGGTGCTTTCTGGGACTTGGTAGCTAGTTGTGCTTGTCAGTTGTGGGTTTCCCTCTTTCGTTTTTTTTTTTTTTTTTTGGGGGGGGGGGGCTTTTTATCCAAAGACTCCTGTTGCTTACAGGTATCACCCTTCGTTGCTTCTCGGTGCTGCAGGAAAGATGCCCTTGCTGTCTTCTGGGATGTGTTTTTTTCAGAAGGCAGCTGGGTTTTCTTGGTTTTCCCTTGAAGATGCTTCACTTGAAGCAGCCAAACAGCCTCAAGGAAAAACCAAGGAAATCCAGCTGCCTTTCGAAAAAGGAGCTTTAGGACAACCAAGACCAGGAGGACCGAGAATCCCCCTTGACATTTGAAATGGCTTGTAGGGCCACCGACTTTGGGTGGTTTGATAAGGCCGCTCCCAGCAGCATGGCCTTGGGATTGACCCGTGGCCCTACCGGAGTTCTCACGGAGGCCTGTTCCTTGAAGCATGGAGCTCGCCTGGATCCACCCCCCAGGCAGGCACTCTGGCAAGGGGCCAGTTGTCCTGCGCTCCTCCTGGGGATGGTGTGGACAGCTGTCGTCTGGAGGGAAGCTGCACAAGGGATTCACTCACTTGTTCCTCGCCTCCACGCAGTCCCTCATGGACGTCCTCTGGGGTCGGAGAAGGTGGGGAGGGCCTGGGCTCTCTGCCGTGTCCCATGAAGCTGAGATCTGGGCCCACGTGCAGAGCGCAAGCTAAGTGTCCTTTGGGATGCAAGGCCTTTGGTGGGGGGTGGACACGGTCTAGCCAAGACCCTGTGGCTCCCCCCACCCCTTTGAGAGGCACATCTTTTGGCCCCCGAGGAAGAGCTGGCAGAGGCTGCAGTGGTTCAGCTGGAGGCTTGGTCCTCAAAGCCAGCAGTGGTGCTACGAAGGCTGAGAGAAACGACTCGAAAGTGTTTGTAGCTTCTCAGGACTAGGAGTAGCTGTTTGCACCTTCTAGAAAGAAATGGATGCACATTTTTGATCCAGGACAAAGACAGGCCAATGGGGGCGAATGAACACTGATCTAACTGCTTCTTCATTAGCTGAAATGAGCTGGGAGAGGATGTTTGCCAGCCAAGCAGGTTTTTTTTTAATTTCCTGCCAGCAGTAAGAGCTTCCAAAAATACATCAGAATTTGGCTAGTTGCCTCCCTGCTGGGGATTCTCCGGCATCATGACCACCCCCCAGGAACATTTCCTGTTCATTGGGCCAGCGTGCGTTCTCCATCCCTAGGGAAGGGTGTGTTTTGGCTGCCTTTGTGGAAGGAGAGGCATTTATCCAGGATTAGGTGGCAGCGGGCAGCAGAGCGGCGTGGTCACTTTTCCCAGTCAGTGAAACAGCTGTGCTCAGTGGCAGCAAGCAGTGCAGGGCTTGGCCAAGGGTCTGGGTTGGGAAATGGGCTTGTTGGTCCAGGCCAGCAAAGAGACAGTGACAGCTGATTCCTTTGAAGAGATCCTAAGTACACTTCAGAAATCTAAGGTTCTATTCAGAGATTTTGCAGTGTTAATTCAGCGCCAGAAAAATAAACACAGATGACTGATGCTTCATTGAACCTGTTTATAAACATAAGTAGATTTTACAAACCAGTTGTACATTTCTCCAACATGGAGCACCAACTGAGACAGAAACATATTGCAAGTTCAGAGCAGAGCTCCAGTTTCACTTTTTAGTTCAGCAGGCAAGCAGAGGAGAGAAGCCGTTTCACCTTCAAAGCTCAACATAGCTGCAGAGCTTAATGTAGAGCCACGCCTAGGCTACTTCTAGTTTCAGTTTCCAAACAGTCCTCCTTGGCTGACTTAATTGCTATGCCAAATTCATTGGGTGACCTTGTTACCGTGCTCTATTCCAGTTCATGAATATATCCTGACAGGTTCACACTGGCTTTGGGCCCTGAACAGGCATTTATTCACAGATTGTTCCTTGTGTGCTTTGTGGAAGACTTAAGTCCAACTTGAATGTAATGGGTTTATTTTGCAGTAAATCTATTTACAAGCTGGACAAAAAGATCCAGTCCCTCCCTCTATCTAAGCCGGGTGGGGTGGGGGGTTTCCCCAAACTTGGCAACTTTAAGACTTGTGGACTTCAACTCCCAGAATTCTGGGAGTTGAAGTCCACAAGTCTTAAAGTTGCCAAGCTTGGAGACCTCTGATCTAAGCACTTTCTCCTCCTACCCTCAGGGGTCCAGAGACAGATGGTGCGTTGCCTTGAGAAAGCCGCTGGGTTTGTGGAGGAGCAGCACTGCAATGCTCTCAGCCGGCCTGATGACAAGCGAAGGAATTGCAACAAGGGACCCTGTCCAGCCAGGTCAGCTCTTGGGCTAACCCCCAAAATGTAGGATGCTTCACAATTGAAAAGAAAACTTCTACCCGAAAATCAATGTCTGGGAGAAGAATGCTGCTTGGCCAATTCTGCAGAATCTGGGGCAGGGGTCTCCAACCTTGGCTCCTGGAAGCCTGGCGGACTTCAACTCCCAGAGTTCCACAGCCAGCAAAGCTGGCTGTGGAATTCTGGGAGTTGAAGTCCGCCAGGCTTCCAGGAGCCAAGGTTGGAGACCCCTGATCTGGGGCTTAGCTGTAACACGAGGCTGGGCCTCTATGGCTCCAGAGGTCATCTCCGTGAAGAAGCCAGCCATAGAAGCAGCGGTCTCACACAGCAAAAGACCACGCCGCCACCTGGCCTCTTGGGGACACGTACAGGGACTCAGTCTAAAGTGGAATAGCCCAGGATGTGGCAAGAGGTCCGGTATGGGTCCAGGATGGATCTTGTGGTGACCTAACCTTTCATTCTGTGTGTTTCCACAGGTGGTGGGCTGGTGAGTGGCAGGCATGTTCGGCCACTTGTGGTGACTCTGGACTGACGAAAAGGACTGTCCTCTGTATTCAGAGTGTGGCCTTGGATGAACAGCAGGCTCTTCCACCTGACAAATGCCAACATCTCACCAAGCCAGAGGCCACAGCTGCTTGCAACCGCGAAGTCCTCTGCTTGGCACGGTGGGCCACAGGCAACTGGTCAAAGGTGTGGGAGAGTCACATTGCAAAAGTCATAGTGGTGGTGTGGTTAAAAGGGCAGTACTGCAAGCTCCTGCTGCTGACTGCCGTCTGCCTACAATTTGGCAATTCAAATCTCACCAGGCTCAAGGTTGACTAAGCCGTCCATCCTTCTGAGGTCAGTAAAAGGAGGAGCCCAATGGTTGGGTGCAATAGGCTGACTCTGAAAACTGCTTTAGAGGTGGCTGTAAAGTACTGTAAAGCAGTATGGCAACTTTAAGACTTGTGGACTTCAACTCCCTGGCTGGAGAATTCTGGGAGTTGAAGTCCACAAGTCTTAAAGTGGTCAAGTTTGGGGGCCTCTGGTCTAAGGGCTGTTGGAACCTTGAGATGTCAGGAAGGAGGACAGAGGCCGGACGGGAATTTGTGGGTTTTCTCATAGCTCTTTGGGACCAGTTTACAGAATCCATCACTCTTTTCTGTGTTTTTTTTTTCTGTCCTTGAGCTTCCCCCTTCCAAGACGGGATGTGATCTCTGCTCAGGCAAAATGTTGATCATTTTGAACTGTGGGATCAGCCAAAGTTCTCAGATCTCCCTGTTTTCCCTCAGCAAAGCAGCTTCCTTCCTTCTAGAGAGCAAATCTATTCTTAATCCTCTAACCTTAGCTAGACATTTCTTTTAAGGTGTTCCTTGATCCATAATCCAATTTGATTTTCTGTAGACCAAAGTTAATTCTGAAACCCAAAGAGCTGAGTGTTGAAGTTGGAGGCTAGCTTGGTTTTTCTTTATCCCCCAGTCTTTTCTGCTTATGACAGGGGCCTTCGTCTCGTAGCGTCTCACTTTTAGATTTCCTCTGTTTTGCTATCCTAGTGCTCGGTGACCTGTGGGAAAGGAACTCAAAGGCGCCCCGTTTTCTGCCCCACTGACCCCAGAGCCAAGTGTGATCTAGCAGAAAGACCAGCCTCCGAGGTCGACTGCTGGGCCTCGCCCTGTTGGAATAGGATGGAGAACAGTGTTCCCGATTGGTCTGGAAGTGGCTCCTCCATCAATTTCAACGAAATTGATTTCATCCCCAATTATCATGTCCCCAAATTTGGTCCTTCAGCTCCCAAATCTGAAAACGTTATTACAGAGGAAGTTCTCCCCCCCAGCAACCATAAGAATGGAAACGTGTTTGTGGATGACTTTTATTATGATTATAATTTTATCAATTTTCATGAGGACTTGGCTTATGAACTGGTGGAGGAAAAGAACAGTAAAAAGGAAGAGTTGGAGCCCAACTTTGGGGTCAAGATTTCTCACAAGATGGAAACCCTTCCTGGTCTTCCTCCCACCACAGACCTGAAAGTCAAATTGGCTGATCAAGGTTCCACGTCTCCTACTCTTGGGCAGGAATATGAGAAGAAGCGTGATAATGTTCAAGACAGTAGCACAACTGGCCCCTTGCAGGATTCCTTCGTTACCAGAATTGTCACCAGCTCTTCTGCTTCAGTTCAGCCATCACTTTCAGAAGATCATACTTCCACTTCAACAGTGAAGCCTCCTCCTTTGTGGAGCAACAACTATGTATTCGGTGGTGCTATTCAAGAACCTCCTTCTACAAATACTTCTTTGGAAGCCAGCACCTCAAGACCTGATTCCTCCATCAGCTCTCCTGACTTGGATGTACTTGCTCCAACAATGTCTTCTGCCGAGGACGGCGATCGCAGAAATGAATTTGGGACTCCAAGCAACACAGAGACTCCTGGTGGGAGGATGCAGGACCCCAAGATTCCTGAACTCAGTGATAGCGGCGATCATAATTTGTGGGAAATGCTGGAAGAAACCAGCAGAAAGCAGAGCAACGGAGACAGAGCCACGGTCAAGGGCGAAGGTAACATGGATGCTGCTTATACAGCAAAAGAAAATCTGGTAAATACATTTGCCAGAGCGACTGCAAGAATCACTGGGACACCCTCCCGCCTCACCCACCATCTCTCTGCTTCGGCTGAAGCCGCCTGGACTGTTTCTGTTCCAGATGCAGAGACGAGCAGCATCTCAGGACCGGACCATCTCAAGAAGGCCCGCTGGCTCACCGTGGAGCTTTCATCAGGGGCGTCTCCCTCCACTTCTGCATACCAGTTGCCCGGATCCAGCAGAAAGACCCAAAGGCTCCACCATCCGGTCACTCTGACACCCCAGATACCAACTGAATCAAACGCTTTGGATCGGAGGAGGATCCCCACTTCTTCTCCCTCTGCATTGCTTCCTTCACACCAGGAGCAATCTAATACGATTGAGGCAGATCTGGAGACTAAGCCTCTACCTTCCCCTGAGGATCGGGAATTCTCCAGGGACAGGAGCGAAAGTCCACCTCCCCGTGTGCCAACTGCCAGGAGTAAAGGAGGTGCTGGGCCTGAGGTCCAATTTCAGGAACCGGAAGAGAAGATGGCGCCTTCTGTAGCTCCTCCTGCTGCTGCTGCTGTAATAGCTGCTCTCAATGCTAGCTGGGAAGCTGGAAACTGGAGTGAGGTAAGGTCTCAGTAAAGCCAAGGTTGTTATCACTGGGCAGATCTCTGGCCAGTCATTTTGCTTCTCCCCTCTTCTCCCTTCTGGCCTCAGCCAGGGTTCTTTTTACGAATAGGGGTCATTTTGTGGACCCAAAAAGATATAAAAAGGGTTGGGCTGCAGAAATACAGTATCCTCCCTTGACTGCGGGGCTTGGCTTTGAAGCCTGTGCAAACAGTGTCCTGTCTCCTGGCCAGCTGTGAATCGTGGAAGGCCAGGGGAAAAGGAGGTGGGAGACCATGTGGGGCGCAGCTTTCCAGAGAGGCCAGAAGGAGAGGTGGTATGACGTCCTCTTGGAAGAGGCTGACAGGATTCCTGTCGTTTCTAGTGCTCTACAACCTGTGGCCTTGGCGCTGTTTGGAGGGTTGTGCACTGCAGCACTGGAAGTGAGAACGACTGTGACCTGACTGGAAAGCCAACTCCTGCCCGGCGCTGTTACCTGAGGCCCTGTTCCAAGTGGCACGTGGGGAAATGGAGTAAGGTAGACAGACCTCATCCCAATGACAGAGACTGATGCGGGGACAGACTTTTGATGAATTGTCAATGTGAGGGTGTCTCCTTTTTCCCGTGGATTTTTCCTTTTGCCCTAGAGTCTAGACTCTGCCAAGGCAACCTATAAGTTGACGTGGGTTTTAGTTTAACTCTCCCTCCCTTCGTTTCTTAAAGACCAGGGGTAGATTTCACGAAGGGAAGCCACTCAAAACCAGGAGTCCTCCTGGCTCTTCGACGTCCCTTCCTGCTCTTGCTCCCTCCCAGCACACAGACCAGACGGGGGAGGGAGCATTGCCAGCGAATCAGGCAAACAAGGAACAGGGGAGGTATTTTCACAGGAGTTTTCTTCGGTTTCAATGGACGTAGGCAAAGGCGATAAAACAGTTTTCCAAGAGAGAAACACATTAGCTCCAATTCTGAAGGGAAATGGTTAACCTTGTTTGTATCCAGAATGAGGATCTAACTAGCCAACTAGCTAATGTCTGAGCAATTTTGACAGGAGCTGGAGATTCGGTTGCCTAAAGGATTGGGAGAGCTCTCAAGCAGGAAGCACCATAGATGATCTTCGGTTATTTCCAAAGGCAGGCCTAACAACAGGAAGTAGACGCGGCAAACCAGCAACTTCCAGCCAGCCTTGTCGGGAAACTTCCATAAAGTTGGTTTGTGGGGGAGCCAATGGCCTCTAGAGGAAGGGGATTCTTTTGAGTAGCCACCTGCAGGGCCGCTTTCCTTCCACCCTGTGTGGTAAATCCAGCACGGAGCAGAGTTTAGACTGGCCTTTATCCGTATCCCTGAGGATCAGTGGGTTTCTGGCATTCAGGCAGACCAAAATGACCCCTTGTTCTTGGTGGCCAGGGTTCTGCTTTGTGCCCCGTGGCTCATTTTCTGCTCTTTCTGGTTTGCCACCAGTGCTCCAGGACCTGTGGAGGAGGTGTGAAAGTTCGGGGCATCCACTGCATTGACACACGGGGCCAGCGGCCTCTGCGACCCTTTCATTGCCACGCTGCTTCCAACAAGCCTCCCACACAGTTGCCGTGCCACACCAAGCCTTGTCTGAGCTGGTACACCTCCACCTGGAGAGAGGTGAGCCGAATGTCACTGGAGATGGAGGAAGACCCTGACTGCAACCCGAACCCTCATTCCCTAGTCCTCTTCCCCCAAAACACATGGCCAATGGAAGCTGGCCTTCTTGGGCAGGCTGGGAAGCTCTTTGGGGGGTGGGGAGAGGGAGTTTGGCTGCTGTCCTGCTGGGTGACCATTCCCTCTGAAGGAAAGCCCACTTTGTTCCCCCTGTAAACCCTGGAGCCCAGCACGTCCAAGGAAGAGACTCGGGGGCTGTAGAAGAAGGAACTCCTACAGTACCAGAATATCTCCAGTTGAAGTTGAAGCTAGCAATGCGTGACTTGCTGACTCCTGGGGGTTGGGGGTCCTGGCTGCATTTGCTCCACCACTGAAGATGGCCTGGTGCTCCTATGATGGATTAGCAGGAAGGGAGCGCCAAGGGGCCAGGCCGTCCTCGTGGCTTCTGAGTCAAATGCCTCTTTCCACCCTTCCAGTGCTCTGAGCTGTGTGGAGGAGGCGAGCAAGAACGCCTGGTGACGTGTCCCGGAACGGGGAAGTGTGACCCAGCCCTCCGGCCAAACAGCACAAGACCGTGCAACACCCAGCCCTGCACCAAGTGGAGAGTGGGATCTTGGGGACAGGTAAGCCCCTTCTGTGACACGGCCCCCGGCCTGCCTGTGCCCCCAGAGCAGGACAAGCCGGGGCTCAGAGAGCTGTGTTCCCTGCAGTGCACGGCCACGTGTGGTGAGGGCATCCAGAGGAGGCAGGTGAAGTGCCTGAACACCAACACCGGACAGGCAGAAGAAGACAGTAGCTTGTGTGAGCACGAACCCTGGCCGGAGAAGACCCAGAGCTGCAATGCCCAGGACTGTTCTGCCAGTGAAGCAAGTAAGTGGGCGTCTAGGGTGGCTGGGCACTCATGGCCGAATGACCGGGAGCCCCTTCTTGGGGCCTTGCTGGGTGTTCGGCTGTTTGGACAATTATCCAGCTGGGATAATTGGCTATGCCTGTGGGGTGCCTTCGAATAAGGAGGGTGCCAGTGTTGGCTGTGTGTGTGCAGTTGTTCCAAATGTAGGTGACTGCTAGGTCTTTTTATGGCATCTGGGCCACTTCTGGATTGGCATCAGTGAAACTCGCTGGCAAAGGTTTGGCATGGCTGCCCACTTGGGCAGACTTTGAGAGAAAACCTCTTTAAGCCACATGGCAAATGACTGGATCGTTGGGTACTACGTCTCTGGCCTCTGGGCTGGTTACCTGGTTTGTCGGCAGAACACTGGTGGGTTCATTCACCCACAGCTGGACTCTCTTGATGACGGGTGTCCAACTTGATTTCATTGAGGGTCGCATCAGGATTGTGTTTGACCTCGGGCATGGGGGGATAGTGTGGGCATTGCCAGGATAGGCATGGCCAAGCTTGACATCATTCGTGTCAGGGGTACCGAGTGCTCTGCCAGTGAAAACAGGTGCCCAATCTCCGTTTTTGGCTGGGACGGCCTCCTGCAACCTTCTGCCAGTACTGGCGGAGGGTTGCAGGAGGCCGTCCCAGCGGAAAATGAAGTTTGGGAGCCTGTTTCTGCTGGCAGAGGCACCACAGGCCGATCCTTCGCTCTTTCCAGGATGGCCACGTGGGCCGGATCTAAGCAGCCTGTGGACCGTATCTGGCCCCAGGCATCCCTGCTCTATGACCTCTGATCTCTGCGAGCCCCTGGATCTGAGACAAATGTCCCAGGTTGACCCTGATTCCCATTTCTGCTGACCATCAGGCTTTTCTAGCCTCACAGGGAAGTATTCTGGTAACCCAGCCTCTTCTCTTCCTGGGCCTTGGAGGGTCCTGCTCTGCTTCAGAAGAGAAACCCAAGACGGGCCTCTTCCTCCGGCTGCATTCCAAGGTTTTATCTCCACCAGGAATGCTGTAAACAATGGGCCCATCCGAGTGTTTGGCCAGCAGACTGGAGGGGAGCGTGAGACCTTCTGCTTCTGGAGATGGAGGGGAATAGGTTGAGCATTCAGCTGTGGACCTGGTTGCTTTTGCTTTTGTCCTTGGTGGAAAAGATTGGCTGGATCAAGATCCCAATGTGTGGGGTCTTGACCTAGCCTGACCACAGTTCGTGTGTTTCTACTGAATTTAGGCTTCTTAAAAAAAAACTAGAGGACACAACCGCTTCCCTGTTTTAAGTTGACAAGAGAGGCCCCTTTTGTGTTTTGGTTTGATGCTGGTGCTTTACCCAAACAAATTACTTGAACAGCACAGAAAAAGTATCGAAAAAGACAACATCCTGATGGGGGTTTTATGAAACACAAGGCAGAGTTCAGCCTTTGACAGAGTTGGCCTACCAAAGGTTAAGGGCCTACCTAAGCTTTGCTTTCTGGGGAGGGGGGTGGATTTCTAATCATGGATTAGAAAACGAGAGACATTTTAGATGCCCCTTTTCAATGAGAGACATAAACTTTCAGCCCCTGGCTAATGCTCAAAGCGCCATTGGGTCGCATTTCCTGCAGCAAAGATTCTTTTAGTGGCTGGGCGGGTGGGTGTGTGTGTGTGTGAGGAGGATTGTGGGCCTCCTCAGAGGGGAAGATTCACCTTCTGCTTGATTGCAGCTTTTCAGGTTTCTGCAGCTCTAAAGAGGTGTGGAGTGATGAGAGGATGTTTCCTCGCACAGACTTTGCAAGCCTCCCGCCCTTCTGCCACTGCCTTTGTTTTCATTCTTGAGGAAGAAGAGACAATCCACCACACACATCCCAGAGAGCCCAGGATTAGGACAGGCAAGACCTCTGGCGGGTGGAAAGGAGTCCGACAAAGGGCTTTCAAGGGGAGCATTGTGTGATGAGATGGTTACCACAGGTTTGGATGTCATCTGGGAGGCCCCTGCAATTTGACAGAAGGTTCCATCCTGATGTGTCATCCGATCTTGGAGCAAAAATGGCTCCCTTTTAATTTCTTAACCTCTGGTGGTTCTTCTCTTGCCTTTTGGAGCAGTAAAGAATACATTTGTTGAGGCTGCGCAAATCTTCTGACAACATGCTTCCTGTTCATTCTAGTTTTGAGAAGCTGATCCAAGTATTCCCCATATGATTCGAGCCGGTTTGGATTTGCCCCAACTCCGATCCAGTCCTACTGCGTTTGCAGAGTAGATCACTGCTATTTGGCATTGCCACAACTTTCTCTTGCTACCTGGTTCAAGTGGTTTAGGAACTGCTGTAGTCACCTGGGACAATTGATGGTTTAAAACTGTTGGTGGAAACAGAACACAGCAGTAGATATCAACGGTGGCGATGGAAATCCTCTGTGCCCAAAGGGATTTTATACTAAGTGGCAAACTGTCCTTAGCGGTATGGGCCAAGACCCTCATTGTCCTGCCCTTGTAGGAGTCTGATTCTGAGGGGGAGATTGAGCAGCTGGCAGGGAGTGGGAGTGTGGATCCGGTTGGCTGTGGAGAAAACAGGGGAAGGGCACAGTCTGGCTGGGCCTTCAGAGGAAGACCCAGGCCCATCCCCTCTTCATCCTAGGGGACGCAGGGAGGAACAGAGAAGGAGCAACATGGCTTATGAGAGAGAAGAAGGCCCTGATCCCTTTCATTTGTTGCAGCTGGGAAAACAGGATATAAGTGGGACATTTGCACACGGTTCCTTGCTGGAAGCAAAGCGTCCATTATCTTGGTCAAGCCTGGGTTTTGGCGTCCTCCCACCTGTGGATGCTGAGTTATCCTTTGAAAGTCTGCAATTTATCATCCTGGCCTGCTGTGTTAATTACTTCAGTGTGGTTTATGTTGGTTTTTTTTATTTCTAATTATCTTTACTTTGGGTTCGGTCTGCATTTCTGCCCTTTGTAGACTGTTTTTGGAAGAGTTTCATCTCCAGCCAAGGATAACTGGACATTGGGGGCCAAGTTGGAGGCATTAAAGGGACTATACCTATTTTTGTGACTTTGTTGCTTTCGTGCCACGCCCCAGCTCATCAGACTCCTCCTGGGTGCTATTGCCATTGTGAAGGAAGATGCAGAGGTTGATCAGGGTCACACAACATGCTTAGTGGGGTTAATGATGGGGATGTAGGTTGGGTGAACCTCTTGACCCAGTTAGGCGAGAAAAGTAGGTGTAAACCAAACCAATGTTTGCCACTCAGTGAGATTGGGTAAACTCCATCCCACTCCCCTCTGTATCAGTCTGTCGTGAGACAGCGCCCTTGCCCCTCCCAGCCCGCCTTCTGAGGAGGGGAGAACAGGACAAGTGGAGAGGCTGACCGGCTGTGAGCATTGGACTTTTTCCCTTCAACCGAAAAGAATGAACTTCTGAAAACTAGGTGTTTGAAAAGGAATCCTTTATTGAAAGGGGTTTTATCTCAACACCAGACAAAGCAGAATCTAAGATACCCCCAGGCATACAGTCATAGATAAAGGAAGTTAAAACCCCTCCCCTCATTCAGATGTGGATTTAGTCAAACAAAGAACCAACAAGTTAATTCTCCCTTCCCCTTCTCTAGTTCCCAGGAGCTTCTTCCAGGGCTGGAATTTTTATGGTCTCTTCTCATCCTGTTTCTCTTCCAGAGGTGACAAGTTTCTGGACATCTGGCTCCAGTCCTCCAGTTGTATATCATGTGCAAGTTATACAGAATCAATATAGGATTTTCAGGTTACATCAAAAAGGATTACTTGTACCAACTCCCCCCCTCTCTTCTTCTTCCATTGAAGAGGGGCAGATAAACGGATCTGACACCGGCCCTCCATGACAAAGGCACCTGCCTTCTCTTCTCCCCCAGGCTTCATCTGTGAGCGTGACCGCCTCTCCTTTGGCTTCTGCCAGACCCTGCTGTGGCTGGGAAGATGCCACCTCCCCGCAGTCCGTGTCCAGTGCTGCCAGACCTGCCACCCACACGGCCTGCTCCATCGGGACCGGGGTGACGAGCGCTCCTCCCGGAAGTGAACGCCTCTGTGTGCCCAGGAACCTGGCGGGCGAGAGCTGCACCCACTTCAGCCGGCCAGCTCTTCCGCTCTCTCGTAAACCAACCCATGTTTTCTGCCTGGCGTGGCGCTCCGTCCTGTGGCTGAGCTGTGCTCCAGGCAGCCGAAGAGAAACCTTACGGCCTCAGCCCAGGAAGAAGCCGGCGGGGGCCAATGCAACCTGGCCTCAGGAAAGCGGCTTCTGGAAGCCACCTCAGAAATCTCTCTGGTCTACAGTTGGTCATAGTCACTCAGTGTTGGCAGGCCAGCACAAAACTCCTGAGGAGTGATTTAAAAATAATAATAAAGCCAACTATTTTTATATTTTATGGAAATGGGCCTGTGGCATTCCACAGAACATAATTTGATCAGTTGGTTGTGTTATAACTACAAAGATTTTTCTTGCTATAGGTGTGAGGAGCTTCAGACAGTGAAGTTAAATGTCCTGGTGCTGACTGCGCACACACACACACACACACGCACACACACACATACGTGGTGCTACTGCTCTTGAGACGGTCAGGTGTTTCTACTCCGCCCAGCTTTGGGTGGGTTAATAGCTCCCCCAGCAGGGCTGGCAGTTTTGGGCCAACCTGATCTGCCATCTGGTGCCACCTGAGACTTGCAAGCCAAAAGGAAGCCTGTAGCTGGTGCAGGACAGAGGCCAACCTGCCTAAGATTGCCCAGGCGAGGGACTCAATGGAAACTTGCCTGACTATACAACTGTTCTGCCTCCTTTCATTGCCCAACCAGGTCTTCCAGAAGCTTCATTCCCTTTCTCTGTGAACGAAGAACGCTTGATATCGGATCTACATTTTCTCCATTTCTAACTTACATTGTTAGTCACACTGGCAAAAATACGTCTAACTCAAGATTGTGTGTTTGCTTTCTTACTTGCCCCTTGAAATTGGAGGAATGCTGCAGAAGTCCCCTGAAAAGTCTACCCATCTAAACTTTGTGTAATCTTCAGATAACATAAAAGATCACCCTGTTTTAACGGAAGGATGGCATGGCTTGGCTTATTTGTCTGTCTGGGGAGAGGGTTGTGCTTCCTTTGGGTCCATCTTGACTCCTGGTGGCTCCGTGGACAGGGCTGTGCAGTGTTGGTAGCAGGCTGTGGAAGCAATTTGCCCTTGTTTCTTCCGAGGTGTGTTTTGACCCCCTATCTAGGCTAAGAGAGAGGGACTGGCCTCTAATCACCCTGCTGCCTTTGGTGCCCCAGACAGGGCTAGAACCCATGGCCTCCAGGCCTTCACCACGAGACCAAACGGGAGCTCAGCCGTTCTGTGGACTTAGCCAAGTTTTAAGACCAATTTGTCCACTTCAGAATACCAAATGTCATCCTCATTCCAAGATGAAATTTCCCAATCAACCTATCAGAAAAACTGAACATGGTTTGAGAGAAAAGTATTGTAATACCTTTCTAAAATTGTTATGGCTATAGCTCTCAAGTGTGTTAAACTGCAATAGTAAAGTTACATTTAATTCTGTTGTATTTTTTTTTCTGTTAAATTTTTAAAATTGTACCCATCTTGTCTTAGTCTATGTGTGCTTGCTTAGCGTGGCTACAACCCACTCAGAGTACCCACTCATATCCTGCCTGTGTTCGTTCAGGGAGATCCAACTCCTCCCAGGCGGCTTTGGAAGGCAGTGGAAGTCAATCAGGAGCTGCTTAAAATTTGGGCCAGTTTTGTGGTTCCTCAAAGCTCCCACTCCACATCTTGATGAATGGGATTTTAACGGTGCAGATGCTTTCTCTTCCTGGAAGATCCCACCCCGCAGTCTGGCCAATCTTTCTAACAGACGCCTGCCTCCTTGCAAGTGGCCAGCCACCGAAGGGCACCAACCAGGGACTGTGGCTGCCAAGCCCTGCTGCTTCTTGAGCCAAGAGGCAGGTGGAATGGCCTCTAATACACCTTCTGTCATGCCCGTCGGAATCTGATTCGGAGGGGAAGGCTGAGCAGCTGACAGCGAGGGGGAGTGTGGCTCCAGTGGCTGTGGAAGAAACCGGGGAAGGGTAAAGTCCGGCTGGGCAAAGCAGGGGAGAGGTAGAGCAAGGCAAAGGGAATTCAGAGGAAGGCCCAGGCCCACCTCCTCTTCATCCCAGGGCACGCAGGGAGGAACGGAAAAGGGAGCGACATGAGTTGCGTGGCTTACGGGGGAGGAAAGGTCCTTGATTCCCTTCACTAGCTGCAGCTAGGAACAGTGTTTAAAAAGGGAGATTGCGCACAGCAACTTGCTGGAAGCGAATTGTATCTTTTATTGTTGAGGCTTATCTGGGTTCCTGGCATCTTCCCAACTGTGTTTTGTTGGCCTTTGAAGTCTGCAATTACTTATCCTGCCCCATTCAGTTAATTGCTGCAATGCGGTTTGTGTGGATTTTTATTTACAGTTGTACTTTGTTTTCAGACTAATTTTCCTCCACTTAAGGACTTTTTAGAAGTTTTTCCTCCAGCCGAAGGTGACTGGACATTAGGGGCAAAGTTGGAGGTGTTTTCTTACCTATGTGACTGTGTTGCCTTTGTGCCATACCCTGGGTCATCACACCTTCCCTGAGTGGAGACCATACCCCGATATCTTCCCCTGGAGAAGGTTACCTTCTCCATCTCTGTGTGTATGTGTGGGTGTGGGTGTCTTTAACTGGGGTTTCTGCCCTGAGCAGGGGCTGACTCAATGGTCTGAATTTCAGCTGAGGGATTAAAAGTTTTGACCAAAACATTTTGCTTTAAAGCAAAAATGAGTAACCAGACTTTAGGGACTACAAAAATTGTCACTAAATGCTACTTAATGTCACAGTGCTGCCAACTCTCACGCAATCAGAGTGAGACTCACGCAATTCAACCAATTTTGACTGTCTCACTCTGATAAACGAAATCTCACGCTAAAGGCCCGAGAGATCCTTGCAATGGGAATTCCAGCCTCGAATAAAGGCGCGCTTGTGGAATAAGACCCCCTCCACCCCAAACTTTATTTCTAAATCATCTTAGATTTGCAATTTAAAGCAGGCTAATCCGCTTGCAAATTTGCCGAAGAACGGCGGGTTTAACAGAAAGAAACTCCCCTCCCCGTCTCTTTCCCCCGCGGCCACACCTCTCTAGCAAACTAATCTGAATTTTAACCCTTCAAAAACCGTAGCTCCTTGCCTCTAATTTTGCTTTAGATGTGATTTTTCAGGGGATCGGTGGCTCCGAGCAGCTGCTCGCCTCGCCGATAAAAATATATTTGTTTTTCGATTGTACTAAGGGGATTGGTGAAGTGTTCCCTGGTTTATTTTTCCTTTTGCCCTTTTTATGCAAGCTGCATCAGCTATTCAAAAGTTAGAATGGAATAGAATTGGAATGAAACTGGAATGGAATGGAATAAATTGGAATGGAACTGGAATAGAACAGAACAGAAAACTATTGTCACTTTAAATGTACACTAATCAGCATACATTAAAACAAAATTTCGTTGCATTCAGTTCTCAAAATATAACCATTACGCATATACCCGTATATACCCACATACACATACATATATGACAAAGAAACATCACAGTCCATTTCAAATAATTACCCAATTATTTTTTCAAACCTTTTATGAAACTAAAAGGCCTATGCTATGTCTCATTGGTTTTCATAGTCAAGTTCCCTCACTGAAGAAAAATGTGTTTTTGTAATATGTGTCCTCATTTTTTTTCTTATGCCTATGGGTTAAAATGTATGTATGTATGTATATGTCCAAATCATGACTAAAGTATGCATCAGATTGCACCATTTAAAATGTAAAATTGTCAAAGCTCCCTACCGTGGAAGGGGGGGCACCCCCCTTCCACACCATCCCCCCCTCGGTCGCTTCGCTCCCTCGGGCTTGGTCACTGCACTCCCTCGCAGTGTCTCACTCCAAACTATCACTCAAGGTTGGCAGCCCTGATGTCATACAATTAGATTATTTGATACTAAAGTGGAATGGCGATCATATTAGCCACATCTGAATTTATTGTAGAGCTTCCCCCAAAAGAAGACAGCCTAGGAAACATTGTGCATCTTTGATTTAAGAGTTGTGTTCAGAATCACCTCAGTTCAACTTGTCTAAGCAATGGAGTCCACAAATGTCTTCAGCAGTATCAAAAACTAGAGTATGTTGCACTGTGGAGATTGAAACCCTTGGAGAACATTCCTTCCATGACAAACTAAATCCAATTATAGTTTTAGGAAAGCTTCATTTGTGTTGCTAATGGGAGGAGCTCAGGCGGAACCCACTGCTGTCCCATAGCCAGGGGTCACAAAGATCCCTTCAAAACAGTCTGTCTCTGGTAGGTACAGTGAGACCCACACTTTCAATCTGGAAACTGTTATGATTTTGGAGGGAGAAAAAATGATGAGAAATACAGACAGAATCTGTTGGAGCAGTTCGGGGAATTCTCCTCCCTTCACTTCATCTGATTGATGTGCTTCGAGGGCCAGATAACACTTTTAACAGCTGGGCTTGAAAACTCAGAAAAGCAGAAGACCACCACCATTAATCCTCTCTCAGCTGAGGGAAGAGAAATATTTCAGTCTCCCACACTCCTGAGTTAACTTTTAAAAACACTGGTTTGTTACTTATTTGATTCCAATGATGCTTCCAGCAGTGCCTTTGGCAGGGGTTGCTTTTCTGGATGAGGTGCAGGGCTCCGTTTACATCCCTTGCTTGGAAAAAACACCCCACTGCTCTCCTTCAGTATCCTCTGTTTCCTGCGGAGACGGCGTTTCAGCAGTCAGGTGGCCACCAGCTTTGCGCCTGGGGCCACGCGGCCCGTGAGTGTGGCTGAAGGCTTGGCCCAGGGCCTGGATGCCAGGGAGAGCAAGCAGCAGTCCCAAAGGAAGCGCCTGATCTGAGAGAGATGCCCTCTGCATGGAACAGTCTGAGGGCCCAGCTTATTTGGCTTGCCAGAACCATCTGAAGCAGAGGTCCTCCAAACTTGGCCACTTTAAGCCTGGCGGACTTCAACTCCCAGAATTCTGGGAGTTGAAGTCTGTGAAGCTTAAAGTGGCCAAGGTTGGAGTAGTAGTAGTAGTAATAGTAATCTCCCACCAAGGCCCAGGCCCCGGCCTCAGCTCTGGAGCCACTGCAGCCCCTCACAAAGGCTGCCTCGAGGGTGCCATTCCCCCAGCCTGGGGCCTGAGCCTGGCGGCATCGCCCCACGGCCCAGCACTCTCCAGCCTTCCCTTCAGGCCCTGCAGCCACCAGAGATTTGCTCTGGGTTGCATGAGGCCTTCGCTCGTGAAGCAGCTTCCAAGAGGTCTCTGAATACGTTGTGGCCCTGGTGTGGCTTTTGAAGGCCACGAATGAGCCCATTCCACTCCGGCGTTGCCTCTGAAAAATCTCACGAGAAGGGGGCATCCTTCTCGTGTATCAAGCTCTCCGTGACCCAGAGCGAGACTTTCGCCTCTATGGCTGTCCGGCTATTTCATTGCCCAGTGCCAACAGCATTGCCACCATGTGGTTGTATGAACTTTGGCCTTGTGGATTCTGGCATATTTCTCATCTGTTTGAACACATCCTTTCCCCTTTCTAGGGAAAATGCAATGATATATTTAAAAAAATAAACATTTTCTCAACAATTCTGTATTTGATTCACTCTTAACAGAGTAGCTATTTACATATACTTCATTAAGTGGAAAAATCAACTAACATCACATCTGAAAAATTACAACACATATTAAACGAACTTAGAAGGGTTGTACCTTGGAGGTCTTCTAATCAAACTCCCTGCTTGAGCAGGAGACCTTAATATCATTCCAGACTGGCAAAATCTTTTTTTCATAAATTGGAAATAAAAATTATTCATATTTAGAAATATCAACTTTAAGAGAATATTAATTTTTCATTCTATAGAGTTCATCTGAGGTTGATCAGGCTGCTCACTCTTGTTTGCAATTAATTGGATGATTTCAAAATGATGCCTTCAAGATAATTAAATTCAAGATAATGTTATATAGAAAGAAGTTGATACAAAGGAGACAGATATTCCAAGTCAGTCGGGGTCCTGCACACACTGGTCCACAATCTCCCGCAAACTGGGATTCTCCATGGCTGCTGCGACTCTCTCTTTATCATTGATTTGTTTGTTGACTGCAACACAATGGAAAAATTCTCAAGAAGCTTTTGACTGAGCAAATTTATCATCAACTGCAACCTGCCTCATACTAAGATAAAATGTTTTTGGAGATTCTCACGCAGGTTTGTCCCAAAGGTGCGTTTTCAAGAGGCAACTGGAGACCTTTTTTTTCTTTTTTTGTGCTTAAAGACATTTCGCTTCTGGTCCAAGAAACTTCTTCAGTTTCTGAAGTTCTTAGATAAGAACTGGAGAAGCTTCTTGAATAAGAAGCGAAACATCTTTAAGCAAAACCCAAGCCCAGTTACCTTTTGAAAAAGCACCTTTGGGACTAAGGGGGACAGGCTGGTTTTTTTCACTGATCATGTGCCATCAAGCTGGTATTGACTATTAGCACCCACATACAGTACACAGATTTTTCTCCAAGGAGTTCTCCTCGTCCCTTTCTTAATAGGTCTAGAACGGTTCTTTTTCTTTTTCTCAGGAAGTATTATCCATCAACTTTCCTCTAAATGAAAAAATATGGCAAAGGTCAAGGTTCCCCTCGCACATAGGTGCTAGTCTAGTTGTTCCTGGCTCTACAGGGCTCATCTCCATTTCTAAGGTGAATAGCCAGCGCTGTCCGAAGACGTCTCCGTGGTCATGTGGCTGGCAGGACGAAGGCGTGTGGAACGCTGCTACCTTGCCACCAAAGTGGTCTACTTGCATTTTTACACGCTTTCAAACTGCTAGGTTGGCAGAAGCTGGGACAAGGAATGGGAGCTCGCCCCGTTACGCGACGCTAGGCATTCAAACCGCCAAACTCTAACCTTTCTGATTGACAAGTTCAGCATCTTAGCCACTGCGTAGTGAGCATCATAACTACTACATGCAGTGGCATAACGCAACAGTAAGATCAAAAACATGCAACGTTTTAATGTATGTTTTGCAACAGTATAAAAGTTGAAGCCAATGTCTTACAGTGGGGTTCACTTAAATGCATCAGCTCCTACCTGGTGGAAATCCTACCTGCCCTGCTCCCCCAAGAAACTTTCTTCTAAGGGACAACTTGGCATGATTTTAGGAAGTTCC
The DNA here is from genome assembly GCA_033807585.1 of Hydrophis major. Lineage (NCBI taxonomy): Eukaryota > Metazoa > Chordata > Lepidosauria > Squamata > Elapidae > Hydrophis > Hydrophis major. The sequence continues at coordinate 21,870,632 of CM066337.1, read as the reverse complement.
CTGTAATGCAGGTCTAATTTCTAGCAATGCGATTCCTCTTCTAATAAGGATCTGTAGGCAATATTTGGTGCACCAGACCAGGGAGATCCGGGGCCTACCCTCCCACCCTTAACCATCCCCAAGCATGGAATACTCTCAGTGTAAACCCTCTCTGGGTCTCCGTTGTGGGAGAAGTGGAGGTGATCAATGTTAAGGTGCTTTTTTTCCATTGAAAATATTTCACTCTTAAGCACAACCTGAAGGTATACTTACTGTCTTCCTCAATAGAATGTGCCCCCTCTGATATGTAGATTTCCAGCTAGATGAGATAGAAAAATGTCAGCTTAGAACACCTAGTGCTTCACGAAGAATCTGTACATTGTTCTCTCTCTCCATTCAACTCTGCCGAATAAACAACCTACCCTCAGCATGTCTGCTTTAAAAGGAAGGGATTTCTTTTTCATGTATACTATAATGGTTACATATCTGAATGAGTATGGTAATTGTGCAAGTACTTCCTTCCCTTTTTAAAGGCGCTTTTAAACCAAATTTGAACTCAAAACTAATTAATACAAACTTTCAAATACCCCTTGAATTGGTTTATGTATTGCCATAACTACTCTTCACAGGACAATGTGCTGGTCAAGAATTTGAATCCCAAGAGGCCTGGGGGTTTCTAATGCAGTGAAATTCTATTGTTTGATTGTCATTTCCAGTTTAAACCCTTTCGAGTTGTTTGTGCGAATTCACAGTTCAGCTTAGCACAACACAGCACAAGCCAAGTGAAATCTAATGCCTGTTTCTGAGCTCTCCTTTCTATCATTCACTCATGAGGATGGGTGCATTGTCCCTTGCACACTGCCACAAACCTGTTGGAAGCTACTGATACCTGGCTGTGGTGTCAGGGAAAGGTGGGGCTAAAGCAGCCAGCAAGCTCTTGCAGGGGCTGACTCTTCTAAGCAAGCAGGCCGGCCTGGGGAGGATCAACTATTGGGGACCCAACAGGGGAGTGCCAGACCTCCCCCTCCGCTGCCTGCTTCCCCACTTGCCCAATTCTCATATCTCTATATTCCCATTGCTTTTTGCATTGCTTATTCTACTGTAACTTTGCTACGGTTAACATTTACACTTTTCATTTCTATGTTATTGTTATATGGTGCCTACAGTACCCCCACGGTGATTCCTCTGGAACATTTTGCACCCTGATGTGAGGTTGGCCCCCAATCCTCCTATCCTTTTGTCTTAAAAAAACTGGATCTGCCAGTTGGCTGGGGCCCCAATGGGGGAAGAGGACAACAGAAGTGATCGATCGAGTGACAACAGATCCCATTCCCCATTTCACCCCTGCCCTCCTGAGGGGACCTTGATTCTTGCTTTTATGTTTTAATGTATGTATATCTTTTAACTGGTGGCTGCCTGGAGTTACCTTATGATAAGATGGGCAGGCAATAAATCTAATAAATATTTAATACATAATAAATAAGATAGATGATATGACAGATGGTAGGTGGGTAAGTAGATAGGGTATAATTACATGGCCATCCCAGCCACCCTCTGGGAATCACTTCTCTCTAGTGTGCATATCAGTGATGGCTGACTAGAATCACCTTAGGCCTCTCCATTTGTTGTGGTTAGCCGGCAGCAGGTGTAGTCGGCTGAGGAGAGCGAAAACTCAGATGAGGGGCCAGGACCATTAGGGTCCTGGCCCTTCAGAGATTGTGGGGGCTGGCAGCAGCGATGAGGTGGTTCTTGAGGAGCCTGTACCAAGTTGTGCCTGCGCGCAGGGCTGCTCGCAGGAAAGAGCAGCTGCAGCAGCACGGGCGACTCGGGAGTAAGGCTGCAAGGTAATGGCTCCTCCTTCAAGCAGATAAAAGCCAGCTGTGAATCGGATGTTCTTTGCAGGAAGCAAAGACGTTTTGAAACTCGAGCCTCGTGGACATTGCAGTATCTTAAGTTGGTATTTGAAGACTCTTGTGTTGTGAAATATTTCTTCTCTGTGATTCTTGGCAGACTTGTACAGTTTTGGCAAGGCTTGTGCTTATCAGAGTTAATTAGTTTGCAGCAGCCTTTTAACCGGGGACTCGTAAGTCTCATTAAAAGGTTTCTGTTCCCTTTGGTTCATGTTTGTTTTATTGGACAAGGGTTTGGGTCATAACACCATTTCTCCCTTCTCTCAAACAACCTCCCTCCTGCAGGATGAGGACATGCAAGCTGTCACCTGCCACCCTGCTATTCTTACATAGCCCAAGCAGTGCCATCAACAGGGGTCTTCCAGGAGAACCTACCTCACAGTTGAATGAAGAGAAAAACACAAACGACATACCTTGTGCTTGAAAGGTAAACATCGCTGAAGTTTGATCCTCAAACACAGCCCTAAATTTTCATGAAAAAATACTTCAATTAGCTTTTCAAACATAAGACTCTTCCTCTGTTTCTCAGTTATGTTTTTTATCAGAACAGCAACTGACCATGCAAGGGAAAAGGCTGGTTTAACTTTTGGTTAAAAAAAAAAAACATTTTGGGAGGACCTGGGTTCCTTCATTTAAAAAAGATAAAAAACTGTGCAAAGTCCATTTTTTTCCTCGGGCAGCAAATAACATGGAACAGCAACTGTTTTGCAAGCCACTGGAATGTTTTTCACTTAGGTAAGAGCCTCTCTTGAGGTCATCTATGCCAGGGGTCTCCAACCTTGGCCACTTTAACACTTGGGGACTTCAACTCCCAGCTTTGCTGGCTGAGGAATTCTGGGAGTTGAAGTCCACAAGTCGTAAAGTGGCCAAGGTTGGAGACCTGTGACCTAGGCTACATTCAGCAAAGGGCTTGCACCTGCTTTGGCATAAACAGGGGAAGCAAACGTTTTCCTAGAAATCCCTTCAGCCAAAGGCACAAGGAGGGGCTGCAAACACAAGAGCCCTGACCTACAATGCTTGCAAGCTGACTTGTTGCTTCAAACTAGGATCTCTTGAAGTAAGAAATCTTCCCATACACCAACTTGGCAGCTTTAAGACTTGTGGACTTCAACTCCCAGAATCCCTGAGCTAACATGACTGGAGGAGGAATTCTGGGAGTTGAAGTCCACAAGTCTTAAAGCTGCCAAGTTTGAAGACCCCTGCCATAGATGACTATTAATTATTATTATTAATTATTAATTATTATTATTATTATTAATAAAGGGGGAGAAGGAAGAGAAGCAGAAGATGATGATGATGATTGGTTTGGAAAGCCAAAATACAATTTGCTTGTCCCCAAAAGATGTACCCCCCAAAAGCCCCACGTGGATGAGAAGCCAGGATTTAAGGCAGGGACAGAAAGGCGAGGCTTCCCCGTGGGGTCCTGGGCTGCTCTGGATCCCCCAGCCGGCTCGCCGGAGGCCCCCAAAGCGCCCGAGGGAGTCCTACCGATGAGCGTGGCCAGCGAGCAGTGGGGCACGGTGGGCGTGAACCGGATGATGATCAGACTCTCGCCCGGCCCGATCTCGGCCACCTCCACGCCGCTCTCGCTCACCACCTCCAGCTCCTCCAGCGTGTTCGGCTTCTCGGGGTCGCGGATGGTGCGGATGATATCTGCGCGGGGGGCAAAGGAGGCGCGCGGGCTGAGCGGGGAGGGTCTCCTGCGCCCCCCCCCCCGCCTCCCGTCCCGCCCCCCCCCCGCACCCACCGTAGACCTCCAGCGCCCGCTCCTGCTCCATGGCGGCGGCCCGCCCGCTCTCGCCCCCGCGCGCCGCGTCCGCATAGCCCGCGCTACTGAGCGCCCGCCACAGCAGCCCCAGCGCCAGCATCGCCGCCGCCCCGGGGCTTCCTCGGCAAGACAGCCACCGGCGGCAGAAGGGCCTCCATTCGCGGCGGGCGGAAGTCGGCGCGCGCGGCCGCTTCCGGCGGGGGGGGGGCGGGGCGGCGGCTGCGCGTTGGGGACTCCAACGGAGGACTACAACGCCCGGCAGGCCTGGCGCGTCCCCTCAGCCGGGCGCGGGTCTCACGGAGGGGATGGCTGAGGCGTTGCGGGTGTTGCTGCCGCCGTCGCCGCCTGCGGAGCCCCCGGCCGGCCCCTTGCGGGCCAAGCTCAGCCGCGGGCGGGGAGCGCTGGCGGTGGCCGGGCCGGCCGAGCTGCGTCTGTCCGGGCTGACCTCGGCGGCGCGGTTGCCGGGCGTCTCTCTGCCGGGCGCTTGGGAAGAGTAAGCGGGGCCTGAGGGCGGGCAAGGGTCCCCGGGGGGGGGGTCGCCGGCGGCGGCTCCGGTTGGGGGTGGGGACGCCGCGGGGGGAAGCGGAGGCCCTGACCCGAGGCCGGCGCGGCTCTTGCAGCTTCGTGTGGGGCAGCGGATGCGAGGAGGCGGCGGCGGGTCGCCTGCAGCTGCTGGCCGTGGCCGAGAGCCGGGCGCTTTCCCTCTACGACGTCGCTCCGGAGGCCGGGAAGTGGGGCGCGACCCTCCTGCGCAGCGTCCCCGAGGAGCGGCTGCGGGGCCTGCTGGCCGCCCGGGATGCAGGCGAGTCTCTCCTCGCAGGGGCGCCCCTTGGGGGGAGGAGGGGGGGGGAAAGGGGGGCTGCCTCTGGGTTTCTTCCTGGGGGGAAGCGGGGGGGGGTTTCTCCCTTCCGGAAAGCTGCTGTTTCCAGTCCTCCCAGTCCGGCTTCCCAGCAACTGCAGGGCTGAGATTGACGGTCTCTATCCAGTGAGGAAATGGCACCCCCGGGTTTTGCAGAAGTTCTATGTCTTAGCTCGGGGGTGCCTCCAACCTTGGCCACTGGAAGCCTGGCGGACTTCAACTCCCAGAATTCCCCAGCCAGCTTTGCTCGAATGCAGGGGCCTCCAACCTTGGCCACTGGAAGCCTGGCGGACTTCAACTCCCAGAATTCCCCAGCCAGCTTTGCTCGAATGCAGGGGCCTCCAACCTTGGCCACTGGAAGCCTGGCGGACTTCAACTCCCAGAATTCCCCAGCCAGCTTTGCTCGAATGCAGGGGCCTCCAACCTTGGCCACTGGAAGCCTGGCGGACTTCAACTCCCAGAATTCCCCAGCCAGCTTTGCTCGTATGCAGGGGCATCCAACCTTGGCCACTGGAAGCCTGGCGGACTTCAACTCCCAGAATTCCCCAGCCAGCTTTGCTCGAATGCAGGGGCCTCCAACCTTGGCCACTGGAAGCCTGGCGGACTTCAACTCCCAGAATTCCCCAGCCAGCTTTACTCGAATGCAGGGGCCTCCAATCTTGGCCACTGGAAGCCTGGCGGACTTCAACTCCCAGAATTCCCCAGCCAGCAAAGTGGCCAAGGTTGGAGGCCCCTGCATTAGCTAGTTTTCAGATGATGCCACTAAAGGACAGTCATTCCCAAGAATCAGAGCTCCTGTGGGATGGTCTTTAGTGCTCTTATTCTGCCCCATGGCTTTTATGGATAAACACACATTCTGGTTGTCTGGAAGTTACAAATTAGGTTCCACCAATTTTCATCCAAAACCTGTCACTCTGGTCCGTCTTCTTTACCTAATCATATCCTCTAGCTCTCCCCATATGCCTACCTGTGGTTGATAATGTGATAAAGGAGAGAGAATGCATTGAATCTGAATGCAGGTCAAATGGAAATACTGCTTCTTCGAGCAAACTGATGAGCTAATTCTGCTTTATTGTAGGGCGACATGAACAGGATCTTACAATTCTGAAAATACAAACTTTTTCCTTTGATTGTTCCCTAGGCAGCAATTCTTCCCAAGGTCATGCCCAACATTTGCCCTACCAGTGTTGATAGGTGTGATTTTCTCCTCCATATTTCCTTGATTAGGATATTGTTTTTTGCTTGATTATTTGCCTGGTTTTGATTCCTGCTTATCTGGAGTGGTGGAGAGGATCTGTTCCCTTCTTCTTAGTACTTTTCTTGTCTCTTTTGTGTGGTGTGACCCCTGATCTAGTTGAACATGCTTTTTTAATCAGAGTTTGTCTGCATGTTATTTCTCCTTTACAAAATATGAAATATTCCCTATATCCTCTTTTGCAGGCTTACTATCTATTTCCTCTGTGCAAGTGCTGTCATTTAAAAACGGCAGAGCTATTCTGTTGCTCAACAATCGTGTGGTTGCACATCTGGTTTTTCCTGGAGGAGAACTTGGGGAAGAGGTGGAAGGCTGCTTTAGACTTGATTTGCCCCCACAAGCTTTGGAAAGGACAGTGAATGTTACCTTCTGCAGAGGTATTATCTTCTTATTAGATGAGACGGGATGGATACGTATCCTTCAATATAAAGCTGGTGTTGGGTGAGCTTCCAAGGACTGTTTGGCCGTGTCCCAGGTTGGGTAATACTGAAATCTAAGAGTGAAAATTGACCTACTAGAGATTTAGCACAGCTTGACTGTGAAAAAGGCAAAAAGGACCCTGTTGATGCAAGGGGTCTTGCAGGGTGGGTGAGGAGGACACAGAAGGGTGGTTGGGGGCTCTAATAGATCCCATGGTTTGTATTCTATGAGGTGTTCACCTTTGCTTCTGGGCAACCCAACCACACTGCTCTTGCATTTGTCCCACAGCTTCTGTTCTGGCCCTTCCTTGACCTCACAAGAGCCTTCAAGAATCAACTCTAGAAGAGCGGATTACCATAAAACAAACCATCTTCCCTCCTAAGACTCATCAGTGGCATATAGATAAACACGAAAAGTGAAATGTTTGAAATCCTTGCATTCATTTCCAGGTCTCGACTGGGGAATTATGCACATTAATTATACATCTTCATTGACTTAAAAATACAGCAGTCATATGTTTCCATGAAAGCAGGGATGGAGAGTTATTTCAGCAATTGTTAAAAGACTTGACTTAAGAAGTGAAGAAAAGAGTATTTCTTGTTATAATTAGATTTATGGTGGAGGTTTTGATCCCAGCTGTGTCATCTTGCCCTAGACTGGAATTCAGTAAAATAACCCTGTCATTTGTTTGACAGTTGATCTTTAATTGGTGCATCACAGAACATAAAAAGATTGATTTTTTAAAAAAAATGGTATTTTCCCGCCAGCAAGTTCTATTGAATTTATAGTTTACTTGATTTCCTGTGCACATTTATTCTAAAATAAGATGACATTGCCCAATGAGGCTTCATCTGAAGCAGGAATGCATACAGTCGTGCTCTTTGAAGGGTATGTTTCTTTTTGTCCTGTTATTTCAACAGCCTGTGAAATTCTTTAACTTTTGCAAAGACATATTTGGTGCTACCGATGGTGCCTATTTGGCCCACATCAGTGTCGCTCTCTATCAGTCACGAGGGAAAGAAGAGGGAGACCAGGACATGCCATTTCCTCTTGTGCGGCTTAATATATCCTACGATCTCAGCATGGCTGTGGTTGTCAGCCGCTCCAATTGTGTGGCTGCTGTTGACCTCAACTTGTACTTCAGGTAGGTGAATGAAAATGTTTGAAGGCTATTTCTCAAAGGCTGCCTGATTTCCAGTGTAAAAATCATTTATATACATGATTTATACGGCCATCCATCTCGCTTGAGTGATTCTGAGTGGTTTATAAAGATTAAGAGCATGAAAACCATACATATAACTCCTCCTGCCCAAGGATAAAACAGTAACCCCCACATCAACGGCAGCAGGACTCACCTAATCTCTTGACCCAAACCCCTGGGGAAACATCCAGGTCTTCAGTGCCTTAAACTAACAGGGCTGGGGCCATCCATGTCTCCCATGGGATGCAGGCGGAACTTTGTGTGAAGGAATGCCCTCTGTGTTGTCGTCCATTGGCGGCCTGCGGAGCTGGCAGCAGAGTCAGACAGTGGAGAGGAACAGGGGCCAGTCCTGGAGTCTGGGAAGGGCTCAGACAAGGATCTCCATCCAACACAGAGATGGGGCCAGGGCCATCAGAGAGTTATGTGCTGACTCCAGAGCTTCCAGAATCTGACATCAGAGAGGCAGAGGAACAGCGGGAGCCTGTTCCCAGTTTGCGTTTGCACAGAGCTGCCAGAAGGCAAGAACAGTTAAGACAAAAGGGGTGACTCGGGGAGTAAGGCTTGGAGAATATTGGCCCCTCCCATGAGAAATAAAGGAGGAGCAAAGGGATAGGAGCTTTTGCAGAAAGCAACTTTGTTCATTCTGGTTGGTTTAAACTCTGAAGCTCCTTGTTGACTTTGTGGTCCGTTTGGCCTTGTATAGCGAATTGGCAATTTAGTCGTTGGCAGCATTTCAAGGGAGATAAAGGTGGGTGCTTATCAGCCTTATCCCGAAAGACTGTGGCAGACTTCTATTGGACTTTGATAGTGAATACCCACAATTTGTTCTTTAAATAAGACAGGACTTCCCATACTCACATCTGATTTTCACCCTATTGATTAAAACGCCTGAGTCAGTTCCTGTCAAATGAACCTAGGGTTTCCATGCTTTGGCCATAGACAAATCTATAGCTTTGGATTGTTTTTCTGAATCAATGTAAAAATATAATGTTATGGATTCATTTGTTTATTTTTTTTTAAACAAATTTTATTAATTTTACAGAAAACACAATACACAATCCAGGCATAACAACTTAAAAAATCTTTTCTAAAAAAAAATTAATAATAATTAAAGAAGAAAGCCAATAGAGCATATAAAATAATTTCAAATTGTAATATCAATATTTACATTATCTATTTAACTTCATATCTTATCCAGACTTCTCCTTTTATCCAAATTATATTTCTTGCTTAATAAAATTTTATTGCCTTTCATAAACATACAAAACACAAAACATAAACAAAACTAAAACATCTTTTCTGAAGGCTGCCTGGTCCCGGGTTGAAACTCTTCACACAGACACAAATTCAAACATCATATTCACTTTATATATCCTTCCATATCTTGTTATCATTTTTTTTTTATAAACCAATTTTATCAATTTTACAAAAACAGTGCACAAACAATCAAGGCATAACAGCTTATAAATTCTTTTTTAAGAAAAAATAATAAAAGAAGAAAACCAATAGAACATAATAATTCCAAATTATAGTATCAATACTTTATCTATTTAACTTCATATCTTATCCCAGCTTCTCCTTTTCATCCAAATTATTTCTTGTTAATGAAAATTTTATTGCCTTTTATCAATATACAAAACCCAAAAAAACATAACAAAACCTTTATATATCCTTCCATATCTTATTACCATTTTCAATAACATTCTTTGTCTGTTCTATTTCCAACTATCCATTCATCTTTTTTCTTTTACTATACTTCTCCGATACACTAATTGGAGTGACGCCTTTAACTCATTACCCTAACTTAAAAGTACTTCATATAACACTAAATTTATCTTGGGATTCTGTTCAGTAGATTCTAAAATTACACAATAAATTTTATACTCTAAATACACATATAAAAACACAATCTTATGTACCCTCCAGAATCCCTCTTTTATCCTTAATTAAATTCACCCATTGTCTCTGAATAAACTTTTTTTCTTTAGATCTTGCTTCCCACCATTGAGGCTTCTCCTCCCCCCCTTTCTCTCTTGCTTATTCTTCTCCTTGCCCTTTTTACCCCTTTGTCTCTCCTCTTCCCTTTTCTTACTCCCTTTCCTTTGCTTAACCTTGCATCCACCTTTCCTCTCGTTTTTCTCTTTTTTGGTTGTTTTTTCAAATCTTAAAATCCCCTTTTTCTTATCCTCTTTCTCCTCCTCCCCGGAAAAAACCCATTGTTCATCAAAGATGGCTTCTTCTTCCTCTTCTTCTTTGTCCCAGTCATTCTGCTGTGCAATCAACTTTTCATAAGTGCATAATGCCATTTCTAAAAATTGAAACAGAGTGCCCAAAGTATCTTTTCCATCTTGTTCTTCCTTTTTATATTTTTGATGTTCAGTCTTTAGTTCATCCACAAGCGATGCCATCCTGAAAAGAAAAACTTTCCCCAAAACAACCACCCAAGTATTTTTAATCAAAAATAATTCAAAAAAAGTTCTAAAGATTACCGTATATACTTGAGTATAAGCCGAGTTTTTCAGCACATTTTTTGTGCTGAAAAAAAACCCCTCGGCTTATACTCGAGTCAGATTCCCCTCTGAAAAAAAAAAGGTGTGGAGCTCCGAAGCTGGGCAGCCACTTCCCTGCTTCCGTGTTTCCTTTGCAACTTTTAAGCATGGGAGTAATCGGAAGCAGAAAAGTTCTTGCTTGAGGATATATTGTTTTTTCTTTTTTTAACTGTTTTTTTTGGGGGGAAGACCCACCGCCATGTGAAAATGCTCAGACACGAAATCTATCCAACCGAAAATAAGTGTGTGTGTGTGTGGGGGGGGATTTTAACAGAGGGAAGATGTAGGGAGAAGGCAAAAGCGACGGAAGATCCTTCAGGGGAAACTGAGGGGGAGACTCACCCTTGGTCCAGATGAGCCCCCTTCCCCTTTCTCTAGGCTGAGAAAACAACGCGAGCCGAGGTTGCTTCGGCTCCACTCAGCTTCATTTCCTCAGCTCCAGCTGCTTTCAGTCCACTCGGGAGGAGGGGGAGGAGGAGGTGGTGGTGGCAGCTCGCGTTGTTTTCTGATAGTGAGATCATTTCCCAAATTAATTGATTCACTAACCCAAAAGAAGAAGATGTTGATGACAGTGGTAGGCAGGAGTCACTCTCTCCCTTGCAAGAAAAAAGCAAGAGCCGTTCTTATGATCTCTCCCTCTCTCTCTCTCTCCCCGTAATACAGTCAAGCCCTTTCCAGCACGCACACGCGATCTGCCCCCGCCGCTTTGCACCTTGCAAATGCAAAAACCCTGGGGTTTTGCATTTGCAAGATGCAAAGGGGTGGGGGCGGATCGCGCGCGCGTGCTGGAAAGGGCTTGACTTTATTGGGGGGGGGGAGAGAGAGAGAGAGGGAGAGATCATAAGAACGGCTCTTGCTTTTTTCTTGCAAGGGAGAGAGTGACTCCTGCCTACCACTGTCATCAACATCTTCTTCTTTTGGGTTAGTGAATCAATCGAACCTTTCATGATAGTGAGATCGTTTCCCAAATTTCCCTTAAATCAGGGAAGAAATCAGAAACAAACCTTTGGGCTGAGAATAAGCCTGTTCCTATGATGCCATTTTTGTTCACTGCAGTGTGAAAAGTGTGAAAAAACACACTTCTTTTTCTTCATCTTCTTGTTCCCTATTTACTGGTCTCTTTCAAAGAGGAAATTGTGAACATCAAACTTATTCTCAACTGTCCTAGTGAAAGTTTTTATTGGTATCTATTTTTATTTTTGAAATTTACCAGTAGCTGCTGCATTTCTCACCCTCGACTTATACTCGAGTCAATAAGTTTTCCCAGTTTTTTGTGGTTAAATTAGGTGCCTCGGCTTATATTCGGGTCGACTTATACTCGAGTATATACGGTAATACTTTTCTTCCTTCTTCTCTTACTCTTTCTGGGGTTACTGTTTAATCAAAGAGGTCCAATTACCATATACCTTTCTTTGGGATTCTAGGTAATCTCCTTTTTCAGCTTCTGCTCCAATTTTTTTTCCTCTCCCTTCCCACTTGCAACATCAATTTTTAAATAATCAGAAATCTATACCTCTAATAAGGGTTTTCCAATTTCTTAAATTTTTAAGTCCAATGTCCAAAAACTCTTTTGTCCCTTAGCTTCAACTTTCAGAATAATTCATCTTCAGTGCCCAGACACATTTCAAATCTTCATCTGCTGTTTCCATGGGGTGGGAGAGTGAAGAAAAAAAAAGTTCCCTTTAACAGCTTCTCTGCCACTTTCGATCTTCTTAGGGATACAATGTATCCTCCAGCAATTCAGACAGCTCAGTTCCAACGAATTTAAAAGATGTTGATTGACTCAGCTCAGCCAGCACTTTCACTTTTCTTGCTTCCTCCAGCACAATCTTACCCGGTTGCTGGCTTCTTCGTGGCGGCCATTGCTGACCGCCGCTCCACCGCCTTGGAAAAAAGGGGTTTTTCCGGAGAAGGGGGGGGGGGTCTGCGGCACCCCCAACCCCCTGTCCGGCTCCCCTCTCTCTTCGCCTGTCCCTACAGGGCAGCCATATCCCCCTGACCCGTTTGGATCGGGGGTACCTCGGCGGCAAGCGCAGCAGGAATCGCGAGCGGTCATGAATTCCTGCTGCCACCGAAGCCACGCGAAACCGGAAACCCCGGATTCATTTGTTTATTTGAGGTCTGTCTACACCCATCCATCCAACCAACCAACTATCTACAAAGATGATTAGGGGACTGGAGGCTAAAACATAACAATATGTTATAACAGAACGGTTACAGGAACTGGGCATGGTTAGTCTAGTGAAAAGAAGGACCAGGGGAGACAGGATAGCAGTGTTCCAATATCTGAGGGGTTGCCCCAGAGGGGAGGAAGGGGTCAACCTATTTTCCAAAGCACCTGAAGGCCAGACAAGGAATAATGGATAGAAACTGATCAAGGAGAGGTTCAATCTAGAAATAAGGAATTTTCTGACAGAGCAATCAACCAATGGAACAGCTTTTCTTCAGAAGTTGTGGGAGCTTCATCACTGGAGGCTTTCAAGAGGAGATTGGACTGCCATCTGTCAGAAATGGTGTAGGGTCTCCTGCTTGGGCAGGGGGTTGGACTAGATGACCCACAAGGTCCCTTCCAACTCTGTTAATCTGTTTAATCCCATACAGAGAATATCCTGACCATTTATTTTGCAAGCAAAGCTTTGAGAATCTTCCTATGCAACAGTTGGAGGGGGTGAATGAAGATGGCCTCAGTAGTTCAAGTTATAGCATGAAGTTCTTGCAACCTTCATTTCAGACTGACAGGTTAGTTGGCAAAAGGTACTTTTATGGTGACAAGATAAGAGTTTTTTTCATTGAAAAGTGTAATTCTTACATCTTTATTTTATATATCACTGAAAATGTTAAGATTTCCCCCCCCCCCTTTTTTTTTCCAGATCATGGAAGACACGCGTACTACCTTTGAATGATACACACATACACAATTATTTTCCACTTTTGTGTACAAATGTTGAATTGCCTTGGTATCAGCATGTTCTGCACTTAGAACCTCTTAACTCTAAGAGTTTGGACACTTCTGCCGTGTCCCTGTTTCAAGAGGTTGCGTTTGTTCTTTCAAGCTCCAGGGGGAAAGATAATAAAAGCACTGAAGAGAGGCGATGGAAGAATATATACTTAGGGGACCTAGAGGAGCATGGGAATCTTGACTGTAAACACGTGACTGGTTTCCAGGTGCTGTTCACTGCCTCAAGTGAAAATGAAGGACTGACTCTTGTCCTGTGGGATTTGGTGACGCAGGACGTCACACAGTCTTGTGTGGGGAAAAACTCCTTTTTTGTGGAATATACCAGAGAGGAACCACTATGGCTTGTCCTTTCAGGTGAGCATCTTTGATTTTAACTGTAGATAAATATTTTACCTCTAGAAAATTTCAGAGTTGAAGTTGTTTTCTTGACATTAGGAGGAAGTTGTGTTCAAATCACTAAACAGTGAGCACTGTGGAAATAACCTCTCTCCTTTTGTGACAATCCTTAGAGACTGGCCTCTTCTTGTTCCTGTTTGGCTTTACCCAAGAGGAATTCCTAAACAGGTTGATCATCTATGGAAGCGCTAGCACTGTAGATTCCCTTTGCCGCCTCAATAGGTGGGGAAGGTGTTCGATTCCTATACATGCCTTAGAGGTAAGGAAATAAGCCCGGGCTGTCCTTGCTTCCAGGGTTGGGGGAAGCCGTGTCTTTCTGTCGCTGAGGATTTTCTGGACGACTCCAACTCTTTTCCTGGTGGCTATGAAGCTGTGAGGCCCCATCCATCCATTCTAGAGCAGAAAGATTGATTCCCCACACTTTTTGCTCCAAATGGTTCTGGCACACAGCCAGTGGAGACATAAGATCTCCTGCTGACAAGACAAGAAACTGACTTGATTAATTCCAGCACAATTTTTTTTTTGTATTGTGAAGATTGTAGTGTTTTTTTTTTAAGTATTACCATTTATATTTTAGTGCCATCTGCATATTTCATCTATTATGTATTATCTTTAAAGAATCCCAAATCTTACATAAACCACTGGTCCTTTTTGTTCCATATTACAAAAAAATATTGACTATTCCTTGGCTACAGTCAATGTTAAGTTACAAATCTTTGTAAAAGTAAGCAGTAATTAACATATCATCCAGCACTTATTTTGGTGTATTCAAATATATACAGAACAAATATGTTACTTAGAAAAGATCATATTCATTTAAGGCGTTTAAGCAGAGAAATTTGGCTGCTTGAACTCAACTTCTCAAGAAAAAATTCCTGTGTGATTGTCTCGATATTGTGACAGCCAGACCTCTTAAGAAGACAGCTCGGGAAGTGAGAAGCACAATCCATGGCTTGATGCTCTCTGGGGCACTCAGGCCAGGTGTTAATTAAGAGAGATCAGAGAATTGATGGTGGGTTTTTGTATAAATATAATATAAAAATATATATATTGTATATTTAGGCTGGCTTAGAGAACCGACAGTTGGACACTGTGGATTTTTTCCTAAAGAATAAAGAGAACCTTTTCAATCTGTCTGCGGCAAGCTCTGTACAAGATCAGCCTGCAAATACTATGTCAGATTTTTACTTGAAGAGTAAGTAAACTATGAATATTCACACTGACATTTTACAAATGGCAGCCTAAACACAAAAGAAGCATCGCTTGACTGAATGCAAAGTAAACCGCATTGAAGGCAGAGAGAGGGTCAGGGCAGATACCTGCGAATCAGAGGTCCAGGGGTTTTCAGAACGCTTCATGGAATGAATTGCATATATCATTTTGAAGACAAATGCAAACTTGTACATTTCTTCATGTGATATTCCCATTTTTCTTGGTTTAACCCTTTTCTTCCACAGGTGTTGAAGAACTGAGGCCAGCACTGGATTTACTTTGTAAGGCAATTCAAGAAAATGATGTGGAAACCCAGAGCAAGCATTTCTCTGAGCAGCTGTTGAACCTCACCTTATCTTTTCTTAACAAACAACTCCGGGAGATTTTTATGCACCGAGAAGGTAGAGTTGGTATGAAGTATCTATTTTACTTGAATTGGTATTCTCTGTGCCATCACTTAAGAACAAATTTTCTATTTCTGCAATGGGCTTATTTACAAATGTTGTGCTCCTTAAATCATGAAAAGAAGAAAGTCAAAAATGGGGCAGCATGCAGCTTCAGCCTTCATACCCACTTACTCAGTGGGTATTAAGTGTCTGTAAAGCATCTAAAGATATATTACGAGGCTTTGCAATACAGGTAATTAACTTACAATCCTTCATAAGTTACAATAATATTGAAAAAAGTAACATGATCAGTTTTCACACATATGACCATTGCAGCAACCCCCTGGTCACATGATAAAAATCCAGGCGCTTGGCAACTGGCATGTACTCATGACAGTTGCCATGTCCCAGGGTCATGTGGTCACTGTTTGTAACATCCCCAGGTGGCTTCCGATAAGCAAAGTCCATGGGAGAAGCCATTTGCATAATTAAGATTTGTCTAATGACCACATAGTTCACTTAACAACTGCAGTGATTTGCGTAACAACTGGTAAAAATAGTTCTAAAATAAGGTGCAACTCACATAAAACTTCCTCACTTCATAGCACCAGAAATTTTGGGCTCAGTTGTGATTGTAAGTTGAGGAGTACCACTAACACTCACTTTTTATCTATTATAATATTTTACTTACTGGCTGGCTGAAATCTTGCAGGATCATCACAATTTCCCCAGATTTCAGCCATGTATAATTTATTAAAAGTTTTTTATATTTGAATTGTTTAAAATAGATAGATGGATTCTGTGACATAGTGTAAATTAGTTGGTAGCACCAGCCACTTGAAAGGTCACTTATTCCTGCTTTATTTGGAAATACTCTTTTTCTAAGAATTATTACTACCATTTTCTTTACATACCAAAGAAAATTCAGAGCAGTACAGAAAAACAGTATTACAACCTGCAGTTACTCTTATCAGGTTTATACAAAATTGAATAAAATAATATTAATTTCTTTTTTAAAAGTCTGTTTAAAAAAATAAAATATCTGCTGGCTTCTAGAGTTACTGTATCCAGAAACTCTGTGGCTAGGTTGGAGCTGATTTCCTCCAGAATATTCATGTTGATACTGAAGAAAGGATAAAATGGAGCTCTGGGAGACTCCAACCTCAAAGACAAACCAAAATTTATCCTCCGACAGCTTTGAGTAGCGATCCTAAAGATAGGAATGAACTAGCGCAGGGGTCTTCAAACTTGACAGTTTTAAGGCTTGTGAACTTCAACTCCCAGAATTCCTCCGACAGTCATGTTAGCTCAGGAATTCTGGGAGTTGGAGTCCACAAGCCTTAAACTTGCCAAGTTTGAAAACCCATGTACCCGAGTTCCACAAGTATCTTACGATTGTTGGGATGAAAGTTGTTGAGCCATTCAGTAGAATCAGTCCTGCAGGCTTCCCTCCCTCCTCAGCCAGCACCAATGAGGCTGCCTCAGCGTTAGCAGTAGGCCTGAAGCCAGACTGATGAGAATTCAGGTTGGCTTCTTTCAAACCCGTCTGTAGTTAGCCAGGTATCACAGCTCCTGTATCCCCTTTCCCCCAAATGGGAAGCTGCTGCAGGACAGTGGTTACCTGAACCCTCAGGGCCTCTGAGAAGGAGAGTCTGCTGCCACCACCCCTTTCCATGGAGCTGACCTGATTCCAGCCCAGAAGCAGGATGAGTAACCAGGGAGCAGCATCCTGTTCCTTCTGGCTAACAGCCCAGATCCTCCCAAAGGGGATGGTGTAGTGGTTTTGTGGTTGTGGTGATGGATCACACTGCAACTTCTATAGTTGCCATTCTTCCCAAGCAGCCTTTTCAGTAGCTTTACTTGGTTGTTTTCCTGGTGCTCTTCACAGAATTGGATGAAAATATGCTCCAGTGTGTTGACATTTTCACCAGCTACATCATTAAACTCAGGACATTTATGATCAGGTTTCCTCATAAGCCATCCGGTGTCATAAGCCAGCCCTGGGATTCCGAAGATGACCTACCCCAAATGGAGCAAAGCCACTGGAAAAAATTTGATACGGAAGTAAGCGGAATGTAGCTTAAATACCAGAATATATTTCACCCGTGATCTCAATTTATTAAACAATTTCCTTATTGCATGTATGCACAGCAAATTGCAGCCATGTACAGAGCCTGCTCCAAGTTCAGCACTTGAAAGTAATTGATTTCAGTGGGAAGGAGCAGAGTGGGGATGTAATTGGTTTAGCAAGAGACCATTTTGTGCGTGTGAGAGAGAGAATGGTGATATAGCTATGTAAATATCCTGGTTTGTGCTAAAGTCATTTGGAAAGGTAAATCTGTGCGGGGCATTGTCTTGTAAAAGGATCAATAATTAAAGTGCAAAGGGATCCAGGAAGGCCTCTGGCTTCATAGGCTGTGTGGTCGTCCTCCTTCAACAGAATTAAGCTTGGAGACATCCCCTGAAATGGAGGGTTCGGGGCAAAGGGAGTGCTTTCTACACAGACCTGAATCTCTTCATGGAATTTATGATCAGGTGACATCTTCATAGTCATCAGCTTAAATATTTTTTAAAATGGCAGCAGCGGTTTTATAGAGGAGAGGCTGGCTAATGGCTTCTCCTCAATCTAAGTGGTTCAACAGTGTTTATGGCAGAGGTCTCCAAACTTGGCAACTTTAAGACTTGTGGACTTCAACTCCCAGAATTCTCCAACCAGCAATGCGAAGTTGCCAAGTTTGGGGACCCCTGCTCTATGGAGTAGCTTGGCTGCTGAATACAGACTTGTAGTCTTTTTAGGAAGACATTTAGGTCTGTTAACCTCTGTGCTGTGGGCTTAGTTTAACTACCAGATCAGCTGGTAACTCCCAGCCGTTTTGGAACACACACACACACACACACACAGGCCACTCAGCAAAACTGCTGCTCATCCCCAGACCTAATGTAACATTGCCCTTGATCAGCTCTTTTCAGGTTGCACTTGGTTTGCACCTCTTTGCTTTGATCCAGAATTCCTCTGTTCTACCCCCATCCCCATTTCCCTTGCCTCTCTTCAGCCTTTCAAAACAGAATACAAAACTCAGGGTGAATAGAGCAGGGAATCTTGAAATCACTCGTCGTTTTATTTCCTAGCAAGCTGTCACTGAAGCCCTTCTAAGCAACAGAGTGCCAGAGGCACAAGTCTTTTTCCGTCTGACTCACAATCCTGCCCAGGATCTTGGGCAGCTAACTCGGATAGGTCTGGAGATGGCCTACAAAAGCCTCCTGAAGAATGACATAAATGAAGCTTCCAAACTATTAAGGAACATGGTGAGTAACACTGCAACCCCACTGAGCTAATTTTAAATCTTTGCTGTATTTTCACGTACATAGTTTTTGTATCTTCGCATCCTGAGCATAATTATTTCTCCTTTGTTCTTCTGGGCTAGAGTTTAAATGGGAAAAGATGATCCATAATCCCCAGGGACATTTCTACCTGCTTGACCCACTGTTTACTGACCACAGAAAGCCCTTAGCCAAGGCCTCAGGTCCTTTCACGCCAATGCAGAGAATTAGGGCAAGACTTTTCTTTATGCATGTTTTTTGCAAACATTCCTGCAGGAGAATTTCTTTTTCCTTTTGGTAGGGCCTCAATGTGAAGCAGCAACTGCACAAAATTTGTTTCTACACAACAGATTACCATGTCCGGGACTTTTTGGTAAGTTTAAATAAAAATATTTGCCCATGAAATGATTTCAGTTAATTGTATTTTTACCCATGTGTTTGTTGTGGCCTGCCAGCGGCCAGCGGAGTTGGCGGAAGACTCAGACAGTGAGGAGGTTGAGGAGGAGCCTGGGCCAGTCCTGGAGTCTGGGGAAGGCTCTGACGAGGGCTCTGCGTTGGAGGCAGAGATGGGGCCAGGGCCGTCTGACAGTTATCAGCTGCCTTGGAAGTCTGAGATCAGTGGGGCAGAAGAACAGCTGGAGCCTGTTCCCGATGTGCGCATGTGCAGAGCTGCCAGAAGAAGAACAGCTAAGGAACAAGGGCTGATGCGGGAGGAAAGGCACAGCTGAACAGTGAATGGCCCCTCCCATAGGGAATAAAGATGAGCAAAAGGGGAGTGGTGTTTGCAAGAGACAATTAGTTCATTTAATTAGTGTGAAGATTTGTTCGTGACTCTCAGAGACCCCTTGCCAAGTATTTTCTTGTACAGCATTACGCTTGGAAGCTATCGGCCTGGCAGCTTTCCAGGCCTGATAAGGTCTGTGGTTGCAATTCACCCTTGAAAGTCTGTTTTCCGGGACCTTGCTGGATGTGAATGACAGGAATTCACATCAGCCTAATAATAAAAAGGGGTTTTGTCGGGACAAGGAGTCTGTTTCATGATTTTGTGAAGCTCAAGTCAGAATAATATTGTGGTAAACTCCTCAGATTGTTGAGTTTTACTCAAATCTCAGAAATGGCCAGAATGTAAATGGGTTCCAGTGTTAGTAGCTGAAGTGGAAATTCAGTTGCACTGACATCATTTTTTGATCATATGCAAAGGACTGGCAGCACTGGCCTTATAATGTTGTCCCTTTGTTCCTTCTTACCCTGTTCAAAATTTAATTTAAAGGAAACTTGGAAATGTGTGTGGGTCTTTTGGATGGAAAGGAAACTAATTAAAGTTTTGTTTTGACTCTGCAGGTGCTCGTGCTACAAGATGAAAATGTTCTTCCTGAAACAGAGAAGGAAATGATAGACTTTGTGTATGAGGTAGAAAATATTTATTCAGGCACCTTCCAAAGAAAGGAAAAGAATGCAGCCTGCTGCAGGTAATGCGTCTTCCGTTCAGTCACAGGTGGGAACAACCCTGGGAATAACCAAATTCCCACACGTGAGCCAAACAAAGATGAGCTACCTTTCTCCTCCTTGTCCACCTTTTTATGGTGTGGGGAAAGTGCAGTTGGTGAGCTAGTGCGGGATCCAGTCTGGGTCAGTTACTGGGACCAGAGGTTTAGCCTTTTTAGCTTTTGACTCATGCTGGAGGGAAATTCTCTCTCACCAGGATGTGTACTTTGGGCTGTTCTGTGTGTAGTATTTATGTGAGTGCCTGGTTGTGTGGATTTGGGATGTTAATGGCCAATTATTAAGTCTTTGGTTGTTGTTTCCTGCTCCTAAGTACCTGATAAACTGGTGGTAAATCAACACTCCTGTTGACTGAAAAGGTCCCCATTTCCCATTTTTCAATAATTTCTCTGGCTGTTTTTGTACCTACTCGGTCAACAATCTTAGTAGCTGTGAAATTGAAGGTATGTTCTTGTTGGTTGCATTGTGAGGCTGCTAAATGATTTAGGTCTCCTCATCTGACCGTTCGCTTGTGTTCTTGCAGTCTGGTGATTAGCTTCCTCCCTGTCTGTCCTTCATAATCACAGGGGCAATCCATGCAGGGGATCCAGTAGATTACATTAAAAGTTTTGCCCACCTCCAACGATCTTAGCAATGCACCTCCAATGCAACTGATCTTTTATTTGGAGGTGGGGGATACTCCCACACACAACCTGGCACCCCACAAATATTGCATATGTAAAATAGCATACATTCTGATGAGATAGAAGTTCCCTGAGGATGTGGGCTGCAGCACAAATCGGAAAGCTCGGAAGACTAAACCTCCGGTCCCAGTGACCCACCCAGATTGGATCCTGCAACATTATCATGGGACACGTATATTTGCCTTCATTTGTTGCTGAGCTATTGGCCAGGGTAAATCTGATGGGTATTTGCTATTGAATATGGGCTCATTTTGTTGTTTGGTTTTGAAGGATCATGCTTTGGTAAGAAGTTTTGGAAAGAATCAGTCCCCTGGCTTCAAGGAAATGCTTTAATTATCGTTTCCAGATCTTGGAGAAAAGAACCAGACTCTGTCGATGTTACTTATTTGGATTCTTTTCTGACTTGCACACAAGACAGAATTCATAATCGGGAACACAGGGTGATGCTAAACTGGGCTGAGTGGTGGAATACATCTATACGGGAAAGGGTCCTTCTTCCTGTGAGAACTCAGGAAGCAGGTAAGTATTGGTTACTATGGGAGCGTGGATTTGCAGCTTTCACTTTTATTTTTATGCCACCTTTATTATTGCTATAAATACCCCAAGGCGATGAACGTCTCCAACACACGTCCCTCTCCTCCTGTTTCCCCCACAAAAACAGTCCTGTGAGGTGATTTGGACTGAGGGAGATTGACTGCCCCAAAGTCATCCAGCTGGCTCTCCTGCTTGAGGAGGGGGCTTGAACTGAACAGGCTCCCACTTTCTAGCCCAGAGCCTCAATCACTGACAGCTTTGTTTTTGGAAACAGTTGAGGGTGGGCGACTCCATGACTTGCAGGGAGACTTCAACCCCCTTCCTGGCGCCTCCAAGACGTTCCTTCAAGAGAGCAGGGTTTGTGGCATTTTGATGGGGTTACGAGCAAAATTAAGACTGTGCAGACCACCCGGAAATCAACCTGAATTTTCCGATTTGGGGCTGGATTGAAGAGGGGGCTTAAAGCAGCCCTCAGGTTTCCCCCTGAATGGGGAACAGGAGGAAGAGCTTGGTTCTTCTGGATGTGTTGATGGAAAAATGATGAAAAACATTTTATAAGAGAAATAACTTGTCCAAATTGTTTCAGATCAACACATGTACATGCACATAAACATGATTTAGCTTCTGGAAGTTGTTTTAAAAATACAGCTGGCATTTATTTCCCTTTGTGGGTCCAGCAACAGTTAAAGGGTAGCCACGTTAAAAGCGTAAAGAACAGAATAAAAACCGGCCCCTTTTCTAGAATCCATAGACATAAACCTCTTGGAGGAGCAGTGCAGCAGGAGGAAGGAGGTTGGGATGGGGTTGGGGTCTGGCCAGAAAGAGAGGAGTGAGGCATGGGGAGGGGGTTCCCCAAATGCTTTGGCTCAGCTGCAGCTGGGGTGTGGTTAGGCCAGGGAGGATGGAGTTGGGTGGAGCCCTCCTGGCTAGTTCCTTTCCCACTAATAGCAGCAGCTCCACCTGTGGACATCAGCTTGAGAATGATCTGCAGTGGGTCACACTGGCCAGGGGAGTCTGGGATTCTGGAAGGCACCCGGCCTGAGGAAGGCCACCCTCCATGGGTGCAGAGTAGTTCCCAGGGTCCACCCAATGTTTGCACTTAACTCTGTGTATTCCTTTCTTTAAAAATTAGAGTTTAAGTTCCATAATCCCGAGGCCCTCTGGATGTATTTGTCCTCTTGGCACGATTGGGTAAATATCAGTTCGTGGATTTCCGACTCTCAACCCAAAGGCGACCCTGCAAACTGGCCCCCGCTCCCTTTAGAAGCCATCGGACAAAATGCATTATGCAGCCCTTACTTGCGCAATGAAGTCTTGGACATCCTAGCTAGGTAGGTGCCTTGTCCCTATAATGGTCTCCATTTCCATCCAGTTTGTCACCTACTCTTCTAAAAGAAAAAAAGGAAGGTTGCTTTGTGGATCACTGCTGCAGTTTCTGCTCTGCCTTTTTCCTTGACAGAAATGGGACTTTTGTGCCTGCAGAACTGGAAGACTTC
Source organism: Hydrophis major (assembly GCA_033807585.1). NCBI lineage: Eukaryota > Metazoa > Chordata > Lepidosauria > Squamata > Elapidae > Hydrophis > Hydrophis major. Next base: position 21,848,201 of record CM066337.1, on the reverse strand, counting down.
GAAGGCCTTCTGCAACGGACGGCCTGTGCCGGAGGCGTGATGCAGGAGCCCCACCCTCTCCCAGGCTACGTCTCGGCAGGCGGCTTAAATTTTCATACCTGCTTTATCCTTTATTGCTTAGAACGGGGGCTGGACCATCTTCTCTACTCCTACGTGGATTACTATCGGTAGGTGGGCCATCAACGATGCCAGCGAGGCGTTTGGGGAGCCATGACAGGAGCAGCAGGTTCTGTGAAAGGGGGGGTGGGGGTGAGGTTAAAGGCTGCTCAGCTGTTGGTATTGCTTATAAACCAGGCCAAGCACTTCCTTTCCTGGTGTCTTTCTTTCCTGCAATGGTCTCCATTGTGCCTGGTGGGAGAAAGAAAGTGCTTTGCGCTGGACAGCTATGAGAACTAGGGAAAGGAGAGTTGTGCTGGTGGGATCTTCATGGGAACTGGCCCTTCCCCTCCAGCCCTGGAGGCAGGACAGTTTTCTCACAATACAACTGATTGTTAAGCCACATTCATTAGATTGGCTAATATCTGGCCAGGAGAGACAAGGCTTGCTTTGTCTTTGTCATTCTATGAAATGTCGTTCTTGATTTTCAGTTTATTTTCATCAGACTGTCTCATTTTGAACGATAAAGATCTCCGTGAAGCACATCCTTGGTTTGAATTTTTAGTGCAGTGTTGGGACATTGCCAACAATCCTGGAGGTAGGTGGTGTCTTTGCATCTCATTTGGACAAAGGTTTGTCAAAAGCCTTCTTCCCACCTAAGTGGTACCTATTTATTTTGAATTGGCATCCTTTGGTCTCAAGAGAGACGATGGTATCGTGCTGTGAAACCAGTATAAACTGACACTTCCTGTGTTGTTTCCACGCTGTATGCAAAGCTGCAGTGTCCTCTCCAGAGCACGAGGCCTGGGTAATTTAGTATGGAGGATATTACACTGTTACCCAAGTCCACATCACTGGAATAGTCTTAATGGAACGGCAGAGCCGATACTATTCATCTACTTGCATGGAAACCAGCGCTGGCTCAGTGGCCTTGAAATAGAGATGAGCAACAGGCCCTAGAGACGGCAACAATTAGCCGAGTGAACTCCGCAAGGACTCCTTTACCTTTCCTTTGTCAGGAAGCCCAGCAGGTGTGGGCACAGCAGTAGTGGACACATCTAATTTGGGCAGGCCCAGGACTTCCCCGGGGCAGTTGCAGTCCTTGGCCTGACTCTGCAAACGCTTTTTGCTCCTTAGGGGCCAAAATGACCTCGAGGCCAGTTGCCTCCCATTGCGGGGAAGGAGTGGCTTGTCCGCACTCTCACAGTCTCCGGTGACCCCTTGCACTGTAGTTTGGCCTTCTGGGCCTACCTTTGAAATGGGTTTGGAGCCGAGATGGTCCGGAATGGGGCAGCCTCGGGATTCAGTGAATCAAAGCTACTTTTGTGATCTAACGGGTTCTTGGTTTCTGGATCAAACTGATTTTGATGTATAAAGCTATAATTAAGCCCCGTGTGTCACGGTCATCCTTCAGGCCAAGGTCTGTTTGCACCCTCGACTTGCTGGCTAGTGGGCTGCCCTTCCCCAAAAAATAGTAGGCAGCATCAGGACAAAATATCCTGACTTACATACTAGAGAGCCAAGAGATCATTAGATCCTGTGAGTGAGTGGATTGACCTCTTTTTTTCTAAAACAACAATCTGGGGGAAAAAAATGTATATTTTTCTTTGTGTTTAATAATTTCCCTCTTCTGTCAGATTTAAAATTATGGGGTGGGGGGGTGGGGGCTTTCAGAACAGCCCTGGAGAGGCAACAGAGGTGTTCAGGGTTTTGGGGGGACTGCTTGTGGTGCTTTCCTGCCCTCGGGGACCCTCAAAGGCCAGCTGGGCCAGCATGCCCTCCGGTTCCAGAAGCCTCCGTTCCTTGCTGAGTGGAGGGTAGTTGGAGTTGGTGGACCCTCATTTGCACGCTGATCTTCTTGGCAGGCATTGGAGAGGGAGGAAAATGGCTTGGGTCATGAATCTAAATCTATTTTGAATTTTCTTTTGGATAATGCTCCCTTTGTTTCCCTTCCTGCCCCAGATGCAGACAAGATTTTTCAGGCTAGCCTGGCAAATGCCCAGATCTTGATTCCCAGCAACCAGGCCAGCGTGAGCACCATGCTGTTGGAGGGACGAACCCTTCTTGCCCTGGCTACGACCATGTTCGCCGGGGGAGGGATTGACCAGGTATGCCAACTGCAGAAGGCTGGCAACTGAGCAGCCCCTCTACAAAGGGTTAAAGGCTTGAAGGAGGCTCACTTCACCCAACATCTCCTCTCCCAACCACAAGCCAGCTACATTGGCCTGGCCCCTCTTTGGAGAAACAAGAAGTCGGCCGTTGCACTGCCTCAAAACACTTGGAATCAGGAAATCAGTGGTGCAAGCAGACTTCAGTGCTTTTTCTGTTGCAGATTGTCCAGAAGGGAGACGGGAGAGAGAAAGTGGATGCGCAGCTCTTCAGGATGGCACTTGCTCCTTACCCCAAGCTTAGAGCTGCCCTCTTCCCTCAGGTCACTCCTCATGGAATCTCACCTTCCAACCTTTCTCTCTATCACCTTGTTCAGGTAGGGTTCAATGCCACCCGGAAAGTGTGGGCACGGTAGTGGATCTACTTTGGGCAGGCCCAGGACTTCAGCCTCGGAAGCAGTGTCCCCAGGGATGGTCCTTCCCCAGCCCTGCAGCTCTGTCATCAGGCAGCCCCAGGCGAAAGCAAGGCAATCTCAGATGGCGCCCCCTTCCGATCCTACGCTGGCGTCTCACGGACGGAGCCCCCTTAAGGACGGCTTCCATTCGGAGCAGCCTTTATGCTCCCCCACAGTTCTTTGAGGTCCTTCGCGGCATGTGGGACATACACTGTTTATAATAGCAAAGTTCAGGCAAGCCTGGAAACTGCTCTGGATCCTTTCAGATACCGGCCATCCTTGCTCCAGTAGCTAATTGCGTGACTTCCCCACAAGACCCCTAAAATATAGCAGTCAGTTTCGTATGCGAAAATCTGGTTGAGTTTACTGTATAACAGGGGTGTCATGTTCGATTTCATTGAGGGCCGTATCACGGTTGTGTTTGACCTCCAGGGACTGGGGTGGGCGTGAGCAGGGCCAGCTCAACGTCACTCGTGTCGGGGGTGGCGAAAATGGAGCTGCGTTTTTGCTGGCAGAAGCCCCACAGGTCGGTCCTCCGCTGTGTCCAGGACGGCTCCATGGGCCAGATCTAAGGGGGCTGGATCCAGCCCCCAGGCCTTGAGTTTCACTGCCCTGCTTTATAAATGTTTTTCTCCAGGGTGTCAAATTTATTTTCTATAGAATCTATAGATCTGTGCAACATTTTTAGCAAATTGTTCTAGGATTGCTATAATATTAGTATTTCCAGATCTCCTTTGAGCCTCCTCCTCCTCCTCCTCCTTTCTTGTAGCCATGATCAAAAAGAAAAAAAGTGAATACTTCAATATCTGGTATCCCATAATTATGTCAATAGTGCCCTCTAGTGGCCAGACTACCCCCTGAAACTATTAGCACTTAAGTAAACATAACAGCCACCTGACACGGTTTGGGTTACAATCTCTCCATATAAAAGAAAAGGCCCCTCACGCATCATCACAAAATCTCCAGAACCGAAAAGCCTACAAACTTGAAATTTGGCCTGTATCTTCCTCTTGGCTTCTAGGGTCTCACTAAGAAAGGATTTTTCAAAATGACCATCAGAGCATTGAGAGTATTTCCTATATTATTATTATTAACATGCTCTGATGCTAAGGAGTTCTACGCACCTGAAAAGAAATCTGTTCCAAATGCAAAACACAAGCAGAAGAGGGGAGTTTCAGTTTCAATTTCACAGCACCAAGCAGCTTTAGTACAGAACAGTTGAGCTAAGCCATGCCCAGGCTCCTTGCTGTCTCCTTGCTCACACAGCAAATACTGTTTCAGTTTCCAAAGAGCCCTCAACTCTCATACACTGACAGGATGCTAGCCAGATGAATACCGATGGACACTGGTAGGCAGGGGCAAAATTCCCCCCCCCCATTATTTTCCTCCCCAAAAACTAAGCCCCACCTCATAGTTTTGTATTGAAGCACGGGTATCGAGTTAGTTACACGAATGTAAAAGTCCACTCCAATCTAGTTAGATTAAAAAAGGATTACATCCAGCATGGCTGACCCTGTAGTTCCTTCCTCAGTCTTTTGAGGGACAAAGTTGTCTGCTAAGTTTGTCTGGAACTTGTTTGATATATATTCATATGTAAATACAACTAAAAATTTAAATACAGATTCACCAAAAAATAAAAGGAAAAAAAAAATAACGTAACAGCTTAATCCCAAAGAAAGGAATCTGAAGTCCCTACTTTTGACTTCTTGTTTATAAGTCAACTCTACCAGCACATGTTCCCCCAAAACAAAAAGTTTCAAAAGTACTGAAAAGTACCAAGAGGAAAATCACTGTAGCAAAATAAAGCCACCCACAAATAACAGGAAAAAAACATGAAGAAGTCATTGTTAGCGAGGTCAGTTCTAGTATCCATTTAAATTTGGGCTGCTTTGTAGTGATGAATTGTTGGCCACCCTGCTCTCATCACAAAAACCTTTACTTCACGTTCTTCCTGCAAACACTTGACAGCCCAAAGTTGTTGGATCAAGTTCACAAACTCTCCTCAATCCAGGCTGCTTTTCATGAATCAAGGGATGCATTCTGCCCTAAGCAGTTGTGATGGCCAGCTCCTAAAAGAAAAAAAAAAGTGGGATCAGGCCGCTGTTCCCCGTCCGAGTTTGGGGATCCCCAAAGGAAAAGGCTGCTGTATTGTGCATGGAAGTTTAGACCTTTTTTTTTTTTGGTAAATTTTATTGGTTTTTAAAAACAAACATTAACAAACAAAACATAAAAACATCAAACTTTCTTCCATAGGTATACAAACAGTGTGCCGGTTGGTTTACAAATCATTTTGTGCATCCATTTCGTAGTCTTCAATTACAGTTACATTACATAAAAGCTCATATTATCAATCAAAAATTAAATACCCTAATATCATTATTAATCATTTGACTATAGATTTATTCATTCATATTTTATGAGATAACCATAATTTACTTAGTTTATTTTATAACAATTCATATTATCCTCCCAAATCCATCCTAAAAACATTTTGTTGAAGTTTAGACCTTTTCTTCATGTGACCCATATCAGCTGCACTGATCCAGTGGCTCTCCAGGGTAGGAGGGTGTCCTTTTAAGGTTGCTGTTTTGCCCCTGCATCGTAAATCTGTAGGTGCAAACCCTTGAAGCGAGTCTGTGTTGCACACCTGAGCCCTTCCACCTGTCCTTGCATGGCTGTGGGCATACGGAGAGATTAGGCTGACTCCAAATCTGATGTGTGGACAGTTCAATCACAAACTGAGCAAAAGTTACGGGGCTTCCTGAGCAGCACATGCACCAGCTCTGAACTGTGCCTGCTCTGCTGTACCAGGGGTGTCAAACGTGATTTCATTGAGGGCCACACCAAGGGTCTGTTTTATCTCCTCTGTGTGTGTGTGCGGGGGAGGGGCAACTTTACGTCATTCGTGTCGCCACCTGTGCCCTCTGCCCGCAGAAACAGGCTCCCGAGCTCCATTTTTGGCTGCAACGGCCTCCTGCAACCCTCTGCCAGTGAAAACAGAGCTCCGTTTTCCCTGGCAGAGGGTTGCAGGAGGCTGCTGCAGCTGAAAACGGAGCTGGGGAGCCTGTTTCTGCGGGCAGAGGCACTGCGGGCTGATCCTTTGCTGTTTCCAGGGTGGCTCCGCAGGCCGGATCTAAGCCCCCCAGGCCTTGAGTTTGACACCCCTGTGCTACACGGTCTGAAAGGAATGTTTCCTTTTTTAGTGCTTGGCTCCCTTTGATTCTACCAAGCTGTTTGGCTGGCAGTCAGCAAATACGCTGGCCATTCCTGGTAAGTAGACTTCCATGTGCCGTCAGAATCTAATCTAGCAGCAGTTGAGCCCTGCTTTAGCGTCAGGAATTCCTCTTCTGGGGTTAAGAGCCAGGTGCTGCTTTGTTTTGTTCCAATTGCTTGCACTTCTGCTCTTTTTCTGTCCTTTTCAGATATTTGCAATGACCTGCCTCACTTCTCGTGCTCAGCTCTCGTAAACAAGCACGCTATAATAGAGCACCTTGACTTCTACTACTACTTATCTCACGAGCGCCCTTCGTTTGCTTTCGGAGCATTTTTAGCTCAGCAGCTATCCAAGAGTGATCTCCCAAAGGAGCTGTAAGTAGTTGAAAGAAGCACCTAGGATTCTATGACAGTCATCACGATTACAATTAGTTTTTATCTGTTTGATTTAAGTCCTGTGTGTCTTCCTGGAGATGAGTGTAACACACCCCTTCCTGCCTGCGCTTCTCCCCAACAGTCCTTTGGTGGGCCAGGATAGAGAGAGAAGGCTGTGCCTGAGAGAAAACTTGAACCTGAATCTCCCAGGTCCTGCTCTGTGCTCACACCACAATTGCCTTTATTCTGTTAACCTGAAGCAACACCTACCAGTTTAAGCATTTGTGACCCTCAACAATAGAAGTGAATGTAAGAAGTACTGTCGACCCAGGTGCTGCCATAAATACCCTCTAGGCAAGCACTGTTTCTCAGAGGCTGTTGTCTAATCAGGCCACAGTGAGGGTGTCCCTCATCTCAGAAGACCCCTCCTTGCCTCCTCCTCCTCCTCCATCCGAAAGCCACGAGAAAGAGACCCAGAGACCTCCAGCCCAAGGGTCACGACTCGGGTCAGGGGAAATCTGGCTGGCCTGCTTGGGACTCTTGTAAATTGCCTGCCTCTCATCCCGACGAAGTTTATGGAATTCCCACTGAGAGCGGAATTGTGCCTTTTCCAGGGTCCAGCAAGTGGCTCACCAAGCCTACTCGGTGGCTCTCTCGGTTTTCTATGCCCCTTCTGTTGCTGCAACCTCGGTCTGCTTTTTGGAAATGCTGGGCCTGCAGAGTCTGAAACTCCGAGTGGACATTAAAGCTGCCAACATGATTCTGGGCTTCATGTCCAGGAAAGAGGAGCCACAGCACCTCTCCATCCGACAGTCCTTGGGTAACGTTTGCAAATGCCTCTCCAGCCCTTGAGTGCTGCTCTCCCTTGGGGTCCCTGGCTGAAGGGTTCCTAGAAAGGCTGTGGGCAAGAAATCCATCTCCAAGGGGGGGTGGGGGGTGTCAGAGTAGTAAATGGAAAAACATTTTGAGCAGAATCTGCTTTATGGGTCTTCCTATTTGAATTGCTCATCTCTCTCATAAGGAGATGCCTAACTGATGGGGGGGGGAAAAACTGCTGAATGCAGGTAGCTTCTGTAGGGGGCAGGTGAGTGGCCCCTGGGGGTCGGGAGGAAGACCGGCGATCCAAGCAACTCAACTTGAGTAAAAGTCCCAGAGGAAGAGGAGGGGTGGGAGAGAGGGGAAAGCCCCCTCAGACTCAGAAGAGTCCGTTGCCCTGGCTGTTCCCATAACCCTTAGTTGAACTTATAAATGCTTCTGTCTGTATAATGTGTCTTATTAGTGTTGTATACCAGTGATTGCATGACCCCCTAGACGCAATGCACTAAAGCAGGGGTCCCCAAATGTGGCAACTTTAAGACTTATGGACTTCAACTCAGCTTTGCTGGCTGGAGAATTCTGGGAGTTGGAAGTCCACAAGTCTTAAAGTTGCCAAGTTTGGGGACCCCTGCACTAAAGAAACAACATGCCTGCAGTCCTGAGCGATGGTTTCTTGGGGTGATCTACCCTGTGGGACTGATGGTGCCTCAGCAAAAATGCCTGGCCTCTTGTGTTCCCAGTTGAAAAGCTAGGAGAGCTGGCTGAGGGAGAGAAAGCTGCAGCCGAAGATCTTCTGGTCTGCTTAGAGGAAGCCGTCTGGGATAAGGTTGACCGTCAAGAGATAAAAAAGTGAGTTTGTGGTTCAGGATGGCGTGGGTTGGTCTCAAGGCAACCGAGAGAGCAAGAAAAACAACTTGTCATGTTTACCCCTGGAAAACCAGAAGTTGCCATTTCATACAAGACTCTTAGAAATTCATGACCAAATCTGAGATCTCGCATTACTTTTTGTGAAGCTGGAGAATTGGAATAATTAACGTTTCTTAGGCTGGACTGGGCTTCCCTGGGATGGAGACCGAAGTCAGTTGAGTGAGTGTCCATTGAAGGCTTCACCTTCAAGCTGGAAGGAAGAGTTGGAGTGCTGCACTATAGGAGGAGCCCCTTCTAGGCCTGGGGCTGCTTGCGCAGGGGAAGATAGGTCAGCCCTCCAGAAGGTGAACATCATTGCCCAGAGGACCGTGGGTTGCCCTCTCCCCTCTTTGGAAGAGCTTTAGAGCTCCCGCTGCCATCAGTAAGCAGTGCAGTTGCGATATTTTGCCCAACAGTTGCTTCCCTTGGAAGTTCCAGTCCCAATTTGGGTCATTAAGTAAAGAGCATGGACCTGTATTTTCTTCACTTGCTGTTTGGTTAGTTGTTGGTTGTTGACCTACCTCAAAAGTAATAAGACTTATTCTCAAGGAAATATGGTATAAGTATTTGCTGCTATTCTGCCAGGTAACAGTTTGAGGTGTTAGAGTCAATCAATCAAAAGAAAAAAATCACGTTTGGCCTGAATGTGCTGCCTCCTTCCTCCACATTCATGGTCTAGGACAGGGGTGGCCAGCCTTTTGGACCCCATGGACCCCCAAACTCATAATTTTAAATCCCGCGGACCAGAGACCCTGGGAAAATCCCCCAAAAAGTCTCCAGGAAAATTTCTCACCCCATTTTCCGACCGATCGATCATTCTTTATTTGGGATCGCAGGTTACCGTCTCCACTGTTTTCAGGGAAAGAGAGAGAGAGAGAGAGACTTTTGGCTTCATGCAAGGAAAGCAGCAGAAGTCTTTCTTTCCCTCCCCCAAACTCCGCCAGAAATGAGTCTTTGCCAGTGCAGCCTCTTGGAGCAGGAGGCCTTGCAGGGTCCCAAGGACTCATTTCTGGCGGAGTTTGGGGGAGAGAAAGAAAGACTTTGGCTGATTTCCCTGCGTGCAGCCAAAAGCAGACGCAGAAAGAAGCAGCCTGGTGGCCAGGCCAGGCACATGGGGCACCTGGGGCAAGTTCCCCCCCTCCCCTCACTACCTCGTGTGGTTCGCAATGCAAGCGACACAAGCCTTGTGTTCCCGCGGGCCATGTGGGCGACGCAGCCTTGTGTTCCTGCACAGCCTGGATTAATGGCTTTGGGAGGTGACATTTCTCCATGGACCACGAAAATTTTCTCATGGATCACTAGTGGTCCCCACCCCACTGGTTGGCATCCACTGGTCTAGGATAAGTAATAACTCCAAAGATCAGCTGTGGGGCTTTCCCCTATACCCTTTGGCTCACTTCCTGGGTCTCCTTATTTACTTGTGTGTGTGTGAGAGAGAGAGAAACAGAGAGGGAGGGAGGGAGAGCAGCGTGGCTTGCTGCTGTGGCGGGGGAGGACGAGGAGAGGCACATAAAGGCTCCTTCCTTTCAGGACGTCAAGCGAGGCGAGGAACCACTGGTCCCTGGTCATCCAGTTTTGCCAGCTCCACCACATCAAGCTGAGCACATCCTACCTGAGGGCCTGTGCGCGGTCGAACGAATGGCTGCAGTTTGTGACGGAAGCGCAAATGCACGGCTACCAGCCAGCGGAGGTGAGCAGCTGCTGGGGGCTGAGCTGAGCCTAAGGCCTTTGAGGTTTGGGTGGGAGGGGAGCTGCATGAGGCCAGTGGTGGGATTCAAAAGCTTTTACTACCGGGTCTGTGGGCGTGGCCATGTGACTGAGTGGGCGTGGCTCTGGAAGGCCAAAAATGGAGGGGGGGGCGCTGAGCTCCTCCCTCCATTTTTGGCCTTCCTGGGCCTCAGCAAGGGAAATCCCGGCACAGCTGATCTTATCTACAGCTGGTTCTTGGGAGGGGCGAAGGTCAGGCAGGCGGGCGGGGTGAGCAAGCATCGGGCGGGAGGGCGACCAGGTGGGGGGGGCGTGGCCAGCCAGAACTTACTACCGTTTCAGCGACCCACGCCCAAGTCTTGCTCCCGGTTCGTCCGATCCGTTGCAAACTGCCCGAACACCACCACTGGATGAGGTGGAAAAGGAGGCAGGCTGAGGGGCTGCCGGGAGCAGAAACAGGCCCACTCATTCCTTCCCATCCACCCTTCCACTCTCCAAGGACTCTGAATTCTCCAAGCTGGGCTTCCGTGTCCGGGGGAGGCCCCAACCCCACCCCACGGCAGCCTCCCTCCTTGGCACGGTGGGCTCCGGGTCAGAGCTTTACGGAGCTGCTTCCCTTCCCTCTCCCAGGTGATCCCGCTCCTCCGGGATTTCCCCCTGCCCCTGCAGGACCACTTGGAGCTGGCCCTGGGGCACTTGCAGCCTCCTCCGAGGCAGGGGGCCTTGCAGGGGCCGGAGCAGAAGCCACAGAGCCTGTTCCACATCCTGCTCCAGAGCCAGGAGCAGCCGTGCCCTTGGCGACACCTCTTGGCTGCCTCGGTGAAGCACCACACGCCCGTTCTCAGCGTGCTCGCTGCTTGCTTCCAGGTACAGGTTCTGTGGGATGGTAGTCCAGGGCAGGCAGAGAGGGCTGGAAGGTGACTCTGGAATACTCCAGGCCTTGTGCGTTGGGCCCAGGCTGGCGGTCCTACTTTGGGCCAGGAGACTTCAAACTTGGCCACTTTAAGACTGGTGGACTTCAACTCCCAGAAGTCCACCAGTCTTAAAGTGGCCAAAGTCCCGGTTTGGACTTTGGCGTGTGGATTATTAAATCCACTCTCTGCTCTTTTAAAATACTGGTTTTCTCCTCTTCATTCCTTCGGTCAGGATGCCAGCCTTCTCCATTGTCTCTGTGTGTGGATCATAACTTCCCTGGACAGTTCTGCCACCAGTGAAGTGATCGGACATCTCGAAGGCATGGCTGAAACCCACGAGTGGGACCTTCCAGACTTGGCCCTTCTCTGGCAGTGGCTGTTGAAGAAGCAGAAGGCCAGCACTCTCCTTCATGGCTTCCAGCTCTTCCTGGAGGTCAGCTGGCTGGCGTGGCTCTCACTGAAGCACAGGTCTCTCGGGGGCCGGGGGGTGGGGTGGTGCAACGATTGTCCGATCTCATGGAGTGCCTGGGGAGGGGAGGGATGAGGAAGAGCCAGAATCCTGGACTTGGGGGAGGCCCTGGGCTTGGATTCGGGCTCCGTGGAAGGATCTGGATGGCAGCCGTCTTCCTACTCGATGGCTTCCGAGACGGCTGCCCAGACACCGGCTTGAAGCCACCTGGCAGACAAGCACTCGCCTCTCCCTCAGAAGTGGATGAGAGGAGGGATTCTGCTCCCTCTGCTCGTCCTTTTTTTCCTTCCAAAGATGTGCAACCCACCCTGGGTAGAATGTTGGGCACACAGCTCTTTATTTCTCTTCTGATATTCAGGATTCTCCTTTGCTGATCATGCTGGAAGTGTATGAATTGTGCATGGACTACAAAAATTACAGCCAAGCCAAGGTCAAACTGATCACATTCCAAGAGAGTCTTTCAAAAGTAAGCGGAAATTTCGTTTGCTCCCTGGGGCTTTTTAACAAACCTAAAAGGCAGGTTTCCCTTTTGGTGCCCTGAATGCTGCCAGCCCTTGGAGGTAGCCTGGTTCCCAGATGATGAGAATCCCCTCCTTCCTCGGCTCCTGGGTTGGTGCCTTTTCAGCCCCTGTTGATGAGATCCAAGATGCGGAGCGCTTCTCACGCCGGTTGACTTGATGGTGGGGATGCCCAGTGGTGACCCCACTGGCGGTCACCTTCCATGTTTGGTCAGCATTCCGACCTTCACAAGCAGGGCCATCAGGAAGCTTGCATCTACTCCATTGCCTCCCCTTTCTTATGGCCAAAGGAGAAACTTGGCTATTCAGGGCAAAGAATCATGTGTGTCCCAAATGGAGGCACAGGAGCGTGGCCCGCTTGTGCTTGTCACAGTAGGCCAGGGAGCGAGTGTTGTGGTTTGCCGGCAGCCTGTGCAGATGGCAGCGGAATCGGACAGTGAGGACGAAAGGGAACCACTCAGGGAGTCTGGAGAGGACTCGGACGAGGGTCCTGCATCCAATGTAGAGATGGGGCCAGGACCATCTGGGAGTGGGGTGCTGACTCCGGAGCCTGGCAGCAGTGAGGCCAACGAACAAGGGGAGCCTGTTCCCAGAGCGCGTACTGCGCAGAGCTGCTAGAAGGCGAGAGCAGCTAAGACAAAAGGGGCAACTCAGGAGTAAGTTTGGGAGGTGATTGCCCCTCCCAGGAGGGATAAAAGTCAGACCTCAATGACGAAGCCTTTGCAGGAAGCAAAGTTGTTCGATCGGTTCCGAATCCTCCTTGAAGTTCTATGTACTTTGGTTGGTTTTTTTCTTGTACTTCAGTTGGCTTCTTTTATACTTAGTTGGATACTTCTGTTTTTGGCAGCATTCCACAGCACTGAAAAGTGTGTGCTTATCTTGGGGAACTGTTTAAGATTAGTCCTGGCTGGGAATGAAAGCAATTCCCAGCATTGCAATAAAATAGATTTTGTGTTTAAAACAAATTTGTGTTTAATTACGTTTGACAAAGCCTGGGTCAGAATTGCGAGAAGAACCAGTGTGAAGGAGAAGGGTAAATTCCACTCCTGATTTAGGAACAAACGTTGGGGGAAGTTGTACATTTTGAGTGGAGAGGCTGGTCCAGTAAAGGGGCTTTCTCTCAAGGAAGAGGCATCACTCAGCAAACCAGGTTTTTTAGCTGATGGAGGCTTCGTCCAGTCATGTACACAAGCATTACTTTGTGCATGGGAACGGTTTGGTTTGGTGTCGGAGCTGCAGAGGAAAGGTTTGGAAACAGCCTTGCCCTCTTCTTCCTGCAGCTTGAAGCTCAGTGTGAGAGGTGGCCGCCCATCCTCCCGGGGCCCTGGCTGGAGACGCAGGCTTCCTTCCTTCTCAACCTGATGCTGCACCAGTGCAGAACAGAGTACGAATTCGGGAAACTTCTCGAGCTGCTTGCAGAGGCAGGAGTTGCTCTCCTCCACGGCAAGGACCCCTTCCTTCTCTTCTGTGCTGCGGCTGACACGGCGGGGGGGCCTGGGGGCTCAGGACAGCCTTACCTAGGTCGGGTGGCCGTCAATTTCCTGCTGACGTCACAGCAGGTGACCCTTTTGGAGAACAAGGATGCTGGATTCAGTGGGCTCTGCTGGCTGAGCTTCTCTGCTTTGGAAGCTAGGTTTTCTCCCAACTGGGATGCCTCAGCTATGCAGCCCTACGTGTGTGTGTGTGGGGGTGGGGAGGGACTCAGGAAAAGCCCCTTTGCTCCATTCCCAGAGTCTGTCTTGCTGCTTAGCGACAGGCCGTCCCTATCCTGTCGCTATGGCCCCTTCTCCTGTTTGGGTGCAGGACCAGATCTGAAGAAGCTCAGTGCCCTCCGTACCGTCCTGAAAGATTCGCCCATCTCCATCAGTCGGGCGCTGCTGAGCGACTACAGCCTGGAGAAGTTTCAGGGGGAGTGCCAGAGGATCCTGGAGCGGCTGCAGGAGGGCAGCTCCTTTTCTGTGGCTCGCCGTGTCGCAGAGCTGGCAGCACTGCCTGTAGACAATGTGGTCATCCAGGAGGTACCCGGGAGTCCAGCCTTTTCTAGTTTTATTCCCACTGATTAGGTTTCATCTGCTGGAAAATTGGTGTCACCCCTGTCAGCTGTTGGAAGCTGCTTTCCTCCTCCCCATGTCTGGTGCAGCTGTATGTCCGGATCTGCATTGGCACAGTGGGCCACAGTCTGCTTTCCTGGCACTGAGGCAGCCTGGCTGTCAGGATTCCAGCACTTACCCCCCATTTAAATCACGAGTCTCGAGCCAAACTTCCAAAGCTCCAAAAGGATTGATTGGGAGTTAACATGCCGGCACTGCCTGGGTGTAGCCGACTCTGAGGCACATCATTCACTGTCACCCTTGACCCTGGTTTCCCCCCCACCCCCTGGGTGTATCCTAATTCATATTCTCCAATGGGACACATCCATAGCCAAGAGTCATCAGTTATGCTCTCCGGTTAGAATTGTGCGCATCAGAAACTTCGGTCACCTAGAAACTATCTTTGAAAACATTTATGGAATGCAGTTTCGGTTTGCAAGCGGCTGCACTGCTCCCCCCTCCCTTTCTGCTGGCAACTCTGAAAAGACCATAGAAATACCATGTTATGAGTTGACACCGGCCTTCACGAGCCACACTTGGCTCTCCAGAGTTCACTGAACCCCTGCCAGGAAGAGGGACAGAATAGGAAGGGCGGGAGAAGCCCTGGGGGTCAGGAGGGAGGGCAAGCCATCCCTGGGATCGTGAAGTTCTGTGTCAGGCAAGCATTTATGTGCAGTGGAGTTCCTTGGCTTCTGATGGCTGTTTATGTCCTTTCCAGGCGCTCCAGAACCTCCTTCTCTTGAAACAGGCTGGCCACTGGACTCAAAAACAGACCAGAGTTGAGTTCTGGAAAAAGTGTCACGAGAACTACGTGCAAAATGCCATCTCGAATCGAGCTGCCTCCGGCTTCTTCTCCGCTCAGGCCGAATTGGTCTGGGAGGATGAGAGGGCGCCCAGCAGCATCTTAGAGAGGCAGCTCCTGCTTACTTTGGCTGGACACTGGCTGGTCAGAAGCGACCCGGTCCCTGTTGATGATCTGGAAAAGATAGAGAGGGAGATTTGGCGTTGCCGCATCACGCGACAAACTTTCAGACCAGGCCCAGGGCAGGTCGAGCGCAGAGGTTCGCACCAGATTTCCACCAGTCGTGAGCTGTCCTTTGACTCCCTGGCCAAGGCCTTCTGCTTCTCTAAGGTGGCTGATTTAAACATCCCCAAGTACCTGGAGCTGAGAGGTTTCCCTTCCCAGGATGCAGCCCCAGTGACGCTTTCCGAGGCGGAAGTGGCATCCCTGAGTTTGCTGATTGGACGCCTTCTGGACGAAGGGAGCGTGCACGAAGCGGCCCGGGTTTGCCGCTACTTCAGCTTCTACAGCCGAGACGTCGCGCTGATCTTGCATTGCAGAATGCTGGCCTTGGGGGAGGATGCCCAGGGCTGCTGCTTTCACCCAGAGATCCAGGCCCTCCTGGCAGCTGAGAACAGCCAGAGGCCTAGAGAAGCCGGGCCCGAAAAGAAGCGGCTGAAGAGTTGTAAGTTGCATCCCCGGGGAAACATCCGAGTGGGGCCAGTTCCTCTCTCACAGGCCATTTGTGCTCTTTCCTCATGGCAACAGCACAGAGGTCTCCAAACTGGGCAACTTTCAGGCATGTGGACTTCAACTCCGAGAATTCTGGGAGTTGAAGTCCACGTGCCTTAAAGTTGCCCAGTTTGGGGACCCCTGCAATAGCACTTAGACTTATATAGCGCTTTCCACTGCTTTCCAGCCCTCTCCTCCTCCTCCTTCTCCTGATTATGCCACTTCATAGTGCTTTACTGCCATCTCAAAGCGATTTACAGAGTCAACCTCATGCACCCTTCCTCACCCACCAGCAGCCACTTCCTACCTACTAGCTGGCCTGCTTGCAACTTCCGGGCAGCAGGAAGATGGCGGGATCTGGGCTGCAGTCCAGCCTTTACTGTCGCCTCGCTTAGCAATAGAAATTCCCAATGATTGTTATAAGCCGAGGAGCACTTGTGCCATTTCCCCCTTCCAGAAGTAAGTGGAGAAGGATGGGGCTGTTCAGCAGCAGCTCCTTGGCAGGTCCAGAGGTCCTGGGGGTCCAGAGTTTGTGAATGTGCCAAGGGGGGGGGGGATGCACCTTAGGCTCCCTCTAACCAGAGCCGGATTCAGTCCTGATGGATTGTGGGGCGGTGTCATGTTCTCCCCGGCCCCGGTCTATTGCTCTGGCTGTTTGCTCACCTCCGAGATCTTGGTTTTGTTTTCAGCCACAAGCCTCGATTCCTGGTCCTCCGTGGGGAGCTCCTCTCCGGATGGCGGAGTTGTCGGCAGCCTGCAGGCTTTAGTTGCAGAATGTGTGCATGGTCGGAATTACTGTCGACAGACCCTCCACCTTTACGAACTCTCCAAAGTACGTTGCTGGGACCTGGAATTCCGGGGGTGAAGGGCCAGCAGCCCCCATGCATCAAGCGGGAAGGGAAGTGGACCTGACTCTTCTCCCCTCCCCCTCCTGGCTGTCGGCAGGAGCTGGGCTGCTCCTTCAGTGAGATCGCCATCCGTGATTCGGAGAAGCTGCTTCGGGCGATCCTGTCCTCACAGCAGCCAGAGTGGTACAAGAGGGCCCAGGCCTTCATCACCAACCAGGGCCTGGAGCCAGAGGCTGTGGCTGAGCTGGTGGCCGAGGAAATCACATGCCAGCTGCTGGCGCCTTTGGAAGGAAGACTGAGTAAGTCCCCTCTCGGTCTCTGCTTGGGAACACAAAGCAGCAGTTGCTGCTTCCTGGACTTTGGCCCTGTCGTTTCACGCTTCTCTTTGGGTGGGTTTGGATAGGGTCTCCTGCTTGAAGAGGGCTTGAACTAGAAGCCCCCCCGGGCCCTTCCCCACTCTCCTGTTCTATGTTGTTCTGTGTTGTTCTGTGTTCTGTGATTGCTGTGCTGCGTTTGCTCTGCATTTGCTTTTTGAGCCGAACATCTGTTAGGACTGTAGCTCCTCCGATCATTGTTGAATCCAACGATGCCATGCTACTGAAGGAATAGAATTCCTAGGATCAGACCAGAGGAGAGACGCAGCCTGTCTTCTTTTGTGTCCAGAGCAGAGCCCAGCCCTGAATCCTGCAGAGGACAGCCAGAGGTTCCTGCAACTGGCCAAGCTTTGCCAGGACCACATGCTTGTTGGCATGAAGCTGCTGGACAAGGTTTCCTCCGTGCCACATGGGGAGCTCGCCTGCAGTAAGTCCGCGGTGGATAGAAAACGGGCCCTTGTGGGGTTGGAATTCAAGATGTGTGAGGACTTCTGAATCTCAGGCTGAAATCCAAAATATGTACCAGTCTCCTGAGGATCTCTTGGCCAGGGGAATCTGGATCTCCTTGACCTCATTCATCTTCCTATTGTGTCTCTTGTTCACTCTTCTTGCATAGTCCACACTGACACAACCTGGTGACACATATTGGAACTCTGCTGTCGTGTCCCTGTGGGCCAAAGCCCAGAAGCCGCTGCTTATGTGTTTTTCTCTACTGTACATCTATGTCTTGGGGGGATGTCTTGGGGGCGGGGGGAGGCTTCTTTAGTGATGTGCTCACGTTTGTTTCCAAGAGAGACAAAGTGGCAGAGCTAGGAAAAAATGGTTTTGTCCTCACAAAACCTGAACAAATGATGTGGCCGTGTTGTCTGTTCCCTTCTTGGAGCAACATTGGCTTTCTCTTGGATCAGGTGGGAAGTCCGGTGCTCCAACTGGCTGAAATGCCACTCCCGACGTCCCGTGTAACGTCCGCGTCAGCTGAAAGGCCGGGAGTTGTAGTTTAGTCGCATGGGTGAGGGTGCAGCACGAGTGTTTGTTCACGGGGGCCCCTCTCCTTCCTCAGCTGTGGAGCTCCTGGTTCTGGCCCATAACTGCTTCAGCTTGACGTGCCACATGGAGGGCATCACTCGGGTCCTCCAAGCTGCCCGGCTGCTCACGGATGAACACTTGGCGCCAAAGGAGGAGTATGGCCTTGTGGTAGGTGAACTCTGCCCAGAGCCTTTGGGATCTTGGAGCCAGCCGTTGTGGAGCAGGAAGCTGCCCCTCCCAGGTGCAAAGCAATTGCTCTAGTTAGTAACACCGTTGTTAAGTGAATCCAGCTCCCCCATTGACTTTGCTTGTCAAAAGGCCAGAAAAGAGTGACCCCGTCATAAATATGAAACAGTGGCCAAGCATCTGGATTTGGGTCACTTGACCAGGGGGGATACTGGCAAAGGTGGTTAAGTGTGAAAAATGGTCGTAAGTCACTTTCCTCAGTGCCGTTGTAACTTTGGATGGTCACTAAACAAAACTGTGGTAAGTCGAGGACTACCAGTCTTGACTGGGACTCCAAGACCCCCTTTCTCAAGCTAGCTGGATCTCAGGGACCCCATTATGCCCCTCATGGAAGGAGTGGAGGCCTCATGGATGCTCCTCTTCTGCCAGGAAGGCAGGTCGGCACTTGTCAGCCTCCAAGAATCCTTCCTAGAAACGGGGGAGGGAAGAATAATTGGGCTTTGGGGGGGCCGGGGGGAGACTGCTGGAGGTTTAAGTTAGTGAAATGTAAAACTTGGGATGTTTTCTCTTGACTAAGCTGACTTGCTTACTGGACAGATGTGGCCCCTTATCTATCCAGGCCAAGGTCAACCGTCCTGGCCTGTCAGATGCCTGCAACGCCCCCTGAAGATGCCCCACATGACAATATCCCCATCTCCGATTGGATGGCCAGCTTGAACTGCTGGGGGTGGGAATCTGGGCATAACTTTCTACCTGTGTTTTTGTGCCTGTTGCTTCAAATCTTGTATCTCTTCTGATGCCACCACTTCCATTTCCGGGAAACGTCCTTTTCTCCACAACCAACGGAGTCCACGGTTTTCTTTCTTGGATTTTGAATGGAGCCTCCCCTGACAGCACTGCTGTGGACGGAGCCCTTCCGCCTCCCTCAGCCGGGCGCTCTCCTCTCCCCACAGGTTCGCCTCCTCACTGGTATTGGCAGGTACAACGAGATGACCTACATCTTCGACCTGCTGCACGAGAAGCACTACTTTGAGGTGCTGATGAGGAAGAAGCTGGACCCGGTAGGCATTGTGGACAGGAACGGCTTTCCCTAGCCCGGTCCTGACTTGGCATCGAGGCCCCGCGTGCTCCCGTCCCTTTTATCTCGAAGGGGGTCCAAGTGGGGCCGGTTCTGAGTTTCTTCCCATCCCCCGTCCCATCCTTCCAAAGGAGGAACTAGCGGCCAAGTAGTTCTGGCCTTTCTGTCTGGCAGGATTCTAGAGCAGATCATAAAGTTTGAAGGACTTAAGAACATGGCAGTCATCGCCCGAAAGCAACTTGGGCCTGTTAAGGACTTCCTTCTCTTTTAGGATCGCTCTCTCTCTCTCTAGCTGGAGGGCCCTGGGATCCTTGGGGGGAGTGGAGGGGGGCTCCTCCTTCAGACGTCCTCGGGAACCATCATCCCACCACTGCTGCCCTCCCCTCTTCCTCCCATGGCAGAGTGGATTGTGGGAAAGGATGATCAGGATTCATTGAATTGGATGCTTTTATGTGGTATAATTCTGGGCAGCAGCCATAATTCCACCACCTCCTCCAACCACAACAGTTGTTATCGTCCAGCTTTGATCATGTTTTGGGAAAGCTGGAAGAAAGGAAGTTTCTCCTTTCAGTAGGATTATCTACACAGAGGATTATTCATTTAAAGTTTATTTTAGAAAGGAGAGCAGAAACTATTTTGGAACTTTGGGGAGCAGCATGCCAAATGTCAAATCGCAAAGGACAGAGGAGCCTAAAATATAATCAGAGGTTTTAACATGAAACTGAGGAAAAGATGTAGTGGCATTGATTTGCTAATACCCAAGGAAAGTTTGAATTGCCTGGAGTTTCCAATTATTTCAAAGTGGGTTGCCTTGAAAAAAGTCAAGGCCCGTTTTCGTCCAGAGTTTGGCAGCATAAATTCAGCGCCAGAAAAGTAAACACAGATGGCTGAGGCTTCATTTAACTTCTTTATAAACAGATAAAGTAAATTTTACAATACCAGTTGTAGATTTCTCCAGCATGGAGAAAACTCAAACAGAAGCAGACATGTTACAGGTTCAGAGCAGAACAGCAGCAACTCAGGAGCTCCGAAACTGACCTCAGTCTCACTTTAGTTCAGCAGGCAAGCAAGACACACAGCAGAGGAGAGAAGCCGTTTCACTTTCAATAGACAGATTCAGCGCTTAACAGAGTTGCAGAGCTTAATATAGAGCCACGCCTAGGCTACTTCTCGTTTCAGTTTCCAAACAGTCCTCATTGGCTGACTTAGTTGTTATGCCAATTCATTGGCTGACCTTGTTACCAAGCTCTATTCCAGTTCATGATAGTTTTTTATCATTCCAAAGTGCAGAACATGGAATATTGGACTTGGAAGTGAAAGGCAGGCAGATTCTGAACCAATTATCAGGGACGACCTTCCTGCTTGGAGCAGTTCAGCAGTGGAGGCCTTGATCCAGAGTGAGCTGCTGCTCGGTGGACACGTTCAAGAGAACAGTCACCAATTTGGGATGCGCTCAGTCAGCAGCTGGGTTGGGATTGCCTCAAGCCCCCCCCCCTTTTTTTCCCCCTGGGATTCTGCCATTGTGAAGGGCATCTCCTGGCCAGTGGGGGTGGGGAAGCCTGGACCACTTGGACCGGTGGGGATGGCTGCTTGGGCCAGTGTGGCTGAGTTTGAGCCCCTTCCTCTCTCCCTCTGGCAGAACGGGACCCTCAAGACAGCCCTGCTGGACTACATCAAGCGCTGCCGGCCAGGAGACAGTGAGAAGCACAACATGATTGCCCTCTGCTTCAGCATGTGCCGGGAGATCGGGGAGAACCACGAGGCCGCCGCCAATGTCCAGCTGAAGCTCATTGAATCTCAGCCGTGGGGTAAGGACCCCCCTGCCCAGGAAACTTGGGGATCCCTCGGGCTGGTCTTAACTTCTCCGCTCCTCCTCTTTCTTGGTCCTTCGGGCTTGGAGGACTGGGGGGAAAAATAGGCCCACCTGGGACCAGCCAGACGGGCAGCATAGACCCCAGTTGGGTTACCAAGAGCTGGTTGCTCCTCAGAAATTGGCTCTCTCAAGTGTTTTGCTGAACTAAACTCCCAGGCAGAAGAAGGTGCAGGGATGAGGGAGGGGGGAGCTGGCAGGTGCCCCTTCAGCCAGGAGCCTCCTGTGGAGTCAGCTGGGCTGGGCTTCAGCGTCCTCTACCAGCAGACCTGCAAAGCAAGCTGCCTTTTGGCGGCCCCTGGGAAGGGTGAAGAGCCCCCAGCAGTAACTGCAACACAACTGGACTTCTAAGCCTGTGCAAAATATTGTAGCTTGGACTCAGTGGTATAGTAAGGCCCTGCCTGGCCAGTCCTCTCAAGAAAGCAGAACTCTTGAAGCAAAAGCCATTTCCAAAGGGAACTTTTACTGGAAGATTATAAAAGTGAGAGAATCTAGGCAGGAATTCGCTTTTCCCACTGGAAGCGTTGGATTAAACCAGTGGAGACAGAGCCCCTCCCAAAGTCCAGTCCATCAATCCAGCCAGTCCTGAGGTGTGAAGATGTCATGGGAAACGCTGGCTGAGAAGGGGATAACCGGGGGTCTCCAAGGCAAGACAAGGCACCCTCCTTTCCCCCTCCCAAGGGACCGAAAGTTACAGCGAAGCAAAGGAAGAAAGAGAAACGGAAACCCCTCATGGAGGTCCCCCCCAAGCCTCCCCACTCCCCCCAGAATGACAGCGTCCCTAGAGGAATCTGTGGGACCCAACAGATAGCAGAAAAGAGCCGTTTCTGCTTGATGCCAGTCCTGGCCTAGCCGGATTTCCCCACTGCAGTTCCAGGGGTGAACTGGACAGCCCCCAGTCCCCGGGATGTTTCCAAGGAAGCCCCTTCAGGCCTGAGCTGTTCCACCCAAGGGCTCTGTTGTTGTGTCCTCTGCGAAGCTTCCCCTGCATGTCCTCATACCTGCTCCAGTGAGAGAGGTTGGTCACCTGTGTCCAAAGGAGCTTGAGGGAGGCCGCCGTTGTTATTTGGGCCTGGTGATTCAGCCCTGGGATTCAGCTCTGGGTCACCTGCTGCCACCTCCCTCCCCTCTGCTTGGGTGGGATTGCCAGGTGATCACCCGCTGCTCCCTTCCTTCCAGAGGAAAGCCTCCAGGACTTGGCAAACTTGAAGAAGCTCCTGATGAAAGCCCTAACCCTCTTCCTAGACGCTGCCGAGAGCTACTCCAAGGTGAGGTGGAGAAGAAGGGGATGCATGGGGGTCCCTGGCATCTTGGGGTGGACTCTGCGGCTGAGGGAGGAGGGGTGGAGCCAGCTTGAACCCCTGCAGGGCCGGAAGCAATCGACTCCTGAGCTCCCTTATCTGCTTGTTCTCAAGAAAGAGTGGCAGATTCCTGTAAATACCTGGCCTTGGAACAAAGGTGTGTAGACTTTCTATATCCATCGTAGACCCCCAGTTTTCTGCTTCCCTGACCCGTTCTGCCTTCTCTGTGCTGGGGATTCAGGAAAGACAGAGGGAGTTTCCCTCCTTCCTTCCTCGGTTTGCTCCTGTATTATTCACCAAGGCTACTCCTCTTAAGTTAAAGGTTTTCCAATATTTGTCTCTGGGGTTCTTGTGACGCCGTTTCCTTTGTATGCGGGGGAATGCCCTGAACAGAAAGAAAGCAGGAACAGTAACACAATTTACAAACATCCCAAATCTTCTCCCTGTCAGAAGTAGGAGTGAAAAACTTAGAAATATTTAGCTTGGCAAAGACTGAGGGAGGGAGGATGGCCCTCCTCTTCCTACCTGAAGGACACCTGCCCTCTGGGATGAGGTCCAGGAGACGGATCCCCCCCTCTGCTGTGGTGTAAAAGGGGCACAGAAACCTGGCTCTTCCTCCCCCCCCCAACCTTCCTTGGGCAGGGAGAGCCACGGCCTTTTCCCTCCCTAGCCTGCCATCTTCTGGAATTCATAGAAGACAGAATCATGGGAGGGCTGGACCTGCAGGTGATCTAGTCCAGGGCTCTTCAACCTTGGCCACTTCAAGCCTGGCGGACTTCAACTCCCAGAATTCCCCAGCCAGCAAAGTTATACAAGCTATACAAGCAAAGCTGGCTGGGGGATTCTGGGAGTTGAAGTCCGCCAGGCTTAAAGTGGCCAAGTTTGGAGATCCCTGATCTAATCCGATGGCAAGTGATAAAAATTTTGGGCAAAAAGCACCTTATTGTGGACAGTGAGTTCATTTAACGATCTTGAGGTTCACTTGGTGTTTACAGCTACCACATTTGCTTATCAGCCACCGCAAAAAAGGACATGAAATTGAGGCCAGTCACATGCTTTATGACCAACATGACCTACAACCATAATTGCAGGGCTGAATTTTAAAAGACTTAAAAGTTTCCCCTATCCAGTCGTGACTTTAGGAGTTCATGTCCATTTCCTAGCTGAGGGAGCCAGAGTTGGCCAAAGATGCTTCCGTGCCATGTGGCCAGAATGACTACACACCAAGGTGCACGGACTGTTGTTACCTTCCCACCAAAGTGGTACCTATTTATCTGCTCACATTTGCCTGCTTTCAAACTGCTACCTCGGCAGGAGCTCAGCCCATTGCAAACCTGGGTTGCCATCTTTCGTTAAGGCTGCCAAGCTCACCACCTTCACGGCTGAACCATTGCACCCTCTGGCCTAAGTTACTCTACTGTCATTTGTAATGTAATATTTGATCGGTCTTATAGGCCAATTTAATCTTTCCAGTAAAGGTTAAGCCTGGTATACTAGTTTTTCAGTGCATCTTTTTCACTGTCCTTCAGATATTCTTCCAAAGCCCCTTTTTCTTCTTCTGTTGCATATAGAAGGTTCTTTCTCTTATCCTGAAGAGCAGGACATAGATGTAGCAGGTTGAAATTATGGACAAGAGTATTCTGCCTGTGTATTATAAAACCCTCACATTGTCAGAACAGTGCAACTACTTGGGGAGCCCTATGGTGGGTGCCCTTTACTGGAAGTGTTGTAAATAGAGGAAGGCAGGAGGAAGGTGGACAAAGGCACCTGCAGAAGGTGAGCTCCTCCTTGGAGCAGGGAAGAGGAGACTAAGAAGTGCCTCCCAGCTGTTCTACCATAGACATTGGATCCGCTTCGATGCTCCCCTTTTCCCTCACAGTATAACATCTCAGCAAGCCAATCACCAGTAGGGTTTCCTGGGATTTGCCAGGAGTCCTGCTCAAATGTTTTTGGGCCTGGGGTGGGACAGGCGGTCGCTCCTTGCTCCTCCTCCACCTGAAGCCCCTCTGCTCCTGCCTTTAGGACTTCTGCGTGTGCCAGTCCTTGCGCTGCAAGAGGTTGACCAGGCTCATCACCCTGCAGCTCCACTTCCTGACCACTCCGCACAAAACCAAGCTGATTAACCTGAGTCGGAAGAGCTTGCTGCCCTGCATCCTGGCACTGCCCAGGTTCTACCAGGTGAGAAGGGCCTTCACCCCTTTGGGAAGAGAAGGTTGGCTTTATCTGTTAAGATAGGAGAAGGAAAATGCCAGGATGGGGGGGGGGTCCTCTTTCCTATCATGGCTCTTGGAGGGGAGAGGGGCAGTTCAGAAATGCTGATTGATTAATTAAATAAATTAAGTTACAGAAATAAATAAATACGAAACAAGCCTCTTACCCCTCAAAATTGTATCAGGGCTGAACTTACAACCAGTTCTTGAAGTTCTGGCTACCGCAGCATTCTCACATTCACCTGGTCACGAATTGGGCATCCTGGGACCAGAGGGTCGGCCCTTGTCAGCTTCCCCCAAGCGAAGTCAGCAGGGAAGCCAACAGGGAAGATCTCCAGGCGCTCTGATCCAGCCCGGCCGGCCTTCCCGCCCTCGCCTCTCCCCCCCCTCCCCCAGCAGCCTCTCCCTCTGCCGCTTGCACTACTTTTTTGCTTCTTCGCTTCCCTACGTTGCTGGTTCCATTCCAGGATAAGGTCTGATGCTTTAACAGCCTCTTTGGACGTTGGGCACCACCGCTAACTGCTCCTCCCTGCCTGGGGGGGCTGAAAGGCTGTGGCTCAAAGTGGGGATCCCCTCGGAATGCCTATGCCTCCCCTCTTTCTCCTCCAGGCAGCTGTGGTGGCTGAGGCCTATGACTTCACACCAGACTGGTCAGAGGTGCTCTATCAGCAGGTGGTCCTGAAGGGCGACTTCAACTACCTGGAGGAGCACAAGCAGCACGGGCTGCTGAGGACTAGCACCTTTGAAGAGATCGCCCACAAGTGAGTCTTGGCCTGTTCCGTGCAGCTGGGAAGGTGGCGGTTGGCGGCTGCCGCCAAGAGGAAGCGATGGGGCAGAAGCTCCGTTCACTGGCCGGCCTTCTCTTTCAGGTTCAAGCAGAACGCAGCCAGCGAGTCTGTTGTCAGAAACCTGAAGAAGCTCTTGACTTACTGCGAGGACATTTATGTCTACTACAAGCTCGCCTATGACAACCAGTTCTACGATGTGGTGAACATGCTCTTGAACGACGCCCAAACAGGCTGCTGTCTCAACGATTTGCTGGCCAATTAAGCTCATCCCGGCTGGGCAAAGCAGAACTGCAAACAAACTAGACAAGCCGGGGGGAAGGGTGGTGGTGGTGAAAAACACACCCCATATTTTCAGACACGCAGATGAAAAAAAGGAAAGATGCTGGTTTTCAAATGCCGTGATCTGCACAAAATACAGGATTATTAATCTGGGACTTGGTGTCAAATATATAGACTTCTGAAGTCAGACTGAAAGGCCTCTGCCGTTGGATTAAAATAACTTCACACTGAAGACCAACTTCCTTGGCTGAAGCTTAAGAGAGAGTTTTGAATTAGCTCATGGCCAGAGCGCAAAATATATCTGAATTCGACCTGGGAGCATTTCAGAATTATTATTTTTTTCTTCTATACCCGAAGTAGCTTTTCAGATCTATTTTTGGACCTGTTAGAGCGGCTTTCTGAATCTGGCCCTATTTTTGGATTTCAGTGACTGCAGCGCCTGGGAATTGAAGTATTACGGCTCTATGTGTCACTTTCAAAGGACTTGCCAAGGTGGGCAGCTCCACCTTGTGCTGATAGCTGTGTGCAAGGCATCTATGAATGGCTCAAAGAACCAGAAAATGTTGGTGTTCTGTTAGTTTGGGAGTGTGGGGAAAGTTTTAGATCAGAGGTCTCCAACCTTGGCCACTTTTAAGACTTGTGGGCTTCAACTCGAGTTGAAGTTCACAAGTCTTAAAAGTGGCCAAGGTTGGAGACCTCTGCTTTAGATACTTTATAGATGCTGGGAGAGGAAGCTAAGTGTGGTTCTAATAACCAAGGCTGACTAGACATCCTGCCCTGGGAAGTCATGGCAATAAAGGAGGATGCCTCTTCCTCCAGAACCATGGGGATTGGAGTTTGGAAGCCATGTCGTGGTTGTAGCTACCAACTGATTATTGTTCTGTCCTTAAAGACAATACAATTTTAGCCACTTGCATGTTTAGGAAGAGGAGCCATTATTGGATTTGCTCATGTCTTGAGAAATTATCTTTCTCCCCCCCCCCTGTTTTTTTTGGGGGGGTGGGGAGAAGAATCTTTCCAGTCACTGGCTATTAATGGAGGGCAGCCTCAGACTGAAGGTGTGGCCAGAACTGGACAATTCACACAGCCACTTGAAGGGGTTGAGAGAAGAGACGCCAGCCTTCCCTGGGCAATTTGGTCCCTTGTCAGCCATTGTTATTGCCCATGGGAAAAGCACAAGCTGACCCAAAATCTCAGTCCTCACAATAGTGATTTTATTAAATTAGTTGCTTTTATAAAACATTTGCAGATGTCATAATTCTGAACATAACAATTTGCCCAACTATTTTGTAACTGTTGCAGTTTGCTAAGCAGGATTTCTATACATGAAAAAAAAAAACCACAGTCTTGTGAGAGACACCAAACCAGTGACAAGAAACTGTCCCAAAGAATCAACAAAGTGTCAGCTGAATTGTTCAGAGAAGGTCCTTCCGTCCCCCTCCCGGGGCAAGAAAAACTGCCCCTTTGCCCCTTTCAAGCTTGGAAGTCAGGGAAATTTAGAGCTACGTGCCTCAAGCCACTGAAAAACCAAATTCTAATAGAAAAGCCATTTTAATACTACTGCAAACCCATGCATTTGCTGCAAACTGCCTTTGTTTTCTGGGTAGTTTCTTGTAAAAAAGGTACAGTTA
Organism: Hydrophis major; assembly: GCA_033807585.1. Lineage (NCBI taxonomy): Eukaryota > Metazoa > Chordata > Lepidosauria > Squamata > Elapidae > Hydrophis > Hydrophis major. Next base: position 21,821,430 of record CM066337.1, on the reverse strand, counting down.
AGATTGTTATTATTAACTCTGCTGGTAATAATACGACTTCAGCCAGATCAAAATTAATGTCCAATTTAGTGCTGCTTCGCTGCCATGAAGACACGCCTCTTTGAGATTCCATTATTTCCTATCATTGAATAAAAAAATTGAGTTTCATAATTTTATTCCCTCGGCATCAAGACAGGCATTCCAATGTGTCAAGTTGTGACAGGGTAACCAACAGCACAAAGATACCGCACTTTCTGATTGTTGCATTTGGCAGAATTGAAAGGAAAGGAATTGTGCTAGAGTTAGGGGAGTTTGGGCAAACCAACAGACGGAAAGAACGGGTCACATGAAGTCTTCAAAGTCTTGTACATAGCCACCATCATAGCCACCATAGTCTTCCAGGTCATCTTTCAGTGTTGCTTTTAGACCTCCACCAGGCACCACTCCTTTTTTCTTCTTTTTGGCTTTATTTTGCTGGAAAGAAAAAGGAACAGCTCAGATTTAAGAACACAAGTGGACCTGGCCAATCCTGGGCTAGAAAAGGGAAAAGCAAGCATCAATTCCCTTACAAGCCAATGCTAGTTTCCCCCCACCAAGAAACCAGCCAGGGTTGATGAAAGAAAGCTGAAATCCAGAATGTGTGGAAGGTACCAAATCAAGAAAAAAAACCCTTTGCATTTATTCTGACGTGCGGTGTTGTGTAACCAACGGGAGTATTTCCTTTCGTCAGGACCCTGATCAACGTTTAGAGACTGCTGTCTCAAGCAACTAGACCAGCTTGCCAGAATAAGACAAGAGGTGCTTCTTCAATTGTAGAAAGTCTAGAACAGGGGTCACCAAACTTGGGCCAATTTTAAGACTTGTGGACTTCAATTCCTAGAATTCTGGGAGTTGGTCCACAAATCTTGAAGTTGCCAAGTTTGGAGACCTCTGGTCTAGAAGGAGCAGATGTTTCCATGGAGCCAGTAGGAGGAAGCTACATGAGGTGCCAAGGGCCTTCTCAGTACAAGCCACTGGTCCCTCCCCCAGGTCAAGCAGAATGTCACAGTGACTGCCAACCCACCTTCTCCTGCTTCTGCTTCTCGCTGCATAGCACCGTCAAGGAATTGGTGATCTTTTTCAAGTCATCAACTTCCACTAAAGGAGGAACAAGGAGCGGATTATTTACAGCTTGCTTTTTCTGCCCCCAAAAGAAGGGGGACAAAGGAATCTTATGTCACAAGAAAATCTCTGGAATATCTGGGAAAATATGTTTAGGGACAATGCAGATAAGCTGGAAGTTTACGGGCAGGCAACAGATACCACCACACAGTTATAGGGAAGGCCATATGCTCGACCAGGTGTCCGGCTCTTCTAGGAGCAGCCCACCCTCCTTCACAGAAAACTAAGATTAGCTATGTTGCTTGTAGAAAAAAATTAAAATCCACAGTTGAGCTGTGGATGTTCATTTTTTTTCTGAATGTTTTATTTGGCAGGCCAAAGATGGCCTCTGTTCTGTCCACTGACTTGTTCAAAATGTCATAGCAGCCTATAAGTATCTGAAATGAGCCTCTATTCAAAAGCTCCTCTTCCCACTTTTTTATTTTATTTTGTCAATTGCTTACAAGATAATAGGTATAAGTAAAAACATAGCTATGAATACATGGATACATATAAGAAAAATAATAAAAGAAACAATAGGACAGGGAGGGTGGGCACATTGGTGCGCTTATGCACGCCCCCTATAGGCCTCTTAGGAAAGGGGTGAGGTCAATAGTAGACAGTCTGAGGTTAAAGTTTTTGGGGTTTGGGGAAGAAACCACAGAGTCAGGTAAATCAGGCAGATTTCATCAATCGTCCTCCAATGACCTGGACTGTAACTCCAAAGGCTCCTGAGGCCAGACAGCCCCCCCCCCCCCAAATCCCCAATGACGACATCACAACTCTTGCCCAGTGCCCAGCCTGGCTCCTTCAGGCCTCCAGATGGAGCTGCCCCTTGGGCTCTGCTCCTTTCCCAACACCAGAACAGGAAGGCAAAATGCCCTCGTGGCCAGATTCCTTCTCAATCTAAGAGCTCACACATTGCAAACTATTAGGTGCCAAAATTAATATTCATTTAACTGAGTAGACAGAAGGCAAGTATGCCTTCTTTCCCCACTGCTTTTCCTAACATTTAAAATTATCCAAGACTTGATGGAAATATTTGAGAAGTAAAGCTGTCTACAACACATTTAACATCTGCTATCAACCTGAGATTATTACTGTAGCCTATAAAGCATCAAGGAGAAATGATCAATTTGCGTGAATGTCCACATGGGATACCAATAGTTAATTGGTTCAATTCTGTTGTGATAAAGTCAACACAGGCGAAGATGTTAAAAAATGGAGGGCTACCAACAGCCCTGGTTTCCCAATGAAAAACAATATTTAAGACCTTTCTAGTTTATCAGATGTAGGTTAAATCCTAAGCTTTATAACACATCATTAGAAAAAGCGTATATTAAATTGGATATGGCTTTCTTCTTTTCAGTGAATTTTATATTACATTTTTAGCATAAGTTATTAGAAATTATTTTAACTTTATGAAGTTAAAATACATCTTTATAGAATACAGTAGCTGGTTAAAGCTTTGAAATTGTAAGCAAGCCAAATGGACAGAAATATTAAATATGATGAACCATTTAGGAAAGCAAACAGAGATTTTTCTCTTCAAATGATTCTGAATTAAGGAGGTAATGTATATTTAGATATTTTTGAAATATGCTGAACATGTTGGGAATCACCCAGGTGCCTTTCTTGTAAAATAAATAGAGGATCTGGTTGTGGAAATAACGTTCTACTATCTTAGCAGCAGCATTAAAATAGAACATAGAAGACATTACAAAACCTTTTCTAGATTGAGTTAATAACAAATTCAATCCCATTAGCCCGATCTTTTTCACTGGAGAATTGTTCTAATATGTTCTCTATTTCCAAACTAAGCAAGGTGCAAACAATAGTATTTCACTAAATGTACTTACATGAAATGCATATATCTCGAACTAATGTTTCCAAAAATCCAGCATAATATAGAGATTTCTCGTAATGTGTTATTTTTTCTTTTAACAATTTCCCAAATTCCGTAAAATCATCTTTTGAGGATGGATTCATAGTATCTATTCCACATATGTTATTTACACCTGTAAGAAAGGAGCCATGTTTGGAGAGGGCTTCTCAAGCACATGGCCTCATCAGCAGACGATCTGGGGACCCCCTGGCAGCCTTCAAAACGACCAAGGCCCTTGTGAGCCCCCCCCCCATCCCTCACCGAAGGTTTCTTTTGCCAGCTCCAGGTCCGCCTCTTCTTGCAGTTTCTGCAACCGGAGCTTGTCTGCCAGCTGCTCTTCCGGCGTCAGGTCTTTCGAGTCTTCCGACTCCTCTAACTTCACAAGGGAGACAAGGCAGGGCTGCAGGCACCGGAGGCCGCCCAGGCGCCGGGTGAGGCAGCCCTTCCCCGCCCGCCCATCCCCTTACCCTTTTCTTGGCCTCCTCCTGCTTCTTCCGCAGCAGCTTCTCCCGCTCTTTTATCTTCTCGGCTACTTTCTTCTTGTCGGAAACTTTGGATTCTGCGGAAAGGCACGGGGTTAGCAGCGGCGGCGGCTTCCCGCGGGACTCCCGGGGACCCGCCGCCCGGCCGTTCACCTGGCTTGGCCTCGCCCGCCTTCTCGTCCTCCTCCTGCTGCTCCTCCTCCTCGTCGTCCCAGTTGTCCTGGCCGGGGCAGAGCAGAAGCGCCGGTCAGCCGCCGGGAGGCCTCCGCCCGCCTCCCCCAATGCACCGGGGGACGGTCCCGGGCCCCCCGCCGCCGCCGCCACGCCCACCCGCCCCCCTCCCGGCCACCTTGACGTCGTCGTCCTCGTCCTCGCCGGCCCAGCGGTCCCTGGTCACCACGGCAGGGGTGGGCCCGAGGAGCCCGGCCAGCGGGTCCGGCGCCTCGAAGGTGTCCGCGTCTGCGGGGACAGAGAAAGGGTGAGCGGGGGGCCCGGGCCGGCCTGGCCGGAGGCGGGGAGGGAGCGGGAGCGGGCGGCGGCGCTGGACCTACCCCAGGAGTCCGCCTCGGCCGCCATCTTGCCCGCCGCCCTCTCGCTCGCGGCTAGCCCAGACCAGCAGGCAGGAGGAGCCGCGCACGGCACGACGGGACTTCCGCCCCGCCCCCCAAACGCGCTTCCGGCTTCCGCCGGCGTCCCCGGAAGAGGCGGGGCGGGAGCCGCAGAAACCCGCCCCCATTGTCCGTAGCTGGAGTTCCTGGAGGGAGGCGTGGTCGGGAGGGCCCACCCGCCGCGTCGCTCCGCCCACCAGGCGGACCGGGGAGATGGGCGGGGCCGAAGGCCGCGTGCCCTTCCACGCGCGCAAGGGAGGGCGGCGGGCTTCGTCGTGTGGCGGTTGTTTCGCGCTGTCCTCTTCTTGGAAGAGATCCCGAGTGTTTTGTTTGACAACCGGGCTCCCAAGAAGGCCATTCAGTGGCTCTCTTTCAATGTGTCTCCTTCTCCCAATAAAATTCAAGGAGAACATGATAATTTTACCGCAGCCCAAGTATAAATAGGCTCATGTTTATACCAGGTCTCCAAACTCGGCCATTTTAAGACATGTGGATTTCAACTCCCAGAATTCTATGCTGGCTGGAGAATTCTGGGAGTTGAAGTCCACACGTCTTAGTGTTAAAAGTTTGGGGACCCCTGCTTTATACTGAGAGCTTAGGGACAATTCCTTGCGCTCCAATCCCACTTGGGCAATATTCTAATACAAGACCAAGCCGTCATTTATCAAACCATTTGACATCTCTACTGAAAATTAAAAACCAGACTTGCACCAAATTACAAAATGATAGTTTAATAAGTATTTACAGAGCAGCCTGCAGCAGTTGATTTGGTTGTCCTAAGTAGGATTAAATTACCCATATTACCAATCATTTTAGACTTTAAAACCTCACATTCCTTTTTTTTTTCCTCCTCCTCTTCAGGGACCAGTGTTGTTATTTGCGGTATTCCACCTTAACAAAAAAGCGGGTTTATTAATTTTGTTCATGAAAATGCACATTTGCTTTAAAAAGTTACTCTAAAAAGATGCTGTACAATTCCCTTGAAACAGTAGCAAAGAAATGTCCGTTGTGTTGTTTGAGGCAAGGACTGCTGTTCAATTTACTTGGAAGTGGATTTGCAGAAAATAATCTCTGAATGCAGCATAAGCAAACCATCATAGCAGTAAGAAAACCACGCATTCGCTCTCTTATCCCCCCCCCCCCGCAGAGTCCCACACGGCCGGCCGGCACCCACGGTTCTTCCAAAGAGCTGCCTTCTCTTCACAGTGTTGTCCTTTGGAGCTGGGGAAGAAGATCAATAGGGACCCGGAGCCCTCCGGCCCCTCCTGAGCCCAAGCAACCTTCTGCAGACCACTGGCAGCAATGTGAGCTTATCATCATTAGAAGCCACAGAGGAGCACCCGGGAGGAATTATTACTAGAATTACCCCTTCTCTTCAATCTAAAATCATCTGAGTCAAGGACACTCCCACATGGCTCATAATGATAATAATCCACTTTCGTAGATTGGAGAGCATTTAAACATTTTCAAAATCAAAAGGATCAATAAAGATGTTACTAGCAAAATAGGAAAAAGTGGTTACAGGGATAACCTCTGTGAAAACACACATACACACACTTACTTACATTATACATAATGTGTGTGTGTGTATGTATATATTTATAAATGTATATATATATATATATTATAGTAACATTATGTACATTTTATTTCAATAAAGACATATAAGACAAAACAGCGTAAAGATGCCCAGATGCCCTAAAGATAAATACAATTCAAAGATTCTCATTAAAATGAATCTGTAGCATTTTCCCGCAAGCAAAATACCTTTCTTTAAATACAAAAAAAAGTCAGCATTCTGGATAGCAAATGCCTTTTTTCTCTTTTCACAGAAAATTCACCATAATTCTGTGTAAAATGAATGATTTCCCATAAAGCAGGCTTGCTCTACATGCTAACTTTTTAACAGTTCAGTGACACATGTGCTAGCTACATATATAACAGATAATATAGTAAGAAAACACTCAACCTGATGAAAAGTTAAAATCTTCATTAATACATTGGAAAAAGTTGATATAATTCATGCCTTTTAAAATCAAAAAATACAAAAATTAAATGTTTTCCTAAAAAGATTTTCCTTATTTTAAGGACTCATTCAAAAATGAAGCTGTGTGTAATTTGTACAATAAAATTGTACAAGTAAACAGGTAATAGACATAAAAAATTAATTGACTTCTCAATTATCAGTTGTCCACCTTTAATTTCCAATACTGTTCTTTCTTTAACAAGCATACAAAATATCAAACTTCTCTTTAGAAAAAGTGCCATTTCTGCAACATCCTTTACATAAAAACAGCCCAAGCCTGTGGCGTGTCTATGCAGTTTAGAGGCAAAGCTTACTAACTTCTACAAATTTTTCCCTTCCATAAAAAGCCTCCAAAAAAGGAGAGTATGCTCCATTAAAAAAATATCAGCCTCTTGTGTAACCTGCATTAGAGAACCAAGGCTTGAAAACTATTTCCATATAATATAGAAAACCACTATGATAGCATATCAGCTGCGTGCGCAGCGACGGAGTGTCCAGGACCACAACAGCAGGCAGGGTGACAGTGGTGCACAGACTGAGCCACACGGAAGTTTCAAATGGGCTGGCGCAACCTGCAGGGTAGAGGGCCAACCAAGGCAAGGCTTGGCTACTCTTCCTATTCCCCCCCTTGGTGGAGATCCTGGTCCGGCAGGAGCTGGGCTGCCATTACACCAAGCAAATTCTCAAGGACTTCTACGAACAGGAGACTGAGGAACCGATCTCTTGCTCTCTCTCTCTGAGCTGTGCACACCACCACACCAAAAAAATCATCTGTCCACAGTACATGCCATCACGATGGTTTAAATATTCTGCATATTAGTAATTCTTATATTTCTTATCTAGCCAGTCTCTTGATTTTTTTTAAAAAAAGATTTCCACTACAGTAGAATGAATGAATGAATGAAGGAAGGAATGAATATATATATGTATATGTGTATGTATGTATGTGTGTGTGTGTAATGTAATTATATATATATATATATATATATATATATATATATATATATATATATATATATATATATATATATAAATAAAATGTGTGTGTATGTGTATATATATATATATATATGTATATATATATATAAAATGTGTGTGTGTGTGTGTATATATATATGTATGTATATGTATATATATATATATATATATATATATATTCATTCGTACACAGAAAAAAAAACTAGATGATTTTTAAAAACAAATATACAGTATGCAGGCAGACAAAGCAGGAAAATGGCCATTCAATCGAATAATAAAAATTAATCAAACTTGGCTATTCCCAGAAAAATATGAAGTCACCTCAACTAAAAGGAATGCATAATGAAATTCTAAACTTGAATACAGATCAAAAATGTAAAAAGGTTACAAACCTTTAACAGGAAAAAAATTACTGGCCATTCCTGTTGAAATGAGAATTTTAAAAGTAACACAAAGTGGCTACAAACCCACTTAAGAGAGCACCAAACAGAGAGAAAACAAGAGTCCATTTTCAATCTCTGTGATTTCATAAATCCTGTATTTTTATAGGATAAACTGCTGGTGGCAGAAACAGAATTCTTTAAAAACGGCAGGTGTTCTTCTGTACATTAAAAATCATTGGAGTTGCACTAGATCTAAAGACTGTTCTGTTCTAGCCTACCTACGGATACTGCACGTCTTTTCATTTGGCGATATAGAAAGTTCTTCTGTAACCCTTTTATTACTGTTGGGCACCAGAGATAAGAAAAGCGAGAAAGGGTACAAAAATGCAAAAATTTCAACAGTAATGGCAATGTTTTTGTTCTAGTCCAAAAAGAAAAAGGATCCTGCATTTTCTTTCCCTTCAGCTCTTTGACCAAAGATTGAGTTTAATCGGGGGGCAGTAAGTCATGCAAGCGAAATCTGTCTCGGATGTGAGGTCGAACATCTTCATTCTAGAGATGGGGAGAGCAAAACAAAACTCCATCACCTTTCATGTATCAGAGTAAAGTTAATTTGTGATAATAACCTTTGGAATTAGGAGCACAGTCAGAAGCTTCTGCTTTTTGTTGCAAAGAAAGAAGAAAGGGAGTCAAGCGAGGATCACAGCCTGTGGAAAGGCTGAAATCCTGTCTGAACGCCTCTCTCCACAGCTTTTGAAACCCTGTGGCCTTTATTTTCCACTGGTCACCACATTCAAAGAAAACAAGACACAGGGAGCTCAAAAATCCTCTTACATTTTCTTCCAAATCAGGATTCCCGTAACAATTTCAGATCTGCATCCAACATTTTATGCTAGTTTAGGGTTACTGAAATGTTTTGCCAGTTCTTACTGAACTTCTATTTAATGAAGTTAGTTCTACTGGCAATTAGCAATGTGAACCAGTTTTAATTGTTCCCAAATTCAAACTTGGGCTTGTCAAGAAATGTGGCTTTATTGGTCTCTGTAATCTCACTCCAGGGAATGGCTAACAAGCACTTGATAGATATCTTCCATGCCCCCAAATGTTTTTCTGTGGAGACACTTCTGTGAGGTTGCATTATGAAACCTTCAGCTCTAGTCAACATGCTTATAATTCTGATTAAAATGTGCATTCTAAAAAAAACAGAATTCACTCATACGTTGAGTATGGACAGGAGATGAGCCATTACAGATAATCCTCAACTTCCAACCACAGTTGAAACCAACATTTCTGTTGCTAAGCAAGTCAGTTGTTAAGTGAGTTTTGCCTTATTTTACAGACTTTCTTGCCACACCTGTTAAGTTAATCCCTGCAATTGTTAGTAACACGGTTGTTAAATGGATCTGGCTTCCCCACTGACTTTCCTCTGACTTAGTCAGAAGGTTCACTGCAACTGTCATAAATATGAGTCAGTTGCCAAGCACCTCAGTTTTGATCATGTGGCCCTGGAGGGCTGCAAGGGTCGTAAGTGTGAAAAATGGTCATAAGCCACTTTTTTTTCAGTGCCGTTATAACTTCAGTCACTCAATGAACTGTTGTAAGTTGAGGACTACCCGTACTCTAAAAGCTCTACAAAACCTTGCTTGACCTTGGACAGAGGACTCCCCTTTAAGAGGCTAGAAAAGTTTTATTCAAACATGTTTTTGGACAGATCAGGGAAACTGTGCTGCTATAAAAGGCAGCGAGAGAAGCCTTCCCCAAAGGAAGATAATGCAAAGACATCTGAAGGCATTTCCCAAGTCAGAAACCGCTATCCTGAATCATGCTAGTTTAATCTATGAAGGTTTAAGAAGAAAATATATATGTAAAGACTACTTACCAGTTCTACAAGTTTTTCCAGAAAAGGAATCAACTTTAGAAGTTCATTGTCATTTTTATCCATGAACCAGCTTTCTATAGGAATTCCATTTGAAAGCTAAATCAGTAAAAAAAATAAAAAAAGAGATAAGATCTCTTTTTCAGCAGTTCTCTTATTAATTCAAATTTTTAAAAACCCTCCCCAAATGTAAATGGGGGGTGGGAGTGGGGGCAGGGGAGGAGAACAACTGAAAACATCTCTCCGCCCGTTCATTTTGCTCAGGACAGGAGGCAGTGCTCATTTACATAACTAGGCTCGATTTATGACAAATGATCATAAAAGAATATTCAGGGTAAGAAGGTGCACCAAAAGATGTGGCTGAGAGCCTGACTAAAATAATCAAGCAAAAATATGATTATCCCTTTTTTTCTCATTTATGTGGAGACAAATGAAACGACCACAAACCTGAAAACAGTATTGAGACTACGAGCAACTTGGCAGGAAAGTGAAGGAGTTAGGTGCACAGGTGGTGTTTTTATCTGTACTTCCAACAAAAGGTCAACATCCAACAAGGGAGCAGAAATAAACCACTAGCTTAAGGGATTGTGCCATCGAGGGAACATCAAGTTTCTAGACCACAGTCTGTACTACCAACTTGAAGGGCTTCTGTCAGGAGATGGGTTGCATCTCACAGGAACCAGGGAAAATGTATTCGGAAAACCACTGGCTCTCAGCTTATCCAAAGGGCTCTAAACCAATGCTGCAGGGGGAGGGTGACCAATCTTTAGGGCCAACAGAGAGAACAAGTAACCAGTGGAACACTTTCCCTCCAGAAGTTCACTGGAGGCTTTTAAGGAGAGACTGGACAGCCACTTGTTTGGAATGGTATAGGGTCTCCTGCTTGACCAGGGGGTTGGACTAGAAGACCCCCAAGGCAATTAACACCTGGGCAATTCCAGTCATTAGATACAAAGCTGGAATTGTGGACAGAAGCACAATTAAAAACCCTCGATAAGAAGACCAGAAAAATGAGGACAATGAATCATGCCCTTCATCCATGCAACAATGCTTACAGACTCTATTTACAGGTACAAGTGGACGTAGAATGTTCAAGTACACCAGTTGAAGAACAAAAAAATTGGTTTGGAAGAATATTTGAAGGATAGTGAAGAGGATGCACTGAAGCTAGTATACCAGGAAGGCCTACTGAGTGTCAGAGAGACTATACTGGCCTATAAAAAAGACCAAATGAAGGATGAAAGAGAGACATGGCAAGAAAAAGTATTACACAAGCACATTACAAATAGCAGTGACGAAGATTTACAAGAAGACCTGTCTAAGAACTGGGAAAGTTGAAGAAAGAGACAAAGGGGCTAATTCTGGATACACAAGCCTGAAGAACAATTGCAAACAAAGCAAGAATTGAAAAGACAGTGACAACAAATGGCACCTCTACCAAGAAGCTGAAGGAACAGTGGGCCATCTGCAGGAAGACTCCATACAAATAGCATGACAAAGTAGCAAGAGTGATGCACTGGAATATCTGCAAGAAATACCACTTGCCTAGAAGCAAGAACTTCTGGGACTAAAAGATAGAAGATGAAGAAGCTAAAATGCTGTGGGAATTTGGAAGTCAAACGGGCAACCACCTGTCATATAATACCCCAGACGTTAACAGTTGTTGATCAAAAAAGAAAAAATGTCTGGACACTGCAAGACCTAGAGACATAGAAGAACGAGAACTGTAGAAAATTACAAAATGCAAATAAAAAAACCTGCAAAGTAGAATGACTCTGACAAAAGAAATCAAAGATAGTAGTAGTAGTAAATCGGCATATTGGGTTCCATCGCAAAACATCTGGATCACCACTTGAACACCACTAATATTGACAAATTCACCAAGAGTCAATTGCAAAAGGCAGCTTTACTTGGAACAGCTTACATCTTGGGAGGATGCCATCAAACATTTGTGTATCCCAGATGCTGGGGAAGGAGTCAGATGGATAAAAATGCCAAATTGCATCTAAACATCTGACTTGCTGTACGATCAACCATAATAAATTTATACGTTGCCTGACTCAGCAACTCTGGGTGGTTTAGAAAAAGTTAAAAACTTTTACAAAACAAGTAACATTAAAAAATAAGATTGCAAACAAAACAATCCTGAATGTGGCAGGAACAAAATTTGTGGATCCTTCAGAAATATCCATAATTGTGCATTACTGATATTACATGCACTCAGGACTTCTTCAAAAAACAGCACAAAAAGCAGTGCACCATGGCAAGCTTTTACTTAAGCACACACAGCCAGCATAGGCTCTCTGTTTTAGAAAATGTCTGCAAAACTTTAGCTGAATTGTAGTGACCTCAACCAAAGCTTTTCTGTACCTCTCAATCAATTGCACAGACTGACTTGAGATCTTTTGGCCTATTCCTCTGCAGGCCAAAATCTCCTTCTGGTCAGGTGAGCAGGAAAGCTCTTTTTCTGAAATCTGCAGGGATTTTTAATAGGGGCATTATTCACTTCCAAAATCTGTGTCACGAAGAGTCTGGTCCCTTGGATTGCCATCTTCAGCTTGGGTTTTCTCGTCCTTCTTCCCCCTAAGGGCAATGCTGGCTGGCTCAGGTGTTCAAGACAAACCTGGCACCGTGCAATGCTTGTGTGCCGTTTGCTCGATCGGAATCTCTCTTCCTGGGACACGGATGATGCTTCGACTGCATTGTAGTTCATGGTACTGCAAGAGTATGGCTGCATCTATTGGAAGGGGGAGGGCAGAACACGCACCTTTCCCTTGCGCTGTCTTGCCGTTGCTTTCTGGGCATATGAGAGCACAGAGGGTGGGCTGGCCCTGAAGCTGAGGACTCCAGTGGGGAGTCCAAAATCACCATGGAAGCATCGCTAGATGCCTTCCATTCTACTGCCAAGAAAACAGTTTAAAAATGCCTTCAAAGTCAACAGAGGCAGAGAATGATTTGAAGGAGACTTTATTTAGTATTGTAGTAAAATCTGAAACACGACCTAAAAGGAAATAAACTCACCTGGTAGGCAAAGGCTTGTGGTGAATTGTCGATGATGATTGTTTTTGAGAGATCTCTACCAAGGATATTTAAATCTTTTATGTAGTTCCCTTGCACACAAACACAATGTTCACGGAAAAGTCGATGCCTATTTTTAAGAACACATTTAGGTTGCATTCAGACAGGTGTAGATAAAGATAGATAGTCAAAACCCCATTACCTATTCTGTGCGTTAAGAACAATCTTCTGGACAGCAGAGCTTTGTTATTAAAAAGGAGATTTAAAAAGCCAAGGTCAATTCTTTCTCAATTAAAGGATTCAGCTGCCTAGCCACAGCAATGCAACAGGGTCTTAGCTTAGGGGCCCTGACCCCATTAGCTGTTTTCTTCCCTCTTCCAAATACTCCCATTATTTAACTGAACTAACCTGAAAGTTTGTGGGGGACATAAAGCAAAGGGCGTATCAATCAGAATTAACTGCAGTCCACTTGTAGAAGGGGTCTGCTCCTAACTACCCTACTGAGGGCTGGGTGGTCTTTGGACAAGCAGGAGCAAGGGTCTAGTCCAGTGGCAAACACTTTAAAGCAACCAAGCCTTTTCTCAGGCCTGCATCACTTGAAATATTGAGTCTGCTGGGAGGAAGGATATTCAGCCAGCCTCCCTGAAGCAATTTCTAGTATGTGGAGGAAAAGTAAAAATCTAGAAAAGGAGTATTACAGGCTAGAGTTACACTGCAGGGTTTAGTCAGATACTGGTGAAAAATAATAACTTCAGGCTGAAAAATTTTCAGCACACGAAAACTCTTAACAGCTTTTTATCCCGACTACATGTTAGGTATCACTGTAATGCTAAAATAGCATTAAATATACCTATTTTGTTATTCTGGTTAAAATGTAAATAACACATAACTTTCTATTCAAGCTTACCTGACTAGCTGTTTTTTAGGGTCTAATATGTTCAGCAATTTGTCTGCATAGACCTTTTTAGAAGCAGTAAAAAGAATGATCTAAAAGAAAGAAAGGAAGAAGCAATTGCAATCCATTCTATCAAAAAAGGTAAAGGACTTGAATATCACACAAAATTTTTAAGCGTCTTCCATTACCTCATAAATTTGGGACATACATTCCAAGAATTCTCTGAAAAATGGTCTTAACCGCACATAAACCTAAAGAGAAAACAAAACAGTAATTTTAACTATGGAACACAAAGAAAGTTTATTTCAAATGGCAGAGATTTCAGAAATTACAGAGTAAGGCACACTGTTTAATATATTAACATTATTATTTTATTTTTTAAGAATCTACGAAAAAGTAATACTAACTAGCATATTTGTAGAAAGACATAGCTATAATAGCCTTTAGAGGCAGCCTTTTTGCCTAGAACAGAAACACAACAGAGATAATCTTTCATAAATGCAAACTTTTGAGATTTAAGATTCTTTTTCAGTCAGAACTTTCATCAGACTGATTAGTTCACTCACAAGGACATATCTGACAAGTCAGTATTATCAGAAACAATATGTTTATATCCAAGCAATGCAAAATTCCCAGGAAAAGCTTTTCTTATGACACTAAACAGAATTTTGCTTTTCAAGTACAATGCTCAAAAGTCAATTGAATTAATTTATGTGGTTAACACTTTTTCTTGTCTACATTTTCCACCAGAAAGTCACCAGCAAACACAAGGTTGAAAAGAAATATTATTCTTAAGCATCTGATGTTGAGATCATGATCATTATATAAAAGGTCCAAGGATTGTATTTGCACACACGCACGCACGCACGCACAAACTAAATACAAATAAAAAGTGAGTCTACTTTGGCTGTGAAAACTTCAAGACTCTTTCCCCTTGACAAACCCCTACAGAAGGCCATGGTTTAAGAAAACACAGAAGGCCATTTCTGCTTTGGTGAGATGCTGAGCAGTTTCCCTGGCTAAGGAAAACGGTTCTTGCCTTTCAAATTGTCCCCAGCAACAGAGGACAGCATCTCATCACAAAGATCTCTGCCAAGTATGCTAGTAAATTAACCCAATTGGCCCAAAGAATAAGAGAGACCTTACAGGCAGTCCTCGACTTACAGCAGTTCGTTTAGTGACCGTTCAGTTACAATGGCATTGAAAAATATATGACTTATGACTTTCAGTTATGATCTTTGCAACATCGCCATGATCATGTGATCAAAAGTCAGGTGCCTGGCAACTGGTTCATACTTACAACTATGGTAGACTCCCTTTTGTGTGACCTTCTGACAAGCAAGGTTAAAGGGAAGCCAGATTCATTTAACAACCAAGTTACCACCTTATTGATTGCAGTGATTCATTTAACAACTGTGGCAAGAAAGATCGTAAAACGGGGCAAATCTCACTTTATACCATAAATTTTGGGCTCGATTGTGGCCATAAGTCAAGGGCTATCTGTACTTAATTATAAAGTGTGAAAAGCAAATTTCTTGCCCATGACCATTAATTCATGATGAATTTGTCCATGGCTGACTAACCGCACCCAACATGTAGCCCTCCATGGAACTACATCTACAAGGAGGGAAGTAGGCAGTGGGGTACCCCAGGGCTCTGTTTTAGGCCTAGGACTCTTCAACATCTTCAACAGTGACTTGGATGAGGGGATAGATGGGGAACTCATCAAATTTGCAGATGGCACCAAGATGGCAGGAATAGCCAGCACTCCAGAAGATACAAGATACAGAAGGATCTTGACAAATGTGAACACTGGGTGCTATCTAACAAAATGAAATTCAGGGGTGAAAAAAGGAAGGTTCTACATTTAGGCAAGAAAAACCAAGTACACAGGTATAGTATAGGTGGTACCTCGCTCAATAGTAGTAACTTTGAGAGGAATCTTGGTGTCCTAGTGGACAGTCTCTTAAATATGTGCCAGCAGTGTGCTGCAGCTGTCAGAAAAGCCAATGTCAATGCTGAACTGGACCTGCTAGAGGCCATTTTCCTGATTCATTGTTGCCACACTGTATGGGAGGAGGAAAGAGGTTGGAATGCCCTACTAGATACAACACTGAACTTTCTCGGGAGAACCAAGGCCATCTCCTAGGTGACAGAGGGAAAGGAAGAAGAGTGACTTGAGGAGTCTGCCATTTAATCTAATGGGCCAACACTGGAGGGAAGGGGTGATTCCTGATTTTAATGATGCTGAAACTGCAGGAAAGATTCAGAGTTGGTTTTCCACCAAGTGTGCTGATATGATTTACCCAATAAAGAAGTTCTTTGAGGAAGTGTCTGGCCTCAAGAGCTCCGATTTGCTTGGGTTCGTTAGTCGGAACCTTGACAGCCAACACAGTTCTAGGCTGGATAAACAGAGAGACAGAATCAAGATCACATGAAGTGTTAATACCGCTTTATAAGACCACACTTGGAATGCTGCATCCAATTTTGGTCACCATGATGTAAAAAAGATGCTGAGACTCTAGAAAGAGTGCAGAGAAGAGCAACCAAGATGACGAGGGGGCTGGAGGCCAAAACAGATGAAGATCGGTTGCTGGAATTGGGTATGTCTAGTTTAATGAAAAGAAGGACTAGGGCAGACATGATAGCAGGGTTCCAATATCTGAGGGGCTGCCCCAACGAAGAGGGGGGTCAAAGCACCTGAGAGCAGGACAGGAAGGAATGTCTGGAAACTTATCAAGGAGAGAAGCAACCTAGAACTAAGAACAATTAATCAGTGGAACAACTTGCTCCAAAACTGGAAGAGATTGGACAACCATTGGATTGAAATGGTATCAAGTTTCCTATCTGAGCAGGGGGTTGGACTAGAAGACCTCCACGGTCTCTTCCAACTCCCTATTCCTATTTCATTCCAATCTATTCTTTAATTCTTGATGGGAGACAACATCTACATCCTGTGAAAAATTAACAAGCCTGAAAGGGAACAAAAATACCAAAACTCCTCCCCACCAACAATCAAAACTCAGGTGAGACTACTAGATTAACAGCAGGATTAACATCAAGCCAACAATCAAGAATCAAACAATAACCCAGTCAAGGACCTGCCAAACAAGTAAACGGCCCAACCAAAGAGTCTCCGAGACCAGCCGCGCTAGGACCGACAGGGCAAGCCCCCAGATTTACAGGGGTCTCCAACCTTGGCTCCTGGAAGCCTGGCGGACTTCAACTCCCAGAATTCCACAGCCAGCTGGCTGTGGAACTCTGGGAGTTGAAGTCCGCCAGGCTTCCAGGAGCCAAGGTTGGAGACCCCTGCGCCCAGAATATCAATTGAGAGCAAGCCCCATGCCTTCTCCACACTGATGATGTTCCCTAGTTTGGGTCATGAAAAGTCTGCAAGAAAACGACCAATCAGAGAGCACCAAAGACTCCTCATTTCAACCCCAAGCTACAAATATTCTCCTTGTTGATATCAGTGCTTCGTATTAAGCAATAGCTACATACATCTCAGTTCCCAACCTTGGCCTTCATAATAATTCTAAAGGGCGTATTAGAGAGCAAAAACAGAAAACTTCTGATCAACAATTTTAAGTCATCCCTCTGTTGTTAAGACACACACATTCAATACTGCTTGGAGAGTATGAAAAACAACTGAAGACCTTCCACTGTATCCTACACTTACCGGAGGTCATTTCTCAATTGTGCCTTCCTGCCAGGTTACACAGGTTGTAGTGGTGCAATACTTTAGCACTCTGACTGATCACTGCTACTATTATTTATATTAAAGGCAAGATGCAGCTAATGTAGTAGCTCAATTACTCAAGACTCCTGCTAAAATAAGTGCATTTGCAACAGGGTGTTTGTGGATTTATTTGAAAACTCTGACACGACTTCTTCCTGCATTCAACCATTTTTCAGATTGTTGAAGCTGATGTTTCAAGAGTTAACAAAACTAACAAGACACTAAGATAAAATAAGTTAAAAGGATATGACTGGAAGATCTGAAACTGAGCCAGGCCTTTATCAAAGCTGATGCAATCCCCCTCCCTGAGCACAGGGACTCAAAAACACTGGCTTCCAGGAAATGCTACCCTATACGGCCACTTGTCTTGAGCTCCAGTGACATATTGGGACTGATTCTGAGACGTTCACCACTGCAGCTTACTCTGGAGAAGTGATTTAAGAAGCCCCAGATGAAAACAGGTTGAGGGTTTGGAGAGGGCATTCCCCGAAAAATGTCCCTGAATATCCAAGTTAGGTTGTAAGGTGCAAGGCCTGCACTTATTAAGAAAATCAAAGATAGGCTTCCAGCAAGATTTAGGGTCTGAAAAATGCAAATTTTATATATATTTTTTTAATTATTTCAAAATAAGTAATTTCTTGTAAATAACCCCAGAAAGACATGGTTATTCTGAATAATATATACCATAGGCAAGAGATCAAAAAACATTCTAGCTGCAACAGAAAAAAGGCACAATCCACATATCAATAATCACTCTTACTATCCAGAATGGGTAACTACATTCTCCAAGTGCATGTAAATGAAAAGAATTCTGACTACTGCCATCATCAGAGAGAAGATAAGAAACCCATGTTTGTATGTATTTTGGAAGATCGTTTCAGGATGTTGAAGGATTGTAAATAAAACAAAAGACAAAAGACAAGTTTTAAAATGAGGGTAAAATACCTGGACAAGTGTCCTTTTAAGATGTCTGATGTCATTCTCCAAAGTTACTACAGAGGGGTCCAATATCGTGCGAACTACATGGAGGGAAGCTGTTGCTACTCCCAGGTACATCACACAATAGGGACCTGAGAACAACAGCTGGGGTCAGTGCAGCATCTTTGGCAGTTGCTGGAATACACCTCTCCTCCTCCTTCCCCTGTTCTTCACTAGCAGAATTGTTGAATGCACCGTAGATGAGAGCAAAGAATATGTTGCGAAGCACAATGACCAACAGCTAGCAATCTGACAGTCTTCCTTCACAAAGCAACTCTGGCCACGTAACGGCACCTAACTAGGAATGGAGGAATGGATCTAAAAGCAACTCATTCCCAAGGCTGACTTCCCCTTAAGAACCTAAGTCTGAAGCAGGCTCTTGTTTTATCAAATAACCATATAGATTTAGAAGGCCTTTTTCCTCACCTCTGCTGCTTAAGAGAAATACTTCTGGCTTCTTCATGGATGACAGTTTTACAATGGAATTATATGGAAATAAAGTAGTAATCCATATGCCACAAATTCCTCAAAGATCTGATGGTTTGCTTAACAATGTTTCATAGAATGTAACCAATGCGGCTAAATTACCAACCTTTTAGGAGAGCAAAAAGATATCAGATACATAATGTTTTTCCTCCACTTCACCTTAACATGATTTGGATTACCTGGTAAATAACATCCTGGAAAAGGACTGGAAACGTGAGTGCAGCATCTTCCAGTTCATTTAGACTACAGTGGACTAATGTTTCATCCTACAAATAATTTTAAAAAATGAGTCAATTTAGCAGAGGGACAGAAAAGTATGTGTTCTCCGAAATAGCCCTATAATTTATAGTTTGTTTGCCAAAGAGAGAATATTTTTCCCTCAAAAGTGAAGCAAGCAACCAAATCTGTTTTTCTCACCAAGTCTAGAACTAACGAAAACTCTGGTGTACTTCTGGTTTTCAATGGAAGAGCAGGTTTCCGATTAAGTTGTTCTTCTGTTAGCGGTGGAACATGTTTGATGAAGTAGTACCTAAAGAGGAGTCACATCATGGTTTGATCATTTATCAGACAGTGAATACTTTGCTCTTAAACTATGATAAAGGCCTATATAACAATAAATCTACCCACAGATGTACTAAATGAACCACATAATTATACAGTTAGTTGGGGAAGGAATTGTTTACAGAACTGGAGCTTCTATATAGAAGTTAACTATTCCATTTTTTAGACCAACACTCCTTTTTCTATGGTTCTTCCCTTGTAAATATTTGACATTTCTTCCCCCCCCCCCGCAAGATTTAGGCTATTTCTCCCTAAATAGCCCTAAATAAGTATGTTATTTCTCCCTTCTTTGGTTTTACAGAGGATCAATCTTAGCTCCTGTTCTGCCAGCAGGCACCAGCTGAATTCATTATCATAAATATTTTCATTTATTTACCACACACACACACATGTCTAAGAACAAACACTTACGGATCAAAGACTTCCCAGTCTTCTTCATAGGTGGCTTCTGCATGAGCTGATGAATAACCACTGTCTGGAGATACTGGTGCTAACAAAACAGAAAAGTCCCTCATTAGTTTACGTCAAGAAAAGGGAAATTTTCTCTTAACAGTGAAGTTGATCATTTCATTACTAAGTATTTCTATTTGGTACGGAATGTTTTGTCTTCCACTTTTCTTAAGAACTATTATCAATATTTTTAGGGCTTATAATTTGACTCTAAAAATAAATATATCTATTTTACATATTAAGCTCAAAAAGGAATATTTGCAGGTGAGGGCCAGGTATAATTTCACAGGTTACCAACATGATAAAAATTATATGCAGAGTCAAATATGAATCTTTTTAAACCAAACCTTTGGCAGTTTAAGTGCCTGCTAAGTGTGATGATTACAATCTATTTTCTTTCACACTGCAATATTATGATGTCCTATTGTATTATGGAATTCTGTTTTGATAGTCATCTGATTGGCCTGGTATAAATGTTCCATTAAGTAAATAAATACAGACCTTAAACAGAAAACAATATTATCAAGTTAAATGCTTATTAGCCAGAGCGATACTGCCCTTGGCTTGGAGGTAATATTTGTGTACGTGTGTAGATGAAGCATAACGCACAAGGCAATTGTTTGTTGGAATACATTCATGCTCAGGTAAAGTGAGTACAGGTAGTCCTCAACTTACGACCACAGTTGAGGCCAAAATTTATGTTGTTAAGTAAGAAATTTGAAATGTGAGTTTTGCTCCATTTTACAACTTTTTTGTCACATTTGTTAAGTTAGTGCCTGCAGTTGTTAAACTTAGTAGCTTAGTGGTTGTTAAATAAATCTGGCTTTCTCATTGACTTTGCTTATCCGAAGGTCGCAAAAGGGACCACATGACTCGGGGATACTGCAACCGTCATAAGTATGAGTCAGTTGTCAAGCATCTGAGTGCTAAATCACATGACCAAGGGGATGCTACACAGGAGTGGGGTGCAAATATTTTTACTACCGGTTCTGTAGGCGTGGCTGGGTGGGCGTGGCCATTTGAGTGGGTGGGCCTGGCTTCCTTTTTTTTTTTTTTGGCCTCCTGGGAATCCCCTAAGACAGTGAGGGGGATCCCAGCACAGCTGATCGTCAGAACAGCTGATCGTTGGGAGGAAGACAGAAAAAAAGAAATACTGTAAGGAGTGGCGGGGCGGAGTGAATGCAGTCAGCAATGTTGCACATGCGTGATAAGGACTGACTGGGAGGAGAGGGGCTGCTGGAGAGGGGAGGGCCAGCCAGGGGCAGGATTGGCCTGTTCTCTGAACTGCGCAGAATCGTAACAACTGGTGCTACCAAACCAGTCAGAACCAGTAGAATCCCACCCCTGATGCTACAACGGTTCTAAGTGTGAAAAATGGTCATAAGTCACTGTTTTTCAGTGCCATTGTAACTTCACTACACGGTTTAGCATGGTCACTAAATGAACTGTTGTAAGTCAAGGACTACCTGTAGATATAAATGACTAGAGTTTCCAATTAACAATTTATTTCTTATGTGTTAATCCCAGTGAGAGACAGCTGAATCCGTAAGGATCCCTAAGATCAAAACAGGGAAGGGATTGAATCAGGAGAAAAGACAAGGGGGTCCAAATGTTCTCTCGGCTCCCAACAGCTTGGGGGCTGCCATGTCTCCTCTCTGGCTGCCCCACCTGCAGGCGGGGAGAGAAGTCCCAGGCGGGAGCTGCCCACGGGGCTTTCTCCTTACCAGTCAGTGGAGGCAGATCACAGTCAGCCACATCCTCCACTTCCTCCAAGACGGTGCTGATCGTCGTTCGGACCTGGGCTGCCTGGCTGGCGTAGGGCGCTCCTCCGTTGGCTGAGACGGCAGTGCTGGTAATGATCTCATCCACCTGCTCCATTTCGAGCTGCTTCACGATTTCTTCAGCCTCCACAGCCTGGCCAGGAGAGTCCGAGCCTGCCGTTCCTGCAATAATAATTTGGGGAAGACGGTTAAGAAGATGGTCGCGGGGCAGCTCCTGAGGTTTCTGGATTAAATGGATTATCTCGGCCCCTACCAGTCAGGATTCAGGCCTGGGTTTGGGACAGAAATGGCATTGGTCGCACTTTTGGATGATCTCTGGAGGGAGCAGGATGGGGGTAGTCCACCCATCCTTGCTCGACCTCTCGGCGGCTTTCGATACTATCAACCATGGGATTCTCCTGGGACGGCTTCAGGGGATGGGAGTGGGAGGCCTTGTGCTGCCTTGGTTCACTTCCTTCCTCTGCGACTGCTCTCAGTCAGTGTCGATAGGAGGGGAGAGATCCAGCCCTCGCCCACTGCTTGACAGGGTTCCGCAGGGCTCGATGCTCTCTGCGCTCCTGCTCAACGTTTACATGAAGCCGCTGGGTGAGATCATCCATCACCCTAGACTGAGGTATCACCAATATGCTGAAGATACTCAGCTGTATGTCTCGGCCTGTGGTGAGCTAAGTGTTGCCGCGTCCTCCCTCTCGCAGCGCCTGGAGGTTGTTAGGGGCTGGATAGGGAGCAACGGGTTGAAACGAAAGCTTTGCAAGACCGAGTGGCTCTGGGTCTGGGGTTCGTTGGTTCAGGGAGCATTATCACCTTAGTCTTGGATGGGGTGCCACTACCCCAAACAGACCCTGCGTGTAATCTGGGGGTTCTCCTGGACTCACGACTCCTGCTCAAAGAGCAGGTGGCGGACGTGACTAAGAGGGCAGGTTGTGCACCAGTTACGCCCTTTCCTGGATCAGCGGCCTCTACTGACAGTCACTCATGCCCTGGTCACTTCCCGTCTTGATTATTGCAACGCGCTCTACATGGGGCTGCCCTTGAAGAGCATCCGGAAGCTCCAGTTGGTGCAAAATGCAGCGGCCCGCATGGTTTTATACAGACCCCGGTGTGCACATGTGTCACTTCTCCTGCAGGAGCTGCATTGGTTGCCGATTTGCTTCCGGGTGCAATTCAAGGTGCTGGTTGTCACCTTTAAAGCCCTTCATGGTTTGGGACCGGGTTATCTGAGGGAACATCTCTTGCCGGTCACATCTACCCGACCCATTAGAGCGAGGAGGCAGGGAATGTTGTGGGTCTCACCCCCGAGGGAGATACCCCTGGGACCCAGAAGAAGGGCCTTCTCCGTGGTGGCTCCCTCTCTCTGGAACATCATTCCTCCAGGGATGAGAATGGCCCCCTCATTAATACTATTCCGAAAGGCACTGAAGGCGGCCTGGTTCTGCCAGCAGGCCTGGGGAACCCAGAGAGGGATGGAGCCCGCCAGGTGGCTCGTGTGATCTGCTGTCCTCAGGGCAGGGGTGGGAATTGGGGATGACTTTTTTCCTCCTAGATTTTGTTCTATTGTACTTTATTAATTTATTCGATTCTTTTTGATAGTTTTGATAGTTTTTATTTTTATTTTTTGTTTTAAATATGATTTTACATTGTGTAAGCCGCCTCGAGTCACCATGGGCGAATAGGCAGCAATATAAATCAGATCAATAAATTAATTAAATAAATAAATAATATTCCAGCTTAATACTAGTACTCTCAATCAAAGAGCAGCATTTGCAAGTACTTTTCTGTCTCTACATTTACAGTCTAAAAAGAAATCTGACAGAATATATTCCTATCTGCCCTTTTTTCCCAAATAGGAAACAACTATTTCATGATAAAAACAATTCTTTTTATGTTTTTTAGATCAGGGCTGCCCCAGGCTGCGACCCACTAATGGGCTTTGGCCTGTTTGGAACTGGGCTGGAGAAGCAGTGGGAGAGTGTGCACACAGCTCCACTTGTGAGCAGCAGGGCACATGCCCGCTGCATGCACAAATGAAGTTGCACACGTGCCCTGCTGCTCACAGAGAACGATCCCCTCTCCCCACCACCTGACCGGGCTGCCAAGATGGGAAGGTTGGGGACTGCTGCTGTTTTAGATGCATGTAAGAGCTAAATGCAGTTTTGTACAGTACTTGCCATTTTTATTTGCTGGTGAGAAAAAATTGAAGACAGGAGAAAATATGGTCCCCAATAATGTAGTCCTTGGGGGGCTGCAGCTGGTGGGGTTATCATCCAATTTCCCATTTTGCCGGACATGCTGGTTTGCCATTTCATAATTCCCAGCTTCTGGAACAGACAAACGAAAAAGTGCACTAAGTTTCTAGTGTGTTTTTTTCCAATATAGGTTGGAGTGACAACGTTTCAGTTAAATATCAGATTCCTAGATGGGAACAAATGTACTGCAGTAATTAAACCTTAGAAAGCCGTGCCCGAGCTGGCATGTCCACAAGGCTGATACTCTTATGGCTCACAGTTTCCAAGGCAATAAAGATTCACAATTGGCTGACTTTGCCACACAGAAATCTTTAAGAAACACATAGAATGTTATATTCTAAGAAAGTGAGCTAAAAGCTGCAGGAGAGGTCTGTTACTGTAAATTGTTAATTCAGATCATATGATCAGTCTCTCTGTAAGGGAGATGGCCAGTTACTACATGTGATCAATAAAATAAATTTCTTCGTGAATATTTGTTAAGTTATCCTGAGGAAAAATGAGCAGCCAATAAATTTTATATAAATAGACAAAGAAACACACAGATAGATATTTGTAAATCAACCTGACATTAGTATCATTTTCTTTTTCATCATCATATTGTTATAAATATACTACTTATTACATTGGTTTGTGATAACAGGCAACTCTTAATAGGTAATTATGAGTTTGCAGGTAGTAGAACTGCATACATAGTTAGCAAAGGAAAAAACAGGGCAGGGCTCCCCAAGTCCTGGTCTGTGGACTGGCCACATGTCAGAAACTGAGCCCACAAACAAGCCAAGCCCCATCCGTGGGATGCTGTTCTGACCCAAGCCTCGTTCAAATCAAACAAACGCAAAACAGAGATAAAAACAAAACCTTTTTAATTCAGTTCATTCACAGTAAAACACCATTAAAACTAATTGTCCCAGATAAGAGCAAGCCCTGTCAAGGTTGTGCAAGGCTGCCAAGAACACAAGATAAATTGCCAGGAAATATTCAAAGCCAAAAGTCTCCGAAATCAAAGCAGGATAGAACGAACTTCCACATTAACTTGAAGTGCAAAGAATCCCACCTCTGAGGGCTGGCTTTTATCCCTTAAGGGAGGGGCCATCACCTTGCAGCCTTACTCCCGAGTTGCCCGTGCTGTTGCAGTTGATCTTTCCTTTAAGCAGCCCTGCGCGCAATCTCCAAAGGCAGCACCCCTCTCTCCAATGGTTCTGGCCCCATCCCTGATCCCACGCAGGTCCCTCATCTGAGTCCTTGCTCTCCGAGACCTCAGCCATCCACACCTGCTACCAGTGAACCACAACAGATGCAGGCAACACACAAAACCCCCTACCCCCCCCCCCTGCACAGAACCCTTCCCTGGTGCCCAAAAGGTTGGGGGCCACTGCGTTACAGGGAAGCCCATTTTCATAACATAGAAAGTTATCCTATTAATTGTGTAAAGAAAATAATGTGTCCCTACATGAGGATTCTGTTCTGTTTCTCTGTGCTCTGGAGACCACTTTCTTAAGCATTGATTTCCAATCCCCAAACCGGGCATCATGGTTTCGCTCACAGGTTTAAGAAAATTACTTTGCACAATAAGGAAAAAATGTTTAAAGTAAAACAAAAAATGAAAGTAAGCTTCATCACACTATCAGCAGTTTTACAATCATTTTCTTCTTCTCTGAAACCAAGGTCAAAAGAATAAGTGGCGGAAGGATTTGGCCCTCCTTTGAGCTAAAGACTGGAATATTTACAAACCTCCATTCGCTTGGCTTTTCCGCCTGACTCGAGAAAGCTGTTTATTAGGCTTTTCTCCTGTCCGAGGAGTGGATGTAATTAAGTTGTCATCTATGTCATGTTCAATTCTACTTCTCTTTGCAGAGTGTTCTCGTTCATCCTTAATAAAACAAGTACACCAGATTACACTTTGCCTTTACTAGCAAACTTTCTCTGTTCATTTGCTTTCATGAAAGTCCAATTTCCAACATTCCTATTTCACCCTTTTCACTCCATAGGCCTTGGCAGAAAATATGTCATAAAAGCAAAAGCCCCCCCCCCAAAAAAATCAAACCTAATTCAAATTTAAATTCCTAAATATTTAGCTCATACTATTTGTTCCAATTTTTTTCACATGCTAGAAAGAGCCCATAAAAACCCCATAGAAATAAACAAAGAAACGTATGTTCTATATAGAAAAATCAATCTGCCCAATTTTTAAATGTCAGCCACACTAATTACTTTTTCTGTTCCACTCATAAATAAGTTCATCCTTAATTTTATTCTGGATACTGAATTGCTTTTCCAGTATCAAAGACAGTGTAAAAGTTGTAATCATATGTCAGAACAATACAGCACAGCAGAAAATACAATGAAACAGAACAAATTTCTCAGTTTAAATGAGGAAGCAAAAGTAGCAGTCTGACTAACAGGGAAGCACATTTGGCAAGAAGATACTGAAAGAGAACAGAATAAAAGATCTTGGTGGTCTTCTAGCCCAGCCGTCTGGCCTTATTTCATCCCAGATAAAGGGCTGTCCAGGCTTTTCTTAAAATCCTCTGGCAATCGAGCATGACAGCCAATAAACAAAACTCTTCAAAGCTGACCTACTAGGAGGCATCAGCCTGACATTAACTTCTGTTAGAACTTTTTAAGCCATACTTGAAATACTTTGGAAAATGTTTGCTGTCTTCAGACAGCTCTTTCACATGTTTCCCGAACAGATTTACAACTGATTTTATTCCAAATGTTTTCATGATTGCTATTTAAACGTTTGCATTTGTAAAACATTTTCCAGTATATTATGAAAGTCAAAATGTAATAGTGGTTCCTAAATATTTACCTTTGGGGTACTTCCTTTAATGAACTTCTTAATTGAAGATAGTAAGCCAGTTTCATTTTTCTGAAGTTTTCCTCCACCAATGGTTATGTGCTCCTCCACATCTGAGTATTTCCTCTTGACTCTCAATGCTCGCTGGGTGTGATTTTGATTTGACTGCTGAGAAGCTTTCCGTGTTCTCAGCCTCATTTTTGATGGTATCACATGTAAATCTATGCAAGACAAGAACAGAAAATAAATTAAGTTTCAAAAGTTTAAAAATAATTTTAATCACCAAAAATAAAAACAGTACTTAATTAAAAGTAGAATTAAAAGTTTATTCTGCAATCAATATAAACAATGATCACCTATATAACTGGATTCTAGGTATTCAAAAATTAAGCCTGGTATCTAGGAATTTGAGAAACAAAGGCATTGTTTGCAAAACTTTCCTTTACATTATTATACCGTGTTTCTCCAACAATACGGCCTCCACCAATAGGAAGCCCCACCATGTTTCTTTGGCATAAAATCAAATTAAGCCCCTCCCCCCAAATTTAGGCCAATTTTAAAGCATGCAAAATAAGGGGGAAGGGCGGGGGCACTTGCCGTTAGGAGTGCCCCCGGGCAGCAATTCCTCGCCACCACATGCTCCTAACGGGTGATCCTGGCGAAACACGGAGGTCCCTACTCCCACCTTTGCTGCAGACACCTTTGGCATCCGCCGCTGTTGCTTTCCCTTCTGCCCATTCCGCCAAGTTTGGAGCTGCCGCTTCCGTGTTTGGAGCGCCGCCGCCATTTGGGGCTCCAAACAGCGGCAGTTCTCCAAAAGCGGAAGTGGCAGCTCCAAACATGACGGCGGGTGATCTTTTTATTTTGGTCCGCGTGAAGCTCAGAGCGAGCAAGAGAGAGAGACTGCGATGCCTCCATCCGAAATGGCAACCTCACTAGTGGATCACAATGTGGCCGGAAGCCCGAATCGGTGGGAAACAATGGCGATCTTTTTGGAACGAGAGGAAAGGGAGAGAAGAGTTGCGAGGCATAATTTGCAGGAGGAAGTGGGTGTACCCCACGGCAGGGAGCCCAAGGAAGAAGGGCCGGTAGGCAATGGAGAGCGTCCCGTAGCTCAGGAAGCAGCCTAGAGACGCGCCCGGGAAGAGGTGCAGATGCTGCCTTGCAGTCCCCAAGCCAACTGCGTGCACCGCCTTTAGTTATGTGCGCTCCGCGCTTTGGGCATCTCCGTGTGATCGCGACCCTGTCCTTTCCACCTGGCGCCCTTGCTGCTTTCTGGCTCTTTAGCAAGGCATTGCGGTCTCCCTCTCATGCTCGCTCTAAACTTTGCGCGGACCAAAATAAAAAGATCGCCCACGGTCATGTTTGGAGCTACCACTTCCACGTTTGGAGCACTGCCGCTGTTTGGAGACCCAAATGGCAGCGGCACTCCAAACACGGAAGCAGCAGCTCCAAACTTGGCGGAATGGGCAGAAGGGAAAGCAACAGCGGCGGGTGCCAAAGGTGTCTGCAGCAAAGGTGGGAGTAGGGAGCTCTCTGCGCTTTGCCATGATCACCCGTTAGGAGCGGCTGGTGGCGAGGATGCAAGAGTGGGAATTAAGTCACCCCTGAAAAGACATCCTAGCCATTTTTTCGGGGGTCAAAAAGAAATAAGGCCCAGCCTTATTATGTGAGAAACACGGTACAATCAGCCCTTAGAAAATTGGAGAACTCAATGAATCAGCCAGACTGTTTGTAATTCAGGTGTCATGCATACAACGCAAACAGTAGCACATGGAATTTTTTCTCCCAAACCTGTCCTTCTGCATTCCATTCATACACACTTTTCTGAATAAAAAGACTTCTAGGATAAGCAGGAAAAAGGTGCGAAAGGAAAAGCACCTAACTTTTGACACAGCTGTAGTGGAAGCAAATTTATCCCACCTATTTCTGTCAGGTATGGTCAGCCTGTAGGAAACTGCCTTGTGTCACTGATTGGCAAAAGCTCCCTAGGACTTCAAGAATAATTTCTTGGGAGTATACAGTTACAGAATAACCATTGGAAGGGATCCTGGAGGTCTTCTAGTCCAATCCTCTGGTCAAGCAGATGAGTGGGGCACTAGCATCTCCACCCGGGCAGTCAAAGGGGCTGTCAGCTTTGGAAGCCATATTCCACGCTGCCACGTAGCCTGAGAAAGTGGGAGGGATTTAACTGAGCAGTTCTAAGTAAACAAAATAAAATTATTTTCTGACTTCAAGGTTTTAAGTGTGGCGCAGGATGGAAAAAGGATCTTACACTGGGACAGATCGTGATCGGTCCATGTGATGTGATGATGGTAAAAAGGGGATGGATTGTAGTTTGGGACACTGTGGGAAGTCCGGGAAACTTTTAGTTTCGAGATTCCACAGATGTGCCAGGTACTATTCTACTAATAAAGGTACTTTTGAGATTAGGCTTGTCTCGGAGTTACTGATTAGAATGGAGGTTTGCTTGAATGCTGGCAGGGGCGATGGTTCCACTTACCATCGGATCGTCCTCCCCTTCGCTGTCACTTTCGTAGAAGACCAGGTTGGGGCTGCTGGCGATTGGAATTCCCTCTCCATCACTAGAGGGAGACGAGACCTCCATGACCAGCTATGCCACCCACATCTTCTCTGGCCACCTCTACTTTTAAGTCACCACTGTCCACCTCTGCTTTTAATTTTTTTAATTTGTTTCTCTTAAAATTTGATTCCATTATTTTAACAAGAGTTCTTCAGCTTATCATTTCCCCACCTAATGATTAGCTATCCAGCTTGATTTTGACCCATCTGAAGATCCTGATTTCTAAAACTCCTGGCCAGTTTCCCACAAGCAGTCAACAGGAAAGCAGGCAGGAAACCAGAAGTCACTCCCAGGGCCTTTTTGGCTGCATAGGGCCATTCGGTGTCTCTGTTTAGGTTAGGAAATTTTGACATTATTAAAGTTTGTTTGCCGCTGCATTTATTTTTCTATTTATGACATATACTTTTCATAGATGATCTATGGCTCCCTCCAGCATTGGGGTAAAAAATACGGTCAACTTACAATTTAATGTTCATTCTAATCACATCAGACTGCACTAGCTTTTTCTCAAAGGATAAGCCAACATAGATATTATAATAAAATATATGTACTGCCTTGGGGGTTTTATGGCAAAGCCAAGCTTATTTTTGTTCAAGGACAGAATGTCAGGTGAGGAGGCATAAACTTCCACAAACAGAAAGTTATGCCCAGGTTCCCACCCCCAATAGTTCAAACTGGCCATCCAATCTGAGATGTGTATATTGTTATGTGGGGCACCTTCAGGTAGCCTTGGTCTGAATAGATAAGAGGCTACAGCCATGCAGTAAGCAAGTAAGCCTAGTCAAGAAAGTTTTCCCAAGTTTTACAGCTCACCCTCTCAAGTCTGCAGCACTCTTCCCCCTCCCCCCTGCCCAAAGCCCAATTAATCTTCCCTCCCCCGTTTCTATGACAGTCAGAAAGACAAGAAGGATTCTTGAAGGCTGACACAGATACCTGTTGTTCAAATTCAGAAGAGATAGCACAATATTTGAGGTGGGGAGAGAAAAGAGAAAAACAAGAAACAGGCAATCCAGCAGTTAAACTGCTGAAGTTTTAGGAAAACCCTATCACATCTTTAAAACTCACAGATTCAATATGATTATCTTCACTGAACTAAAACTCTCTAATCTATTGCCAAAGTTTAGGTTACACATCAGATATTACATATACACACAAACATAGGCACATAGAGAAACAGTATCAGGGGGCTAAAAACTATGAAATACAGAACTAATCAGATTGGTATAAAATGTATAAAGTATACATGTCAGGAACAGTATCCAGTTACGAAAACAGTAGTTACAAATTGATAAAAATATTAAATATTCTGGTTTAGTCTTTCACAGTCCATCTGTTAGGCAGTGTTGCGCTTCAGAGTTTAAATGACTGTGATGTAAACAGGTTAACACCAGGAAATCTGTTGTCAAGACCACAAGACCCTGAAGTTTATAATACTGCCCAATATCAAACAGTATTTAATATTTAATACATAACAAGCCCCTCCATTCTTAAATGGAACCCCAGGGCTTCATTAAAGGTAGGTATCAAGCTGAAATTGAAATATGACTGGTAAGGAAAATTATAAAACACGTAGGAAATAATTAGATAAGGTCCTGCTATACAAAGGGCAACATGGTGGTCAGCGGTTAAGTTGCTGGGCTTGTCGGCTGGAAAGCCCCAGTTCAAGACCCAAACGCCACATGACAGGGTGAGCTCCCGTCCTCACCCCAGCTCCTGCCAGCCTAGCAGTCTGAAAGCAGGCAAATGCGGGTAGATAAATAGGTACCGCTTTGGTGGGAAGGTAACAGTGCTCTGTGGCATAATGCTGGCCCCATGACTGCAGAAATGCCTTCGGACAATGCTGAATCAATGACCTTGAAACTGAGGTGAGTACCGTTCCTTAGAATCAGCTATGACTAGCAGAGTAAAATCCACAGGGACTTTTTTATTTGAAGATAAGTTATCCTCAAGTTGAAAAGATTTTGTTTATCAATTATGGAGCAAAATTATAATGTAAGTTAGAAACACTAAGGAACTTGATGTATAAGGGTCCAGAATAATGTACAGTTTAGTGAATTCTGTATTAGGAAGTTCTTCTCAAAATATATTCAGAATTAAATCTATCCAGAAATATATTTGTGCATGCTTCAATCTTATTCTAAAAAATTTATGGCTGGGGAATTAATAAGACAATTAATACTAACAAAGGAAAATGATGGAAACAGAACATGAAGTTCAATTTTAGAATGCAATAGCTTTCATTTGGATGTTCATAGCAGGAACTTGTACCAATCATTTGGTCAAATATACCTGGGATTTAGATAAGAGTTTGCTTCTTTTTGTTAAAACAGGGCTCCCTCTTCATACCCAAACATTAGCTTTTATCTTGGTTTAGCATGGTTTGGACATTCAATCACTGTAGTTGTCTAATTAAGA
Organism: Hydrophis major; assembly: GCA_033807585.1. Lineage (NCBI taxonomy): Eukaryota > Metazoa > Chordata > Lepidosauria > Squamata > Elapidae > Hydrophis > Hydrophis major. Next base: position 21,790,120 of record CM066337.1, on the reverse strand, counting down.
TTAATGGCTTAGTGCAGGGGCTCCCAAATGTTTCACCATCACATCTTCCTTTAGTATAATCTTAATATATACACCTCCACTAAAAGTGTAATCAGCAAAATAAACACAATGAAAAAACATAAAATAAAACTTTGGGAAAGGTGGATTTAGTGTAACAAACTAAACTTTTAAAAGGTTTTTACTTTTTTAAAAAAGTAAACGGTTTTTCATGTCTCCCCTGGCGTCTGTCTTCATCTTTGAGAAAGATTGGTTTTGCACGATGAGTGAATCTCAGTTCACAATTGTGCCTAAAATCCACCATGTGGGGCTGGATGCCCAAGGATTCATAAACTACACGGCAGGGGTGACATTTTTAAAAGAATACGGGTAGGGCTTTCTCAGTCAAAATCTGTACGCAGTTGCCATACTACCCAGTCCCTCTGTGGCCTATAAATTAAGATGCATTATGTGTGTACCATTTGTTCAGCATTTTGGAAAGCTGCAGAGCTACAAAATTTGAGAAGCCTTGCATTAGCATAATGTGTGCAAAACACGAGTTCAAGTCAAAAAGGAAAGGTGTGCTCATACGTTGATTTCATCCATTTCAGTCCAGTGTACTGGCAGTAAAGTCTACTATCGGAAAGGAAAACACACATATGATGTGTAATATAAATTCTAGCACAGTTGTCCTCTTTCAGGTGAAATCTTTTCAGATGCACAAAAGAGCCAAGACCTTATTTAATCCACATCTCTGTTTTCCACAGAAGTCAACCAAATGCATATATTTATGCAGGGCATAAATTTGACCAATAAGAAAAAAAGCACTTTATACGGCAATAATCTCTCCTCCTCAGTTCCCACATAATCCTAGATACAGGCAGTCCTTACTTGATCCTTTTGGTTCTAAGTTGTGATAGTCACTAAGTGGGAATTGAAGCCCACCCATCTTAAAAGTTGCCAGAATTCCACAGCTAAATTTCTATCCTGCCTTTCACTTAGGAACTTAAAATGGAGTGTAACCTTCCCTCCTCTTCCTTTTCCCCAGAACTGCCACCACCTTGTGAGGTAGATTGCAATGGGAGAGGCTGTCCCCAAGAGAGCTTTCAGGTCTAAGGATGGGCTAGGACCATAATAGCGAATCTATGGCACGCGTGAGCAGTCAAGGTGGACGCAGCATGAATCTGAAGGAGCTGAGAAATTACATTAGCAGGGAGAGAGAAGTATGCACAATCATATAAAAAGTGAGTGTACGCCACCAAATATTTTTTTTTTTTTGCTTTTTCAACAATATTTCCACATACAAATATTTAACCTTATTTCAACAATACTAACAGATAAATGGATATAGTTTAACAAATGACTGCACCATTCACATTTTGTAGTCTTTTGTGGTCTTTGTAAGATCCTATAGTAAGATATAAAGGCACAATATGCATGTGGAAAAAGGAAGTACCCTTTAACTACTACCTCAAATGCCTAAAATCAAAATCATGATGATTCGAATGATCAGAAGATTGTTAGAAAGGACCTAGGACAAACATGTATTATTGGAATCTCAGATATTTAGTTTGATTTGCTTTAGTGTAGAGCAGGGGTGTCCAACCTTGGCAACTTTAAGACTTGTGGACTTCAACTCCCAGCAAAGCTGGCTGAGGAATTCTGGGAGTTGAAGTCCACGAGTCTTAAAGTTGCCAAGGTTGGACACCCCTGGTGTAGAGGATCATCATGCTGAGTTCAAAAGAGATCTCTTAAGCCTTTAGAAAGGTTATAGATGCCCAGTCAGGGATTACGAAAGATTAGCAAAAAAAGTAGACATCAATTATTCCATTGTCCAGAAGATCATCTACAAGTGAAGAAGATTTGAAACTGTCAGCATGCCCAGGCCAGGTTTTCCCAACCCATTTGGCCTGAGAGTAGAGGCCGAGATGCTGAAAGAAGTCTCTAAGAATCCTGGAATTCCATCCAGTGGCCTACAGGGAACTCCTGCCTCTATGGGAGTTAAAGCCATGAATCTACCACTAGAAAGAAACAGCACCAATTGGACCTTCCTGGGAAGGCTGCCAGGAGGAAACTTCGCTGACCAGAAAGAATCTCAGCGCAAGACTGAACACCCAAGAAAAGACAATCCTGGCTTTGGAGAGACAAGGTAAATATAGAGTTATTTGATCACTGTTGACATTCTGGGAAAACCAAAAACAGCATTTCCCTAGAAGAACCCAATACTAACTACAAGGCAAGGCAAAGCAAGGTAAAGCTTTGTATCAGGCAACTCACTATCATAGAATTCACTATGAATCCATCACTGTGTCAGCGGGTGCTTGAGGAGAATGTAAGACCATCTGGCTGGAGAAACATCAAATCAAATCAAAACATTTATTACAGTCAAAGACCAGCACAAAAGGGGCAGGGTAAAAAGCATAAAAGATACAAGAGAATAAAAATTAAACATAAAAAGCTAAAAAGTATAAAAATAAAAATCTAAAAAGAATTTAAAAAGAGGGATAGGAGTAGTAAGGGAGTGTAGGGAAGCAAAGCAAATCTACCATAATACAAAACACTCCACAACATTCTAGATACTCATTAAAGCTCCTCTGTAACACAGGTCACCTTCTGACATAAACTGCTGTTGCACAGAGCCTTGTAGCGTTACATTATATAGGAGGTTGGCATCGGAGAGCAGCAGGAAGATAGAAAACCGGTTGGGCTCGCTGGCAAATGAAGGTTGGGGACTTGGCTAGGTCCACTTGGCACTCTGCCCGCTACACGCTGTTTAATGAGTGTTTCGGCCTGGTCTTGTCCCATGCTGAGCAGCCTAGGAATGAGATTTAGTCTGCCGCTGTCTTTTTTCATGTGGATTGAAAGTCATCTCTCACAGTTACTGGGACAAGGGGGGGAGGGGGGAGGTTTGGTCTGAGCCAGAAATTATGATTACCTACACACTAGTCTCTCGTTTCATGAGATCCTACAAACATTGCACACTTGAAAAAAAATCTGCACTGAAAGGGAAAATATTCCTCCTAGTGCATGACAGAGACCAGTAGATAGTTACAAGAACTGACTACTATATAATATGATATGAATAGCTGATCTGCACAATACGAATCTTAATTTAAATTTAGCATAATACTGTGCACAAACGATATGTACCAACCTCACTGTATAATGGAAAGATGATTCTACTGGATGTTTTATGTTTGTGTTTGTCTATGTTGTCAAAATAAAACTTTCTTTAAAAAAAAAAAAAGAATTGGCTATTTCAGGATGTTTCTTTTCCTATATATAATTTGCATTAAATACATTTGGTAACACAACACAAAGGAAAGTAGCAAGTAAAATGTAAAAAGGGGGTAGAATAGAATGGGCTTTTTTTCCTTCTTAATAGCAGTTATGTTTATATTTTACCTTCTCTAAGATTACCTGGGCAGCAAAAGGGCTCAGAGGTTAATAGGCTAGGCTTGTCGGCTGGAAAGTCAACAGCTCAGGTTCAAGAGCCAAGCTCCATGTGACAACTCCTGTCCTCACTCCAGCTCATGCCAACCTAGCAGTATGAAAGCATGCAAACTCGAGTAGATAAACAGGTAGTACTTCGGTGGGAAGGCAACCACGTTCTGTGATGGAAACATCTTCAGGTAGCACTGACTCAATGGAATGGCCTTGAAATGAGAGTCAAATGCCCTGGACTCCTACATAATTTTCTTCTGTTCATTGTTTACTCTTTCTAATCATCCAACTCCACAAATCACAGGTTTATTTTTTTCCAGCAACAAGTATTTAAGGCTGTTTCTGCTAAAGGGGCAACCAGGTATTAGAGTCAAGAGTCTGCTTACTTTTTTAACAGAAGAAAATGGCGTATTTCTTAATTCTTTTTGTTGAACAATTGCAAAGTCAGTGTTTCATTTTTTTTCTTCAATTACAGATAGTCCTCAACTTACAACAAGCATAGACCCCAATACTTCTGTTGCTAAGCAAGACAGTTGTTAAATGAATTCTGTACCATTTTATGACCTTTCTTGCTACAGTTAAGTTGGTCATTGCAGTTGTTAAGTAACACGGTTGTTAAGTGAATCTGGCTTCCCTATTGAGTTTGCTTGTCAGAAGGTCACAAAAGGAGATCATGTGACCCTGGGACACGGCAACCGTCATAAACATGAGTCAGTTGCTAAGTGCCCAAATTTTAATCAGATGACCACAAGGGTGCTGCAACAGTCATAAGTGTTGGAAAATGGACATAAGTCACTTTTTTCAGTGCTGTGGTAAATTTGAATCATCACTAAATAAATGGTTCTAAGTGGAAAACTGCCTGTATATTATCTTTGCCTTTTATATACTCTTTGAAGATAAAATATTGATATTTTAAAGAATATTTCTCTTAAAAAGCAGAAAGCAACTTTACATGGGAGTGTGTTTATTTTTTGACATGATTGAAACTAAGTACATTAACGGAGTACAACATTACTAAAAAAAGCTGAACTAGAATAAGATTTCAAAAAAGAAAAAAACCATTCACCAACCAAAATAAAGTGTCCCAGAGTTTCAAAAAAGTTAAGAATATTTAGTTTTCTAGCAAAGAACAAAACATCTAAAGCAAGGGTCCTCAAACATGGCATGTTTAAGACTTGTGGACTTCAATTCCCAGAATTCCTGAGCTAACATGACTGGGGGAGGAATTCTGGGAGTTGAAATCCACAGCTCTTACAGCTGTCAAGTTTGAAGACCCCAGATCTAAAGAATCAAAAAAATTACCCTGGTTAATTGAACTAATTGGCATGCAGTCCAGCAGCCAAGCCTCTAAGAGTATACAGTACCTCAAGGTAAAGAAAGCTAGGCTACAAATGTTTGTAAGAAAGCAAATAAAACATGCCCTTGTCCTTTACATGTGCTCAGCAAGGAAACACACAATACTCTCAAAGCATAAATCCACATCACCAATAGATTTCCTCAAGCATTTGCTCACCTCTTTTACCCAAACTATGACAGGGGCACATGCAAAAGGTCTAAGAGTTAATTGCTAAGTAAAATAATTGCATAGGAGTTAATCAGAAAGAGTTGGCATTTCGAACTGATGTAAATGATCTAATACAAGAGTCTCCAGACTTGGCAACCTTGAAGACTTGTGGACTTCAATTCCCAGAATTCCTGAGCTAACATGACTGGATGAGGAATTCTGGGAGTTGAAGTCCACAAGTCTTAAAGCTGTCAGGTTTGAAGACCCCTGAATTCTATCACCTATCATCTCTCTCTCTCCGTATCTATCTATCTATCTATCTATCTATCTATCTATCTATCTATCTATCTATCTATCTATCTATCTATCTATGCATGTATCTATCATCTATCACAAGCATCTTCAAACTTGGCAAGTTTAAGACTTACAGACTTCAACTCCCAGAATCCCTGAGCTAACATGACTGGAGGAGGAATTCTGGAAGTTGAAGTCCACAGGTCTTAAAGCCGTCAAGTTTGAAGACCCTTTCCAAGTTTATTTTTTTCTGGATCTAATATCCTTCTTAGGGGAGAAAAGCCTAGATTTTTTTCTTGTCCACTGGAGCTCCTCCCCATCTGGGTGCTTCAAAAGATGTGGCACAATATGTCCTACAGCCCTCAGATGCCTTGGCCACTATAACATGCAGCATTTCTGCACTGCAATCTGCAGGCTCCATCAGTCCTTTTTGGTGAGTGGCCTTCCTTCCTTATGAACCTCCCTCACTTCTTGTTCAGAGGGGACTATCTTCCTTCAATTCCCTCCAGTGAGATACTGGGGCATGGCTAACCTGGATTAGGTCCAAGGGATCACTGACAGAACTCAGGTAAGTTTAGGAGAGAGAGCAGCAGCAGCTTATGCTTTTTTCTATTCAGTTTGACAGCAGGCAGAAACTACAACAGCTTTAGTCAGCCTCTGTCTCTTCCAATGCCCAGAGCAAACTGAGAGACTCCCAGTTATCTGGCATACACAGAGGATATGGTGGTGAGGAAGGATTACTCATGGCCACAAATTATGGCCAGCTACCATGCCAATTGAAAATTCATAAACCCCTGATGACTACATTTATAAAAACCATTCCTTGAAGCGTTAAGTAATAGCTCGGGAGAAGGCGTAATGCGTGCATGTCACTAAAGCAACATTTAAATTATGCTTACGATGAACAGGAAAGGCAAAACACACAGTGCTTATTCTTCTCCCACCCAAAAACAACATTCATCACAGTGAGTGGTGACACCATTTCTTCAAATATAAAATAAATAAAAATCACTACTGCACTTTAAAGGTTAATACGAACTTATAGTAACTTACTTGTAGGGCCTTTTTAATCTCCGAATCCCTTTATTAACATTAAGTAATTAACCCTTGCAGCACCAGCAGTTTGTGATGAATTATTCCCATTTTACTAGGGGAGAAATGAAAAAGAGAAATTAAATTATTGGTCCGTTAAAAGCAAGTAATAATTCATATGAGCAAATAGGTTTGAAACCACCTTAGGAGATTCTTTCAGCTGTCCTGCACTTGCACCCCAAGGGAAGCGCTGCTTCCTCAGCCCTTGGAGGCCTTTTAAAACGTAAATTCCTCCTACACGGAACCTGCCTTCATTCTCCAGGCAGACTTTGACTCCCGACCGGTCTTCCCGGAGCCTCAACCGTGGCAGGAGCGCTACTTTCCTTCCCCCTTTACACGTTTCTTCTCCGTTTCTATCGTGCCCAAATTTGACTAGAGCCCCTTTTTGTGGGTTGGTGTATCTAATAAAATGCCCAGGCGTTAAGTAGCCGGGACGAATCTGGGACCCACAAGCGAGGCAGCGCTTTGAAACTACGGATTTGGCTTGTCGTCGTCCCCGTCCGGCACCCGACGGCGAGCAGGTGGACCGGCCGAGAGGGGCTCCCCCTCCGGGGGTCTCGGGCTCCTCGCCTACCGGGATGGCGCGATCCCCGCCCGCCGAGGAGAAGCCCCCGCCCCCCCCAGGCGCCCCGACTCCCGGGCTCATTGTGGCAACCGCCTCCCCGGCGCTGCGCCGCGGGGAACAAAGGCGACTCCCCGGTCCCGAGCGCCTTCCCTCCGCCGCCCGGGGGCCAAGGGCGCTCCTCCGGGGTTCCAGCCGAGACCGTCCGTCGGAGACTCCCCGCGCGCGGATGACCTTGGAGCGCCGCTCCCGGCTCGCCTGCCCGGCCCCGTTGCTAAGTGCCCGCCGAACCCCCCTCCCCCCGAGCGCGGCGGAGGCGGCACGCGCTCACCCGCCCCGGCCCAGAGGCTCCCGCCGAGCAGAGCAACAGGGGCGCCCGCGGCGGGAAGCTCGGCCTAGGCGGGCGGGGGGGCGGTCCAAGGCCTGCGCGGGAGCCCCGGGCGAAGGGCGCGATTCCCAGGCCCGCCCCCGCCGCCGCCGCCGCCTCCTCCCGCGCCGCCCGCGGCGGTTACCTGTGAAGCGCCGAAGGGAAGGTGGGGCAGGCGGGCGCCTCCCCGCCGACGGAGACCGGACCCGCGGCGGCAGGGCAGCCCAGGCCCGGCAGGCGTCCCCCGCCGCGCGGCTCGCACAAAGCGCCGCCGCTGCTCCCGCTGCCGCCGCCGCCGCCGCCGGGTCTCGGTCGCGCTCAGCAGCCCCAGCCGAGGCCGGTCGCCATTTCCCGCCGACCGACCTGCTGCACCGCGCGGAAGGACCCGGATGCTGGCGGGGGAGGGAAGGCGCGAGCCCGGCGGCCTGGCCGACGCCGTCACTGCGCAGGCGCGCGCGCGCGGCGGGGGCGGGGCGTCCTGGCGAAACAGGCGCTTCTTCTCCTGAGGCGGCAGGTCGCGTCGAGCCCCTCCTGGCCGGGCGCGAAGGGAAAGGCGGGGAAGGCGGCTCCTGGCCGGGGACTTGGTCCCGGAGAAGCCCCCCCCCGCCGCACGGGACGCGCCTTGGCCCCCAGGGCCGCCCGTCGAAGCGCACCGACGGCGTCACGGAAACGCTGCCCGGGGAGGCGGGCGCGAGCGCAGGGCTGGAGAAAGGCGAAGGCTCCCGGGGAGGTTTCAGCGGGAAAGGCGGGGCGAGCGTCTTCGGCTGGGAGCTGCTCCACCAGACCCGGGGACGCCGTCGGGGTCGCCCCTCTGCTGGCCCTGGGTGACTTCCACTCGGGGTCCTCCTGGGTCGGATGCTCCTTTCCTGGGCAGAAACGGGAGCAGGGGGGTCCCCAAGGCACCGCCAAAGGCCCAGGCGGGGGCTGCGCGTGCACGACGTGTGGCCCACCGCCTCCCAGTCCCAGAGTGCCCGCAGACTGGCACAAGGGCAACAACGTTCATGGGTGGAGGAGGTGGGGCTCAATCTCGGGGCCAGCATTCAACACTTCCACTGAGCAGGAGGACAATGAGATGGGTGGGCTGCTTATCAAGTTTGGGGAATGATGAGGATTGCAATTAATCTGGAGAGGTTGGGAAACTGGGCAGAGAGGACCAAAACCTTCTTTCACAGAGAGGAATGTAAGGGATATTTAAAGAAAAGGTATACACATACGCAACTGCAAGAAGCAAAACTGTGTTAAAGATGTGGGAAATCTTCATTTCTCTTCACTGTCCATTGCCAAGAGGAGAGAGGAACACAAAGGCAGACACAGGAGCTATATTAAGCTTTTATTAAATCCTATTAAATGTTCAGTTTCAACAGCAGATTAACAAAATTACACAGAGCTTTGGAAATAGTTTTGTCAGTTCATCAGTTCTAACATAAAGACAGACGGGGAGGGGAGGGGAAGGTTACGAAGAACAGGACAGGGCTGCAAATTCAACCTTATATTTGTGTGTAAACACAGCAGGGTTTTTTTGACAGCATAGAAAGAAAAGTTGCAGGCAGAACAATTCCCCTTGAGGGGCCTGCGTTCATCTTATGGCTCAAAAGAATCCCAGGTAGAGACTTATCAGAAATGAATAATTTTCTAATGAAATTCAGTGTAATGCAATGATCACAAATGGACTTTATTCATCAAAAATGAACTTTAACCTGAGCACAGGAATACAGGTGTTCCTCGCTTAACAACCACTCCTTCAGTAACTCAGCTTACAACAGCACTGAGCCAAGGGGTGCTTGCAACCGGTTCTTGTACTTGCAATGGTCAAAGCACACCCGATCTGGGTGTTTGGCAATTGACTCAGTTATAACATTGCAACATCCCATGGTCCTACAGTCACTATTTGTGGTCTTCACTGCCAGCTTCCAACAATCAAAGTCACCTGGGAAGGCAGGAGGACGTTACCAGGGCAACCATGTGAATTACAATTAACACCACCACAGAACTCATTTAACAATGGCAACCCGAAATGTTGAGGCTGCCATTCTAAGTAGCATGGTTCAGGTCACATTGTACTTTATGACTGTATTGCTTAGCGACGGCATTGGGAATTTCCACTCCCAACCACTGTCATTAAGAACGATCTGTAGCGAAAGATGATCAACCCTATTGTGAAGGGCTTAAAAAGATTTTATTCCCAGTAGCCCTTGGCTGACAAAACCATCTGGGTTAATAGCCTGTCACTATCAGGACGTAAACGTTGCCCTGAACATCCCAAAGTGCTCCATCCATCTGGCCCTCCCCTCCCCAGGAAATGGGAAGGCGCCCTTCGCTATACATGCCTGACCCCTTTTGCTGTTCATGCAGAATTCCTCCAGCAGCATTTCGCTTAAAAAAGCACGGAGCATCACTCGGGAACTGGATGCAATGGGTTTAGAGAGGAACGAATTTAAAAGATCCAAAGATTATTGTTTTAAGCAAGTTCAAATAAATTATCGTTGCATACAATCAAAGCCCACTGCTGTAAAGAAAAACATGGGTTAGCAGACTAGCTTTTGAATGCTCAAAGTACTATTTGTCGATTCAGAGCCTAATAAAAATATGTGTATAAAATGAGAATACTTTGCAAAATATTTGCTATGGGTAACGTTAGTCATTCTCTTAGGGCAAACTTCCCGTATGGTTTCACTGCCACCACAGACCTTGCAGAATTGTATTAAACAAAGTTCCTTCATAAACACGTATCACGTCCAAAATGAATTATTACCATAAAATACAAGTCACAAGATGAGGGAAAACAATTTGCTTGCATGAATTAAATACATTGCTGTTTCAAAGTTCCATCTATATATATATATTTTCTGCAATGAAGTCATGACTATGTATGAGATACAAACTGTACACGTTCACTTTATTTCAGAAACATGTAAAATAATTTTGCAATGTTAATTATTAACACAAAGATTACATATAAAGAACAGTCTTGCAGCCCAGTCCAGTAACTCTACTCACTGCTCATCTTCTAAGACAAAGCATCTCTCTGATTGGCAAAGGGCTGGAACCCACCATAGGCACATCGCCGCATTTTACCTTTTCCTTCCAAGGTTCCAGGTTAAACAGCACACTGTCTCTGGTCTCCAGGGTCTTTTGCACCAAGCGCTGAAGACTTGCACAATCTCCCCGAAGAAAGCCACCGAGGCTTTAAAGGACCTCATTAAAGCGTGGCTTCCCATAGTCCACCAGATCCATTTGGAGCTCTCTCTCCTCGTCATCTGCAATGCAAGAAGAAAGAACAACCTTCCATTTCTCTCCCACAAACGGGGGAGGAGAGACACGGAGGGACGCCTAGCTGCAAAGGCTGCCTTTTCCTTTTCACCCCTGGGTGGGACTGGGGTGCTGCAGTCCTACATCAATGCAATGGAGGAGTCCAGATTTCTCAGGGCCTCCCTGCACTTCCCTTTGGGAATTAAATAATGCACCCACTTTGCCCATTAGAATGGTCTGTAACAGAAAATTGGACCAGTTGGTTTTGGAGGTGTTTTCTTTCCAATCTAATAAAACAGAATAAATTATGTAAAGGAAGCTGGGACTTCTCAGTTTTATCTGATTCAAAACTGAAGAGAACTGGATGCAATGTGGTGTTGCAGGAAGAAGCCGGTCAAAGAAAGGCAGTCTGAAGTTGGACCAGAAAAGAAGGCAGACCAAGTTCCCCCAGTGACCACTATGGGAGGGGCCATGGTTTGGTACATGGCCAGCTTCTCCAGCCAGAGCCCACAGTCACATGACCCAGAGCAAATGATTTTGAGATGTCCCCTGCCTGGTCTTAAGGCAGAGGTCTCCCAATATGACAACTTTAAGACTTGTGCACTTCAACTCCCAGAATTCCTCAGCCAGTTGAAGTCGACAAGTCTTAAAAGTTGCCAAATTTGGAGACCTCTGTCTTAAGGGGATAATAATGCTTTATAAAGCTGATTCCCACCACCACACACACACACACCCTTTCCTTATATGCTTCTTCCCAAATGGGCCCAATTTTCAGACCCAGGTGCTCTGGCTGCGGTGAGGCACATGGCACCTGCTGATTACTCACCCCTGATTTGGCCAGACATTCCAGAGAACTGGATTTCAGCAGTCTTGTGTTTTATAACCTCACCTTTCACTTCATCATTTAATGTACTCCTCTCATCCTATTAGAGATCTTTTCTAAATCCAGAAGACAATATTTGAAGTGCTCTCTGAACTTGGTTACTTTCTTGCAGAGATTTTATTGCCCAACTAGCTAATATTTTCAATGCTATATGGGAGTGAAGTTTGCTCCTTTCTGTCAGTGTTGGTGGATTTTTAAATCTTTGAATACTTGTGAATCATTGGGTTACATCTGCCCTCTAGGTTAAATGATAATCCTTTAGGCCACGGGGGTTTTCTGCAGCAAATGCACTCTGTGGCACCTTGAAGACCAATCAAATTGTCCTTGCTTGCTTTGAAAGATCGTGGTCTACATCATTTCTGCTAGAATGGGCTCAAAATCCCAGCTAGTTTCTCCAAAGCAGAGTACTGTAAATTCAATTGCATACTCCAGTTTAACATTTGGTGCGAGATCTGCCCCTTTGCACACAAAGCCAAACTTCACAAATAAATCCGATTTAAAAAAAAAAGTCATTTCAAGAAAACAGCTTCAAGTTTGGAAACATTCCACCCTAAAACTACTATGTACAAAAAAAGACAACAGTCAAGTCTCAGGTGCCAAAATTCTTTTCCTATCAGCTAAATAATGGCACTCTACACAAAAGCCCAAGAGTTTTTTACATGATGAAGTTAAGTGAATGGGATGGAGACAAGGCCCAAGCTCACCTTGGACGTCTTCTTCACCACCATCACCATCCTCTTCCTCATTGTAGGCCAGCTCAGCCTGCTTGTCTGCCTCATACTCACCCACATTCCCATCATCCCCGTTATAATCCGCCAGTTTAGATCCATGCTGAGGATCAACGGGGGACTCGTTCTCATCAAAGAACCGGCCTGTGAAGTAGGCAAAGGATCAGTCAGAAGCTAGAAGAAGGGAGGAGGGAGCAGGCAATGTCACCTGTGCAGAAAGTCGTGGAAAAGTAACTTGCAGCTTCTCCAGCACCAGAAACCCCAAAAAGGTAAATATTCATTTTACAGAACTTAATAGGGGAAAAAAATCACAATATGAGTAGTCATTTTGCTTTGTGCTACATGATCCTTACTTCTGTTGCGAGGGAAAGCACCATCACCTTTTTGGCTAAGTAACTAGAAAGATCGGTCCAAAATCTCACATACTGTACAAATCCTAGTTTTGTCACAGAATGGTTATTTTCACTTTGCTCTGTTTTTCATGCAGAGAGTTTAAATGCTCGATTTAAATGAAGGCAAGTAACCAATTTACACTGGTTGAATATTTTTTAAGTATACCTTGACTTCCATTTATTTGAGCTGATGAAAACGCCTGGTCAGTTGGACTAAATTTACAAGAATTAACATATTCCAACCTATATAAAAATTCCAAATATTTTAGAAAAGGACAAATTGTGAAACAAAATTTCACAAGGAAAACAAACTAAGCTGAAGAAAACTACTTCTCGTACATTGCAAGAATGGCAAGGTCTGGTGCCATATTAAGTGTGTGAATTGGAGCCCAATGCCCATTTTCAGATGGTGAAGGAATGTAAAAGGCAGCTGGGGTTGCTTAAGAAATCAACTTGCAAATCCTTCCAGGGTTTCCTCCAAAGCATCTCTCACAAATTCAGCACTGAATACAGCTAAGATTGGAGGCCAGCCCCTTTCTTGCATACATATATAAACATTCAAGCAGAGGGCATACACGCTATTAATTTCATAAATTTTGTATGAACGTTTGTGGTAAATATGTCATTCTTATTTCTAATCATCTACAAAGACAGAAACCAATCAAATTGTTCAAGTTCAACAACAAAAACTGACGAAAGATGCTTCCACTGATGGGAAGCTATGAGAATGGAAAACTAAAAGATTTTACCTGCCTCTTTCTGCAGCTCTACCACTGCCAGCCTGCTGCCTTGAGTTTTGAGGCTGGGGTGACATAGCATCTCCAGACATGCCCTATTCGGAAAGGAGGGCTGGGGAGTATTTTGTTCCAGCCTAAAGCAGGTGGGCCCCAAAAACGGCACTAAAACGGTTCCTGCCTTTTGGATGCTCTTTCCAGGACTGAATATGCTCTTTTAGCAGGTCCTGCATAAGAGTGGGAATCATTTTGCTTTGAGGATCATTTTTTGTTCATCCTCTAGTCCAGGGGTGTCAAACTCAAGGCCCATGGACCAAATTCGGCCCACAATGTGGTCGGATCGGACCCGGGGGATCATCCTGGTCTACCCAATGCGCAGAGGAAACATGCCAGCGGTTTGGGGAGTAGCATCAAGTGGCCATACCCACCCAGTCGTGAGGGGCTAGCGCTGCCCCCTCTCCGGCCCTGATGTGACTCTCAATGAAATTGAGGTTGACACCCCTGCTCTAGTAAGAGCAGGTGGGCTGCCTAATGATGGCAGGCTGAGAAGCCAGCCAAAGGAATGGGCAAACTGGTGCATGGGAGGGGGCTCTGGGTATGGAGAATTGTCAAATTCCAACCGCTTTATGAAACCCAAAGAGCTCTAATTAAAAATAACAGCAGCAAAGAACTGCTAGCTTTCTAAGTTTTCAATACTAGTTTAACCTTGCAAACAAGGCAGGCTTTGGAGCCAAGAATATTTGGAGAGCTTTTTATAAGACGTTCTATTTGCTGACAGAAGCTGCTTGCCCAATAGAGCCCAGGAAATGCATCCAGATCAATTTGCTCCCTGCAGGAGAAATCTGGTTTCACCAAGTTTCAGAAGGCCAAGTATGATTCAGGTGTATTTATAAGGATCCTAGAACGCAGGATTGAGCGTGAGTTGTAAGTAAAAGCTACTTCTGAAAAATTCTTAACCACAACACTGGCACCTTGGGGAAAAGAAAGGAAAAAAATGAAACAGAAATAGAAACAGGAATCTCCTAGAAAATATTGTTATCTGGAACAATGAATCTGAATACGTCATTTCTGCGCTTCTTGTTCCAGGGCCCAAGCAAGAAAGTCGCTAATGGTGCCTTTGCGTGACCTAACCATTTGTTTTGCACTTCCAGGATTTACTTTTGCCTTTTATAAGACTGCAATATTCAATTGTTGATTCCTCAACTGACTGAAAATGCAAAGAGAAGCCAAATACAAAAGCTGAAAATTAAAAGAAGGTTTAAGAAGAGGATTTCATTCCCTCTTTAGACGCTACCATTCTATATCCTGAACTACAGCAGGATATTTACATATGCTCAAAGTACTTTTTAAATGAAGGGAAAGGATTCTTCCATCCCATGGGAGCATGACTCAAGTCTCTATATCTGAGAAGTGTGTTCAAGTCTTAATGATATAAACCATTTAATCATCAAATATCCCCCACCCAAACAAAAGAATCACAATATGTTTGAATTAGTGTATCTATCAATTTAATCATTAAAAATCATAGAAATACAAAATTATACCCAACAGTTCAGATTAAGAAGTGTTGACTTGGAGGTTGGAGGTTTAGAAGAAATAATTATGTTGGTTATAGACTATACATTATGGTTTGTCACACAGTCAGCCAAATATTTAGATTGGATTTGGCATTTTTATCCACCTACTCAGTTTCCCAAAGACCTGGGATTTATTATTACTAATATATATTTATATTTATTTTTATTACTACTATAAATTTAATATTAGAAATTGGATAAAGTCTACCACAACCTACTATTTGATAGGATAGAAAAACATGGGTCAGACAGTATCACCACCAGATGGACTCATAACTGGCTGACCAACTGCCCTCAATGTGTGGTCCTTAACGGAATTGCACCTGCAGGGAGGGAAGGATGCAGTGGGCTATCCCAAGGTTCTGCATTGGGGCCAGTACTCTTCAATATCTTCATCATTGATTTAGACAAGGGCAGCTCATCAAATGTGCAGAAGATCAGCTCAAGATATAGAAGACTCCTGACAGACTTGATCATTGAGCCTTATTTAACAAAATTAAATCCATTGGTGATAAAAAAAAAATAGCAAGAAAAGCCCAATGCAAAGGTGTAGAATAGGTGGTTCCTGGCTCAATAGTACTAATTATGAGAGAGATTTTGGAGTCCTAAACCAGCAGTGTGTGGCGGCTGCACAAAAAGCCAACACAATCCTAGGCTGCATTAATAGAGCAATAGAATCAAGGTGACACAAAGTGTTAGTACTGCTCCATGTCTTGGTAAGACCACACGTGGAATACTGCATCCAGTTACAAATGATGAGTAGGGGATTGAAGCCTAAAACATATAAAGAACAATTGCAGGAATTGGGTATGTCTGAAAAGAAGGACTAGGGGTGACAGGACAGCAGTGTTCCAATATCTCAGGGGCTGCCCCAAAGAAGAGGGAGTCAAGCTATTCTCCAAAGCACCTGAGGGCAGGACAAGAAGCAATGGATGGAAACTAATCAAGGAGAGAAGCAACCTAGAACTAAGCAGAAACTTCCTGACAGAACCATTAATCAGTGGAACTCCTTGCCTCCAGAAGTTGTGGATGCTCCAATATTAGTGAGGGGAGGGGAGAAAGGACAGAGGGGGGAACTTGCCCCACGCACCTGGCCTGTCCACCGGTCTGCTTTTTTCCACTTCTTTCTTCTTCTGCTTTTGGCTGCATGCAAAGAAATTTGGGCCCGTTTTTCAGCCTCCAAAGGCTACAGAGGCTTCCCTCAAGCCTCTGGGAGGGTGAAAAAGGCCTCAAACAGGACGAAAATCAGCTGGGAGCCGTGCGCATTACAAGGAGATGTAAATAAATAAACTTCACCAACACAGAATCACTTCTCTTGATCTCAACGCTAAATTTTGTTAATGTAACCTAATATTATATTTGCATTTTTGGCAACTGAATCACACAGCTAGTTCATATCCAGCTTGTGAACCACCACAACAACCAGATCCTTTTTTGACATGGATTCCTGCCCTAAAGGGTCTTCCTCATTTTACACCTGCTGTTTTTTTCTCCCTACCCAAAGCTTAGATTCTGAATTTGTCCCCACTGAAAAATCTTGCTGATTTTGCCAAGCAGGTCCAGGCTTTGATTCTTCAAGTCCCACAACTCACAACCTGGATAAGGTTGTTTCCTTGAAATGCAGTTTTTGTTTTCGTCAAACATTACATTTCTTGGTTCCAATGCATTTCATAAGTTCTTTCCTTATTGGCCCACAAGACGTTGTTCCCGTGGCCGGCTAGGTCACCCAAGTGCTCTCTGGCAAACTCAAAGTGAGTAGCAATGTGCTTTCTGGAGTCTGGTGGCATGTTGGGTAGGAAGGCTAGAAGATAGAGCTCTGAACTTCTGAGATGGATTTATAGTGCAGCAGTTAATGGCTAAGATTTTTTTTCAAAAATGAAGATATCTTGAATACAAATATACGTAAAACAGCCAGCTGGTAGATATTAAGTGTTTTAATGAACTTGAGAATAACACATGCAATTATGCTCAATTATCATGGTCTGACTCACTTTGCTTCATTCTCTGAAGATCATTGAGCCTCTCCTTGGAAGTCTGTTTTGCAAGCTGTTTTTTGGTTTTTTGAACGTCCAACGGGTGATCAGGAATTGCCCGCTGAAGGTAGTTTGATGGTACCTGGTTTATATTGTCAGCATTACCCTCATTTGCACCTGGAGCAGACAAAAATACAAAGCCAAAGTTCAAGGATACAGAGGAAAGCTCAGGATGAAGGGCAAATCAACAAGGTCACATGATCTCACCTGGAGCCCGATTTAGAGTATGGATTTTTTCTGTGTAAACATTTTCACCATGCTGTTGATTTTGAGAAGTTGAAAAAAGTGGCTTCTTCAAAGCTAAAAAACACAAATTCATACCATGACTCACATCTGTAAATACTAATTAAACATATTACCAAGCAATTATTTAGCACTTGGTTCAAAGAGGGAAAACTAATCATTCTGCTAAAGGCCAATGTTTGCAACAGGAGACACTGTTACAGATCCAGCTGTGGCTCTAAGCAAATGTAGATGTTCACCATAAGCCTCCCTAAGTTATAACTGTTATAATGCCAATTCCTAGGGAAATCAGAGAATCACGTCTCTATCCTAATAGTCCTGAAGGCTTTGCTGATTACAGCATCTATCAGCATTAACAACCAGTGAATAAACATGTGCAATTCCAGATTTGTAGAAGAAACACTGCATTATTTTATTAACCAATATACATTGCGTCAAACTTGGGACTGGACAGTATACAGAAGTCCTCTGTCAACATAGCACCCCTCACCAGTTTTAAGGATAAGTACGTGTCTTAAAAAGCTCTTCTTACTACAACCTATTTAAAAAGGAAGGTCTTAGAACGTTTCCTAACCAGTGTCAGGACTTTAACAAAGAAGTCCTGCCTTACAGCTCATATCTCCCATATTTCAGATCGGGGTGGGACATTAAGCAGTTAGTGCCACCTATGAACACCAACTGAAAAGCAACATAATTAAGAACCAGAAACAACACTGCAAGTGTATTTTACTGAACGAGTAAGGAAAACATCACCAATTTTATTTATCAGAGTAGTATTTTTAAATATCCTGGGTCCCATTTATCAATTCAAATACCTGTCTATGGAGTGAGCAGAAATGCAAGAAAAAGCCAACGTTACATTTGAGATACTAACCAGTGAGTGTATCTTCTCCTTTGGCAGGGTCATTCTCTTCTATTCCAGGCATGCCTGCGTCATCTCCAGGTTTAATCTTTTCTGTCAAAACAAGATATTTTTCCCTTTGCTTCACCATCCACTGAAGCTCTAAGAATAGGTGCCTTTAGACTGTTCCAGGGAAGAGGGTTGGAATGGTAACAAAGGAAAGTTACCTCACCTAACCTCCTGCTGCAGTCAGGTTAACCCCCCAAGTTCTGCTGATTACTGTGCAGTGCCACCAGGTCTGTAGCCTGGCCAGATAACGTGGCAGGCAAGTATTTTCCATCCTCCCATGAGTGCCAGAGGGACCCTGATGCCTTACCACAGTTGCTCCAGACAGACCTTTGCCATCTGATATATTGTTGGTCGATGGTGCTTCATTCTTAACTTCATTCAGTTTCTGAGTTGCCTTGATTGTTTTTGGACTCTCACTCAATCCTCTCTCAATGTCTTTGGTGAATTGGTTCCCACGGGTGGCCTGTTGTAAAAATGTTCCTTGAGGATTAAAAGCTAAACTTACAAGGAAAATATTCATTTATCTCTCAGTTAATTCAATGCTTCATATTTCATTGTTGGGCTCGACATACAGAAACCATCCGTCTTTCTTTTCACCTTTGCCTCACCTACTTCCTACAGCCCAAGTGTAACAAAATAAAAACTCTACTCCAATACACCAACTAGTGTTGCAGCCAAGTCTGCTCCTTGCTTGTCCCATCTTATACCCATGTTGGGAGGAAGCAAACACAGGCTGAAGACCCCTAAATTCACCCCTCACAAAAAGAACTATGTACCTTCTGGTTCTGCATAACTTGTTCCTCCATTTTTTTCATATCTTCTTCATGTTGTATTCTTAGTTCCTTGATTTGTTGCCCACACTGAAAACTAGAACCAAGATGGAGAGTGGAATTTAGAACTGAGATTGACAGTTCTTCTAGGCTTCCCACTATATCATTTATGATCTGCCTCGTCTAGTTCTTTTCTGCATAACACACTGAATATACTAAAAGGTCCTTATAGGAAACGGGACAACCCGATATTCATGGGGTCATTGTTTCAGAGATACTTCCTTACCAGATTCCTCAATGCTTATCAAAAATGGCAGAGATCCTAGTATACTTGAACTGTTCAAAATTCGGGGAGTATCTGCCTTGAAAATAGGCTATATCCACAGGGGTCTCCAACCTAAGCAACTTTAAGACTTGTGGACTTCAACTCCTAGCTTTGCTGGCTGAGGAATTCTGGGAATTGAAGACCACAAATTTTTAAGTTGCCATGGCTGGAAATCCCTGGACTATGATGAACATTAAGATCAACACTTGACTGCGGGGAAAGTTTTCTGATATTTTGCATTATGTCATAATTTTTTTAATAATTGTTACACCATAAAATGTTTTATAAAAATTTGCCAAATTTCAATTTGATGGGAGTCATAGGTCCCAGATTTTGGATGCATTCTGTAAGTTAGCCCAACCTGAGGTATCTTTGCTCAAAAATGGTTTCCCTCTGATACACTCTTTCAGCCAGATCAAGGTCAGGCAGACAGAGTTGTGAGACAGACGGATGGGGTCTCTAACGTTTTTAAGGAACTCCTTCACAAAAATCTTGATCAGTCATGAACCCAAGTAGCGTGGCATCCAACTGCAACACTCTCTGACCATTTTACATTGTCTATTGACTTTGGAGAACTGCAATCTACTTGCAGATTTTATTTCTACAAATAAAACAAAAGCAAAACATGTTCCATTCTTCTCCTCCATAATAATTATAAAGCTGTACTGACCCATCAAACAACATAGCTGAGGCAACATCTTTAACCTATTTTATACAACAACCGCGAAAGAACATTATGGTTAAAATAATACTCCACACTGGTCCTAAAGCTCATAAATAAACGAACTGACCTGGCAACAATAAAATGTCTTATAACTGGGTTACTTTTATGCACTTTTAATCCCTCACCTTTCATACTCCAATCTTTTAAGAAGTTGTGTATTGTTTTTCTTGTATTCATGAAGATAGTCCTCTTGTCGTAGGAATTCTTGACGCAATTCTGCAAGTTGTTCTAAGCCAAAGTAAAAACATTTGAACAATTTTTTTAAAAAAAGTGCTCTATACTCTAAACTTAGCCTTGTTTTCAGCTGGGTAATTTTCCACAATAGTAATAAAAATATAAATGTTCACTGAAGTAAAAAAAAAAAACCTTTCTAAATCCTTATTCCATAACTACTTTGTTACAAAAAATAAAGGCTGTTATTTTTATACTTGAGACCCATTAAAAAAAGTCCAGAAGGACTTCCGGTTTGCCAGGCTTCGGCGGCGGTGGGGTTTCACGATCCTGCGCGATCCCTGTCGCGCTAGCCGTCTTGGTGCCTCCGATCTTGACGGGTCTGGAGGACAAGGCTGCCCCGTAGAGGCAGCCGAAGACAGGGGGGATCCGGACAGGGGTTTGGGGGTTTCGCAGACCCCCTCCCCACCCGGCATAACCCCCTTTTCTCAAGGCGGTGGAGCGGCGGTCAGCAATGGCCGCCACAAAGAAGTCGACAGCTGGACAAGATTGTGCTGGAGGAAGAAGGAGAAAGTTTTGAAGCGAAAGTTTTTTGGTTGAACCGGGAGCATAAGATGCATTTAATATCCTGAAAACCTTGATTTTTGAAAGATACTTTGTTTCCAGAAGAGATTTATAAGCGGCGAGTGAAAATGTGAAAGAGAAAGTTTCTCTCCTTCCCTATGGAATCAACAAATGGACATTGAAAAGCCTGCTTTTTTACAGAAGGTAAAAATTTAAAGCTCTTTGTGACAAGTGGGGATGGAGAGGACAAAGGAGAAATTCATATTAAGATTTTGTTGGAGGAGATGCCTGGAAGACTTTGAGATTGGAAGTTAATTGCAATAAGACTTTTAAATACAGATTGGGCTTTTTCTTCCCTTTCCAATGGATATTACCCCAGGAAGAAAAAGTGGGAAGGGAAGAAACTTGTGCTCTGTTTGGACTGTTTGATGACTTTGGGATTTTGGGGAATTGTTCTAAGCTTTGAAATATCTTGGTTGTTTCAAGAAGAAGAAGAGAAAAGAAGAAAAGGTTTATAATGGCTTTATCTGTTGATTTAAGAGAGAAATATGGAAAAATAAAGAAAGAAGGCAAGGACACTTGGACAGAAACTACCGTGTTTCTCCAACAATACGGCCTCCACCAATAGGAAGCCCCACCATGTTTCTTTGGCATAAAATCAAATTAAGCCCCTCCCCCCAAATTTAGGCCTATTTTAAAACATGCAAAATAAGGGGAAAGGGCAGGGGACTTGCCGTTAGGAGTGCCCCCGGGCAGCAATTCCTCGCCACCAGCCGCCCCTAATGGGTGATCATGGCGAAGCGCAGAGCTCCCTACTCCCACCTTTGCTGCAGACGCCTTTGGTACCCACCGCTGTTGCTTTCCCTTCTGCCCATTCCGCCAAGTTTGGAGCTGCCGCTTCCATGTTTGGAGTGCTGCCATTTGGGGCTCCAAACAGGGGCAGTGCTCCAAACGCGGAAGTGGCAGCTCCAAACATGACGGCGGGCGATCTTTTTATTTTGGTCCGCATGAAGCTCAGAGTGAGCAAGAGAGGGAGACTGTGAGGCCTCCATCCGAAATGGCAACCTCACGAGTGGATCACAATGTGGCTGGAAGCCCGAATCGGTGGGAAACGATGGCAATCTTTTTGGAGCGAGAGGAAAGGGAGAGAAGAGTTGTGAGGCGTAATTTGCAGGAGGAAGTGGGTGTATCTCACGGCAGGGAACCCAAGGAAGAAGGGCCGGTAGGCAACAGAGAGCGTCCCGTAGCTCCGGAAGCAGCCTGGAGACGCGCCCGGGAAGAGGCACAGATGCTGCCTTGTAGTCCCCAAGCCAACTGCGTGCGCTGCCTTTAGTTATGTGCGCTCCGTGCTTTGGGCATCTCCGTGTGATCGCGACCCTGGCCTTTCCACCTGGCGCCCTTGCTGCTTTCTGGCTCTTTAGCAACCGGCTTCGCCTTTGGAGCACTGCCGCTGTTTGGAGCTCCAAATGGCGGCGGAAGCTCCAAATGCGGAAGCTCCAAACATGATGGTGGGTGATCTTTTTATCTTGGTCCACGCAAAGTTCAGAGTGAGCATGAGAGGGCGACCGCGATGCCTTGCTAAAGAGCCAGAAAGCAGCAAGGGCGCCAGGTGGAAAGGACAGGGTCGTAATCACACGGAGATGTCCAAAGCACGGAGCG
Organism: Hydrophis major; assembly: GCA_033807585.1. Classification (NCBI taxonomy): domain Eukaryota; kingdom Metazoa; phylum Chordata; class Lepidosauria; order Squamata; family Elapidae; genus Hydrophis; species Hydrophis major. Next base: position 21,767,919 of record CM066337.1, on the reverse strand, counting down.
CACATAACTAAAGGCGGCGCATGCAGTTGGCTTGGGGACTACAAAGCAGCATCTGCGCCTCTTCCCGGGCGCGTCTTTAGGCTGCTTCCGGAGCTACGGGACACTCTCCATTGCCTACCTTGGGCTCCCTGCCGTGGGGTACACCCACTTCCTCCTGCAAATTACGCCTCACAACTCTTCTCTCCCTTTCCTCTCGCTCCAAAAAGATCGCCATCGTTTCCTGCCGATTCAGGCTTCCAGCCACATTGTGATCCACTAATGAGGTTGCCATCTCGGATGGAGGCATCGCAGTCTCCCTCTCTTGCTCGCTCTGAACTTCACGCAGACCAAAATAAAGAGATCGCCCGCCGTCATGTTTGGAGCTGCCGCTTCCGCATTTGGAGCACTGCCACGGCACGGCACTCCAAACACGGAAGCGGCAACTCCAAACTTGGCAGAATGGGCAGAAGGGAAAGCAACAGCGGCGGGTGCCAAAGGTGTCTGCAGCAAAGGTGGGAGTAGGGAGCTCTCCGCGCTTTGCCATGATCACCCGTTAGGAGCGGCTGGTGGCGAGAATGCAAGGGTGGGAATTAAGTCACCCCCGAAAAGACATCCTAGCTGTTTTTTCGGGGGTCAAAAAAAAAGAAGACCCGGCCTTATTATATGAAAAACATGGTATTTGCTTTTTAGAAATGGTGCTTGCTACTTACTAGCAAATACAACAATTGAAGGAGGAAGCAGAGGAAGAAGAAAAAGAAGGAAAAGCCATCTTTAATGAATTTAAAAAGTTGATTAAGAAAGGAAAGAGAAAGAGAGGAAGGAAAAAGGACTTAAGACTTAAAAAAAACATGCCGGTTCCGCGTGGCTTCGGGGCAGCAGGAATTTGCAACAGCTCGCGATTCCTGCTGTGCTAGCCGTCGAGGTACCCCCGATCCAGATGGGTCAGGGGGATATGGCTGCCCTGTAGGGACAGCTGAAGAGAGAGGGGAGTCGGATAGGGAGGTGGGGGTGTGGCAGACCCCCCCCTTCTCCGGAAAAACCCCTTTTTCCCAAGGCGGTGGAGCGGCGGTCAGCAATGGCCGCCACGAAGAAGCCAGCAACCGGGTAAGATTGCGCTGGAGGAAGTAAGAAGAGTGAAAGTGCTGTCTGAGCCGGGTCAAGTAACATCTTGCAAATTTGTTGGAACTGAGCTGTTTGAATTGCTGGAGGATACATTGTATCCCTAAGAAGAGCGAAAAGCGGCGGAGAAGCTGTTAAAGGGAACTTTTTTTTTTTTTCTTTACTCTCCCACCCCATGGAAACAGCAGAAATATTTGGATATATTGGACATTGAAAGTGAATTGCTTTGAGAGTTGAAGCTAAGAGACAAAAGGATTATTGGACATTGAAAAATTTAAGAAATTGGAAAACCCTTGTTGGAGGTATGGATTTTTGATTATTTAAAATTGACATTGCAAGTGGGAAGGGAGAGGGAAAAAAAAATTGGAGCAGAAGCTGAAAAAGGAGGAGATTGCCTAGAATCCCAAAGGAAGATATATGGTAATTGGACCTCTTTGATTAAAAATTAACCCCAGAAGAGAAAGAGAAGAAGGAAGAAAAGTATTAACTTTTGGAACTTTTTTTTAATTGTTTTTGATTAAAAATACTTGTGGTTGTTTTGGAAAAAGTTTCCCTTTTCATAATGGCATCGTCTGTGGATGAACTAGAGATTGAATATCAAAAATATAAAAAAGAAGATACTTTGGGCGCTTTGTTTCAATTCTTAGAAATGGCGTTATGTTCCTTTGAAAAGTTGATTACGCAGCAGAAGGACTGGGACAAGGAAGAAGAGGAAGAAGAAGCCATCTTTGATGAACAATGGGTCCCTTCCGGAGAGGAGGAGAAAAAGGATAAGAAAAAGGGGTTTTTAAGAATTATAAAAACAACCAAAAGAGAGAAAAATGAGCGAAAAGGTGGAGGCAAGGTTAGAAAGCAAAGGAAAAGGAGCAAGAAAAGCGAGGAGAAAAAACAAAGGGGTAAAAAGGGCAAGGAGAAGAATAAGCAAGAGAGAAAGGGGGGGAGGAGAAGCCTTAATGGGGGGAAGCAAGACCTAAAGAAAAAAAGTTTATTTAGAGACAATGGGTGAATTTAATTTAGGATAAAAGAGGGATTCTGGAGGGTACATAAGTTTGTGTTTTTATATGTGTATTTAGAGTATAAAATTCATTATGTAATCTTAGAATCTTTTAAACAGAATCCCAAGAAAAATTGCTATACGAAGTATTTTTAAGTTAGGGTAATGAGTTATAGATGGTACTCAATTGGTGTACAGGAGAAGTATAGTAAAAGAAAAAAGAGGAATGGATAATTGGAAATAGAACAGACAAAGAATGTTGTTGAAAATGGTAATAAGATATGGAAGGATATATATGTTTTTTTTTTTTGGATTTTGTATATTGATAAAAGGCAATAAAATTTTAATTAATAAGAAATAATTTGGATGAAAAGGAGAAGTAGGGATAAGATATGAAGTTAATACTATATGAAGTATTGATACTATAATTTGGAATTGTTATGCTTTATTGGTCTTTTATTATTATTTTTTCCTAGAAAAGAATTTATAAGCTGTTATGCCTTGATTCTTTGTGCATTGTCTTTATAAAACTGATAAAAATGGTTTATATATATATATATAAAAAAGAAAATGATAATAAGATATGGAAGGATATATGGGATGAATATGATGTTTGAATTTGTGTCTGTGTGAAGAGTTTCAACCCGGGAACAGACAACCTTCAGAAAAGATCTTTTAGTTTTGTTTATGTTTTGTGTTTTGTATGTTTGTGTATTGTGTTTTTTGTAAAACTAATAAAATTTGTTTTTTATAAAAAAACAAAAAAAAAGAATCAAGACTTAAAAAAAACATACAAGAAAGAGAAAAATAAGATGCAAAATCAATACAATGTTAGAAAGCAAAAGAAAAGAGAAATACAACAGAGAGGGGAAGCTAAAAAGGCGGAGGTTTGGAGAAGGGGGGGTAAAAAGACCAGGGGGGATAAAAAAGGAAGGGAAAAGGGGGAAAAAAGCCATAAAGATATGAAACAAGATGGGAAAAAGAAATTTTTTTTTAGGGATAAGGGGTAATGTAAAATTTTTCTTAAAAGGATTCTGCAAGGTACATAAGATAGTATTGTAGTATTTGTATTAGAAATAGAAAATTAGGATTTTATAAAAATTAAGTAAAGATTAAAATATTAAATGTTTAACAATGATAGATTTTAAGATTTAATAAATTATTAAAAGGAATGTTTAAAATACTTTGTCTAAGTATAGAGTTTAATTGACTATGTTAATATAAATTTTTTATGGTAGCATTTGACTTTCAAATAGATAATTGGAATGTTATAAGATTAATGTTTAATTATGTATTTAATTACTTTATAGATTTACTATTTTTTCTTTTTTTAAAAAAATTAGTAGGTAGAATGTACTAAGCAGAATCAGATGGGGACACAGGTGTTACCTTAAATGTTAATTCAGGGGAGCGATGGAAAGGCATCATACTTCGATTAGTGATTTCAGGAGAAATCCTTTTTTTCTACTATAGGGAATGAGATAAGTGGGTAATTGGAAAAGAATGGACAAAAGATACAAGTATAATGATGTAAATTAAGACGAAATAAATAAAATATAACTAAGAAGAGTGGAAAGCGGGGAGAAGCTATAATGAAGATATAGAATGGTAAGTAAGATAGGAAATGGTATATAAGATGAGCATGAATTTAATTGAAGTCCATATAAAGAGAGGTAATCCGGAGCCAAGCTACTTTCTAAAAAGAAGTTTTATGTTTTTGTGTTTTGTGTGTTTATGTTTGTCTGAGATTTAATAAAACCTTGGAGGAAAGCTAGATGAAGATAATTATAAACAAAACAGAGGGAAATATGAATATGATGAGTATAAAATGGATAAATATAGAAAAAAAAGTATTTGAATAAGAGTAAAGAGAAATAATGAGAAATCTGCTAAAAGATATTTAAGTGGAAATGGGATATATTATATCTGTTTTGTAAAAATTTATAATGGAAAGAGGTTTTATGTGTTTAATGTTTAATGTTAAAATTAATAAAATTTGTTTAAAAAAAAAAAAAGATAATGGATATTTTTCAGAAATGCTGCCTATTTTTAATGTTTTTGATTCTATGGTAGTAAATTTATATTTATGTAGCCAAGTATTTAAGATAAATTACAAGAGTTGACAAAAAGTAGGAGAGGTTACACCTGTAGTGGTCTTTCAAAAACGTCAAGAGAGCATGTTGCCTACTTGGTATTACATTTCACCACTGTATGTTATTCAGGTATAAAATCGTGTTTGCACCAAGAACATTTACCCTTTAAGCGACGTATGTCTGCCATCTGGTATGATATGTTGCTCTGAAGTTTGACCTAAAAACAAAAAAAACAAGTAGTGCAGTAGTACAGATTCCTGTTCCGAGAATAAAATTCTCTAGGATACTGAAGGCGGCTCCGACTAGGGGCAGGCCATCTTCCCTTGTCTATGACCTCACTCGAGAGCCTCAGAGATGTGGTGAGACCACCCTGGAGGGATGAGACTTCCAGATCCCCTTTTTTCTCTTTGGCTTAAACAAAAGTGTTCCCCTTGATGTCTTAGGAAACACGTGTTATGGCTTGCCTCTTAAGAAGAGGCAGGTATTCCAAACTGGTCAGGGCAGCTGGTACCTCATACCCTGTTTCCCCAGAAATAATTGGCAGAAGGCAGTGTGGGCCTTCCCTGCAGAGGCCTAGAGTTGAAGTGTAGCCTGAAACCCCACAAGCCACCCTTGTTCCAGAAGAATGAACAGAAGCGCATACTGAACGATGTAAGCAGGGCTGGGGACCCCAGGGGTCAGCTGGTGGGGCAGCTGCATTACCTCCTGGTCATTTTGTTGGCTTATTATAGCATTTTAATTAGGTGGTCCTTGACTTAAGAGCCCAAAATTTCTGTTATGTGAGACATTTGTTCAGTGAGTTTTGCACCATTTCTTGCCGCAGTTAAGTGAATCATTGATGTTATTAAGTGAATCTAGCTTCCCCATTGACTTTTCTCATCAGACATTCACAAAAGGAGATCACGTGACCCCTAGACACGACAATTGTCATTAATATGAATAGGCTGCCAAGCCTCTGTATTTTGATCACATGGCGGTAGGGATGATACTGCAAAGGTCGTAACTGTGGAAAACAGTCATAAGTCACTTGATTCAAGGCCGCTGTAACTCTGGTCATTAAATAGCAACAACACTTAGACTTATATCCCGCTTCACAGTGCTTCACAGCCCCTCTCTAAGTGGTTTACAGAGTCGGCCTCTTGTCCCCCCAAAATCTGGGTCCTCGTTTTACCCACCTCAGAAGGATGGAAGGCTGAGTCAACCTTGAGCAGGTCAAGATCGAACTTCTGGCAGTTGGCAGAGTTAGCCTGCAGTACTGCATTCTAACCACTGTGCCACAACGGCCCTTCCTTCTTTCCTTCCATCCATCCATCTTCCGTCTTCCCATCCTCTCTCTCTAATCTCTCTCCCCCCCTTCTGTCCTTCCTTCCCCCTCCCTCCCCTTCTGTTCCTCCCTTCCATCCCTCCATCTGTCCTCCCTCCTCCCTCCCTCAGCACTTAAGACTTATATACCGCTTCACAGGGCTTTGACAGTCCTCTCTAAGCGGAGAGTCAGCCTGTTGCCCTCCACAATCTGGCTCCTCACTTGACTCCCCTCAGAAGGACGGAAGGCTGAGTCAACCTGGTGAGACCCCGAACTGCTGGCAGCCAGCAGTCAGACGGCAATTTGGCTGTTCAAATCTCACCAGGCTCAAGGCTGACTCAGCCTTCCGTCCTTCTGAAGCATTGGAACTGTTGCAAGTTGAGGACTGTAATGATTTTAGACATGGCTTTAGTGCAGAGTCACTTGCTTCTGAGATGGGGGCTATATCAAGGAAATAGAGAGGAGGAAACTTCCCATCCTACGGGGGAGGCACTCTTGGTAGTTGAAAGGCCTCAAGGTATCTCTGGCTTCCACCTTTATCAGAGGTCTCCAAACTTGGGCCAGCTATGCTGGCTGGAGAATTCTGGGAGTTGAAGTCCACCAGTCTTAAAGTTGGCCCAAGTCTGGAGACCTCTGACCTTTATGTTCCCTCTAATGTTTTCAAAGGCCAATAAGACCCCCTTCCTTGGCTGCCGCACCCTCCTCCTCCTCACCTTGCCGTCCTCACACTTGCGGACCTGGCCATCCTTGGCCTGGAGCTGGCCGCTCAGCTGGCTGCGGTCGGCCTCCCTCTGCTCCAGGGACTTCTTGTGCGCCTCCACCTGCAGCAGCAGCTCCGAGTTCCTCTTCTCCAGGCGGCCCCGAGCCACGTCGCCGCGCTTGGCCTGGCCCTGCAGCTCGGCCACCTCCTCCTGCAGGACTGTCTGGCGGGACGACGAGCTCCAGGAATTGAAGGCCAGCGCCGCGATGACCAACAACAGCGCCACGAAGAGGAAGGAGGGGAGGCGGCCGCCCCGCCGGTTGCTGGCGAAGCCCACCATGGGGCAGGTCGGGCGGCTCGCTCAGCGCCTGGCGGGGGGGTAGAAGGGCGGCTGCCGCATCGGCTACCGCCGCCGCCGCCGCTTCCTCGACCCGGCCCGGCGGCGGCGCAGGGACCCCTCGCCGGACAGGGGCAGGCTCCGCGCCCCGGATCTGGCACCGCTGCCGAGCAGAAGCTGGGTGACGCCTGGCAACCCGCGGCGCCTCTCAGACGGCACCGAGGGGCCGCGGGACTGCCGGGAGGGCTCCGGCGCGCTGCCGCCCAAGGGCGCCCCGGCCGTGCCGCTGCTGCGGGAGCCCCTCAAGGGCAAACCGCAGCGCTCGACGGGCAGGGCCGGGCGAGGCCGGGGCAGCTGCTGGCCAGACTGGCCCGCCCGATGCCAGCTGCCGCTCCCGCCGGGCGGGGGAGGGTCGTGGCGGGCCGGCGGTGGCGGAGAACCCGAAGCTGGGCGGCCGCCGGGAAGGAGCGAGCGGGAAGCCCCGCCAGGCGGCCAACGGCGCCCGTCCGCCACTTCCGCGTCGCCCCGTCGTCCGTTCCCACAGCTACGCCTCTCGCGGGAAGAGAGCGGCCGCGCGCCGTTTCTGCGAGATTTGCGAGGGACGCGGCCGGCGCAGCCCCGCCCCGCTGCCGCGTCCGAAGGCGGGGCGTGGCATTTGGCGCACCCGGTCGGGGCTAGAAAACGTGCTGCACGTCGACTCCCGGCATTCCTGTGTGCCGCCTGGGGCATTCTGGGAGTTGAAGTCCGCGCGGCTTTAAGTTGCCGAGTTGAAAAACACTGGTTTAGCTGAGTGCCGGGAAACCTGATAGGGAACTATTTATTTTTATGTATTATATGTATAGTTAAATATAATTAATATAAATTTATGTAAATCATATTGGAATTTAAGAGCTCATGCTCCTTTCCGATGTTTTTTTCCTCTAACAAATCCTCACCCTGATAGGTTAATGTTGCCTGCCTTTTGAAATTGGAGCAAATTTACTTTGAAAGTTGCTGAAGTTTTTTTTTTTTTTTTTGTCGTTGTTAATTGCAACGTGCATTCTTCAAGGTTTGGTCACCCACTGTATTATTTGTAATAAAGTGAGACTTGCTTCAGGTTTAATGGCACGTAGATGAACTTCTGGGTTTTTATACGCAGTGTTTGGATCTGAATAAATAGAATTGTTTAGCAGCTATTGGGTATCACTAAAGAGTGACTCCAGAAATATTTGGATAGCTGAAGGCTGACATTATTGTACTATTCTTCAGTGCTATTTTTGTAGTAAAAAAGGGCTTTGCAAGGGACAGATAGATGAAGACTTTGACCTAAAAGTTTAACACAAGTTTCAGTAAACAATGGCCACATTTCTTTATAATAATCTATGCATGTGTATCCATACATTAAATCTATTTCCATTGTTCCAAAATCCATTTTAGTAATAGGTATATAATTCAAAAGTACATCCAAAATACTTCAAAGTCCCCATCTTAAAATCAAATTAAAATGTTTCATGACATCTGCTCAAAACATAACAATTTTAGGAAATTGCAAAATAGTTTAATAAGCCTTATTTTCATAACATCCAACAACTATTCTTTTTCTAGACAATGAGATTCACATTTTTTTTGAAACAAATTTTATTAGTTTTAAAGACAAACAAAACATCATTAAACATTACAAACATAAAACCTTTTTCCATTGTAAATTATTTTATACAGCATAATTCTAATTTATCCCATTTCCTTATAGACAGATAAATATCTTTTAGCAAATCTCTCATTATTTCTCTTTACTTTTATTCAATTTCTTTTCTATATTCATCTATTTTATAACCATCATATTTATATTTTCATCTGACTTGTTTACAGATATTCTCGTCCTCCAAGGTTTTATTAATTCTTAATCAAACATAAACACACAAAACACAAAAACATAAAACTTCTTTTTAGAAAGTGGCTTGGCCCCAGAATACCTCTCTTTATATGGACTTCAATTAAATTCATGCTCATCTTATATATCATTAAATCTTATTAACCATTCTATATCTTCTATATAACTTCTCCCCGCTTTTCACTCTTCTTAATTCTATTTTATTTAATTCATCTTACTTTAAATCATTATACTTGGATCTTTTGTCCATTCTTTTCCAATTATCAATTTATCACAATGAGATTCACATTTTTGATAAAGCAATTAAGACACTTTCCCATTTTGTAGGGGAAATGGGAACCTCTATTTGGTCTTTAAAGTCTGTTTCAAATTTAATATTTGATAAAAAAAAGTATTTTTAATAATTAATGTGGGGGTTCTGAGGTTTAGCTATCATATCGAATAATTGTAATGGATTTGTAGCTGAAGATGCCACCCATCCCATGCAGTTCTTAATGCAGCCAGTGGGGGGCAACAAGTCAATGACATTTTTTATCCCTTAACAAAGGAAATTATTGTCCTATTATTGATAAAGAAAAAAAATCTCAACATTTAAATCTTCCATATCATAGTTTTTTTAAATCATATTTAAGATGTATATTCTCTGGCAGTGTTGTTTTTGTGTAAGAAAAAAATCAAAATGTTATTTTATACAACTGGCATACCACCATTTCAAACTGGTAAGAGACATAGCAGCAAGGGATATATTATCATACAATATAAAAATAACTTCACACTTTCATCTACATTTTTTCTTCACTTGCTTGACAATAACAGGGAGGAGGGTGGACGGAATGGAATGCAAGGGTGGGAGAATGGTATTCAAGCGTTCACCGTCCGAGCGTGGCTGACTCTTTCCCGTAACAAAATTAACAGGAGTGATTGGTGGACATTATGGACTGCAAGTGGCCTGTAGGAAAAAAGGGGGGATTATCCACCCTTGCTTTTGCATGGGAAATCCAGAGGTGGTTTTGCTTCTTCTCTGCCAATGTGGTTTATTCAGTAAAGTTTTATACTCTTGGTAAAATAATGTCCCAGGAGCTCCTTTTTCTGGGTTCACCAACTGGACAATTGACATTATCAATTAATTAGAGGTGCTTTACATGAATATTCCAAAAGATCCAAGGAAAGAGAGTGTAGCTTAGGTATCACAGTAAGTTGTCCAAAATGCAGTGCTTGTTAAAAGGCATACTTAATGATATCAGTAGTGTTACTTTTATTTACAATAACATAATCCATACCAATAACATAAGAATATAGTATCAGATTCGGGAAACTTAAACCTCCACCCCTTAGCTAAGAATTAAAATGATAGCTTCAGAATTTAAGACGTTCACAAGGATTTATAGAATGGTATACTGAATGGCATGCTATCCAGGCAAGGGAACTCCATGAAAAATATATAGTTTGGTCTAGTGGTTAAGGCACCAGGCTAGAAACATGAGGGGTGAGGCATGAGTTCAAGTCTACTACAGCTATAAAAGCCAGCTTGGTCTGGTAGATTGCTCTTTCCCAGTCAAACCCACCTCACATGGTTGTTGCTGTGGGAAAAATAGGAGGAAGAAAGTGCATTGCATATGTTTGACATCCTGAGTTATTTGTAAAAAATATTACAGGCAGGATATAAATAAACAAACAAATAACATATCTTAAAAATAGCATTCATGTTGAGTACACTTACCTATATCTCAAAGGATAAGACTTAATAAACTCCTGTCAATATCCAGATATGTATGTATATGCAATTTATTTAATATAATTTAATATAATAATTTGAAAAATATATGGAATAAGTATACCTAAATTAATAGATTTAGTCCATCAATAAAAGATTAGTTTTTAATAAATCTCTGCCTATTGCGATAGTTCCTAATGGTTAATAGAGTACTCCACGGTTCAAATGTAGTAATTGAATGCATCCATGCTGGAATCCAAGTATGACCTTCACAAATAAATTAATCATTTAAAAAAAATGAAATGGCAGAAGAGTTCTAAATAAATAACAAAAGTCAAAGAAAAAGCAGGCATCCGCTTACAGTGTGAAAGCAGATGAAAAGAAGAAAAATGAAAACCAGATTAAAAAAATAGGCCCACATCTTTTAACAAATTCAGATTTAGCCAAGAAACTAAACATTATGATTTTTTGCAACAAGGTAGGGTGCTCTGTGATCTTGCAAAGATACTACAATTATATTTTTTGTTTCTTCCCTCAATATAGTAATATGGATTACTATTATAGTGGAATGCACAGTCAGCCAGATATTTAGATGGGATTTGGCATTTTTTACTCAGATATAGAGTCCTTCCAGATGTTGTTGATGGGGTTCAAGATGTCTTCGCAGCATGTAAAATGTTCCAAATAAAGCTGCTTTTTGCAATTGACTAGTGGCGGTTTTGTTAACGTTGTTGTTATTCAAATAGTGTTCCAGTTGTTTTCGGATTGCAACCAAAGCACTTCTAGCTATTGATACCAACTTTACTCTCTTTTGCAACATTATTCTTTTGCTATTTGCAGGTATTCTGTGATTTTTCTCCAGTTCTTTCTCTTCTACTCTGCTCTTTCCAGTATGGCCCTATCCACTATCAAGTCTTTTTTGTCTTCCATATCATCCATTGTCAAGTCTGGACCATTATGTGGCAGGTGTTTATCTGTTTGAATTCCTTATTATTTTGTTTATTATTTCCGCTCTGAGGTCACCCAACTCCATAGCTTTCAGATAAAAATGAAAAGAAAATAAGACAGACCAAGAAAAAAGAAAATAATTGACTGGAAGCCAGAGAGGTAACGGCAAGAAAACTACAACCAGTCTAAGAAAGTCCAAATGGTGGTAGCAGGTAGGAGCAGCATTTCAGAGGCAGAAGCACCACCAAGAAGACCGTTTCCTAATTTTCACAAGATGATCCTGCTTAGTCTATCATCTGCACCTCTATCACTGTCTGGTTTGGTTCTGCAACCCAACAAGACAGACACAGACTTCAGAGAGTAATTAGGACTGCAGAAAAAAACAACGGCTCCCAACCTGCCTTCAATCAAGCGTTGAATGTTAAAGGTTGGCACCTCCAGCAGATGCATCCGAGACCACCAAGCGAAGCTGGAATGGTGGCATTGCAGCATGAAACAGACCGGCCCCTTTGGGCTGCTCGTGTCTGGCTGCTGTCTTCAGAAGGTACAGCATTTGAATCCTGAGGAACATTTCAACCCTGCTTTGCAGTCACTCGTAGTCTGCAGCTCAGTACCGACTAGTTATTAAGCAACCTTTCAAAAAAATGGGAACTGAAATGGCCCTTTTTTTGCTTTTGTTTTGCAAAAGACTCGCGGCTAAGTTTCCTAATGAGAAGCAGCCTTTATGAAAAAGCCAAGTGGGAAAACCCGTGGCGTTCTAAGTGGCAAACTGCCTGGGATTTTGACTGGCAGATTCTTTTCCTACAAACGCTCTGCAGCAGATGGACAACCGTTTTTTAATGTTTCCACAATAAGAGAGATGGCATCTGAAGGGGAGACCATCCTGCAGCTGAGGGCTCCTCGATGGGGAAGTCACAGCAATGTCTCCAAGAAGTGGCCCTACTGCAGGGAAATGGAAAGGGAGGTCTATAAAGGCCCAGTTGTACTGAAGGCCACGTTAACACCCCCCCCCACACACACACATTATTTAGTGGTGTTTCACTCCTTAGCAATAAAAGAGACAGATGATGGATAAAATAACTGGAATTATTTCAGACCATGTTCCTACAAAATTATAGCCTCATTCTATATATTTTTAAAAATGGCTATCTCCTTTAAGAAGCTCTTCAATATACCTTGAATATGGTTGGTCAAAGCCAGTTATGAATCCATCGGGTGATGATGTTTTTTTAAAAATCTTACTAAGAAGTAGGTTATGGTCTACTTTATCAATTGTCTTCCTGAATTCCAAGTAAGAATTCACAACCTTTTGCTGGTCCACTAATTTACTTAGGTGCGGTGGTTAGAATGCAGTATTGCAATCTAAACTCTTCCCACTGCCAAGGGTTTGGTCCTGACTGACCCAGGGTTGGTTCAGCCTTTCATCCTTCTGAGGTCAGTAAAATGAGGACCCAGATGGTTTACAATTTGTAAACTGTTCAGAGAGTGCTATAAAGCACTATGGAGTGGTTTATAAGTCTAAGTGCTATTGCTATTGCTACGCACTTAGTCAAAGAATGTAGCAAGATTTGTCTGGCATGCTCTATTTTTGAAAAATTCTAGTGGGCTTATACTAATAACCTGGCTTGCTTCTACGTAGGATTCCCTCTCTCCTTCCTCCCTTTTTTGAAGTTGAGGATGACATTTGCTGTCCTTAACACTTGCCACTCAAGCAGGAGTTCACAGAGCTAAGCAAGAACAGTGCTGCAACAGTAGCTGCTGGTTCCTTCGCTGCATGGCATGCAACGCACTGGCTCCCGAGACCCCTCATTTCAAGTAAAGGTTCTTATTTATATCTTCTGGTTGTCCTGCCTTCTTTGGACCCTCCCCTGCTCCTTCCCATCACCAACAGCTTTGTCTCCTCGCCTTCCTTGAGCTGCTGCAATGCCCAAACTCCTCAAACCCTTTGACTTCTCTGCCAACGAGGAAACACGCTGCAGTTCCAGAACGCAATCTAGAATTTAGGCTTTCTTCAGGCAGAGCCACAATCCACCAAGCAACTCATGTTGCTTCGAGTGTCTGTCCCCCACCCCCAAAACTGCCCCATGAATAGAATCACCAGCTGGACAGGCTTAGTGCATCCCGTACTAAGCAGGAGGTTGGGCTAGATGACCACTTGGATCTCCAGTTGTATGGTTCTGTGACAATTCTGCCCCTGTTCAGCTGCCTGAATACCTTTCCTATCTGCTGCTACTTTTGTCAATTGCTTACTGGATCTGCTGGAAGTGGCAAGCGGCGATCCACTCGGACTGGGTCATATCACCCGCTCAAGTTGTTAAGGCCGGGTGAAAAAGCGCTGCCCGTCGTTGAGGTCGGGAAGACGAGTCACCTGTCTGGACTTCCAGGCGCAGCTCCTGCGATGGCTGGGGCGGGAGAGGCCGTGCCGGGAGCGGACCGTCGTTGCTAAGGCTCCCGAGAAGCTCCTGCCGGCATTTCACGCGCACGTCTGAACTCGCGACTGGCAGGGCTCGCCGCCCCCCCCCCCCGCCCACCTCCAGCCCCTGGAAGCGCCCGGCCTTGACTGGGTTCCCCTCCGCAACCTCGGCGCCGCGGCCGAGACCAAGCGAGGCTGCTGCTCCCCGTCCGCCCCTTCCTCGCCGGGGGACGCGCGGCGTCCTGGCCCTGTAGGGGCCGCGAGGGAGGCTGGGGGGGGTCGCGGCGGTTGCAGCTGCGGCAGCTTCCCCGGCGCCCCCCGCCCTTCCCAAGCGGAGCGGCACATTGGTTTGCGCGCGAGCTCGTCAGAGGCGGCGCCGGGCCCGGATTGGCCTCGCCGGCCGCAAACCCGCAAGCCTGGCTCGGCTCGGCGCAGCCCCCTCGCCCGCCCCCGAAAGCCGCGCCGCTCGCCGCCTGGCCGACGCGCTCCCTCCTAGCCGGGCTTTGTGCGAGGCGAGCCGAGGCAGGCGGCGGCGGCGGCACTCGTCCTCGCCCGCCAGGGAGTCCCCTGCTCCGGCCATGTGAAGGGAGCCGGCGCTGAGCCCCCGTCCGCCGCCGCCGCCCCCTCGGCTGCCCCGGCCAAGATGCTGAGCCGGCTGGTGAGCGGCAGCAGCAGGAGCCTGGAGCGCGACTACAGCTGCACCGTCCGCCTCCTCGACGACAACGAGTACTCGTGCACCATCCAGGTGGGGGCTGCGGCGCGGCCGGGCTGCTCTCCGGGCCTGCCGCTGTCGGGAAACGCCGCGCCGGGGGCGGCCTGCCGAGCGGCGGCCTCACGCGGGGAGCTTGGCGGGTGAGGGGTCCGGGACTGCCGAAACGCGGCGGGGAAGAAACTTCTGTCCGGGGAGGCGCGGCGGGGGGCGGGGCGGGCATCACCGCAGACCGAGCCCTGCCCGGAACCCCCGCCCGGTGCGAGGCAGCGGTCGCGTCGGAAGGCAGGCTGGGCCGGTCGGCGAAGCTGCGACCGGGGGAGGCGCCGCGGAGACGCTGCCGAGCTGGGTTCGGGCTGCCGGGGAGGCTGAGTCCGGCTCGGCTCCGGAGGCGCCTTTTTCTGCGCCTAGCCTGAGAGGCCCCGCCGGGACTGTAGCCGGTTCCGGAGAGGTGGCAGAAGCGGCGTTGGGTAGCGGTGCGGTCCGGCGGGCTGCGGGGCCACGACCGGCCGCCTCTTCCAGTGCTGTGCCCGGAGAAGCGGCAGTCCCCGAGCCTTTCGCCTCTTAGCGGTTGGTCCTTGGCGGTTGGTCGGGCGGCTGGCTTGGTCGCTTGCCTGCTCCCCGCCCCCCAGCAGCGCGATGGGGATGACCGGTGGCCCGTTGGAGAGAATGGCGGGCTTCACCTTTGAGGGGAGGGACACGTTTCCCCCGAAGAAGGAAGCGCCTCTGCTAAAACGCCGCCTTTGCCGGGCTGAGAGCCTTCATCTTGGGGCCCGTAAACCTTCTGAGGGCCCAAATGACGCCCCACTGGGGAGGCTCCGAGTCCGGGCTAGTTGTGGCCTCAGCTTCAAGGCCTCGGATGAGGCATCTCCGGCCTTCAGGGTTCTGTGGGGGCTGCTGGAAGAGCTCTGGGGACCCTCCATCCTTCTTCCCATTGCGGGTGGGGGAGAGTCCCAGCATTGAACTGGTTTTCTGCTCTCAGCTTCCTGCCACCAGGAAGGCCGGTTTACTGCATAGTGTGAGAGAAGGTCCTAGCAGCCATTGTGCCTTAACCAGGATGCTGGACTTGGTGAGATGCATGGAAATCATGGTTCCAGTTTCGCAGAAGGTGCCTGGCTCTGGCCCCTCTTGAGCCCGGGTCAGGCTTCCCAGCAGCCTTGGCCCCACAGTCTACCGCTCCGTCAGCCAAATGTTTGCGGACTCCGCACAGCGTAACCCTTGACAGGGTTAGGGTTAGGTTGATCGGCCTGCTGCAATAGTGGGAGCTCGGGGCCCTGCTGGAGGGCTCTGCAGCAGGATTCTTCGGCTTCTGGTCCTGCTGTTGTGCTGGCTTGAAGGGACCCCTGATCTGGGCCGACAGTGCGGCTCTCTAGGGGCTAGAACTGCAAGCAGAATTTTGGAAGGTAACAGTGCTCGGCGGCCCAGGCTTGGGCTGATGGCTTGGATTGTCTCATGGGAAAGAGGTGGAGAAGCAAAGGCTCTGGGTTCTCACCCTCCTCCAGGGCTGTGGGTTCTCTGGTCCTCAAACTTCTCTTCCTTTCCAAACATTTCTGACATCTGCAAAATGGGAATTTCCCCTGAGAGCTGCTGCTTGCAGGGAGGAAGAAAGAGGGAGGCTTTGGGGGGGGACGGGACGGGACGATGACATGAAACACTCAACTCTTTCCTGACTTGAGGCTGTGATTCTGTTGGGTGGCTGGTTTTAAAGCAAACTGCCTGGGTGCGTTTCCTAGAATGTGTTTTTCATTATCTTGATTATGTGAGGAACTGGATTCTAATCAGAACACGTGACTCTCAAATCCATGCAGCTGTTCCGTGTTCAGCTGAAATAACTCTACAGCAACGGAAAAAAGCCCTGCTGAGCCCAAAGAGTCCGCAGGGCCTTTTCTAACCGGCGGCCCATCGAAACGGATGCCTTTTAATACAGTCTGCCACAGGTCTTGTCCCAGCAGAGGGTTAAATGGTGCTGCCTCCTCTGTTAAGCTCCCTTTCCTTCAGTGCAGCTGGCTGGGGAATTCTGGGAGTTGAAGTCTGCCAGGCTTAAAGTGGCCAAGGTTGGAGAGCCCTGCTCTAGTGGGTCCTTGGAGAGGGTCCCGAGTGGGGGAGGGCTCCTCCAAGGGGAAAGGGATGTGACTCCAGCAGCCCCTTTCCTTCGGCTCTGTGCAGGAGGCCACGTTTCTCTTGCCAGGATGGGGTCTTGAGGGGAGGAATGATTGAACCAGCACAGTTGCCAAGTGGGGGGGGGTCCTCTTGAGCAGGGGAGGGTCCCATGCAGAAGGCAGGGGCCTCTCCAGCTGCTGCCCTCCTTAACCTCTGCCCAGTCCCCCAAAAGAGTTTGGGCCCCTGGCATCGACCACAACGGACGCCTTCCTGGGTTGCTGCATTCCACTTTTTTGGCCGTGCGCAAGGCACTCTGCTCTGAGCACCCTTCCACACACCACGTGCTGGCGCAGCACTTCCGGAGCAAAGGAGAAGCTTCCTTTTTAGGGAAGGCAGACATGAGCGGGTGGGTGGACGGAAGGTTTAGGGCATCCCCAGGACGTCTGCGGGATTTCTTCCTGCCCTGCTCCCCAGACTCCTTATGTTTGCAGATCTCCTGTGCTGCCGTGACTTTTTGGGGGGCAGATCAGCCACAAAGCTAGAACAAAGCGAGACAGACAGCTTCACCTCCAGATGGAGAACAGATAATCAGAGTTGGAAGGGACCTGATAGGTCATCCAGTCCAACCCCCCACCACCCAAGCAGGAGACCCTACACCATTTCTGACAGAGGCCTGTCCAGCCTCTTCTTGAAAGCCTCCAGTGATGAAACTCCCACAACTTCCGAAGGCAGCTTCTGTTCCACTGATTGATTGTTCTCCCTGACAGAAAATTCCTTATTTCCAGGTTGATTCTTGATCAGTTTCCATCCATTATTCCTTGTCTGGCCTTCAGGTGGTTTGGAAGATAGCTTGACCCCCTCCTCCTCTCGGTGGCAGTTCCTAAAATGCTAGAAGACTGCTATCATGTCTCCCCTGGTCCTTCTCTTCACTAGACTAGCCAGGCCCAGTTCCTGAAACCATTCTTCATATGCCTTAGTCTCCAGTCCCCTAATCCTCCTGGTTGTTCTTCTCTGTACTTTTTCTAGAGTCTCAACATCTTTTTTATAGTGGAGTGACCAAAACTGGATGCAGTACTCTAGGTGTGGTCTTACTAAGGCTTTATAGAGTGGTATTGGTACCTCCCTTGATCTCGATTGTATTCCTCTGTTAATGCAACTTAGGATTTCATGGGCTTTTTTGGCTGCTGCCGCACACTGCTGGCTCCTATTTAGCTGATTGTCCACTAAGACTCCAAGAATGGAGTCGTAATTGGCTGGCCAACTACACTCAATGGAATTACATCTACATGATGGGAAGCATGAGGTACTTCAATGCTCTGTTCTGGGCCCAGTACGATATTACTTGGCTTAAAACAGTTCATTTAGTGACCGCTTGAAGTTATGAAGTTATGAAAAAAAAGACATAACTGTTTTTCATACTTATGACTCTTGCAGTGTCCCCATCATCATGTGGTCAAAATTTGGACGCTTGGTGACTGATTCATATTTATGACGGTCACAGCGTCCCGAGGCCATGCAATCCCCTTTTGTGACCTTCTGATGAGTAAAGTCAATGGGGAAGCCAGATTCACTTAGCAACCATGTTTCCGAAATCGTTGGGGACAATATGCTGACTCTGTAAACTGCAGCCTAAGTGCTATTGCTATTAACTTAATAACTGTAGTGATTCACAAACAACTGTGGCAAGAGGTTGTACAATGGGGCAAAACTCACTCAACAAATGTCAACAGCAGAAATATTGGGCTCGATTGTCATAATTTTAGGCCTCTCTGTACCCTTGCAACATCTTCGTGCATGATGTAGATGAGGGGATAGAAGGGGAATTCATCGGATTTGCAGATGGCACCGAGTTGGGGGGAATTGCCAACACTTGATCAGAAGATGGGCTCAAGATCCAGAAGGATCTCTACAGACTTGAACGCTGTGTCCTGTGCAACAAAAATGCAATTCATTGGTGAGAAAGGTAAGGTCCGATTCATAGGCAGGAAAAACCAATTGCACATATTGGTTGAGTAGCTCAACAATTGTGGTTTAACAGTGGTAACTGTGAGAGAAATCTAGGAATCCTAGTGGACAATCCTAGTGAAGTTATGAGCCAGCAGTGTGTTGCAGCTGCCAAAAAAGCCCATGCAATCCTAGGCTGCATCAACAGAGGGATAGCTTTAAGATCAGGAGGATTGTTGGTACCTCTTCATACTGCACTGGTGAGACCAGACTGGAAATACTGTGTTCATAGATGTTGAGCATCTGGAAAATGAACAGAGAAGAGCAACAAAGATGATCAGGGCCTGGAGGCTAAACAGCCATCTAAGTTTCTAAGACTGGACGGTCATCAGAGAGAGCTCTGGAGAGTGAGCCTGTCTGTAACTTGTGGCCATAATGGCTCAGCGGAGATCAACTCCATTGAGTAAAAGCCACCGGGGTTTTGGGGGGAAGGGGGATTTTCTGGCCTCTCCTAGTCCCAGTTGGAGCAGTTGAGAATTCTCCCCTGCCCCCCATCCCTCTTCCATAAATATTGATGAAGGATTCCTCTCTGTAGCTTCATATCCTCCAAAAACTAAGTTGACCAAGATGCTCCTTTTCCTTCACCTCTGCCAATAAATGCTGTGTCAACGAATCCCCCAATTTATTCCAGGCAGATCTCCTTTCTGGAACAGCTTGCCTCTTCTCTGAATTCCTCCCCAATTCTGCCTGCTCTTCCTGCAAGAGAAAATACACCTCGGCCAGTTTCTGTTCTCTCTCTTTTTTTCATGTAGCTTCTCCAGTGTAGCTTTGCCAGCTCTGGGAGAGCCAAGAGACTGCAGAGCTGGCATCCCCCACCGGCCCCATGGAGCCCCCCGCCCCCCATTCTGCTCTGGCCTGGGGGAGGGCAGGGGGAGCTGTCCCCTAGCTGTCTGGGTCAACCCAAACAACCTCTGCCCCCCCGCCCCCCCAGCCTCAGCTGCCCCCTTGCATGCCCAGAAGGAGTGCAGCCCAGTCCCAGGGCAGGCCAGTCCGTGCTCAGTGACCCTCCTCCATTCCCCCTCCTGCAGAATCGACAGCTTTGGGTCATTCCAAACCAGTATCAGCCAGCTCCAGAAGGGTCTTCTTCCTCTGCCTTGGGGAAGGGAGGCGGGCAGTAGCAAGCACGGACACCCCCCCCCCCCCCAGTCCTCAAATGAACTGGCCCAGGTGGCCGCTGAGCATCTTAAAATGCAGGCAGGAAAGATGAAACGAAGGCAACGTCTGGAAAAGCAGAATTCCAGAATTTTAGGCGAGCGGCAGAGCACTTTCCCTGATGCTGGCAGATGGAGCAGTTTTGTAGCCACCAAGAACCGAGCAAAAAGGTCACAACTCAAGGTCAACTGATTGGCTATTGTCCTTTAGATCCCACTTTTAACCATTCTTGCCAAACAGCTCATAGTCATGTAGACAATTATAGTAAAAGCACAAGGTATGAATCCTGTCAGACTTTGTTTATTGAAAGGAAATGATACTCATGTCTATCGGTTTTTACCTTTAAATAGTGACCTGCAAAGCATTCAGTCAAAGAGTTGCCTTTGGAGAGATGAATGGCATCTCAGATTAAAAAGTAAATTCAGTTCTGGATATAAAAAGCAGCGGGGAACCTTTGGGGCAAAAAGCATGCAGGGAAATAACAAAGCTTTGACAGAATCTGGCTCGTGCTGAGCTCCTGGTTCTGATGCAACTCTGTGCAATTTAAAATCATCCCATTTACTGGACAGTTTCAGAAAACCTAAAATACCAACTCCCCCCCCCAACTGAATTAAAGTAATTGCATGCAATATTTCTCACCAGAGGTTCTCTATTTTTCCTTTCAAAGGTGGCGGGTGGCCTCCCTGATTTCCCATGGTCTCCGTTCATTCTCAGAGCTCTGAGGCTGCTGGGCAGATGCCCCCTTTTCTCTTTTCTGCCCCCTTTGTCAAAGCCTGTCCTATTAAAAAGACAAAGCATTTTTCTGTGTGGGGGGGGGGCAAGGGCTCCTGAGACTTTGAACACAACTCTACACCTGGGAGGGGTGGAGGGGATTGAAATTCAGCTGCCACCAGAGATCAGTACATTTCATTTATAATCACCCATGTTATATAAAATCATTCTGGGTGTCCATCAACAAGCAGACCTAATGGTATTAAGTGATGCCAGCGTTACTGTCCAACAGCTGTCTTAAAAATAATTTTTATGAAAGATTTTTACAAGAAGAAAAAATAGCCATGAAAAAATATATGATAAAGGAAAAAGGGGGAAAAGAATCAATCAGAATAGAGCTGGAAGGGACCTTGGAGGTCTTCTAGTCCAGCCCCCTGCTGAAGCAGGAGACCCTATACCATTTCAGACAAGTGGCTGTCCAAGTCCCTTCTTGAAAACCTCCAGTGATGGAGCATCCACGATTTCTCGTGGCAAGATGTTCCACTGGTTAACTGTCCTCCCTGTTAGAAGTTTCTCCTTAATTCCAGGTTGCTTCTCGCCTTGGTTAGTTTCCATCCATGGTTCCTTGTCCTGCCCTCTGGTGCTTTGGAGAATAGGTTGCCCCCCTTTTCTTTGTGGAAGCCCCTCAAGTACCTGGAATGCTGCTATCGTGTCACCCCTAGTGCAGGGGTCTCCAACCTTGGCTCCTGGAAGCCTGGCGGACTTCAACTCCCAGAATTCCACAGCCAGCTTTGCTGGCTGTGGAACTCTGGGAGTTGAAGTCCGCCAGGCTTCCAGGAGCCAAGGTTGGAGACCCCTGCCCTAGTGCAAAAAGCAGGATAGGTAGAAAAAGGGACAAGGAGGAAAAACTATTTAAAGAAGCATCTTCTGATCTTCTTCACAAGAGCTGCAAACAAATTCTTTCCATCCAGCAGCTATTTTAGGAGTGGCTGGTCTGCAATTTTCTTCCAATCTTGTTAATACTTAAATTCTCATTTCTCCTGTGCAGGGGCCCACTTAGAGTAGCCAAGACTAAGCCCCCATTGGATAATAAGTAGATCATAGTAGATGATCCTGGTTGCCCTGATCTCTTGGATCGTATATGGATTGGGGTGTGTGTGTGTGAATGCAGACCCAAATCCCTGCAGACCAGCGTCTGCATCTGATTCAGCCAGGAGGCCAGCCTTGCATTGCTCCCTCCCCCTCCCCGCTTATGCCGTGGGGGGGGGGGAGTTCTGGATCAGGGCTCAGACTTTTAGGGAAGCTGTGCAGATGATCGTCATGCTGGGTGATATTAGGGTCCTCTTCGGAAAGGCCTGGAAAAGGTTTTGTTTTCCGAGATCCCCCTTCCCGCGTGGGAAGAGTTTGCCCTTGGTGGGTGCTTTCATTGTCCCTTCCTGAGGGGCTGGGATAGGAGGAAGCCCCTTTCCTTTCGACCTCCCAGTGCTCCGTGGGGATGCTGCCCCTGGCAGGGGCTGCTTTGAACTGGTCTTGGTGAGAGGACCCAGAAATGCCCCCCTGGTCACTTCAGTGGTAAACCGCTTCAGAGAAGAGTCGCCCAGGACCCTCTGCAACGCACCCAAGGGAGGTCCAGGGGGGCAGGCACAGCTGAAGTCCTGCTCTGTTTTAGGTGTCCGCTCTTGTCCCCATGCAAAAGAAGGAATAGCCACAGTGGGCAAATCCTGTGAAGAAAACTGAATAGGAAAAGGAATCAGGACAGGACAGAAAGGAGAGTTTAGAATAGAAGTAGAAATACAGCAGAGCCAAGCTGGAAGGAACCCTGGAGGTCTTCTAGTCCAATTCCCTGCCTCAAGCAGGAGACCTTAGTCCACCCCAAAGAAATGGTTGTCCAATCTTTTCTTGAAAACCTCTGTTGTGGTTCGCCAGCAGCCGGTGCAGACGGCAGTGGGGAAGATCAGGGACCAGTCCAGGAGTCTGGAGAGGACTCGGACGAGGGACCTGCGTCCGATGCAGGGATGGGGCCAGGACCATCTGGGAGTGGGGTGCTGACTCCGGAGCCTCTGGAGTCTGGCAGCAGCGAGGCAGAGGAAGAAGGGGAGCCTGTTCCCAGGGTGCATGTGTGCAGAGTTGCCAGAAGGCAAGAGCAGCTGAGACAAAAGGGGCGACTCGGGAGTAAGACTTGGAGGTGATTGCCCCTCCCAGAAGGGATAAAAGTCAGACCTCAATGATGAAATCTTTGCAGGAAGCAAAGCAGTTCAGCTAGATTCTCAGTCCTTCTTGAAGCTCTGCATATTTTTTGTGGCACCGTTATAATTACTTTGGAGACTTCTGTTTTTGCCAGCATTCCACAGCCCTGTCAGGGGTGTGCTTATCTTGGAGAACTGTTTTAAGTTAGTTTTGGCTGTGAATGAAAATAATTCCCAGCGTTGCATTAAAATAGGTTTTGCTTTTAAAACAGGTTTGTGTTTAATTACGTTTGACGAAGGCTGGGTCAAAACAACCTCCTCCAGTGAGTGGACGGGCAGCCATTGGTTAAGTTGATGTGGCTCTTTGGACACTGGCATAAAATGAGGGGGCTTTGTGGTCTCAATAGCCCCATTCAACGCCTGCATATAATCTGTAGACAGCGTACCAGGCCTTTAGGTTTCAGCCTCCTCACAATGAGCCTGAATCTCAGCCAGCTGTGCGAGGGGCCTCCAGACATGCCAGCAGCTCCCTGTGTCCCTCCCCTCCAGGGCTTTTGTCTGGGCTGAGCTGGGGCGACTGAGTTGCCTGCCTGCTTTGGAGGGAGCAGCCATTGTTGTGCTGCTGGGGAGCCTGGGCTGCTCCCAGGAGCAGTGGGATGCCTGTGTACGCAGGGGAAGCGCTGCCCTGACGGACACAGGCGGGAAGGCTCTCCCAGCCCACTCGCCTTCACCTTTAGCAGGTTTTAAATCTCTTTAAATTTGAAATTGGAATGCAGTGCGAAAGAGGATCTGCTCTTCCAGAAGACGCTCTGGGACCCATTGCCCCCCTGGGCATGCTGTGAATATGGGGGCAGCCAGAGTCCAGGTTCTTCGTGTGAGGAGTGCCCAGCCAAAAAAAGGGGGTCTGAGGGGGGCAGGAAGCATGTAGGAAGCAGCCTGCCTTCTTCTGGTGAGGGAGGGCCTTTTGACTGGCCAGGCTGGCTGGCTTTCCTTTCGTAGGTTGTTCCCTGTCTGCGGAGCAGCAGGGCTTTGTGGCCTCTGCTCTTGGCTTCCCCGCCGTTGTCTTCTCCTGCCTTTGGGCAGTCTGGTGCTCCGGTTCAACCCAGAGAAGGGAGCCACTCTTCAGCAGCAGCCAGGAGGGTTGAAGGGCTGGGACTGAATCTGTCCCAGAAGGGCCTCTGGTGCGTCACGCGGGGCGCCCGGAAAGCCTCTTGCCCTTCTGCTGCCTCAGGACCTCTTGCCGAGGGGGGGGGGGGAGGGGGGGGAGGAGAGATGTGCACGGGCAGAATTATAGCTACGACCTCTGATGTAGCTCCTGTTATCTGTGCTCTGGTCTGCTCTGAGTAGGGCTCTTCTTGGAGAGCTTCTGGAAGCTTCCATGGCCACAAAGCGTGGCAGGTCAGCATGTGATCTGGGTTTGGCCTTTTCCCCCATCAGAAGACTCACACGGATGGCCAGTTGTCCCTTTAGAAGTTTAAGTCTGCCTAGGAACAGGGGATGTCAGAGGGCTTCTTTGAAGGACAAGGAAGGTGTTTTTTTCTGCAGTCATTTCAGAATTTAATCTGTTTACATGTGGCCTTTTATTACAGTTAGAGCTCTGGGCTATAGGATGCCAGGCCTCCTCCGATTCGGTGTTTTTCCCCCACAAAGGCAGCACAGAAGTATTAAAAAGGAAGCACGCAAAACTATTTGTGCCACTGGATCACCTGGGCTGCTTTGAAGTGAACGAAGGTCAATTGTATCTTCCCCAAAGGAAGGGGAGGACAGGTGAGGAGGCTGGGGAGCCCTCGGAGTTAACCCTTTCTTGGGATTTCCTGACCTGCCTTCCACTCTTCAGACTGGCATTCCCATGACAAGATTCACTGGTTTACCCCTATACCAGGGGTCCCCAAACTTGACAACTTTGAGACTTGTGGACTTCAGCTCCCAGAATTGAAGTCCACAAGTCTTAAAGTGGCCAAGTTTGGAGACTTCTGCTCTACCGACTGGGGTCGTTCATCTTTCTCAGAAGAAGACCTGGGGGACCTTTCTGATGCACACCGTGCCCAGGCATTGAGGTGCCTTTTCTTCCTCCTGTTCCACACCAAACCAAGGATTGTGGGAGGGAAGCATAGTTGGCAGGAGTCACTTTGGGTCAGTTCTCCCAAGGACTCTCAAACTAGGTCATGGCCCACCAGATCATGGATGTATCCAAAACCTCCTGTAGAGTCTTTCTGAGAGTGTTAACATGTCAAGCCGAAGGACGGGTGGCGTAAGAGCCCCTAGGAGAGAATGAGGCAGTGAGGGTGGAGCCTCTCTGGGTTAGTATTTTGATTGGAAGTGTCTTGAATCCCAGGGGTTTCTGCTGGAGGCCATTAGATACATAGCTACCCACAAACCTGTTTTGGCCTCCTCCCCAAGGAATCTGGATCCATGTTGCAACATGAACTGGGCTAATTAAGAGGCAGCTGTGTCCCATCTACTTCCATCACAAGCAATTCTGCTTAGAATAAGGAATGAAATGATAACGGGAAGGCAACGGAGCATCCATTTTAGAAAAGCTGAAAAAATTGCAGGGAGGGCTTGAAATGGCCGCCTCTGCTACCAGACAAAATCCTTGCAAAGGAACGGTTGAGCTGAGGAGACAAACTTGGGCACTTGTGTCTTGAGAAGCTTTCCTGTTGTCTGCAACCGAGAGGCAGTTCGCAAGCCCACTTTTCTGTCCGAACAGGAACCTTTGCAAGCTGAAGGGGATGCGGAATTGGGCTCTTTCCTTGGCCATCACCCGTATGTCCATCCAGCTCATCCACCCAGGCCTGCTCAGGACGTGAATCCATTTTACTTCCTGATACAGGTATTGGTTCCAATGAGGAGAAGAGCTACCTGGAAGGAGGTGGTGATCCAGGCTCCAAGGAGGGAAGCACTGCAGGGGCTTCATTGGGTATGACTGGGCTCACATCCCCTCCTTCCTTATCTCCTACTGTTCCCCTTCTCCCACTTAGGACCGTTATATTCCAAATTTGGCGGCCACTGCAAGGACCTTCATTTATAGCGAAAGAGGCTGCCTATACCGCCCCTCTTAGTCTCAGGAATTCTGGGAATTGAGGTTCACAGATTGTAAAAGGACCAGAGTTTTCATAGAGTAGAAGAGAACAACAAAGTTGGAAGCGACCTTGTAGGTCATCAAGTCCAACCCTCTGCCCGAACAGGAGACCCTACATTTCTAACAGATAGCAGTTCAGTCTCTTCTTGAAAACTTCCAGTGTGGAAGCTCAGAGGTGGTCTTCAGCCGGTTCTGACCAGTTCTAGAGAACCAGTAGTGGAAATTTTGAGTAGTTCGGAAAACCGGCAAATCCCACCTCTGCCTGCCACACCCACCAAGCCACACCCACAGAACCGGTAGTACAAATATTTGAATCCCAGGAATTGAGAATGGCAAGTTTAATGAAAAGAAGGACTGGGGGTGACAGGATAGCAGTCTTCAACTATCTAAGGGGCTGCCACAGATGAGAGGGGGGTTAAATCTATTCTCCAAAGCACCTGAAGAGGCAGGACAAGAAGCAACAGATGGAAACTAATCAAGGAGAGAAGCAACTGGGAATTAAGGAGAAACTTCATGACAGTTAATCGGGAATGACTTACCTCTAGAAGTTGTGGGTGTTGCACACATTGGAGGTTTTTAAGAAGACCTTTGACAACCATTTGTCTGAATGGTTTAGGGTTTCCTACCTGAGCAGGAGGCTGGACTAGAAGATCTCCAAGGTCCCTTCCAACTCTGTTATTCTGTTTCATAGCGATTTGAATGCTGGCCCTATCAAAAAAATTCAGCTTATCATGATAATCAATATAAAACGTGCCTTAGAAGGTAAAAAGCGTAACATCAATATAAAAACATTTTATGTAGACCTAAAACAAGAGCATCCTCTGCACTGACGTACCTCCAAACCCTGGAGAAGAAGACGCCGCTTCCTTCTTTCCCAAGGAGATGGCAGGGCAGGAAGAAGAGCAACCCAGGAGGTTAGATCTGCTGGTGGAAAAGCCTGGTCCGTGCTCCATTCCTCCGAAGGAGGTGGGCACAAGCACGCACCCTCCCAGGTCGACGCTGGTAGAGGGAAGGGGCCTGCAGATCACTCAGGCCTGGAGTTGGACTGGATCCAGATGAGCAGCTTCTCTACCAAGCAGGGATTTAATACAAATCTGATGGCTGTCATCTAATTCCTTATAGTCTCCAGACTCTGGGCTAGCATCTGTCCAAGTGACAGGAGGAGCAGTAAATCTGTGTCCCAAAATAAACCAGCCAAGAAGTTGATGGCATGGAGGATGGGCCTGGGATGGCTGGGGAGATGGGATAGAGTGGCTAACCGGCCCGGACGGAGCAAAGAGCAAGTCCATTACTGTGGCCGAAAGTGTCCTTTGGGTCAGGAAAAGGGGGCAAAGAGAAACGGAGGCCCAGAGTAAACCTCCTTTGATTACAATGAAGTATGAATTCTCCGGAGCAGTGTTTTTCAACCGAGGCCGCTTTAAGATGGGTGGATTTCAACTCCCAGAATCATGCTGGCTGGGGGATTCTGGGAGTTGAAGTCCACCCATTTTAAAGCGGCTGCACTTGAGAAATGCTGATCTGGAGAATTTATTTGAGAAATCCTCAAGTTTCTGTTTCATTTGTTTTACCAGTAGCATAGATCTTTTCACAAACCGAGGTTCTCGTTTCTTAACTTTTCGAAGCTGCAGGGCTCGTTAAGGAAATTCTCCCAGTGTACCTTGTGAACAGGCTCCTGCTTCGCCGCCCATCCCCTCCTCTAACCAATGATCCTGATTGATTTTGGATGGGGACCCCAGGGTCTTTCAGAGGAAGGCTGCTCAGAGGCGATTTGTCTCGCAGCAAGGAGCATCCCATCACCAGCATCCTGGCTAGTTGAAAAGAGGCTCAGCTGAGCAGCCTTTGTCCCCCAGGCCACCCACCCTTTTCCACCTAAAACAAAGAAAGCAATCCATACAGTTGTGGGGTTTTCCCCCCTTCTGGCTGGTGAGGCTGGCTGTGAGTGAAAATGATGTGAAAAAAAAATCATTTTTTGTGATGTGAATGTGGATGTGGCTGTGATGTGAAAATGATGTGAAAATGAGTGAAAAATTCATCACCTTTAAATTGTCCTACAATAAAATTGTAAGAGCACAGCTCCTTGTCCAGTTACTGAGGGGAAGGGAGACATTTTATTTATTACTATTAGTTTTTAATTTTAGATTTTTTTTATCCCACATTTCTTATTTTTTGTAAATAAGATGACGAACATACCAAATGCTCCTTCTTCCTCCCTTTTATTTTTCCTGTGATGTGGCTTGAGAAAATGCCTGTCTTGGGGTTTTTAATTGGAGTTGAGTTTTTCTGGAACCCTGACATTTGGGCTGAGAAAGAGGGACTGGCCCAAAGGCACCCAGGTGGTTTTTCATGCCTGTGGCAGGACTAGAACTCACAACCTCTTGATTTCTAGGCCAGCATCCGAACCTCATGCTTACATTCAAAGGTTATTGGAATGAAATTTGATCTTCCAAATATATATTTTATCCTCTACCCAAATTTTAGAAAATTACCTAAAAGTAGTTTGTAAGTGTTGAGGATCTATTCCCAATGATGACTGAGCCTAGGGACATCCAGTTCCCGTTTGTGATGACTGGATTGGAATCCATGTCCAGCAGATGAGAGGAATGGGTGGGACTTGGGGGTCTCCGTAGAAACCTCCGTCAGGGCAGGAATCCTTGGGCCATCCTAGACAAATGGTTATACTGAACACCCTGGGCCTTCCCTTCTCCTTTGTATGGCTTAGAGGGCTGAGCGTTGCTATGGAAACACGGGAAAAATGGCTGCTGCCTCTCCTCGACAATGCTCTCTCAACACCAAAGGCATTGCTCTCCGGATGAGTGGATGAGCTGAAGCATATGGCCATTTTCAGCCCAAGCAAGACGCTGCCTCTCCCTTCCGCCCTGCTTCCTTCGGTTGGCGAGGCTTCAAATGGCTCCCATTTCTGGAAAGAGGAGGCTGGAAATGCAGACTGCTCAACCTGAGCAATTGGGTCACTGGAAGGGCTTCCATGAGGGGTTGGGAGGGGGCAGGGACACAGTTGGGCCCTGCACTCAAGTTGATGACCGCACACCCAGAAGGCCCAAAATGAATATACAAACTCAATTTCAGAGCAGTACCTAAAGGGTTACATCAGCTACCAACAGATCAACTGGGCTGAACCGCTCCCCTTTGCAGAAGTGGCATACAATAACTCTGTGCACAGTAGCATAGGCTAATGCCCCTTTTGGGTAGCTAGTGGAGTAGAGTTTGTGCCCATGGTAGCCCTCCTCAGCATCCTTGGCTGAAAGGATGGAAACGTTAAAGGAAACATGGGTGGTGATGGAATGCAGGGCATTGCAAAAAGCTAGGTAAATGCAGAAGAGGCAAGCGGGCAAGAAGAGATCCCCACGGGAGGAGTTCAAGGTGGGGGAATAAAGTCTGCCTGTCTACCGAGTTCCTTAACCTGAGGCAGCCTTGTAAGACGCTGGGCCCAAAGTACATAGGACCCTTCCCTCCCAGCTTATCTGGATCATAAATCCAGTTACTGCAGAGCTGCAGCTGTCAAAAAAAGAGAAAAACCTCAGGCGAGGGCACCCAATGTTTCACTGCAGTCCGTTGAAGCCTTTCCTTAGCTCGGAATTAAGGCCAGCTACCGAGGCGCCTCCCCCTCCCATCACGGTCAGAGGAGAGGAGCACTAGGAAATCCAGGAGATTCTAGACTCCCGGGACCGTACGGGGAAACTGCAATATTTGGTGTTATCCCTTAGCCGATGCAGAATGGTGGCAGTGACAGATATGAAGGCAACTAGTTTACTGCGTAGATTTCATGCTGAACATCCAGGTCGGCCCCAGTGAGGAGAAAAGCAAAGGATGTCTAATGAGGCAAGAACCTCTATGTTTATTTTCTAGGACTACCATTCCTCTGGAGCACCAGCATGTCCAGGCTGACTCCCTTTCTTCCTTGCCTGCATCAACCTCCAGCTCACAGTTTTCCAAACAAAAATGGTGGGGTTTTGGGGAGGAAAATTCCTAGGGTCAGGGGAGGCTGAGGAAGAGCCTTCTTCCACCAGAGAGGAGATACTCACTGAGGTCAAGTTCTCGGAGCTACCACCCAGTGGAGACTTTTCCCAAAACAAAAGTACTGGGTGTAATTGGTGGACAATGAACTAGGGATGAAATGTTTCATGGGAAAACTTCAGAGCTGCCTTTGCATCTGCTGGGCCTGAATGGATCTTTCAGTGAAGTTTTACTCGTGGTAGTGCCTGCGTGCCAGGAGTTTCTTTTTGGGGGGGTGCCAAATGGGATGGTTGATCCCAATCAGCTTGACATCTGAGCCTGGAAGAAATTGGAACAGCGGGAGAGGACCAGCATGGGGCTGAAGTCAGTCAGGTGCTGAGAGGGCATTTTCCTTTGCGCCTAAGCTGCGGGAACCGTGCGGCATCGAGGCTGCCCCTTGGCTGGGGCTGTCAGCTTGCCTAGAACAAGGGGCTATTGTGGGGTGGCACTGAGCCTGTTTTATGAAGGGCCCTGTCCTGAGCCTCGGGTCGTTTCCCTCAGCCTGGAGATGTCTCTGGGTCAGGACAGAAGCCACCCCAGAGCCCAGCTGTGAAGGTGCCAGCCTTGTCCTCAATGCGGTGCCCTTCTGGACTGCTCTCAGGAGGAGCCGCCTCCAGAAGACGGGCCCCGAGGAGCAGGGCCAGAAAGGGGCAGGAACACTCGCAGCAGCTGTGCACATCGCCGCCTGACGACTGAAACTGCCAAGATTGCTGGTCATTGGAAGATGGGATTTTTTGGCTTGGGTAGCAGTGGGAATGCACCCCCGGCAAGAAACAAAACCGCAATATGAGTGTGTATGTATCTCTCAAGGCCTCTGATGGGGAAAACTCTATTTACACTTTCTCCCTTGGTATTACATCTCAAGCACTTCCATTTCCATGCCGATATTTAATCAAGAAGTTTTGGTGCCGACCTGCGGGAATTCAGTCAAATGCCTGGAGATTCAGTGTTTGGAACTGTGTTTGTTCGGACTGTGTCTCTGTTTGCCCACTCTGAGGAGAATCTTATACATACACAGATACATACAATTTTTATTATTTTTAAGAAGATAAAAACTAATGCAAACTAATATGAAGTAAGGGAGAAAAGGAAAAGCAAACAGAAAGTGCAAGAATAAAAAAAGTTAAAAAATAGAAAAGGAAGAAAAAATATACAAAGCAGATGCTTCTGATATTCTTCGCAGCAGTAAAAGAGGAATATATTTTAATCCCTCTCTCTAAAGTTACATCATAATACTTTCTATAATCTGGCTGATCTAATCATCAAAACCATGTGTACCTTTTGGCAATTACGCATTATCATTGGTACACAATTGTTCTTCAAATTTTATCTTGCTTTGCCCCATCCCCATAAGTCTTTCTATCCATTTTGAATCTTTCTGATAACTAAATGGGGAAACCATGATAGCTCTGTCCATCTATTATTAGTTCCTCTCTTGATTTCATCTTAAGCTCCCTTGAGTCGCCCTTTTTGGCTCAAGATTGTGAGCCACCAAAATAGCCAGATGATTCTTGCATCTGCTGCTGCTGCCCAGTATGGACCACCTCTATCCATCTTTGTGCCTTTGATTTTGCTTTTTCAGTTGTTTCTACTGGCGTTCACCTCTCTGCTTGTTTCCTGTTGTCAAGATCTTTAACATTGATATAATGTGTTTACCAGAATGCAACATCTTCCATGCTTTTTTAGCAAAATAGAGATGTTCAAAAACCACCAGAAAAATCATGCAGCGAAAAATGAATGTAATAATCTAATCAGGCAAATGAATTTGACTTAGCTGAGAAAAAAATCCTTGAGGTTTTTACAAAGGTCAGGAATGGAGAGTGCCTCATCAGTGCCTCATCACATGTGTGTCATGTGCTCCGAAAGTGGCTCCCTACTTTTTGTACATTTAGAACAATTAGTGTTTTATCAGGGGCTCTTTTACGTCTTTGCAAAAGGCCCGGCTGGACAAAGGATTTACAAAGGTTTGCGCTGTGTGGTAAAAGCAGATTTTTGATTCGTGTTGAAAGAAGAGGAAGGGATGTCTGCACCATGTGACCTTTCTGCTGAATGGAAATGAAACTGCCGATTAGCCAGTTATGATTGCTTGAATTTTGTTTCAAATGGAAATGGAGCCCCCATGACTGTGGTTTTGTCATTGTGGAAGTAGGTAGGGGGATTGTTGCTTAGGACAGGCAAGGAGAAGGTAAGAGAGATATGAATTAATGTAAAGAAATCCAACTCTCAGGGAATGGATGAATCCCTAGGATACTGAAGGAACTAGCAGAGGGCACCTCTCTCTTTAATCTTTGAACATTCCTTGGAGGACTGGTGGAGTCCCAAAAGACGGGAGAAGAGCAACTAAGGGCTTTATAAAGCCTAAATAAGGCACACTTGGAATACTGCATCTAGTTTTGGTCACCATATTATAAAAAGGATGTTGAGATTCTCTCCCACCCGCTAACCAAGGAGGGTAGCTGACACTTGAGAGGTCTTGCAGGTCTGCCAGGAGCAGCAATGGAGACTCATGGTGGCAGGTGGCTGAAGAACCAGCACAAGTTTTGGTTTTGAAAGACTTTTGTCTGTAGCTGCTCTGCTTTTTTATTTTCCCTTCTGGGAAATTGTTTGGCAGGAACCTTCTAACATGATCTTGAGCCAGGCCAAGAAATGTGGCTCAGAGTTTTGCTTTGGGTACGTTACAAGACTCGGACCTGGTGCTGCATTTCAGTCATGATACGGAGGCTGGGGGCCCCAGAACAGTGGGGAAGTGCTATGAGGGTGGGTGGACCCCCTTGATGGCTGAAGGAATGGATGATTACAAGGTACCATAAATTCCTGGGCCCCACTTCATCCTGGGCCACTTTTTGGAATCCTCAGCAAGCTCCCACCTGTCCCTTGGGCAACAGGGAAGGCTCAGGATGCCTGACTCTGCACCGTTCTCTGCTTCTCGCTGTGGGTGGTTGAACTTCTTAGCTATTTCCTCACCCCACGAATGCCACACGGCTTTTCCTTCCTTCGGAAACGGCTGTGGTTGAGCAAGAAGACCTGGTGATCTCAATCCGCTTCAATTCTGGGTCTGCTTCTTCTTTCTCAGTGGTCCTTTAATCTCTCAGCGGATGGCCTCTCCTACTTTGCAGGGTTTTATTCAGTGACCTTCCTGGGTGGGCCACAGGTTCCCTTATAAAAATGACCAGGTCCTTATTCTACACATTCCCACCAAGAAGGGGCTGCAGAGAACCCTCCCTTTGTGGTAGAGGCAGGGCCTGGGGACAGAACATGGATTGGATGATGGTGCCTGCTCAGATCATGGCTAAGCTTGTTCTGCAGTGGCATTTTCTGGAGAATGATTTATGGCCCAACAGTGCTGAAGCAGAAGGAGTGGAGCTCCCATCTCCTTGAGGTGCAGACGTGTCAGTAAGGACTGAAGGAAATTAAAAACCAGGACAGGAAGAAGAATAGCCATTTTTGGATGCCTTTAATTAACAGAAGATAAAATGGTCTGTTCCCTCCATTATAGTTCTGAATCCTCAAGTCAGCCTGTTCTTTTTATTGATGTGACATCATAAATCTAAGTTGAATGTTCCTTCCTTTTCCAAACTTAGAAATAGATTGCTTTCCCTTTCAACAAAGTGCTGATTTTGTTATCCTATTTTCATTACCATTCTCCATTTTGAAAGGTACATGTGTGATGAAGGCTGGGCAGGGGGCTGGTCTGAAGTGACTGAGGGGCCCACTTGTGCCTCTGGTACGGTCTCCTTCGTCTTCCCCATGCCACTTGGCCCAGTTTCAGAGTCCACCAGTAGAAGCAGCAGAAAAGGACCTCCTCTTGCCTTCCTTCAACCAAACAGCAATTCCAGTGTGGCCTTTCTGTGTGCTGTTTCTTCCTCCATATGAAGAGAAACCAAAGTGTCTGAACAAGGAAATGTCCCTCTTTGCACAGGTACAAGAAGATTGCTATGATAACCCAGAGGCGGAATTCAGCAGGTTCTGACCGGTTCTGGAGAACCGGGAGCGGAAATTTTGAGTAGTTTGGAGAACCAGCAAATACCACCTGTGGCTGGCCTCGCCAACCCCATCTCTTCTCTGCCTCCCATTGAGTCCCAGCTGATTGGCTGGGTCTCCTTTGGTTGCCCTGCCCAGGAGAACAGAGCTGGAAAGCAGGTTAGTGGAGTGGGGAGGGAAGGGGGATTTAGCAGTCACCTTCCCCTGCCACACCCACCAAGCCACACCATGCCCACAGAACCGGTAGTAGATTTTTTTGAAGCCCACCACTGTGACAGCCCAAATGCCAGCCTCTCTATGATTCTGTTTCTCACAGAGATGGCCCAGATGCCCCTGTTTGCTCTCAAGCAGGAAATGAAGGCTTCCACTTTCCTCCCTCCAATTAAGAGTCTTAAGACCCTTTTAAAGTTATCCAATTTACAAACAAACTCAATTTACAAACAACTCAATTTACAAACAAACTCAATTTACAAACAAATTTGTTTGTAGAAAATTAATAAATTAATAAAATCTTTTTCAAAAAAAAAATAAAGTTATCCAATTTAATGGCCACCACCATATCTCACAGTAACGAACTGCACAGGGGAATCACACACTGTGACAAGGAGAGCAAGTATCTTACCCGGACAGGCAGATTCAGGCAGCAGGGCTAGAGGCCTTTGCCTTCTAAATGAGAGGCTGCAGACGATCAAAGGCCTTTTGGTGGTTCTGTTCCTTGGCTTGACTTAGGCCTGTTTTGTCAGCCCTTGTGTTCTGACCCAAACTTTGTTCCAAGGAAACAAACACGAAACAGAGGTAACAGCAAAATGATTCTTTACGAATTCCGTTCCTACCCGGTTAAAAGGCTGTT
The DNA here is from genome assembly GCA_033807585.1 of Hydrophis major. Taxonomy (NCBI): domain Eukaryota; kingdom Metazoa; phylum Chordata; class Lepidosauria; order Squamata; family Elapidae; genus Hydrophis; species Hydrophis major. Next base: position 21,733,663 of record CM066337.1, on the reverse strand, counting down.
TCAAATGAATTGTGTCTGATAAGAACGAGCCTTGCCAACACTGGATAAAGTTACTAAGAAATATTTCAAACGCAAAGAGTCTCCAAACACCAACCAAGATATTTCAAACGTCCACAAGGCTTGAGTGCAAAAACTTATTTGCTTCCTGCAAAGAACTCTGGTTTCTCAGCTGACTTTTGATGGAGAGGCCATTACCTGCAGCAGTACTCCCGAGTCGCCTGTGCTGCTGCAGCTGCCCTTTCCTTCAAGCAGCCCTGTGCACATGCCCACTGGGCACAAGCTCTTCGGGGGCCTCTTCATCACTGCTGCCAGCAGCACCACTCCACTCCCTGATGGTCCTGGCCCCATCCCTGCATCACACACAGGCCCCTCATCAGAGTCGTCGCTCTCCAAGACCTCAGCCATCTGCACCTGCTGCCGGCGAACCACAACACCTTGTCGTGCCGCATTTCAATGTCAGTGAAACAAGACAATGTTCAGGTGTGTTCAGAATGGGAGAGCTGCTGGGTCCCCCTCTTCCTTAGAAGCCTTTTCCATATTGTGTAGAGTTGCTGGTTGCACTGTCCTCTTCTGATAAGCTGAAGGAGCATGCCTTCTTTCTTGAGGGTCCCTTGAGTCTGTCTGTTGAAAGAATTTGCAAGGAACCGTGCTTGGAGAATTCATTGGGATTCCTGAGTCCAGCAGCAGCCCTGAAGGGGAGGATTTCTCCCTGTGGTGCAGGATGGTCTTCTGGATGGACTGCGCCAAGAATCTGCGGAAGAAGTTTGGCGATGAAGAAGGGTCCCGCAGAGTCCCACTTTCTTCCAACAGATTCCAGTAGGTCAATTGGTGTTCCTGCTGCAATGCAGAGAGACAGCAAGAGGGTCTGCTGAGGAGGGAGCGACCTGTTGGGCCTCTGCAGGAGCTCAAGTCAGAGATTTGTGAGGAAAACACACTCACCTGTGACTGTTTTTACTCTCGCTCCTGATATCTATTCACACACTTCTCTCTTGAAGAAATAAGCACCTTAAACAGACTCCCGGGAGCTTCTCATTTGCTCTTTGCTCTCCCTCAAGATCCAGAATGCTTCACGTCTTCCCTGTCCAGGGTAGATGATCCTGGACTGTTTACTCCTAAGGCCCCAAGAAGGACTTGCTTGGCCTGCTCTGACTGTTGACAGCAGGCCAGGAGTGGCTCTTGCCCTCCTGGTCTCCCTTGGCCTTGGGGACTGGAGTTCGGCTCAAGTGGGGAAATCCTGGAAGGGTTGGATCCTGCGGCCGAAGCTCTTTTCCAGATTGCCAGAAGGCACAGGAGGAAGGACTCCTTCCACAGCCTGCCAAATGGACAGGCTCTCCATTAAAATGTGGCTCTAACGGCTTAATGCCCAAGCATTCTTGGGTCCATTCTTGCCTCTTCCTTGGAAGCAGATTTCAAGTTGTGGGCCAAGTGATTCTTGCTCTCTGAGTGACAGCCCTTCCTTGAGGAACCGAAGCTGCTGCAGAGCCAAGTTGGACTGCTCGGGCTCAGCACCTCGATGAGCCAGTGGGAGAAGAGGTGCAGTTGAGTTCGGCCCGTTGGGAGTCAGAGCTCGACTGGGAAACGCAAGACAGCCAAAGATCGCCTTGGAGACCCCCTGCAGACACACACACCCCTCGGGGCAACCTCAGTGACCACGATGGGAGAGAAGAAAAGAGAGTTGAGCCAAGAAGAAAGATGCCTTGGGGTGGGGCGTTTGAAAGCCAGCACAGCGAAGAGTTTGCAAACTGGCATCGAAAGCCCTGCCCAGCCGTGGACGGCAGCAGCTGCCAGGGAGCAGCTAGAGGTTCCCAGGGGAGGAACATGGGCAATGGGGATGTTCTATGGGCACCTTCTGCAGGCCTGGGACACGCAAGGCAAGAACATGTTTCCACAGAGGGAGAGGTAGGGGTGGGGGAAGATTTTGGATTTGAGCCCAAGGAAGATTGAGAAACTACCCTTCATGGCCAGAGATTTACAGGGGTTGTAGCGTTCAAGATTTGTCCTGGCTGTGTTGTTTCAGGTTTCTGGGAACCTTTGGCCAATTTCCTGCGTTGGCTGCTTTGGAAAAAGCAGAAAGTGGGCCCCTTTGTGGTTCTTTCTCAGGGCCTCTTGGTCCAGCCAACCTCGTTCTTGTACGGAGCCTCTGAGCAGAAGTCAAGGCTTCATCCTGAGCTCCTGGGAGTGAATTGAATGGAGGAGCAACATGCACAACGGCCACGGGGGCCACAGTGGAGCCCCCCCTGCACAATAGTCCAGTAGTGGACCACCCACCACCCAGCAGCTGGCTCTTCTTGGTTCGCTCTGGCACAGATAGAGGGAAGCAATTCACTTTACGTCAGGTTTTTGTTTGTGCAAATATTCCTTTTTCTAGTGGCTGTTCAGAGTTACAACTGTACTGAAAAAAAATGACAGGATCATTTTTCACACTTACGACCATTACAGCATCCCCGTGGTCATGTGATCAAAATAAGGGCTCTGTGATGACCCGGAGCGTAACACAAACGTAACAAAATCCAAAACGTAAATAAATGTCCTTTAATGCCTCCAACTTGGCCCCACTGTTCAATAATTCTCAGTTGGAGATAAAACATACTCAAAAATAGTCTTCAAAAGAAAGCAATACAGTCCAAACTTAATGAGCAGATAGAGGTGAAATAAAAAACCAAAACAAACTACAATGAAGGAAATTCCACAATGGACCAGGATAAGTAATTACCAACTTCAAGGAGATAACAAGGCACAGTGTTGGAAGGACACAACCAAGATAACTTCAGCCCAAAATAACACACGCTTTGCTTCTGGCAACACTGTGTTGTAATCGTCTCTCTCATATACTATTCTCCCCAGCTTCAACCAATGGCCACTTCCTCTCTCGTAAGCCAAATTGTTGCCTTCTCCATTCCTCCCTGCGTGTCCTAGGATGCAGAGGGGATGGGCCTGGTTCTTCCTCTGACTGCGCAGGTGGCCTTTGCCCTTCCCCAGCCTCCTCCACAACCTCCGGAGCCACACTTCCACTCCCTGTTGGTTGTTCCTCCTCTCCCTCAGAGTCCAACTCTACCAAAGGCATGACAGAATCCTATTTATGACAGTTGCAGGGTCCCAGAGTCATATTATCACTTTTTGCAAAGCAAAGTCAGTTGGGGAAGCCAGATTCACTTAAACAACTGTGTCATCAATTTAACAACTACAGTGATTCACTTAACAACTGTGGCAAGGAAAGTCTGAAATGGGGCAAAGCTCACTTAACAAATGTCTCACTTAACAACAGAAATGTTGGGCTCAATTGTGGTGATAAGTCGAGGACTATTTGTATTTTTTTTTGAGATGGTTGCATTTTAGCTTACTTGAAAGTCAGCACACTTGTATGAACTATTTTTTATGAGATTTAATGATATGCCCCCTCCATCATATACCGAATTTTGGGTGGCTCTGAATCAACAGTTTAAACAGCATCCTTGCAGAATTAATATCTAGCTGTATCTAGATTTTAATAAGGGTTATTTGGGTATTTCATCAAGCAAATCTCCAGGAGTGTGTTGCTATATTCTGGGCGGATGATGGGGTCACTAATTTCACCCCAGGGAAAGAACATGGAGAGAGGAACAAAGCTATTTTTTGCAGGGGGGGGCAAAGAGTGGACCAGCCCCAACAGGTGCCTACTTCCCTGGAAGCTGCAGCTATGTAATGGTCAGCAGAGGGGGTACTGTGGTGGCCACAGTGGGCCATTCTGGCTCTCAAAGAACTGTATGGGGCCAACTGGTCAGCAGTCCATTGGGGTCACCAGGAGGAAGAAGTGGCAGGATTGAAATGAACTTTTTTTTTAAAAAAACCAGGGGCTTGGATAATTCTTGCGGGAGTGGAGGTCTCATATCAACCTTCTCCCTCCTCCTGGTACACCTTTGCAAATGCCACTCGCTCGGCTGGCTGGTTAGCTGGTTGGCTTGCTAAGCTCCAACTGGTGACTATTTCTGTTCAAAATGTCAAGCATTTCTGACAGCTTCTTTTGGAAAATCCATTTGTTGCCATGGCAAAAGTGAAGGACTTCTCTTTCGTGGGTCTGGGTGGCATCCGGAAGGGACGCGGCTCTGCTGAGGAAGCCTCCGTGCTGCCCTCGGGGCCAGGACTCCTCTGCCCCCCTCACGAAGTGCTGGGATCTTGCCCTCGCCTCGCCTCGCCCTCGGGATCTCCCAGAAGGCAAGTGGCAAATCACTGCTGCTTCTCCGCTAAACCAGTCTGCATGGCCTGTCTTTTCTCTCTGGTGTGCAACTGCTCCGTTGGTTTGCATGAACGAGGTTGCAGCAAATGGGCCCCAGGGCCCGTCTGGGACCGGAGAGGAGGTCAGGGGCTCCTGGAAGGCCAGCGATGGGACTCAGGTGGAAGATGGGCTACAAGCAGAGTGGTGCAGCTGAGGGCGCTTGATATGGAGCCTGTGATAGATGGGAAGAGTTCATTATATGTTCCTAAAGATATGTGAGGCAAAGATTGGTTTTTCCATGGAGAGAGCCAGAGTGTGATAGAACAGGGGTTCCTAACCTCTGGGCCGCAGCCTACCAGTGGGCTGTGCGCTATTTGTAACCGGGCCGTGCAAATGGCAGGGCAGTGTGTGTGTGCACATCCCCACTTGCACGAGTCCTGGACAAGTGCATGCACACCCCTCATGCAGATGGAGCTGTGTGTCTCTGCTTGCTGGCCACATGCGTGAAACCATCCCTTCTCCCCTTCCCACCAGTCTACAAAGCCAGAAAGGTTGGTGAACTCTGGTATAGAAGAAGGAGGAGGAGGAAGGAGGCCCGGTTCTAATTCCTCCTCGGCCACCCAAATTGCCTGGCTTCTTCTGACCACCCTCTCTAAGTCAGCATCGAGTGGCCCAAAAAAAGATCATTTCATCAATGGCTTGCCTGCGCGAACTTGACAAGAGCCACGCAAAACCTAACACAACCTATAATTGTGCAGAACGCATGTTGGGAAAAGCCAGAAGTTATTTTTCGATCTGAGGCTGAAAGAGTGAATGCACAATAAACCCTTTCTTGTATCTATGTCTTTAAAACATGTGCTTGGGTCTTGCGGTTTTGTACTCTTTTCGGTAAATTTCAGTGTAAAAATGATCCACATCAACGGCACAAGCCATCTAAAATTAAATTGGCAAGGGTTAATTGTAATAAAGGGTTTTTCAAAGGCTAGTCTGCGTTCATTGCAGAGAAATTTAGCAGTTCAACTGAATGTACAATTTACACAGGGCATTAGAGCCGCCAAAGCTCCTGGATGCAAAGGAAGATGACTCCTCCCTCAAAGTTGATGCAAGATGAGGCCAGGGAATGAGAGAAGCCCTGAAAGGCTCCCTGGGACGGATGGTTTGCTTTGCTCATCTTAAAATGCATCATTAGCCCCCAGGTCCCAGCAGGGATCTGTTATCAACACAAGCGTTGGACATTTGCAACAAAAGGAAACAGCACAAAAATAGACCGCAAATGAGTGCTTGAACAAGCCAGGGTTATCAATAGTTAATCAACCAACAGATTTCTGCAAGAGTGTGTGTGGCTGGGAAGAAATCAATTGCTGGCAAAGTGGCAGGAGTCTCCTTTAGGGTTACTGAGAGCAGCAGCCCCCAACCTTTTGGGCACCACCAGGGACCAGTTCCATGGAAAGAGATTTCCCTGTGGATCGGAGGGAACGTGATTTTGTGCACTGCCAGCATCTGCAGATGGGGCTTCGCTTGTTCGCACGGACTGGTTTCTGGCATGCTGTGGGCTGGTCCCGGTCCACGGACCAGGGGTTGGGGATCCCCAACTTAGTGAACTCATTCAAGAGACAATGAAGACTCTGGATAAATAGAAGGCCTCGGCCATCAACACCGGGAGCCCATAGAGCTCATTCACGGAAGCCAGGACTGTCTGATGAAATTTGCGCCTTTCCACTTTGCAGTTGAACTTCCATTCGTGTGTTGTTTCCATGGCTACGAGGGAGGCCTTTGGAGGACACCAGGTGCCCGGCAGGGCAGCTCCCTCAGGGTGGCTGGAGAGACTTTTGCCCCTTTGGCATCCAGGAGGCCTTTGGGCCTTTCCCACCCTTGTAACTCTTTGGGGGTGCTGTTCACTCTTCCCTGGCCAGGTGGTCGAAGAGATCTGCTGGTTATCTCATCTTCACCAGGGGGTCATTTTTGAATGGCAGCAAGAAGAGGCCTTCTTGGGACACTGCCAGAGCCTTAGCTCTGAACCAATTATGATGGACGTCTACTCTTCTCTAACTCTCCCCCCATCCCATTTTCTTCTTTGTTAAAAAAAAAAGCCACAAAGCTGAGCTGATCCCAAGCAACTCCTGAGTGTGCATTTCAGTACCAAGATGGGAATCTATTCTTCAGCTTGATTGCAGCTGAATGAGAGAGATTTCCTGTGCTTCTTTAGTTGGCTGCCTACCTGCCCAGGCAAGGCCTTTGCTGGACTGTATGGGTGACTCTTCCAGGGAAAAGACCCCAGGCAGAGAGAGGAGACCCCCAAGGAGGGAAGAAGCCCTGCAAGTTTGACCCATCTGCTGCTGCTGGTTCCCTTTCGGTTCTCCCTCCTTCTCCCAACAAGGGCAGGCAGGGCTCCCTTCAAGGCAAGCCAGCTCTTCCATCGGGCTCTGCCTCCGTTTCCAGGCTGCAGCATCAAAAGGGTTGCCATTGTCGTCTCTTTATTGAATGCTTCAGCTATGTAAACGCCAGCTGCTGACTAGCAACAGCAGATGGGAATGTTTCCCTGTGGCCATATTTGATTTCTTCTGAGAAGCTTCCGTCTTGCCAGGGTGATTGCTCATGGCAGAGCAGGAGCCTCAGAGCCCAGGCACGTCCCAACCGGGGGCTTCTCTGCCTTGCTTGCCTTCTGTCCTGTGTGGCAGCGCGACGGAACACAATGAACATGGCTCGGTTTAATTTGTAGGTGTTTCCATCTTGCATTTTATGTTTTGGATGTTATGTCGCACAGTATGCCTTACTTTAATTGTGATGCTTCTGACGTGAACAGCCTTTCTCCGTCGTACTAAGGTGTCAATCCTCAGATGTTCCTCACTGCCCTTGTTTCAACCTGTGCCAATTTCTCTGACTCCTCCTGTTAGTGTGGCTCACGACTCTGAACTTAGTGTAATAGAATACTTACTCCCACTAATTTGTTAATTGCATTTCCATAGATGCAGCATAAAATGCATGCTTTGCAGTCAGATCACTCTTCTGGCTGCGTTTCAATTTGCACACAACCACTCTTCCAAAGATCTTTTTCACAAAATTTTTTTCTACCTACTAGACTACTTGGGTCATCATTTCAGGGTATTTTCTTACCAGACAGACCAACAGAATGGAGGATAGAGAAGAATTGAGAAGAGTGGGAGCAAATTCCTGCCAGCCTCCCTATTGAGTTTCCTTGTGGGAATCTGGCAGGGGGTATCAGAAAGCTCCTTTTCTTCTTCTTTTCTGCCTTCCCTTCCCTTCCCTTCCCATCCTGCAAGTAAGTGGTGGCGGCTGGATGGGGGAGAAACCAAAGGATAATAGCAAGAGTGTTTGGGAAACTGAAAATGTCGAAAATGAAAATGAAGATTCCATGACCGCAGCAGCCAATAGCACTGAAGCACCCCCACCTTTCCCACATTTCTTATCCTTGGTTATACCCTGGACTTTGGACACAATCTGTAAACCTATTGATGGTATCCTAGTTCAAAAATTGTTGCCCTAGGATTTATTTGTTTGTTTATATTCCACCTTTATTACTTTTACAAATAATGGCAAACATATCCAACATACCTCCCTCTTCTTATTTTCCCAACAACATCAACCCTGTGAGGGCAGTTGGATTGAGAGAGTGACTAGTCTAAGGCCATGCACTATTTCACCTAGTTAAAAGTCATGAGAAAAGTCATCCATCTATATATATCAAGTCCATCACTGCCCAAATTCAGACCCCCTCTGGGCAGCTCAGAACAATAAAATAAAAATGCAAAAAACAGAATAGAACATTCTTTATTGGCCAAGTGTGCTTGAACACACGCAAAGAATTTGTCTCTGGTGCATAAGCTCTCAGTGTACATACAAGCAACAAGTGATAATCATAAAAATAAAATATAATCATCCTAAATCATAAATTCAACACTAAGCGATAGTCATAGGATACTAAAGCAGTCAACATAAATCAGGATACTAAATAAAAGCAATCAACATAAATCATGAGATACAACAACAAGTTATAGTCATAGGATTCTCAGGGAATAGATAATAGGACAGGTGAGAAGGATAATAAGTAATACAGCCCTGGTTTGACATCCCAGGGCATAGATAGTGTTGTGGGAATGGGTTGTTTAACAGAGAGAAAAAACTATGTCTAGTTATTTTGGCGTGCAATGCCTTATAGCAAGAAATTGAAACAATTTATGTCCAGGATGTGAGGGATCTGTAGATATTTTCACATTCCTTTTTCTGGCTTTTGCATTATGCAGGTCCTCAGTGGAAGGCAGGCTGGTTGCAATTATTTTTTCTGCAATTCTAATTATCCATTGAAATCAGTGTGTCTTGTTTGGTTGCTGTGCCAAACCAGACAGTTATAGAGCTTCAAATGACAGACTCCATCCTTCCTTTGTAGAACTGGATCAGCAGCTCCTTGGGCAGCCTGGGCTTTCTGAGTTGGCACAGGAAAAACGTTCTTTGCTGTGCTTATTTGATGACATTTTTGATGTTAAGTGTCCATTTTAAGTCCTGAGCTATCATAGAAACTTGAATTTATTGCTGATGCTACTGTGTTGTCCAGTATTACCAGAGGTGGTGGAATAGGAGAGCTTCTCCTAAAATCTACTATCATCGCTACAGTTTTGAGTGGGTTCAGTTCAAGATTGTTCCGGCTACATTACAGGACTCAGTTGTTCAACTTCCTGTCTGTATGCAGATTCGTCATCATCTCTAATGAAACCAATCACTGTTGCATCATCTGCAAACTTCAGTATTTTTTAATAAATAAAAAATAAAAATACCGTAAGGGAAGTAAACAGAATGGCAAATGCAAAGAAGAACCTCAAGATGCAGGCAACACATAACAAGCCCGTCTAACCAAAGGATTTCCCCCTCTGGCCCCCAAGATGGGGAGGACAGCCTAATCAAGGAGACCCCTAGCATCGCCCCCGCCCCAGTTTTCTCTGTCTCTACTTCAGTATTTTTAGCTATAGCAAATGTTGGTTTGGTTTTTTAGGGAATCCAAATGATTTGTTTTTTAAAAACCCTGGTAATTTACTAGTGATTATATTTTTTCTAACGTTCAGAGTAAATTGAATGTTCTTCCATTCAAATGCCCATCGTTGCTTCCCAATTACTATATCCGAGGTCTGTATCCATTTAATCCTTGATCTGTTCATTTTCTGAATCATTCTTCACCAGCAGTTTAAAAATAAGGCCCAAGGAAAGTTCCAAGTTGCATATTTAAGATTTTCAAATTCAGTCAAATCTTTTGGTATCATCCTCTGTTTGCAAAGAAAGAAACTTCCAAATGTTTTTGCCTCTTCATCTTAGATATTGGAGAGAATCTGGAAAGAGAATATCTAACCTACAATTTATTTCTATAGACAGCTGAGAAGTGTTACTAAAATAGTAGTAATCTATGAAAAAAAACTACAAAAGAGTACAGAATTGAAATATGATAGCAAATCAATGAAATCATAATTTAAAGAAATACATTTTTATGCTCTTAGAAACTACTTCATCAAAAGATTCTTTTTCAAACGTGTACAATAACTCAATGTATGCTCAAAAGGGTTTATGTTGAAGATATCTACATTTAAGGGAACATTGACATGTATGGCTTTTTCTTGTACGGTTTTCAGATTTGGGTCTAATATTCACATTGTTGAGAGGATTATAAGAAGAGAAATAAACTGTAGAGATGTTAATGTAATGTGGAAATATGTACATACAATTGGATGTTTATCCATTTAGAAAAAACTTTGGCCTTACTTAGAGAAAAACCTATGGAAATAAATGATCACACCACACTTTGACATAGCTCGAAGATCCGTGTTCTTTCTCAGATTTTGAGCAGACTCATGTGGACATCAATCAGAATAGAGCTGGAAGGGACCTTGGAGGTCTTCTAGTCCAACCCCTGCTCAAGCAGGAGGCCCTAGACCATTCCAGACAGGTGGCTGTCCAGTCTCTTCTTCAAAGCCTTCAGTGATGCAGCTCCCACGATTTCTGGAGAAAAGCCACTGGTTAATTCTCCCCCCTGTTAGAAAGTTTCTCCTTAATTCCAGGTTATTTCTCTCTTTGATTCGTTTCCACTTCTTGTCCTGCCTTGTGGGGCTTTTTCTTTGTGGCAGCCTCGCAAATGCTGCTATCATGTTGCCCCTAGTCCTTCCCTAGACTAGCCCTACCCACTTCCTGCAACCGTTCATCATACGTTTTGGTCTCCAGGTCTGTAATCATCGTAGTTGTTCCAAAGTCTCAACCTCTTTTTTTGTAACGTGGAGACAAAAACTGGATGCAGGATTCCAGGTGTGGAATACTCCAGACATAATGGAAAGACCAGCACAGCACTCTGGCGTGGAAGGGTCATTCTCCAGACTCACTGACTTCTCTTTAGTGAGAGTTATTAAGGTGAGAAATGAATAGTCTGGGGATTCCAGCCAGTAGGCAGTTTAGAGCCCAGATGTCTCAGGGAGCATAGGGGTGGGTGGGGGGAGGGGCAGAGATCCTCTGCATCTTTTGTTGCCTTTGAGGAGAAGAGGAAGCCAGAGGTCAGCTGGATCAGTCTTAGAACCAGCAAAGTTAAAAATGAAGTGACTTTTACATCCACTGACCTAGAGGAAAAAACGATGGGCCTAGACTAGAGAAAAGTCCAGCCACTTGGAGACTCAGACAACAAAACCAGAAACTCCAATTAAAGGACAAAGACTGTATCCCAACTGAATACAGTAAGGAACAATGAACTAACGCAGTGGACGAACCTTGAGAGAGAGAGAGAGAGAGAGAGAGAGAGAGCTCTGGCGATGTGTCACTCAATGAAGGGAAAAGAAAAGTGCTCCTGTCCAATCCAGCAGCTAAAGAATCAATATTATCACCTCTGTTTCGAAGACACCTGCAGAAGAGACATCACCAGGTGCACCAACTGCAGAGAAAAAAGTAGGGCAGACTTCTTTAAGAAGAAAAAGGTGGCTTTTTAGACCCTAGTGTTAAGCTTGGGTTCCCCAACCAGTGTTAAGGAGACAAGCTAAACAGAATGTGCAGCGTTAGTCAGATAGGCATACAGATAAATGAGTGAGCTAAGCTTGTATGTTTATTAACATACAGTAAAAATAACAGATACGCTTGTGCTATCAAAAGATAGTTTATTCCATTTAGAGTTTATAGCATAGTCAAAATAACAGTCCAATAGTCATGTATCATTTAGTCAGTCCATTCAAGGATATTCAGTTAGCAAAGTCCATGTAGAATATCCTATGTCAGTTCACTTACAAATCAGTCCTTTGTTTATCTCTCCCCTTCGAGCAAAGCAGTCTTGAGTCCATGCAGTAATTAGGGATCATCAAAGCCAGAGAGAGCAAGCTGACCTTCCTTGCTTCTTTTAAAGTGCTTTCACAATCACTCCCCTAATTACAGTCCTACAGTTAAAGTTGCAGACAGTTTAACTAACAAACTATGATTACTTAGTTATTATTTTACCTAAACCAGTTAGGGCAAACAATGTTATCCCTAACACCTGGTCTACAATACCTGCCTGATGGGGGGCAGAAGGGGCTTTTGGCAGTGGGGGGGGGCTGCACATCACAGAGGAAATTTTTTGAGGTTTAAATCACCCAGGATCAGATGGGATTGCCTCCTGGGGCTCTGAAGGAGCTGACAGGTGTGATCTTGGAAGCTCTGAAATCTATCTTTCAACGGTTCTGGAACACCAGAGATTTGGAAAAGAGCTGATGTGGCTCCCATCTTCAAAAAAGGGGAAAAAATGGATCCAGGAAATTACAGACTGTGAGATTGCACTCGTACGAGAGACTGACATGACACGGATCTGAGTTTTCTCTCTGGTTTTATTGCGGTTCTGCAGAAGCGGGTTCACATCCAAGGCAGCTGGATGGAACCCCGAGCACACTTTGCACAGCATACTTATACCCTAATTCCCCTGCCCCATCGTACGAGGGCTTGGTTCACAGACGTCATCAAACCTCACACCTTCCAGGGACACTTATTGCCCATCAACATTCCCCAGACCACCAACTGTTTGTTGATGGTTCCCCTATCAGTACTGGCGCTGCTTTTGAAACACACACGTATACAAAATGGTTCATATTGTTCTAATCCTTATCTTCCGGAAGGTTACAAAATACATGCTTTTGTAAGCAACTCTAAGCGTAAGCAAATTTACAGAAGCAAAAGTAGCATTACATTATTTCATTTATCACACAGACCAATGAGTCTGACACCAATATCTGGGAAGATCCTGGAGAAGATCATCAATGGATCTGTGAATGTCTTAAAAACAGCACAGTTATTAATAGTAGCCAACATGGGTTTGTCAAAAACAGACCGCGCCACAGAAACCTTACTGCATTCTTGGATTAAATTACTAAATTAGTGGATCAGTGAAATGCTGTGGACGTGGTATACGTGCATCAGCAGAGGGATTGTATCAAGATCACAGGAAGTGATAGTACCATTTTATACTTAAGGTAGAGGAAAACTCTGGAACATCTTCCAGGACTGAAGTTGTAGCACCTTCAAATTCTTCCCTGGAAAAGGAAGATTATAAATCCAGCAGAAGTTGCCTAATAGAGCCTGGCCTCTCCTTCCAGAAGAGATGGCACCCTGGGCTCCCTTTCTGAAGGCACCCCTCCCTTTCATCTCTCCCCAGCCCAGCTGTTTGTTAAAGGACCCAGGCAGCAAGACATCCCAGGACCCAGCTGGCCTCCTCTTCCAAGCTGCACTCCTGAGGCGGAAACAAAAGGGGCCTACCTGTGCCCAGTGACCTTCGTTGTTCATGCCACCCTGGTCCTTTGGAAAGCGACAACAAAATGAACGTCGCCCTTGCGCTGCCCAAAGGCTCCTGTTGGGGTGCTTCTTGCAGCAGCCCAGCTGAGGCAACCTTTGGGGAGCTTTGAGCCCCCATTCTTTCCCCTAAAAAGAACGCTCTGCCTCCCTTGCTCTTTCTCCCCAGTGGGTAATTTCCATGCCCTGGGTGGCCACCCTGGCCCAACCCTCAGCCTTGTGGCCCCTCTGGGGATGTGCCCGAGTGGATCTGAGGCATGTAGCTGCTGGCTGGGGCCTGGGCAGATCCTGTGGGCATTCCGGCTCAGTTCTGTGTGGAGCAGAAGGGGCTGTTCCTGTTGCAATGGCCCTGCTGGAGAAGGACCTTGAGATGCCCAGCAAATAGAGTGAGCATAGTCTTTGCAAATCAGACACCCCACAGAATGAAGGGCCCCCTGGCAAGGGGAGCTAGCAGGGAGTGACCTGAAGACCACTCTAAGGCTTTCCTTGGCAGAAGGTGGAGGAGGAGACGCATTCCCCAAAGTGTAGAAATGGCAGGGAAGCAGATTTGGGCTAAGTACAAGAAATTTCTGAATTGTAAGCACTTTAGAAAAGGGCTGAGTTCTCCATTCCTGCCTATCTATCTGACAGAAACGCTTCGTTTTCTGTCTTGCACTGCAATTTTTTGCATTGAGCTGGAAGTTGAACGGAGCCTTTTCATTTCCCTGATTTTTGTAACCGTTGCTTAGAGAAAAGGGAATCTGATTAATTATTTCCCAGCAGGACCATCAGCATCTTGTATTCATTTCCGAGTGATTTAAAACCTGTTTAAAAGCTGCACTAGAAACATTGCTGTGTTCCCTCGCTGCTGCTTTGAGACGTAACTGGAAGGTCCTTGGGAGACTCCCGTTCTCTGCTCTTTGATCTGATCTGCAGCATCCCCACCCATCCATTTCTGGAGGGGGAGCATTGATTGCACCCAGTGTGTCCCCAACTCCAAGTTGCTCTGGACATGCCCTGGACATGAAAGGGAGCCCTCGCCTTTGCAGGCCCACCTCGTGCCAAGAGTGCCCGGTGGATGTTCCTGAGCATTTCCTTGGCCTTTGGGCCCTTGGGGAAGGTCTCTGGTCTGTCCGGAGAGGCCTCCAGGAGGACCTGGGGGGAAGCTTTGCAGTCCCTTGTTAGGCTCTGTTTTTGCCCCCCCACCCAGGAGACTTGAGGATCCCCTCAAGGAATCGCTGTTCCTAGATCAGCTTCAGGCCTTTTTCATGCCTTCCAGAAGGCAACAACATCTGGCCTGAGTGCCTGCTCTCCACTCGCCCTGGGGCTGGAGCAGATAAGAAAGTTTAAACTCTAAAGATCTCACTGCAGCACCCAGGAGCCCTCCCCAAAACACTCGACTCTGAATTGCCTCCCGCTTCTTTTGGACAAAGTGTGTCTTTATTCACTTCTAACAGTTGCTCTTCTCTTCGTTGATTTCATTCTTAATGAACTTTTTTCAGTTACACAAGGCAAAACCCCTCTTAACTCCTTTGCTGTCATTAAAATCAATGTCTCCCTGACCGAATCAAACCAGGAAGCAGACAGGAGGCCTCCTTCCCATGTTGGTTTTTGGAGCGCTGGTCTTGGCTGCCACCCTTGAGGTGACAGATGTTCCTGAGTGGTTTTTAGGGGGAAACATCTTCAGATTAGAGTTTGTTGAAGGCTCCGTACCCTTAAGTCGAGACCGGAGTTTATTTATGGACTTGGTGATGTGATCCAAAGTGATAGGTTTGAACATTGTGCCACAGCCGCTGCCAAAGAGCCCTCCTGGCGTGGCCTGTGGCTCCCCCTGATGGCAGCCAGTTTCCACGCTGTCAGGAAGCGTTAGCGAGAACCTTTCCTCCTCCTCCCAGAGGCTGCCTGCCCATCCGTGCAAGCCGGCGGAAGGGACCCGTGGACGGTCATCCCGTGAGAGCTCAGCCTTGTGAAGGACAGCCAGGATGCTGCTCTGAGGCAGCTGGTGGAAAAGGGGGCTGGTGTTCTTTTGTAGGCAAATGCCCCCCCCCCTTCATCCCCCAAACAAGCTCTGGCTTTCTGCACGGTGCCTGTGGGATCAGCAGTGGGTGGCTTAATCCAGGTCAGGTTTGGGCTCCAGCCTTAACCTTCATGGTTGAAGATCATTTAGTTTGTGCGGCTTTAGTTTAGGGTGCTGTGTGAATACGATCAATTGGTAAACTATGATTTAAGCCATAGCAATAATTGAAGAGTTATTCCACAAGCCATAGTTAATCAAACTATTCCTTTTACATTGGCTCATTTGAAGTTTCATCCTTGGGGCAGGTTGTGGCCAAGAGCTCTTGGCCATTTCTGATCTTCAGGAAGAAATTGTCTGGTCTGGTGGTTTCTTGGCCAATGCACCCGAGTTGTCCTGCTGTGGGCCATGGAGACTTTGGGAAGGAGGTGTGAGGCCCTTGGAGAAAGGCAGCTGCTATCTATGGGGATTATGGACAAGTCCCACTCACTTCTTCATTCCTGAAAAAAATAGCATTGTTCTGGATTCAGGGAGATGATTGTTCAAAGAAATTTCTCAGCAGAAGTTCAAAGCTGAGCTGCTCCAGTTAACCCAGGGGTCTCCAACCTTGGTAACATTAAGCCTGGAGGACTTCAACTCCCAGAATTCCCCAGCCAGCAAAGTGATGGCAACTGGTTAACCCAGGGGTCTCCAACCTTGGTAACATTAAGCCTGGAGGACTTCAACTCCCAGAATTCACCAGCCAGCAAAGTGATGGCAACTGGTTAACCCAGGGGTCTCCAACCTTGGTCAGCCGAAAGGCTCACTTGGGTGTCCCACAAATTGCCATGGCTTACAATCAGTTGCCTTGGGCAGGTGGATTGAGACGGTTGATGGCTAGCAAAGATGTGTTTCTGGTAGGGTTTCCTGCCAGTATTTCAGCTGGAAGGCCTGGCCCTTTCCTCCCAGGAAGAGCTACAACGGAGTAGCCACTAAATAGAGCCCTCTAAATTTCAGCTATTTCAGGACCAAGCCAAATAAGCAGGAAAACTGGAGATCCTAACTCAGGAAGACAAGTATGAGGTCAAAGACATCCCTGAAACTTGAAGGAAAGACACTCGTGATGGACACGTAGCCCAGAAGGCTATAATTTATTTAAAAGGAATGGGAGCAACAGACCTGGAGGGAGCACTGCAGTTTACATAAATAGAAATTCAGGAACTGGAGCATAGAAATCCAGCTGAAGCAGCTTGCGGAGGAACAGAAGGGGAGAGTGAGGATATTCTCCTTTATAATCCTATGAAATATGGGGTAGATCAGGGGTGTGAAACTTGATTTCATTGAGGGCTGCATCAGGGTTGTGTTAGACCTCAGGGGGCATTTGTCAGAGTGGGCATGGCTTGCTCGATGTCACTCAATGTCACCTGTGGCGGCCTGAGCGTTCTGCCAGGGAAAACGGGCTCCCGACCTCCTGCAACTCTCTGCCATTGAAAATGGAGCTCGGCGGCCCTCCCAAGCTCCGTTTTCAATGGGCTGCAGGAGGCTGTCTCAGCCGAAAACGGAGCTCAGGAATCCATTTTTCCTGGCAGAGGCACTGCAGGCGGGTCCCTCACTGTTTCCAGAGTGGTCCCATGGGCCGGATCTGGCCCGCAGGCCTTGAGTTTGACGCTCCTGGGCTAGATGATACAATTACTAGGTGGACTCACCGTTGTCTGAATGACTATATTCAAAGCTTGCTCATTCATGGCTCTGCCTCAGCTTAGAGGGGAAAGTCACACGGGGTGTCGTAGCACCCTGAGTTGTGCAGTTCAACAGTAACTCAGAGGAGGGAATTGTAGTGACGCTTCTCAAATTTACAATCACAAAGCTGGGAAGGTTGCTTAATGCGTTTTCATTTTCTGACTTTATTGACTGCAATTTATATGCTGCCTACTCAGCTGACTAGAGGGGAGAGTGAATTCAAAAACGTCTAGGCAAGTTTGAGCAGTGAGTTGAAACAAATAGGATGAAATCTAATGAAAAGAAATATGAACTTGGGTGGCAGAAACGAAAGGCAAAAAGGTACGAGACGAACTCGTTTGGCAGTAATCCTTATGAAAAAGACTACTGCTCCCCTGCAGGGAGGAAGGTAACTCGCACACAGACCCCTCTGATCCCACAGCCAAAACTCACAAAAAGGGTCTCTCACCCGGCGGGGTCTGGGGCAAGCTCAGAAAGGGCAGCAGCCACAGCCCAGGAGTCATACAGCGCAGGGGTGTTTTTCCTCCTATGGCACTTTGTTCTTTCTCCACCAGAAACGGCACACCTCGCCTGCATGGTCTGTGCTTTCAGATTAAGCTTGATCGCAAAAATAATCCTTCGCCTCCTCTTTCTGCATTGGTGCTTTGACCGTAAGCTTGGATAATCATCGTATTAAAGGATTGTCCATGAAGCTTAATTGATGTTATTTGGTCACTGGCTACACTGGGACCATGCACTGTCCTTACTATATCTTTCTTAGGAAAGCCATGCTGTTCCTTCAGTAGTAGTATTAGTAATAACTAAGTAGCATCCTAGGATGAGTAGTAAGTGGAGCTGCTGTGGGGGAAATGCCCCTTAAATTAGGAATCAAAGTAATTGGAAACAGCCATACAAAGTATCTTTCATTGCCCAGAACAGCAATCTAGGACTTCTCACCAAAGACTTGCAAAGGAGCTCTGAGCAGAGCAAAGCAAGGCATGAAAAGAGTTTAGAACAATCCAAGCAGCGGGGCAACTCAGTCGATTTAGGAACGTTTCAACCATTTTATAGGCTCTGCACTGTCACTTTCCCATCCCTAGGCCAGAGGGCAAAGCTGGGTTAGAGCCAGTCCCAACTGGGGTGGGGATGAAGGGGCAGATATTCCAAAGGGTAGGTGCAATGGGTGCCATTGGATGACATTCCTTGGTCGATGGGACTCACAACATGCCCTCCCGCTGGTGGAGCGTGTAGAAAGAGAAAAGCTGGGAAGAAGAGGTTCTTCGAATGATGGGGCAGTATGCCACACAGGACTTTATTGGGCATCACCAGCATCGTGAACTGAACCTGAAAGCAAACTGGTAACCAGTACAGCCTGGGAAGCCGAGATGGAACAGGCACAGGTTTAGTTCTGCACATAACTGCTGTACTTTCCACCAGCGGAAGCTTCCAAGTGCTCTTCAAAGGCAGCCCCAAGTAGAGCGTATTGCAATAGTCCATACCGGGGCGGGGGAGGGGGCAGGGTCACCAGAGCATGTGAGACTGATCAGGGGTGCGCCTGATCCAGGAATGGGTGCAACTGACACCCCCCCTCAAAGCTGTATAAAGACCATCCTCGCCTCGATTGCCACTTGCTCCAGGAGGAGTCTGTATGTTCTGGTGTCCCAGGTCTTTTGGCTTTCTTTCTTTCGACCATATCTGAAGAGGTTCTTTGACGGCTGTTCTTAGTCTCTTTGGCTCATCTGGCATGGGTTCCCCTTTGGTGATCTGGTTCTCTGTTCTCTGATGGCTGTTGAGATGAGTTTGTTGCTGCTTCTTTCCTTCCGGAGATTTGAGCCAGGAAACCTGGATCTGGCGGCTTCCTGGTTTCTCTCTCCAGCTGCACCGTTTTCCTTTTCTAACTTGAGCTCAGCCGGCTGGCTTCACCGATCACCCGCTGCATTGGGCTGGTGTTCTGCCACCTCGGTTCTTTCCAAGGAAAAGATTCAGCCAACAACAAGCTCCGAGTTGGGAAATCAAATGGCATCAGACCTCATGCCAAGCCTCCCCTGAAGCCAGAGTCCCGGGCCGGCTGTGCGGCAGCCTGTAGAGAGCAGCACCGGGGCTCAGGGGAAGTCACTAATGCCACCAACCATGGCAGAGACATGCCTGCCCTTTCTGACTGTATTAGAGAAAGTGACGTCACTTTAGCCCAGGCAGATGTAATTGAGTCAGACAGGCAGGTGCCTCTGGAGCAAAGAAGAAAGTGGAATTTTCCTATCACAAATAGAAGTTCTAATCCCTTCTAATTGCTCAATGCAGCACTTCTCCAGAAGAGGAAAATTGAGGCGATGGGAGGGTTTGCGGATTCTTGAATTATTGGATGAGACAGTCTCCCTGGGCTGGCTGGGTTCCTTCCTTCCTTCCTCTCAGCTGATTAAGCTGACCAAGGTGTCATTTCCCATTTCTCCGTCTTCCCCTTTTGAAGCTGGGGGTGACATCTGCTCTCCTCCATTCTTCTGAGACCATGCCGGTCCATTAGGGATCTTCCAGGATTACTGAAAAGGGTTTTGTAATCAAGTCCACTGGTTCCTTCAGTAACCTGGGGTAGACTGCACCTGGCAGTGGAGACTTACATTGCTTTCAGTTAGCTAAGTTCTTGTTTTCCTTGGCTCATTTGTCCTGAGTTGAGATCTCTCTTTCCCCCAGTGGCAAAGACCCTCGGGGGCTTCGTTTCCCTCTACGAGATAGGCATACAATTGGAGTTGAGAAGTTTGCCCTCTCAGTATCGCCCATTATCAGTTTATTCCTTTCTCCCACAACCACTTTGACTGTCCTTTCCTGTCTTTCACATCCCAAGAATTCTTGTTTAAAATGTGCATTCTGAAACATTCACAAATGATTTAAGAAAGTGATTGCGAGGTGAGGAGGACTTCCTTGTGTTCTTGGGCTGTTAGTTGCCTCCTTCTCCCTTTTACCATTTTGGGCTATTTTTTAAAGAATTGGTTTAGCACCATAGAATGGAGCTCCGTCATTTCTTCGTACATAATCTGGAGCTGATGACACCACTTACTCTGAGTGGCACCAACTTCACTGGACTGTGAAGCCTCCAGCATGGTTAGGACAGGGGTGGGATTCTACCAGTTTGCACCTATTCGCTAGAACTAGTTGTTAATCTTCTAAGCAGTTTGGAGAACTGGTTGTTAGAAGAAATTACTGGGCTAATCCTGTAAGGAAGGCAGGAAGGAAACATTCTGGGGTTGCTTACAGAAACTGCCTCTCCCTTAACTCTTATTACATTCCTGACAGGACTAGACTTTCTGTCTCAGGAACTTCTCTGGAGTTTTCCTCCTCCTTTGCTGGTATTTTGCTTGTGTGGAGTGGCCATTTAAAGTTACAATGGCACCGAAGAAAGTGACTTACGACCATTTTTCACACTTACGACTGTTGCATCATCCACACAGTCATGAGAGGCCAGGCGAGGAGATGCATGCCTCGATGTGAGTGATATTGAGTTGGCCACGTCCAGCCAGTCACATGACCACCAAGCTACGCCCACCAACTAAGCCACGCCCACAGAACCGGTTGTTAAAAAATTTGAATCCCACCCCTGGGTTAGGGTGAGGAGCAAAGTGGGAAAAACCAGTCAAAATAGGTGAGTATTTCAACTGCTCATCTCAGGGGGGAAGAAATGTTAATTCTGCTCTTTCCTCGATGGATCTGGCCAGGCACTGATCAGCGAGAACGAGGGTTTCTGTTCTGGTAGGGAGCAGAGCAGAAGAGCAGGGTAAATTCCTGGGCGTGAGAATGGTGTTCCTCCACAAAAGTGCCCCTAACAGCATTGTCGACACTTTCCCTTGTGAGACAAAGAACGGGGGCTAAAGGGGGTTTCAGGGACAGTTTTAAATCAGTGCAGAGACGTGGAAGGACTCAGCCAGGGTGGGTATTGCCCTGCTGGTTGGGATGGGGGCAAGAAAGAGATCACAACACTGTGCACAAAAGGCCCTGCAGCTCCCAAGCTCTTCAGCCTACTTGATTGTGGAGGATGCCAGCCAGGGTGGCTTCTTTAGATGGTAGGAGGAGGAGGAGGAGGAGAGTGCAGGCTTTTTTTTTTTCTTTTATGGCGTCACGGTGCTTCTCTTGGCATCGGTTGGAATAAGGAAGGAAGCTAGATTACGACCTTCAGGTCTCCCATTTGCAGCAGATCAATCACTTCTTATCTCCTTCGTTTTCCATGAGTAAAAGTCCTGACAGAATGCCACTTTCATTTTGTTTCCTTTTATTTATAGGGTTACCACAGAATATGCCTGTGGAATTCTGGAATTCTGTGTCTCTAGTCTCCTCTGCCAGCCTTTTTAGTTTTTTCAGGGGAGAGACTGTTTCAAGCCGATCTTATATTTGCGGAGGTGATCCCTGAGTATCACATTTTTCATCAAATAGCCATTGGTCGCTTTGCTTTGATTCATATTCCGTTTGCGGTCCTGGATCTCTTAGCCATGGCCTCTTGTCAAAACCCCATATAAATTGAAGCCCCTTGCATTTCTGGAAGTGGTTCAGTTCCTTGGCGCATTCTAGTGCTGCGGATCCTCACCCGAGGGGGCCCAGGGCACCAGGGGAGGCACCCAGGTGAACTCAGACCTTTTCTGGGGTTTCAGCAACAGAGACCTGTGTGTGTGTGTGTTGCTCCTCCCCCCAAGCCTTGTGTTTGTGTCACTGCTGCATCCTTGTTGCAGGTAAGGCTTCCCTTTGTTGCCAGACATTTTATTCTCTTGGGACTTCACCTTTGGTGCTACTATCTGGTCTTTTCCTCCTGGGAGAACTGAAGCTGAGAGAAAAGGAGAGGAGTTGATTGTGCCCGCCAGCTGCTGGAAGGGAAGGGAAGGGCTTTGTGGCAGCTGAGCCATGGGACGCTCCTGGGTACCAGCCTGCTGAAGAGTCGCCCTTGCTGGCTGGCTGGCTGGATGACAAGGAGCTTTCACTAAGCAAAAAACAAAAGGGGGGGAGAGGGGGCCTGGGTCCCCAGCTGTACGCAGGAAGCCTTAGAAAGGCCTCTGGGGGAGGGGCTTCAGAAGGAAAGCAGCCTTTGTCATGAAAAGCAACTCCCAACGCTTGGGGTTTATGTAAGAAAGAAGCTCAGGCTGAAAATATCTCCAGGAAGAGGCCAGAGCTTGTGTGTGTGTGTGTGTGTGCCGAGAGATTGCAAGTCTGCAGGCCAAGTTGGCCTTAAGTAGTACCCAGTGTCTTCTAATATTGACGAAATTGTCTAGAGTTTGCTACGAAGCCTGACAAGGAGAAGCCAATGAGGACGACTGGGAGGAAGAGGCTGCTAGGCACTCGGGCTCTGTTTGACCCTCTGTTCCTTCCTCTGGGTGATGGGTTCTGGGAAAGGAGGCCCTGGCATTGGGGCTCCCCTTCATCCATCACCCCAACAGGGGCTTGCTTGGCTCTGTGAGGTGGGCAGCATCCAGGAAGGGTCACAGTGGAGTGGATCTCCAACAGGCTGCAGGTTCTGCCTGGCTTGGAGGAAGGAGGGTGGGGAGCAGCCATTGCTACACCCGAAGTACCGGAGCGAGGACGGCCTCTGCTCACCTGCCCATCTTACCCTGAAGGGCTTAAGAGAATGAAGGCTATGGCAAAATGGGGAGAGTACAGCTCTTTGAAGAGTAAAGCTTGCCTCTGAAACAAGTGGTTCATTTCCTGTCATGTCCTTATTGGAGTCTGATTCTGAGGGGGAGACTGAGCAGCTGACAGAGAGTGGGAGTGTGGATCCAGTGGCTGTGGAAGAAATGGGGGGAGGGCAGAGTCCGGCTGGGCATTTAGAGGAAGATTCAGGCCCACCCCTTCTTCATCCTAGGGCACGCAAAGAGGAATGGAGAAGGGAGCAATGTGGCTTACAAGAGAGAAAAGGGCCCTGATCCCTTTCATGAGTTGCAGCTGGGAGAACAGGATGTAAGAAGGGTGTTTGCACATAGCACCTTGCTGAGAGCAAAGCGTGCATTATCTTTGTCGAGGATTATCTGGGTTTTGGCATCCTCCAAACTGTGGGCGCTGCGTTATCTTTTGGAAGCCTGCAATTTATCACCCTGGCCTGTCATGTTAATTACTTCAATGTGGTTTGTGTTGGTTCTTTTTTTATTTCTAATTTATCTGTACTTTGGTTTTGGACTACATTTCTTCCCTTTGTAGACTGTTCTTGGAAGAGTTTCATCTCCAGCCAAGGATAACTGGACATTGGGGGCCAAGTTGGAGGCATTAAAGGGAAATTATCTACTTTTGTGACTTTGTTATTGTTGTGCCACAACCCGGGTCATCACATTTCCCTTGAAAGTCTGGCCTCTCAAGCCACAGAGCCCAAAGCTCACCTCCCAGTTGGCCAGGCAGCTGATCCGCCATGGAAACCCCTGGCAAAAGGCCTTTGAGCAAAAGACAGCATGGGGCCTCTTTCAGCAGGACATTCAGACTGGTAGGGAGGCTGCAGTATAGAGAATGCTACAAGACTGGCATTCATGCCCCTGACTTGGAGACTGACTCCAAGGGAGAGGAGGAACAACTGACAGGGAGTGGAAGTGTGGCTCCGGAGGTTGTGGAGGAGGCTGGGCAGTCAGAAGAAGACCCAGGCCCATCCCCTCTCCATCCTAGGGCACGCAGGGAGGAGAGGATAAGGGAGAGACGTGAATGGCGTGGTCTACAGGGGAGGAGAGGGCCTTGATCCTCTTCATGGGCTGCAGCTGTGAGAACTGGTTAAAAGGACGGACATGTTTATGGGCCAGTGCTGGAAACAAAGTGTGGAAATATTTCTAGTCTGTCGTTCCTCTCTGAGTTTGGCGTCCTTCCCAGTGTGTGTTCCGATCTCTGTGGACTTCTTCAAGCCCTTATCTTGCCTGGTTCCCTTCAGTGCTTCAATGTAGTTGGTGTTGTTTGTCCTCTTTATGACTTATAGGCATTTTTAGTTTAAATGGCATCTCCTCTTTTTCGGAACTGTTTATGAGGGAGTTTTTTTGTCTCCAGTCAAGGATATTTGGAGCTCTGAAGAAAAGTGAAGGAATAAAAGGGGCTCCACCTGTTTTTGTGACTGTGTTTATTTTGTATTTTGTGTTTATTTTGTATTTTGTAGCCATTTTTTACAAGTAGAGGGGAGGATTCTTGGATTCACAATTGAAGTAATTATTTTAGGCAGTGAGGATTTTACCCAGATGCCAAAGAAACCCAGGTCAGCACTGAGCCACAGGCCTTGGGCGACTCGTCTTCTCAACAAAAGTGAAGTTCTCCCTTCGCCTGTCCTGTCCAATTGCAGCTTGGGAGGAGGGAAAGGGGCATCCAGCCTGGATTAATCCCGATGTTCATCGAACAGGCGGGAAGCAGAGCAGATGCTTCCCAGTCCCACTTTCCATAGAGCGGAGCGTGATGGGTGCCGCTGTGTCCCCAGAAGCCCCTCAGCAGCACAGACCATCGGGAGGCTGCCGTTGTGTGCATTGTGTGCGTGAGAGCTCCTTTCTTTCACAAAGGCATCGTGGAGAATTCCTCTGTGTTCAGTTCATTATGAATATTTGAATGGTGTTAAATGGTTTGTTCTGACACAAGCCTGTCTCGTACTTGTTCTTAATTGTGGCTCATTAAGGCATCTTTGATGTGGAGAACGTTTTGATGTTCAGAGGAGAAAACAGATGGTTCCCCTTGCAGAGGTCTGGGTGGAAGCACAGAAGACGGACCACCTCCAGTTGCTTCAGCTGGGTGGAAATTTTTCTTGCCTTCCCTTCTCCTTTCCCTTTCCCTCCCCGAACCTTCCTAGATTGCATTCTTCTCTCACTCATTTGCTATGAAGAGGTCCTGTGCTGCCTGTTGGTACTAGCCCTACTTCACTGGGCTTCACTTGCTCAGTTTTAGGGAGGATGGAAGCAGAGGGTGGCAGGCTGGGCTTTTGCCCAAAGGTGCAGGAGAAAAGGGAACATTTGGCTTCTGCTGGCTTAGCTGCAGGTGATGGTTGCCAAGCCAACTCCTAGCAACTAGGGCCTGAGTTCAGCTTTAAAGAGATAAAAGAGAACTCAGGACGTAAGGAAGAAGTATTTCCCCTCCACAAATCCTCTTCCAGAAGGATTATATAAATATGTGGCTGAAGATTCCACAATAGAGGAGATTAAAATGTCACTTGCAGCAAGGGTACAATGGATCCATCTTGCAGATGTCGGGTTAAACTTCAACCTGGGATTAGACTCAAGAAGCTGGCCTCATCCCATTCTCCTTTGAATTTCTGATTGGGTGTGGAATGATATAAAAACCACACAAACACACAAGATGGGTGTCACACTTAGGACCCATTACCTACAAGAGACTTGGCACAAGCCCCCTCTCCCCCCTCCTGGTTTAAGGATGCGGAGGCCAGGCCTTCTGGATTTGGCTGGCTCCCATCAGCTGCTAAAATCTCTTTTGTCCCGAGACTGCAAAGCTGGGCTTGCTCTGTGCCACCTGGCTCTCTTTGGGGCTCAGCAGGGAGCCAAGTGCCTGGCAAGGCTGCCGCAGTTGGGTCAGGAGTGGGGGGGGGTGTCTGTCAGACCTGGGGGGGAGGCAGGGAGAGCGGCTTCCACACAAGGGGATGTCGACCTCCCCCCACTGTCTTGGTTGGCAGAAGTGCGTGAAATACCACAGTGACACCAACCAGCTCCTCATTGTTTTATGCTTTCATTTTTTCAGAGCGCAGTTGTGCTCCAAAATACGAATGCAATTCCCCTTGCCCCTCAAGCGATCAAGCGACATTTTATTCAGTCCCTATGAAAAGGGAAACTTAAGACAATTCCAGGATGCGTTGTCTGCAGAAAATTCTGCAGAGGTTCTTGCAATCTTGCTTCCCCCTCTTGCAGCAGGGCTTCTCCTGTCGGAGCCTCCCCAGGTTTTCATACCAGGGGACTTCAGGGAAAAGGTTCCGGGCCAACTGGGGAATACCAGACCTCTGTGGGAACCTTGGGTCTGCCCCGTCTGCCCCCCTCATTCAGGCTGTCGTGCCTTCCACTTCACCTTCACTTGGTGGCCTGACCTGGCTGAATAAGGAGGACCTTACTGCTAAGTTCTTGGCTGAGTTCAGGTTGTCACCTCTACCAGCCAAGTCTGGGAGGCCAATGAGGATGATCCCCTAATGTGTAACCTTTATGTAAACAGAAGGAAATGCTGCTTGAAGTGGTTTCCAAGAAAGATTGAACCACCACTTGTCCGAGATAGTATGTAGTCTTCTGTCTTGGGCAGGGGTTGACTTCCAAGACCCCTTCCAGCCCTGTGATTCTGATTCTCTGGATGCAGACACAGAATCGTCTCTGCCGCAGCAGAAAATGCAGCACAAAACCACTTTCATTGTGTTCTCCCTTGGATCAAAGTGTGCTAACACGTATTTAATTTCTTCTTCTGCTCCTGCTCCTCCTGCTGTCACTGTTACTGCACTGTAGGATAGTGTTTGGCAGGGGGAGATGGCAAAGTACAAAAATTAGGTTATTATTCTTTCATTTATATTTTTACATGATTTGCTACACAAAGCCATTCTGAAACTATAAAATACAAAACTGTCTATGGAAAGAAAACAAAAGCAGAAGCTGGCCATCAACCCCACATGCGCAAAGACGGAGGACTTCAGCAGACACCAGGGCATGTCCCAACAACTTGTAAGAGAGGGCCTGCACACACACACACACACACACCCCGCTGGTGGGCAACCTCAGGCTAGGTGACCCTGGGGACTGGACCACCGGCTCTACGACCACCACAGTGGTCCATCAGCATCTGGGGTCCTCGGTATAGAGCAGAGGTCTTCAAACTTGGCAACTTTAAGGTTTGTTGAAGTCCACACGTCTTAAAGTTGCCAAGTTTGGGGATCCCTGGTATAGAGACTCTGCCTGGGGTGAGAGGGACAAAGGGGCCAGCTGAAAAGGGCACCCTGGCACAGCCCATAACCCCCTATTGATGCACTGATACAATGGCCCTCATAAGGGACATCCAGGGCCTGCTTTAAAACAGCCATTTAAATTAAAAATCTCTTTCCCTTTTCAAAGTAGCCCGTTCCTTTGCTCAGAAAGTATCTGTTTTTGTTTTGTCTTCTAGTCAGTCTCTACTCTTGGCAATTGCCTGGTCTGGTCTCTGCAGTTTTCTTGGCAAGTTTTACCTGCATCCAAGGCCTAGGGGACCCTCCCCAGCCGAGGGGTTCCCAGCCGGCCTTGTGCCAAGGCAGGACTAGAACTCAGGGTCTCCAGGCTTCTAGCTAACACCAAGCAAAGCAATTCTGTCCTCGTCTTTGGTTAGCCTTTTTAAGATCCTTTCCTTTGAATCCTGTTTCTGGAGCAGCAGAAAACGCTCTTGCTCCATTGTGCATTTCCTTGGAGGATGCTTGTCCCCCTCTTGCCCTCTTCCCCCCCATCTCTTCTGCCTTCTCTGGGGCTCTGCTGTTGTGGTTCGCTGGCAGCCTGTGCAGACCGCAGTGGAATCGGACAGTGGGAAAGAAAGGGGATCAGTCTGGGAGTCTGGGGAGGACTCGGACGAGGGTCCTGCGTCCGATGCAGAGCTGGGGCCAGGACCATCTGGGAGTGGGGTGCTGCCTCTGGAGTCTGGCAGCAGTGAGGAAGAGGATCCAGGGGAGCCTGTTCCCAGTGCGCGTGTGTGCAGAGCTGCTATAAGGCGAGAGCAGCTGAAACAAAAGGGGCAACTCAAGAGTAAGGCTGGGAGGTGATTGCCCCCCCATGAGGCATAAAAGTCAGGCCAAGATGACGAAACCTTTGCAGGAAGCAAAGTCGTTCGGTTCAGATTCATTCTTGAAGCTCTTTGTGCTTCAATTGGTTTTTTTTTCTAGTTCATTTGACACTTCTGTTTCAGCAGCACTTCACAGAAAAGAAAGGTGGGTGTTTATCTCGAGGGACTGTTTGAGATTCATTACCGGCTGGGTATGAAAATAATTCCCAGCATTGCACTAAAACAAGACTTGCTTTTAAAATAAGCATGTGCGTAATTACGGTCTCAGAAGCCTTGGTCAGAACATCTGGCCTCCCTTAGCTCCCTCCCAGAATACCCCACCCATCCCCCTTTCTTGATTTGGGGGGTGGGGTCAGCATTACTTGGCATTCACATGCTGCTGTGACTGCTGCCGCCTTCAGATTCAGTTTTCTAGATTTCTGGACCTGTATTGAGTCAGATCTTCCGCTAACTATCTCTAACTCTAGATGCCCCAAAGCATTGCAGATCAAATCAAAGGAAATGAAATGAAATCAAAGCTTTATTTTGATTCTAGAACAGAATTTATGTGCATTTTGTCTCCACTGAAGTTCGTTCATGTTTTCATCTTCCCAGTCGTTTCGATTTTGGGAACGGCTTCCTCGGCCTTCTTTCCCACTGCTGCACCTCCCTATTCTCGACACGACTGTGGGGGTCCTTTTTGCAAAGCTTGGAAGTTGCTTCTGTTTGCAAACAAAGCTGTTCTGGGTGGTGTGGAGGGCAGCTGGGCTCTCAGGGGAGGCCGGCCCCCCTCTCCAGAGCAGCGGAGTTGGAAGCAGGGCCATTGTCTGCAGACTGCCCAGGCAGGCCTTCCTTCCTTTTCTAGCTCCGGTTTGCTCACCAAGAGCTCTTGGCCGGCTGCTGCCCAGCAGGATTTGTGGCGTGACTGCCCCAATGCAAGCAGGAGGGGACCCTCCCCCTTCGCTCCTGCTACACAGCAGTGAAGCCAACCAGAGAGGTTGGAGGATGGTGCCAAGAGAGCCTCAATGCCATAGGGGGCCTAGCAGCATTTGTCGGCTCATTCATCTTTCTTCAACTTGGGCTGATTCCCAAGGAGGACGTTTAGAGTTTCGGTCCCAAGTCGGGAAGAGAGATTGCAGTGGAAAATAGTCTGGATTCCCAGGAGGAAGGGAGGGGCTGCCTTCCAGAGCAGGGATCACCAATGTTTTGGACCTCAGGGTCCCCCAAACTCATAATTTTAAATCCCGTGGACCAGAGAACCTGGAAAAATCCCCAAAAAAGTCTGCAGGAAAATTTCCCACCCTGTTTCCCTACCAATCGATCATTCTTTATTTGGGATTGCAGGATACCGTCTCCAGCTCTGTTCTCAGGGAGAGGGAGAGGGAGACTTTTGGCTTCATGCAAGGAAAGCAGCAGAACTCTTTCTCTCCCCCAAACTCTGCCAGCAATGAGTCTTTGTGAGACTTGTTGTGCCAGCGCAGCCTCTTGGAGCAGGAGGCCTTGCAGGGTCCCAAAGACTCATTTCTGGCAGAGTTTGGGGGAAAGAAAGAAAGACTTTAGCTGCTTTCTATGTGTGCGGCCAAAAGCAGAGAAGGAAGAAGCGGAAAGAAGCAGCCCGGTGGCCAGGCGAGGTGCATGAGGTGAGTGGGGCAAGCTCCCCCCCCCTGTCCTTTCCCCCCTTCCCCTCACAACCTTGTGGTGTTCACAATGCAAGCCTTGTGTTCCCATGCAGCCTGGATTAATTGCTTTGGGGAGTGCTCTGGGGGTGACATTTCTCTGAAGACCACCAAAATTTTCTCGAGGACCACCAGTGGTCTCCAGCCCACTGGTTGCCGACCATTGTTCCAATGGGCCAAGAGGCAGAGCTGCTTAGAGAGTTTGTGCGAGAGAAAAGGGATGAAGAGGGATCCTCGTTCGCAGAGATTGTGTTTAATGGGAGTTTAAAGGCGTCTGCTTCAGTTTGGCAAAATTTCTGTCTGTAAGTGAGGAACATGAAATGAGCTTAGTGTATCTTTGGCTTTTGGAGCCTGGCAGGGACTTGGAGGGAATGCTGAACACCTATTGGGTGTTCCCTTTGGGGAAGTTGTGCCTGCTGTTACAGCTGTTGCATTGTCTGGGTCCATCCCTTGGAGCAGGCGCCTTCAGGCCACCCTCCTGCTCCAGGCTCCCAGCCTGCCTGCCCTGACTGACGCCAGCCTCTGTTTTGCAGAGAGATGCCAAAGGCCAGTTCCTGTTTGACCTGCTGTGCCATCATTTAAACCTCCTGGAGAAGGATTACTTTGGGATCCGCTTTGTCGACCCCGACAAGCAGAGGGTGAGTCCCGGCTTGGTGCTTTGGGTCAGTGCAGCTGTGGGCTCATTGAAGGACTAGCTTAGGGTTACCCTCACGAGACGACAGGGAATCAGTCGACAGGAACGGTCTTTATCTGATCCACGGACTTAAACAGTAGCCTGCTAGTCCTTTCTAAATGAAAGAGAGTGCATAATCTTATACACTCTTATCAAAGAGGAAGAAGAGGAAGAAGCAGAGGGCCAGCTTGGGAATAATGGGGAATGAAGACCCTTGACGACCTCTCTGTCCAATGCAGACACTCAGTAGAAGTGGCCGGCTAAGCGATGGTCCAAGGTCAGAGAAGGAGCTCTGTGTGTGTGCATGTGTGTGCTTCACCTGGACCGAGAGAGCAGCCTTTCTTGCTCTCTGAAACCGCTTGTGATGGAAGCTCTGTTGCCGATGAAGACCCTCCACAGAACAGCACTTTCCGTATTGACTGGATTTGCAGCAGTGCAATTCAAAGGCTCCGGGTGATAGGAAACAGCGCAAGGCAGCCTCCTTAGAAAAGACTCGGCATGGTGAAGCAGTCAAAATCAAAGAGCAGCATACTTACAACTCGCAGGAAAAACTCGATGCTGCTGCTTCGTCCTCCAAAACTCCCCGTTTTAAAAGTTTATGAAAAGCCCAAAAAAGTCGATCGAAGGGAGTTGAGGTGCCCTCCTCCAGTCTGGGCCCAGCATTATTGCTGGGGTAGAATTGCCTGCCCAACGAGGCGAGGAGGGAGAAATCCCCAAGGATGCCAATTGCGCTGCCCAGACGGCTGCTTTCCCTACAGAGGGGAATCTCGCCTGGAGGCCGTGAGCCCAGCGCCAGCCTTCCCCTCCTCGGTCACAGCACCTGCTCCAAGAGGGGTCCGGAGGAAGTGGTTAGAAAGCTGGACAGGACACACCCTGGAGCTGCATTGTCAGCCTTGGGGACACTGCCTGAGCATCAAAATAATGTGAGGCTGGCCAGAAAAATCCACCTCCTTGGGACCCCCCTTGAGACTGTCCTATGCTGAGCTTCTGGGACAAAATAGGGCAGAGGCAGAGGGAGCATCCCAAGTCACTTGCTTGCTCAGGTGTCCAGGATTTACAGCCACAAACCTTGCTCGCATTGCAAAGATCAGGATCTCGTCTTTTGAAAAGAAGCTATAACAAAGATCTCTACAAGATCCCTGCACGGCTCCTGCTCAGCCCCAAACACTTTGTAGCCAGCCCAATTTTATCACCAAAGTCAAGGGGGGGTTTTTTTTTGGGGGGGGGGGGAGACAGTGCAGCCCCCCCCCTTTCTTTGCTAGCTTTTGAATCTCTCTCTCTCTCTCTCTCCTTCAGCACTGGCTGGAATTCACGAAGTCTGTTGTGAAGCAAATGCGATGTAAGTATTTATCTTTATGCATTTATTTATCTTTTATTTATTTATCTTCAAATGTTTACTTATAGGCAGTGAGCCGGCATGCCTCTAACTTGGCAATGGGTGAGGGTCTGGATCTCTGAAGGGGGGAGGGGTAGTTTGCAAAGAGGGAGGAAGTGGGGAGACGAGAGGCAGCTGGGTAGGAGACAGAGGAAGAGAATTAGGATGGCCACTCCTTAAAAATCTCCCACAATACATCCATTAGGGTTAGAGTTCTCTAGCTTTAGTCTGGCAAGATTCTGTCTGTAGAGTGGAAGCAATTAAACTTGGGCTGGATTGTGTTACGTTGTTCTTGGGCTGCACCTGACATCAATCTTGCCAGACTCTTACTGCCCCCCAAAGAGAGGGGAACTCAAGCATGGCCACGGATCCACAACACTGGTAACTCCATAGCAGCTAGCAGAGGTCTTACCCCAGCACCAGCAGCAGATGGACGGGCAGGTCGATCCTTCGTAAGCCACAATGATGCAGCTGTTGCAGCAGGCCAGGCAAAAGGTCCAGCAGCTGTAGCTACACTGACAACAACAGCACAGCCGATCCTTGTGCGCTCCCAGGGCAGCTGGGAGTGAAGGAGTGTGGAAAGGACATAGACCAACTGAGCACCTTCCTTACTCGGTGCGAGATGCTCATGGACAGGAGAGCCAACTGGCCAGGCAGGGTGAACTTTTTTTGAAGCTTGTTGGCGGGGGGGGAGGGTTAGCAGCAAAATGGGCCATTGGACTGATAGAAGGCAAGTATCAGAAGTTCCTCAGGAGATTTAGAGGCCATTTTGGTGATCCCATTCAAGGCTCACAGCCAGTGGCAAGATTTGGAAACTTCACTGTGGTGCCCTCTGAACCTCTCTCAACGTGGTGCATCAGTAGTCTTGTTGCTTATCTTCTTGACTTGATGGGATCCACTGGGTTGAAAGAAGTGCCGGCTTTTCCAAATGGATCCTGGCTGGATTTGTAACTGAGCTAGAGATAAGATCTGTGTCTGTTCCTCAAAGTGACTTCGTTTCTCTTTATAGAACATTATATTCTCCAGTTTCTGATGAACAGTTTTCAATTTTTCTTTTTTGACCGACACAAATCTTCTTTTTGTTCTGGATGAAATCAGTTTTTGCTAAGCTAGATTGCGGTTACACCGGGAGGGTGAAGGCTCCCATGGGCCTGGGGCTGATGGGCTCCTGGAGGCTCCCTAGCCCACCTGAGACCCTTTTCTCTTCTGCAGCTCAGCCCCCGTTCACCATGTGTTTCCGAGTGAAGTTCTACCCCACCGACCCAGCTGCTCTGAAAGAGGAGATCACCAGGTAAGGCAGGGAGGGGCCTTGTCCCACTTTGGGCTGGCCAGAGGCAAAGCTACTGGGAGCCCTGGAGGGCCTTGGCTTTGCCTCTTGCTCTGATGCCTCAGTGGGGAACGAGAGACAGGAGGAAGAGGTGACAGCAAGGAAAGATGGAAGGAAAAGAAACGGGTGGTTACTTTTCAGCAGGGCTCCCTTTGCCAGCAACACCTTCCAGGGAGAGTCCAATTCGGCTTCTGAGCCTCCTGCTGGAAACGACGGGGGAGTTGGCTTGTTTATGTGGAGGTAGAAAGAAGGTCCGTGAGAATTTGGAACCGATTAGGTGGTCAGTCTCCTCCTAGATCCTGTGGTTGGGCTCCTCTCTTCTTCTCAAGGGCTGCTGAGATGGCTTCCAAAGCAGAAAGGGTGGATCTTTCATTTTTACAACTGCCTTCTAGCTGTACTTAGTCTGTCCCTCAGGGGCATCCCTAGATCATGGGCCCATTCCAGGTTCTTCCTTCTTTCCCCTCACCCCATCATGGCTTGTGTGGTCTTCCACTGCCTTCAACCCAACCCAACCAGCTGGTTGCCGTCGTGTTTAGCCGAGCCTGTGAAAGTGCTGGCTGAGGCATCTGGTTCAGAAAAGGAAGGGAGGCGTGGAAAGGCTCCCTGGCAGGGATCAGGGCAGTCAGAAATGCAGCCCTCTTCAGATCTACCTGGGAGGGAGAAGCTGGGTGAGAACCGGCCACCGGAAGAGGCCCCGGAAGGATGGAAGAAGGCCCCAAGTGGCTTCTGTGGAAGGCGCAGGGAGGAAGGAAGGAAGGCACTCATCCCTCTCGCTCTGGTTCCCCTGACAGGTATCTCGTCTTCTTGCAGATCAAACGAGATCTGTACCACGGGCGTCTCCTCTGCAAGACCTCGGACGCTGCTCTGCTGGCTGCCTATATCCTCCAAGGTAGGGAGGCCTTTGGGAGGGAGGAATGCCCCCCCACACACACACACACCAAGGCTCCTTTGCAAGCTGCCCCCAAGTAGCAGAGCTAAGCCTGGCTGCCTTGAAGCCCTTTTGCCCCCAGGTCAGGGGGGGGGGGAATTTTTCCATCACTCCCCTCATTTTCTTCCCAGGGAAAATAGTTTAAGGAGAAGAAGAGGGCAAGTTTACCTTTTTCTGGCAACCCTTCTGGGGCTGAAAGGGATCCTGCAAATAAACATCAGGCATTGCAGCCAATCAGCTTCCCGGTGAATGTATTTGCTTAAGGCAGGGGAGGGGGGGGGTCCCCAAACTTGCCCACTTTAAGACTGATGGGCTTCAACTCCCAGAATTCTCCAGACGGCTATTTATATGTGCCCACACCATGAGGATAAATGACAAGTTTTGGAGATGGCTTATTATATGCTGGTTGCTGATGAAAGCAAACTGGCCTCTTGCTATGATATTGCATGTTGTTTTCCTCATTATCCTCGTTTTTACTGCTTTGTTGCCAGTGTAAAGTTGCTTCAACATTTTGCTAAAACTTTCTAAAGAAGGGGGGGCAGGGAAGTGTAGATGAGCAAATGGAATGAAGAATATGATTTGTTCTGTATCTAGAGACAAAAGGAGAGGCAAAGCGGCGTTTTGGAAAGTGAAGATGACAGGAGGAACTTGTTGAGCTTGGAAAGCAGCTCTGGATTCATATTTTTTAGAGAACTTGAGGATAAAAAGTGTTAAAAAATAAACACAATGGTTAAACTTCACTCCATGCATTAAGTCAGAGGTCTCCAAACTTGGCCACTTTAAGACTGGTGGACTTCAATTCCCAACATAGCTGGCTGGGCAGTTCTGGGAGTTGAAGTCCACCAGTCTTAAAGTGGCCAAGTTTGGAGACCCCTGGGTTAAGGGGACATTTCTAAAACAACCCACCAAGGATCCCCTTTGCTTACATTTGCCAAAGTCAATAATTATTGGTGATTTCTGTTCTTTCTTTCAGCCGAAATTGGTGACTACGATCCTGGAAAACACCCAGAGGGATACAGTTCCAAGTTCCAGTTTTTCCCCAAACACTCTGAGAAATTGGAGAGGAAAATTGCCGAGATCCATAAAATTGAGCTCAGGTGACTCTCTTGGTAGCTGTTTCTGCGTGTTCATTGGTTTCCTAGATGGTGAAAAAGCAGCTTTGCTGGCTGTGGAACTCTGGGAGTTGAAGTTCGCCAGGCTTCCAGGAGCCAAGGTTGGAGACCCCTGCTCTAGAGTGTCCCTAGAACAAGGAGCAGCTAAAAACCAAGGCTTCCTTTAGCTCTGTCACACTTCTGGGGTCAGAAGGTGGTTTCACTAATAAAAGGCAGGGCTGTTTATGAACCACTCCAGGGCATTGCTTGATCCAAGGAAGGAGAACACAGAACCGGGCAAGGTTGGTGAATAGGTGGAAGCATCTCTGGGGTGGCGAGAAGCCAGACGAGGAGAACACCTGGTTTGTGCGCAGGTGAAATGGCCCTTTTCAAAAACAAATGGTCTGGTCCAGCAGGTGCCAATACAGCCAGATTGCAATTTAATCCCATAGAATTCCAATATGACTTTGCAGTTGGGACTGTAAATCTAAGAATTAGCTGAGCTGGGCCTGCAGACCCCTTAAGTTTTACCCCATTGGGCAGGTGACATTCTGGCTTCCAGGCCCCTCCCTGCTGGGGAAAATCGTTCCCCAGTTTACTCAAGCAGATGGGAGAGGATTGGGACCTCCTCCTCATCTCCCACCCCCGGCTTCCTTCTCTCCACTGCATTGTTACCTCTTGTGTTGTATTACTGGGCAAGACAGTTGCATTTCACATGATTCAAGAGGCTTCTTAAGAAATCACATATTTAAGCACTTCTAGCTATTTACTGAATTTGCATCTTGTCAGAATATTTAAGGTTGCCTTTCATCCTGACAGTTCTCTGGCTGGGCTAGGAAAGCAAAATGAAAACCATCAATAACACCAAACTAGGCATACAAAGTTGGCATTGGCCCAATACAATATGCTGCCTCGTCCTGCCCCCACAGAGCTGCTGTGGCCACTGGGCTGCTTCCCTGGACCCCGGGTGGAGGGGCCCCCCATCTGCTGGTGCCTTGCCCTGAGCACACCCTTGGGTAGCTGCGGCTTTCGAAGGCAACCAGGCCGCAGTGGCTCTGCTCAGGTCTGTTGCCAGGCTGGCCCGCTGCCTTGGAGCCAGGGGTGGGATTCAAACTTTTTAACAACTGGTTCTGTGAGCGTGGCTTAGGTGGTGGACGTGGCTTGGTGGTCATGTGACTGGCTGGGCATGGCCAATTCAACATCACTCACATCGAGGCACGCATCTCCTCACCTGGCCTCTCATAACTGTGGGGATGCTGCTACAGTCGTAAGTGTGAAAAATGGTCATAAGTCACTTTTTTCAGTGCCATTGTAACTTTGAATGTAACTTCAGTGCCATTGTAACTTTGCTCCACACAAGCAAAGTACCAGCAAAGGAGGGGGAAAAACTCAAGTGACGTTCCTGAGACAGGAAGTCTAGTCCTGCCAAGAACGTAATAAGGGTTAACAGAGAGGCAGTTTCTGTAAGCAACACCAGAATGTTTCCTTCCTGCCTTCCTTACAGGATTAGCCCAGTAATTTCTTCTAACAACTGGTTCTTAGAACTGCTTAGAAGGTTAACAACCGGTTCTAGCGAATAGGGGCGAACTGGTAAAATCCCACCCCTGCTTGGAGCCCTCTTCAGGCAGGGCTTGAAGCTTGATGTCATGGGATGACTGCCCTCCCCCCTCTTCTCTTCCAGTGGGCAGACCCCCGCAACAGCCGAGCTGAACTTCCTCAGGAAAGCACAGACCCTGGAGACGTATGGAGTGGACCCACATCCCTGCAAGGTACATGGTGGGGGCCCCCATCGTCTCCCTGACTTCTTCTGCATTCACGGCCCACACGGGCAGCAATTAATGGGGCAGTGGCTGCCTTTGCCAGCCCTGGCATTGGCCATGAATCCCCCCTATTAAATAGCCATGGAAGACAGGCAGCCCCTCACCTGCTGCCCACATCCTCCTCTCCACAACGCCACTGTGCCCCCTCCCTCAAGCAGACCTTCACCCTCTTCCGCTGCCCCGCTGGTTTTGTAGGGCTCCCCTGTTGGGCCAGATTTAAATTGCTGATTGACAGCAATCTGCTTGGGTGTGGAAGCAACACTGCCGCCTCCTCCTCCCCCTTTGTCAGCAGTGAGTAGAGAGAAATGGACCCAGCTGCATTTAAATGCCAACCACGAGTCAAAACATTTGAAAGGAAATTCTGCAGCAGGAAGGAAAAGCAGTTTAAGAAGGTTCTGCAGCAGGAAGATTCCTGTCAGGTCAGCTGGATCGATTCCTGCTGTGTCTTCAGTATTTAAGTCAGTGTCAAGAAGGACAACCGGCACCTGGGTGATGTGAGGTTTCCATGCGTGCCACACGGCGTCTCCCGTCTCAGAGAGCTACCTCTGTCGCCTGGCCCGAGCATGGCCCACAGGGAGCCCAGCTCTCCCAGTGGGACCCCGGCCTGCGGGGCCGCTGCTTTGCATGGCAAGTGGCAGTTTCCTTGCCATGGAATAAGCCCGGCCATCCTTCGAAATAAAGCAGGAGTTTAGGAACTCGGTGATGAGAAAAGCTGGCAGATTGCCCGGGGGGGTGTCAAAATCCTTCCTTCCCAAAATGGAGGGCAGGGATGAGGGGCAGAACCTTCTACTACAGTCAGGCCTCATTCTGGGCCTTAATTGTTGTCGTCTTTGGCATTGTCTTCATTTGCTCCAATTTTCAAACCACTTACTTAAACATATAATTTATGTAGCACAACCATAATTTAAGGCTGGTGAGCAGTGATTACTTGAAACTCAGACTTGGGCAGGATCCAACTGTGAAAGTGCTGGCCAGCACTCTTGTTCTCTCTCTCTCTCTCTTTCTGTCTCTCTCTCTCTTTCTTTCTCCCTCCCTCCCTTTCTCTCTTTTCTCTCTCTCTCTTTCTGTCTCTCTCTCTCTTTCTTTCTCCTTCTCTCTCTCTCCCTCCCTCTCTCTTTCTCCCCCTGCTTTGCCTTCCATCCAGCAACTGGCAGGGGACAAACCACTCAACCCAACTATGGCAGAGATCTCAGCAGTTTCCAAAGGCAAGTCTTCAGGCTGCTGCCTTGTCATTTGTGCTCCAAATCAATTCTGAAGTTTATTTATTTACTAATTTATTTAATCCATGTCCACCCAGTTCGCCACAAAGCGAGCTGACAAGGTCAAGCAATAAAACTATGCGCAAACACTCTGCATGCTGCACACAATCCAGTCACAATAACATGACGGGAGACGCAAACGTGGCAAAATGAGGGGAGGGAGAGAAGACGTGTGCAGGGGGTGAGGTGGGGCCTACTACAGCCCCCTCTGGGGTCATCCTCTCCATTGGCAGAGCCAGGTTTTCGAGCCTGTATGGAAGGCCAGGAGGGTGGGAGCAGATCGGTGCTCCAAAGGGCAGGAGCCAGCCAGAATCCCTTGACTGAGGGGGCCCGTTGCCTGCCTCCTCTGCCAGCGTGGGTGGCAGCCGTCCCACTGGGATGGCTCCTCAGGTAATTGGATTCCCCCCACCCCCCAGGCTCTAAAGGTAATGACCAACACCTCGAAGTGCTCCTGGAAGGAAACTGCCAGCCAGTGCAGCTCAAGGATCAGCAGGCAACACATGGGCCTTTCTAGGGGCCCCAAAGGCTGCCCACATGGCCACATGCTCTGCCAGCTGTCGCTTCCGAATGCTCTTCAAGCCTTGATGGGGCTCAGCATGAGAGGGACTCATCAGGCAGCCGCCATGGCTGCATTCCTGTCCCTTTATAGGGCAGCAGAAGGGAGATGGTTTGCGGCTGCCTTTTTTCAACTTCCGACTGCCCGGGGTCCCCGAGAGGTCTCCCGCCCAGCCCAACCCAATCAAATGGAGTTTTCTCCTCCCTTTTGCTTTCAGAGCCTCCCCGTTGTGGGGGCGCTGGGTTGCATCCCTGCAGCAGGTGGTGCCACCCCCGAATGCCACCTCCGATGGCCTTTGTGCCCAGGGAACCTTCCCCAGTCCTTCCTTTGGCTCGCAGGGCCCAAGGCAGAAGCTTCTGGATAATGAATAAAGGGGGACTACTGGCGTTATACGGAAAAGCATCAAAACATAAGATTAAAATGTTTAAAATATTGAAACATTTTAAAAAATTTAAGAAGGCAATAATAATTAAACTCTGTAAAATTAGTTGGCAAAGGTAAAGGAAGGGCTCTCACGGCCCTAAGCAACCCCACAGCTGCCTGCTCCTTGGTCGGGATGGATGATCTCACCCAGCGGTTCCATGTAGGTTTTCAAAAGGAGCAGAGAATGCCCTGAGCCTTGTGGATCTCCCCCCCCCCCCCCACAAAGCAGGGACTGTGAGCTGGACTTCTTGCCCCCTATTAACACCGATTGGGACCGGCCTTGGAGGAAGAAGGTAAACATCACAAAACTGGGCCAGCCACTCCCAACTCCTTAAATTGAGCCCAAAGGGTACCGTGGTTGATGGCACTGAGAGTTTCCAAGAGGTCAAGAGGAACCAGGATGCTCATTGCACTCCTGCTAGAGATCCCCCAGAAGTGGACCCAGGCCAGTTTCCGTCCCATATCTGGCCCTGAAACCTGATGGAAAAGGCCCCCAACCATCCATTTCCTTCAGGATCTTCTGTAGTTGCAGCACCACCACCTTCTCAATCACCTTCCTTAAAAGGGGGAGATAGAGACTGGACAGAAACTGGAGCTCCAGGAGTGGCTTCTTGAGTGGGGGGCAGCAGCACCCCTCCGAAAGGAGCTGGGATCACCAACAAGGATGAATTCTCCACTGCTCGGACCTCCTGGGTGGCCTTCACCGGCCAAGGGGGGCACAGGTCTACCACGCAGGAGGTGGCCTTGCATTCCACAGGGTCCTGTCCACTTCCTCAGGTCCAACAGAATCAAACCGTTCCCAGGGCATCTCCACGGGACTGGCACCACCCTGGGAACGAATCCGGGCAATTTCATCCTCCAGGTGCCTGGGAAATTTCTCTGCATGGCCCTGTGGATGGATCTCGGGGTCAGCTTTTCCAAGGAGGCCTGAGTGACCCTAAAAAGGCTGCTTTCTGTGGGTGCCATAAGGACAGAGAACTAGGGCTTCACTTTGCCACCCCTGCCATCCCCAGATAAACAGCAGCAGCAGCAGCTTTAACTCGTTTTCAGCTGAATTCGTTCCTCATTTTCTCCCAGCGGCGCTCTGGGTGTCTTTCAACTCCTCCGTGAACCATGAGAAGAAACAGGGCTGATGGGCCAGGAGAGACCTTGAACGCCCAAGCCTAGCAGATTCCCTGTTCCAGGCGGCTGCCGGGGCCTCTGCAGGACCGAGTGGCCGATGGGCAGGATTTCCCCCCAGCGCTCTTAGGAACCTGATTGAGTCCATTAGCCACCAGGGGTTGGAGGGCAGACCAATCAAACGGGCCCAGCTTCCCTGCAGAGCAGGTATAGCTCGGTCTATACGATTAGGATTTCTTTTAATTTGGGTGTCTTATATAGATTCTATGAATAAATAAACCCAAACATCGGATGTGGTATCAGGCCACCAGTTGGATTCTAGTCTAAGAATGGTTTCCGGTTCAAGTTGAAATTTACTTTTAAGGTTCAAAGTTAGTTTAGACACTTTCCCAGTGGGGCACAAAAGGGCCCCTGCATTGGGCAGTAGGAACAGCCTTGAGAAACGGAAGGAAGGGCAGCAGCCAAAGCGATGCTCAGGGAAAAGAAATTTGGGTCCAGGGCAGGGAGGTAATGTGAGAAAGTGTCTCAAAAGATAAGGGAAGGGACGGGACCTAGTCAGGTTTGGAGGATTCTCTTAATGTCACCTTACAGAAAAGTAAAGTTTGCATGTGTGACTCTGCTGTACCTTTTTCTGGGACCTGCAGCCAAACATGCTGGCCCTACCCAGAAATAAACCCTCCCAGGTGGCTTGGAGAAGAGGGCCCTGATGCCTCCAGGCAGGGCATGAAAGTGGCCCCTTCGGGTCAAGGCCAGGAAATGGCTCTGGGCAGCTGCCTCCCCAGGTGGAAGGGAAGTGGCATCCAGGGTTCGAGAGCTGCGGAGCCTCAGTGTTCAACACGGGGCACCCGGCTTAAGAGTCCTGGTGGCCAAAGAGGCTGGACTCTGGCCAGCTCCACCACCAAGTGCTGAGTTTGCCTTCAACCGTGGCCTCGCTCGGTGAGCAGCTGCTGGTGTGTTGCAGGATGTGTCCGGAAACGCAGCTTTTCTGGCCTTCACCCCGTTTGGATTTGTGGTCCTGCAGGGAAACAAGCGAGTTCACTTCATCAAATGGTGAGTTCTGTGTGTGAAACCTCTTCCTCTCGTTACACAGGAGGGAGGGAGGCTCCCCCAAATATAGTGGCATCATCAGCTCCCCCTCTAGCCCCCTCCCCATGTTTGTCTGTGGCCTCTGCCACAGTGGCAGCCTCCCCCCCCCCCCCGCCCCCAAGACTACTCCTGCAAGGAGCTTTGGTGCCGGATCTTACCTGACCGCCCCCCATCCCCCCCCTTGGCTTGGCCTCACCCTCCAGGGCAGACCTCATTATTTCCTTGTCTTTTTTTGTGTGAAGAAGTAGTTTACCAAATTAAACAGTACAGAAAAATAAAGAATATAGGAAAGCAGAAAAGATATAAAAAGAAAGATAGGAAAGAAAGAAACACAGAAAAAAGTGAACACTATAGATTCAAAGAAAGAAAGAAAGAAAGAAGAGATGCTGCCCCTCCTGAGGTCAAGATGCCTTCCATGGCCGCTGCTGCTTTCAGCCTGAGGTCCCCTGCCCTGAGCCACAAATGTTCACCTTCGACCTGCAGCTGCTCTCCTTTTCCCCAAGAAGTTTCACTTTCACCTTGTGTTTTATGCAGCTTGATTTAAAATCTCTGCCCTTTGCCAGAGCCTGTTCCGCGCTGTGTCTGGGCCAGCCCTTGTCATGCCACACAGGAGGGATTGGGGCAGTTTCCCCTTTCACGGAGGTGCTTTTCTTTGGCTTTCAGGAACGAAGTGGCCAAAATAAAATTTGAAGGCAAGACGTTCT
Organism: Hydrophis major; assembly: GCA_033807585.1. Lineage (NCBI taxonomy): Eukaryota > Metazoa > Chordata > Lepidosauria > Squamata > Elapidae > Hydrophis > Hydrophis major. Next base: position 21,692,279 of record CM066337.1, on the reverse strand, counting down.
ATTTATACGTAAGTCAGAAAGAGGTGAGTGCCTTCCAAAGGGATCTGCTTAATGAGACCAAACAAATCCAGTGGTATCTCTGCCGGCCGATTGCCCAAGAGACCTCCAGAAGTTGCCTGGATCCAGGTTAAATTCCGTATCACCTTATTAAAGCAACCGTCAGGCTGAGAAACTGGAGCATTTCCAAATGGACTAGCAGAGCTTCCTTGGTTCTAGGCTCCATTGAACCCGAGAGGAACCCAGCCCAGGTAGACCCAACTTGATCCATAGTCTGCTGGTCAAAAGGGATGGAGCCAGTGTGGATGGATCGACCCACTTGGGTTGTGGAATGCTGAGCATTCTCACCACTGGCTGGAGAAAAAGTTCTCGGGCTTCCAGGCCTCCCCCTGAACAAACAGCAGGACCCTCCGAATTGCTGGGCCCCTGGAGCAGCCTTCTCGTCCTTGCAAGGAGGGTGCCGCACCTGAAGCTGGCCAACTGTGGCCATTGTCTCCTTGTAGCTTTCTTTAAGGAGGTTTCTCTTCACGTTGCTTCAGGGCTGACCCAGCCTAGAACGAAGGGGCCAGGGTGTAGAGATAGTTGAGTTTTGCAGCCTAAATTTTAAATTCTTTCCCCTGGGAGTCAAGGACCTTGGTGGGGGTGTTCGAAAGGTGGAGACTGAGGTCACCTAGCAACTGGACTACATGCTGATTGGACCGTGTGACTGGTGACTTTGGGGAAAAATAACAAAGTTTTATTTTTAATTGGGTGTAAAACCAGCGGGAACTTAGAGCCGGTTTTCCATCAAGCCTGGGCCAATTTAATATGGCCCAATAACATGTTCTTTGAGGAATATGCCTGCCTCGGGGTTCTTATTGAAGGGGATGTATTACCTGGACAGAGGGTCAGGGGCCAGGGCCAGGGCTTGTGGGACTTGAAGTACGAGGTCTGCCTCCTCAACCCTATAAGGGGGCCGAGGCCAGAATCTGCACTGGAAAATCTTTGATCTTTGGGGTCTAAAGGGCTGCACTTATTGCCAGGCGGAGGGAATAGCTGATCCTTTTCTCCACCACTTTCCAAGATCAACCCCCCCACTCCCCAGATATTTTGCACCTCCCAAAGGCCAGGAAGTGGGGGGAGGCAGAGGGATGAGGAGGAGTTCAGGGCAGTGCTGGGTGGGGAGATAAATAAATATTGGGGTTAGGAAAGCCTGCCCAGTTCAGGTATTTAAACGAAGCCTCCTTTCCCAGACTCTGGTTGGGAGCTCTTGGTGTCTGCTTTGTCAGAAAGCCGCAGGGGTGGCCACCCGTTTAATAGGCATTGCAGCACATGAAAAACCAGAGTGGGACTTGGATGGCACGATGTAGGGAATAGGGAAGGCGAAGATAAAGGATGCTATGCAGGATACCCTAATCGGAGCCCCGGGCAAAAGGGACTAAAGCAATTGTGAAGTCTCGAATGCCCAGGTAACATTTGGAAATGGCTCAGGCTCCCCCTCTGATTCACTGGACCATAACGAGGAGGAGGAACCTCACAACCAGAGTAGCAAAATTCGGTTCTGAGAGCCCAGCTGAATCAAAGCAGTTTCAGCCACACTGTGAGCGTAGAGTTGGTTTCCTTTCTGTGGCTACTACAGAACTGGATCTAAACCATCCATGTTTTTGTTCACTTAATTATGTTTTGCGTGCTTTCTTTCCAACAATATGAAGAGCACCTGTAAATTAACTGCAAGGATTTTTCTGGGATTTTGACAGGAAAAGAAAATTGTTCTGACCTATTTTGCTCCAACTCCTGAAGCCTGCAAGCATCTCTGGAAATGTGGGATTGAAAATCAAGCCTTTTATAAGTGAGTAGAGGATGCATTTTCCAGGATTGCTTTCTGTCCGTGGGAAGGAACTGGAGCAGCTGTTACCAATCCAGAGCCACTCAGCCCAAAGTGGCAGTGACCTTTCCTGCAGAAACCTGCCCCAGGGTTGGTTTCTCTGCTGCTGCCCCCTCTTGCCCTGCAAATGGGCACCTAATCTGGTGGATGATCCCTCTGGCTTCTGCTGGGAATTATTCCCGTCTCCCAGACGAAGCATGGAAGTCTGAGAAATTAAAGCATCTGTAAGAAAGAATTTCTCATGAAGAGCATCTGCTGTCCCATAAGTGTCTTGTGTCCATATCTCAAGTTGTCTTGTCTTTTGGAGCACGTGAATTTCCTTTGGCTCTGTGTGCCGCCTGGACCTGTTTGAAAATCATGCGTTCAGGCAGCCTCCTTTTTCCTTATGCTAAGAGGGGACGCATAGACCAAGGGTCTTCCAACTTGGCAAGTTTAAGGCTCCCAGAATCCTTGAGCTAACATGACTGGAGGAGGAATTCTGGGAGTTGAAGTCTACAAGTCTTAAAGCTGTCAAGTTTGGAGACCCCTGGCATAGATAGATCCTCTGGGGTTTTTTTTAGAAAGGGGCTGGAAAGTGGCCACAATAATTGCTTGAGATTGATGCATCTCCTGGAAGAGGTGAAACTCAACTCATTCCCTGCCTTGTCGAACCAAAATCCTCCAAGAGTGATTTGCAGAAGGGAAAGAGGTCAGTCACCCCACCTTCCCTCCATTCATCAGTTGAGGGGACAAAAATGGCTAACATAAAATGAACAGAAAAGAGATTAATACTGAAATTAGCAGTGATGATCCTGGTAAGAAAGACGTCTCTGGGCAAAGTGCCAATCCCCAAGCAGGATGTTTCTTGGCCGGGTCAGTGCAGGCGATGCCCTTCCTGTATGCCAAGCAAAGGCAATTTGGAAAGGTCTCCATGGCGGCTCTTCCCGCCAGGCAGGTTTCCACTGCAGGGCAGTGAAAAGTGTAGGGGCTTCGCAGGTAAGACTCTCCCCTTTGAGAGAGGGGGCCTTGCAGGAGCCAGGCTGGCTGTCCTTTAATCACAACTTCTTGGGGGGGGGGGGGGTTGTTGCTCCTGCATAAAGCAATTTGGCCCAGTAATGAAGACAGGGAGAAGTGCCATGAAGCCTGGGCAGGTCAGGTGGCATTCTGCCCGTGACTGGTGAAAGGCTCCCCTGGGGCAATTCTGAGGAGGCGGCACATCCCTTTCAGGGCCAAGCAGCCACATGTCCATAATGGGCATTGTGTAAGCCTAAAGCCGGACACATTTCCCCTTGCGCTTCTGAGCTGCGCCGATGTACAGGTGCCACTCCTGCAAGAGAAGCCATCCTCTCAGCTTTGTGGCCATTAGCAGCACCCAGGCCAGAGGCTCCCCCAGGGGCGTCTTTCTTTCTGCTGGTTCTCGGAGCCTTTGCTTCATTTTCAGCACGTGGGAGTGAGAAGCTTCCCCAACGCCCCTTTGCTCCCCTCGCAGCCCTTTCCAAGGCCAAGCAAGTCTTGCTCGAGAGCCGGGGGGCTATTCGATCCCTTTCCCCACCTCTGCTTCTTGCTTCAGGTTGGAGAAATCCAGTCAAGTTCGCACCGTTTCCAGCAGCAACTTATTTTTCAAAGGGAGCCGGTTCCGATACAGGTAAATGATGACTGTGAGCGTCTGTGGCTGGGTCTGTTTTGACGCATACCTGGATGCGTGAATTCTGAGAATTGATTAAGGGAGGTGATAGCAGAGTTGAGCTGGGCCTGTTCAGTCCTGGCCTTTCTGAGGTGCCCCTTGCCAATGCCAGAGCTGCCGCCACTTGGCTCTTCCAGAATAAGCAAGGCTGACCAGGCACTCTTGCCAAGCTGGGCACCAGGTACCCAATCTGGTAACTACTAGGAATTAAACGCTTTAGCCTTGAGTGAGACTGCAGATCCAGTCTGCTCATGATGGAGAAGCACTGCCAGGCTCCTGACTTTCAGGATGAGAAGGGGGTGGGAGTTTGCCAGCAGAATCTCAGGCTGGGCAACTGCCATGCTTGTCACCTGCTCTGCTCTCCAACCTCTTTCAGCGGCCGAGTTGCCAAAGAAGTGATGGAGTCCAGTGCCAAAATTAAGAGGGAGCCTCCGGAAATACACAGGTAAGGCAGCTATGGAGGAGCGAAAGGGTCCAAGGGCTGCCCTGAGCAGGAAGGACAAAGACAGGGGTGGTGGGAGTCGGAGCAGGCTGGACCTTCTTCCTTTGTGGTGGGAAGAGAATGCTGCTTCCTCCCTCCCTTCCTTTCGCAGGGCTGGACTGGTTCCCAGCCGCAGCTGCCCCTCCATCCCCCACGGACCCCGGCTCAGCAGCGTTCCCAGGACCCGGAGGAGGGCTGTCCACATCTCCATCATGGAAGGTGAGTTGGCTGCTCCTCCTGGTGATAATCCTCATTTAGCAACCACATATTTAGGTCATTAACCATACAAACTTGGTCATTCATCGCTTGAGAGAAACAATTGCTACCCATTGAAACCATGACTGGTATTTACAATCTTTCTTCAGCTTTCCTTTGCTTTGCAGGCATGCAAAGGTTGAAAATGGGAGGATTGGCCATAAAGTTACTTTTTTATAACTTGTTTTTGCATATGGTTGCCAAACCAGGACTGCGGAACAATAGGAGCCACACTACTTTTGGTTCACTGGAGTTCATTTTGTTAGATTGCTCAGGTGTCTTTGTTGTAGATTTTAATCAGTTTTGGAACTAGGCATTGAAAAAAGTGCTCAGGCGAGGCGGCTTCAGTTTCACAGTACAAAATTGCAACGACCAAAGACTCTGCATGAGCTTCATCCTTCTTTGCTGGTTGGAAGAGGGAAGTGTATCCCGAAGAAGGAGACAGTCCATGCAAAGCAATTCATGGATTCTTCTTTCAGTAGTTTTATAAGAAGGCTCAGCATTTGCCAAAATTGGGGCAGCCAAGGGTCTTTTCATGCATTTGCTGAATATTTTGCCAGCTACCAGAGGAAATGAACCTGTTCATAAACTTTTAGAGACAGACCGATGGCAATGTGTCACTCATAGAGGGAAACCATAACCAAGGACAGCCCAATCCAGTCCCGTGGTGCTGGGGCTGAGCAACCAATTTCATATCCTGCCCCGGGAAAAAGCAAGAAGACAGCTGGAAGACATCACCACATTTTCCAGCAACAACAAGAAAAGTAGCTCAGACTTCACACACACATACAAGCTGATGTTGATGATAGAAGATTCACTTCTCAGAGGAATGGAATCAGCAATTGGTAGACCAACAATCAATCTAGTGAAGTATCTTGTCTCCTAGGAGTGAAATCAAAGATGGGACTTGAGCGCCTTAAAAAATCATCAAGCCCAGAGACTGTTACCCCTTTCTCCTCTTCCATGTGGAGACAAATGGTCTGGCAGGGGATGGGTTGGCCAATGGAAAAGAATGTGGTTGGAAAACCACTGGCTCAGCTGATCCAAAGGGCTTTAAACTAAGCTGGGGGGGGGGTGACCAATCTTTAGCTCCTGATCCCAAGAATCAGCTAGAAGACAATCGATCAAAGAAAGAGGTAAGGAGTGATGGGAAGGAAGGAAAACTCAGATATAAAACAGGAGATGTAGGAAGCAAGACCAGGCTCAACTATAAAGGACTCAGGTGCCTATATGCTCAATGTTTGGGGAACAAACAGGATAAACTTGAAGTAGTAGTACATGGGGGCAGGTATGATATAGTTGCCACTACCTGGTGGTAATGGCAACATTACTTGGTGGGATGAAACTCATGACTTTAATGCACTTATGGAAGGATATAAACTGTTCAAAAGAAACAGAGCTAACAAAAGATGATGCGGAGTTGCATTATAAATAAGAAATTACTATATCTCTACAAAGGTACATTGAAACCAAGGATGAAAGCATCCTTGAATGCATATGGGTCAATATAAAAGGAAAAAAGAATGACATGGCCATAGGTTTATGATGTGAATTTCATTGTATGTATACTATGTATATACGTACAATGACAATGAAGAATTCAATCAATTCAATCAATCAAGGTGTATATTTTAGGCCACTCAACCAAGCAGAAGAAATAGGTGCACTTTTTGCTAATCAGTTAATTAATATATGCAAGAAACACACCACTGTAGGAGTAACTGGGACTCTTAACTACGCTGACATCAACTGGAAGAGAAAGTCTGTATTCGGTAGAAGAAATTGGTTCCTGACAAGCCTAGCTGACAACTTTGTCATCCAAAAAGTACTGTCTATTTTATATGCACACATTTAGTTTTTCTTGCCTAAAAGACCTTCTTTTCTCACTGGAAGAGCAAGTCTGATTGCATTTTGTTGGCTAGGGCTTGGCCGAGGTTCCAGACTTGGCCTTCAGTGGCAAAAGGAATTAGTTGAAAATGGCACTTCGACTGATTTAAAGAGAGTGAAGTAGGGACAACTGTCCTGCCCTACAAATTTTGGGAGGAAGGAGCTGTTGGCCTTTGAATTCCAAAACCCTCCTGGTTCAATGCTTTGCCACAAAATCTACAGCATCTCTAGTACCTCCTGTTGACCAATCCTAACCATCAATGCCTGTCCTTAATAAAACTTGCAGTACTGATGTTTTCCTACAGGGCCTCCTACAAACAAGAAAGTTGCAATGTTAAAAAAAAAGAAAAAAGGTTGGATGAAACCATTTGTGTGGCTCTGCCCTGAGACCCTCTTTCTCTGTTCCTTCAGGCCTCGAGTGTTTGCGGGACAGTGCTCACTCCACTCCGGTCAGGTCGACCTCCCACAGTGACACCTTCTTGCTCCACTCGCGGAGCGGCAGAGCAGAGAGCAACGAGCGCGTGGCCATCATCTCAGACGAGGTCTACAGCCCATCGGACAGCGTGCTGCCCACTCCGGTGGCCGAAGAGAGCCTGGAACTGATGCTGCTGTCCCGGCCGGTTAACAACACCCCTTGCAGCATAGAAGAGGAGTCGGAAGCCGGTGCTCCAGCCGGGGAGGCGCAGGAGCTGGGAAGGGACCTCTGGGCCTTGTGCAGCAGTGGAGGAGCCCAAGCAGAACAGGTGAATAAGTTTGTTTTAAGTGTCCTCCGTCTGCTCCTTGTAACAGTCGGACTCCTTTTGGTTTTGCTCCTTCTCCTGATCATCCTTACGGAGTCTGACCTTGACGTTGCCTTTTTCCGTGATATTCGCCAGACCCCTGAGTTTGAACAATTCCATTATCAATACTTTTGTCCCCTCAGGCGATGGTTTGCCTGCAAAATCCGCTCCGTACTCAGCCTGCTCAATGATACCTGAAGGCAGTTGTCCTCCTAGTAACTAGCCGGGCGGACTGTGGAAGATCCCTGCTGCCCATTCCCAGAAAACGGGGCTCATCGTGGCGCCATCAGCACATAAACTAAGTCCTCCTCCTCCTCCTCCTCCTCCTCCTCTCATGTTTCGGCCCAGGAGGGCGTTTTCCCAGCTGAAGATAAGGACAGGCTCATGCCAGAGCAAACCCACCATACAATCAATTCCTTTGCAGGTCCACTTGGGGGAAGCTCCCTCAGAGCTCTGCTTTCCGACAAATTACTCTGCACTCTTCAAATTTAGTTTTGCTTTCGTAGAGATGTTAACTGCAGAAACTTCAAATAGAAAAAGCTTATTTTATTATTACTAGTGTTGGACTAAATGCCAGCCTTCAGCTGGGACACCAGTTCATGGAGACCACTTACTTGATGCAGGAGCTTTTGTAATGGTGCTACTGAGTTGTAAGTTTAATAATATAGTATTATTTTATTAAAACTGTCACTGTGCATAGCACTACCATCCTGGACATGGACATTGAAACTCGGATAGTTTTATTTTCTTTCCAATCGCCAGGCTTCATGTGGGGGGGATTGGACCAATGCCAATATTGTGAGGTCATTTAGCATTATTAATTCTTTTCAAGCAATAGATGGTTACGAGAGGAAGTCAACAGGCATAAATTTATTTCTTCCCTTAGCAGGGAGTACAATGGCCATTTGGTGAATTTCGACCCTTGGCCTTTAGAATCCCAGGGAGACCTTTTCTTAGGATAGTTGGGTGCCAAAGGAAGCAGGAAGTAGTCAATTTGTGTACCTGATGGTGGTTTTTGAAATCTTGCTGTTGTGTAGTAATCATCAGGTCTGGATTCTTTGAATGAGATTCTGCCACAGTAAATGTTTTGTATTATGAAAGAACTTATTTCAACCTATATTTTAAGAAAAAAATATATTTTGCTAATGAACCAAACCTTTTTTTACTTTATAAATTGGATAAACGTAGTGTCAGGTATCAAGTGACGGAGATACTCACAAGGTTACAAATGTTTTAGAGCAGGGGTCTCCAACCTTGGCTCCTGGAAGCCTGGCGGACTTCAACTCCCAGAGTTCCACAGCCAGCAAAGCTGGCTGTGGAATTCTGGGAGTTGAAGTCCGCCAGGCTTCCAGGAGCCAAGGTTGGAGACCCCTGTTTTAGAGCAATGTGTTAACAATGCATCAACCATCCACCGTTTCTAAAAAAAAAAGTGGGCTATTTTGTGCTGTTTAAAATGAAAACGAGGAATGACACCCATTGAGAAGAAAACAATCAAACCAACGTTGTCTCCAAAGCAAAGGGAATCCAGATTTTTGTTGTATTTTGTTTTGTGATTCAGAGAACATTCCCTAAAAGCAGCTCATTTGTACAGGGAGCAATAAAACTCGGGAAGAGAGCAAGCGCACGCGACCTGACGGGCAAGGGGTCTATTTCATCTCAGGGAGAGATTTCAAGTCATTCAAGGATCGAATCAGAGATATTCCAAGAGGCTGGTTTCATGACCTGGACTCTGCCCGGGCAGCCCTAGGGACGCACACAGGAACCGAAGCACTGCCAGGACCAATGGGAAGGAGGCTGTGGAGGTGGGGCTTTGCGCAATGACTCTTCCTCCACAGCTGGTCATTCGCCATTCAAACAAGAGCACAATTAACAGCATTAGCAATACGTGGGAATGGGCACGACTCTGCTACACTTAAGATGGGGCGCCTGCACATTGGAAGATCCTGGTCAATGCAGCGGCTCACCTAAGTCAGCCGTTAAATAGCACGGACGGCCTCTCAGGAGCCAGAAGCAATGGAGGTTTTCGCAAGAGGAACGGATGCATTACACTTTGTATCGGCTACGAGATGATGGAGGGGCATATCCAAGGATTTATAACATTTTATGCAACAAAGCAACAAAAACTTCTAGTGTGGTGTTCCTACCTCAGTCTGTAGTAAATGATGCTTCTATGCAGGGAGGGAAGAGTTTTCATGTCGTATTCTTCATTCCAGAGAGAGATGCAAATGTTCACGTTAATTGGTGGTGTTTCTCATGCCTCAAACCTGTCCAATTCTACCTGTAACTATTCCATGCAATACATTTTTTAAGTAGACAAGATGCAAACTTGGATGGGGGGGGCAAGTCATTCTTGGGGAGCTGTTGACCCTAAACAATCCTGGGCCCAATCAAGAACACTTTTCTCTTGTGCACTTCAGAATGGGGGACTGAGCTGTTTCGGCCAATCCAACCCTTCAGCCTCCTGTTTCGTGGTTCACTGCTCATTTGTTCCAAATCACAACTTGTGTATGACTTGGGGGGGGGGGTGTTCCACAGGTTGGTGTATCAGAGGAAACAGACTCTGAATTGAGGACTAGCGTGTTACATGCTGAAGCAGGAAAAGGTCAATTACCTGAAAATGTGAATTTTCATTTTCATAATATAGTTGTTGTTAATTCATGTGCCAAATACTGTATGTCACATTTTTCCTTCAAAGATGTAAATTTTTCTACATATTCAGCCTGTAGTTAGTGCAAAACCATTGATTCCATATAAAAGTATTTTCAAATTTAAATAAATAATTATGATGAAAAAAATCCTTTTGAGCAATTTAATTGGGAAACAATCGGGTGCAATGATTACTAAAACATTTAAGTTCGTTTAAAGGGGCATTATTATAAGAGAAGTGTGAATCACTAACATGGGTTATACGAGTTAAAAATGTTTGGGAACACAGGGGCCATTTCCCCCACTGATTTGTAAGTCATTTTTCTGATCAAAGCATTCAATTTCCAATCAGTACTAGGAATAAACAATATTAACATGCCGTTTGAATTACAAATATCAAAATATACTTTTTATTCGTTTTTGAACATAAATTTCTCATCACAAAAGTTATCAGCAATTTAACTTCTCAATGAGGTTTTATCTATTGTAGAGTTTGACACAAATTTATAAGCCTCTGTGATTAAATTGGCACCAAGAGTTTCTCACAACTTGTTCGAAAAAATTACAGTCCCACAATGACAAACTTAAGTCTTCATTTCCAACTTAATCGCAATGGAGGATCTCTTCAGAAGTGTGACGCAGCGTATTTATTGGTCTGTAGCCTTCTTTACCCAGAAGCAAAATAAGGTGCAACTGAACTAAACACTAAACTCTGATTTGTTTTCAGCACACTTATCACTCTTTAAAGACATGCAGGCGGCCACTGGAATTCCCACCCGCAACCAGGAACCTGGTGGGGTGCCAGGAATTGAGGGAACAAACAGAGTTAAGATAATCCTCATTCAGAAAGGAGTGGAGCAGCTCGCCGCTGGCGTGAAAGACCTGGATCTGCCTCGGCCGTATCATGCTCCCCACCACAAAGCAGTCGTCCCTTTTGGGGTCCCAAACCGCCTGGAACCTGGTCAGCCATCGACCGGTGTTGTTGTTGTGCCTGTTCAGAAAAGGGGGGAGGGGAAGAGACGAGGATTGGCTCACTTGTCCTTTCAATTCCTGAATGACCCTCGGAGGCTGAGACCTGTTCACTGTGGAAAAGGGGGTTCATTTAGGCAATTTCAGGCTCCCTTAATAATCGTGTTACTAGCTGTCAGGGCTGCCTCTGGCTGACACCAACTTAACAGCTGCAGGGATTCACTGAACAGCTGTGGGAAGAAAGGCCGTAAAGTGGGCAAAACTCATTGAACAGCTGTCTGGCTCAGCAATGGAGATTTTTGGTCATAAGACCACCTGTATCAAGTCCATCTCCTTGTCTTAACTCACCGAATAGTTGCGAGAACAGGAGCTGAAGTTGATAAACAGTGAGTTCCAAAGACCCTGTAAGGCAAAAATGAGGGTTTAGCCAAACAAATCCCAGCCTTTGGATTAGGTTTTAAGGGAGTAGGACCCACATCCTAAGATCATGAACTGCTGTCTTACATGGCCCCCCCCTTATCATTTTTATGCTATGATAAACAATCTTATTTATATCTTATGATACAGACCTTGTTATTTTTCTGGCATGTGTGTATGTGTGTGTTTGTAATGAACAGTATATCACAGAAGTGAGTACACGCCCTCACATTTTGTAAATATTTAAGTATATCTTTTTATGTGACAACACTGAAGAAATGACACTTGGCTACAATGTAGTGAGCATACAGCTTGTATAACAGTGCAAATGTGCTATCACCTCAAAACAACACAATACATAGCCATTAATGTCTAAACCCCTCGCGACAAAAGTGAATACACCCGTAAGTGGTAATGTCCAAATAGCCGGTTTCCCTCCCTGGTGTCATGTGATTTGTTAGCATTACAAAGTCTCAGGTGTGAGGGGGGAGCAGGTGTCTTAAATTTGGTGTTATCGTTCTCACTCTCTCATCCTGGTCACTGGAAGTTCAACATGGCACCTCATGAGCTCTCTGAGGATCTGAAAAAGGGAACTGTTGCTCTACGTAAAGGGGGCCTCAGCCAGTGATGGCTAACCTATTCGTTGTTGCATGCCTGTTCCCCCCACACCCACAGGTAACCCATTGCCCCCTCCTTGCCATCCATTTGCCACTATCCCACACGTACCTACCCAGCTTACTCGTCGTCCAAACAAACTCCTCAAACCTTTCAGAAGGGAGAACAAGGAGCGGATTCCAGGGCTGGGGACCAAGTCCCTGGCAGGGGACCCTGGATGAGGAGGGGGAAATCGGGGCAGTGGACCTTTGGGGGGAGGGATGCACACAAACCCCGGCAGCTCAAACTGATCTCTAGTTTCCCCTCCCAAGTGGATGAAACCGGGTTTGGACATGAGAGTGGTTGCTATCTGTCCCTTGCCGTGCTCCGATCCCCTTCTAGCCAGAAAGCAGGTCACCCTTCATCTCTATGTAGCCAAGGATCCCCTGAAGATGGTCCACCCCACGGCCTGAGATTTCTGACATTCCCTGATGGAATTCAGTCTCCATCCTGATTGATGTCAAAATATTTTCCAAGCTGTCAATCCCTGCTGGCTCCAGGCTTCTTGGAGCAGCTGATGAGAGCAAATCAACCCTGGTGAAAAGCGGGAACCCCACCACCGAGGAGTAGCCTGGGCTCCCATGTGGGCCCCCACCGTGGCCACTGGCTCTTCTCCCCAGGTGCAGATTCTCCCCAGGGGAAGGAGGAGGCAGCTGCTGCTCCAGGCAGTGTTTGTTCTATTCCCTTGCGGCAGGTGCCAGCTGGTCCCAGCCGTGTGAGCACCCCTTGCTCTCTGTGAACTCACATTTGGACTTTCCAGTTTGTGGAATCTGATGGTCAACAGTAGAGCCCGAATTGCTCAATTCCTCCCCATATTTACAGTAAGTGCAGAAAGGGATGCCTATTGAGTCCTCTAGCATTTCCCCAGCCCTCTTTCAACAGTGTTCTTCTGTCTCGTCCCCATTTTACACAGAAACCAGCAAGCTCCCTTTATTCTGCACATATTGCAAAGAACAGAGAAGATCCTGTAAGGGCAAATCTGCCTCAATAGACATCTGATATGAAGGCTACTTAGGCCATTTCCCTGGACCTTTTGTCCTGCTAAATAAAAAAATTTGGTTGCAAAGAGCTGCAGGAGAAGAAAATTAGAAGGCAGACTCCCCCAAACAAAATCTAACATATAGCCAACTCACACATACCTCAGTGTATCGTCAGCACAAGTTGTCACTACTGTGTTTCCAGTCACAGGTGAAAAATAAGCTGAAGCAACACTCTTGCTGTGTCCATTGAGAGCAACCACTGGCTGGTTTCTGCTCTTCAGGTGCCGAGCATCGTAAATACCGACGTTTCTGTAAGAGCAATGGAAACGGGACCTTTAGCAGGAGACCCTGAATAGGGAATTCCTTTCCACCCCTCCTGAATAAGCGGGACTAAGGCTAGGCTGGACATCTCCTCTCTTCACGGAAGAGAATTTAAGTTCATCTTCGTGGTTGTGGGGAATCTAAGCAGGGAAGATTTTCAGGAACAGTTTCTGGGTTCTGGGAGGGAAGAAGAAACAGGTTTTCAGAGATAAAAACGGCCAAGAGGATTCTTGAACCCCCTTTTTTAGAACTTTGTGACTGGTTCACTTGCTCAGCCTCCACGAGGCCTGTGCTTTTCCTGGTGTGTGGCGTCATCACTCCCAGTCTTGTTAAACCAACACTGATTGTATGTGATGGCGCTCCCAGCTGGACGGAGGGGCTTTGGGGTGAAACCCCAGGGCTGGGTGCCCAGAAGTGGAAGAGGACAGAAAGGTCCTGTAGCCGGGGAGCCAAGGATGAATGCTGAGGAGGGGAACTTGGTACGGATGACGGATCCCAGAAGAGGCAACCTAACACCGCAAAGCCAGTTGCTGCAGGTGTGCACCACGCAGACAGAAAAGCAAGGCAGGGGCAAAGCTGATTAGGGGATGAGGCAAAGGAAACTTCTGGAAGGGCATCAAAACAAACAGCCATCAGAGCACCCACCCAGAACACGGGGCACTGAGGAGAGTCGTTTTCTCTGGGGATTCCTGTCATTGGCCTGACGTGGAGAAGCCTCCCTGGGTGCAAAGGGCAGCAGCCCAGAGGCCGCTGGCCAGGACCCCCCCAGGAGAGGAGCTCCAGGGGGGAGGGCCATTCTTCTGAGTACAGCCACTTATGGATGGGATCTAGGCCAGCGCATCTATAAAGGTGCAGGGGGTCCTTCTTGAACAGCCAGTAGCCTAGTGACTTTTCAACCTTACAGTGCCAAATCTTCTTACAACCCACTTCCAGAGGTTGTGATGCTGCACACACGCCTGCAGTCATGACTGCATTTCAGGCAGTGGTCACCAGCTGACTTTAGAACCGATGGTGGCATTTCACAGTCCCTTTTAAGTTTTCTGACGGTTTCCAGCTTTTTTGGCCAGTTCCCGATCATAAAATCGGCCCCAGGAATTGATGGCTTTGCTTGATGCCCATGGCGTTTGCCTAACAACTGCTCCAAAAGTTGTAAAATCAGATCCAGTTCAGTGCCTTGACTTACAACTCTTGTTACTTATGACAGAAGTTCTGGGTTTCATACTGTTATAAAACAAATTAAGTAAAATATGATGATTTCGTGAAACATGAATGAATAAAAGTATAGTGAAATGATTGATTAACCATGATATTAATGTATTGAATACTTGATTGAAAATATGAGAATATATACAATGTAATTTTAATTGAAGACTACGAAATGGAAGCACAAAACAATTTGTAAGCCAACCGACACACTGTATGTAAATATATATGTGGAAGATGGCTTGATGTTTTTATGTTTTGTTTGTCTTATGTTCGTCTTAAAAACCAATAAAAATTGAAAAAAAAATAGTAGTAGTTCTGGGTTTCATCACGGTTGTAGGTGGAGGATCATGTATGTGTAGGGCCCAGAATGCTGAGACTGTCTATGCCAGGGGTCTCCAACCTTGGCAACTTTAAGACTGGTGGACAGCTTTGCTGGCTGAGGAATTCTGGGTGTTGAAGTCCACCAGTCTTAAAGTTGCCAAGGTTGGAGACCCCTGGTCTATGCTGCTGAGAGCAAGGAAGACGCCTGCAAAGAGGGAGGGTGCCGGGGACTCCCCTGTGCAGGGGAGGGGCTCCTGGGTGGGCCTTTCAGAAGCTCTTCAGGAGGCCTCTGGGTCTTGAGTGCTTGGAAGGTTGAACTAACCAGGATTTTGAATATATAATTATCTATTAAATATAACACTGCTGTTCCTCTTGCGTTGACCAGAGCCACAGTTTTTGCATACCAAAGGAATGTTGACTAAAGCAGCAAATCCATAAATAGCTCAGCAGAACTTAACATTATTTCCATAACGTAAGGATAAATCTGGCATTGTAACTGGGGATGTAGCAACAGTACGTGGGACACTAAAGCTGCATTCCAAGCAGCAGACAGAACCACTACTTTGAGATTTCCACAGATATTCCAGCTGCACGCTGTTCTGGATGTGCTTCAACAACAGTTCCATGTTTTCAGATGTTTCTTTCATGTGTGCAGCACAGCCAACAAGTACTGAAGGGCGTACATTGCCATTGTATAAAAGCAGAAGATATCTATAAAATGGTAGGTGGTATGTTGAATTATAGGTTACTTTCACAATTAGAAGCCAACAATTTATGGATACACTCTGCCAAGCGTCTTGGGGAGAAAGATCCTCTCGTGAATCAGAACTTTTTTCTCCCCATCCATAGATCATTAACACTAAATCCAGAGTCATTTGGAAGTGACAGTTAGCAGTTCCTGTCTGGGAGGGACGAAAATCTTCACCTTCTGATTGGAGAAATTGTCCTCGATGTTCCACAGAAGCCAGTCACCCATCCAGCCCACGATCAAGTGATCAGCAGGAAAATCAGTGTGTGCGTAAAAGAACCACCCCAATCAAGAAGACAGAGCAGAATTGTTTTCAGTGATTCCAGAAAACCAAAGGAGGACCCCTGGGTGAAATATGCAGGGAAAGAAATGTTAGGCCTTTTGGATCTCACTGCATGGGAGATCTGGATTCTTCCCTGGAATCAACTAAGCAGAAATTGGATGATAGCCTTTGAGATGCCGCAGTTGCAATCTGCAATGCAAATTAGCTACATTTTGATTAACTGTGAGTGCCCTTCACTTGGAGAAAGGAGGAAAAAAAATAAAGGTTGACGGTTTGAGAATGGTTCCATTTTCTGGCTGTTCAAACAAAATCAAGAATTCTGTGGGGAAAAATAGTATCATGCACATCTGTTGACTTCTCTTTTAGAACGTAAAGTGTTTATAACACACTTTATAATGGGAGCATTTGAAATTATTTAATAATTAAAGAAGACATCATTTTATGAAGCAATATCATGTAATATTTAAGTCAATATTTTGAATGAGTAATATGGATAAGCCTAGTAATTAGATTTCCTTAATTTATACACTACCTTCTATATAACTTAAATAATGCAATGTCCATGTTCCAGCTGATATGAAAAGAACGTTTCATTGTCCCATTTCCCCAACAGACATTAATGACTATTTCATTACGATCCTAAGCAAAAATGCTGTTTTAGTAGAAACAAAAGGATTACGGAATTATATAAAAAATAAGGGCATGAAAGAGGCATATTGGTGTACAATAAGGAATGCTTTTTAAAGGTTGTTTACAAGAGAAGAAAGAAGAGGGTGTCAGAGTATATTCATGAACTGGAATAGAGCTTGGTAACAAGGTCAGCCAATGAATAGGCATAGCAACTAAGTCAGCCAATGAGGACTGTTTGGAAACTGAAACGAGAAGTAGCCTAGGCGTGGCTCTATATTAAGCTCTGCAACTCTATTAAGCGCTGAGTCTGTCTATTGAAAGTGAAACGGCTTCTCTCCTCTGCTTGCCTGCTGAACTAAAGTGAGACTGAGGTCTGTTTCTGAGCTCCTGAGTAGCTGCTGAAGCTCTGAACCTGTAACATGTCTGCTTCGGTTTGAGTTTGCTCCATGTTGGAGAAATCTACAACTGGTATTGTAAAATTTACTTTAGATGTTTATAAAGAAGTTAAATGAATCCTCAGCCATCTGTGTTTATTTTTCTAGCGCTGAATTATTGCTGCAAAACTCTGAACAAATATGGCTCTGGGGAGTCAGTAGGCCTAGAAAAGACCAATAATTGGTCTTTCCAACCAATTATTTATTCATTATACAAAACGTTTTTCTTTAGATTGTATTTCTCTAGATTCTATTCTAAATCAAACGGGTGGCTGCTGCTTCCCCATCGCTTCCAGCCCAGCATACCTTTGCACCTGTGTGGGAACTTACCTTTCCCCAGCAGCAACGAAGTACTGTCTACTGACGGGGTGAACGTGGACCGTCCTCGTCTTTGAATGAAGATCTACCGAGATCTCAGGGGATGGGACGGATGTTCTCCGATCCAATATGGCTACATTTCCATTCCACATTCCTACAACCAACGTAGAGGCATCGCTTGCCAAAAAGTCAAATGAAGAAAGGCTGTGGCTCTCATTTCGGTATATCTGTGAATGGGTAAGAGGTTTCCATTAGGACTAGGTCTAAGGTATTATTCAGTGCAAGCTACAGATAGATGCCTGCATTTCATAACAGCTGGAAATTAAACTTCAATTTATTTTCAAGGCTCAGTTATAGCAGTCAAAAGTAGCCTGAGAAAAGCAGGTTTTCCTGAAGGCAGTTGAGTTTCCCAAAGACATAATAATCTAACTCAGAAAAAACTAAGCACAGCTGGAAATTGTCACTTAGAACACAGCTATCCAAGGTAGCCTGGGATGTTCTGTCTAGAGCCCCAGGCCTCGACTTGTGGTGCTCTCCTTCCAATAGTGGCCAAGGCTGGGCCAGGCCAATGGGAGAGAGCATTGCTTCTTTTCAGTTTCACCTGCCTCCAGGGAAGGGCAGGAAGGGGACAGCCCATCCCAAACTCCACTGTACCTCACCAACTCAAGCTATGCTCCACTTGCTAAGGGAACAGCACTGTCGAGACTTTGCAGCCTTTCCCTAAGAAATAGGCAAGTATAAGGTTGCTGTAACAGCAGACAGAGGCCTCGAAGATTATCCCCAAACATTATGGCATTATAGGATTCCTCGTATTATTGAACGGCTGAAATATTCACCTCCTCAAAAACTCGTCGGGTTACATCCCCAGATCGTAATGTGCCATCATGACTGATAGATAAAAGATGAGCAGGATTAACAGGAGAAAAGTGCAAACAGCTGACTGCCTGGCTGTGGGGTAGGAAGACGTAGGCGCCATTCTCTGAACTGGAGTCCTGAAAAACACAAACCAGAGCAAGGCCACATTGAATGGAACTCACAGCCAGGGCCACATGAAGAAGAGGGGACACAGAGGCCATGCTCCAGCCAGAGGGAGCCATCCAGGGGTGGGCTTCAAATAACTGAACAACCGGTTCTCTGCCCGCTTGCTGGGTGGGCGTGGCCTGGTCAGCCTCCTGCCAACCCCCGGGAGTGAAAACAGTCCACGGGGGGGGGGGGGGAGGGTTTCGCCCTCCCTGGTTTCTGGAAGCGGGAAACGGGTCTGTTTCTGGCCTTCTGGGAGGCCTGTTTTTTTGCTGTCCCCAGGCTCTGGAGGCTTTCCTCAAGCCTCCGGGAGGGCAAAAATGGCCTCCCCGACTCCGGAGGCTCCCTGGAGCTTCCGGGGAGCCATTTTTCATCCCCCCCAAGCACTTACCTGTGAACCAAAATAAGCCACAGGGGGACTCCTGGGAGGGGCAGGGCGGAGCAAGCCAAGGGGTGGGATTTGCTGGTTCACCAAACTGGCCATAAAATTAACCACTGGTTCACCTGAACCAGTGAGAACCAGGAGCAGCCCACCCCTGGCCCCATCTGGGCCCAACACAGGTCCTCTCAAAAAGTGAGAAGGTCCCAACTTGGGTAAACCAAGACAAAAAAGCCTTTTGTATTGATCTTCCCAGGGTTTAAGGAAGGCAGAGAAAGCTGGCAGAGACGGGCTTTGGCAGTTCTTCTATCTTCCTTGTTATCTTTTTGAAGATACTGTAAGGATGTTTGCTCCCCTTCAATGATTTGTCACTTCCCAGTCTTCCTGGATTTCTCCAGAATAGCAATACAGGTAGTCCTCACCTTACGACCACCATTGAGCCCAAAATGTATGTTGCCAAGTGAGACATTTGTTAAGTGAGTTTTGCCTCGTTTTACGATCTTTCTTGCCACAGTTGCTAAGTGAATCACTGCAATTATTAAGTTAGTAACATGGTTGTTAAGTGAATCTGGCTTGTGACTTTGCTTGTCAGAAGCAAAAGGAAATCAGAAAAAGTGTGCAAGCCTTTCTTAAGCTTCTCCGTTTCTTTCCAAATCGCAGGACCCACATTTCTTGGAACAGTGTTTCTCAACCTTGGCAACTTTATGATGTCCAGACTTCAACTCCCATAATTCCCCAGCCAACAAACCGCAACATCTTAAAGTTGCCACAGTTGGAAAACACTGTCTTGGAACAAAGTTCAAAGCTCTTTGCTCAGCTGTCAAAATCCTGCCAAGTGAGAGGGAAACGGAGCAGCCTCACTCATCTGAATAGCAGGAGGGCCACATCTGAGTTTCATTTTCTGCCTGACAATATTCACTTGCTCAGCCAAACCCTTTTTCTATTTCCTCTAAACATTCAATTGTTTCTACCTTACATAACTTACACGGAAGCTACATTGAAAGCATAATAAACAAGGCTGCAAAGACAAGGAAGCATGAAGTCCTTACCAAATCCCAGAGACCAATCTGCCCCCACTTGTCCCCAACTGCTACCAGGGTTCTGCTTTCTGATGGATGGACAGCCACAGAACAAATCCGACTTGCCACCACTTTTGCAACATGTTCTTCTCTGAGGACCATCCTGCGGAGACGAGCTTTGTAACTGGGCCAAAACAATGAATATGTTAGTTTAAACACAAAGCAAATGCATTTTAAAAAATCAAGTTAGAATTAATTTCAGAGTCACCTTTCTAAGTTACATGAGCTCTCCTCACTCTTCTTTCCTTCCATCTAGTTAATGATTGGAAAACAATGCAGAAATTATTTACATTAAGTATTCAGCCTCTTTCAAACCTACTAGTGAATTCTACAAATACCTGGCTTATTTTTGCCCACATGCTGAGAAATGTGTCAGTTTCTGGCTCCTGAAGAGTAGCAACCATTGGATGAGGTCCAGGTGGCAACCGGGCCTTTTAAAAAAAAAAAAAAGAGGAAAAGATGTATAAAGCAGTGATTTGCATTGTATATTATCAGTGCAGTTCACAGAAAAAGCAGCAAGCAGAAAGAGATTCTGAATCAAAGTATTTTACTTTGTTTGCACCATCGAAGTCACTTGAGCAAAGCTCACACTCAACCCAACTGCATGCGTATTAGCAGTGAGATGGCAATGGAAATCCAAGCCGTTAGGATCGGAGGCCCCTACACAAAGTTAACACAGGGTGACTCTCAATCAGAAAAGCTTTGCCAGCCAAGAGAAGCCCCTCATGTGTCTGGGTCACCCAGAGGGCCAAGCACAAGTGCACCTTAACCTGCCCTCTCCCCTGTGGTCCTCTTACATGCTCCTCTTCCACAGGAGATTCCACCTTTGCTTCTGACTCCTGGAGGGGAATGCCCAGGGGATCTATTCTCTGCAAACGCATGGATCTTCGACAAGTTGTCTTGGTTTCTGCCTTTGGAGACTTAACTCTATCGAGACAATACAAGCGCACCTCTAAAATATTGTGCTTCAAGAATGCATCCATGTCATGAAAACATTTGCTTATGCCCTGTTGGTATTTTCAACGACTTGAGTTCTGGCTGTTTTAATTCTCATTGTATTTTCTACGATCATTTCCTCCCTTGGACATCATCACTCAGGCTGCTCTGTGCTACAATCTGAAGATGAGAACTCAGGAGGAGCCTGGAGGGCAAGAGCCCTGCAGCTCTTCCCCAACTGGCTAAGCAGATGCGCGTGAGGATCGTTTCCATTGGGTTACGACACAGAGGGGACGACCAGTTTTCCCCAAGAAAGCGAATGCTTTTCTCCAGCCAATACCCAGAACCATAAAGGAGAAAACAGACTTAACACAGTGTTGCTGGTGCTGCTGAAAACATTCATTCACAATTCTTAAAGAGTGAGATCCGAGGTAAAAATGTACACTCAAAAGTCTCTTGGACAGGCCTATACTTTTGTGCTTCTCTAAATAACTCTTTTTTTCCCTGGCTAGTCTAGAAATGTTTTTCCACTGTGAGCTGCAGGGGGCAGGACAGTATTAAAAGAGCCTGGAGTTGCCAGTGCTGCCCAGGGAAGCCACCAGGTTCTGTCCCCCTGGGAAGCAGAACTTAGGCTCCCCCACAGATGGCTCCCCCGCCTTGAATACATCCAGTGAAAGGTACCCAACACCTCTCTGAAGTAGGATCCCTCTTAGGGTTTGGATGCTTTCCTAACCCTGAATTCATATGTGCCTCCATATAACATCTGATATTCTGCATCTTTCACTCCAGAATCCTGACAGAGAACAAGGGTTGATTACCAGGGGGCATTTTGCTGCCCACCTTAAGCAAGCAATAGAGTGATTCTTTTCCTGGGTTTCCTAATGCCTCCAATACACTTCCAGTCTACTGATAGTTTTCTCCCTTTTGCCTGCCTCCCCCCTTTTTGTAGCTTTATGAAGCCACTTTTGGCCTTTTTCCTATCCTCCAATTTTCCTCCCCCCCCCCTTTAAGAAACATTACGAGTGCTGCTTCCTAGTCATTTGTCCTGCTGTGGGATCCTTTCATTTTTTGAAATCCAGCATATATACATTCAGTTTAGTACATTCATGTGATTCACATCATTCTCCTGTAAGGTAAGCATCATTATGCCAAGACATTAAAAAAATGGCAGTTTGGGGGGGGCAACAGAAAAGGGAAATATGCCTCTACCTCGTTTCTACCCATGTGATGCACTTGTTCATTCCATTTTACCCCAGTCCATTCTTACTTCCACAGTCCTTACTTCTTCCTCTTCGAGGATCTCAGTAACTTCAGGTAATGAACCTTACTTTCCCTTCCCCTCCACCTATTTGCTCTTTCGTCATATTTTATAATTCATTCTCTTTAGGCAATTACACCACCTCAACAAAGTTCTGCAGTGTTGATTATCCCCTTTTGTATTCAGACTGGTTAGCTTACCCCAATCATAAACCGTTTTTAATACTTGTCTTGTGAAATTTAAGAACTGTATCAAGTGTAATTTTTTTTAAATTTAAGTTTTTCTTAATTTTGGGTTCCACGGATACCCCCGGAAGGGCCACAGTCACAGGCCAACAAGAGCATTTCCCGTGCTGGGTGTGTCTAGATTCATATTCGGTGAACTCTGCCATCAGTCAAGGTATGCACAATATATAGTTTTTACCTCTTTATTCTTTGTGTCTTCCTTTTCAAGGTCATTTTATGAAGTCTGTCGGCTGACTTGAAGGAGAAAAAGAACAGAGAAGCAGGCTCTCTCAATGTTTCCATGCACTTGTTTTAAATTATGGTATCTTTTATCCCATCTTTATTGTTTTTATAAATACCTCAAGGCCCAATACTTCTTCCTCCTTCCAACCACCACCTAGTATTGGGGGCGAGGGGGGGGAGCTGGCCCGGTCGCCCAGCGGGCTTTCCGGCCTGAAGCGGGACGGGCGTGGCCCAGAGTCACCCAGGGACCCGTTTGGTCTAAGGCAGGACTAGAACTCAAGGCCAGCTGGCAACGGGGCCCCAGAAGGAGGCGAATCTTCGGCCTTACGGGGCCATTTGGATACACGGACCGAGGGCTCTTCCCTCCGCGCAGCCCGGCCCCAAAGAGCCTCCCGGACATCGGAATTGGCCCCGAGGCGGCAGCGCTCAGCGTCAGGCGGGTTTCCCTCCGTCCACCAAGCCAGGCTGGCGTCCCGGCGCCGAGAGCCCGAAGGTCAGCCAAGCTTCCCCCCCCCCTCCCGCCCGGCCCTCCACCGGCTCTGCACGAGGCTGAAGCGGGAGGGGGGGGCGCACAGACCTCGAAGAGCCGCAGCGAGGCGAAGAACCGGGCGTTTTCCGAGATGTTGCTCAGCCGCTTCCTCTCGTAGGCCGACAGCGGCGCCCCCTCACCGCCCCGCTGGGAGGGCAGCGACCGGCCTCCGGTCCCTTCTCCCTCCTCCGCTCCGCCCGCCCGGAGCCCCGACGAGGACCCCGCCATAACTCGGCCGCTTCCCGCCACAGGCAGCGCGCGCATGCGCAGAGGCCCCGCCCGGTGAGGGGAATCCCGCGGCCTACTCCGGCTTCTCCGCCAGTCAAGGCCCTTTCTTGACGCGGTTGTTCCCCGGGGCATCCCCCGCAGCCAGCGGAGGCGCCGATCGCCTCTATCCCCCAGATACTCGGGATAAAGACTCCCCCCCCCCATTAAAGGCAGGCCTTTTGCTCCGCCTGAAGCGCCTGTGATGGGGGGGGCGCACAAAAAGGCGCTTTGCAAAAACGCTTGTCCGCCATTCGGCCGCCCAGGCCTGCCTGCCTGCCTGCCTGCCTGCCCCCCCCCCCCCCGCCTCACACCACCCGAGTTTCCTAGACCAGGGGTCTCCAACCGTGGCAACTTTAAGGCTTGTGGACTTCAACTCCCAGAGTTCCTCAGCCAGCACAGCTGGCTGAGGAACTCTGGGAGTTGAAGTCCACAAGCCTTAAAGTTGCCAAGGTTGGAGACCCCTGGCCTAGACACCCCTGGGACCCCTGTCCCCTCCTTCCTCTGCCTGATGGGCCACAGGGACCCCTGCTCCTCCCTGGAAAGGTGGAAGAGGAGCAAGAGAGCAGGAGTGCAGAGTGGAAGGCAGCCCCCCCCCCAGGCAGTCTCCAACGGAGGACCCCTCCCCCCTTCTTCCACTGGACTTGACCCTTTCTCTGACCCCAGCCCCCCCAATCCTTGGTTGTTCTGGTCCTGGAGAGCCCCCCCCCCCATCTCTTCAAGCACTCTCGCTCCTTTAAAGGGCTGCTAATGGCTGCCAATCCCATTTACGGATGCATTTGAATCTCCACCAGCTCGATGTCTCCCTGGCACCATTCACCTCCTGTATTTGGGGGGGGGGGTGTTCATATCCACCACTCCAAAGCTTTCTTAGGCAGCAGCTCACAAGAAGTGGCTCAACTGAAACGCTTCCCTTAGGTACAAACAAACCATGAAACACGAGTACTCCATATAAAAGCCAATGAAAAATTTAATACTTTTATGCTGAGTAACATTTATAAAAATGAAAATAACTTTTAAGGGCATCACAAAAGTATGTAAGAAGGCTTAAGGTATTGTCTGCTTTGGGGCTTTGGCGGTGCCATCATTCCAGGCCTCTTGCCAGGTCCTGGTTGGCCGGGAAAAACACGGAAAGTAGAACTTCTCGAATTGGACGATGCGCTTTTGCAGGCTTTGTTACTCCTAGGAAGAGAGAAGAACAAGTGGGCTATGAGACACACACAGTTATAAATGTGTCACCTCTGTATATCTTCTATTTCAAAAAAAAGATCACACGGGCTTCTGCCAGCTTAAAAGGTCATTTGCACAGGGAGAAAGGAAACATAGTGACACCAGCCAAGGGACTCCTTTTCCTGAATTTGAAAAGTGAGCACTTCGGGGGGGGGGGGTGTATTTGTATTTGTGTGGCTGTTGCAACAGGGGTGGGGGTAGGGAAGGAGAGGCACAGCCAGTCACTGTGTCAGCTAAAAAAAAATATTCCTTTGGTCTTTTTAGTTGCCAGCAGAAAGGAAGTGGGGGAAAGCAGTGCATTCCTTAAATGCCTCAGATAATCGCCTTGGCAGCCCAAAGCTGTGGATGTGCAAGAGTATTACTGGAGAGCATGACTGATGACTCTTGGCTATGGATGTGTCCCATTGGAGAATATACATCGGGGGGGGAGGACCAGGGTCAAGGGGGAAATGAATAATGTATTTTAGGGTCAGCTGCACCCAGCTAACGCCAACATGGCCACTGCTAATAAATCAATCTTTTTTACTCTGAAAGATGCGACTAAAAACTTCTGATTTGAATGGGGGTAGATTTGTTGGAGCCCTGACACACTGGTCATGTGAAAGGATTCCAAATTATTGTCCATGTTGGAATTCAACCTGCAGGCCTACCAGAGAATACCTCCAAGGAATGTTTCATGATAGAACAGTTAAAAGGTGCTTCATGAGCACTATGTCACAGTTTTATTCACCCTTTATGAAGAATTGGAAAACATACCTCTTAGAATAAGCCTGCTGTCCCCCAGATCCTTTTCTTTTCTTCGATTCTCTAAAAAAATGAGACTTCTTCCTCTTCCTTCCCTTGCCATTTTTGGTTTGGAAATAGCTAGACGTCGTAGATGTTGCTTCTCCCTCCTCACCTTCACTGCCATATCTGCTAACGTCAATCTCTGTGGCTGCGAGAGGCTTGTTTTCCACTGTGGAGAAAAACCCAACTTCCTTAACACAATTCCTCTTTCTTAGTTCGGACAGCATTTCTACCTCAGGGGTTCCATGACTGCCACTGAAATACTTGAGAACCTTGTGTAGACCAGAGCAACTGAGCTGTGTCCGTGATAAGAAAAAAAGCTAACAGGACAGAAATGAACATTTTAGCAAGATTCTGTGGCAGTGTGGCCAGCCTATGCATTATTTATTTATTTGTTTGTTTGATTGATTTGATTTATATTGCCACCTATTTGCCCATGGCAACTCGAGGTGGCTTACACAATGTAAAATCATATTTAAAACAAAAAATAAAAATAAAAACTATCAAAAAGAATCGAATAAATTAATAAAGTACAATAGAACAAAATCTAGGAGGAAAAAAGTCATCCCCAATTCCCACCCCTGCCCTGAGGACAGCAGATCACACGAGCCACCTGACGGGCTCCATCCCTCTCTGGGTTCCCCAGGCCTGCTGGCAGAACCAGGCCGCCTTCAGTGTCTTTCGGAATAGTATTAATGTTGGGGCCATTCTCATCCCTGGAGGAATGATGTTCCAGAGAGAGGGAGCCACCACGGAGAAGGCCCTTCTTCTGGGTCCCAGGGGTATCTCCCTCAGGGGTGAGACCCACAACATTCCCTGCCTCCTCGCTCTAATGGGTCGGGTAGATGTGACCGGCAAGAGATGTTCCCTCAGATAACCCGGTCCCAAACCATGAAGGGCTTTAAAGGTGACAACCAGCACCTTGAATTGCACCCGGAAGCAAATCAGCAACCAATGCAGCTCCTGCAGGAGAAGTGACACATGTGCACACCAGGGTCTGCATAAAACCATGCGGGCCGCTGCATTTTGCACCAACTGGAGCTTCCGGATGCTCTTCAAGGGCAGCCCCATGTAGAGCGCGTTGCAATAATCAAGACGGGAAGTGACCAGGGCATGAGTGACTGTCAGTAGAGGCCGCTGATCCAGGAAAGGGCGTAACTGGTGCACAACCCGCCCTCCTAGTCACGTCCGCCACCTGCTCTTTGAGCAGGAGTCGTGAGTCCAGGAGAACCCCCAGATTACACGCAGGGTCTGTTTGGGGTAGTGGCACCCCATCCAAGACTAAGGTGATAATGCTCCCTGAACCAACGAACCCCAGACCCAGAGCCACTCGGTCTTGCAAAGCTTTCATTTCAACCCGTTGCTCCCTATCCAGCCCCTAACAACCTCCAGGCGCTGCGAGAGGGAGGACGCGGCAACACTTAGCTCACCACAGGCCGAGATATACAGCTGAGTATCTTCAGCATATTGGTGATACCTCAGTCCAGGGTGACGGATGATCTCACCCAGCGGCTTCATGTAAACGTTGAGCAGGAGTGCAGAGAGCACCGAGCCCTGCGGAACCCCGTCAAGCAGTGGGCGAGGGCTGGATCTCTCCCCTCCTATCGACACTGACTGAGAGCAGCCGCAGAGGAAGGAAGTGAACCAAGGCAGCACAAGGCCTCCCACTCCCATCCCCTGAAACCGTCCCAGGAGAATCCCATGGTTGATAGTATCGAAAGCCGCCGAGAGGTCAAGTAGAGCAAGGATGGATGCACTACCCCCATCCTGCTCCCTCCAGAGATCATCCAAAAGTGCGATCAATGCCGTTTCTGTCCCAAACCCAGGCCTGAATCCTGACTAGTCGGGGTCGAGATAATCCGTTTACTCCAGAAACCTCAGGAGCTGCCCCGCGACCACCTTCTCAACCATCTTCCCCCAAAAGGGAAGATTGGAGACAGGTCGGAAATTATCCAACCGGGTGGAGTCCAGCGATAGCTTCTTAAGAAGAAGATAGCTCCTTAAAGTGCTGGGGCACCGTCCCCTCCTGTAGAGAAGCATTAATCACTGCCAGAGTCCACCTGCCTGTCACCTCCTGGGAAGCTTTCACAAGCCAGGAGGGACATGGGTCTAAAATATAGGTGCTCATGCACATACTCATTAAGTAAATGAAGCGATTTAAATACCTGAGAGTATCTTTGTACAATACTTCTGCATCACGCCTATTATTTCTGATCCATACTTCTCTAATTTGTCCTCTGTGACACCATCAATCTGAAGCAAAACTGCTGGATCCGACGACAAAGCCTCTGGGGGGGGGAAAAAATCTCAGTACAGCTTTCTTGGCATCTGCAACACCAAACTGGCTTGTCATTCCTGTCTTCCAATGTTTTTTTTTTTAACTTCCCAGTTTAGGCTACAGCCCAGTGGTCTCGATTTCAAGTCTAGTCATCCAACTCTGCTTCGCTTTTTTGAGATCAGCCAAGAGCTGCTAGATGTTGGCCACTGTTGTAAATGGCTCCCTGTTGACCTCATAGAACATCCTTGTTTACTCTGCTACAATAGAGTAAAATCTTGCCATCTCTGCCTTCAGGAATGCGATTTGACTTTCCAACACCCTGTCAGGACTCAGTGACATTGACTGATTTTTCACTGAGAGTGTTATCAGCCAGATATCGCTTGAAGGTCATCAGAAAGAGACGAAGGAATCTACATTAAATGGAGGCATGGCTGTAGAAACGGGACACTTTTGAAAGTTGGAAAATCTGAAGACAAATTTTACAACTCTTACAGCACCTTACCAAGCAAGAGATTTTTAAAATGTCGTCAGGTATCATGGCCTTTTCTGACCTAATTCAAACGTATGCAGAGAAAGCAAGTGAGAAAACAGGTGGATGAGATGGCAAATAAAGGAAGATAAAATGACAAGGGTTGCTATTTGAAGAAGTGTTGCATTCATCATACATAACCTGAGTTGCATTGAAGTGTTGGAAAGTATACATTTGGCAAGCCATGATAGTAGATGCCTATTGCAATGCACAGGACTTATCCTCAACTATATCATATACATTTTTTCATGAAGATATATATATATATATATATTACCTGCTATTCTTTTTAACGTGGCAGTGTTAAAAATATTAAAATAGTGGATATTAAACACTTTCCCAAGGTTTTTACAGACATCTGTGAGTTCGGAGAGACATTTCTTAACCATCTCTTCCCGTAGGGACATCTTAGTGTCCAAAGCCCTCTGTCTCCGAATATTGCTGGCACTTTCTGTTTCACAGAACTCCACCTAAAGGGCATGAAAGAGGCATATTGATGTACAATATAAATAAGGAATGCTTTTGAAATGTTGTTTACAAGAGAAGAAAGAAGGTGTCAGAGTATAGTCATGAACTGGAATAGCGCTTGGTAACAAGGTCAGCCAATGAATTGGCATAACAACTAAGTCAGCAATGAGGACTGTTTGGAAACTGAAACGAGAAGTAGCCTAGGCGTGGCTCTATATTAAGCTCTGCAACTCTGTTAAGCGCTGAGTCTGTCTATTGAAAGTGAAACGGCTTCTCTCCTCTGCTGTGTGTCTTGCTTGCCTGCTGAACTAAAGTGAGACTGAGGTCAGTTTCTGAGCTCCTGAGTTGCTGCTGTTCTGCTCTGAACCTGTAACATGGCTGCTTCGGTTTGAGTTTGCTCCATGCTGGAGAAATCTACAACTGGTATTGTAAAATTTACTTTAGAAGTTTATAAAGAAGTTAAATGAAGCCTCAGCCATCTGTGTTTACTTTTCTGGCGCTGAATTTACACTGCAATACTCTGAACAGAGGGGACAGTCCAGCACAACTGATGGCTGATAGCAGGAAAGCCCCTTTCCAGCAGCCCCGTTGCTATTCTGTTTTTCTGAACCTTTCCGCACGGCTCCATGCCATGCTGAGGGGCATCTGGGCCTGCAGTCACGTACCTGCAAGGAGCCATTCAGCACAGCAACAGCTTTTTCCCCCAGCTGGATGTAGGCTATTGCTTGGTCATTAGCAGTGATGTACAAGTCTTCATCCAGAATCTTGTCCAGCACCAACTTCCTAAAAAGTCGCTCGGCGTTATGGCGGGAGTAGGCTGCTCCCTTGCCAAAGAGACCCTGCTGAATCTTTGCAGCTTTTGTACCTAGGAAAAGGAGGAGAGGATAGCCTGTTTTCATGGCCAAGCCAACGTATCATTTTGAAATTTCTCAGCTCTTCTTCGGAAAGAACAGACTCCAGGGTTGGAAACCTCTGGTACCGAACAAGGAAGAGTAGGGTCCACATCCAGATATAACCAGCTGGGAAGGCATGAGCCAGAGTGCGGCATTGGGCAGCCTGGAACATGCAGCCCTCTCTGGGTTTCTCCTAGACAGGGGAAGAGAGTCCAGCCCCTCCTGCTTCCTACACTGGTAGCCAGGGCAGCCAAAGGGATTGTCCAGTCCCTCCCCAGGCAATTCCCTTGGCTTCTCTGTGGCTGAAAGAGAGAGAAGACACCCCCAGGGTGGGTTTCAAATAAACTCACCACCGGTTCGTCAAAAATGTGAGTGCGCACATGGCTTCTGCACATGCGTAGCTTTTGCCGCCTGGCAAGGCTCGACCGAGCAGCCTTTCGGGCTTGCTTCCCTCCGTCTCTGCTCTCTGGGGCAGCAGTTGTTCTCTCCGCTGCTGCTCCTGTTGGGAGAGCAGACTGCAGTTTAGCAGCCATGAGCTGCCCCTTTGGTTCTGCTAATTCTCCTCTGGAAAGCGCTGCGGCACAGAGAATCAGCTGCCAACCCAGAGAGCACATGGAGCGTCTCCACGAACGAAGCCTCGGCAAAGCAGGGAAGGGAAGCAAGGGACGAAAGAAGCGGCTGCAAGGTCTCTGCTGCAGCGCTTTCCGGATGGGCCTTCTTAAAGGTAAGAAGAGCCATCCCAGTCCATTCCCAAACTGCTTTGACCCTCCTGCGCCCCCGCTGTACCGCACCCACTGACCCTTTGGCCTAGTGCGGCAGGCCGCAGGCCAAATAAATTGCTTCACTCTGCAAGGCCGTAGCTTGAGGCCAGAGGGGGGCAGAGGCATGTGGGCGGAGGCTCCAGGGAACATCCTGGGCCCCACCCAAGGCGAAGGGCGAGGGGGCGGCATGCTTACCTTTGGTGAGCAGAGCGGGTGAGGCATGGAGATTAGCCGGGCCGCATGGCAAAGGCAAAATATATAGGGTGGGGTGGGACAGGCAGGACCAACCGGTGGTCCAATTGGTTCTGCGAGGGGGCACTCAAAGCACAGCACTCAAAGACCGCCCTCGGTATCAGCGCTGGTGAGAGGAGCCGTTTTTTTAGCTCCACTGTGGCGTGGTAATCTGCTCTGCCATACAAATCAGCTGAGCTAAAGAACAAGGGGATTTAGAACAGGAAAGAAGGGCAGGTGGGCAGGGCCAGCCAGGGGAGGCATCTGCCGGTTCTCTGAACTACTCACAATTTCTGCAATTGGTACAGCAGAACCGGTCCGAACCGGCTGAATACCATCTCTGGGCACATCCCCTCCATCCCACAGGCAAATATGGAAGCAGGGATGGCCGTTACCAAGGCACAAATTCCACCCAGCCATCTCTGTCATATGAACAGGCTGCTGCTATACTCTGAGCCCCCCAAAAAGGACAAGGAGGGTGATAAAGGGAGCCCCTGGATACTCGGTGGAAATGACTGCGCCTGAGACCTTGCACATCTGCCCTTGGCAAAAGGGCTGGGGAGAAGAAAAACCCCAGCTAGTTTTACAACCGATCCTGCATCCAATACAAACAGGATTTTCAAATATGTATAACTTACCCAAGAAAATATCGATCATCATATTGAGGGTATATCTTCCTGCATTTCTCTTGATATTTCTAGTTCCTTTTTCACCACAATATTCCTTTACAAACCTCACAATGTTTTTTACTTCTTCGGTCACGTTCTTCAACTTGTATACCTAATAAGAGTAGTTTTATTAATTCTGTATCTCGTATGAGCCAATACACTACAGCATTTTAATCCCATTTAAATGTAGTGTTAATGTAATTAATAACTTATAATAGGAATATCATATAACTTTTTTGGTATGAAAAATTGCCATAATGAGAAAAAACAGTGTGCTGTCATTTGGAAAACTTAATTCTTCAGTTGGCTGCTTCCAGCCATTCCCAGGAAGATTTATTTGTTCAGTATTTGTATTTCATATTTCTAAACTGCCCACTCCTCAGAGAGGGGCTGGATCCAGCTGGCAGAGCTGCTCACCTGTTGTTTGGAGCAGTTGTCGCAACTTACTTCGGGGTGCTCCTTACAAAATCTAGGATTAAAGCCCGTTTCTCCGAAGTATGCCAGCAACTGTATCCTCCGGCATTCCATGATGTTCTCGCAGTAATGGACCATGCTGTAAAGGTTGTTGAAGTGTGTCTGTCGGGTGTGGCTGTTGCCCTCCCTTTCCACTGAAAGGCAAGTAGCACAAGGGGTCCTTGTGAGAAAAGGATCCAGGATCCAGGACAAGCGACTAAAGTTTCACAAAACTGCTGCAGACTTCTGAAAAACCTGGTGAGGATGGAAAGAAAGACCCCGCAGACCTTGGAACCCCTTCTGTGGCCATTTTTCTGGAGCAAGGAGATCCCTCGGCCGCCAGGCGATCCTGCTGGATCAGATTAGGTTGGGACAAGCACCGTCCCAAAGCTTGCTAGGAAAAGCAGCTGGCGATTGCAGTGAATTTTCCATTTTTTGTAAAAAATAATTCTAGCCGTTAAAGCCCAAGATAGATCCATATATCCACAAAGAAGCATAGATCCCTTGGCAAGCAGGAAGCAAAAGAAACCAGCCAGGCAGCCATTATAATCAGCTAGACTAATTCCGATAAAATTACTTTCCAGGTAAAAGAAGTCAAAGCCAAATTATGAAATGCTGGAATGTAATAAACTCAGTCTTGTTTTGGCTCTGAATATTGTTGGAGTGGCAGGCAGTGAGTGTTGCTCCGAGAAGACCTGCTGGCCCAGAGCAGCACGGAAAGATCACCATCAGTTGGACACTCGATTTAGGGTTTTCTGTTCACTGTTAGCCAACTGGGCCCTTTGGGAGCGAGCAGCACCCTGGTTGGGCAAGGGAATTAAGGCCACGTCAAGCCTTGAGAAGCCCCGGCCTTGAAAGGACACTTACTCAGGATGAGCCGCCTCAGCCTGGTCACGTCACTGTAGCTGTAGAAAAGCAGGCAGTGGGAGATTTCGCCATCCCGCCCACTTCGGCCAGACTCCTGGTAGTAGCCCTCAATGGATTTAGGGAGGGAGGCATGGATCACAAAGCGCACGTCGGGCTTGTCGATCCCCATTCCAAATGCAATGGTGGCACAGATGACCTGGAAGGCAATAGAACAAGCCGCTTCCTTCATGCTGGGCAAGCCAGAGACCCTTGAACCTCAGCTGCCTCCGGTGGGCTCACACTGGACTAACTCCGGCTCCTTCCAAAGCTCAGGCTGGGCAGAGCACTTGCCCTCCTCGGCCACGTTCCCTGCCCACGGACCTGGCTGCCTCTTCTCCCGCCCAGCTCCCTACTCTGCTTGTGCCATTGTGGCTGGGGATCAAGGAGAGTCCAGGGCCTCGCTAGGGAAGAACCAACACGAGAGTCCAGCCAGCTGACTGGCAGAGCCGGCCAACCCTTTGGCCTATCCCTCTCATTGCTAGCCCAGAGACCCCGCCAGGACTTCAGGCCATCCCCCCTGCTCTTCTTCAAACCCCTCCCAAGGAGAGCAAAGTCAAGTCCACCGACGGCTTTATCAAGATCCAATCGGGGGTGGGGGTCAGCCCAACTGCTACACCGGGCAGTGCCACAAAATAGTATGCGGTGCTTACTGAGCCCATGTCTTCTGAACTGGGACATTTTGTCCCATTTGATAACAGAATAACAAGAGTTGGGAGGCACCTTAAAGATCTTCTAGCGCAGGGGTCTCCAACCTTGGCTCCTGGAAGCCTGGCGGACTTCAACTCCCAGAGTTCCACAGCCAGCAAAGCTGGCTGTGGAATTCTGGGAGTTGAAGTCC
Source organism: Hydrophis major (assembly GCA_033807585.1). Lineage (NCBI taxonomy): Eukaryota > Metazoa > Chordata > Lepidosauria > Squamata > Elapidae > Hydrophis > Hydrophis major. Next base: position 21,659,453 of record CM066337.1, on the reverse strand, counting down.
GCCAGGCTTCCAGGAGCCAAGGTTGGAGACCCCTGGCGCAACCCCCTGGTCAAGCAGGAGACCCTCTACCATTCCAGACGAGGGGCTCTCCAGCCTCTTCTTGAAAATCCTCCCGCGACAGAGCGCCCACAGAAGGCAGGCCTGGCTAATGGTTCTGACAAGAAGTTTCTGCTCAATTCCAGGTTGCTTCTCTCCTTGATCAAGTTTCCATCCGTTGCTTCTTGTCCTGCCTCTTCAGGGGCTTTGGAGAAGAGCTTGGCTCCCTCTTCTCCTTTGGGGCAGCCCCTCAGGTACCCTGGAAGGCTGCGATCCTGTCCCTCCCCAGTCCTTCTTTTCAGACACCCCCAATTCCTGCAACTGTTTTGGCCTCCAGCCCCCTCATCATCTTAGCTGCTCTTTTCTATACTGTGTAATCTTTTTATTACAAGTAGTCGCCAACCACGATTGATGCCAATGTTTCTGTTGCTAATGGAGACATCTGTTAGGTGAGTGTTGCCCCATTTTATGACATTTCTTGCAACGGTTGTTAAGTGAACCACTGCAGTTGTTAAGTTAGTCACACGGTTGTTAAATGAACCGGGCTCCCCCGTTGATTTGGCTTGTCAGGTCACAAAAGGGGAACATGTGATCCCCTGGGACACGGCAACCATCACAAGTATGGCATGAGTCAGTTGCCAAGTGTCAGAATGTTGATCACGTGACCATGAGCTACAATGGTCATAAATGTGAAAAGCAAGTGATAAATCTTTTCTCAGTGCCATTGCAACTTTGAACGGTCACTAAACGAACCACTGTAAGTTGACGGCTACCTGTAATATGGAGACCAAACTGGGGGCGGTATTCTAAGTGTCCTTAAGGCTTCTCGTCTTCCCAATCCTCCTGTTCAAGCCACAGTATTGATCAAGGGACGGGAAGCCATATTGCACTGTTACGTCATGTCCACGGAATCTGTGCCGCTCTGAGCACTTGGAACCTGACCGGGTGTGAGAATTCCCTGCGCTTCCCTTTGCAGCGGGTGAGTCACGTTGCCCCCCGGCCTCCACCCTTTTTGCTTTCATCCGCGTGACTGGATCTCCCTTCTACCTGGCATCCATCCTGATTGATCCACTTCTGCTGCACGAGGTCTCTGGTGCCGTCCGGGAGGCCAGCATGGTACGCTAGAGCTGAGAGGCCGCCCCCTTGCAAGGCGTTGGCCACGGAGTCACATTCATACCGCGAGAGACAATAAATTATTCCCGAGTCACCTGCAACGCACAGGAAAAGGTTCAGGGTCTCAAGTCCTCCAAAGCCATGTGGGCAACGCAGCCTTGTGTTCCCGCGCAGCCTGGATTAATTGCTTTGGGGGTGACATTTCTCTGCAGACCACCAAAATTTTCTCGCGGACCACTAGTGGTCCCCAGCCCACTGGTTGGTGACTCCTGGTCTAAAAATCTCTTCCCATGTTTCTCAACCACTCTAAGCTGACTGGGGAATTCTGGGAGTTAAACGCTACCCATTTAAAAGTTGCTGAGGTTGAGAAATGCTTGTCTGTTCAAGAGGGTGAAATGTTTTGAATTCCAGTTTTACTCAATGGCAGCTTGTCGCAATTCACCATTAGGCAGAAACAAACCCAAACGTCAAACTTGACGTTCTTCCTTTATCTCCATGTCTACCCTGCCCGTTAGACCTCGTAAAAGATGACCCGGTCCTTTCCCATCTCTTAGCAGCCCAAACACCAAAGCCAGCTTCTCCCTCTTCTCATAACAAGGTGATGAAGGTGAAGCTCTGCAAATGATGTTGGCTATTGCTGCTCTGCCTACATTTCAGCATGGTCCTCAACTGATACTCTCATGTGGGGCGTGCAATGTAATGCGCATAGACGCCACTGTTCCAGAAAGGAGGGACCTGCCCAAATTCCTAGCCTTCTCAACAAAAAAACATGTTTGAAAAAAATATGCATAAAATCATTTATCCCCTTCTTGAGTGTCTCCAACCGGAAGCGGAACAGCTTTCTCTCTGGGACGCCTGCATTTGGATTTTGGCCTTGAGTAGGCAAAAAGCCTCAATGGGCCTTTCTAACTCCAGAAAAAGCATAAAGGTAGGGAAAAAAGGGCATTTCCAATCTTTTGTACCTGGCACGTCCCTTACAAGCAGCTCATTGGTGTTATTAACCCAATTAATTTTCCAAATTAAAGGGCCCCAAATTCCAAAAGGGTTGAAGAAACTTGCATTAGCGACACAGCACCACTTCATTTATCAACGTGGGATATTTTTGAACAGGTTTTAGATATCTACAGAATCATTCCACCTATTTTGTGCATATTTCACAAAGGAACTCCAAGATACCAAATGCCTGAATTTCTCTATAATCTAATAGAAACATTGGGTTTCAAATAATCCCATACAAGTAGACACTGGCCAAGGAAGGAGGAGTGATAACTTACAGGGGTGGTATTTTCTGATCCATTGTAAGCAATCTAAAGCAACATTTTTGGGCTTCTTGGGTAACACGTAGTATTTCAAGTTGTGCCTGTTAAAGCTCATTGTAAACCTAGAAGGATATCAGTGATTTAGTTGAATAAAACGATTATTGAATGACTACAGAGCTCATCTATACAGAAATCCCAGTAAAGCTATTTCCTTCTCCAAATTCCCCAGGAGGGAAATCTCCCCTCTGCCTCCGTGTCCAACTTACACCTGGGGCTGGTGCATCTCCAGTTGATTCAGGATGTCCTTCTGCACTCTGGGGTTGGCGGTGGCAGTGAGAGCCATCATGGGAACCAAGGAGAACTTCTTTCGGAGCATGTTAAGCCGCTTGTAATCTTGGCGAAAATCATGACCCCACTAATAAAAAGATTTCTGAAAGTTACATTTACATTTATTTATCTAGTAATGTGAAAGAAAAAACAAAACACCACCCTCTTCGTGTTCGTTTTACGTACCAAGACATAGTAAAAATCATCTGACCCTGACCAGTTTTTTAAAGGAGGTAAACACAACCTCAGATGAACAAGAGGATGTGTCTTGATATGTAAAATCACAGAATTCCAACAGGGTGTAACTTCATCACATGACTGTATTCAGCCTCTACTATTTTTACAAATAATTCCAGGCCACAAATATATCCATTCCTCCTCCAATTAACCCACAACAACCACCCTGTGAGATGGGCTGGGCTGAGAGGGGGGCACTAGCTCCAGCTGGCTTTCATGCCAAAGGTGGGAGTGGCGGGTCTCCCGTTTCCCGGCCTGGTGCCTTGACCACTAGGGAAATAGAGACCACTATTGTGATCCTCTGCACCCTTTTCAATGAATCAGATCACCTGACTGACGCAGTGGGCCTCATCGATCACGAAGCGAGCCAAGAGCTGCCGCTGGTACAAATTCTCCAGCGCTGACATCAGCCGACCGCTCGAGCAAACCTGGGGGGAGCAAGAGCAGCAGGAGGCCCAGATGCCTCAATTCCATGGCTCTGGCACGGTTCTGAGTCTTCTGGTCACCTTCACCCCCAGGCCCCATCAGGCAGGCAATGGCAGCCAAAGCCTCCTCGCCTACAGAGGGACCCGGGCCAAGCCCAGCTCCATTCAAGCCCTTTGGGTCAGCTGGAGCGCTGCTGAGCGGCTCAGGCCTCCATACAAACCTTCTCTGGAGTAACGTAGAGGAGTTTTATGATGGGGTCTTTCTTTGAGAGCTGCATGTAAATTCGGGATGCTTCGGCATCAGTCTTGTCACCTGTGAGGTACGTGGCTGGAATCTAGACAGAGAAAACAGCAGCTGTACTATTTGCAGCTAATCTTGGTTGCTGCTGACTGCTTCGTTAGGAAACTGGTCAATAGTAAGGCCAACGCTGGTGCTTGGAGTGGGGAAGGCCAGACCAGTGCTCTGCTGTTGGGCAGTGCCCATCCCTTCGACCACAGAATCAAATTGTAAGAAGCACCACACAATTTTAGCTGGACCTGTACTTATAACTGCTGTGAATAATATTGGAAGGCACTTTTGTATATCAATTTTTCTTACTTTTCCATTTTCCTTCAAAAAGATTTCTTTTCCTGCACTTTTTGCTTTTTCTTTGTCTCCATTTTCATCTCCTCATTTAAAAGTTTTAATAACAATTATATGGAAAAAGACCCAATTCTAGCTGGACTCGTAACTGCGAGGAAGCCAAGGCTATATGTCGTTCTTTTGATGAAAGCAGTTATACACCAGATGTTCTTCCTATATTTTTAGCTAAATTTTGTACGAACACAAATTCGACAAGAATTTATAGAGTTTTACATTTGCATGGTCAGTCTGCAAAAATCAGAAATCAACATGCCCACGACAGATACAATGATCTTAAAAGAGTTTTGCATTTCATGCCATTTGCAACCAAGCAGGAGGAAGCCATCTTGAACTCACATCCATTGAGGTCAGCTTCTGGACTTGATCCACTATCAGGGACCTCAGCGGAGAGATGACGATGGTGACTCCCACTGAAACACAGGCTGGCAGCTGATAGCAGAGGCTCTTGCCGCCTCCTGAGTGGACCAAAAGCACAAGATGAAAGCTCCACTTGTGTTCTACTCTGCTATTAGTTCTATACAGACGAGTTCTATCTGCACAACCACAGGAGGAGGCCCAATGCTTCCAGTCACACTTTCTCCATCACCTCTGCAACTGTGAAGATTAAAATCTGGCCCGAGAACTGAGATGCAAAGAACCACTATGTGCAACCTCCTGTTTGGTGCAGGAGTGAAGCATCCCTGGATGGTCCTTAACACTTGTGCAGGCAAAATATACTGATTTCTTATGAAATTTATTTTGGAGATCATTCCTTTGGTTTTTATTTAAAGCGCAGTCAAAAATTAGATGAGTTCAGATTGTTACACACACTGACTGAAATCCTGAAAATGGCTCCTAATCATAACGAACAGCATGTCAGCCTTCAAGATTTTCTCCCTTTGCTTTGCCTCTTTCGGCTGTCCTAAGTAACGGGGGGAGGAGGGGGGATATGGTTATGGGAAGTGAGCTGGAGGTGTTACAAAACAGAACTGTATAAGTTGGGGGGGGAAGGTTCTTGCTTAGGCTTCTATCCTATGCTATGCACAGCTGCAACTCTTTATCAAAATATGTCAAGGTCAACGGACAGAGGCCTCATCACCACCTGGAGATGCCCACATGACACAACTTTTAATTGGATGAGCCAATTGAACTATTGGGGGTGGGAACGTTGCCATTACTTGGTATATGCGATTTACGCGCCCCTTTTCTCAGATTCAGAATTCTTTTGTTGCGACCACTTGATTTCCAGTAAAAGATATCTTTTCTCTGATTAAAGGAGTCTTAAGTATTTCTTTCTTGGATTTTGAATGGAGCACCAGCTGACACAGCAAATCATACCTTAAACCCAAACCAGAAAAAAAGCTCAATTGTGGTTGTAAGTCAAGGACTACTTGTATGTAGAACACAGGCAGGTGAGTCGTGAACACCAACTAGCAGTCAAAGGACACAATGAAAATTCCTTAATCACACAACATGTGGGCAGACTCAACCATGGTTCAACTGGGAAACAGTGAGCATCCTAGACCAAGTTACATCCAAAAATGCTGGGGAATTCCTGGAGACACTTAGACAAATCAGCCATGAACAGGGATAAGAGGGATAAATGAACCTCCCTCCCCCTTTCCTTGGGGGGCAGCAGGTGATGACCAGTCAGAGACGGGTTGTGCCTGAAGACTCACCTGTTGGCATCAGAATGAAGCAGTCCTGGCCCAGCAAAGCAGCATTGATAGCTTCAAGCTGGTTGGTCCGAAAATGATGGAGACCAAACTTTTTATGGAATATCTTCAGCATCTCATTAGAATGTGGAAATGCTAAACCTCTGAATGGTTCCAGAGCAGCATTTCTGGAAGGCGTATCCTTAATGAGTGGAGGAACTAGGAAGAAAGCAACTTTTTGTTATGAGACTGAAGACAAAATATATTTGCTGTTTCCAGAATTTGTAACCAGCCAATCAAGCGCTGAAACTTAATTAATTTCATAAACATAAAAATATCTGAATATGTTTCAGGGTTACTAAACCACGTCAATGATGAGCTGCGGTGCCACATTGGCTAGAGTGCAGTACTGCAGGCTGCTTCTGCTGACTGACTGCTGTCTGCAATTTGGCAGTTCAAATCTCACCAGGCTCAAGGTTAACTCAGCCTTCCATCCTTCCAAGGTGGGTAAAATGAGGACCCAGACTGTTGGGGGGCAATATGCTGTCTCTGTAAACTGCTTAGAGGGCTGTAAAGCACTGTATAAGTCTAAGTTCTATTGCTATTGCTATGATTAAATCTCAGGAGGTTTCTCCCACTCTGTTTCCACCCATAAATATACAGAACAATGTGAAGTCTTGAAGAGGACTCAGTTTGCATCTTGACACACAGCTCAGCCAGTGCAACCCTTTCAGTCTTCACTTATTACAACATATCAACTTTGGATATAATGCCACTAGATTCAAAATTACCATTAAAGACGAAATGCAAAAAGTTGCCAGAAAAATAGACACTTTTTAACAGTCCTGCCTTAGCCATAAAGTCAGGAAGGAGGCATTGGCTGAAAATGCTGAAAAACCCTGCCAAGACTGGCCCAGGCAATCTCCAAGAATTGAATATTATTGAGCAGAAGATAAAAATTCTATTGGGAAAACCATTTGCTCTATTTAAAATTAATGCATTTAAAGAGTTATATTTCCAAAAACACATGAGAACTTAAATGTTAACAGCTTGCTCTCATTTGCGACCTTGTATGTGTGCATGCACACAATGCATAGCAATTAGTGGTCTTGCATGGCTGGCAGGCTGCCAAGGACCACCACTCTCCCTCCTGACTTTTCACATCAAAACCGTTATTATGGCTGGTCACGCAGTCAGCCAGGTGTTGAGACTGGATTTTATCCACCTATGCAGTCCTTCCCAAGGATACGTTGTTATTTGATGTATCCTATATGAATGTTGCTTGCCTGAGCAGGGGGTTGGACTAGAAGGCCTCCAAGGTCCCTTCCAACTCTGTTATTTTATTATTGTAAAAAATGATGACTGGGATCCATACATGTTTCTTTACGGAATAAAAATGATGGTCAGATGCAACCCAGAACTCTTTTTGGAAATATGCCTCCCACTCCAAACAAGGAACAAAGGTTAGCAGGGCCAACGGGAGAGAGTTAGCTAACTTTCAAGCACCTCATCTGTGTATGTCCACATACCTATGGCTAGCCAATTTGTGAACTGGGATATACTCCTAGGAACTATGTGGTGAGTGCCCACACATTTCTAAAAATCCAAATACACTCAAAAAGGTTGAGTGCGGATAAGAGTTTCCAATGCAAGGTGGTTTATAAAGCGAGTGAATTACACTCTTCACTGTAATTTCTTACTACAGCTCATTTCCCAGAATGCACTTAAAGAAGAAATAGGGTAACTCACCAGGGCAACTCTTGCCACTCACAGAAAGGTCTGTGAAAGAAAAATTGCTGTGCAGAAAATCAGCGCCTTCCTTGGACGCCAGCGAGTTTCCTTCCAAAAACCGTTTTGTTGCAGGGGAGGCGTCTGCAGCCGGCCGGGCCAGGCCCTGGGATCCAGCGCCTCTGGCTGAGGAAGCACTTACTGCATCGTCCAAGTCATCCAAATCTTCAATATCAAAATCATCGTGATGAAGCTTCTGCCCTCCAGCTGCCCAAGGATTCTCACTTCCCCCATTGCTCATAAGCGGAGGAGCGTGCTTTCTTCGGCTCTCCGAACTTGTTCCATTCAGCGTTGGAGGCCACCAGCGCGTCTCGGCTTCTACGTTTGGGTTTTGGAGCCCAGCTATGGCACCGGCTTCCCTCCTGGGACCAGATGCGCCTGAACGTTCCACGGCAGGGGAGGACGTGTCCCAGGTAAAACCTTTCACAGAAACAGATGGATCAGGACTGGCCCATCCTTGAGGGGGTGGCGGGTGAAGGCCATGCGGGGAGGCAACGTCACCGAACCGCTTGCCGGAAAATGGTCCAGGAGTAGAAGCGCCCCCTTGAGGAAGCAGAGAAGAGGTTTTTCCCAGCTGAGAAGAGTAACTTCCATCTTGGGAGCCATCATAGTTAAAATTATGTTTGCAGGTTATATCTAGAAATGTATCAGCACCGGTTCTGTTTCCATTCCTGGGATTGCTCAACAGTTTTCTTCTGAATATAAAAAAATGTAAGTTATTCTTTTAAAACTTTCCCAATGAATTTGCTGGTTCCTTCCCAGAAACCCCTCTTCTTCATCTTTTACCTTACTTGCAACTCAGAACTCAATTTAGATCCCTGCCTGTAAAACGTAACTGACGCTAAAACATCTGTTTAAGTTATTATATAAAAGCATTTTCACAGTTTTGACTTGGCCAATAGAGAGAAATGATACTGCTATCCTAAACATCCTACATACAATATATCTATCCTTAATAGCAACGCATTGTCCTGTGGAACCTTTCCTAATTGATAGAAACATTTTCAGTCAATATTGAGATTGAACAATTTCAACAATTCAGACAATACTCCTGACCCTCAATGGCCATGAATAATAAAATACTGTCCCATTTTAAAAGTATTTATTATTATTATTGTTGTTGTCATTGCTGTTATCCCATGAGTTTCCTGTAGAACTATAATACTGTGCTATTATCTGATCGTTAAGAACTCTCTTGTTCTACAGCATTCCTGTTTCTGTAATATAATAGATGCGGAATAATTTTCGGCCTTATGAACTAGGCATATTTTCCAAGGTTGGACTTCTGTGGAGGTTCAGTTCAGCCCTGAACTGAATAGCACTGAAATCATGAGATACTAAATCCTGATGAAAAAAAGGGAATTTATTTGCATAATTCTTCTTCTGAAATAAATATGGGTAGGACTCCATTTAGTGATAACCTGTGACAAAGAATCTTCCACTTTCTAAAAGTTATCTTGCATATCTAAAAATACCCAGCCTGCTTTATACAGCCTGCATTAATAGCTAAGAGAATCCCAGGGGGACCGAACACTTTGCAATGTGGACAAACTGATCCCGTCTTAATTTCTTAAGGTAAAGAAGGAAAGCCCCTCATCGTATTCCAAACCAGCAACAACTCCCAACAGACCTGCAATCTCTAAGACGAAGCAGCTCTTGGCCACCCACCCAAGACTTCAGCTCTTGTTCTGGAACAGAGTCCACCAGTTTGCAGATGTCTTCCATTACACAGAGGAGGGGCTGGCCTGAAAGGTAACAGGGTTCAGTCACATATTTTGCAAGGCACCAGCAGTGCAAAGATGGCTGACAATCTTTTGATGATAATCAAAAGAAAATAACTGGAATATGTCACCAAGTTTTACCTTCCTTCCTTCCTTCGCTTCTTTGAGTCGACTCTCCAAACTCTGGAAGTTGGTTCATCGAGAGTTCAGGATTCATTGTTGTCTCATCAGCTGATCTTTGGAGAAAAGGCCTAACAGTGTTAAGAATTATTAAGAAATCCAGACATATTGAAATAGATACACTTTATACATCAAATAGAATTTTAACAAGACAGTGATTTTTTTGCACGCATCCAAAGTATTTCTGCCAACAAAAATTGTATGTATTTCTATAGTCAATGACTATCAGGAAAATATGGAATTAATGGAAATTAAATTTGAGTAAAACAACTGTATTGAAGTTTGAAAGTGTTAATTTTTCAGTGAGTGCTTCCTCCCATTTGCTTAAATACTACCATCCAGAGAAAGAAATTATTTGATTTTCTAGGGTTTTTTTTTTGCAATAATACACCTGTCACTAAAAGTTGTATTGATTTATTGGGTTAAGTCAATTAATGAATCTTTATAAATACAAACAATAAATCTTTGATAATATTAATCACCAAACTTTGTTAAGATTTTTTTCAATTATTGCAGATTATCTTAACCCAATAGTTGGGTTTATAGTATTAAGCAGATATTGATCCTGGCTCTCCATTAAGGTATCCTTTGAGCCAGCTGGAGGGGAGGAGGGGGAATGTCAGGAGGGCACATGGAGACCTGCAAACACTAGGCAGCAAGTACTGGAAAGGCTTCTCCCAGAATGAAGTTAACAGGGCAAGAGGGAAGGACTACTTTTTGCTGGATCATCTCCTCTGGAAAACAGGCATCACACATTTTCAGTAACTCAGTAAAGCATTTGACAAAGTAGTTGACAGTCTACTTCTTGGCAACATGGAAAAATGTGGAACAGGCAGCATCACCACCAGATGGGTTCACAACTGGTTGGCCAACCACACTCAACGTGCCATCCTCAATGGAGCTACATCTACATGGAGGGAAGCATGCAGTGGGTACCACGAGATTCTGTCTGAGGCCCCAAACTCAATATCTTCATAAATGATTTAGTAGAGGGGATAGAAGGGGAATTCATTACATCCGCAAACATCACACTGGGGAAGGAGGGAGCGGAGGAGGAACAGTCAACGCTTTCAGAAATAGACTCAAGATTCAGAAGGAACTCGATAGACTTTGTTGGCTCAATCCAACAATATGCCATTCAGGAGTGAGGAAAATAGCATTCTGCACTTAGGCAAGAAAAAACAAATGCCCAGGTACAGAATAGGTAGTACCTGGCTCAACGGCAGCCACTGAAATGGGATATAGGAATTCTAGTGGACAATCACTGAAGTATGAGCCAGCTGTGTGCTACTGCAGCTGCCAAAGAAGCCAATACAGCCCTAGGTTGCCTCAACAGAGGAATAGTAACAAGGTCACGTTAATATCACTCGGAATACTGCATCCAATACAATACAAAAAAGTTGCTTAGACTCTAAAAAGGGTGCAGAGAAGAGCAACAAAGATGATTAAGGAACTGGAGGCACCGGAGTCAAACCGCTTAAGGCTGAAATTGCAGAAAAGTCTTTAGCTGGCTACAGGAAACATTTGGAAGCTCTAACTTCTGCCAAAGGAGGCTTACCAAGTATTGACTGGAATCGCATCCAAACTTCTGCATCTGCATCTTCACTATTTTCTTATTTTAAATCTATAAACAGCCACACATAAATAGCAAGAATGCATTCCAATTTGCAGGAAGACGCCATGTTTATCTTTGCATCAGCAGAGCTTGTGCCAGTTCATTTAGAGATTTGTTGAAACACACAGTTTGATCCGGAGTGCCTAAAGTTTTTCATAGTTTCACCCCAGTTCCTGAATCCAGTTAAGAATTCAACATACGATGAATGGTTGTAGGAATTGGGTATTTCTATCCTAATGAGGAGAAGTGGGCGGTCCATGTTAGCAGTCTACCAATAGTTAAGGGGCTGTCACGGAGAAGAGGGGTTGACATATTCTCCAAAGCACTGGAGGGTAGGAGAAAAAATAATGGGTGGAAGTTTAACAAAGAGAGATCCAATCTAGACTTCAGGAGAAATTTCCTGCTCATGAGAACAATTAATCAGTGAAGCAGCTTGCCTTCAACAGTTGTGGCTGCTCCCATCACTGGAGATTTTTAAGAGGAGGTTGGACGGGCATTTGTCTGAAATGATATAGGGTCTCCCGCTTAAGCAGGAGGCTGGACTAGAAGACCTCCAAGCTCCCTTCCAACTGTTATTCTGCATAGCAATAGCAAATAATAGACTTATATGCAGCTTCACAGTGCTTTTACTAAGCGGTTTACAAATGTCAGCCTATTGCCCCCCACACAATCTGGGTCCCTACTTTACCGACCTCGGAAAGATGGAAAGGCTGAGTCAAACCTGAGGTCAGGATTGAACTCATGGGTGTGGGCAGAGTTAGCCTGCAATACTACATTCTAGCGCTGCACCACCCACTGCTCCTATTCTGTATTCTTGGGAATAATACATACTAGCTTGACTATACCTATTCTTGATTAAATAAATGTAACTAACCTAAAACTTTTTAAAAGGTATAGTATCATCTAGAACACGGGTCCCCAGCCTGTAGACCACAGCCCACTACTGCACATGTGTGCATACCTCCCACTTGTGCTAACATCACCGCATCACACACGTGCTCACAGCCCCATTTGTATGTGCATATGTGCACAGAATGGTGCCTGCTCCTCCCCTCCCTGCCACCAACCCAGAAAGATTTGGGGACTCTGATCTAGGAAGTATTTGTAAAACCAGCTCTTCATGGCTGTATTTCCATGATCGAACGATGCAGGGGAAGCGTTCAAAGACTAATGAAGGCAGTCAGGAAGGCCAAAGATGGCTGAGAGGTCACAATAAATGTATCAAGACACTGCTGGAGCTACAGATAGCCTCGGTGGCACAGTGGTTAGAGGGCAGTACTGCAGGCTCCTTCTGCTGCCTGCCAGCTGCCTGCAGTTTAACAGTTCGAATCTCACCAGGCTCCAGGTTAACTCAGCCTTCCCTCCTTTCGAGGTGGGTAAAACGAGGACCCCGATTGTTGGGGGGCAAGAGGCTGACTAAGAAGTTTATAAACTGCTTAGAGGGCTATAAAGTGGTATATAAGTGCTATTGCTATTGCTTAATAGCAGAAATTTGGGGACAATTGTGCTTGTGAAGACTACTTATACAGGGGGGAAAGGGGGAAGCCTTCTGGAGGGGGTGTGGACACAAAACCAGGGAAGACACTGAGCTTGATCCTGTGCTGGAGGCTACTGGTGAACATCTCCCTTTCCTCTGGGGTGGTTTATAGAGTCCAAGCTCACCCACTGTAATGCTACCACCTGCCCTTTTAGAACCATTTGGTTGTTTTACCTTCAGTGTTTTACCTTTAGGGAGAGTTCTGCTCATTCACTCATGCAGACCATTCAGATATATACATCGCAGCTATTTCCCACAAGGGGCCATTCTAGAAAAATGCTGTCTTTGTTTATTTATACTAAACCTTAAGATAAATTCTAGGGTACCTAGTGCTCTTCAGCGCGAACAAAGCAGGCAGCATCTCCTCTTCTGGGGATGGGGGTATGAAGTCCACATAGTCTTCAGACTCACTGAATACTGGAGGGTCGTCCCTTCCCTCATCCGGTTTTTCATTCCCACTTAAGGGGAGGCCAGAATCATTTTGCCCTTTGACCAAAAAAGAGCACATATTAAACAAAAGACCAGTGAAAAATAATGAATGTGTTTAATCATTAAAAATATACAAATTACACCAATAAGAGCCACAGTGGCGCAGTGGTTAAAATGCAGTACACTGCAGGCTAACTCACTGCTCACTCCAGGAGTTTGATCCTGACTGGCTCCAGGTTGACTCAGCCTTCCATCCTTCCGAGGTCGACAAAATAAGGACTCAGATGGTTGAGGGCAAGAGGCTGACTCTGTAAACCACTTAAGAGAGGGCTGTAAAGCACTGTGAAACAGCATATAAGTGCTACTGCTAATCAAGTAAGGAAAAGCATTAAGTACGTTTTTTTCTGTATTAGATGTGTTGATTAGAGGGGACACACACCCAACTCTTTTTACTCCTGTTATGTGATAGGGAACAAGGTCAGACTTGGACTATGAAGAACCAGGTCCAAAGAGCAATAGAGCTCCAAGTTACTTGATGTGACCTCAGGCTCAATTGGGGGGCGGGGGGGGGCTGATTAGCCTTCTGGGGAAGGAGCACCATGGCAGAAGTCCTGCACAAACACCATCACCTTGACTAGCCTTGGAAAATCGACACCCCTGGAGCTGCTTAGCTCTTAGATGGGGACCTAATGTGGAATTTCAAGGTTATAAGCTAGACTGGGAAGTTGAAAAACATCCTAGAGAAACTCATGACAAATTCATAAATTAAGAGGAAGCAAGCTTCATTTGAGAGTCTAGCTTAAGGGTCACATGCTGTAATAAATTCATTTTCCCAGAAGTTATCCTCCTTGTGACAGAACTGATTAGGAAAAAAAAGTATTTACCAATCCAAGATTTTTCTTTTTTCTCTGTCTGGAAAGTTTCCAAAGATTTCTCCTCTTCACGTTCTGCATTTGAAAAATCTCTCTGACTGGAATTAGAAGAATCAAGACAAGGAACAGGCGGGCTGCCTCCCTCTTGTTCCTCATGAAGTGTTTGTGTTTTCCTATTTGTACAAATATACACAACATTACATTTTTCATTCTCTCTTCCTGTGCTAGATATCTTTGACTTGCTGATAGAGGAATTTTTTGCGGTCTTTCCATTGTTTACAGACAGGTTATCTTGAAATGATACAGACAGTTTTGGAGAGATTTTCTGTGGTCCAGTTGTTTCAAAATCTTCCATGTCTTCCCAAATATCAGTAAGGTCAATAAATGGGTTGTTTAAACAATTATTGTCTGGGGTCGGGATCCCAGATCCCCCCACTTTGCCCCCTGCATCACTTTCTTTCACAGAAGAGATAAAACAATCTAAATTCTTGGCATGTTGATCATTTGAATACTCTTGTTTTCCTTCTTGAACTTTCAGTGTTGTTTTAAATAGCACATTAATTTTGGCTTGTTTATTTTTAATACCACTTTGTTTTTCCAAAGAAGAATTGATATTCTTGTCCTTCAGGGCCAGAGGTTTTGTTCCACCCAGATGTTCTGATGCGCAGTCATCAAGGCAATTCATCTTTCTGAATATAAATCCCCTGCAAAAATGGGTAAGTTTAGACTTTAGCCAATCGTAATGATAGAACCCTTGGAAGCCAGTCAGATCCAGCACAAGGTACCGAATCCAACAAGGTGCCCCTATTTTGGGGTGATTACAGACAGCTGTTTGAAAATTGTAAGAAGCTATGCTATTATGTAATTCTGCAGCTACTTCAGCTCTAAGAAAATGTACAATGCCAGATGTTTCTCAATTGCTACTATCATATGGCAGCATTTTATGGCAAAAATCAGAACGCCATCTCTAGTCTCCAGAAAGCTCTTCTCTAGATTTATTGGCAGCATATTTATGGTTTTTAATATATTTATTATTAAATACATTGGTTGACCTGGATCAATAAACTCTGGAAGAATTCTAAGGGGGCTTCAACACCCCACTAGCATCCTGCATCTAAACTCAAGTTAAATAACTCTTGTGAATTTATGGAACAATTTTGCCTTTGTGCCTTGCCTGGATGCCATCATGATAGAAATTGATATTTATCAGTGGTGGTATTCAAATAAAGTTGCCACCGGTTTGGTGGGCGTGCTTTGCGCATGTTCACACACGTTGTGCATGCCGAATGCGCACTTTTTGCAGGTGCAGAGGTGTTTCTAATTCACCTCCCGCAAGCATGATCCCAGTCGCTGCAGCAGCTGCCATGCTGTGCTATTATGTGCCACGCAAAGCAGCCGCGCTTCGAATTTTGGCCATAAAAGTGAGTATGGAAGCCTGGGTGGGTAGGTGGGACAAACACAGAGCAGCGGAGAGAACCGCTGCTTATCGGCTCTCCAGAACCAGGCAGAACCGGTCAAATTCCACCACTGATATTTATTTTAAATTTTTTTTTAAGGCTGATCACTTCAAACAGTGTAGGTCAATGATGGCGAATCTTTTTGTTGTGGTGTGCCGAAAGCGTGCGTGTGCCGGCACTCACAATGCATGCACAGAACCACCACCCCCCGCCCTCTTACCTGCACTGTGCATGCACGCGCCTCCCAGCTGATTTTCAGCCCGTTTGAGGCCATTTTTACTCTCCCGGAGGCTCAAGGAAAGCCTCTGCAGACTCTGGAGGCCGAAAAACGGGCCTTTCAGAAATACCAGAAGTGCCCGTTTTCAGCTTCTGGAGGGCCTCGGGAGCCCAGGAGAGGCCATTTTTACCCTCCAGGAGTCTGAAAATGGGAATGTTTCGGCACTTCAGGTATTTCCAGAAGGCCCATAGTCTCAAAAGATGACAAGGCTTAACAGAAGGAGGCCTGTCCTCTCTGGGCAGCATGTGGGACGAGCAGATGTTCTTGGGAGAAGGTGGCCCTGCATGTAACCTGGTCCTAGATCAAACATCTAAAGACATCTAAAGTGTTTAAACGTTTTGTTGTTAGGGCATTGCAGATACTCAGTTCTGTACTTTAAATGTCCTACAATCCCCCCCAAAACAGACCCTGATTAAATCCACTGTCCAATCTATGTAGCAGGTTATTTTCTAAGTGCTGTGATGAATTGTGACACACTGCACATTTCATAAACAATATTTTCAAAACCATGCCTGGTAGAAACGGATTATCTGGATCCTTTTCTGTCAGGTTTCAGATGACTGAAATGCCATCAATTGCACTTTTGGGTGACTCCAGCAAGAGTCAGGTGGAGGTAGTGTCCATCCTGAATCTCCTTTTGTAATGACAACTGAGGATGGACCTTGGGAGGCAGGAGAAAGAGCTGCAAACTGGACAACTGTCAGGTCAATGGTTTCTCAGAGCACCAAAGGAAAAGGGGTGTGGGAAGTATTTCAGAAGGAACCCACTGGGTCCCTTTTCTAGAGAATGAAAGGAAAGGACTTTGCAGAAACCTCATAATAAAGATATTATTGAGGGTTGGGCGTCTTGTCCAGACTACTTGGAAGGACTAATGCTTTCATCTCTCAGTGCCTTTGATACCATAACAAACCACTGTATCCTTCTGGCCTGGTTCCAGGGTTCAGGAAATGGAGCACAGTTGTGGGCAGAGCTGGTCCCAGTTGGGGTGAATGGGGAGGACGGTTCCAGCTCCCAGTGGCCGGTTTCCTGAGGGGCAGCTCAGGGGTGGAGGCTCTCTCCACTTCGATTTACCGGAAGCCGCTGGGCCAGGCAGGCTTCGGGCGACCCTCCCTTGTGCCTCTCTAACCTGGAGCGACTAAGGCGGTCTGTGAGGGTCTGGACGGGGAAGAAGAGGCTTCAGCATAACCCTGGCAAGACTAAGGGGGTTCTGGGTTCAGGGCCCCGCCGACCCACGGGGGGGGGGAGGGGAGTTCCGCCTTTCATTCTGGACGCAACTGCACCCTCCCAAAGAGAGGCGGGGGCGCAACCCGAGGCACGTCCGTCCGGGTGGGGCAGCCACGGAAGGCGGGGAGACGCTCTGGCCCAACTTTCTCTTCCAGCCGCGCCTTTTCCGGGACTGCGAGGTCAGTCGCCCCCAGGGGGTTCCCGCACGGCGCTCGGCGGGGCCGCCCGGGAAGGTCTGGGGGGCAGCAGCCGGGGCTGTCGGGAGCCCCTCGGCGACTGCGGGACCAGCTCCCCCCGCGACGGGCTGCCACGATCCTGTCAGCGGCCTCCGCAAAAGGCCGGGGGCTCCACGCGAGCAGAAGCACCGCAGGGCAGGCTGGCTGAGGCGGCGCCGCCACCGGCCTCCATCGCAAGCGGCAACCGCCCCGCCCGGAGCGACGTGCAGGGACCGGGGGGGGGGCGGGGGCGCCGCCTCCCTCCGGCCCGCCTTTCCCGCCCGCTTGGCGAGCGCCGACTCGACTCACGCGGGCCTGGTCCTGGGTGCGGCGCGCGGGCCGAGGGCGCCCCTGGCCGAGTGGCGCTGCAGCTGCTCCCGCAGGTTGTTGCGCGGGAGGGCCGCCATGGCGGCGGAGGCTTCGAGCGTCGCGCCTTCCCGGCCCGGAGACGCCCGATTGGAGCTCGCAGGCCCCGCCCCGCCCGCGGAAGTGGCGTCAGGCGCCTTCCGGCGAGACCACAACCCCCCCGCTCCCCCCTCGACACGCCCACCACGCGTATTCTGGGTTTGAAGCCTTTATTAAGCGCCGAGCGCCAAGTGCGCCTGCGCTGCTGCCGGAGCAGTCGAGGCGGCTGGCCTCCGTATCGCCTCAGAGCCGCGGGACCGGGAAGGAGGCGCAGTCGGCCAGGCCGCACATGTTCTTCCCGCGCTCGATGTTGAAGTACCTGCCGGGGCAAAGAAGAGCCTCATGCGCCGGAGCCCCTCGGAGCTGCCACTGCTGTCCCCGAAGCGCCCCGCCCGCTGACCCTTGGGGACGAGCGGCCGACTCTCCCGGGAAGCCGCGGGGCGAGACCCTTCGGGCCTGCAGCCGGGGACGGGGCGGACCCTCCCCGAGAACGAGCCCCGCGGCCTGCATTACCCGTCCATGCCCCACTCGGGGCCCCAGGAGTTTTTCACGATCCAGAAGGGCAGGCCGGCCGCCTCCGCGTAGCCCACGGCCAGGACGGCGTGGTTCACTTGGTCCGGGGTTTGGTGGCAGTCCGTGCTGTGGGAAGAGAGGCGGAGCAGCGGTCGGAGAGTGGGCAAGGACCCCGGGGGCCCCTCGAGAGAAACTCCGATCCAGATGCCGCCCTCCAGGAAGCGCTTCAGCCCCGGCAGAAGCCGAAGCACAAGCGAGGCCTTTCGCTGCTTTCACTTGCTTCGATGCGAAGGCAGAAACGGAAACCGGGTCTCTAAATGGCGGCTGTTTGGAATAGCGGCCCATTGCAAACTATGCGCCAGCAGGGTAATGCAGCTTTAAGATCAACCAGGTATTTAATTCCTAGATCCTAGGAAGTTTTTCCCCTGCGCAGGAATGTAAGTCAGTGTTATGCCCGGTTTGGGGTACCACATTTTTAGGGAACAGTTTACAGGAGAGCAAGTTGAGCAGGGCCTGGGGATGAAATGTGTGAGCCAGGATGGCACTAAATAGGGAGATTTTGAAAAAGAAGCAATGGGAGGGGGAGTATAGTTTTCAAGTATCTGAAGATGTCAAGACTTGTTCCTATTGTCCCAAAGGGCAATCGTGGCCCACAGATTCTGGATGAGTGGGAGGTGCTGGGGGAAAGGATCTGGGGCCTCCTGCAGCACTGGGTGGGTGGGTGGGTGGGAGGGAGCAGAGGCCAGATGGTCAGAGGTCCTCCCAGCTGAGGATTGACATTCAGCAGAGCAGGGACTCCAGGGCTCTTCCAGCTAAAGAGTTTTGTAAGGTCAGCTCATTTGCATATGGGCGGTAAATTACAGGCTGATCAAAGGAAGTGAAGCAACAGGACTGGAATAAAGTAATTGTGGAACTGGCCAGTAATCGACTCGACTCCTTTAAGCAAGTAACCAAAATCCAGGGCTGCACAATGCCTAAGGAGCAACTTCCTTTTCAGTGGGCCTGATTCTAGTGATCCTCCAGCTGACCTCCTCTCCCAATCCAGCATGGGGGTCATTCTTGCAGGAGGTGGCCAGAGTGCTGCTTCAGGCAGCCCTGCTGGGGAGTGGCTGACTAGGGGGCCCTGGAGCAACATTCCTCGTGGTGTGAAGCAAACCGGGGTGCGCCAACAGGGACTCACCTGGTGTAAACTCCCTCCTGATAGTGTACAAAGTCTTCTATCACTTGAAAGGCAAAACTCACTGGGTTGTACGTGCCCACTGCTTGTTCCAGGCCTTGCTCATCATACTGGAAAGAAAGAGGCCCAGCATTACTGGGCAAGGGCCTCTGAGCATGTGCAGAAAGAGTGGGGCATGCCTTCCCACCAGACTGCAGGCCATTTTGAAGCCTCTTAATCGTTTTTAAAAGGGCAGTCAAGGAAGATGCCCTGAGCCTCTGCTTGGTAGGGCAGGAGGTGAGGGTGGCTCCCCCAGAGGGCAAAGGGCTTTTGGCTGCCGCTTGGCTTCTGCCAGTCGCTCACCAGTGAAATGTTGACCACGTCTTTGATGAACGCCACGGCCTTCTGGGGCTGGAACTTGCAGGTGCCGTTCTGCACATAACCGAAGGAGCCGTTTCAGATGTGGTTCCGCAGAAGAGGCAACCTGCCTCCCTGCTTGCCTTGGATCAGAGCTCCTCCCCCACCCACCCCGCCCCCCAAAAATACCTTGGCCTGATAAGGGTAGTCTTCTTCATCCATGAGTCCCTTGTTGTACAGGATATATTCAAAAGCCTGGCTGGGGAGCCCCCTGCGGAGGGAAGGAACGGCCTCACCAGGTGGATCTGTTACAGGGAATCCCAGAGGCCTGGGGTGGTGAGAGTGGAACTGGGATGATTGGGGGGGGGAGGTCTTCCTGAGGGCCTCTCTTACCCATTACAGCCAAAGTTGTTGAAGTTTTGAGCGCAGTCAACCAGCTGCTGCTCTGCCTGGGAGAGGAGACAGGTTGAGTCAAGGCTGCCAGCCTTGGAAGCCACACACTAAGGGGCTACTTCAGGCCCAGCCAGCCAGCCTTCCTGCCTTGAGCAGTTTCTTTCCTGGAGGCTGGGGGTCTTTGCAGACGAGGGGCCCTCCCAGCTCTCTGCCACTGTGCTCGGCACCCAAGGAAGCCTGCCCTCAAGTTGCCCCTGTAGGGGCCAAGGCTGCCCACAGGACCCTGGGCAGAGGAGCCAGAGAGTGTCCCATGGCCACCCTGATCAAACTGAAGCCCAGGACAAAAGCCCGCCATATACGGTGGACGTTTGGGGCCAAGGGGGGCTGATGGGTTGGCAGCGCAAAGTGCAAGTGAGGCCTGTGAGACTGGAAGGATCCCCAGGAATACTTGCAGAGGGGCTGTGGGTCTCAGCCGTGGGAATCCCCTGTGCCCACTGGCTTGATCCAGTAGAAGAGGCCCTACACCAAATGGCCCTCAGTTAGACTTCGCCAAAACCTTTGAAAAGGAATGGAGTGCAAGCGAACATCCTCACCAAGTTCAGTAGCTCCCCTGTTCTTATGGCAATGACAGACTCCAAGCAGCCGGTGGTGGAAAAGGTCCAGCAGCTGCCACAAGGGCCCTGGGGGTGGGGGGAGCGGAAGGAGAGGCATGAGGGGACCCAGCTTCCTGGCAAGGCTCCCGAAGGCCAGAGGGAAGCTCACCCCTTCCTTAAGCCCTGCTGTCTGCCCCGGGCCCGTTGCTGGCCGGATTGTGTACGGCTGACCGAATTACCTGGTTTTTCACAGGGCTGACAAACTTTCCTTTCTTCCTCCAGTCGATGGCCCTCGGGTAGGGCCCAGAGCCCCTGGGGAAGTTGCCCATGGTAGCAGAGCAGTTCTGCAGGCAAGCGGGAAGCAGTCACTGGCCAGCCCATCTCACTTTCCGCGTGCCTGAACAGGCCATGAATTTGGGGGGGGGGGGGGGGCACACTCTGCGGAAGCTCTGGATGGATCTCTGGACACCACAGTTAGCCTGCTTCTCATGGGTGGGGCCCAACAAAGGATTGGGGGGCAGATTCCCGCACGGCGGCAGCCCTCCGTACTCTGATGTGGGCCAGCCGAGGGTTTGGGGTTTTGTGAGGCACATCTATACCTGACCCAGAGAAGCTATGAAGAAAGGTTGGCTGGGGCAGCTTTTGGTGCAAAGACACAGGAATGGCATCCTAAGGGGCTGGCAGGCAGCAAGTGCTCCGGTTCTGCAGAGAAGCCTTTCCTAGTTGCTCTGCCATTCAAGTGGGTTGGGGTCTCCCCCCCCCATCCCCGTTTACTGGTGCTTAGAGAACCCTCATTGTTCAACCGTGGCAACCTTAAGATGCCTGGACTTCAAGTCCCAGAATGCAGCTGCCAAACATACTGGCTGGGGAATTCTGGGAGTTGAAGCCTGCATGTCCTCAAAGTTTCCGAGTTCAAGAGTCTCCTCCTCTTCCCCCCCCCCATCTCCTTAGTCGCGCAGGGGGCTTTTTACCTGGGGTTCGTGCCAGAGATACTTCTTCCTGAACTCGGTGAAGGTCATATCTGAGAACTGGTTCAAGCCCACTGGGAAGAGAAACGGGGGAGGCGGTCAGGAGGGGCTCCGCTTGTCTTAGCCGCCAAAAGGGGGCGGGCGGGGCAGGGGGGGGGCAGCGCCCCTACTTCGGAAACTGGAGTTGCCCGCATTGTGCTTGTCGATCTTCTGCTTGTGGTCGAGGAAGATGCTCAGCCGGTGCCGGAACTCCTCCTCGGAGCGGTATTCCCGCCGGTGCTGCAGCGGCCAAGAGAAAGCGAGGCGGGGGTTTCCGGGACGCGCCGCCTCCAGCCTGGAATGCCCCCGCTCCCGCGCCCGGCTGGGAAGGCCGCGCGTGACGGGGGCTAAGGACGCCTCTCCGGGGCTCCTGGCCAGAGGCTGCTTACCTGCGAGGCCCACGCCTTGAACAGTTGCTCGCCTGGGGGAGGAAAAGCGCAGGTCGGGAGCGGGCCGGGCGTGCGTCCCACCGCCGCCCCTGCTGGGAAGCCGCGGTGCCCGCCGGACGGTCGGATGTGGGCCAGGTGTCGGGCCGCCCCTCTCCCTCCGCGGGGCCGCCCTGCCAGAGGGGCCGAGCGGGTCAACTGCTCCCGCCGGCGCGTACCTGTGGCGGAGTCGTCGCCGCTGCTGCTGGCGGCGCAGAGGGCGAGTGTCAGACCGGAGCAGAGCGCCAAGAGCGGCAGCGCCGGCGGGGCCATCCTGGGCGCGGGACGGGCGTCGGGCTGGGCGCTGGAGCAGCGCTCTTCTGAAGGGGCGTCGGGGCTGGGAGGTTACTTGCACAGCCGAGGCGCGGGGAGGCCCGGCCGCTGCCTCCGCCCCTTCCTGTGCCTGCTCTCCCGCGGGCCCCGAGGGGTTCCTGACCGGAGAGCGGAAGTCCCACGAGGGATGCCCCGCGGGAAGCCGTCCTGCGCGGTGCCCCCAAAGACCCCACGGAGGCTGCAGTGCTGCAGGTCCGGGTGGGAAACCGCAGGATCCGGCCTGGAGGCTCTCGAACTCCTCACAGCTCAGAAACAGCCCACCGGACTGGAGAGTCTCGGCTACGGTTGTCCCCCCAAAGCAGCGGGACTGCTGCCTTGAAAGAGTTCGGGTGAAGGGCTGAGATGGGAAAGCCAGAGGTTTCCAAGCACCCACTTGCCCGTTGAACGAGGGGAATCAAGACCCTGTCAGAGCTGGCGGGGAAAACGAAGGGGCCTCGGGTACTTTGAGGTAAAGGCCAGGCCTCTCTGTGTCTCCGCAGGGTCACCCAAGGCCTGGAAGGCCAGCCCAGCTGCCCAGCTAAAGCCAGCAGGCCCCATTCTGGGGCACAGGGATAGAAGCGAGGGCTGCGGGGGCTAATGTGGTCAGACCCCGGGCTGCGCACCGCTGACCTCAGTGCCTTGATTCCCATGAGCGAATAAACTTCACAGGGACAAGGAAGGAGCCTCCCCAACTGCCTACCAGCATTCAGCCGTCCGGAAAAAAACCCTTTCACAGAGGCAGGCAGCCACCTCAGTGATCCCTGGCAAACATGTGCCATATAGACTAAATCAATAAGAAATAATTTTAAAAAGTGATAGAAGCGGGACGAGGGAAGTTCCCTTTTGTGGCAAAAGTGCGGTTCCTATTGCATGGAAGGAGGATTCCTGGATCTTGATAAGAAATAAATAATTTTAAAAAGAGATAGAAGCGGGACGAGGGAAGTTCCCTTTTGTGGCAAAAGTGCGGTTCCTATTGCATGGGAGGAGAATTCCTGGATCTTGATCCAAGGAAACCGGAGGGAAAATATAAAACAGCTGAGGGCACGGGGCTTGGCTGATGGCTCCTCGGGTCATGTGGCCCTCCAGATGCTAGGAAGCCCTGAGGGTTTTTCAGGGTGCTTACGGTGTTTGCAGCATGGCTCAGTGAAAGCCTTTGGGGTGATTAGGTGCTGATGATGCCATAGAGGAAAAGATCTGAAAATTGCAAAGACAGAATTAACAGTGAAACAAAGAAGCAGGAACATGGGGAAGCTCAACCCACAGAAAGATGAAACGAAACTACTGCAAATTGCCATATTAAGCATCAGGGAAATGGTGGGTGGTTGCTTTCTGTCAGACTGCTCAGAGTGGGGGGAAAACACAAAAGTGTTTTGGTTCTTTGACAAACTTTATTAGATGGTACTTGTGAATATAGACGGAAGGGACCTTGGAGATCTTCTAGTCCAATCCCCTGCTCAGAACCTATCCCATTCTGGACAAATGGGGCTGCCACTAAGACGAGGGGGGGTCAACTTATTTTCCAAAGAACCAGAAGGCAAGATGAGAAACAAAGGTAGACATTGATCTGGCTTGATGACTTGGGGAAGTTAACCTAAAAAGAGGCTCCATTGGCCAGATATTCCACCACGTATGCCACTGCATGCCAAGCAAGCCCTGCTGACACCACATAGTGAACACAAAAATCAAATTGGCCCAAAGGAAGCAGAAGAGCTCAGTTGTAAGAGCAAAGACCCGGCCAGGTGCTAACTATGAAACACATCACAAGCTGCTCAGGCACAAGTTCCAAATCTAGCTAAAGCTGCAGAAGAAAAAGCCAATTGGTTCCACAATATGAGAAGAACAACTAGTGGTTTATTAAACTTGTGTGCTGTCCGACAATGTAGTCAAAAGAATTAACAATAAAACCTATAAACTCTAAAAGGGCCGCTGTGACCGGTAGTAACAACGGTTGAAGGCCACCCCTGCATATACTTTGCATTTTAGATGCAAAGTCCATCTCCCAAATAGGGTTTGCCTTATCGGCAGATGAGATTTTCCCTGGGTGTGTGCACTAAAAGTATCAGTATATCCGTATATACTTCATAATAAACCCATCCATAAATAAGCTGACCTTTAAACCAAAACCCACAAAAACAGAGTTTGTGGATTACCCATTAACAGAATAAGAGTTGGATTAGCCCTTAAACATTAATGAACAATAACATACAAACACTTAATGAGCCAGCTTTTCTGCAGGTAGTACATTTTTCATGATATTTTGGTTAAAAATTCAAGGGTCAGCTTATCCATGGATGAGTTTATACACTACTGTATGATACAAGTTGGGTCCCATATACGGTATCTAATATGCGATGCTGTAGATCTAGTTGATCTCTTTGTGTGGAATTCCATTAGGCTTAAGTATTTTATTAATGTAATCTAGTTTTGAAGAGTTAAATCACAGATGACAGTTTCCCAGGAATGCTTTGGGACACACCAGGCCCCTTGGATACCAAGACAAGAGCGCCTCATCTCAGTTCCAGCTGCTCGACCTTTTTTGCCAGGCCAGGAAAAACCCAACCCTTTTAAAATTGTCCCTGTGATCATGAAGGCCAAAGTGGTGCCTCCCGCGGGGCTCCTTCGAGGCTCAGCGGCTGCCTTTCCCTCCATGCTGTTCCTGCATTGCCACGCAGAGCCCAAAGCTCCCCTTTCCCGCTTTTATCCCAATGAATCCCGTCCCTTTTTTCCTTCGTTCAAAGCCATTTTCGCCCCTCTGCCCAAAGCCGTCGTGTTGTTCCCAGCTCTGGAAAGACCCGTCCAAAGGGCCTCCCCACTGCGCATCAGGCAGATCCTCGTTGGGCCTTAGCGGTAGGAATGGGCTCTACGCGGGGTCTATGGATCGGTTCCCCCTTTTACCTGCTCCTATTAATTTGGCCTATGTCCTATTATTTATAGCGTTAGACTTAATTTGGGTTTGAATCTCAGTTTTTAAAGAGAGGGAACTGTATCCTTAAATCTTCCCCAACATTCCTTTGCACTTTTTCACCTGTTTAATCTTAACCATGGGGCAAAAGCTAAAGGGGGCCGAGATGGCAATTGCCCTCCAAAAATCTCTGGGGCTTTCAGGACCCCTCCTCTGCCAGTTGCCAGACCCTGTTCATTAGAGTTGGGCCGCAGGGGTCAGCTGGTGTTGCTGCCATGGCACCAGCCTCCCAGTTGTGTCACAACCTTCCTACCATTACTGGGTTGGCAGTGGAGTTGGGGGGGAAGGTGCCCTTGGAAGTGGGGGCTCAGGTGTTCATGGCCAGTATGACAGCCGTGGGCCTTTCTCAGGTCATCAGGGCCCCACATGAGGTGGTGGTTCTTGTGATGACCCGGGCGTGACACAAAAATAACCAAGTCACAAATATAGAATAAAGTTCCTTTAATGCCTCCAACTTGGCCCCAATGTCAGATTATCCTCTGCTGGATATCAAACTTAAATAAAACAGTTTATGGAGGGAGTAAATGCAATCAACACCCAAAGTAAAGTTAATTCAAAATAAACGGGCCCAACACAACCACACTGAAGGAATTACTATAGCAGGCAAGGATGATTAATTGCAGACTTCTACCAGATAACGCAGCAACCACAGTTGGGAGGAAGCCAAAACAGATAAGCTCTGACAAGAATGCATGCTTTGATTCCAACAACTTTGCCATTCACAGTTTGTCCTTTTAAAGTCCTCCCAGCTGCAGACCATGGAGGGGATCAGGGTCCCTTCCTCCCCCATAGACGCCATTCACGTTTCTCCCTTATCTGCTCCTCCCTGCGTGCCTTAGGATGAAGAGGGAATGGACCTGTGTCTTCCTCTGAATGCTCATCCAGCCTGTGCCCTTCCCCAGTTTCCTCCACAACCACCGGAGACACACTCCCACACCCTGTTGGCTGTTCCTCCTCTCCCTTGGAGTCAGACTCCAATAGGGGCATGACAGTTCTCTTGGACCAGCGGTAATACAGTCTCGAATTGGGGAAGTCTCTGTGGCTCCCCAACATGGTCAGATCATCCCCTGGTGAGGATGAGAGTCTCAAGTGATGCCCACTGCAAGGAGATGAGACCTAATGGTCAATGAGTCTTGCCAACTATTCCTCCATGCCAACGTTTTCTTTCTACACTAGACAAGCAGTTGGGAAAAAAGTATGGAAGATTATTTAAGTATGTATTTGAATATGATTACTATAGGCACAAAATGAAAAGAGTTCTGGCTTCAATCGAATATTAATTTTTAAATTGAATCCCCCCTAAAATTATATTTTCTTCACATGTCCCTTCATGTTTTCATTTGCAACACCTTTATACATACTATATTTATACTAAAGAACTGTGGTGGCATAGTGGTTAGAATGCAGTACTGCAGGCTGATTCTGCCCACTGCCAGGAGTTTGATCCTGACCAGCTCAAGGTTGACTCAGCCTTCCATCCTTCTGAGGTTGGTAAAATGAACACCCAGATTGTTGGGTGCAATATGCTATCTCTGTAAACCACTCAGAGGGCTGGAAAGCATTATGAAGCAGTATATATGTGCTATTGCTATTTATAATCAATATTTAGGCCAAGATTTTTTAAAAGCCAATACTTGTAATGCCCAACATGGAATAATCCCCAATGTCTTGTGGCTCCTCTATCATTGTCATTTCTATTTATGTTTCCTCCAATTCTTCTTCAAATTTCAGAATTCAGTCTGAATCTCTAATTAAAAGTAGAAATCACCTCTTCCAACAATCCATCTAAACGGACCCTTCCTCTGTTCAAGGGTTTCTGCCAGAAAAAAAAACTATTTTCTCTTAAAATATTATTAATTAGAATTGCCCTTAAGTACAATTACCTCTTGTTTATCAACCTCAGTCTAGTGTTGAAATGCTACAAAACATCTTCCTGAGAAGTGCACAAGAACATTTCTTAATTTCCCAAATTATTCATGTTAGAAACCTTATCTCAGTCTCTTGTTTTTAATATTATCTTCCTCCCAATCCGGAAACTTACATAATTTTAACAATCTTTTCTCTGATATTTGGAATATTTTCTCTGTTGTTCTGAAACTGTTCAAAATTTTAAACATCATGTTTCTCTCACAGCTCCGTTAATTCCAAAATCTCCAAATTGTTCTCTGTTTCTCTATTTATAACTTCTGTCTTACATTTCAAGGTTACCATTTTGTTAATAATTTGCTCTAGATCTCCAGCCAATTATCCTATAAATTCTTCAGTCTTCTTAACTTCTTTCATATTCTTTTTTTTATTCCTGCAAATCCTGCTCCCAAACTATTGACAACTGTTGTAGTCATTTTCTTGCCAACTTCCTCAAACTTTTTCTGCAATACATCTGCTGAAACATCCACATCTGTAGTTTGTGGTAATGAATCTCTCATTCCTTCTGCTGATCTTGTGCTTTTCTTGTGGTTGAAAAATTCAAATTGAAAGAATGTAAATTACAAGCGAAAAATAAAAGGCAGGCTTCCTCTTTGCTTTGCTTTTATCTGTCTTTAACATTTTAGTCTCTTTAACTCTCTGTAGATACAGCCCCACCCTTGTCTGTTTATTTTGCAAAACCTACCAATTCTCCATAGAGCTGTTGTGAGCATCCAGAGTGGGAGGTGCTCCAGTCTCCGCTCTTACAGGCTGAGCTATAATTGAGGAACGCTCCTCCTCTTCCACGTGACACTTCCATAGCGTTCCCCAGTTTTAGCTCAGCCTCGCAAGAACAGGCAGCTCTAATGTTTTCTCCTTGGCCGATCCAGGTTTTCTTGTCTTAAATATCAGGTTTGATCTTTCCTTGTTTTTCCTCCTTGGTCCCTGCGCATTTGGTTTGTCTTAAATTGATGAAAGGAGCGATTTTTCGCCCCTCAGGGGGGAGATACTGGAGTTTTAGAGCCTTTCGCCACCCCACCCCACCCCACTCTGGTGCCTGCCGTTCTTTAAGCCGTCCTGCTCTTAAGCAGCGGCTTGTATTTGCGCGCTAAGTAGCGCTGTGTTGTGCCTTCCCCCCACGAACACTTTAGAGAGGGGGCGAGCTCTCTTCCTTTCGGCCCCTCGTTTTGCCTGCATTCTGGTACTTTTGGTTGTTGTTGAGGGGCTTTCCTTCCTTCCCTGAGTATTGCGCTGGCTCCGGTGGCCATTTTGGGTGCGCCTTGTGGCCGGCCGCCATTTTATTAAGCTTACAGTTGCTGCGATGATTCGGCAGCCTACAACAGGACCGGCAGGCCTGTTTGGACTTTCATTTTTGAAGGGGTATTGTGGCTCTGTGCCCTGTTGCCCCATTGTTGTATGTGTTGGTGTTTTTCCGCAGCCTACTCAGAGGCGAAGGAGAGGCACCTACTTCCCATGTTACTTGGGAGGCTGCCTCAGGAGGCCTATTTTTACCAATTTTTCTACTTTTTTGTTGTGGTTATCTGGCCTCAGCGTTCATTCGGTCTATTGGATATAAAATACCTTTTTATTTACTCTCAAGTGAATTAAAATAGTAATATATTTTTCTTTCTATTGGCATTTTCTGCAGTTTAATTAGGCCCTTTTTGGCTTCATCTTTTATGTTAATACAAAAGAAAAAAAATGAAATACAATAAAATAAAATAAAATAAATTTAAAATTGCACATATGTATTACGATACAACCCAAAAACATTTTTACCAAAAGGGGGACACGGCCCAATGATAGGATATCCGGCCCACATTATAGGCCGTACACCTAGGCCTTTTTATTTAATATTGCTCTGTACCTAGTATTTTATCATGGCAAAAGATAATCCCAGAGGTCCTTCCTTGAAGGCTAAGTCAGAGATGCACCATTTGCGCAAAAGGGCCAAGGACTAATCCAAGGCTGATTAAAGAAAGAAAGATAAAGCGCCTTAAGGTGGCTAAGGCTTGGGGAAGGAATTCTATAAACGTTCAAAGGGCTCTCAATCTGTAACCCCAGTTACTAATTTTCCCTCTGCTTCCACATAACCCAACCCTCTGCCAGAACAACTTTCTCCTCTCAGGCGCAATTCACCTGTTCGGAGCCTCCAGGTCTCCTGGACACTGAGACTACATTCACGACCGCTGCTGGCATGTGACCAGAGGAACCATCCGCGGTCCTTATTCCAGAGATCCTCAAGTGACGGTTTCTGATGCTGAATCAGCCTCTGGCAGGTCCCTCCCCAAACCGGAACCTCACCATGGTCAGGTACTTCTCCAAAGGGGAGATCCCTTTTCCGGAAGGGATGGAGGAAGTGGAAATGGGCCCCGTGCCCTTCAAGGAAGCGGAAGGATCGGGTAGGGGGTCCTTACACTACTCTGATCTCCTGTCGGAGAGGGAACCGATGGAAGGAGAAATGTCAGAGGATAAGGGTATTTCCCCTGACCAGCCCGCATTCATAGGCTTGTTTGAACCCCATTAGTTTCCAGGCCTTGCTATTCAAGGCACACAATATTTCGGACCTGATGTCCCAGTTACCCTCTCATGCCTCCCCAACAGCCTCTGGAGTCCCAAAGGATCCTATTTTCAGCCGGTCATGGAGGCCGAGGTCATTCCTACTCCACTCATTTTCTCCGGCCTGGTCAGCCCCCCCCCCCTTCGCTCCCTCCAGTCAGTAAGAGATCTTTTAATCTCAATGCGGATCTCTCTTCCTTGCCACGCACCCCAGAGGTGGATGACTTCATACTAAGTCTAACATCGTTCTCTAGTTCAACTGGTGCTCTGGAAGCCCTAAAGCCAGAGGACAAACGGGCCCAGACGATGTTACGTCGGGTGCATCATTCCGAGGCTTGGGCCGTTCGATCACCCACGGCCATATACCTCTCTCTCAATCCTCCATTAGTTGGCTTCATCAGTTGAGGCTGTATGTCCCCCCCATCAACTCCAGGGTGCACTAGGACTTTTCCACGATACGGCCGCAGTGGAATTTGCGACCTACGCTACCTTCCACTCCGCGAAAATTTCCTCCTGGACTATTTCCTCTCACTTTTCAGCCCGGCCCGGCGGCTGCTTTGGCTTAAACACTGGCAGGCCATTAAAACTATAGCTGAATGGGCTCTGCTCCCATCTCGGGAGGCAAAGTATTGGTCTGGCTCCGGAACCATTGTCATGGAGAGCCTAAATAAAAGAAATCTCTCCCATTGATTTGTCACAGACAGGAGTCCAGAGTGTCCTAACCCTTTCGAAGGGGACCCGTTCTTTTCCTCTATCAGACTCCCTTCTTCCCCAGATTTCAGAGAATCCCGCCCTTTCGGCTGGCCTTTCATGACCAAAGCGCACAGGTGTCAGGATCAGGAAAGGAGTCAACTACGGGAGACCATTCCGGGGCGCAGGAAGTAGATCGTCCCAGCGCCCTAGATAAGGCTTCCAGCCACCTACCCCATTGGCGGTCAACTCACATAGTTTGCCAAACGATGGAGATCACCCACTTCTGATATTTGAGTTAGAGACAATGTTAGACTTGGCCTCTCCCTTGAGTTTTCAGTCCCCCTCTCTGGAACATTTCAGGGTTTCCCCTCTCCCCAGAGGCCACACCAAGCATGTTCTCATAGAAACCGCTATTAACACCTCACCAAGATCGAAGCTATACAGCTCGTACCATCCTCGCTCCGAGGAATGGGGTTCTATTCCCACTTTTCCTACTTCCTAAACACTCCGGAGACTGGAGGCCCACCCTAGATTGAGAGGCTTAGAGTGGTCCATCATAGTTCAAGATGCTTACACTTCGGTCCCTTATGCAGGGCACTAGGAGGGGAGACTGGTTCACTTCCTTTGCCCTCTCAGAAGCGTGTTTCCACATTCCCACTTATCCCCCTTTTTTAAAAAAAAATTTCTGAGACCTGGCTACACTGGTCAACTTTTTCAAGACGTGGTTTTTCCCCTTGGTCTAGCCTTGACCTCGAGGATCCTTACCAAGGTTCTAGCAATCCCATCAGTTCACTTCAGAGACTTCCCCATTCATAATCTCTATTATCTGGATGATACCCTCATCCTTTCTCTTACCAAATGCCACGCTGAAGGGAACACTAGATCCATCCTCTCGATTCTTCAGGCCCATGACCTTCCTGTATAATGGGAGTAGAGCCATCTATCCCTCCCACTTGAATAGCTCACCTAGAGGCCGTGATTGACTCAGTTGAAGGGACGGTTTTCCCTTCCCCTGAAGGATTTCTCAGTATTCAGAAATCGGTCAGGAACATTAGACGAACAAGAAAGACAGCTTTACTGATCTTATCTAGATTACTGGCCAATTTGGTCTCATGCTTATCCATTGTTTTCCTGGGCCCGGCTCCATTCCAGATCTATGCATTGGTTCCTGCTACCTTATCACCGCTCCGGAAGGAGCAATTCAAGAGCCATGGTGGGGTGTGTGTGTGTGTGTTTGTTTTATATATTTATATATATATATTGGCATTCAGTATTTTCCCACGTCATTGTAGTTGTGTAGTTGTACACTAATTCGAGAGCCAGGGTTCTCGTATTGCCTCCTTGGCAGACCAGACCCGCAATCAACAAGGGCATCTCTTCAGGAGCCCCCATAGGTTACCCTCACGACAGGCGTCAGCCTACCCAGGTGGGAGGCCCATATCCACTTGATCTCAACTCAGGGCACCCGGGAAGCAACCGAGCAAAGGTGCAGTATAAACTGGCGGAGGCTTCACACAGTATACCCGGCCCTACACACTTTCCTTAAGTGTGCGGGTGCCTCGTACTAGTCCTGGCAGACAACATTACGACCAAGGCGCATATAAACCAACAAGGGGGGCAGACATGACATCCGTCTCATGAGGGAGGCCGGGTGTATCTATAGCTGGGTGGAGACCAACCTATTGTCCGTCAGGGCAGATCACATCTCGGGAGTCTCAACATTTGGGCAGACAGATTGAGCAAGGCCACCTTAGACTAGGCAGGATGGCGCCTTCATCCCTCCCTGGCCAAAATAATCATATCACTGAGGAGTCCTCAGTGATATTAGGCCACCCCCTAGTGGACCTATTCGCATCTCTGCTTAACGCCCAGGTACCAAGATTCTTCTCCAGGTACCCCCCAAGAGGCAGAGAATCACAACACCCTATATTAGCCCTGGCCCACCGGGCTTTTTTGACGCAATTTCCCCACTTCCACTAATCCCTAAAGTGATCCTAAAGCTGATCCACGAGAGGGTGGAACTCCTCCTGGTTATCCCGTACTGGCCCAGGAGATGGTGCCTTTTGCGGACCTTTGTAACCTTTCAGTGGCCCCTCCCTGGAGGATCCCACTGGGCAGGATTTCACTAGTCCAGGGATCTCTTCAGCACAAATCCTCAGTGGCTTCAGTTAGACATCTGGAGGCCGAGCAGGACCGTCTAAGAATGGAGGGTTTTTTCCAATCAGGTCATTGAGACCATTTCAGCAGTGAGACGGTCTCAGCTACCCAGATATATACCGCTACCCGGATCATTTTCTCTAAATGGTGCCACAAATCACGTATTAATCCGCTCCCCTAGTGGCTGCTCAAATTTTGACCTTCTGGCAAGAAGGACTGGACAAGGGCCTCTCCTTCAGTACCTTGCGAAGGCAGGTGGCAGACTGATCAACGGTCATTTCTAGTGATCCTGTGAACCATTTTCACACCACTCTCATATCCAGACATCCCATAGAGGAGCCACCAGTTTGCATCCTCCAGTGATACACTGGTATACAGTCGGGGACTTTATCAGGGTTCTCTCGGCACTGTCTAAACCGCCTTTCGAACCCCTAAGAGAGACATCACTTCAATTCCCTTCGTTCAAGGAAGGCTTCTCATACCGGTTTCATCTGCACGCCGGACATCTGAAATAGCAGCTCTGTCCGTTAGAAAGGAGCTCTGTGTTTTTCCTTGCTGATTGGGTGGTCCTGCGACCAGACCCTTCCTCCTGTCCAAGGTTAACTCAGCCTTTCGCAGATCACAGGAATTTATTCTTCCTGATGTTTGCCCTAGGCCTTCTCCGAGAAGGAGAGGCAATGGCATTCCATCGATGTCAAATGTGTGTTACGTGTTTATATCAATTGCACTCATCCTATCAGGAAGTCAGAAGCACTGTTCCTGTCATTCCAATCAAAGATGTTGGATTTCAAAGTATCCCTGTCTACTGTAGGCACTTGGATCAGAGTGACAATCTTCGAGGCCTATCTAACTCTGGCGTTTTTCCTGTTTCCAGTGGAATAATCGCACATTATACAGGGAGTGCGACTACCTCAGCAGCCTGGGCTACCCGGGTTTCGATACACGGTATACGCCGAGTGGACACTTGGGCGTCTCCGTCACCCTTTGTTCGGCATTGTAAAATTAATGTGTTTTTTTGCTTCAGCAGAAGCATCCCTGGCAGACGAGTCCTTCAGCAAGTGGTAAGAGAGCCAGAGGATATTCTAACCCAGATGGAGTCCCTGCCATAGGACAGGCCATGCTTTGGTATGTCCCACTCTGGATGCTCGCAGCAGCTCTATGGAGAATGGGCGTTGGAACTTACCTGATACGCCCTTTCTCGTCGAGCTGCGTAGAGCATCCAGCCCCGCCCTAAATTGTCCATCTGGTAGGGAGTCCTGTTTCGGCCAATGATCCAATCATTTAAGTAGTTGTGAGTTGCTACAATGGTTTAGAGGAGATAATAGTGTTTGTCTTCTCGCCTTCGTAAAACTGGGGAACGCTATGGAGGTGTCACGCGGAGGAGGAGGAGCGTTCCTCAATTATAGCTCAGCCTGCAAGAGCGGAGACTGGAGCACCTCCCACTCTGGATGTTTTACGCAGCTCGACGAGAAAGGGCGTATCAGGTAAGTACCAATGCCCATTATCTACTTCCCTTAGTAATAAATTATCAGCATTCCTGCAAAATTCTGTCTGTTTGTCTAATTAATTATTGTTCTCTTTATCCATTTAAAACTTCATTAAATCACAATTTTGTAAGCTTTTTGTTTTTAAATTAAAATCCTCTAAGGTACCATTCCAAAAAGAAGGCAATTCACCAAGAACCTTTATTCTTCCATGCTGTTCAGAATATCTCTCATGTTATAAATAAATTATAGCCAAATATATTTAAGAAAGTAAGTTTTTAGCTGGACACATGTAAATAAAGGCTGCACAGCAGTTAATGTTACATAGATGTATCTTCAGCATACACAATGCTCAATTTATGATCGATTACAAGAAACTTCTGTGGCCTTCTTACTCGGAGCAGCTATCCAGACTGCAAGTGAACTAACCCCCAATTTCTCATCTGGTGATATTTTTGTTAGCCAGAACCTAAATTCACTTTGTGCTGTCACTGCTCACAAAGCCACTCACAGGATGTCTAACTCGCCATAGGTCCTCACCTGGAAGCTTGGAATTGGGGTTTATTCCTGAGAATCTGCTGCATGGTCCTATAGGGGGGTTGGTCACTGGCTGGAATAGGAGTATATATTTGTCAGATAAAATCACTGAGATTTGCTTTCAGCTGGATGCTAGATGCTTGGTGGCTCCTGGGATGCAGTCTTGCCTGATTATCCGAGATCGGTTTGTTCCTGTTGGACCTGAGGAAATGGATGGGGTCTTTGGAACTGTGAGCTTGATTACCTGTTGTTTAGGTGCATGTCCTTCCCAGCTAGCCTAGGTTGTCCAGGAGATTCTGGCAGTGGTGAATTCATCCTTGAGGGAGGGTGTTGGTCTCTTCCTCTTAAAAGGCCTTGGTCCACCTTCTCAAGAAGCCATTACTAGACCCCACCACATTAGACCATTTGGGTCCTCAATCCAACCTCCTCTTTTTAGGGAAGGTGGCAAAGAAGGTAATTACACAGCAGCTTCAGAGAATCCTGGATTAAATGGATTGTCTGGACCCCTTCCAATAATTTGGTGCTATTCAGGGGCCTAGATATTGAACAGAAAGCTCCTGCTTCCTGGCTAAACCGTTCGTGCAACATATCTACAAGCTGCACAGTGGTCCATGGGGAATAATCTCTGGCAAGAGTTCTTAAAACTTTTGAGGGACAACAGGGGCTTAGTTCCAGTCATCACCTGCAAACAAATGGAGGCTGTGAAGGTAATGATCACTTAAACATGAGTCAGCAGTGTGTGGCAGCAGTCAAAAAAGCGAATACAATCCTTGTTTGCATAAACAGGCATTGAATCAAAATCACGTGAAGTATTAGTATCGCTTTATAAAGCCTTAGTAAGACCACACCCAGAATACTGCATCCAGTTTTGGTCACCACATTACAAAAAAGATGTTGGGACTTTGGAAAAAGTGCAAAGAAGAGCAATGAAGATAATTAAAGGCTTGGAAACTAAATACCTGAAGAACGGTTGCAGGATTTGGACTCGGCTAGAAGGAGTAGGAGGGACATGATAGAAGTATTACAGTATTTGAGAGGGTGCCACAAAGAGAGTGGGTCAATTTATTTTCCAAAACACCGGAGGGTAGGACAAGAAACAATGGATGGAAATTAATCAAGCAGAAAAGCAACCTGGAATTAAAGAGAGGAGGACAATTACCCGGTGGAACAGAAGTTGCCTTCCAAAGTTGTGGGTGCATCACTGGAAACTTTGAAGAAGCCTTGTGTGAAATGGTATAGAGTCTCCTGTTTGAGTGAGGAGTGGGCACGAGAAGACTCCCAAGATCCCTTCCAGCTCTAATCTGATTGATAGATTCTACCCATATTTCCATCCTTAACTGAACCTGGTTTGAGAGGGCTTTGGAGTGGCATGGCTGCAAAATAGGGGATTTCTGATCCAATGTTGGAATGTTTTTCTCTCCGTTGTGAGAAGAGCTGCTCAATAGGCTACCATGTTGGTGGATCAGCTGCCAGATTGCCCCGTCCTCCTGGGAGTCAAGGAAGTTCCATTTGGAGGAATCGCTGGGAATGGGAATGGGGTGGAAGTGGAGGCTGCACTTGAAAACATGGTGAAGGTCCTGTGACCCCACAACCAGGCTGGAGTAGGTCTTTATCTAAGTACCTGGAGTTTCCCAGAAAGAGATAAGCATCCCCCTTTCTGAAAACTGGGGCTGTGTTTGCTCTTCTGTGGCTCTGCCAGAGCTTCACATCCAATCTGGAACTCTCCTCCTCCAGGCTCCTAATTGAAATGGGCTGTGCTAGATAGGCACAAACTCCCCCTCTTCCCACCCACCTTCTGTTTTTTCCTTTTAAAACTTGCCTCTCTAGCCTGCGGATTGGTCTGTACACATGTCCAAAGCCATGGTTCACCCTGAGATAGAATAAATTTATTAGCAAGAGGTAATCAGGAAACATATATTTTTACAAAAAAATGGAAATTTTCTTTTCCGAATAAGCTGCAGGTTGAAATATTTCAGGTCTTGAAAGACAATTCTCATACCAGAGGGTATTGCTTACAGCAAAAGGTTTCTGAAGTCAGTTCCCATAGAGCATGCCTGCTAGTCAAAAATTCACTTGGGTTTATACACTGTACACTGTAAAAAATACATGATAATATTCACAGAATAAGCACTACATTACTATATTCCTGCTAGCAAGTGGTTAGACAGGATTACAGTATATGTAATAAAAACACCTGGCCATTTCCCCCTCTAATTGTACATCATGTTACTAAGACATGTCACTATGTCTACAATGAAGCATACAGACAGAAGCGCCAAAGTGAGGGGGGGGGTTGCAGTAGAATTGCTCAAAGGAACAGAGGGCCTCCCCCTTTCAGGGCCTAAGGCAGGAAGTCCAAATGGCCTTTAACCCCCGCCCCCCAGGCCTGCCATATGAGGCCCAGAGTCCCACCGGGATGTCCCGAGCTCTCCTTGCACAAGCCAACCAGCTCCAGGAACTCTGGAGGAGCTCTGTGCCCCCAAATACGTATGGGAGGTGTGAACCAGGAAACCCAACCATGGGTGCCTTCTGCTGTGCCGGCCTCCCTGCCTGCCTTGGGCATGGGCTCCTGGCAAAATGGAAGCCATCAAAGCTTCTCTGGAAAAGCCAAAGAACGTCCAAAGTAGCTCAGTTGGAGGCCGAGTTTTCCACACTACGGGAGCCTGAGGGCAGCAGGCCCTGGTATAGAAGCCAGGAAAAGTGGGGCTCCAGGGCAAGTGGGGCAACTCGGTGCCCCAGTCCTGAATCCTCCAGTCCAGTTGCTCCCAAGAGTCAACCAAAAAGAAAATAGGTTTGATCAGAGCCAAGCCTGCCTGTGAACAGTGCAAGGATTGGGTGGGGGCAGGGAGGAAAGGCCGTGGGAGGAAGAGACCGAGAGGAGAGGCAAGACAGACCCCCACATGTCCTGGGCCGGTGGGTGCAGCTTCTCTGTTCTTAGGTGGAGAGCTTCGGCTCTATCTTCAGAGAGGCATCGTAGAGACCCTCTTCGTCCATCACAAACGACTGGTCTAGGAGGTACTGAGTGACCTGGAAGAGAGAGAAGGGCAGGGGCAGAAGAGGCTGGGCCAGGAGGGTCTCTCCCCAAGGATCTGAGGATCCTACCTTGGCCTGATGCTCAATCTTGTAGGCCGTCTGCTGAAACTGCCGGATCTCTCGGATGATGTGGGAGATCTGCAGGGAGAGAGGAAGGAGGTGCCTGTGACAAAAGGCTGCCAAAGAGCCCAGTGAGAAGGGGCGGGACGGGGGAGCACCACGCTGGAGCTGTTATGGCAAAGTCAGGCAGGCAGTTGCTCGGGGGAGGGCAATTCGGTGTCCCTGCCAGGGAGCTCACCATCCTCATTTTGGAGAAGTTCACCAGGCCATCCTCCGTGTAGTTGGGGGTGCCCTCTTCAATGAATGCCAGGTCCGTGAGGTACATGCCCAGGTAAGGGACACAAGGCGGGTCACAACTGAGGGGCAGAAAAGAGAAGCTCAGTTGGTGAGACAAAGGCAAGAAGCCTGTTTGGTCCCTTGGACAGGCTGCTAGGCTTCCACGTGCTCTCTGGGTCAGGAGAATTGGCTGCAGGAAGAGGCATTTGCCTTACATTCTCCTGGTTCTTTTGGCCACATCTAAGCTGCAAGCCAAGTCCCAGCATTTGCTTGTCGGCAGAATTTTGCTTGAGTCACCAAGACTGAAATAACCTTTAGAAGTTCTGGAATCCCCAGCCGGATGTCACTCACTGCTGCTGCTACCTTCCAGCACAGGGATGGGGGCCCCCACATCCCTGGGCATCTGCCCCCCAAAGCTAAAGGCATGCTAGGACTGCCCCATCTTTTGAAGTGGGAGACTCTGAAACACTGTCGCTTAAAACCCGTGGCCAGATTTTACATGCTTTTGCCAAACAAGGTCAGTCTCCCCCCAACTCCCTCTAGAAATGAGGCAAACGAGCAGTTAATGGGGCTCCCCCCCCCGGCACACACACCTCTCTTCCCTCCCTCTGCTGTTTGGGATGGAGCTGGACCACCCAAGGTGGCCTGTTCTGCCTCAGCAGCAGCTGCAGCGAGACGGGACCCTGCTGGGTCAGAGGCATCCCAAGGCCTGGCAACCCCCCCAATGCCCTCTCCCTGCCAAGGGTGCTGGGTGGGGCAGCTGGTGGAGCAGGCGGAGCTCCCCTACCTGCCAGCCCTCAGCTTCCTGCTGGCCACGTGCCCGGCTCTTGCCATGGGTGCAGCCTGTCTCTTGGTCCTCTTGGCCTGCCAGGAGTCTGCCTGGTACTTCTGCCAGGCACCAGCCACCCAGGCTGGGCAAGAGCCTCCCACCCCTCTGATCTACACACGTGAGCAGCAGGGGCAACTTACTTCTTCAGAGCTTCCCTCAAGTTTTTAAATCGTCCTTCTGAAGACACCAGCCGTTGCAGCTTATCAATCACCGCTTTGGTCTGGGGAGAAAGGGAAGAGTTAGAGGAGCCAAAGTGGGGAAGGGGGCCTGGGTCAAAGGGCCTTTCCAAGGGGGAGTCAGAACTGTGAGATGGAAACGCCTTTGAGCCCATGGCGGCCTTGCAGAGCCTGATGTTCAAACAACATCCGATGTTACCTAACATTGATGTGCACTGATGAGGTTGCCTAGTCAGGCGATGAAACACCTGCAAGCGAGCAACCCAGCTCAGAGGGAGCACGAAGGAGCCACAATCAAACAATGAGTCCAGGAAGAAGAAGGATTAAAGTGGCGGGGGGGGGAATGAAATGGCCAACAGATTCACTAGGGGTCAGAGAAAGAGTCCCCTTCTTTGGGGGCAGAGAGCTGCTAAGGGCCTTGCGGGGGGGGGGGCTTCTCCTGGCACTACGAGGAGCCTGAAGCAGCTTGGCAAAAAGAGCCTTTGCCCCAGGAGTAAAGTCCTGCCAGAGGCTCTGATTGCTCTTCGCATCGTTGTGGTCAGGGGAAGAAAAAGCGGAACGGCCAGGTGACCGGTGAACTCTGCTGGGGGTGGGAGCTCTCGTGGCCAGTCCTGGAAGTGGGGGGGGGGGGAAGGACAGCCCAGATGGGGCAACAGAGAAACAGGGAAAGACTCACGGGCCCCGAATGAAGCCAGTGGGCCTTGTAAGAATCAGCACCACAAAAGGACCGTTCGACACTCTGCACCAGCCGAAAGGGTGGAAGTGGCAGGAGCTTGAGAAGCTGTTGAGCCACACGTTGAGCTGTTGGTGTGAGCAATGGGGGCTTCACCACCCTCAGGGACAAGGCAATTCAATGGAGGCTGAGGAAGATGGATCTTGGCATATTTTCTGGGTGGCTGAAGGAGTAAAACCACCCCCGTGTACACGACGGCTTCCTGCTTGCAACCTCCCTCTTTGGGACCACAATTTTGAAGTCACAGAGACACCCTGGCTGGTAAACATCACCCTTGAGAACCTGTCCTGTGGGGCAGGCGGCACTGCTCTTTCCAGAAGGACCCCATAACCCAAAGCTGCAAAGGGGCTCAAAATCAAGCCAGCTAGGATTCCTGAAGTGTGCAAACACACAAGATTAGGATCCCCTTCCCTGAAGAGCAGGAGAACGAGGTGTGTACAGGAAGGCCCCCGTGGCGCAATCCCCTCCCCATGGCCCCCGTCCTGATTGTGCAGCCTTGGCAGTGGGCTCCTCACCGGCTTTGACACCTTCATCCAAGTCTTCTTCAGGCGAAAGATGGCACTGCGGTTGAAGGCCGAGGTGATCTCCAGAACAGCGTTGTAGTTGTGCAGGCAGCGGCAAATGTCAGCCACAGCCACCCACTTCTCGACCGTGCTCACCCGGGCAGCCATGTCCTCACTGCGGAGGATCTCGGAGGCGATCAGGTTGCTGATCTGCAG
The DNA here is from genome assembly GCA_033807585.1 of Hydrophis major. NCBI lineage: Eukaryota > Metazoa > Chordata > Lepidosauria > Squamata > Elapidae > Hydrophis > Hydrophis major. Next base: position 21,619,180 of record CM066337.1, on the reverse strand, counting down.
GGGTCGTCAGGGAGCAGATGGTGGACATTACAGCCCCCAGAAGGGTGCAGCCCCAAAGGATAAGAAAAGCCCCTCACCTCCAAAGAGAGAGAGGGAGACCAGGCAGAGGGAAGCTCAAACACCCACTGGTGGGCAAGGCTGCCCCTCGTCTGCCCGCAGCAGAAGGAAAACGCCAGTTCCGGGCACAACCTGCAACTGCCTGCCACCTGCCCTGCATGGAGATTGCTGAAGAGGGTATGCACCGGGGTAGGGAGGCCAAGGGACAATCTAAGGAGATGGGGCTTCCCTAGAGAAGAGCCTGCACCTGGCTTCACCCCACAAGGGCTGCTGCAGAGGTGAGACCCTTCAAGGCAGACAGAGGAAGGCGTCATGCTGACGAGGGAAAGTGCTGTCAACGTGGCCCAAGACGGGGCGCATGGCATCTAGATTTAATCCAATTTATTTATATGCTTTTTACTATATTTCTAGGGTCTTATTTTAAACTTATTTAAAATAGTGTTGAATGTTATATGTCCATAAGTTGTAGGTGCTTCTCACATGAATGAAGAAAGATCTGTGAAAATCCTCTTTTGCCCACCTATCCTGGACAAAAAGGGAAGACTTTGGGGACTAAAATCCGATGAAGGCACTTCCCCCCACCCTGCAGCACCTCCAGTTAGAGAAGGAAGGAAGCGCCTTTGGAGGGGAGGGGCTGCAGAGCCAGGGCAGAGGGGAGGGGAGCAGCAGGGAAGGGTCAGCAGCAATCCACACGGGCAAAGGCACGCAAAGCTTCCCCTGGGTCAGCAGTGCATTTGGACGGGTCTTTCAGGGTTCCTGGCCTGCCCCAGCCCTAGCCAGGACCCTACAGGGGCCTCAACAACAGTTAGGACCTGACAGACAACCCAACCAGCCAGCCAAAGGAAATAGACAAAGGCTTGGCTCTAATGAGTTGGCTAAGGGGTGCAGGATGCATGCTACAGTAGAAGCGGGGGACCATTAGGATAAGGTGGATCTGGACAAGCGAGAGGAAGAAGAGTCCCTGCAAAGTTACTGCAGGTTCTGCAAATGGGCAAAGTCTGAATTCTGAGCCCCACCAAACTTGGATCCACAGCAGCGGCACTCACGTCATTGAAGTGCTTCGTGTTCATCAGGATGTAGGGTGTTCGCTCGTTCTTTTCCACCTTCATCCACCCTTGTCCAAAGAATTCCCTGAAAACAAGAGGTCTCGGGATGATCTGGGCCCTCTCTGGAATTTCTCCCTGCCTGGCCCACCTTGTCCTGCACAGGAAGTTCTGGAGGAAATGGGGTTCTCCTCGTAAGGTCTTTTCAAGTGCGGGGGAGGCAGACTTATTCCCACAATCCCCCATGAATTGTGATGGGGGGTGACAGAGGTCTACACCACATTCATCTTCATCTTTGTTCAGACCTCTACTTGCAAAAACACCCAGAGGACACACAACCCACCACCATCATTGAATGCGACGTTGTGCCTTCCATCTTGGCTGCACTCCCAAATGCACATCAAAGAGCTCGGTACTCACTCATAGGGTATCGTCTTGAAGACCAGGTGATCCAGTAAGGTGAGCTGCTCAGCTATTTCTAAAGCCGAGTGATTTTCGAAGGGTTCTGCCTTGACCCCCACAGCCTGGAATGAGAGAAGAAGGGACTGCTTGGATGGGGGTCCCCAGATGAAGGTGAAGCCAAAGAACCTGCTCAGAGAGGCTGGCCAGAGTGAGCCGGATCCTCACAGACTCAGCCTCTCCCTGTTCTTGGGGAGGGAAGGGGGTCATGCCCAGGCCAGGAACCCCAAAGGGTAGGACACTCCAGTCCACAGGCAGCAGCTCCAACTGCACTTCTGCACCCCCCAGACCATATATGAAGGAAGCAGCACCAAATATTTAGCGGGGAAGGCACATATGGTGGGAGTGGATCAAGAGGTGAAGTGCATGCTGTGGCCAGGAGAACTTTCCACTACAAGAGCCCATCTGACCTGCCCCCTGATCCCCTCCCTGGTGGCTGAGACCCAAATTTCTGACCTGCTTCCATGGTTGCTACCAAGAAGCAGCCTCAAGCTGAGGAGGCTCAAGAGGTCACAGTTTGATGCAACCCAAAGGCCTCCAAGGAGGGAAGATCGCGGAGATCTTCATCAGACTTCTGAAACGGCTCTTGGGGCCTCAGTGGGGCTCAGGCCCCACCAAGGCTTCAGTGGCTGATCTTCTGGCTTCACCTTCCCACCTTCCCTTTCAAGGTGGCTAGAAGACAACCTCCCCCCCCCCAACAGTCCATAACGCCTCAACTTTACACCAATCTTCACAATTGCACTGTTAGTGATGGTTATACTGGGCTCGCATTGTGGCCTATCAAGCCCAGCGTTGGCTTCGAAATGCGGCGGGCTCCTAGTTTAGGCGACAAACCAAGCCAACACAGGCTTCTTTGTGACCCCACTTAGGGACCCCAGAAGACGTTACCATTTGCAGAATCTCTTCCAGGGTGATCTGGTTGTCTCCGGGATCCTCCTGGGTCAGGGTCCTGGCAGGCAGGTAGAAAGGGAGAAGCGCAGCCGTGAGTTTCCAGGGACAAAAACGGGGAGGCTTCCGCTGATTCCGGGGGAGGCCTGTGTGGAAGCCGAGGGCTTCTCCATACAGAGCCCCAGGGACAGGGATCACGGGAGTCTCTTCCCCTCACAGCAAAGGAAGGCGAAGCCGCCCCAAACACCCTCTCCCTTCCATCGGAAAGTCAGGCCACGAGACCAGACACTTGCTCTGAGCCAATGGCCCAAAGAAGGGCAGCATTTGGGGCAACCAGCACTCGGGGGCCAGACCGGTTCCCACACAGCCCCCTCCCCACCTCGCATTAAGACCCCCATCTGTGGCAAGAGTAAGATGACCGCTCCGTCTTTTGACCTGCCTTATGATGTTGCCGGCGGCTTTTCTCTCTTGAGTCAGGAGTTCTGGGTCGTGCATCACTTCCTCCAGAAAGCTGATCACTTTATACTTCAGCTCCTCCTTGGTTTCAAAGTCCTGTCAAAGGGAGGTTGGCCACGAGCCCCAGTGAGGCCCAGCTGGTCAGGCAAGCACAGGCCCCTGCAGCCTGGGGGCTCTCATCACGAATGGGCCCCAAACCATACCTGGGCATGCTTGGAGACCCAGTGCCTCAGGACGTTGAGTACCCGGTTGGTGGCTGCCCTCCTGATCACAAACTCTTTGTCGCTGTTCCTCTGGTCAGGAGGGAAGCCTGCAGGGGGGAGAGAGTCAGCCTGGGAACCCACCCACCCAGGGGTCAGGCTCTATGGCCTGCCCTGCCCTGGAAGAGGGCTGCAGCCATTGCCTGGCCTCCTCCCGCAGGCAGCAGCCCTTCCAAGGCTCCCCGGAAGGTTTGCGGGGCCCAGGAACCACCCGGCCCAGAGGACGACCCTTCCTCTTCTCCCACCTGCGCTGGCCAATGACATTCGGCGGTACTTCTCTTTGGTTGGGGTCCCCTCATTGGCTCCAGCCGTGGCAATGGCGAACGCAGAGGCGGCCGAGAGAGCACTGCTGCGGCTGTTCTCCAAATCTCGGCAAGAGGTCATCACCACTCCATTGTTGTAGGAGAACAAAGGGAACTCTGCATGGGGGGGGGGGCGGAGGGAGGCAATTCAGGGAGATGATCCCATGTCGCCAGTCTCTCCCGTGGCTTCCCCAGGGGGACCAGAATCCCTGCCCACCGGGGAAAACAGCAGCCCCCAAGGGCTGATATGGACTCTTTGCACCTCCATGGGGACCAGGATCAGCCCCAGCCCAGGGTGGCTCCCAGCCCAGAGGGAAGGGGGCTTCTTGGGGGGCCCTCCCCCACAGCCAGCTTACCTGAGGAGTTCTTGCCTCTGACCAGCTTAGGGGTTGTTGGAGACTTGGTGGCCGATGCCTCTGGGTCTGCGTCCTCACTCGGGGCTGCCTCAAAGGCCGAATCTTCTCGGGGAGACTCCTCGGACCCTGGCAGAAGCAGCAGCAGCAGCAGCAGCGTTAGACATTTCTCCCCAAGGCTCCTGACGGGCAAGTTGTGGGAGGAGCAAGAGGAGGAGGAGGGGGAGGCATTGAAGGCCAGGGGGATGAACATGCCGTACTTGTCAGCCCTTCTCTGCTTTCAGCAGAGTCACCCAGGTATTTGGGGTAGAAGCCATTTGCTTCGGTCTGCCAGATCTCTTCACCGAAATTAACCCAATGCCGAAAGCAGCCCCCGGAATCCAGAGCCCTGCGATGGCCAGGCCGGCCCTTGAGAAGGTTGCCCAAACCTCTTCCCAGGCTGGCCTGTCTCCCTATGACCTTTTTAAGGCGGGGGGGGCATGAATTCTCACTGCCCACCTGGCACCTTTCCACTAACCCTAGTGTGTGAAAAGTGGGAGAGCCCCACCCCCTGTGTGGCTCTGGGGCTCCCGGATGGGCAGAGGGCGGAAGCTGAAGCCATCCCTTTGGGGCTCCTCCTGACCGTCTCTTGCACTCGCTCACCTGTCTTGGTCAGAAGCGCTTCCTCGGCCTTCTCGGGGCCCGCTTCTCCCTCATCGGAGATCTTATTGGAGTAGCTGCCAGACACGTAGAGCTTGTTGATGTCCAGGGTGGTTTTGCTGAAGGGCGACATGGTGGAGGAATACATGCTGGCATAACCGTTGGGAGAGCAGCTCAGGGCGGCCAGCTCCAGGGCCTTCCCTCCCGTGATGATGGGGATGTTCAAAGACAGCTTCCTTCTCCGGCTTGGTGAGGATGACTTGGTGATGGACAGAGGGGGAGGGGAGGAAAACTTCCGGTTGGCACGTGGAGACTTGGGCGGCTCTCCGTAGAGGAGTTTCGTGTTCTGGCTGCTGGCAAACAAAAGCTCCAGGGACCTGGTGGAAGAATCCAGGGACAAAGCTTTCACTGGGGCGCCTCCTTCCTCCTCTACGCAAGGGCTTGAATTCCCCAAACACCACAGGGCTTCCCATAGTCTCCCGAGAGAAGAGCGTGAGCCCCAAATCCCCTTAGAATAGAATTCGACCAGTTTGAGCCAGTTCAAAAAATCTGAGGTCAAGGCCACCTTTCCCCGGTCTCTTCTTTCGCCAAGAGATGCAGGTGAATCAGCAAAAGGGATGGAGGAGATCCAGAGCTGAGGGGCTGCGGTTCATCCCCCCCCCCTCCCACCAGGTTGGTGAGATCCAATCAGGCCAAGGACCCCCAAGATCTGCAACCGGATGCAGGCCTGAGCCTGGAGGGTTCACCAGCAGGGGGTCCATTTTTTCACTCAAAGTTAGAGAGGCCCTGAAAGGAGGGATTCACATCCAGTTCCCAAAGTTATGGCTGCTGCAAGCATCTCTGTGGCCACATGATCAACAATCAGGCACTTGGTAGCAGGGCTGGAATTCAAATTTTTTAACAACCGGTTCTGTGGGCATAGCTAAGTTGGTGGGCATGGCTTGGTGGTCATGTGACTGGCTGGGTGTGGCCAACTCAACATCACTCACATCGAGGTAGGCATCTCCTCGCCTGGCCTTTCATGACTGTGGGGCTGCTGCAACAGTCGTAAGTGTGAAAAATGGTCATAAGTCACTTTTTTCAGTGCCATTGTAACTTTGAATGGTCACTCCACACAAGCAAAACAACCAGCAAAGGAAGGGAAAACAACTCCAGAGAAGTTCCTGAGACAGGAAGTCCAGTCCTGGCAAGAATGCAATAAGGGTTAACGGAGAGACAGTTTCTGTAAGCAACACCAGAATGTTTCCTTCCTGCCTTCTTTACAGGATTAGGCCAGTAATTTCTTCTAACAACTGGTTCTCCGAACTGCTTAGGAGGTTAACAACCGGTTCTGCTTGGTAGCCCACCTGCAACTTATGACCCCAGGGGCAGTCAGCTCCTTCCACCAGCCTCCTCCCCCCAGCCCTTTTGGCCCCTTGCACACCAGGGTCCCTTCTGGCCCAGTTGCCTTGGCTACCTTGGTGCTTCTGCTGCTGACCAAGCAGGCCTGGCAGCTGGAGGCCTTACTGAAGGTCAGGCTGGGGAGGACCAAGGCCAGGATGCCTGGGTTAAGGAGGGTCCACAGCCAGGTAGAATTTGGTTAACAACAGAGGTGATATTCAGCTGGTTCTGACTGGTTCTGGAGAACTGGTAGCGGAAATTTTGAGTAGTTTGGAGAACCAGCAAACACCACCTGTGACTGGCCCCGCCAACCCCATCTCTTCTCTGCGTCCCATGGAGTCCCAGCTAATCGGCTGGGTCTCCTTGGGTTGCCCTGCCCAGGAGAACGGAGCTGGAAAGCAGGTTAATGGGGTGGGGAGGGAAGGGGGATTTTGCAGGAAGCTTCCCCTGCCACGCCCACCAAGCCACGCCCACAGAAGCAGTAGTAAAAAAATTTGAATCCCACCACTGGTTAACAACACAAACCAGGAGTCCCCAGGGTTGCTGCCCCTAGACGATGTCCTGCTTTATGACTGCATTGCTTGTGGATAGAAATCCCAGTCTGGTTATAAATGGGGAGCTACTTGTAGCTTTTACAACTGCAGGCAGGTTCCCTGCTTCCCCAGGCCAGAGGGAGCAGGCCACTGCCAGCCACGCCGTGAAACGCTTTGCAACTCATGGGGTCTGAAAGTGGGATCGGTCCACTAAGAAGCCAAACTGAGTTGGGGCTTAAGAGACTGGCCTGCTGCTCTCAGGCGTGGGAGGAAATTTCCCTCCAAAGGTGGTCTCTAGGCATGAGCTGTTTTTCATGACTTTTGGATCCTGTTTGGTCTGTTTCATATGGAATTTGGCCTGCCTTTCTTTAGGAAGTGGTCTCCCCTGGCAATTGAGATGGCCATGCCCCACTTGATCTAGTTCAAGAACCACAAGTAGGCAGGAGGCTCCTTGGTAGCTCTCACCTCACTACAGCAAGACACCCCAGATGTCCTATAAAATGTCCCTCAGACCAAACAAAGCTAATCTCAATCTCTCCCTCTCCTCCTGTCTGTCTGTCTCTGTCTCCCTCTCTCTTTCCCCCTCCCTTTCCCTCTCTCTCCTTCGCCTTTTCTCTCTCTCTTTCTATGTCTGTCTCCCTCTCTCTCTCCTTCCCCCTCTCCTTCTCTCTCTCTCTCCTTCTATCTGTCTGTCTCTGTCTCCCTCTCCTCCCTCTCTCCGTCTGTCTCTGTCTCCCTCTCTCCCTCTGTCTGTCTGTCTCTCTCCTTCCCCCCTCCCTCTCCATCTCTCTCTCCTTCTATCTGTCTGTCTCTGTCTCCCTCTCCTCCCTCTCTCCTTCTGTCTGTCTGTCTCTGTCTCCCTCTCCTCCCTCTCTCCGTCTGTCTCTGTCTCCCTCTCTCCCTCTGTCTGTCTGTCTCTCTCCTTCCCCCCTCCCTCTCCATCTCTCTCTCCTTCTGTCTGTCTGTCTCTGTCTCCCTCTCCTCCCTCTCTCCGTCTGTCTCTGTCTCCCTCTCTCCCTCTGTCTGTCTCTCTCCTTCCCCCTCCCTCTCCATCTCTCTCTCCTTCTGTCTGTCTGTCTCTGTCTCCCTCTCCTCCCTCTCTCCATCTGTCTCTGTCTCCCTCTCTCCCTCTGTCTGTCTGTCTCTCTCCTTCCCCCTCCCTCTCCATCTCTCTCTCCTTCTGTCTGTCTGTCTGTCTCCCTCTCTCCGTCTGTCTCTGTCTCCCTCTCTCCCTCTGTCTGTCTGTCTCCTTCCCCCTCCCTCTCCATCTCTCTCTCCTTCTGTCTGTCTGTCTCTGTCTCCCTCTCCTCCCTCTCTCCATCTGTCTCTGTCTCCCTCTCTCCCTCTGTCTGTCTCTCTCCTTCCCCCTCCCTCTCCATCTCTCTCTCCTTCTGTCTGTCTGTCTCCCTCTCCTCCCTCTCTCCGTCTGTCTCTGTCTCCCTCTCTCCCTCTGTCTGTCTATCTCTCTCCTTCCCCCCTCCCCCTCCCTCTCTCTCTCCTTCTATCTGTCTGTCTCTGTCTCCCTCCCTCCCTTTTCCTCCCTCTCCTCTCAGCCTCATTTGCCTGGTTTGAGCTTCACCCATGTGGCTGCAAAGACTCACCTAGCAGGAATCGCACTGATCGGTTTCTTGTAGATTGTGATCAGCTTATCCAGCACAGTCATAGCTGTGGTGAAGACTCGGTACGAGTGCAGGAAGGTGTTGAGAAAGTCAATGCTGAGGAATCTCAGGTCTGTCAGTCTTTCCAGCAGACGCCCCACGCTGGCATAGCGGATCTGGAGGACTTTGCAGGAGTTCATGGTCTTGCTGAATCGAATGTCGACGTCGTCACAGTACAGGCTGGTGTCTGACCTGGAGAATAGAAAGGGACGGAGAGAAGAAGCACAGCCAATCGACCTCACCTGTGGCTCCTGTATCTTTCCAGGCACCAGAGATGCTCAGTGGCCTGAACCTCCGAGGGTTAGAGAGGAAGGGGCTGGCGGGGGCTGGGGCTTGGAGTCCAGGTGCAGAGGCACCGTTTTGAAAGGAGTCCATGAGTCCTTCTCATTACAGAAAATCTCAAAATGTTTTATAGCATTATTAAATAATAGGTAACAATCCAGATGTAGTTAATTCATTTCTTTCTTTTAAATTGCATTCATTTGCTAGTGAAATTGATATAACTTCAAGTAACTTCCCGCTCTGTTATTCTGTTATTCTAAGAGGCCTTTTGGCTCCAGCCAAAACATCCCATCCAGTTTTCTCTCCATCTCTCTGAGGTTCAGGCCAGTGGGACACTGAAAAGATACACGTGCCACAGTTTTTGCCCTGGCCTCACCTAGTTCTGGAGCACAGTCCACACTCTGCTATTCAGAATAGAGCAATTGACCCAGGAGAAGTTGTAGTACCAGCTCCCTGTGTTATCAATGGTTTTGTTGGCAGGAAGACTCGATAAATTAGGGGTTGCACCAAAAATACCCCCAACAACTCTAGACAAACACAACTGCATTCCTTACTTGATCATCTGCGGAACAGTCACCTTCGAATTTTCTTCGAAGACGTTCATCATCAGGCCATTACATCGGATGTTGTCTACACACTGAAACAGGGAAAAGAGATTTCAGGGAGCAGGAAGGATAGGACGGGAAGCAGTTGTGCTCTACTGGTTTTCCCAGTGGATCTTTGGGACTCTTGTAAGTGTTGGTTCATTTGGCAACTACTTCCTCTTCCCAATAGGATTCTTCGTCTTTGATTTAGTCCCGAGGATGCCTTGCATGTTGAAAAAGAGTGAAGGATTCTTCTATAGCCCCAGGTCCTAACATCCCTAACCCCGGCTGGAGGGAAAGTGTAAACTCTTCTACGGTGTAACTCTCCTTTCCTCACCTGGCTGATGTCACTGGTCCATGCAGCCTTTTCTTGCCTGGATGATGCCACCAGGATAATAGTGTACGGTGCAGTGTCTTTAGGTTCCACCACGATCTTGAAGTCAAGGTGCTCCGTATCTTGCCCAGATCCTTTTCGTTTTTATTTGAGGAAGGAGAGAAACAATTTAAGAAGATGATCATGGGACGAGAGAGCATGGGGGGAGGGAAAGGAAGGGAATAAGCTGGGCTGGGCCTTTAGCCTCCAGCTTGTGGAACAGGATGCTCATTTTGGTCATTTTCACCCGCTTAGGGATGGAAAGGGCAGCTCCTTCGATGCGCAGCAGCCACCCTTTTGTGTGATAGCAGTAATTGGGGGGAACTTGGGGTTCTAGTGGACAATCACTTAAATATGAGCCAACATTGTGCAGCAGCAGCTGAAAGCGCCAATGCATTAATAGAAAGACTGAATTAAGATGATGTGAAGTGTTAATACTGCTTTATAAAACCTTGGTAACACCACGCTTGGAATATGAGTTCTAGTTTTGATCACCATGATATAAAAAGGTGCTGAGACTCTGGGAAGAGTGCAGAGAAGAGCAACAAAAATGGTGAGGGGACTAGAGGCTAAAACATACTAAGAACAATGGCAGGAATTGGGTACGTCTGGTCTAGTAAAAGGAAAGACTCGGGGTGACATGACAGCAGTGTTCCAGTATTTGAGGAGGGGCTGCCCCAAAGAAGAGCGGGTCAACCTATTTCCAAAGCACCAGGAGGAGGCAAGGCAAGGAGCAAGGGATGGAAACCAGTCAAGGAGAGAAGCAATCTAGAACTAAGGAGACATTTCCTGACAGTGGGAACAATTCACCAGTGGAGCGGCTTCCCTCCAGAAGTTGTGGGCCCTCCATCACTGGAGGCTTTCAAGACGGGATTGAACAGCCACTTGTCTGAAATGATATAGTATCTCCTGCTTAGGCAGGGGGTTGGACTAGAAGACCTCCAAGGTCCCTCCCAACTCTCTTATTCTGAGAGGGAAATGTCCCCCTCCTCCCCACAGCAGCCCCCCCCCGTCTTCTGCTGTGCTTCCAAGAACAGCTCCCAGGGTCATGAACGGAGGCATCCAAAGCCTTCATTGAGCAGTGGGAAACACCCAGGAAGGCTGCTGGTCTCCTCCTCCTCCTCCTCCTCCTCCTCCTCCTCGTAGAGCTGCCGGCTGCCCTTGCCTTGGCTTCCTGCTCTGGGGAGATGGAGGGAGTGGCAACCAGGCAACCTCCCTCCTGAGGCAGACTCTCTCTGGACCCCCCCCCCCCACTCCCAGGGAGGTCGGCTCCTCTCAAGCGTCAATGGGGGAGCAGAGAGGGCGTAAGGGCCCAAGGCTTAGGGGAGCTCAGGGAAGCCCAGGCAGGGCTGCTAAGGCTGCAGGGGGCAGTGGGGAACCAGGGAAGAGCCAGTGCCAGCTGGGCTGTTCCAGGGATACGTACGGTCCTCATCTGTGCTTTCCGTATCTTCCACCAGCGCGCAGTCAATGAGTGAGATCACACCGCCATTCTGGAGAAAGCAGGGGGGGGGCTTACGTGAGAGCCCCTTGTATCCCCACATCTCCCTGACCCCACTGCTCCATCTCCCCCAGGGCTCCAGGGAGGCTCATTCACCCTCTGCCAGGCGCACCCTCCAGCCATGACCGGGGGGGGGGGGTCCTCCCTCACTGTGCAGAAGCTTCTGGGAGGATTGTGTGCCCTTCAGTCTGGGAGGCTGGAGATCGATGCTCCACCACACACCCACACACCCTGGATATAGAAGAGGAACACTTCTGCCTCCCTCACCTTCGTCAGGTGCAGCTTCCCTCCGGAGCCCCGGGTGCAAATGATCAGGTGCTTGGAGAAGAGGAAGCACTGCCTCTCCCCCTCCTTCCTCAGGGACAGGGAGCCCAGCCGTCCACGCGTCACCTTCCCCTTCTCAGACATTGGCACTTGGATGAGGGACCCTGCCGGGGGTGGGGAGAGGCAGTGTCATCACAGCCCTCGGCCCCAGGTGGCAGCCTGTGGTGAGGACCCTGGGCAGCCCAAGCTGAGGCCCAGGGCTTTCAGAGCCAGTCTGGGTGGGCAGAGGAGGAACCTGCAAAGACTGGAAACTTACGGCAATGGTCTCACAGGTCAAGCAGGTGCCGTGTGCTGCTCACCCTCCCAGCCATGAACAGCAGCAGCAGCAGCAGCAGGCTGCCTTCCTCTCAGAGGAACCCCTCATCATGCCACTTTGGGGAGCCTTTTCCCAGGGGATCCCTCCGTGGGCCTGGTAACAGGCATCCCCTGAAAGGAAGGGCGCTATTCCTCGATGGCCGTCCGTCAGAAGGCAGCTTTTTAGCTTCCATAACTCTGGTCCTGACCCTCAGCCTGGAACCTCTCCAGACAGGCCCCTGGGCTGCCTGAGAAAGAGGAACTGCCCATCCCCCAGCCCTTTCTGGATGTCTGGGGGCAGCCAGAAGGCACCTGGGCTACCTTGTCTCACGAAGGTCTGGCTGGTGTCCAGGAGGATTTCGCAGCCTTCTGTAATCATCCGCTCGATCGCCAGATTCTTCCGAATGTTTTCTGTTTCACTGACTTCATCGTGCATTATCCTGCAGGGGAAGAGATCGGTCAGCCTGAAACCAGGTTTTTTCTTGCTGGACGGTCCACTCGAAAAGGCCTCTGAAGGTGGGTTTTCTACCTGGCAGCTGCAGCGAGATTATTTGGGGCCAGAGATGGAAAGACTCTGAAATGCCCCAAAGGGAGGGAGGGAGGAAGGTTGGTGAAGAGGGCAGAGATGGCCAAGTTGACTTCTTTGATCAGGGAAAAGACAAATGACATTGGTCAAAGATTGGAAACCTTTTGTGGAAAGCTTTTGGCTGAAAGCAGAAAGGATGAGCCTGCAATTCAGGGATTTGATGATTAGAAAGGGCATAAAATGGAAAGAAGTAATCATTCTAGAGTGAGAGGACAAAATATAAATGCATTTGTAACTGCTGTAAAGAAGTTCAGAAACCTCTTTGTAACCTTTGTTCTTTTTTGGCTCTTTTTTCCTAATTACTTATCACCTTTGACTTTGCTTTTTTTTAAAAAAAAAAATCTGTATTGTTTTTAGTTAGCAAAAATATTTAATAAAATTGTTTAATGATCCATCTTTAATAAACATTAATTGTTTAAAAAAGGAAGAGGGTCAGCCAACTGGAAGGATTGGTGGGAGAAGAGCCAGGGAGGCCCAGCCCAGAGGCCCTGGGGGCAAAGAAGGCAGCTCCCCTGGGACCTCGCCTCAAAGGGAGCCGGGGAGCCACAGGGCCCACTCTGGGGACGCCTAGGGGCTCTTGGAGGGAGCTGAGCTTCCGGTTTGGTGTGGTGGTGATGGAGGCTTGATAAAAATAAGCCTCTCTGAAGTTCTCCAGGGAACATTTTTCCTCCCTGAAAGGCATTTTGGAAGAAACGTCTCTGCATTTCTAAAATAACATATGTTGCCTTGTCATTATCTGCTTCACACATCCTGTACTCTGCGTTTCTCCTTAAGTGCACGTGGCTGCTTATTTTTCCCCAAGTGATAATTATACAAGAATGTGAGAAATTCAGAATGCTTGAAAGCCTTTGTATGGTGGGGAGACCATGGCTTGGATCAGCTCCTCCAGCCCTTCCCCCCTCCCCTCTCCCGCCACCAGCTACACTGACCCAATGCCTGCCAGTTATGGGCACTGTAGTCCAACCCACCGGGAGAGAACCAGGCAGCAGGAAGCGGCTCTTAAAACACACAACTCCCTCATGGAGATCAGCACCAAAACTCTGGGCAGGGTAAACCGAGTCGGAGGGCAGGACTCAGAGCACCGACTGGAAACCAAATGGATCTTCATGCCGTAAAAGCCCCACTGAGAGACCCTTCCTCAAGCGGACTCTCTCGCCGGTTTCCTTGCGCAGCTGAGAAAAGGGAGGCCGGGGACTTTCTCTGCCAAGAGCCCTCAGTGGTGGGTGCTGAGGGGGCCCTGGGCACACTGGGGCCTGCTGCCTGCCTTCTGCTGCCCCCTCTCCGCAAGGCAGCCCTCAGCCGCTCTGACCTGGAGAGCTCCTCCAACTTGGACTTGGCGTAGTCCAGGCTGTTCCTCTCCACGTGCTCGTGGGGCGTGTGGGCCAGCAGCTCGTGCAGAGTCAGGATGTACCTGGGGATCTGGGGGAGACAGAAGGGAGGAGAGAACCAGGCCCTGAGTGGGTGCTGAGGCATCTGTGTCCAGCCTTCAGGGTGGCCTTTTCAGGACCCCGCATGGGGCTTCCTCTAGGGGTGCCCAGGCTGACCTTGTGCCTCACAGCCTCACCTGGAACATGGGGTAGGTCAGGAAAGTCTCCAGGGTCCGCTCCTCACAGTCGGGCTTGGCCTCATAATGCTTCAAGAGCTTATCGAAATCCCGGTTCTGCTTGCAGTGGGCCAGGATCTGCAGGCTGTACTGGTGGTTCCGAACGAACTCCTGGTAGATGTTGAGCATCGGTAGGAGGATGTCAAAGAGGTCCGCTGTGGGCAAAGGCAGGCAGGCAGTGAGCAGCTGGGTGGGGGAGGCAGGCCGGGCAGGCGGCCGAGTCTCTCCCACTGCGGGGGGCAAACTCCTTAGCAGGGCAGAGGGCTTGGCCACTGCATGTCGGGGGGGGACACTCTGACTGAGGATGCAGGGCGAAGCCTCCCCCATCCCATTGGTGTCCTTTCACATCTTTTCAATGTCCAATGGGGTGGCGACGGGGTCAATCAAAGATCTCACTCCCCTCCCAGCTGCCCTCTGGACTGGTTCTCCCTGGGACCAGAGCTCGGGTGGAGGAAGTGAAGCTCCACTCCAGACCCCTCTTTCTTGGTCCTGGAGAGATGGCCTGGGCACCCCTGAGCCAGGCAGATCATCTTCTAGAGGAGAGGGCTTACAGTGTCCTGAGAATCACGAGAAGAACCACCCTGGTGCCCCCTGCTTATTTGGCCGCCAATAATGTACCACTGATGAATAAGGCCCCTTTCCCAGCCAGCCCTGCTGAATTAGGAAGCATCAAAGGAAGGAAAGGAAGGCGGAGAAGCCCAAAGGGGCCCTGGGAACATGAATCCCATCTCTTTGGGAAGCCTTTTTTGAGCCTTGTTACCGGGGGATGTGGTGGGGGAGGAGACCTGCAAAAGGTGCTAGGCAGTGGTGGGGTTCAAATTCTCTTACTACCAGTTCTGTTGGGTGTGGCTTGGTGGGCATGGCAGGGGAAGGATACTGTAAAAGTCAGAGGTGGGATTTTCCAGTTCTCTGAAGTGGTCCAAATTTCCGCTACCGGTTCTCCAGAATTGGTCCGAACCTGCTGAATGCCACCTCTGGTCTTGAGGTTCTCCACTGGACTCCCCTGTCCCACACATACCCTCCTGCTGAAATAGTGTGATGGGTGGATGAGAACCTGGGAAGGAAAATTGTGGGGAGGGGGCAGCCACTTTGCTTATCACATGCAACATTTTCCAAATCTGGATGTGACATTTGGCAGGGACCGCCTCAGGTGCAGTGCAGGCAACACCATGGAGCTCAACCAGAAGAGGGGTGAACATGCCAGCACCACTTTCTCCTGACTGAGTCAAGGGTAGATAGACTCCACTCCACACTGGCAAACAGGGGTGTGTGTGTGTGTGTGTATGTCTCTGTGTGTGTGTGTGTATCCTTATAGCCCAGGAGGCACCATCTGCATCCAAGATCCAAGATCTGAAAAGTACAACAGATCTTGGCTGCAGAAGAATCTCCCTTCCCAAACCAGGGAATACTCAGTTTGCCTGGATTGGCAGCCTGGCCACAAGGAGAGGAGAAGGAAATGGAATGGTGAACTCCCCGCACACTCCCACCTCTCTGGATGCCTGGAAAGCAGGCCCCATGCACTTTGCTGAAGGCCCTATGTGTCCGGTTTAATCTCCAACAGGGTAAACAGCCAATTTCTTTACACTCACCAAGCACCAAGGTTGGCCAACTGGAGATGCGTGCTTTTAAGCCCTGGTAGAAGATCTGGTGTAAAAACATGATGGTTTCACTAAAAGAGAAAAAAAGATGGGCCAGAAAGTTAGGAACTGAAAACCTGATCATCGAGGGAAACTCGTTTTGCTGGGAAGAAAATGTTAATTGCCCACAGGCAACAGTGCATAGCAGAGGAGGACAAGATGCATGCTGAGTTTCCCCCCACTCAGCTCTGAATCAAAGGAAAATAATTCCCACATCTGAAAGTCTGGGAGAGCAGCCAATCACGGGGGAGCACCGCCCGCGTATGATTTTGGGAGAGTAGCAAAGTGTTGCCAACAGACTCCGAGCGTCACAGATTAGCGGATCCTTTTCCACCCTATTTACAATCCCCCCCAATGACCACAGAATTGTAGTCTTGGAAGGATCCATCAAAGCCATTAGTCCAACTCCTACTTTGTGCATGAATCCAGATTAATGATCCATTTCAGAAGCAGCCAACTTAAGCCCCTTAAGAACCTGGCAGGAAGGGGAGCACCCCTCCTCCATCATGGATTCCACTATCAAACTGCTTGTTTGCTTAGGAAGCACAACTGGAACCTGCCTTTCCTGAACCCAAACCCCTGAGAATGAGAGAGTAGAAGCCCAGATCTTCTTAAGAGAGAACTCCTTGGAGATCCTTGGGAGAGAATCATGTGGCTACTTCTCCCTCCCTCCTTCCCTCCCTCCCTCCTTCCCTCTTGGTCTCTCCAAAAGCTCCGCTGTGGTCTCCAAAGAGGCTTGGAAGACACCCGTTGAATCCCAGCCCCTTTCGGGCTCAATCATGAGTCCCTGCTCCCAGATTCCTGAGAAAGATACAATCTCCCTTTGCCCCTGATTGCAGCAGCACAAGAGTGGGGCACATACGGCCAAGCCCCCCCCCCCACTCCCCAGGTTCCCTTACCTGCTTTAAAAGTCACCAGGCAGGGCACCACCAGAAGGCAGGCACCCAATGACCCGAGGCCCTGTATAAGCCACCATGAAAGTGGTGGCTTTCTTTAGCCAGATTCCTTCCGACTCACCTGTTCAGGAAGATGCTGCTGACATCATCATGGGTGATGGGGGGCTTCTTAGAACTGGCTGCCATCCTCAGCGGGCGCAAGAAGTTGTTGACGAGGATGTGCAGCTGCTGCACATACTCCGCTTCGGCTTCCAGCATGCTGAAGACCACTTGATTCCTCTTCCGCATGCTGTCAGCGTGAGGAGAGCGGATATAATCCTGGATGATGGTCTTCCACTTCCTTCTGCACAGCCACCCCCGGAGAAAACTCTGGACCTGAGGGGGGAGTCCAGATTATGACCTGTCCAGGTCCATCCCAGGTCCTGCCCAGAACCGTTATCTGGCAGGCAGGAAACCTTCTGGTGTTCAGTGCCTTGAACTTATGTCTGGCTTTTGAACATTGATCCTCCCAACTGCCTCATCAACGGCCTTCATGCAGCTTATGCTTCATGCTCCGTCATCTGAACCGCATTTATATAGGTAGCCCTCAACAGTCCATTTAGTGACCGTTCCAGATGACAAGGGCACTGGAAAAAATGATTTATGGCTGTTTCACACTTACAACCATTGCAGTATCCCCTGATCACGTGATCAAAATTCAGATGCATGGCAACTGGCTCATATTTATGACACTTGTGTGGGATTCAAATTTTTTAACAACTGGTTCTGTCGGCGTGACTCGGTGGGTGTGGCCATGTGACTGGATGGGCGTAGCCTCATTTTTTTTAGCCCCCTTCCATTTGGGGGGGGGGCTTCTGGCCCTCAGGGAAGCCTTCTGGGCAAAACAGCAAGACAGCGAGGGGGATCCCAGCAAGCTGACCTAGGAACCGCTGATTGCCAGGAGGGGGGAAAAATAAATACCTTGAGGAGTGACTGGGCAGGGAGGGGAAGGGCGGGGCCAGCCAGGGACACGATTTGCCGATTCTCTGAACTGCACAGAATCATAACAGCGAACCGGTCCGAGCCCATAGAATCCCGCCACTGATGACAGTCCTGTGATCCCCTTTCGCCACCTTCTGACAAGCCAAGTCAGTGGGGAAGCCAGATTCACTTAACAGTCTTGTTACTAATTTAACAACTGCAGTGACTCACTTAACAACTCTGGCAACAAAGGTTGTGAAACACAGAAAAATACACTTAACAAATGTCTCACTTAGGAACAGAAATTTTGGGCTCAGTTGTGGTGGTGAGTCGAGAATTTCCTGTATTCCTCTCTATAGAGTTTGTTGCCTCCAATTTCTTCTGCTAATATTTCTCAGGCAATTATAAAAATAGGGGAGAGAGTGAGATTCCTTGCCTAGAGCAGGTTCTGACCGGTTCTGGAGAACCAGTAGCGGAAATTTTGAGTAGTTCAGAGAAACAGCAAATCCCACCTCTGACTGGAGAATTTACAGTCTCCTTCCCCTGCCAGGCCCACCAAGCCACGTGCACAGAACCGGCCGTAAAAAAAAATGAATCCCACCACTGCGTAGCAACCTCCCTTATTGGATTCAGTTGCTCACCAGAATTTTGTCTTTTGCTATTGAGACAGAATTTCAGGCCAAGCTACAAACTGCCCAGGATTTCTTTTCTTGGATACCACAAGTAAAAAGGGCCAGTGCAGGTTATGAAAAGCTTTTTCTTCATCTAGGAAGATTTGTGCTGTCTTTTTCATTGTTATTAATATTATTAATAATATTATTGTTATTAATGATAGTATTAGTAATATTATTAATTAATAATCTGCTGTATTAATTACAAACCTGCTGCTGTCCTTAATGTTCCTCTTACATCCCTTTCTGGAAAATAACCTGTTTGGTGGACAGGATATGAACAGTTTTTGCAAATCAAAGTAATGCCAGAGGCCAGCGCTGAGTCTGGCTGCACAGCAGGCCAGTTTCTGTTTATTGGTTTCTTAACGGAAAGGTCTTAAGTAGAAAATTAAGTCAGGTGACACAGCAAATCTGGTGCTCACCCCAGAGGAGATGCTCCGAGGTCACAGTTCCCAGGGCTCCACCAATGATAGGGAGAACTACCGCTTTTGTCGCTCTGCCTCATGTGAGTGCAATTTGCAACCTGCTGAGCTGCCTGGACAGCTGAGCAGTGCTGTGTGCAAGTGCACAGCTGTTGGAAAAGTCTCTTTTTCCTGCTTTTCCAACTGCAGCCGTGTCGTGCAAAGCAGCTGCAATTGAAAAAGCAGGAAATAAAGGTCAGGTAAGAGCCCAGGTGGGCAGATGGGCCAAAACAGCAGCAGACATAGAACCAGTTCTATGTATGCTCTTTGTCTGCTGCTCTTCAGAACTACCGGTTCTACAGAGGTGGACAGAACCGGTGGAATCCCACCCCTGGGATAACACTGTCCAACTATTTACTAAGTCTGCACTACTATTACTATTAATCTTCTCAGCGTTCCTTATTACCCATCCCCTCCCATTTGTGACTGTATGACTATAACTTTGTCGCTTGTATCCTAATGATTTATATTGACTGTTTCCTAGTATGATTTGATGGCTTATTGTACCCTATGACTATCATTAAGTGTTGTACCTGATGCTTCTTGACTCTTGACGAATGTATCTTTTCTTCTATGAATACTAAATTTGCACCCAGACAAATTCCTTCTGTTTCCAATCACACTTGGCCAATAAAAGAATTCTAATAACTGTTCGCACCTATTTGCTAGAACCGGTTGTTAAAATTCTAAGCAGTTTGAAGAACTGGTTGTTAGAAGAAATTACTGGCCTAATCCTGTAAGGAAGGTGGGAAGGAAACATTCTGGTGTTCCTTACAGAAACTGCCTCTCTGTTGACCCTTATTAAATTCTTGGCAGGACCAGACTTCCTGTCTCAGGAACTTCTCTGGAGTTTGTTTCCCCTCCTTTGCTGGTACTTTGTTTGTGTGGAGTGACCATTCAAAGTTACAATGGCACTGAAAAAAGTGACATGACCATTTTTCACACTTACGACTGTTGCAGCATCCCCACAGTCATGAGAGGCCAGGTGAGGAGATGCGTGCCTCGATGTGAGTGATATTGAGTTGGCCACACCCAGCCAATAACATGCCACCAAGCCATGTGCACCCAGTCACAGGACCACCAAGCCACGCCCACCAACTAAGCCACACCCATAGAACCGGTTGTTAAAAACTTTGAATCCCACCTCTGCCCAAAAGGACTGAGGAAAAGATGAGGTTTTAGTAAGGAAGATGGCCAAAAGAGGGTTGCCATGAATGGATGCAGAGCAAGGGGAACCACTGAAGCCAAGAAATGCTCCTGAGGTTCCTTGGGGGGCCGTGTGCCTGGCGGCTCACTCCCTGGACTGAGGATGTGACTTGGAAAATAGTGTGATTGACCAGGAGGGGCTGAGGGGGAAGGGCTCATGTCTTATGCACGAGAAAAATGCTGGGGGCCCCGAGGAGAGGAAAGAGACTTTTGGAGCAGGCAAGGAGACATCTTCTTGAGGGCCTGAACATGGGCTTTTCCTCCACACACACACACACACACACCCTTCATCCTTTTGTGGTGGACCTGGGGGCAAAAGTGGCTCCTCACCTTCTTGATCTTCTTGATGTCAATGTCATCATCGTTTGGCATGTTGGCCTGGTTGGCCTGGATGCGCTCGTGGTCCTTAAGTAAGGCGGCAATCTGGCAGGACAGAGAAAAGCAGGAATGGCTTTATATTTATAAAGCATTTTTAAAACAATGGTTTCCCTCCAATTAGCTATCAAAAGGGGTTTCACTAACGTAGGGGGTGTGGGATTTAATGATGCGGTAAATGAGGAATTGTGAGCCCAAAACCAGGAAAGGGGAGGGATAAATAGCAACAGCACTTAGACCTATATCCCGCTTCACAGAGCTTCACAGCCCTCTAAGTGGTTGACCCCCTACAATCTGGGTCCTCATTTTACGCACCTTGGAAGAAGGGAAGGCTGAGTCAACCTTGAGCCAGTCAGAACTGAACTGCTGGCAGTCAGCAGAATTAGCCAGTATTCCTGCACTCCAACCACACTGCATCTCCTTTTAATAACTACTAACTTAAATAACTAATAACTACTTTAGCAATAAAGAGTCCTGCTTACAAGATGCCAAAAGTTCTATTTCTCTGTGCATCAGATACCAAAGAGTTAGAATCTTTCCAGCTGCAAAGGAGATATTGGTTCAGGACAAAATCAGAACTGGAGCAGAGGAACCTGCTAGTTCAGCTGCTGCCATTCAGATCATGAATTTTGGGGGAGGAAATAAGGCTCATCAGGATGAGATTCCTAATCCCAGCCTTCACTGGGCAGGGCAGGCCGGGGCTTCGCCTAGGATGCAGCACGAAATGGCACCGGTTGAGCTAAGGGACTTTCGTGAGTGGGAAGAGGCTCTTGGCTGCTCCTGAAGCCTGCGCTGAGCAGGGAAAGGAAATGAGGCATCAGCCAAGAGTTTATTTACTGTTAACATTTCGGCTTCTCCTGGGAGGCTCACCCAGGAAGTTAAATGTAAAAAGTGAACTGAGACATGAAATCTGAAACTGTGAAAGCAGCACTCAAACAAATCAGAACAAAATCAATAAAAAAGGAAGTAGGGAAGTTGATCTAGCACAGCTGCTAAACCTCAGGAGCTGCTTATGGTGCTATGACTTCCCTGCTTCGTAGCACTCCTTTTGCCCAGCAGCAAATGCTCAGATCTGCTGTTGAAGAAGAAGAAACCATGGAACAGCTTCCATAAACCTCTCCACAGGCCTGGTATTCCAGTTGGGATATGGGCTCAGTCCCTTGTTTACACACACAGAAAGAGTGCTTAAACAGAGGCTGTCATGCCCTTGTTGGAGTCTGATTCTGAGGGGGAGATTGAGCCGCTGACAGGGAGTGAGAGTGTGGCTCCGGTGGCTGTGGAGGAAACTGGGGAAGGGCAAGTCTGGCTGGGCATTCAGAAGAAGACCCAGGCCCATCCCCTCTTCATCCTAGGGGATGCAGGGAGGAACGGAGAAGGGAGCAACATGGCTTACGGGGGAGAAAAGGGCCCTGATCCCTTTCATTAATTGCAGCTGGGAGAACAGGATATTAGAAGGGTGTTTGCACATAGCACCTTGCTGGAAGCAAAGCATGCATTATCTTTGTCGAGGCTTATCTGGGTGTTGGCGTCCTCCCAACTGTGTGTACTTCGTTATCTTTTGGAGAGTCTACAATTTATTATTCTGGCCTGTCGTGTTAATTACTTCAGTGTGGTTTGCGTTGGTTTTTTTATTTCTAATTTATCTGAGTAGACTGTTTTTGGAAGAGTTTGATCTCCAGCTGAGGATAACTGGACATTGGGGGCCAAGTTGGAGGCATTAAAAGGAATTTATCTACGTTTGTGACTTTGTTGTTTTTGTGCCATGCCCCTTTGGGTCATTATAGGGGCCTTCTCCATCTCGCTAAACCCACAGAGGTCGCCTCCATTTTCTCTTGGGTGCTTCTGACAGCCCTCAATGCCCCCATCCCAGGGATGAGACAGAAACCCAGGCCAACCTCGGCCAGAGCTCCCAGCTTGGCCCCCAAGTGCCCCCTCCCCTGGACTTCTGTTCAGCCTCAGGAAAGAGCAGGAGGGGCCTTTTGGGGAGCATCCAGCGAAGTCTGTTTAGAGCTGCCTAAACAAACCATCTTGGGAACGAAACAGCACAACTCCTTACGCAATCAATGCAATCATTCATCAGTATTTGCATCTGCATACAAAGGGCCATTTGATCTGCACTTCAAAGAGCACAAATGGAGGCACAACAAACATTTGAATGCAGAAGCTTCATAATCAATCAAAAAGGTTGAGATTATACAGTAGTTTGCTTGGCCTTTTTAAGTAACTGTCACACTTTCTTAGAGTGGACTTCCAGGCTTAAACTGGCTTTTCAGTCTAAGCTGTCAAAACAAAGGCAAAGGACATATCCTGATATTATGGAGCCAGATTTTTTTCCAAAATCCCTTGATGCACAATTTTTATCCTTCTGCCAGAATTGTACTCTGTTCTCTTCCAGACAAATACTGCAGTGTTTTTGCTACCCACTGATAGGTTTCAGGAGCTCCAGCAAGGGGGTCTTTTTAATCAAAGCCAATTGGGTCACAATGGCTTTCAACCCAGGAAGTTACCTGAGCTAGGAACTTGCCTGCCCATGTCATGGAGTCTAGTGACCCACTAAATGCCTCCCGAGGACCTGCTCTCCATTGGCATCATTTGCATCAGGAAACCGCTTGCAGGCAGGCGTTTGGCCACGGCCCCCGCACGTGAAGCCGGAGGGATGACGGAATGGCGCCCAAAATAGCAAAATACCCAGTTCCCTCGCACTTCGAGCAGCAGGCAGCACGTTTTGAGGCTGGGCTCCATACCTCTGATTTCAGGCGCTCTGTCTCTATTTCTCCATCTTCAATTTGTTGCCTGAGTTGCTTGGCAACTGTTTTTTCGGTCTCCACGATCTGAAGTAAATGGAGGTACTTCTGCATTAAGCCTTCATGCTCTGTGGCGAGAGTCCCATAACTATGACAGAGACAGCACACACATGCATAGAGAGAGAGGGGGGGGGAGCCATTAAAAGTTGCCCTCCTTCCTGCCAGCTCCAAAACCCCTTAAGGCCGGGGATTCGTGATGCCCCCAACCGCACTGCACCACAACAGTGGGCTCCCAGGTCAGGTTGTTCCTGCAAAGCAAATTATTTCTAATGTGCTACTTCACTTCCAGAGTCTTTACTGATGAGCTGCTGTCACTAAGACATTTTATGGAATCACAGAATTTGGGGACAATTGGGTTGAAAGCAGCCTTGGAGGCCATCAGATGCAGAGCCCCCTGTTTTCTGCAGGAATCCAAATGAAAGTAACTCTGTTGAATGGCTCTTTAGCCCTTCTTTGTCCTGATCTTCGATACATGGTTCTTAGAGGTAGCTATCAAGCAGGAACCACTTTTATATAGTTATTACATTTAAATACTGCCCTTCTCACCACAAAGCTACTCTGGGCAGCTTACAAGGTTAAAGGCAATGATCCCTCAACCACCCCCAGAGTGAAAGCCCCCTGTTGGGGCCCCACCTTCTGTCTGAAAGTCTGTCTAGACAAGCCTGAGTCTTGGAGACCTGTTTGGGTCAGCAATGCTGGGCTCCGAAGGGAAGGGCTGGTCGGGAATAATGACACTTCCGGTGTTTCATTTCCAAGGCCATTGGGCTAAGGGAGCCCAGCTGGCCTGCCCATCAGGAGGGGCTTCTGCTGTGGCCAAGAACTTGCTGCCACCAGCCACCTTTCCTCTGGAATTTTGCATCCAATATCAAGATTTAAGGGTACCCCAATACCATTTTTTCAATTTCATCACAATGAAGGGAAAAGCCTTGTTAAAAGGATCTCAGAGGTCAAGGAAAGAGAGTGAGGGAGGGAAATATTGGTGAGCATCAGCATAAGGCAGTTTTGTATGTTGAATTGTAGTGATTATTGAAGCCCCACAGGGATCTGAAAGTGCAAGCGTCCCATTGTGCTCCACTGCATTTCTCCTGCAAATGCCACTTCTATACACCTAGAGGCTGAGCACATGCTGCGGTCCAGCTACGTTCCAGTGGTCCAAGTCCATCTGCTTGTGGCTGCTTACAGATGCTGTACAATCAGAAATCCCTGGTGGGAGAACAACAGGAGGAGGAAGAGAGGAACAACGAAAAAAGCTGAATATTTTGAGCCGTTGCTCAGCTAGGTGAGGTGAACAAGTCATTCCAAAGCAGCAGCTGCTTGCAAAGTTGTCCTGAGAGCAGAATGGCCTGATAACTAAGCAGATGCCATTACAAACAGCGATATGAAGAATATAAGGCAGCAAGCAGAATCAGAGGAAAACTGAGAGACCAGTGGAATTAACTGGCAGGTTTCCAGGATAGACCCCTGACCCACCACTTTAAAGGGACAATATATTCTTGGCTAACCTCAGTATATTCTGGCCTATTTTGAAGCAGGCATAAAACTGTAGCAGTATCAACAGTGTGCATGGTAACTTATCATTCTAGTCAGTGTGACAAAAATGGTTCTACCCTTGTAGAGACTGTTGCCCTTTTACCCACAAGTTCTGCTCTTCTGAGGCATCTGATCTGTGAGCCTTGCTGATGATCCCTTTGCTGACAGCAGTTGGAGAAAAGTGGGAGATTGGAGCAAGGGATGGCCACCCTCAAACTCAGACCAGGAGGTTTATCCAATCAAACAATGGAGATGCTACAACAGGCCGGGCAGAGACAACAGCCCGTAATCAAAAAGAGACAGAATTAAAGAAAAAAAAAAGACAACTGGAAACAAGAGACATAAAGGACAGTCATTTTCCCTGGATGCAGAAAAAATGTTGAGGCTCTCACACATGTTGAACACACACTAAGCAAGAGAGTGAAGAATGGATCCCTGAAGGACCCAAGGGAAGCAGCTTTGCCCTGCCAGGAGACAAGACGATGAGGCTTGCTGAGCCATTGCTACAACTTGGAGTAGAGGCAAATGGATGCAGACCAAAACCATTAGCATTTCAGCATTTTCCAGATCCAAAAATTATACTTTCTGCTACTTCATGTGGAGACAAATAACTCTGCCCAGCGCAGCTACAACCTTTTCATCATGGACTTCAAATCGTGAAGACAGAAGGTTAAAATTTTCAGGGGATCGTGTAATTTTCTCGATCCTCCTTCCAGTAACTGGACGATCAAATACCTGGCAAGAACTAATAAAAATGGTGGAGCATGTTGAATTTAATCAGGAAGGCTTCAGAACAATTCTATATAGGCAAAACCTACAACAAGGAAGTCAATTAAGAAAATTTAACAATCAATTTAATTTTTAAGTTGTAGATGAGTTCATTGTATTGGATCTGTAAAAACCCTCCATGAAAAAACAATTGGTTATCTACTCAATCCAAAAAGTATTTGTTTTATTATAAGAAAGCAAATAGGGTGTAATATTTTTTAATAGAGAACTGGTTGAATGATATCCATAACTGGAGCATTACAATCAGAGAATAGTATTTATTTATCATACTTGTTTATTCATTTATCAAACTTCTGTGCTACATATCCCACCAAAAGTGACTTTAGGCAGCTTGCACACATTAAATAAAATACCATAAAAACATTAAAACAATATATAAAGATCTTCCATTTAAAAATTCAGTTAAAATAAAACTCAGCAGGATAGAAAGGAAGGTGACAACGTGAGCCCTTCTGTCTACTCCATCAGCCACCTCCAATGTGCCACACCTACCTCTTGGGGCCCAGCTAATTGGCATAGCCATGTCTTTAAGGCCTTATCGAAGGCCAAAAGGGTGGGAGCAGATCTAACGGGGGGGGGGGGGGGAGATGTTCCAGAGGGTGGAGCCATGGCAGAAAAAAACTCTTTTTCCAGACCCCACCAGCTAAAATTCCTAAAATTCAGGATGAGCTGGCTGTTGGGAGGAGGTTTCATGGGTTGAATGTTTTGTATGCTTTCGCTTTTGCTGTAACTGCTTGGGATTTTTTTTAGTGTGTGGGGGGGGGAGGGGAGAATTAGCCATCTGCACAGGCTCCTTCTCAACCGGTTCCAGCCTGGCATTCAAGGTTGCGGTGCTCCAAGGACGACCTCTTCTCAACATCTCGCCTTGGAGTTTCCAAAACACTTTTGCAGCATGTTATTGGCTACAGAGAGACATGCATATTGGGGTTGGGAGGGGGTGGGTTGAAGGAGAAAATTAGCCTAACGCTTCCCACCGAATTGCAGACTCCGTCTGACTTCTCCGCAATCACTGTCTCTCAGTAAAAGTTCCTTTTGAAATGCAAACCGCTGCAAGAGTTTTACTTTCTTGAGAACGTAGCTGAGGCAGGTCCTTACGCTGGTTCTCAGATAGTCTGGACCCATGCTCTGAAGGGCTTTAAGGATGAAAATCAACTCCTTGAATTGGACCTAGAAGCAAACTGGCAACCAATGATGCTCTTGGACCAGCATTGCACCATGGGCCACCCTAGGGGCCCCAACAGCTGCCCACACAGCTGCATTCTGCACCAGCTGAAGCTTAACTCTATAATTAAAAAGGAACAGAAATCACTGAGGGAAGACCTTTTTCTTTATATTAAAAATATCCAAATCTGTTCAGATATCCAGGTGAATGAACTTAGCAGTGCTATAACCTGCATCAGATGGAATAAAAAACAAGTAAAGGAGAAAATATGCACTCTTTTTTTAAATGCAGATTGTCAATCTTCCCAAACAGCATGAACAGAAGACTTGAATGGAAGACTAGAACGGAAGACTTGGTTTAGCCTGACAATTGTTGTGTGACCCTTTCAAAAGTTTGAGGACCAATCTAAGCAGGCTCTTTCCACAAGGTTTCTGATGGGTCTGGCAGACAACGTTTTACTTCAGAAGGTGAATGGAGCTACAAGAGGATCACGAGCACCTGATTTGATAAAAATATTTAATTAAGGAACTGAAAATAGTAGGGACATTCTGGAAAAGTGTCAATGCCATGCTGGAGTTCTTCAGTGTAAGAGAAATAAATAAAGGCTGAACTGTCAGTCACATATTTTGGGATTTCAGGAAGACCAATCTTGATAAACGGAGCAATCTGATTGATACCAAATGTCCATGTTGATAGAGCTAATGAAAAAGCAAGTGAGAGATCCCCCAAAGGAGATGCTAAAAGCACAATTACAAACCAACCTGGCTGCATGACAAACATAGCGAACACATATAAACAAAACTGTACACAGGTGGTAGGTAGAAAAAGAATCAAATTGGCAAGGAACAGAAAATGCAGACAGTCCAAAACTGGAGAGATTGTAAAAGCTCAGAATGAAGTGATGGGAAAGGGTCTTTTTAAGATATATTCAGAATAAAGAACTATATGATAGCATAATGATAGCAGGTAAAAGAAAAAGGAGAAATATTTAATTCCTCTCCAAGGTGTGGTGGTCCAGTGGTTAAAGATGCTAAGCTTGTCAACTGACAGCCTGGGGTTTGAGACCCAAGCACTTTGAGATGGGGAGAACTCCCATTCCTGGCCCCAGCCCACCTAGCTGTTCAAAAGCATGCAAATGCAAGTAGATAAATAGGTACCACTTCAGTGGAAAGGAAACAGCGTTCTGGGCACCTCAGCTACATGCCAGCGACATGACCACAGAAGGGTCTTCAGACAATGCTGGCTCCCTCGGCTAAGAAACAGAAATGAGAGATTCTGGAGACCAAAATGGGGAAACCTTTATCTTTACTTTTACTGAACTCCTATTTTGGTTTAATTTTCCCCAACAGGAAAGGATTTGTCTGTAAACTGCAACTGTGAAAAGCAAGATGAAGCGCGAGACTGATAACAAGCTGGTGGAAATACTACTTCTTTTTAGTTAGTATAATTTTTTTAGGAGGAGGAGATTAATTGCTTCCTAATAAATTCCTGGGAATTAGTGTTTGACTGAACCTTTGAGAAATTCTGGGAAATAGTTGAGGTGCCAGACAACTGGAGGTGAACAAATGCCAGCCATAACTTCAAAAAGGAGATCTGGAGAACTAGATCCGACCTCTGAGAACAGAAAATCAAAGGATTAATGAGTAGACTATCAAATTCTATTATGACTACTGCAAGTCCACAATATTTTGATCATCAAATGAATAAATAGGTCTGGATGAAATTAGAATTTATGGAAAAGTGATTAATATTTCTTCATTAAACAGTTGAAGGAAAGTATCAAGTTCTGAATCAGCATTTTTATTAATCACTGGGATGAAGCCATTGAAGGTAACAGAAAATTGGGTGCAGGTATCTTGGAAAACAAATCAAATTCAAACTGACTTTGAGGAGTTGGAGAAATTGGAAGGAAACAGTAACATGAAATGCAACAGAGACAAGTTCAAAATTTTTCACCAGAGAAGCCAAATGAAGAAGAGGGGTAAAAAGCATGCCATGGCTTAGTAGCAAGTCTTGTGAAAAACACCTTTGAGTAGTCATGGTTGGAAAAGAGACAGAAGCAGCCGTGGGAGGAGACCCCTAAAAAGGCAAACACAATATACATTGCCAGAGGAAGGGCAGTTTCATTTTGCTTTGGACAAACCCCAAGTAGGGCTCCATACTTTGCGGAGGAGTTGCTGAAATTTCTTCCATGAAAGGCAATGAGATAATCAGAGGTCTAAAAATGAAACGTTCAGAAGAAAACCTGAAGGAGTTGGGTTCATATAAAAGGCCAAATGGGCTTATGATAATACTCTCCAATATCCAAAAGATGTCCCTGATCAGAAGGTTAACTCTTCATTGACTAAGACTATCCAACACAGAAAAATGGATTTATATTGCATAGAGTGGATTCCAATGGGAGGTTTTCAACCATCTTTTAACTGATTGGAATCAATGAGCCAAGAAGAGGTGGGCTTATCTTTTCCTGGAGTTATTATCTAAGAAGAAACTGGACGATTTCCTACTTAATATGGATTCCACGAACACTACTTTGTGCTTCGAAGAACCTTTAAGCTCTGGAACTCAGCATGCCTCACCCTAACCCTCACCAAGTTATAGTCATAGTCCACGCCTGACTAAAGGCAAGTGTTTCCAGGGACAAGATAAAGTGTGGTTTGTGAAGCCTGCTAAACTTGTTACTGATTTAAATACTCAAAGTCACATTCAATTTATTTGATATTTTGGCACTGAGTTCCCACCTTGACACTGAGGACTCAGCAAAGCACAGGACCATTGTTGGGTAATAGGCATGGGCCCCAGAGATGAAGGGCTCAGCTAATCTGACACAAATAAAGCTGGCCTATGCATCACACAAAGCCAGTATAGGAATGGGCTTTACTTAGTGTGGTGGGTGCATTCAGCCAGGATGTGGCTTATTCAGTTAACCATAACCAAGGAAACCACAGAATGGCGCAATCCACAAGCTCAGTGGAAAGTGAAGTGATTGAAACTGCATTACAGCGAACTAAGAAACTGGACTGGTCAATCCAGGTGCTGCCCCACTCTGCTCCCCCATAAACAGCCAGTTTCCAGTGGGAGCATGGCATTTACACACCATCTGGTGCCAGAAATAATGTATGGCCAAAATAGGGACTATTAATAGCCTGGACTGCCTGAGGAGGCCAAATTTTATGCTATTATTTTTCCTTGATTTGGAATGTTTTTGCTTTTTATTGATCTATGCTGTTTAGATTCCTAAATGGTGAGCTGGGCAGCCTTCCCTGGATCTCCCCCTGACACACACACACACTTTCGAAGCCTCCTTCCATGGCTGGCTCCTCCTCAGCTTTCCAGGATTCTTCAGAGAAAACGGGTTCAGCCAGACCGTCAGGCGGCTCCTTCAGCTGCACTCTAGGGTGCCATTTAACTGGACCCCCAAATTTAAGGTAAACAGTTATTCCCAGACAATATACAGTATTTATCTGGCTCCTTCATGCTGCTTTTTATAATTACTGTTATGTCCGCGTGGAAGGAAGCCAGGAGTCGGTGACTTATTATCAAGCTCTTTTATTTAGTCAGGAACCGAACTGGGGCTAAAGGAAAACTTTGCGGCTTTTTATTTCAAAGCCGCCGCGGCCGCAGCCAATGGCACCGCTTTAAATCTCCCGCGATTCGAATTGACCAATTGCGGGAGATTCTCAGCGAGCCAATCGGCGCGGCTCGCCTAGCCAATCCGATCGCCCCGCGCTTTGGCCAATCAAAGCGCGGGAATCACAAGAATTCAAATGAGGGGACAGAACACCCCTCCCCTCTTGGTTCAGTCCTTACGTTGCATAGTCCCGTAGGTAGGCGGGGCTCCGTCTCTGCCTACTGGACCTGCGCAGGTCAGTCGTAGGTTGGAGCCCGGCCGGTTCGGTCGGGGTCTCTGTTTCTCCGGACTCCGTCGTGGGAACCGCCTGGTCTGTCTGGCTGGGCCGCTCTCCGCAGCTCCCTCCTGGGCTACCCGGGTTGGTTGAGCTGCGGGTTTCGCCGCTCCCGCTCGGTCTTCCCGGGTTGGTTGAGCTGGCCTGGCTGTCTCTTCCTGGCGAGGTTTTGTGCTGGCTGCTTTCAGGTGAGTATGGCTGGTTTATTTTTTCTGGGTTTTGGTTCCCTGGGTATCCCCTCCCCTCTTGGTTTGTGTTGCGGGGGTTGGTTTTGCTTGGTTGCGCGTCGGTGGTCTATTGTGTGGTCGTCCTCGATCTTAACTGGTCGATCTGGTGTTTCCACGCTCGCCCGTCGGTTGTTTGTAGCCGGTACGAGTGTGGGCCTGTTAGTTGTGTTATGATTGCTGGTACCCATAATGGGTCTCCGGTTAGGTTCTTTGCGTAGACGGCGTCGCCTGGTGCGAAGGTTCGGTGTTTGCTGGTGGAGTCTGGGGGTTTCTCTGGGTTGTAAGTGGGGTGTAATCTATCGAGTGGGGACCTTATTTTCCTCC
Organism: Hydrophis major; assembly: GCA_033807585.1. NCBI lineage: Eukaryota > Metazoa > Chordata > Lepidosauria > Squamata > Elapidae > Hydrophis > Hydrophis major. The sequence goes on along the minus strand of CM066337.1, from coordinate 21,588,661 downwards.
CCATTAGCAGTTCTGCTTGGCTTTTATTTGTTGTGGTGTTTGGGGTGATGTGCTGTATGAAAAGTAATTTATTTATTTTGTCCTGGATCACCCCGTGGTCTATTTTCTGGATGGTTTTCTTTGTGAATTGAACCATCCGTTCCACCTACCATTCGCCGCTGGATGCGCTGGGGCTGTCAGCGCGTGTCGTATGCCCCTCTCCGCTAGGAATTTTTCGAATTCTAGCGAGGTGAATTGGGGCCCGTTGTCGGAAACGAGGACGTCCGGGAGGTCGTGTGTTGCGAAAAGTTTGCAGAGTTCTTTGGTCACGGCCTCCATGGTGGTTGTTCTCATGTTGCTTACCTCCAGCCAGTTGGAGTAAGCGTCTACGGTTATTAAAAAAAGTGTGTCCTTTTGTGGGCCCGGCGAAATCTATGTGGATCCTAGACCATGGTCCCCTGGGGGTTTCCCACTCTAGGATGGGTGCTGTGGGTGGGCTTGGCCTAGTCTCCTGGCATCGTTGACACCTTGCTACCCAGGCCTCAATCTGTTTGTCCATCCCTGGCCACCAAGCATAACTTCTGGCCAGGGCTTTTGTCCTAACGATGCCCGGGTGCCCCTCGTGTAACAGTTCCAAAACCTTCCCTTGTAGTTTTTCCGGGATGACCACCCTATCCCCCCATAGTATGCACCCTTTTAGTAACGAGAGTTCCATTTGCCGGTTCCGGAATGTCCTGATGGACTCGTCATTGTCCCTTTCCGGCCACCCTTTCTCTACCCAATGCAAAACCCGCGCCAGACGTTTGTCTTTATTAGTTTCTCGGGCAATGTCTGACGCGGTTATGGGTAGGTTGGGTAGAGTCTCTATGCTGAGGGTGGTCGTCGTGGGTGCTGGGTCAGTGTCTGGTTCAGGTAACGGTGAGCGGCTTAAGGCGTCCGCATGGGAGATAGTCTTACCAGGTCAGTGTGTGAGTCTGTAGTTGTAGGCAGCCAGGAATTCGGACCACCTTGTCATTCGGGGAGACAGAATGTTCGGGGTGGCCCTGTTCCCTGCAAGGATTCCCAGCAGCGATTTGTGGTCGGTGATGATGGTAAAGGTCTGGCCGTAGAGGTTCTCGTGAAACCTTTTTACTGCGGCGACGATAGCCAAAGCCTCTTTGTCCAGCTGGCTGTAGTTCTGCTCCAGTTTGGTGAGGGTCCTTGAAAAAAACGCGATGGGTGCTTCTTTTCCGTCGGGGAGAGTGTGGCTGAGGACAGCGCCGACACTGAAGGGTGATGCGTCGCATGTGATGGCTAGTGGTAGGGTCTCATTGTACTGGATGAGGACGGCATCCAAAGTGAGCAGGTCCTTGGTTTTTCTGAAGGTGGCTTCCTCACGTTTCCCCCAAGTCCAGGTAGCCGCTTTGTCCAAAAGCCTATGCAAAGGCTCTGCCGCAGTCACCTTTTGGGGCAGGAAGACATTATAAAAGTTAAGTAGCCCCAGAAACTCCTGCAGTTCTGTTTTTGACTTGGGTGTGGGGGCTTCCTTGATGGCTTTAATTTTCTTGTTGGTGGGGTGAATGCCGTGTTGGTCTAGGAGGTATCCTAGGAATTCGACCCGCTCTGTTTACAGCTGGCATTTTTCCCTCTTCACTTTAAGCCCGGTTTCTTTGAACCTCGTTAGCACCTCCCTTAGGCGAGTCTCTAGTTCGGCCTGGTTGGTTGCTGATACTAGTACATCATTGAAGTATGGGACCACCCCCTTGATGCCCTGTAAGAGTCTTTCCATGAGGCTCTGGAAAATTCCAGGTGCCACGCTGACTCCAAATTGGAGGCGGTTGCATCTAAAGGCTCCCCGGTGGGTGACTATGGTTTGTGCCTCTGCAGTTTCCTCGTCGACCAGCAGTTGCTGGTATGCTTGGGCCAGATTGAGTTTCGCGAAAACTTTGCCCCCTCCCAGTGAGTGTAGGAGATGCTGCACTACTGGGATGGGGTAAGCGCTTTGCAGCAAGGTGCCATTTAGGGTGGCCTTATAGTCCCCGCAGATTCTCACTGACCCATCAGGCTTAATTGGGGTGACTATGGGGGTCTCCCACTGGGCGTGGTCTATGGGTTGTAATACCCCTTGCTTGACGAGCTTGTCAATTTGCTTGTCTATCTTCGGTTTGAGTGCGAACAGTACCCGCCTTGGTTTTAGGCGTTTTGGGGGAACGTTGGGGTCTAGGCTGAAGGATATAGGGGGCCCTCAGTACTTGCCTAGGGTGCCGTCGAATACTTCCTGGAAATCCCGGGCCAGTTGCTGCTCCCAGTCAGCTTCGGCGATGTGGTCGATGCCCGTGACTGCGATGCCTAGCGGTACGAACCATTGAAGTCCCAGTAGGCTAGGTTGGTCTCGATCAACAATGGTTAAGGGAAGTCTTTCGGCGTATCCCTTGTAGGTCACTGTAAACTGTCCTGTTCCGACTACAGGGATGCGGTTTCCCTGGTAGTCCTTGAGGATTAGTCTCTGGTTTTCTAGTTGCCTTCTCTGGATGGTAGGCACCAAGCGTTTAATTTCTTGCCAGGCTACCATTGAGAGGTAGGACCCGGAGTCCACCTCCATTTTACAGGGTTCGCCTTCGATGCCTACCTCCATGTAGACCTTTCTGGCGTCTGTGGTTATGGCGTGGCCGATGGTGACCGTCTGATGTGTCTCTTCTCTCCGGCTGGCCTCGCCGCTTCATTGGGCTCATCCGTTTCACTCCCAGTGGTTGTCTGTTGGCCGGTCTCTGATCCTGGGGGGTGTGCTCTCTCGTCTCCACTCGCTCAGGTCCCATCGCCTGGGGCTGTGGGTCTTCTTGAGGCAGCAAACGCGTGCGATGTGGCCCTTCTTGTCGCAGTGCCAGCAAACGGAGTCGAAGAACCGGCATTCGGATCTGGGGTGGTCGCCTCCGCAACCAGCACACGCGGTCCTCGACTTACAACTCCGCTGACTGCACTGGTCGCGGCCTGTCTGGAGACGGTGGATGTCTTCCTCCTCGTCTGACGTGCCTGAGGTGGAGTGGAGTTCGCCCTGGTGGGTGGTAGTTTCAGGTTGGGCCTCGGTCGACCTTGCAGGGTTGTTGTTTGCAGTGCGGTCCCCGGCATTTGGTCTCCGCATGCGGTCTGCTGATTGTCGGGTTGCTTTGGCGGCCACGGCTTCGGAGATGGCGTTGATGAGAGTGATGCTGCCCTTAGCCATCAACCGACTTTGGAGAACGGGGTCCCAAAGGCCAAGCACAATTCGGTCCTGAAGGGCCTCGTTCATGTTGGAGAACTCGCATAGTCCTCCCAGGGGCCGCAGCTCTGCAAAAAAATCACTGAGACTCTCGCCTGACCACTGGTCCCACCGATAAAATTTGTGCCGTCAGATGAGGATGGGCACGGCTGGAGCGTAGTGTTTCCGAAGCAATGGTTCGAGGTCCGCCCAATCCATCGCGATAATGTCGGCGGGCTTGGCTAGCGCTTTTGCCATCTTAAACACTGCGGGCCCTCAGTGTGTTAGGAAGATGGCTCGTTTCTTTTGTCCTGTGGCATCCTTCAGATCGTTGCATTCAAAGAACATGTGGAATCTGTCCGTGTAAGATTCCCAGTCCTCGGTAGTGGGGTTGAAAGGGGTTGGTGGCGCGATGCTGGCCATCTCGTCGGTTGGCTGGCTTCCGTCGGACATGTGCTTCGGTTCAGGAAAGGAATCCCATCCTCGTCGCCAGTGTTATGTCCGCGTGGAAGGAAGCCAGGAGTTGGTGACTTAGTATCAAGCTCTTTTGTTTAGTCAGGAACCGAATTGGGGCTAAAGGAAAACTTTGCGGCTTTTTATTTCAAAGCCGCCGCGGCCGCAGCCAATGGCACCACTTTGAATCTCCCGCGATTCGAATTGACCAATCGCGGGAGATTCTCAGCGAGCCAATCGGCGCGGCTCACCTAGCCAATCCAATCGCCCCATGCTTTGGCCAATCAAAGCGCGGGGATCACAAGAATTCAAATGAGGGGACAGAACAATTACAATTTTTCAGGAAGAGGTGAATTTTAGGAGGAACATTCTTTTTACTTAAAGAGATTGGCAGAATGTATTTTTCATGGGTGGGACCAGCTTTAATCGAAGGTCAAAGGAATTTTCAGGATATTTGTCAAATAGTCAAAGATTCCACAGCATCAAACTGAGACAGACATTATTCCCTCTTTATTATAATTGTTAATTAAAAGTCCAGGAGAAAAAACAGCATATTTAAAGGTAGACAATAAATTCAATATGCAAATGTCAAGGATGAGATTTTATCTTTGATTGCAGCATCTCACAGCTGCCCAAGGTCACAATACAAGGATAGAGGGGGAAACATCTGAAACGACCAAACAGCAGTTACCCTGCCCCCCCCCCAAAAAAAATGTTTTGAAAACATCTAGGAATTAGCTACAAAAAAGCACTCCACAACCCGCACCAGTTCCAGGTAGCATACAGCCCCTGTGACGAAGAAAAATACTGTTTTTTTTTTAAATTTCTGGTAGCTAAGGGGGAAATCTTTGTATAGAAATGGAATCTTCCTTCCTGAATTCTTTAAACTGTTTTGACTGTCTCTTTTCAACTTCCAGGGCCCTCGTTTACATCAAGTCAGATGTATTGCTACAAAGCTTTTAAGTTTCCCAGAATTCTTCATCAGATGAAAGGGTATGAAAAGAGGCAGTGGAGGAAGAAAATTTAAATATTACATTTGTCACCATGAATATGGCTTTTGAAATTATAAACAAATGCTGGAAGTCTCTGGGAATGACCCTCTGCACTTCCATTGTGCCTTTTGGAAGTGGAAGTGCCCAGGCACCTCGGGCAGGCAGAGTTCCGCAGCCATTTACCCACCAATTTCAACTGCCTCATCCTGACCAAAGCCCAGATTAAAACATTTGTATCCAGGTCCTCCTGGTTGATAAGCTGCCCGCCATTCAGACCTGCCCTTTGAGAAGTCAGAGGAGAGCTCCCAATGGCGCAAGGATCACTCCGGGGTCTGAAGAAGGTGGGTGTAGCTCCTGCTTCCCCTTCCCTTCTCAGGAGTCAAGCTCCGAAACCCAAGAAAGGCACTCTAAGTCAGGGGTACCCAAACTGGGGCCTGAACTGCGGCCCATTCAGGAACCCTTGGATAATGGGAGACCACAAGGCAGCCCTTCCCTCCGGCTGCCCTCCCTCCCTCCCTCAGGCTCAGCCTGGGGGGTCCTTACCTGGCATGACTGATAGCTGCTACCCACTCATCACAATCCTTGGCATCCTCAGTTCGCAGCTCCAGAGTTTTCTGGTTCTCATGATTGAAGTTAACCGTAAAATAATGCTATAAAAATAAAGAGAAATGGTCTGACTGTTATTTATTTATTATTACATTTATACTGCCCCATTTTTTTTCATCATAAAAACTCAAGATGGCTAAAATAATAAAATGTGTAAAAGATAACATCAACACACTCAAAATCAGAATCACAAGATGAATCCAATATGACCCCCCCCCCCTCACCCTGTCAGAGGACTGCAGGAGGCCACCTGGGCTGAAAATAGAGCCCGGGAGAGCCGTGGGCAGCGCTCCCGAGCTCCGTTTCCAATGGCAGAGACACCGTGGGCCGGTCCTTCCTTCGCTGTTCCCAGGGTGGCCCTGTGGGTCGGATTGGGCCCACGGGCCTTGAGTTTGACATCCCTGCTTTCGAGGGAGGAAAGCCTGACAGGGCTCCTCCCAGCATCAGCATGGCCTTTGCCTGCCTCTGAGGCCGGGAGGTGTGCCCGAGAAGGACTCTGGGAGCATCTGTCACACTGCCAGCCAGCCCCCTGAGCCCAAAGGAGCCTCCAATACTGTGCCTTGGACCCTGAAGGCTTCGAGGCAGGCAGCTTTGGTGATTTTCTAAGCCTCCCTAATTGCATCCCTACCCACACCTTTGGCTCAATATCCTCGCCAGGAAATACGAGCAACCCATGATTGGCAACCAGCCGGCCCCTCCTGCTCATCCATGGCTGTTCTGTCTCTCTGTTTAGATAAGCAAATATTTCTTATATTTCTTACAATTATATGACGGTATCATTCTAACATATTCTTACGTTATGCACTGGTTGTCTAATGAAACCCTAAAGGTAGGCAAAGATTGCTGGAACCTGATATTGTTGCAGAAGTTGGTCTGCCTGGGAAGCTCTCTAAGGAAGCCATGAATTCTTCCTGGGCCAGAAGCAGAGCTCCCTGTTAAGCCTCTTGCCATCTTCCGCTCAGGCCGTGGAAGGATTGAGCCACCTGGACTGGGCTACCATTAGAGGCAAACTGAACTGGTAGAACAATCATCCCAGTCAAGCGGGAAGAAAGTGCAGGGAGTTCTGCTCCAGGCGCTGGGCTGTTCAGCCGGAGGAAAATAGCGTGATTTGCATAGGACACAAACGCACTCTTCTCTGGTGTAGGATGGGGTTATGCCCAGCGCCATTAAGTTGAAGAGCTTTTGACCTGTTCTGCCACTGATGACGTGATTGTCCTGCATGCAGTGAGCCTTTAATAGTTTTTAATAAATAGCTTTGATTGGATATTAATTATTGTTTTGATTCTAGACTTCATGGACCCGTCAGCCTTGTTGAATAAGCCCCGGTGTTTGGTCTCGGCCAAAAGAAGCGGGGGGTGGGGAGGCCCCGGTTTGTTTCAGGCTGCGTGTCAAGGAGCTGAGCAGACTCAGGACAGGCTATTTTTAGCTTCCTTTGGCATTTATTCTTGTTGTGTTAATTTTCATCAGGGAAGCTTCTAGCCCAGCCAAAGAGTTCTTGCCGTTCATTTGCTCTTCTTTCCACAGTCTCCTAGGAAACGGAATATTCTGCATGGCCACAGATCCAATCGATTAAGTGGGGAAGCGAGTACGGAAGTGCCGAGGCTGCCCCCTTCTGCTTCCACTGCTCAAATCAGAGGAGACCCCAAAAGGCAACCTGGGAGGAGATCTGGATAGGCAGAGACTGACCCCCGACTCCCAAGGCACTCAGGGATGCCAGGGGGCGAGCACGGGGGCCTCTCTTGCCACACCATGGCTGTTCTGGGCACCTGCTTCACCTGGCACTCCGCGTTCCTGAGCTCCTCAAGGGGCTGCTTGGAAGGATGATGGCCACATGCCAGCTGAGCACAGCCCACTGTTCTTGCCCTGCTGATATCACAGGGAGGTCCCAGAGCGGGATTTCCACCCGATTTCCCTGGGGCTTTGCTCCGCCTGATCAATGGCTTGGGACCACTTTCCATCATGCTTGGGTCTCTCTGCCTTTCCCCTCCCCAGGCCTTTGTGTTCTGTGCTGAGAAAGGAGGTGCAACCAAGGAAGAGAACAGCAGCTCGTGGCTCCCTTTGCTGAGCCTAGAAATGCTGCCTTGATCAACCCAAGGGAGTCCGGACCTTTAGGTGGCCTGTGCTCACTGACCCTGCCTGCTATCAGGCGCAGCACGGAGCAGTGTGGGGGTAGCCCAGGGGTAGAGCTGTGCCAAAGGAGGGCAGAGTTGCCTGGAAGTGTGCCAGGTCATGCCAGTGGCTCTCATGATGCTGGTCCTGCCCTGGGGAGCTTCTCATCCCCTCTCTGTTCCCCCCTCCCCCCAGTCTGGCTTGCCTTCTTCAAGGGCATCCTGTTGGATTCAGTTGCAGCAGCACCCTGGAAACATTGCGGATGAGGCTGAGCAGAAGAGGGCTTTCTCATCTAAATATAGCTCTTCTCACTGGCATGGCTGATTATGCGAAGGGCAGCCAATCACAGCAGGCATTCATGCCAATGTGTGCAGGGCCTTATCCTGTGAAAGACCTGCTGTTCTTTCTGATCTTAAACCAGATCTGATGTCCAAAATGATGGGATGTGGACCATTGCAGAGGACTGCATGTTTCTGTTCAGTTCCAAAGGTCTCCATGCTTGCACAGGGGGCCACTTCCCAAACAAGGATCCACAGGACTAGCACCTTAACCTACAGTATTTGGTAAAGCTTCAGGCAGGCAGTTGTTCCTGTACCGGAGGATACCTAAGGGTACCCTGCATAGATCCAGTCCTTCAGGGGGAAAGGAGGGCTGTGTGAAGCAATAAGCTAGAGCCAGGGGGAGGAAAGAGCGCTCCTCTGGCACGCCTAGAGAAGGAAGAGGATATGCCTGGAGAATACCATTGTTTCCTCAGCCCAAGAGAATATAGAGGGAGGACACCCTCCATGCAGGACTGAAGGTGTGCATCTCCAACTGCAAAGCACAACAAAGGAGCCCTTTGCAGCAAATGCAGGCACATCTGGTGCCTGAAGGAGGAGACAGCTGGGAACAGTGAGGGACTGTCTTCCTGGTCATAATAGAGAGCAAAGGCATGCTGGATGAACTAACAGAGGTTTAACAACAGGAACCGGTGTGTGTGTGTGTGTGTGTGTCTGTAAAAAAGAGACAAGAAGGACAGCCGGAAATGAGAAAGGGAGAAAGTATTTTGTACCCTGGAATTCAGAATCATATTCCAACCCTCACCAAAAGAAGAGGTTCTCAGTCTTCAGTAAATGGGGAGTCAGGAGACTGGATCCCTCAAGGGCAGAGGGGCTCCAGCTTCATCCTGCAAAAAGACAGGCTTGGAAGTTGCTGATTCCCTTCAGTGTGGAATAGAAACTAGAGATGACAATAAACCCAGCGTCTCATGAAACAAGTTTGTCTCTCAGAAGCACAGATTAGCAATGTGACAGAACAATTTCCAAGATTTATCAAACTGACGGTCAATTTTCCTTTTCTGCTACTCTGTTTGGGGACAGATGATACTGCAGTAACAGCTATAACTGCATCATTGTGGATTCTGGAAGGAAATCTATATTTTGGAGTTTCAGGTGTTTCTCATCCACTCATCAAGGCCAACAAAGGAAAAGGGAAACGGCCAGTTAAACTGATCAGTTAGACAAATGCTATGGACTGGGAGAGGTTTGGTTTCAAGAGCTTCTGTCTTGAATGATTGGCACAAGGAGTAGTTAAAAACGTGTGGCCAGGTGTGGTAACTCTAATCAAGAGAAGGTTCGGTTTCATTTTTTGAGGTACAACTCCATCTAAAAACCTTGGATAAATACTTATGGGCTGTAGAAAGAAGATGAGCGGAGGGCTGGGGAGAAAGGATAAGCAGGGAGGAAAGGGAACGCAGAAGCTTTTCCACCAAAGCATGGCGATGAAGAAGTCTTTACATTGAATCTTAGAACCTATGATTGGGAGGGACCTTGGACCTTCTAGCCTAACCCCTTACTCAAGCAGGAGACCCTATACCATTCCGGACAAATGATTGTCCAATCTCTTTTTGAAAAGTGTCCAAAACTCCCAAGGTTGTCCTATTAAGATTGGAGATAAAACTCCAGAAGAATCTGAAATAAGGATTTGTATCCTGCAGAAATAAAGGAGACAGAACAATTAGATAGCAGTATCTTCCTATTAGACAATGAACTATCAAGAATATTAGCTCAGCGCATGGCATTATCCATCACAATACGGGAAATACAATCAAATGAGATCATATTTGCAGAGTTTGGTAGGATGGCTCTCAGGACTGAGAAGGAAGAAATGAATCTTATTCAAAAGAAGTTTTAGAAAGAGAGGAAGAGGGCTTGAACTATAAAATATACAAGACAAATTAAGGGAAGGCACTTGTTGGTGCTCTTGAGAGTACATTGTTTAAAGTAGGTGGAAGGGTGAATAAAAACAGCACTTATAAATGTTACCTATTGCTGACAATTCAACTATGGAAAAATATGGACGTGATTACCAAAAGCAAAGATCTTTCCAAACATGAAGTGGTAACGATGGGGACTTTAATTGCCCTGACATATGTTTACAGGCAAGCTCTGCCAAGCATGGCCCTTTGAGGAAATCCCCACCTTGCTATTTTCCTGGCACTTTTCTTGTTCAGAAGGTAGAAGAAAGCACAAGAATTTCAACTACCCTTGTTGACATGAATCAATGAGGAAAGCCTACTAAGGCCAGTGGGTGCAGTAATGATCTAATACATATCGATCTTACAGCACTACGCAATCTAAAACCATCTCAATCTATTGGACCGGACGGAATATGTGCCTACTTCTTAAAAAAGCTATCCACTGCCATAGCAGAACCTCTTAGCATAATCTTCGAAAAATCTTTCAGGACTAGCTCCTTGCCTAACCTATGGTCACAAGCCATGATCATCCTCATCTTCAAAAAGGGAGACCCCAGACTGGTTGAAAATTACAGACCAATCTCTTTATCCTGCGTCACCTGTAAAGTCATGGAATCAATTATTAACCAATCCATCATCCTCCACTTAGAGACAAACAACCTACTCTCTAATAAACAATTTGGTTTCAGAAAAAACCTATCATGTAATCTGCAACTCTTACACTGCAAAAACATATGGACTACATAACTTGATCAGGGCAAAGCAATAGACGCAATCTACATAGACTTCTATATCAGAAAATAAAATACAAGCTGAATAGTCAAGATCTTGTTGATGATCCAAACTCTTTCAAAGATCTTGGAATACTCATCTCAAAAGACCTAAGTGCTAGAGCCCATTGTAACTGTATAGCCAAAAAGGCATTAAGAGCTGCTAACCTAATCTACGCAGCTTTTTCTCTGGTAATATCACACTACTAAATAGAGCATACAAAACATTTGCTAGACCAATGCTCGAATACAGCTCATCAGTCTGGAACCCACATTACGTATCTGATATTAGCACAGTTGAGAAAGTCAAGAAATATTTCATAAGAAGAGTTCTCCACTCCTCTACTAGTTGTAGAATACTTTATGCCACCAGACTTGAAATTCTAGACCTAGAAAACCTTGAATTATACCGTCTTCGGTCTGATCTAAGTATGGTACATAAAATCATACATTGCAATGACTTACCTGTCAATGAATACTTCAGCTTCAACCATAACAACACAAGAGCACACAATAGATACAAACTCAAGGTTAACCGCACCAAAATTGATTGCAGGAAATACGTCTTCAGCCACAGAGTGGTCAATGTCTGGAATACTCTACCTGACTCTGTGGTTTCTTCCCCAAACCCCAAAAACTTTAACCTTAGACTGTCTACTATTGACCTCACCCCTTTTCTAAGAGGTCTGTAGGGGGGGTGCATAAGCGCACCAACGTGCCTACCGTCCCTGTCCTATTGTTTCTTTTATTTTTCTTATATGTATCCATTTCATGTATTCCTAACTATGTATATACTCATTCCTATTATCTTGTGATTGACAAATCAAAATAAATAAATAAATAAAATAAATAAATAAATAAATAAAGCATATCTACAAGAAAGTGGGTTTTAATCCATATGGAACAATGAGTTGTAAATGAGAAGATGAGCACATGGTGGACAAAAGTTATTTAAAAAGGAGATGCTAAAAGCACAGACTATTCCAAATGAGAACAAAGGGAAGACAGCCAAAGAAGCAGAATAGAAGAGGATACGTTCTGGAGAAAGAATCACAAGTACAGCAGGAAGGCCCAGAATTTGAGAGAGCTTGTCAGACAGTTTTGGTGTTCAGAATGAGCTGAAAGGAGCAGCAGATGCTTTAAAAAAGAAAAAGGCCTTCTTCAGGGTTTGCTGACAAGGCAAGAAGAAGCAGAATCAACGGTCCAGACAATGCTAACAGAGAGAAAAGAAAAGGCAGAACATTTGGCCCCTTTAGTAAGCCTGTTGTGTGGGAAGAGGATGGCATTTCTAGGTTGAAGAAACAGGGCTGCAAATTCAGCCTGATAGAAATCTAATCAGGAAATTTCAAAATGCTTTAAAATTCCAGGGCTGCTGAGTTGTACTTTAGAGCATTGAAGGAAACACCTCCTCATTGGGCTGGTAGTCTATGAAAATTCTGGTAAATGTGATGACAAAGACCCTAATTCTAACCCCAAACTTTCAAAAAAGGAGAAAGAAATTCATCAGTATCTGATAAAACAATTGATCTATTGAATATACATGGAATTATTGAGTGTAGCCTGATTAACCTTATCTCATATTTATAAAAGTACAGAGCTAATATATTAAATATGGACAAAATGCAGCTAGTTGTTGACTTGTGAACACAACTGACCCCAAAATTTGTTTCTAAGCAAGATAGTTGCTAAATGAACTTTGCCCCATTTTATGACTTTTCTTGCCACAGTTGTTAAGTGAATCGCAGTTAAGTTAGAAAACATTGTTAAAGGAACCTGGCTTCCTCATTGACTTTGCTTGTCAGAAGGTTGCAAGAGGTGACTACTGACCCCCCTGGGATCCTCCAAGTGTCATAAATACAATTGCCAATTGTCAAGTATCCAAAGTTTGATTACATGATCATGGGATGCTGCAGGAGTCATCAATGTCCAAAATGGTCATTCTTTTCATTGCCGTTTTAACTTCAAAGGGTCACTACCTGTAGAACGTCTACTGGGAATTTTGCAAATAGATTGATGGATGAAAACGGAGATCAAGGGGACAAGAACAGGATAGACAAATATTGTTCACATTAAAAAGATGTAATTGTATTGATCACAGTGACATGGCTGGCAGAAATAAAATGTTAATCTGCATCCATAAAAATATAATTTCCAACCTTCAGCAACTGAAAAGGCCACTATAGACAGGTGAAACTCCCCATACACACACACACACACCGCTTGATTGTATGAATTTCAGAGGGGGGCCCTCCGAGGAAGAAAGGGGCAAATGGCCAGCAGGCAGAGAAAGGGGAGGGCAGCAAAGTAGAGTGGATGGAAACTAAGTAGAGCCACAAGGACCACCCAGCGTCGGGGAGAAAGGCCAGAAAGAGGCCACATTGGCCAATGCTCCTGTTCCAGAGTCTGGGCATTAAGGCAAATTCGGAGGGGAACTTAGTCACAATCACCTCGAAGCCATTGGAAGGTGGAAGGGATGGGAGGAGGCTCCAGGCAGCCGGTGGCTTGCCTGGGGTCGCTGATCCTTTGAAAGCCTGCAATTCTTCAGACCAAGAGAAAGCAAAGCCCCTTTTTTCTGTTTTTGCTTTCAAACTGGAGTGGAAGTGAAATGATGGAATTGGTGGTGCTGCAGAAACCCCATTTGGCTGTTGGCTGTTGGGAGGCAACAGGTGTGACATGTGAATGTGTTCCTGAAACTGGAATGGGCAGTGCAAAACAAAGCCCCGACTCCAGGAATGCCTCCTGTGACCATCATCTTTTGCAGACTGGACAAGCCATGAGGCCATCTCAAGTTTCCCAGCCTTCTTCTCAGGGTACAACTAGACAGCTCAGGGTGTTCAGGAATTGAACTGAGCTTCATCTCAGGCCCCCCTCCCTCTGGGGCTGCTGCCTAGTAGATTGGCAGACACATGCACACAAAGGCAGGGAGGCATCTGTGGGTAGGGTATCCATCCCAGGAGGGCCAAAGTGAGGTGGGAGGGAGGCTTCTTAAAGAATAAGAGGTAGGACAAAGTGGTAATGCATTTTCAGGGAATTTGAAGTCACCTGGAGTGTTTCTCTTGGCATCTGGTTTGCCTCTGCGGCAAGAAAATGGAGGGCCAGAGGCTGATGAGACCTTCCTGCCTATTCTGATGGCAGCAGGGTTTTTTTGGTTTTTAACAGAATAACAGAGTTGGAAGGGACCCCAGAGATTTTCTACCCACCTCTCCAGCAGGAGACCCCAGACCATTTTAGACAATCTTTTCTTAAACATCTCCAGTGTTGGAGGACCCATTCCTGGGTGGAGATCATCTGGCTTTGGAAACTGCTTAAAAGGTAGCAATGCTTTCCTGCTCATGACTTACACTTAAGCAGAGTTGAGATGATGCCCTAACATGACAACTCAGAAATGGTTCCCAGGACACATGCATATACATGGAGCAGACATAAGGCTGATGGGAGTAAGATTCTGCAATAGTAAATCAGTTGCAGGGAGGCCTTTAATTGTAATTTAATGCAGTTGTTTTGCTGCTGAACTGAGACAAGGAACATGCTTTGAATAACCAAGATGTGGAAGCCTATTGTGTCCGTAGAGACCCCAAGTAGCAGGTTGTCCATTGTGACCATCTGTAACATATGATGATCGAGGACTTTACAGTTGAGTTGGTTTACTCAAAGCAGCCCTGAGGAAGAAGGTGCCAAGAAAGCAGTGGGCTTTCCTCAGAACCTCACTGGCCTGGCCTGAACTAGACTTCTCCTGCCCTGTGGTCTGGCAGCTGGTCCCTTGGGCTAGAATGGGGAGATGCTGGAAATTGGCCCAGGTCAGGTCCTTCTCCACCCCCCTCTTGTTTCTAAAATATCAGCAAGGAGGACATGCAGCAGGGGAATGGATGCCCTGGTGTTCCTGTCAAGGCAAGCTGTGTGAGCAGCGGATCCAGTGACCCACCCTTCACCTGACTCCAGAAGGTGCTGATGTGGTTCTTTCCCTGATCATGTTAAGAACTAGATTTACCTGACTTGGGCAGTCTGGAATCTCAACTGTCTCACCCCCTTTATAAGGTCAGTTCTTCAAGGAGCTTTGCAAGCCTCTTCCAGGGCTGGGAACAGAGTCTGGGGGGAGGGGGGCATTTCTTGTACAGAGCTGAGGTTTCTCTCACTGTGCAGAGCAGCCGAGGGGACAGTTTGGAGCTCTTGAACAACTGGGCTGAGCCTGACTGGCCCAGGAGATTAGGAAATCCACCGAGGAGGCTGGGCTTACGGGCTGGGCTGGGCTGGCCTGCAGCCTTCCCCAAGAAAGAGTGAAGTCAATGGGGAACTGCTTGAGGGAGGGAGTGGGGGCTGGGGGAGGCAGATTTGAAGGAAGATGAGTGTGAATGGCTACAGATGAGCACAACCTCCCCCAAGAGGAGTCTGGTAGCACATTTTCCAGTTAATCGACTTTATTAAAAAGCATAAGCTTTTATTGACCCTCTTTATCTGAAAAGATGTTACTAGACTCTTTCTATCATTATTTTTTATTCCACAAAGACTAACAGAGCTCTCCTCCTACAATACCCTCCACTTGGAGCATTGCATTTTAGTATGCGGACTAATTAATCGGATGGGTTTCCATACTTAATTTTATAAAGAGACCTGCAGCTTCGTTTAACTTATTTTCTGGGTGGATGTCTCCAAGATGGGGAGGGGGAAGCTCTCCCCTTTGAGCCTGGGGTGCTGAAGGGGAGGGGACCAGCTTCTGATGCTGCTTATGAGATGCATAGCGGGGGAGGGGAGCAGAATGCACCTGGAAGCTGCTGAGAGACTCCCCAACAGGATCTCCCCTGTGCAGAGGAGGAGAACCCCCAAAGAGGCTGGGAGGGCTCAGAGGCCCCCAACCTCTCCCTCCCCCTCCCTCCCTCCTCCCTCCAACATGCCCCCATCCCACCTGTTTCTCCAGTGCATCCTTGGGCTTGGGTGAAGGTGCTCTGTCGCACAGGCAGCCTTCCAACAGGTAGAGGCCAGCTGGCCGGGAACTGGAGTCATTCTCGAAGTAGAAAAGCATGTTCTGGAGGAGGGCGAACCACTTGGGGTGCCATTTGGTGTTGTCAGAGCTCCTCTTGCTGAGGTAGCCCCGCCGGGCCCCGTCCTTCTTGGCCAGCAGCCCCAGGTAGACGGCATGCCCGTCGTTCAGGCGCAGCGCCTTCTGCATAGTGTGGGCACAGGGGAGCTCACAGCTGCAGCAGCCGCAACGTCGTTCGCCTCAGCGGAGCCCCAGCAGGCTGGAGCCCCTCGCGCCGCCGGCCCGCCTCTCGCATGCCCGCCGCCACCTGGCTCAGCGCGGCCCGGGCGCCCCCAGCTCCGCGGTCACCTGAGCGGCAGGTTGGATGGCCAGCACCGCGGACAGCGCCACCGCCGCGCTCCGACCAGTCTTCAGCACCGCGGACAGCGGCCAACTGCGGCAGCGACGGGGCGCTCGGAGGCTGCGCGCGCCCCGCCGGCCAGCCCGGCGGAGAAGAAGCGCCGCCGCCGCCGCTGCCCGCCTCGCTCCCGGCAGGAGGGGACAGCGGTCCCGGGCGGGGCGGGGCGAGTGGCAGCCGAGCAGCCTGCAGACCGGCGCTCTCCCGACCGGGCCCCGCGCAGGAAGCCCGTCCTGGCAACCGCGGCGGCGCGCCTGAGCCGAGGTTTATTTTTAGCTTCCCTCTGGCGCCTCCCAACGCCCAGGAATTGGTCGGGGAGGAGGACCCTTCCCCGCGCCTGATGCCCGGCTTTTGGCAGGCCAGGACTTTTTGATCAGCCGCATCTGCCGGGAATGCCGATGCCCCCAGCGGGGGAAGCTCGCCCTCCTTGCCTGGGTCCCACCAAGCCCGAGGCCATCCCGTGGCCAGAGTGCCATCCATCCCAGCGGGCACTCTTGTCCGCAGTTGGCTCCGTGCGTCAAGCCGGGTCTCTTATCCAACGGTCAGGCAAGAAGATCTGCAGGAAGAGCTGCTGAGCTCAGTCCAGTACAGAAGTGGCACCCTTTCCTTCCCGCTGGCATCAAGGCCTCTTCTGAGGACGTTACATTCCCACACCCCCATCCCTGGCCCCATTAAGTCAGCCCAACTGCCAGACTCACGTTGGCCTCTGCTGAACAGGCTCCCTTCAACCTCATTTAGAAAGTGGGTCCATGCCGTCTTGGGTAGCCCCATGAGGGTCCCCACTTTCTAGCATCACCTCGCCATTGGCAAAGCAGATGGCAGCCAGCCTCATGACTGACCTATTGGAAGAACCTGGGAAGATGCTGAATGTCCTGCCAGAGAGAGGCATCTCTTTCCCCAACTGGCTCCTTTCTTCTGCCTCTGATCCTAAAGATGCTGGCCTTCGCTTTTGGCCTTTCTTGCAGCAGCAAGGGGATCAGAGTTGGATGGGATGCCCGGTTGGGCAAGAGGACATGGGGCTGGGTGAATTCTCCACACTAGCCAGTCTCAATGGTCTGAGCTCCAGATCAAGAAAGTAAGGACTCCAGTCACTTTGCCTTCCTAATGTTTTATTGAACTGGAATCTCGCTACACATCTTTGTACAACTCTGGCAGAACAAGGATTCACAAGAGATGGGTTGGGATTTGACAATAAAATCACAGAATGTAAGCATTGGCTGGGACTTTGGAAACCACCTAGTCCTGCCTCTCTGCCCAGTGCACAATATTGTTCACTCTGAGAAAGAGCCACCTAGATTCATTTGAAATACCCCCAGCATCTCTTGAGGCAGACTATCTTGGTGGCACCATGGAAGTGGCACTTCAGCTCAGTAGGACTACATGAAAATTTGTCAGGGAACTGCACAGCAGGTGCCCAAATGAAGTCAGGGACACTGGCACAAACTTTTATTTTTATAGAAATAAGTATATTTAACATCTCTATTTACATTAGATAAGATAGTCAGGCACATCACTACATCATGAGGTAAATCATGAGGTAAATCACAGAACAGCCTAGAGAGAACACACAGAAGAAGAAAAAGGCGGGAAAAAGGGGAAACTCCCCCTTTACACCCAGCGTCCAATCATAACTTAGATTGCCTCATGCAGGAGTCTGCACTCTCCAACCAATCAACTCCGACTGTATATTCTGGCCCATTATCCACTTTCCTGTTCCAGCCATTAAATTAAATATCTTAATAACAAAATTGTGAGATCTGCTCATCTCTATGGTAGATTATCCTACACACAACACAAACCTTTATTTCTATTCTGCATGGAGAATAGTATGCAATGACTAGAAAGCTCCCATAAATACGCCATTCAAATTTAATGGAGGTAGCTGCATACCTTAACATGATTTTAACCAGGCAACACAGACAAATGTATCTCTGTTTTAAGCATATTGGTACTGTCATGCCCCTGTTGGAGACTGAGTCTGAGGGAGAGGAGGAACAACTGACAGGGAGTGGAAGTGTGGCTCCGGAGGTTGTGGAGGAGGCTGGGCAGTCAGAGGAAGACCCAGGCCCATCCCCTCTCCATCCTAGGGCACGCAGGGAGGAGAGGACAAGGGAGAGGTGTGAATGGCATGGTCTACAGGGGAGGAGAGGGCCTTGATCCTCTTCATGGGCTGCAGCTGTGAGAACTGGTTAAAAGGATGGACATGTTTATGGGCCAGTGCTGGAAACAAAGCGTGGAAATATTTCTAGTCTGTCGTTCCTCTCTGAGTTTGGTGTCCTTCCCAGTATGTGTTCCAATTTCTGTGGACTTCTTCAAGCCCTTATCTTGCCTGGTTCCCTTAATTGCTTCAGTGTGGTTGGTGTTGTTCCTACTCTTTATAATTTATAGGCATTTTTAGTTTAAATGGCATTTCCTCCTTTTCGTAACTGCTTGTGGGGGCGTTTTTTTTGTCTCCAGTCAAGGATATTTGGAGCTTTGAAGCAAAGTGAAGGAATAAAAAGGGTTTCACCTGTTTTTGTGACTATTTTGTATCCCACCCTGGGTTATCACAGGTCCTGTGGAGCTGTGCAGAGAGGAATTATCTCAA
This sequence comes from Hydrophis major, assembly GCA_033807585.1. Taxonomy (NCBI): domain Eukaryota; kingdom Metazoa; phylum Chordata; class Lepidosauria; order Squamata; family Elapidae; genus Hydrophis; species Hydrophis major. Next base: position 21,570,343 of record CM066337.1, on the reverse strand, counting down.
AAGATCCCCCAGAGGTCACGAGGCCATACTTGGGAATGGTAAGGCAGTCTGATAGAAATTGGGAGGAGGCATGGGACTACACTTGATGTTGATATCTTGATAGTAAACTATGTAAGCAAGATAAATGAACCTCAAACTAGTTGCGACCTCTTTGCCCTTAGTCTATTTGAAAAGGGTGTGTGTGCTTGCAGGCTGATGGTAGTAAATGCCTCCCATTTCTTACCACTGACCCAGATTGTGACTTCTTTATATAGGCTGGAAGAATGTTGGAGAGATAATGTGAATTTGTTGTTTGGATGGGGAAATGTGGGTACCACTCCAGTGACTTTAATTAGGTCATGTATCACCATGGTAACATCCAGGAATTGTCTAGAAACCAGGAAGGTTTCTGGGATTGGAAGCATATTAGCAGGAGGACTGGAAGAACCATGAGATCACAGAAGGCCTGTAAAAGGAAGGACTTTCCTGGGCCCAGCAGTTCTCTCCAACGCCCATGCCGGGAAGGGAGCCAGAACTGTTCAGATGCTTTCAGTTTTCTCACTCTGCCATTCCACGCTTACAATATGAAATAACATTTTAAAAAAACATTTCTTTCCACCCACTTCTCATAGTTAAACAGAGAAGAACTCCTGATAGTCTTTCTAAAATTGAATATTTAGTAAACTATGATACAAAAATCAGTAAAAAAAATTAGGACTCTGGAAAAATGCTACGTAAATAAATGAAATTCCTGAAAATACATAAATAAATAAATACCGTATATAGTATGTAGTGATAAATATGAATGAACAATAGGATTAGCAAATAAATAAACAATGTGATAAAAGTATCTGTTAATGATTACCGAAAAAATCTTTAATATATCTGTCAGAGCGGCCAATCATCTTTTTGGCTAATGTTTTCCACTTCATTAAACAAAAATAAACAATGCTTAAAACAGAAAAAAATGGAAAATATATATCATGAATAAATCTGAAAACTTGACTAGGAGAGTCCAGAATCCTCTCCCTTGTCCTTCTGTCCTAGAAATAACTATGTGAAACAGGCAATCAAGGGAGCAAATGAAACGTACCCCAGCCCACCAACCCCAAAGAATATGGCCATGTCCAGGCAACGTCTGTGCACTGGAGGAGCTTCTTTTGCCTCTGCAGCCATGCGCCACTGCACTGCACAAACATCGTTCTATGGCTGCCAGTCCCACAGCAGCAATTCTGGGTGGATTTAAGAACAACTTCATAATCCAACCCCCCAAATCCCAGCTTAAAACAGTAGTCCCAACCTGGAAAAGCAACATTTTGCCAACAAGGCTCCCGTAAGCCCTTGGCCTGAATACCAGTGGAACAGCCAGGCCTTTGGTGCCTTATGGGAGGATGCCAGTTGTCAGGAGCACACAGACAGTCCTTGGGGCAGGGGCAGGCAGAGAGAAAGCATGGCAACAAATTGTTTGCTAGAAGGGACCCACAGTATGCCCTCCCACCACCTCTGGGGGCAGAGCAGAAATGATGGAGAGGCAATCCTGCAACAGCCTGGCTGGTTTTATGGGAGATAAGCAGTCCCTTGCATCCTGCTGTCAGCCAGAGCAACTCAAGGAGCTACGGAGTGGCTGCCCAAATGTTGCTTCTGGGCCAGCTGAGCCCCTACCGGGCTTATGACTGGCTGATTGAGTCAAATTCTTTAAGAAATTCATTCAGGCACCCAGGGGCTTCCCCAGTCTAGTTGTCTATATAGAAGAACTATATTTATTATAAGGACTGATCACAATCTGAATCATTATCTTCAATTTTTTGGAGGAAGTTTATCTGCTTTCCACAAGGCCAAATACTTAGTGAGTGTGATCAAAAAGAAAATGGGAATTTTCCTCCAGTGTTTTGAGTGATTTGGATTATAATCCAGCAAAGGTTGCCTTAAAGCAAAAACCATCAGAAAGAACTTGGGGTCGACGTCTCAGGCAACCCTATTTGCCACTTTAACCCCCAAGTCTCTGGGGCATTTATTTCCTCCAAATGCCACACTTCCTTGATGGCATTTTCCTTTCTCAGCAGACTTGGAAGGCCAGCTCTGGACGATGCCCAAGAGGAGGATTCAGAGGGAAGGGGGAGCTTTGGGGCAGGTGAAGACTGACGCTGGCCCTTGCCTGACTGTTCCCAAGGCTGTGGGGAGAAATAGGACTGACCTGCCACCAGAAGTTGCAGATGCTCTACCACTGGAAGGTTTTAAGCAGAGATGGACAACCATTTGTCTGGGATGATGCAGGGTCTCTGCTTGGGCAGGGGGGTGGACTTCACTGAAGACCCCAATGCCCCTTTTCCAACTCTGCTATTTGTTATTCCGATTTGTAATCATCTCCACTTCTACAGAGTTGGAAACAAGGAAACCATGAGCCAATCAATTCTCCCCTGCAGTTGACCAATAGGAGTGCGAGAAAATGTCATCCAATCAGTGTCCAACCCACAGCTACTGCAGATCCAAGGCAATTTTCTTGTTTCCAATTTGCACAAAGGCAAAGTAAAATGAATTGCAGCACCCACAACCTTGTTTTAGGAACCACATGTACCACATTTGTCTCATTGTGACCATGAGGACAGAGTTTCCAAACAAGCACTGCCCCAGTTTCAAATCATGGAACCAGAAATAAGCTGACAGCTCCTGGATTGTGCTCAAATCATGAGATCAGAGAGGTCTGGGACTGCTGCAAATCTCCCCTACGGAAGTCCCTGAATATAGCATAGAAAAGATTTCCAGAAGTTGAGCATTTTTCTCACTGGCAAATGTGCATGTGCCAGAGGTTTACCCATTGTGTAACTTTTGTCTTTGTGTTTGGTTAGTTAATATTAACAAATTGGACTTGGCTTCTGGATGCTGATTACATGGAAAAAAGCCATCTCAATTGGCCAAGGACCATAATCCCTGATATGTCCATCCAGATACTTGTTATCTTCCCCTTCTCCACTCTGTCTTGCCAAACATTTTTATTTATTTATTTATTTATTTATTTTTGTCAATTGCTTATAAGATAATAGGTATAAGTAAAAACATAGTTATGAATACATGGATACATATAAGAAAAATAAAAAAATAAAAGAAACAATAGGACAGGGATGGTAGGCACGGTGGTGTGCTTATGCACACCCCCTACAGACCTCTTAGGAAAGGGGTGAGGTCAGTAGTAGACAGTCTAAGGTTAAAGTTTTTGGGGTTTGGGGAAGAAACTACAGAGTCAGGTAGAGTATTCCAGACATTGACCGCTCTGTTGCTGAAGTTGTATTTCCTGCAATCAAGTTTGGTGCGGTTTACCTTGAGTTTGTATCTGTTGCTTACTCTTGTATTGTTATGGTTGAAGCTGAAGTATTCATTGACAGGTAGGACATTGCAATGTATGATTTTATGTACTATACTTAGATTGGACCGAAGGTGGCGTAGTTCTAGGTTTTCTAGGTCTAGAATTTTGGGTTTGATGGCATAAGGTATTCTGCAATGAGTAGAGGAGTGGAGAACTCTTCTTGTGAAATATTTCTGGACTTTCTCAACTGTGTTAATATCAGATATATAATGTGGGCTCCAGACTGATGAGCTGTATTCGAGTATTGGTCTAGCAAATGTTTTGTATGCTCTATTTAGTAGTGTGATATTACCAGAGAAAAAGCTACGTAGGATTAGGTTAACAACTCTTAATGCCTTTTTGGCTGTGTAGTTACAGTGGGCTCTAGCACTTAGATCATTTGAGATGAGTACTCCAAGATCTTTGACAGAGTTTGGATCATCAACAAGGTCTTGACTATTCAGTCTGTATTTTATTTTCTGATTTTTATTTTTTTTTTGCCAATATGTAGGACAGGGCATTTATTTTTTGAGATTTGTTGAGATCTCCGTCTCTCTCTTCCATCACATGCCTAACACATCTGCTTGTTGATCAACCTCAGTTTGGTCCAGGATTTACAGTATTATTGGGTTGTGCTGCACTCAGAATAACCTTCTCCAAAGCTCATAATTCTGTCTTCTTTTTATCATTTTCCTCTCAGGCTCCACTTTTCAGAGCCACAATTTTCACTGGATGGACCATGATTAAATTATTCTAATCATTGTCCTGGTTGAAACCTTCTTCAAGATCGAACCTGTCATTGCCTTTCTCTTTAAGATCATTCTTACTTCTCCGCCCATCTTCATTCTTGAGTCTTCACCTTTTGCCATCACCTGTCAGTATGTTCCCAGGCCAGGCCAGTTAACATTGCCTTCTTCACAGGGATGGGATTCTACCAGTTCACACCTATTCGCTAGAACCAGTTGTTAACACTCTAAGCAGTTCGGAGAACTGGTTGTTAGAAGAAATTACTGGGCTAATCCTGTAAGGAAGGCAGGAAGGAAATATTCTGGTCTTGCTTACAGAAACTGCCTCTCCGTTAAACCTTATTACATTCTTGGCAGAACTTGACTTCCTGTCTCTGGAATGTCTCTGGAGTTTTTTTTCCCCTCCTTTGCTGGTACTTTGCTTGTGTGGAGGGACCATTGAAAAAAGTGACTTATGACCATTTTTAACGCTTACAACTGTTGCAGCATCCCCACAGTCACGAGAGGTCAGGCAAGGAGATACGTGCCTTGATGTGAGTGATGTTGAGTTGGCCATGCCCAGCTAGTAACATGACCACCAAGCCATGGCCACCCAGTCACATGACCACCAAGCCACGCCCACCAACTAAGCCATGCCCACAGAACCAGTTGTTAAAAATTTTGAATCCTACCCCTGCTTCTTCGTATTTAATAGTCCACTTGCCATTTTCCAATGAACGATTCTAGGTCTTCTTTAATTTCTGCAAACAAAGTGGGGTTGTCTCCATATGGCAAATTGTTAGTGATTTGGCCTCCGATTTTGATTCCAGCTGTCATTTCTTTCAGTCTAATTATCCTTTGAATGTGTTTGCTGCATACTTTGACTTTCCTTTCGCCCCTTTTCCTTCGTTGCTCTTCCTTTCAAAAGTGCTGCATAGCAGGCTCTGGACTAGAGCTGTTATATTTAAACTTACCAAGGGAATGTGATTTTGGGGAGGAAAGCAGCTTGACTTTCTCTTGCATATGCAAAACTGTTATAAATATTCTCCCAATATAATTTGCTGCTACTGCCAACTTCCAGGGTGTGTCTATGCCGTTCCTGTGTACTCTGTATCTTCTCTAGTTAAGGCAAATTGATGGTCCTGTTTTATATATTAAAACACAAAGATTACTTATATTCAGAGATGAAAATGGTGTCTGTACATTCCTCATGTTGATAGTTCAAAAGGGGCCTTGCTAGGAGTGAGGGCAGGCTAGCATCAGCACTTGTGCTAAGAGATTTCTCCTTGACAAGTATGGCTAACAGTCAGGATGATGAAATCCATTGTTACCTATTCTGTTGTGCAAACCACAAACCAAGTAAAAGCCAGATCCTTTTTTGATCCTTGCACAGACCATCTTTATGGAGCCCAGTAGGCTGCACCACAAAGATGTCTTCGCACTAGGAGGCTCCATTTCTCCCTGATCACACCAAGAGGCTTCCAGTCCACCATTCCTTTCTGGGCCAAAACTGAAAGACCTGCAAGGGGATGGCAGGTTGCTAGTACAGGTGTTGGAACAGGTGAACGAAATGGTCCTGCCTTCAGATTATGAGAGGTGCTACCTTGAACTTCTGGATGAACTGACCTGGGGCATCGATCTAGTGGTGGGATTCAACCACTGTAACAACCGGATCAGTGAGTGCACGATTTGCCATTTTCAGCTCTAAAACTTACCTTCTATTGCAGCCCCGGTGAGTAAAACAGTTGATTCGTGTGGCAATCCACTGTGCCACGTGAATCAGCTGAGTTGCAAAACATGGAAATACAGGACAGACTAGGGCAGGGCAGGTGGGCGTGGCCAACTAATCGCCAGAACTGCCTGTTTGCCTGAACCAGTCTGAACCGGCTAAATCCCACCACTGAATCTAGTCCACCCCTGGCTGAGTGCATGATCTGCATTTGTAGGGTTTATTTATTTATTTTATTTTATTTGTTTGTCAAACATGTACAAGATAACAAGTATAGGTATGAACATAAACAAGAACAAAGGGAGTAAATACAGATAAATGGGGACAGTAAGACAGAGACGGTAGGCACGCTGGTGCGCTTATGCATGCCTCCTTTAAGGACCTCTTAAGGATGGGGTGAGGTCCACAGTAGACAGTTTGAGGTTGGAGCTGTGAGGGGTTGAGGCTGTAATGAAGGAGTCAGGTAGGGAGATCCAGACATCATCAACCACTCTGTTGCTGAAGTCATATTTTCTGCAAAGCCATTTTGAAGCCATTTATTTACCTTGAGTTTGTATCGATTGTTTGCCCATGTATTATTGCAGTTGAAGCTGAAGAAGTTGACAGGCAAAACATTGTAGCAGACAATTTTGTGTACTATGCTTAGATCAGACCGCAGGTGGCACAGTTCCAGATTGTCTAAGAGTGGAGTCTTCTTCTTGAGGAATTCCTCTGAACCCGCTCAATCATGTTAATGTCCAATATACAGTGCGGGTTCCAGGTGGACGAGCTGTATTTGAGAATTGGTCTGGCAAAGGTTTTGTATGCCCTAGTTAGCAATTCATTGTTACCGGAGAAGAAGCAAAATAAGGTTAACAACTCTTAATGCCTTTTTGGCAATGCTGTTACAGTGAGCTCTGGGACTTAGATTGTTTGAGATAAGTATTCCTAGGTCCTTGACAAAGTGAGGGTTGTCTACGAGATCACTTCTGCCTAACTTGTATTTGGTGTTCTGATTTGTTTTGCCAATGTGTAGGACAGAGCATTTGTTCGTTGAGTTTTGGAGTTGCCAATTGCACAACCATTCTGACACATAGTCAAGGTTGCTTTGTAGGGCAGCAGCATTGTCAGTGGTGTTAAATAATTTTATGTCATTGGCAAAGAGGATGCAGCTACTTTTAATATGATTGCATAGGTCATTGATGTAAAGCAGAAAGAGTGTGGGTCCTAAAACGCTGCCTTGGGGGACCCCACTGTTAACTGGTGCCTGATTTGATAGGGCCCTCCCTATTTTGACTATTTGTTGCCTGTTTGACAGGAACACAGCTATCCATTTGTGCAGGGACCCGGAGATGCCGTAAGAACTTAGTTTCAACAGTAGTTTGTCGTGCACCACTGAATCAAAGGCTTTGCAGAAGTCTATGTAAAATGCATCTATTGCTTTATCTTGGTCAAGATGTGAAGTCCAAATGTTTCTGCAGTGTAGGAGTTTACAGATTAGCAGATTACAGGGCAAATGTTTCCTGAAACCAAACTCCTTGTTAGAAAGCAAGTTGTTTATTTCTAAGTGGAGCTTGTTGGATTGATTTATAATTGATTCCATGACTTTACAAGTGATGCAACAGTGTGATTGGTCTGTAATTTTCTATTAGACTAGGGTCTCCCCTTTTAAAAATAGGTATGACCGTGGCTAATGACCATAAGTCGGGCAAGGTGCTGGTTCTGAAAGTTACCTCATAGATTATGCATAGGGGTTCAGCTAGGGCAGTGGCAAGTTTTTTCAAGAAGTAGGTACATAATCCATCAGGGCCAATAGATAAAGATGGCTTTAGGGCACATAGTGCCATTTCAATGTTATCTATTGTAAAATCAATATGTAGTAAATGGTTACAATTTGTTATGGTACAATTAGGAAATGGGAGGCAGCAGCCTTTGCTGTCAGCAAAGACTGAGCTAAAGAACATAATGAGGAGATTGCCCTTAACAGCTTCATCATTACAGCCCTCTACATTAGGTCCTTTTAGGGGTGGGACAGTTTTCGAGTCTTTAAGTTTGGCATTTACAAAATTATAGAAGGCTAGGGTGGATTTTGAGTTTAGCAACTCTTCCTCCTGTTTACAATGGCAATTGTGTCTTTATCTGGTGGCATAAGGCTTTGTATTAAAGTTAGGTACGTAGTCAGTTTTGTTTTCTCACCAAAGAGGGTTTTTTTTCCGATTGTAACCTTCTTATTGTTATGGGTAATTTGTGTGTGTGCTTTTTTTTTTTTGGCCTTGGCGGTTATTTTTGGTACTATAGGTTAATGACTCTATTGGCTTTGAGCAAAAAAGTGTTATAATGGTCATCTGCAGTATTATAATCTGTGAACAAAAGGTGCCAAAAAGATGCGAGGTTGGCAGCATTTTTGAAATTATAATTTGGAGTCACATATGGTTTATTGAACAAAGAAAGAAATAAAATAATGGGAAAAGGTGATGTGAACCCAGAGAGTTCGTTCCATTATCTTGAATGCTGATGCACCTCAGTGCATGTGGCCGGACAGTGAGCTGGGCAGGTGGATGGCAGGAATATCAGAGGCACTACAGAAACCATGGAGGGGATACTGATCTGGATTAAGTAAAAAAGCCTAAAGATTGAATTAATTCTACATTGCTGTGACACAAAGAGAATTAGGGACATTTTCTTTTTATTAACTAGTTTTTCCCTTTTCATTATTTTTAGTTCATTTTAATCAGCGCCACCACACAATTTAGACTTTTTTTTCACCTTATAACCACCAATGGTTTTGTTGTTGTTGTTGTTGTTGGCATTGCAATTGTTACACTATTAAATTATTATTTAAAAAAAAATTAAATAACAAATTTCAGCCTAGAAATGCAGGAAAGAAATCAGGAAGGCAAAGGCGAAAAAGCCAAGCCTCGCAAAAGAGGCCAAAAGAGGGTTTTTCAATGGCTGCTCCCTTCCAATGGAGCAGAGGACGGAGTGACTCATACGACCCCCTTTTTCATGGGGTCTGGGACCTGGGTGGAATCATGTCTCTTTTCTCTGCAAGCTGCAGAGAAGGTGAACTTACCCACCCCCATAATTCAGCTAACAACTGCAGTGGTTTGTTTAACAACCATGGCAAAAAGGACATAAAATGAGGCCCGGCTCACTTAGCAACTGTTTGCTTTGCAATAGAAAGCTTGGGCTCAATGGTGGTCATAAGTCAAGGACTGCCTGTAATTCAGTTATTCTCTTGGAACAGAGCAGGCAGAAGCACCTCCTTGGCATCAATTATCACCTTGTCAGCCCAAGTGCTGACACTCCCAAAAAGTAGTTTAGCAGTTCAAAGGGCTGCTGGAATAATTTTGCACGGTTTCCTAGCAGGTCTTCTGTGATCTCTTTCAGGCCGCCAGGGATTGGATGCTATTTCTGGCCACCTCCCCAGCAGCAGGAGCAGCAGCCGATCCTCCAGCGGGTGGGAGCAGGGAAGCCCTTGATGAATGCCATTCTCATGCCCCTCACAGGATTGGCTCACTCCGCACATAACACACCAGGAGGCCTCCCAAATGGGTAGCTAAAGGTCCCGGGAGCTTCTAGCAAGGAATAAGAGTTAATAGAATCCCAGCATTGAAGAGACAGCTAGGGACATCAAGTCCAACCACTTGCTCAGAATAAAAATCCAAATAAATAACATTCATGTTTTATTTTAATTGAATTGATAATGTATCAGTGAAGAAACCCCAGCAGGCAAATATCTTCTTTCTGCTTTAACACAAGTAATGAAGGAGACTCTACCAACAACACTTGCCTACGCTATTGAACTGGCGTATTGAGGCTGCTTTCCCTACAATCCTTCCAGATACTTTGTAATTCTTTCTGAAAAAAAGAAGGAACAGGTTTTGCCCACCTGGTGGGAGACAGATGGTCACATTTCGGCATCTTCCAGATGCACAGGATGCCACACACACACACCCCTGGGTTGTTTTCAGGGCCACAACATTCTCTGCCCACCTTTCCCTGCCACCATCATCCACCAGTCAACCATGGTGAGAACCCAACCACTATCTTCTCACCTGAATGTGTGGTGGGATGAGGTTGGCAGTGTTTTCATTACTCACTTACTCCTGCCTTACTTTCGAGCCATTTGCTACAAGTTTATGCTGGCAGCAGGAAGATGAGAGTAGATCACCCCTTGGCTGGCCGCCTGCAGCTAGAAGGAACTGGGGAGAAGCCTGCCATGTTGCTGCCCCTGAGCTGGGAGTTTCCCCCAAGTAACAGGTGTGTGTGTGTGTTCCACGGCTCACTAAACTTCAGGCTTGCCTTCTCCTCTCTCTTGCAGGTCGTGACCCCTGGACAAGAGAGTCTGGGCTGGGATTAGAAGTGGCCAGAAGGACATCATCATCATCATGCCATGAAAAGCAGGACACCTGGATGAGTGGAGCCTGCAGGCCCCTTTTTGGCTTCATGCAGTGGAGAGGCAGAGTTCAGCCATTGCCACTTGGGCACCGACGGCGCAGCTCTCTCTGTACTTCAAATCCAAGGACCTTATTCTGGCTCTAAAGCAGTGTTTGGAGGCTCACCTGTTCCCAGATTGTGGAGCACCCCCTATGCTATGGTTTAGTTCAGGGGTCACCAACCTTTTGGGCCTCAGGGACCACCAAACTCATAATTTTAAATCCTGCAGACCAGAGACCCTGGGAAAATCCTCCAAAAAGTCTGCAGGAAAATCCCCCACCCCATTTTCCTACCGATCCATCATTCTTTATTTGGGATCACAGGATATCGTCTCCAGCTCTGTTCTCGGGGGGGGGGGGTAGGGGGAGAAACTTTTGGCTTCATGCAAGGAAAGCAGCAGAAGCAGCAAAAGTCTTTCTTTCCCTCCCCCAAACTCTGCCAGAAATGAGTCTTTGTGAGACTTGTCAGGAGCAGGAGGCCTTGCGGGGTCCCAAAGACTCATTTCTGGCAGAGTTTGGGGGAGGGAAAGAAAGACTTTTGCTGCTTTCCTTGCACGCAGCCAAAAGCAGAAGAAGAAAGCAGCAGCCCGGTGGCCAGGTGAGGTGTGTGGGGCAAGTTCCCCCCCTCTGCCCTTCCCTCCCTCCCCTCGTTACCTTGTGCTGTTTGCAATGCAAGTGATCAAGCCTTGTGTTCCTGCGCAGCCTGGATTAATGGCTTTGGGGGGTGACATTTCTCTGCGGACCACCAAAATTTTCTCGCGGACCACCCTAGCCCACTGGTTGGCAACCACTGGAGTAGATGACTTCTAAGATCCCTCCCAACATTGTGCTCGGACTGTGCAAGGTCATGCGGCCTCAGAGAGCAACGATAACTCCTGCCAGAACAGTTCCCGCTCCAGGAGAAAATGTTTCTTCCTTCTGCCACCAGGTGGCAGCCTCAAACCAAACAGATCCCTTCCTTCTGGCCAGGCTGGGAAAGCCCTGCTGAGGCTTCCCCACCTGAAGCCTTGATCCAGGGATGAATGCCTCATGTCTGCCTCAAATCCAGGGAGAGACCAGTACCTGGAAGCAAGAACAGGACAGCAGAGGCCAAGGGGAAGCCAATATGCCCTGTGACCTTGGGAGGATCAGGCTGGTCACCTGTGGGCTGACTTGATTGCCTGTCAGGTGGGAGGCACAGAGGACTTGGGAAGCATCCTTGGAGAGAGCCCATCAACGGCTCCTCATCAGACCTGGAGGAAGTGCCACAGAGAGAGCCCTGAACTCTGTGCTCTCCATCAGCATTACGGGATCTGGATTCTATCCCTCTGTTGCCTAGGGCTGCATTGGCTTGTTTGGCAGGTGCAGCAAACTGCTGGCTCATATTTGAGCAATGGTCCAATAGGCTCCTAGATCCCTCTCACTAGACCACTGTTCAGGCAGGTGCATCTTTTCTGTACCTGCACATTTGCTTTTTCTTCCCTTACTTTTCCCACCACTGAACTTAGTTTTGTTAGACAGTGCCCAAGTCTGTTAAGATCCTCCTGGATCTCGAGCCCATTTTTTGGAGTGTTGGCTATTGGTGTTCTCTGCAAATGTGAGGAGTTCCCCTTTTATCCCCTCATCTAAATGATTGATAAAGATAGTGAAAAAAACAGGACCCAAACAGGACCCTGGGGTACTCCACTGCATACTTCCTTCCATATAGATGGAGTTCCATTAAGGACTGCACATTGAGTCCAGTTGGTCAGCCTGTTACTAATCCATCTGATAGTGGTGCTGTCTATTCTATATTTTCTACCTTACCAAGATATAGGCTATGGTCCACTTTGTCAAATGCCTTACTGAATTCCAAGTATACTAAGCTTTGAAGCATTTCCCAGCTCCACAACTTTAATGACTTTGTCAAAGATTGAAATAAGCTTTGTCTGGCATGATGTGTTTCTGATAAAGCCATATTGGCTTCTAGTAATACTTTTCTTGCTTTTAGGAGTTTATAGATTCATTGTGTTTTCAAGGATTTCCCAGGTATTGATGCCAGCCTGATTGGTCTGTAATTTCCTGGATCCATTTTCCCCCCTTTCTTGAAGAAGGAAACCACATCAGCTTGTTTCCAGTCCTCTGGTAGTTCCCTAGTGGTCCAGAATCTTTGAAATATATGATTCAGTGGTTCTGAGATCACATCTGCCTTTAGAACTCTGGGGTGTAATTCATCTGGACCTGGGAATCTGAACTTGTTTACAAGTAGATGTTCTCTTACCATTTTCTTGCCTATTTTGATTTGTATTCCTGAACTGTCTTCTATAGACAGGGGTCTCCAGCCTCGGCCACTTTAAGACTTGTGGACTTCAACTCCCAGAATTCCACAGCAAGCTTTGCTGGCTGAGGAATTCTGGGAGTTGAAGTCCACAAGTCTTAAAGTTGCCAAGGTTGGAGACCCCTGTTCTAAAGGACTGCTTTTGATAGGTTGGTCTGTTTTTTTCCTTTTGTGTAAAGACAGATGCAAAGAATAAATTAAACAGTTCCACTTTCTTCCTACTGCCCTTTACCTCGCCTTCTTCTATTAGTGGCCCAATCATTTCCTTGACTTTTCCCTTGTTTTTTACAAGTCGAAAGAATTAAATAATTTTCATTATTTTTCACATTTGTTGCAAGTCTTAGTTTGTTCTAAACCTTAGATTTCCTGACTTCACATTGCAGGTTTGGTCTTCCTGCCAGTATTCTGCCTTAGTTATGTGTCCCTCTTATTGTTTTTTATACTTGTCCTGTTTTGTCTCTCAGTTGATGAGTTCTCCGTGCAGCCCTATTGGTCTCTTCTGGGATTTATTTTAATTTCTCCAACAGTATTGTACTAGGCTAGACTTTTATAATGTCGTTTTTCCCAAGCTTCTTGGGTTGTTTTCCCCTGGAGCATTTCCATCCACGGAATTCTCCCCATACTCTAAATTTGTTCAAAATGGGCCTCTTTAAATCTCATTTGACCTTTTTTCTATTGCTTGAGCTTGCATAATGTTGAATTCCAATATTGAATCTCCGAAGATTCCTGGAATTTTAATCTTGTTCGTGAGAATCAAGTCCAGTATGGGTGACCCGCTAGTTCCTTTTGGGAGAAAACCTGGGGTCTGCCAGGGTCGTCAGGAAGCAGCCACTAGGGGTGTAACATGGGTCTCCCAGTTGATGTCAGGGGGTTCAAAGTCCCCATGGCTATTGTGGTCTGCTTCCTATATATTTTCGCTTTAGATTAGGGGGATCTGCAGTAAAGACCTAGGGCAACGTCACTCTTTTGCTTGCGTTTGCTTGGATTCGGAGCCGCCGAGTTGCACCTGTCAGAAGCGGCTGCTCCCTGAACCGAGCCCAAGCCCCGGCGCACAGGGGGGGAGCTGGCGGGCGGAGGGGGTCGAAAGGCCGGGTCCCCCCTCTGGCAAAGGGGGGGGTCTCTTCGTGCGCGCCCCGCCCCGCCCGCCCTTCCCCCGAGGCGACCGAGGCTCCGGCGGCCGGGCGAGCTGGGGGCGCGGGGCCTGCCCAGAGGGCCCGAACAAAGGCCGGGCGGGGCGACGGCCGAGCCGCTCCGGGGCTTTTCCGCCTGTCTGGCAGGATTAGCCGAGTGGCTGCCTCGGAGAGACAGCGCCGCTGATCGCGTTAGCCGCCCCGCCGGCTCCCTGTGGAAAGGCCTCAGGAGCCCTCGGGCGCTCCCGGGAGGAGGAGGCGGGCGGGCGGGCGGGCGCGGGGAGTGGCGGGACGGCTCGGCCCGCTCGCTGCCCCTCCGGGGGCTTCTTGCAGGGGAAGGGCGGGCGGGCAGGGGAGGAATAACCGCCGCCCTGAGGGCGCGCGAAAGAAACCTGAACCAGGTCAGGAAAGCCCCCTGGAAACGGAGGGGGGAGAACGAGGCGGGCCCCGCTCGACCAAAGCGCCCCCCTTCCCGGCTGAGGAGCAACCCGACGGCAGCCCCCTGAGGGGAAAGCCGGGCCTGGGGCTTTCCGAGTGGCCTCCTTTCTTCTCAGGCCCTGCCACGGGTCCTCTTCCGTCCTGGGTGTGTCTGGCCGCCCCCGGAGAAGCCGTGGCCAGGGACGGGCCACCAACCCTGTGCCAAGGCAGCCCCGTCCTTCTGGGGAGCCCTCAGAACAGCCGGGCTGATGGTGCATCTCTTAGGGGGCCCCGGGGGAGGCCCAGTGGGGACTGAAGGAGCCAAAGGGGGCTCAGGGCTCCCAGCTCCGGTGGGGGGGGGAAAGAGCTGTGGGGAGGGGCCTCTTCAGGCTTGGAATGAATGGCTTCAGGGAAAGAAGGGAGACTGGAGAGGACCTAAAGGTGGCACCTCCTTGAGGGAAGAAGACTCAGAGGGACCTTCCTGCATCCTGGGCTGAAACAAAGAGGAGGAGAAATGGGAGGTTTGGGTCTGCATGGGAAATGGAAGGCATACTAAGATCACGATGGAGCGATGCGGAAGCTCCAGGTGTTCTAGGACAGTGGTCGGCTGGTGGGCCAGGGACCACTGGTGGGCCGTTAGAAAATTGTGGGTGTCCACAGAGAAATGTCATCCCCCCCAAGCACTCTCCTCCAAAAGCAATTAATCCAGGCTGTGTGGGAACACTTGGCCCTCACCCTTCAGCCAAGCACAATCCTCGAGTAGAGCCACGCGAGCTGGAACTAGAAGGTAAAACCAACAGCGGGGGAGGGAAATCCGCCCCAGGGTGGCTTGCTGACATTGGTGGGAAAGTCGGTCCCATATTTCAGAGCTGCAGGAGTCACAGGACTGGCGCTTTGGTCATCCCAGAGCAGCTCCTCCAGTCCATGGCAGACCAATGCATCCGGGTGGAGGAGAAGCAGCTGCTCCAGGATGTCCAAAGGGCCAGTGACTACTGCAGCTCTGGAATAGCGGGCCAACTTTCCCACCAATGTCAGCAAGCCACCGCCAGTCAAAATTCATATTAGTGGTCCACGGGATTTAAAATTATGCCTTTGGTGGTCCCTGAGGTCCAAAAGGTTGGTGACCCTTGTTCTAGGAGGTCACATGTGGAACATGATCCTGGAGTGTGGGGCAGCTGACTCGAAACCACCTTCCCTTATGCACCTGATGCCGCATCTTCCCTCCTTTCTTTTCTCCAGACTGAGCCTCCCACATCCTCCCCTGATCCCAAGATATGCGCAGGTCCCTGCATGGTCCAGTGTCATGGCCCGGCTGGTCAAAGCTCAGCTTCTCTGCTGCTCCTTTCACTTGCTTGCCAAAATGCCAAGCTTCTTTATTGTTCCACGTCTGTAAACAAAATCTAGGCAGAGGGAGGAGCGGTCTGCATCCCCAGTCTTCCCCTTCCCTCCTGGGAATCCAGACATTTCGTCCCACAGGTTCCCTTTGTGGGCCAGATGGGTGGAGAGCACTTAGCAGTTGGAGTGTCTGCAAGGCCCACTATTAAAAGTCAAAGAGCGCAGTGAACAAATGGGAGTAAAACGACATATGTATAAAGAATACCAACCAATACCAACCAACCTTCTAACAGAAAGAAGGCTGTTGAAGTCAGTGGCAATAACTAATCTAAGACATAAAGAAGCTGACCGGGGACCTTTTGTAGGGTATTTGTGGTGTGGACTGTGTTCTGGAGATTCTTTCTGAGAATTGACAGATTTGACTATCTAAAAGCCAGGATGCTGAAGACGTTTGCTTGGATACACCAGCTCAGCCCCTTGTCCCCAAATCCGATCTCTCTGCCAGGTTGCTTGAGGATTCTTGCTCTGGGATTCCAAGGAAGGTCAGCCTCTGGAGCAAATGGCCGATGCAGCAGCCAACGGAGTCCCTGTGACCTCAGGCTCTCCAGGGGGAGGCTGGTCAGGGCTGCCCTCTCGAGGCCTCTGGCTTCTCATGGGTTCCCAGATGAAACCAGAGGCTGAGATCGTGCTTATTTCTAGCTCTGCCTCCCATTATTTTTCCAGAAGTTGCAACAGAAATAACCACTTTGCAAGTGATGTTTCTAGGAAGGGAAACACCTTCCTGAATTCCCAGCCCATCTGGAAAGCAGCTTCTGTGCTGCTGTGTGGGTGGAAGTGGTTATTTTGAGTACATCAACAGATAGAAAAGGTGGCATTTCCACCCCAACGCAGCAGGGCTGCCTTCCAGAAATGATCCTTTTGTTTGGATGTGGGGTTCTTTGCCCTGTGGTAGAGGGAGAGGCGGTTTGCATGAGGGGAACACCCATCTGGCCGACAACCTATTCCGCATCAGCCACTGCAGCCACCAGTGGGATGTGGCTTTTTGTGTTCTTCCAAAATGATGCAACCAGAGGAGGGAGTGTTTGTTCAACCTGGGCAGTAGACTGGCTTTCATTCAGACAGCTTCTTCAAGATTACAGACAGAAAGGAAGAAAAGACCAAGACTCTGTCACGGGGCCAGCTTTGAGAGAAACGGGCACAAGGTTTCACAGTTTTCATGGCCCAACCATCCTTTCTGCCCACAGACTTCTACATTGTTGTTCAAAAGACAGGCCTTTCTCGTGGCTATCCCAGAAGTCTGCTTGGATTCAGCGAGGATCTTCTGAGCAGGACAGGTGAGCAGCTGGGCCAGAAGAGCAGACTCAGTGCTAGGGCAACTGCAATCAAATGAACCTCAGAAGAGAATCCGCTTCCTTAATCTATAAGGTGCAGCATCTAACAGATTTGGGTATAGCTGTAGGCATGTTTGTATGTTAAAATAATTCTTCCTAGACATCAAAATGCCTTTTGTATTGCCAGAGATTGTGAGCCCCAGCTTATTTTATGATGCAAAATGCCCAGAGTCTGCATATCAATCATGCTTGTCTACTCCACAGTCATACTCAAACACTGGCATGTCTCTATGGATTTAACTTCTGTGTCTCATAGAAGTTTTCCCTCTTTCCCTCAGACTCTGGGTCGAATGCAAAGGAAAACCTCTCAGTGCTTGGATTTGACCTTGGTCACTCCTTAGATCAGATACATTTAACGGTCCTCTTATTACCTTTTTCACAATTGTTGATGATTTTAATAAAATATTTCATACAGACAGAGTGAGAAGAAGGTATTAATTCAGGCATTATTTACCTGATATTCTGAAATCTTCAAGTCAAGGGGGTGAATTTCGATGTGAGTTGGGTTTGCCCAGAATCATGAGGAATGGTTTGCTTAATCAAGTTGATTGAACTTGATTATAGTTGATTGAACTACAGTCAACACACCAGTCATGAAAGGGCAAATGCTGCATATTTCAAGATGCCTGGGGAGCAGAGAGAACTTGGTGTAGATTCCGGGGGAACATCTGGCTGTTTCAGTCCTGCCCATCTGGAGGAAATTCCTTTCTGGCTGATTCCCTGTGCTGTTGCTTTTTTAATCATTTTACTTGTTTACTCTTTTATTCAGTTCGTAAGACGCCTGTAGTGTATGGCTACATTAAATCAAATAACTTGAATGAAATTTAGTGGTTCCCCTCGTAGCGGCCACGTCTCCACCTGTATCCCCTCAGGGTACTAAGTGAAAGGATTGGTCCAGGGCCTGAGCAGCCATGAATGGACATGTGCCCAGGGCCCATCTCATCGGACAGAAGGGATGCATTTTTATTGACACTTCCTTCTGTCAAAGCTGCAGCCAATTGCAACCCTCTGAATTTCCCTTGCAAAGGAGGAGTCGGTAGAGAAATGGAATGAATGGTGGGGAGGCCCAGGACCCAGAAGATATTTGCAATTTCCTCTTGATCTCTGAAGGACTCCAGCTTCCTCTAGACAAAAGAAGGAGGGAGGGTGAAGGTAAGTCCAGAGAAAGGATCCACTCTGTGCCTCTGTGCTTGCTCTTCCCAGACACCCATTCCCACCTCTCAGGCTTTGCAGGAAAGAAGGGCTTGTTTTGGAGGAGGGGTCCAGGATCAGAAGCCAGCTGAGCCCATGGGCCAAGGGGGGGCCACGGAGCAGGCCTTAGAGGGGAAATGGGCCCCAAGCAAGGGGCTCCCAGGAGGCAGGATGAAAGGACTTTCCTAGGGGGGGGCTTCACTGGCCATGAGGGAATCTGCAAAAGCTCATTCTCCAAGCTCCCCCAGAGTGGGAAAAGAGGGGGTGTCGGTCTTTGGGCTGGTTGAGCAGTCCAGCCACTTCCAGGCTCACCCACCTTTTGCCCCAAAAGCAAAATTCAGCTGACTCTTCAGGTCAGTTCGATTAGAAAAGTCCAAGCAGGAAATTTGATCCAAAATGCTAACATTAAGTTCCCTTGATACAGAGTTTCAAACATGGAAACATCATCCATCTCGGGGTCAAACCCCAGAAGATCTCCTGCCAAAGCAACAGGCCTGGGGGCCCAAAAACTGCCCCTGCTTTTCCAGGGAGGGTGAATGAGACTCACTGCATTCAAAATGGCTGGACACAACATGACGCACTTCTGTCTCTCTCCAGCCAGCCAAATCTCACTTTCCAGTCCACTTCTTTAGCCTTCCCAGAGCCTCAAGAAGCAGGATTAGCTGTGTGATAGTCCAGAATCTGAACAAAATGCAGACCAGAGATTAATTGAAATGATGAATGTGGGAATCAACTTCAAGAAGCTCCCAAGCACCTGGGTAGGGGAACAGGATAACACAAAAGGGAGAGAGAAAGAGAGGAGAAGAGAGGAGAAGAGAAGGGAGGGGAGGGGAGAAGAGAAGAGAAGAGAAGAGAAGAGAAGAGAAGAGAAGAGAAGAGAAGAGAAGAGAAGAGAAGAGAAGAGAGAAGCAAAGCCATGGCCAAATGGGCGGATCTTGCAATCGGCCCTGGGGGGAAGCCATTGCTGGCCACTGAGTCATGCCTTGCCTCCCCAGGAGGGACTGAAAAGGGCTTAAACAAACATGAAGCGATTCAAAGGGAACATTCCTCAGCTCAGCAGCTCAGGAAAACAATGGGGGCAGAGGGAGGGCAGCCCCACTTGCATTCCTCAAAGGCACCAGCCAGGTGGGCACAGCTCTCAGGATGCACCTGGTTCCTGTCCCATCACATTATGTCAGCAGCTGAACACAGCTGCTCATCCCTGGCGCTGGGGGGGGGGGAGCCCAGAGGCCTCGGGAGAAGCCAGCCCCTGCCCCGAGAAAGGGCCTGCTGGACAGACGCGCCTGCCGGGATTTTCTCCTGGGCACGGGGCATTACCAGCTTTGGGGCAGGATCTGAACTTGTCTCCCTTTAAAAGGGACCCAGCTCCCTAGTGTTGGATTGCCCCAATCTCCCCTTGCCTGGGGGGGGGGGAAGGTGGGGAGCAGGTTTGCGAAGCAGTCAGAAGACTGGCAGGACTTGAGCGGCTGGAAGCAGAGTTTGGTTTTAAGGACTCCGGAGGGCTAGGGGAAAGAGGGCGGGACCTTGACCTTTTAGCAGTCCTAATTATGGCAAAGCCATAGCTCTGTAGAGCCAATCAGATCAGGTTTTGCACAAAACAAAGACTTTGGGAAATGGATGGTCCAATCCCAAGACTGGGAGGAGGGAACCAATGTTGATGGAATGTATGAATAGGCCGAGCTCTTCAGTTGAAGGCACTGGTCTCTCCCCAGAGGACTGCTCTCTTCCCAGGAGGCAGCGGCTGCTGGACACAGCCTCCTGGCATGGCAGGATCTCCTGATACCTCCAGAGGTGATGGGTGATGCCGACCCTTTTTTCTCCATCTTTGCTCTCTTTTGCAGGTCTCGTCAGAATCCCTGAAGTCCCCCACATTTCCTTATCACTCTTCCAGCCAGCTTTCTTCTTGCAAGTGTTGGACGGAGAACTGATAAGGGAATGGGAGGGGCCGCACGACCAGAACCCACTCCAAAGGCTGACCGGAGGCCGGCACTAAGGGGGTGTTGGGGTGACATGAAGAAACACCCCTTTTGCCTTCTTTTGAGTAGCTCAGTAAACTGGATGGCTGAGCAGCCAGAGATATTTAAATAAAACCTTTGAAGGAGTCTATAGCCAAATTCAATTTTAGCAAGTTGGTTCGCTTTCCCACTGGATTTGAACACAGTCGGAAAGGTGAGACTACACTCCTCGTTTTGGAGATTTTGGAAAAAAAAACCCTCTAAGGTCTGAGCAATAATTGTGCTTAACCTTTTTGTCAAGTACAATCTACATTAGCCATCAGGAATTTTTAAAAATCATTACATTCTAAACATTGCAATTTCCTGATGCTATTTATTTTTCCAGGAGGCTGAGGAGGTTCTTGAAACAGGATCCTAATCCAAATGTGCCATTTGGGTTGAAGGAAACATTTTAATATTTGCTAACTTTTCTCTAAAAGAATAGCATGTTGAGACCCTGAGAAGTCCCCCAAGTAGCAGAGGTAGAAAAACAGCTCCAGAGATGAGGATCAAAATCCCGTCTGCCGCAGACTGTTGATCCTGGATGGAGAAAGCTGATTTCCGTTCTTTTGAATTGTTGCAGGATAGGACCATTCTCTCTGCAAAATAAGGTCCCCTGCAATAAACGCCAAAGGGAATAGAGAATGATTTTATGCAGCAGGCTTAGTAGTTAAAAAACTTTTTATTTCCATTTAAATGTACCCACAATAGCATCAACATTTGCTGTTTGGCCAGATGTTCTGAGCACCAGGCCCCTTCCTCCATTCAGTTCCACAATAATTCTCAGTGACAGCAGCTGCCAGAAGGATGGAGGATTTCGTTTGCTGCAGAGAGGGTGCAAAGTTCCTGTGAGCCTTTGAAGGTAAGTGCATTAGCTAAAGAACCGGCTGTGGGCATGGAGAAAACCTGCAAGGTGGTACTGAGGAAGGTTCCCAAGGAAGGTGCAACAGCCACAGCCCAGGATCCAAATTCCTGCGCTTCTTCAAAGTGTTATACACCTGCAAGCTCTCTGGGTTTTACAGCCAGGTGTGTGAGCGCAGGCAACCCCTGTTCAAGGAGTGGCATTCTTGTCTCTCAGGCTGGAGGAAAAAAGGATGCCAAAGAGCAGGTGCTGAGCATTTCTTCAAGGGTTGGCAAGAGGTGTGCAGACCCACAATGTGCAGGTGAGTAAATTCAGTAATCAAGTTAATAAAATCAGGCTAACTTGGCTCTTTATTTCAATACTTACATGCCGGCTGTATTCAGAAGACAAACATGGCTAGGAAAAACCCATGTTGACAACGATGGAAACAGTTTGTCACGAATTGGTGAACATCAGGAGTGCAATTTCTCATCTGTGAAATTCAACAAATAAATATTTCCCAAATATTCATTTTCTGTCAAACAGGGAAATAAGTAGAAAGGACACAGAAGATGGGAGGAGCAGTGTGCCTTGTGTGTAGGGAGGGGGGAATTGGGCGGGATTAGTGGTGTATTAAGCAGACTAAGCACAAAGGGGGCACCACAAAGTTGAGAATATGGCTTCGTTTGTACAGTATGTACAAAGGAGGGGGCACTAAGGTGTTATTTCAAGTCACAAAGCAGCACAAAAATCAGGCCAATAACCATCCAAATTCCTGTTGTTCTGAGGCCATCCCCTCAGGCATCTTCTGCGCAGGATTCCAAATTAAAGCGTCTCTTCTTCGGTGAAGGCATCCTGGATGCTCCTGCTGGCTGTTAGGGTCCTTAACATTCAGTTTGCCTGGACCTTAACCCCTCATCCTGTGTCCTGCTGCCCTGTTGAGAGGTGAGGGAAGGGGCTGGTTCCTGCTGGTCTCCTCCTCTCTTCCTGGGACTTGCCTCATTCACTCTCGATTGCATTGCTTCCAACTTCTCCAAATCCTTCTGAAAGTTCATCTGGAGGAAATGAGCTTTGGAAAAACCCACAGAACAGCCAATTTAAAAAGGGAGACTTTACCTTTGAAGAGTCAAGTGCTACATAGATGCTCCTGAGAGGAGCACCTTTCTTTTACCTTTATCCCACCTCCTTGGGGGGGGGAGGATGGAGGCAGGTAAAGAGCCTCTCAAGTGAAGCTTATGCCTGGTTGTAACTGCACAACTGCAAATGTCTACACAACTGTCAAGACCAGGAGTCTCCAACCGTGGCAACTTTCAGCCTGGCGGACTTCAACTCCCAGAACTCCAGCTGGGGAATTCTGGGAGTTGAAGTCTGCCAGGCTGAAAGTTGCCAAGGTTGGAGATCCCTGGTCTATGCGATCGTATGGAGGTGATTGCCTCCTCAACTTTCCACTGTACTAGCTTTACATTGGCCACAATTAAGCTAGGATACCAATGGAGCTGGGCAGCAGTTGTTACGCTGCCTCTTAAAACCTTCCTTTGAATTCTTTGTTTCTTCTGTGAGCACAAAAAGGGCAGCCGGGAAAGTGAGACTGGATCGTGCCCTCCGGCCCGCCTGATCATTTGGCACCTCTTGGACAAACCGCTTGGGCCCAGGGCAGCTTGGCCAGGGGTGGAGTTGGTTCTGTTCACCAGGAGAGCAGCAACTCCACCCTAACAGCAAAGCACCTCCATGCTGCAACTGGCAACCTATTTGGCGCCTGACAAGGGGGACCAAGTGGGACTTGGGCAGGAGGGGGGAGGGCTGAGTGCATTGTCCTGTCCTGGAGGGTCTCCCTGGGAAGCACAGAGCCCACAGCATCTCCAGCCTGGGAAGAGGCCCAGCCAGCAGGCCCAAATGACTTTTTGCGGGGGGGGGGGAGGGGGGGGAGGAAGCCCCCCAAAAAGGAGCAGGGAGGGCCCTGGGAAACGGGGAGGCAGGTGGGAAGAGCTTTTCTGGGCTCCCTGCGGGGGGGGGGTGTCAACCCCAAGCAAACTCCCCCCCTTCGCCCGACGTCCTTCATCCGGACTGCCTGGGGGGGGGGGGGCAAGAGGGGCTCCCGCACAGCTTCCAAGGCGGTTGTGCTGGGGAGGAAGAGATGGAAGGCGACCTTCTCCTTTTCTCCCCTCCCTCCCTGCAGGCCACTCCAGCCGGCTTAGAAAGCAAGTCGGAGCCCACCGGGCCGCAGCGGAAGGAGCGTCCGCGGGAGGCGCCGGCCCAAGAGCTCCGGGGAAACGGCTCGAGGGCTCCGGCGGCAGCAGCTGTCCGTGGTCGGGACGGGGAATGGCGGCTCTGCCCATGGCAGCTTCGCGGGGCTGCTGAGGGGGCTGCTCGGCCTGGGTCTCCCTCCGCCGCCGCCGGGCCCCTCCAGCGGAGAAGGCCTCGCCGGCAGCCCGAACAGCTGCCCTGACCGGAGCCGAGCCTGGCCTGGCCCCTCCTCCAAGGGCGCGCCGGCAGCTGCCCCCGGGCGGGAGGAGGCGGAGGGCCGGGCCGGGCGGGGGCCGGGCCCGTCTCCCTTTCGGAGGGGAAGCCCCGCGGGCCCTCCGCCCGGCGCCGGCCTCTGCGTGCCGAGCGCTCCGTGCCCGGCGGCTGTTTTGTCAGCCTGCGAGGGCGGCTCAGTTCAAGGCGGGAAAGCGCCGAGCCCCCCCGCCTCCCCCGCTTCCCAGCCGCCCTCTCCCTCGCTGGGGAACCGCCGTCCGGGAGGGCCCCTCCCCGGAGCCGAGGCGGCTGACCCCTGCCCGGCCTCGCTGGCCTGTTGGGGGGCGGCCGAGGGGCCACCGGCCACAACCCCCTTGGAGGGGACGCCTCCTTCCCGGCCTCCCCTCCTCTTCCTCTCCCAGGCCCGAGGGGTCTTCTGGGCTCGGGCAAGCGGCGGGGTTGTTCAGGCCCCCTCGAGCCTTGCAGCGGCCTCCCCGGCCTGAGCGGAACTGCTGCCCGGCCAGATTTCAGGACCTTCTGCTCCCTCGGATCCAAGGCACCTGGCGACAGTCTTCAAATGGAAACGGTCCATTCATCTCTGGACCCCGACGGTTCCATCCACCAGCTGAATGGACCGGTCTTTTCTGCAGGAGTCAGGTGCCCATCTTGCTCAGGGCCAGAACTTGGGAACAGACTAGGCAGCCTGCCAGCATCCCGATTGGGCTGCAGACATTCACCAGCCAAACTTCAGCCAAGCACTTTGGGCCACTTGTGCTGGTTAGGGGCATTGCAGTAGGGGGTGAAGGCAGCTTCCTTCCCACCCTGAAATGTCCAGAAAACGGGCTGCAAATATTGGGCCCTGAGGGAGAGAGGCTCCTGGAGCACATCAGCTGGAAGCGGAGAAGCCTTGGTGCCCTCCCTGTCACCCTCCCTGCACTGTTGCCTCTGAGGTGGGCTCTTCTGGGTGTTTGAAATGAGGAGCAGCTCCCCAAGCCAGAAGGATGGAAAGTCTTATCGGTTGACTGCTGTCAACACTGACCGGTTATTTTATGACAAATGGTATAGTGAGCGTTTTTGGGCTATGTTTTACCTTAGCTTATTTTACAATATTGCTTTAATAATTGTGTATCACCAAGTTGTCCAATAATATGTAAATCTCCATTCTAGATAGATCGGAAGAAAGATCTGATTTCCTCCATGTTCCTCTACTTGGCTAAGACCCAAGGAGCCAGTTGTCAATGGGAGACTGAGAGCCAGAAGCAGCTGCAGAAGAAATTGGGTTGAAGTTGCTTTCAATTGTCCACTTGCTGGTAGACACGAGACTTTGAATAGCTGGCCACACCTTGCTTCTATCTGTGGCACGTATTTTCACAAACGTTACAGAAGGTCAACGTTACAGAGCCACGGTGGCGCAATTGTTAGAGTGCAGTACTGCAGGCCACATCTGCTGGCTGCCGGCTGCCGGCTGCCGACAATTTGGCAGTTCAACTCTCACTGGCTCAAGGTTGACTCAGCCTTCTGTCCTTCCCAGGTGGGTAAAAGGAGGACCCAGATCGTTGTGGGCAAAAGGCTGACTCTGTAAACCGCTTAGAGAGGAGATGTAAAGCACTGTAAAGCGGTATATAAGTCTAAGGGCTATTGCTATTGTTCCCAACTGCTACTGAAAGCTGTGCACAATGACACCCTGACCTCAACTGAAGACATGCTTGCATAGCTTCATCAGCGTCCTCACATCCTCAAAATCAGGGGCAGGTTATGATTGTGGGTTGCCAAGCACAAATACTTCAACATCCATGGCTGGGCATGAGGACAGACTTCAGAAGACAAAGCTTTCGCTAGTGAGCCTGCCAAGGTCATCCTCCTCCATGCCCTGAAGGAGAACCAAGTAAGAACATCTTCTGCTTATTGGCCGGCCTTGCTGGCCAGATGGGGCACAGATTGCTCTCCAACAGCATCCACATCCCAGCAATGTGGAAAGCCCAGGACACCAAAGTTGTCTATGAAAAAAAGCAGGTCCTGTGGACAAACTCGGCTGCAAGAGCACACACATTCTGCTGTGGGTGTGAAAATCTTTTTTTGGAGCAGGTAGGAATACTTAGAATCTGCAATATGACTGGAGAACTGATTCTCTACCCACTAGCTTTCCAGAATCTGTTTTATTTCCATCTTGCAATTCATATTCAGGGATCACTTTAGGTCAGGCATTCTTTCCCCACTGCATTCCAGCACATCCAATGGGAAGGCAGAGGCCCACCCTTCAGCATGGAGATTAGATTAGATTAGATTAACAGAATTGGAAGGGACCTTGTAGGTCATCTACTCCAACGCCCCCCCCAAAAAGCCGGAGACCCTACGTCATTTGACAGGTGGCAGTCCAGTCTCCTCTTGAAAGCCTCCAGGGATGAAGATCCCACAACTTCTGAAGGCAACGTCTGTTCCATTGGTTGTCCTTACTGTCAGGAAATTTCTTATTATTTCCAGGTTGAATCTCTCCTTGGTCAGTTTCCATCCATTATTCCTTGTCTGGTCTTTGGGTGCCTTGGAGAAGAGCTTGACCCCTTCCTCCTCTCTGTGGCAAGTCTCCAATGAAGACTGCTCTCCTGTCTCCGCTGCCTTAGACTAGCCAAGCCCAGTTCCTGCAACCGTTCTTCATACGTTTGAGCCTCCACTCCCCTCGCTCTTCTCTGCACTTTTTCTAGAGCCTCAACATCTTTTTTTTTTTAATAGTGTGGTGACCAAAACTGGACGTAGTTCTTTTGCTGCCAGGACGCACAGCTATTTGTCCCTCACAGCCAATTGGCTGGGGACGTGTGTCCCTCTGTGAATCACCTCAGATGGCGGGGGGGCAGGCTGGCATCTGAGTATAAATGCCCACAATAGGTCGGCTGCAGCCGAGGGGCCCATGGTGAAGCGGGCACAGTCCTGTGCCCATGGTTAATTGTCCCATTCCACACAAATATCTGGGCATCCTTCAAGCTGACAACATCAAACACACGGAAGTGAAGAAAAAGATTAAAAGTGAATGGATCAAGAGAGTGATGAAGATCTCAAAGTCCAAACTCAGTGGAGGGAATACCATCAAGGCAATTAACACCTGGGCAATGCCAGTCCTTAGATACACAGCTGGAATTGTGGACTGAAGCAGAATTAAAAGCCCCAGATAGGAAGACCAGAATCATGGCCATGAATCCCGCCCTCCATCCACTCAGCAAAGTGGACAGAGTCTACTTTCCAAGGAAAATAGGTGGGCATGGAATGTGGGCAGGTATATCAGGTGGTTGAAGAAGAGAAAAAGGACATTGGGAGACTATCTGAAGGACAGTGGAGATGTTCCTTGCTCGCCAGAGAAGACGCCCCAGTTTTCTCTCCCCACCCCCGAGGTTTGACTGTCCTAATTCTCCAGAAACCCTTTGAGGTGTGGCCCAGTTCCAGGTGGGCCGGCCGTTGCTTGTCAATGGTGCAACATTCAGTTACAGCAGAAAGTTGGAATGGGCTGAAAGCTGCCGCTTGGAGCCCCCCAGGAGCCCCTGGCTGGGAGGTTGAGCAGCCCAGCTGTGTTCGTTCCCTCTCCTGCAGCGCCCTCTGCAGCGCCAGGAGCTCTCAAATTTCCTGCATCTACTCCCCTCCCCCCCCTTTTTAAAAAAAGATTGGAGCCTTGTGGGCTCTTTTCCAGCCCTCTGGCAGGAAAAGGTTTTCCAGGATCTTTGAAAGATTTGGTTCAATGGTTCTGAGATCACCTCTGCTAGCTCCTTCAGGACACTGGGATAGAATCATTCCAATGTGAATCGTTCTCCAAATGGTTGAGCTTTATCACAATGCTACCAGATATACTACAGATTTACAGATTAACAGAGTTGGAAGGGACCTTGTAGGTCATCTAGTCCAAGTCCCCACCCAAGCAGGAGACCCTACACCATTTCTGACAGAGGGCAGTCCAATCTCTTCTTGAAAGCCTCCAGGGATGAAGCTCCCACAACTTCCAAAAGCAACTTCTGTTCCATCGGTTGATCGTTTTCACTGTCAGTTTCTCCTTATTTCCAGGTTAAATCTCTCCTTTTTCACTTTCCATCTATTATTCTTTGTCTGGCCTTCAGGTGCTTTGGAAAATAGCTTGACCCCTTCCTCCTTTCTGTGGCAGCCCCTCAAATATTGGAAGACCGCTATCATGTCTCCCTGGTCCTTCTCTTTACTAGACTAGCCAAGCCCAATTCCTGCAACCATTCTTCATATGTTTTAGCCTCCAGTCCCCTCATCATCCTGGTTGCTCTTCTCTGCACTCTTTCTAGAGTCTCAACATCCTTTTTATAGTGTGGTGACCAAAACTGGATGCAGGACTCTAGGTGTGGTCTTACTAAAGCTTTATAGTATTAGTACCTCCCTTGATCTTGACTGTATGCAACCTAGGATTGCATTGGCTTTTTTGGCTGCTGCTGCTGCTGCACACGGCTGGCTCCTATTTAGCTGGTTGTCCACCAAGACTCCAAGATCCCCCTCCCAGTTCCTGCTATTGAGCCTGGTTTCCCCCAGTCTATATGGGTCCTTTTGGTTTTTTTTGCCTAAGTGTAGGACTTTCCTTTTCTCTACATTGAATTTCATTTTGTTAGAGAGGGCCCAGTGTTCTAATCTGTCGAGATCCCTCTGGACCTTGAGCCTATCATCTTCTTGGGCGTTAGCTATTCCTGCCAGCTTAGTATCATCTGCAAATGTGGTAAGTTCCCCTTCTATTCCCTCCTCTAAGTCGTTAATGAAGGTATGACACTCCCTAATGAGCAAAATGCCCCCCTTCCTTTCCCAAACCAAGAGCCAACTCTCTTCTCCCCTCCAGCTTTAATTAATTTAATGGCAGGACAACAATGCAACCCAAGAAGGAACCGTGGGGAGGGAAGCATCTGACTATGTCGTGCTGTGTGATGACCCAGGGCTGGGCATGAAAGCAACACAGCCGGAGTGAAGATTTAACTCCCTTTTATTGCTCCAACTTTCCCCCCCAAAGTTCCCACAGTTCCCAATAAGTCCAAGAGCAATGCTCCAAACACACACACACAGACACACAGACACACACACCCAACCACTAGTTCCTGGCTGCTGTGAGTCCAAACAGCGTTCAGGGAATTGGCTTCCCAGGAGCCGCTGGGGCTCACATGGAGCGGTCTTTTCTTTCTTTCTTTCTTTCCTTCCTTCCTTCCTTCCTTCCTTCCTTCCTTCCTTCCTTCCTTCCTTCCTTCCTTCCTTCCTTCCTTCCTTCCTTCCTTCCTTTCTTTCTTTCTTTCTTTCCTTCCTTCCTTCCTTCCTTTCTTTCCTTTCTTTCCTTCCTTCTTTCCTTCCTTCCTTTTTTTCTTTCTTTCCTTCCTTCCTTTCTTTCCTTCCTTCTTTCCTTCCTTCCTTCCTTCCTTCCTTCCTTCCTTCCTTCCTTCCTTCCTTCCTTCCTTTCCTTCCTTCCTTCCTTCCTTCCTTCCTTCCTTCCTTCCTTCCTTCCTTCCTTCTTTCCTTCCTTCCTTCCTTCCCTTCCTTTCCTTCTTTCCTTCCTTTCCTTCCTTCCTTCTTTCCTTCCTTCCTTCCTTCCTTCCTTCCTTTCTTTCCTTCCTTCCCTTCCTTCCTTCCTTCCCTTCCTTCCTTCCTTCCTTCCTTCCTTCTTTCCTTCCTTCCCTTCCTTCCTTCTTTCCTTCCTTCCTTCCTTTCTTTCTTTCTTTCTTTCCTTTCTTTCCTTTCTTTCCTTCCTTCCTTCCTTCCTTCCTTCCTTCCTTCCTTCCTTCCTTCCTTCCTTCCTTTCTTTCTTTCCTTTCTTTCCTTCCTTCTTTCCTTCCTTCCTTCCTTCCTTCCTTCCTTCCTTCCTTTCTCAGAGCAGAGATCTTTTTTCCCTTTAACATTTTCGCAAAATACAAAAAGGGACCCCCATTGAGGTACTTGGTGCTGAAAATGCCCTGCAGAATTTGGGTGTTAAAGGAGGGGAGAGGAATCGCTTTGCCCCAGGAGCCTCTGCTCCCCTTCTCCTCCTTCAGACCCTGCAAATATCCCACGCCAGGTGGAAACCTGTTGGCTCTGCTCCTGCGGGTGACCTCACCTCAGCCTTCTTCATGCTGGGAGACCCCCTGGCCGCCCTAGGCCCTGCAGCTTCCTCCCCCGGCCTTCTCCAAAGGCTAGTTGGGTGCCGATTCTGCCCAAAGGCTTTGGGGTGAGGGCAGTGGGGGAGGGGCTTGGTGGTCAGCTGGAAGAGCCACCGGCCCTGCAATGGTCAGGAAAGAGGGCCGGAGCCCGGTCAAGAAATGGCAATTGGGCCCCGGACACCCGTTGCTGCAGGACAGGAGTTAAGCTGATTTTGAAGAAATGCTGCAATAGAATCATTAAAGAAAGGATGCAAAATGAGGGACAGAATGAAACATGAATGGCAAAACTCAAAATAATTTTTATTTATTTTAAATAATTAAACAGAATTGTTAAAGTGACCTGCAGCGGCTTGTCCCGCGGTGGGAAGGCCGTGGCGAGTTGCCCCCTCCCCCCAGGAACTCCCTTGAGGGAGGGAGGGAGGAGCCCATCCAGCCATGCAGGGTCTCCCCTGTGGCTGCCCCAGGGAGAGCCTGGCCTTCCTGCCCTGGTCTGCCTGGCACAGTAGCCAGGACCTGCTGGTGCCAATGTGGAGGCTGGCGACAGCCCTGTCACTCCCCTGGCTGTTTTCCAGGGCCAGCCAGTCTGCCAGTGTCCTCTCCCTTTCCCCAGAGCCACAGGGCCCCGATCTCCCCCTGCCTCACCCACTTGGAGCCACCTCCCCCCCAGACAAAGACTGTCGTGTCCGAAAGGAAGGCTCTGAGGCAGTGACTATCAGTAACAGCTCTTTTTATTGAAGACGTGAACCGAACCGCAAAAGAGAAAAAGCCTCCGGCTTTTATACTCTTTTGCCGCGGCGGCCGCGGCCAATGGCAGCGATTCAAGTCTCCCGCTCATGGTTTCAGCCAATCGCGGGAGACTTTAATCGGGCCAATCGGCGCGGCTCGCCTGGTCAATTAGAAATCCCTGCGCCTTAGCCAATCAAGGCGCAGGGATTTCGAGCAGTCCATTTTTAGTACACAACACCCCTCCCCTCTTGGTAGGGTCTTTCACGTGGCGTAATCACGCAGGTAGGCGGGGCTACGTCGGGTCCTAGTTGACCTGCGCAGCTCATTCTTCTGTTGTAGCTCGGCCGGAGCGGTCATCTTTTTGGCTGCTTCTGGCTCTGTGGGTACCGGCTGGATGGTCGGGCCGGTGCTCTCGCCGTGGCTCCCGCCTGGGCCTACCGGGTCGGTTGAGTCACGGATTTTGCCGCTCCCGCTTGGCTTTTCCGAGTCGGTAGAGTTGGCTGGACGGCTCTTCTCCTGATGGGATTCGCGGAGGCAGCGATCTGGTGAGTCTTTACTTTTTTTCTGCGTTTCTTTTGTCGGGTCCTCCCTCCCCCCTTGGTTCGTGTCTTGGGGGTTGAGGTTAGTTATTGCCCGTGACCGGAGTTGGTCGATGTGTCGCTTCCAGGCTCGCCCATCGACGGTTTGGAGCCGGTACGACCGTGGGCCTGTGGTTTGTGTTATGATGGCTGGGATCCATAGGGGTTCCCCTGTCATATTTTTAGCGTAAACCCAGTCGCCTGGTTGAAAAGTCCGGTACCTGGAGCTTGAGTCCGGGGGTCGCTCCGGGTTATATGTGGGGTGTAGACGATCGAGTGGTGACCGCAGCTTTCTGCCCATCAGGAGCTCTGCAGGGCTTTTGTTTGTTGTGGTGTTAGGTGTGATGTGTTGTATGAAAAGCAGTTTATTAATTTTTTCGTTGATCTCCCCGTGGTCCATTTTCCGGAGGGTCTTTTTTGTAAATTGGACCATCCGTTCCGCCCTACCGTTCGCCGCCGGATGCGCCGGTGCTGTCAATGCGTGGCGGATACCTTTCTCAGCCAGGAAGCGTTCAAATTCGAGTGAGGTGAATTGGGGCCCGTTGTCTGAGACAACTACGTCTGGGAGGCCATGTGTCGAGAATAGTTTACAAAGTTCTTTAATGACAGCCTCCGTGGTGGTGGATTTCATGTCAGCCACCTCTAACCAGTTCGAGTATGCATCTACTGTGATCAAAAAAGTGTGTCCATTTGTGGGGCCAGCAAAATCTAAATGGATTCTGGACCAGGGTCCCCGTGGTATTTCCCAGTCCCGGGTGGGTGCTGCGGGTGGGCTGGACCTGGTTTCTTGGCACCGGTGGCACCTTGCAACCCATGTTTCAATTTGCTTATCCATCCCTGGCCACCAAGCGTAACTCCTGGCCAGGGCTTTTGTCCTGACGATGCCAGGATGCCCCTCATGTAACATTTCCAAAACTCTGCTTTGTAA
The DNA here is from genome assembly GCA_033807585.1 of Hydrophis major. NCBI lineage: Eukaryota > Metazoa > Chordata > Lepidosauria > Squamata > Elapidae > Hydrophis > Hydrophis major. The sequence goes on along the minus strand of CM066337.1, from coordinate 21,538,767 downwards.
TTTGCACGGAATTACCACCCGATCTCCCCACAGGATGCAACCCCTTAACAGAGACAGTTCAGTCTGGCGCTGCCGGAATTTCTTAAAAGTCTCGTCAATGTCCTTTTCCGGCCAACCTTTCTCTAACCAATGCAAGACTTTCGCCAATTGTCTGTCCCTACTGGTTTCCCTGGCAATATCGGATGCGGTTATGGGCAGGCTTTCTATGCTCAGGGTGTTAGTTGTAGGAGCGGGGTCAGGTTCCGAGTCCGGCAAGGGCGAGCGGCTCAAAGCGTCCGCGTGTGAAATTTTCTTTCCTGGCTTGTGGAACAGTTCGTAGTTGTAGGCTGCCAGGAATTCAGACCACCTAGTCATGCGTGGTGACAAGATGTTTGGTGTGGCCCGATCCCCAGCGAGGATGCCCAGCAGTGGCTTATGGTCGGTGACTATCTTGAATGGGCGGCCGTACAAGTACTCATGGAAACGCTTGACGGCGGCAACTATAGCCAAAGCTTCTTTGTCCAGCTGGCTATAGTTCCGTTCCGGTTTTGTTAGCGTTCTGGAAAAAAATGCAATAGGCGCTTCTCTCTGGTCTGGGAGGGTATGGCTGAGGACAGCGCCGACGCCGTAGGGCGATGCGTCGCAAGTGACAGCTAGGGGTAAAGTCTCACTGAACTGTATTAGAACGGCGTCGGAGGTGAGGAGGTCTTTGGTTCCCTGAAAGGCGGCCTGTTCTCGTTTCCCCCAAGTCCATGCTGCCCTCTTGTCTAGGAGTCTATGCAACGGTTCCGCCACCGTTGCCTTCTGAGGTAGGAAGACATTATAAAAATTTAGTAAACCTAGGAATGCTTGTAGTTCTGTTTTGGACCTCGGGGTGGGGGCTTCCTTGATGGCTTTAACCTTTTTAGCTGTAGGGTGGATGCCCTGTCTGTCTAGGAGGTAACCCAGAAATTCTATTTGCTGCGTACACAGTTGGCATTTTTCGCGTTTGACCTTAAGTCCTGTCTCTTTAAATTTTGTCAAGACTTGTCTTAAACGGTTCTCTAATTCGGCTTCGTTTGGCGCCGCGATTAACACGTCATCGAAATAGGGCACCACCCCCTTGATGCCCTGTAGTAAACGTTCCATTAGACTTTGAAAAATGCCTGGTGCCACGCTGACTCCGAATTGGAGTCTGTTGCACTTGAAGGCCCCCCGGTGTGTCACGATTGTTTGGGCTTCTGCCGTTTCTTCGTCCACAGGCAGTTGCTGGTATGCCTGGGCGAGGTCAAGCTTGGCAAAAATTTTTCCCCCTCCCAATGAGTGCAGTAAGTGTTGCACTATGGGCACTGGGTAGGCGCTTTGCTGTAGCGCGCTATTTAGGGTGGCCTTATAGTCCCCGCAAATCCTCACGGACCCGTCTGGCTTTACTGGGGTCACTATAGGGGTCTCCCATCTGGCGTGATCTATAGGTGTTAATACCCCTTGCTTGACGAGTTTGTTGATTTGTTCGTCAATTTTTGGTTTTAACGCAAAGGGTACCCTCCTAGATTTAAGTCGCTTGGGGGAAACCCATGGGTCTAAGTCAAAGGAAATAGGGGGCCCCTTATACTTGCCCAATCCTCCATCGAAGACCTCCTGGAACTCCTGGACTAACCGCTGTTCCCAGGCTTCCATGGAGACTTGGTTGACACCTGTCAATGCGATGTTCAGTGGGGCGAACCATTGCAGGCCAAGCAAGCTCGGGCGGTCACGATCGACTATCGTGAGTGGAAGCTGTTCGGTCCGGCCTTTGTAGGTTACGCTAAAGTTTTTGGTACCCACCACTGGCACGCGATTACCCTGATAGTCCCTTATGATGATTTTCTGGGCGGGTACATTTTCCTTCTGCAGGGTGGGCACTAGTTTTTTTATTTCGCGCCATGCAATCATGGAAAGGTAGGACCCGGAGTCCACTTCCATCTTGCAAGGCCGACCTTCGATGTAGACTTCAACGTATATCTTTCTGGCGCCGTCGGAGATGGCATGGCCGATTGTCACCGTCTGGTGGGTTTCTTCTTTCCGCCGACCGTCGCCGCTTCTCTGGGATCTTTGCTTCTGGTCCCATCTGCCTGCTGGCTGGCGCTCTCTGGTTCTTGGCGGGCTCTCTCTCCTTCTATCCTGCTGCTCCCATTTTGGCGGGCTGCGTGTCTTCTTTTGGCGGCAAACTCGGGCGATGTGGCCCCTTCGGTCACAATGCCTGCAGACCGCGTCAAAGAAACGGCATTCGGACCTGGGGTGGTCGCCGCCGCACCCTGCGCAGTTGGTCCTCGACCTACGACTGTTTTGGCTTCGCTGGTTTCCGCGACCCGCCTGCATGCGATGTGTGTCCTCCTCATCGTCTGAAATGCTGGAGGCTGACTGGTAACCGCCGTAGTGTGCGGCCGCTTCGATTCTTGCATCGGCCGACCTTGCGGGGTTGTTGTTGTTTGCGCCTTTTGCCTCGGCTCTCCGCATGGTGTCTGCTGACGTGCGGGTTGCTTCTGCGGCCGCGGCTGCGGTGATGGCATCGGCGAGGCTGATGTCGCCTTTGGCCATAAGTCGGCTCTGGAGTGTCGGATCCCAAAGTCCTAGCACGAAACGGTCTCTTATGAGACTGTTCAATCCCTCAAACTCACAGAGCCCGCCTAGGCGCCTTAATTCAGCGACAAAGTCGCTCAGTTTCTCGTCCGGTTTTTGACATCTCCGGTAGAATTCGTTCCGCCGAATTAGGATGGGGACCTCGGGAGCATAATGGCGCTTTAGTATGGGTTCGAGGACGTCCCAATCCATGGCAGTCGCGTCTGCCGGTTTGGCCAATGCCTTGGCCATCTGGAAAACCTCTGGTCCACAATGCGTCAGGAACACGGCGCGTTTTAGCGGGCCCGGGGCGTCCTTCATGCCGGCACACTCTAAATACATCCGGAATCTGTCTGAGTAGGACTCCCAGTCCTCGGCGGCGGGGTTGAAGGGGGCGGGCGGTGCTATTTTCGCCATTTCGTTGTCGCAAGTTCGTCTGTGGACACGGGGTTCGGTTCAGGGGCGAGATCCCACCCTCGTCGCCAGTGTCGTGTCCGAAAGGAAGGCTCTGAGGCAGTGACTATCAGTAACAGCTCTTTTTATTGAAGACGTGAACCGAACCGCAAAAGAGAAAAAGCCTCCGGCTTTTATACTCTTTTGCCGCGGCGGCCGCGGCCAATGGCAGCGATTCAAGTCTCCCGCTCATGGTTTCAGCCAATCGCGGGAGACTTTAATCGGGCCAATCGGCGCGGCTCGCCTGGTCAATTAGAAATCCCTGCGCCTTAGCCAATCAAGGCGCAGGGATTTCGAGCAGTCCATTTTTAGTACACAACAAAGACCATGGGGGGGGGGGAGCTGCTTCCTCTGAGCCCGTGACCATTTTCCGCTGGGGACCACTAGGGGCTGCGCAGAGTCCCCAGCAGGGGCAGCTCTCCGAACTGCCTCCTTGGGCGCCATCGTTCCAGCGGGTCTCCTTGCACCGAAGCTGCCTCGATTGAAGCCCATGGAGACCCCAGGAGACGCTGGACCAGTTGTGCTCAGCTAAACTCAGCCGTTTCTTGTGGGGAAAACCGGGAGAATCAGGGGGCAAGTCAGGGCCAGCACTCCAAAGCCCCCTGGCTCAGCCCAGGATGGAGAGAGGGGCCTGGCTGCCCACTTGCCTCCTGCCAAAGAACAGCCAGTCTTTGACCTGTGCCCCCTTGCCCCCCTCCCAGAGCAGAAACTCAGCCCCTCCGAAAGCCCCCCCCCCGGTGAGCTTTCTATGGGAGAGAAAATGGGGCTGGTTCCCTTATCACGGCTCTCTTCCGGCTCCACAAGGAGAGCAGGAGGCTGAGAAGGTTGAGCCACCATTTCTTGAACAAGCCACAGCACCATAAAAAGACGCCTGGACCGGATGTGCCAGAAGCCCATTATGGCTTAAGCGATAGGAGGGAACAGCCGGATGTCCCTCACAGCCACTTCAGAAGGAGCCCAACTCAGGGCCACCCAGGCTCCTTCCCTGACAAGGGGGCCTGCGGGGGGTCCCTGCCGGAGCCCCTTCCTCCTCTGGCCCAGGCAAGAGAGCCGGCCGCTCCCTGCTCTGAAGGAGCCTGGGCCTCACAGCCTTCCCACTCAGCTGGCGGCAAGGGCTGCCCGTCGGGCCTTCAGAGGTCCTCAGGAGGGGCCTTGAGCCCGGGCCCAGGGCCACCTCTGCTGTGTCAGAGGGCAGCAGCCTGCCCTCTCTCTGGGGGCGAGCAGAAGACACGGAGCCCTGGAAGGAGCCGGTGATGAGGGAGGGCAGCTGCTTCCCTCGCCCGGTTGCCCTGCAGCACCTGCCTTGCCAGCCCCCAGCGAAGAGGCGGTAGATGATGGGGTCCAGGCAGGCGTTGAGCAAGCCAAAGAGGAAGAGGATGTGTGCCAGCGAGGGGCTCACTGCCCTCTCCATGCCCGCTGGCCAGAACCAGTACCACAGGCCCAGCAGGTAGTAAGGGGTCCAGCAAAGCACGAAGGAGCCGACGATGGCCAGGCTGAGGTGCAGCAGGCGGAGACGCGCCCTGGGGATGGGGTTGCGCGAGCGGCGCAGGGGCATCTCTTGGGCAGACCCTGAAAGAGAGAAGGCAGCCTGGTCAGCCTGGGGGACTCCTCAGCTTCTCCTTGCGCCCAGGGTCTGGTACGTTCACTGCTTAATGCAGATTTCTCCTAAAACGCTTGTTTTGTGCCTGTCCGTAATGAATAGACATTTCTTCTTGTATTTCCGGAAATACCAGAAGTGACAAAATGGGCCCATTTTTCGGCCTCCAAAGGCTGCAGAGGCTTCCCTCGAGCCTCTAGGAGGCTGAAAAAGACCTCAAACGGGCCGAAAATCATCTGGGAGGTAGATTTGCACAGTGCAGGTAAGGGGGTGGCGGGGGGGGATTGCGCACACATGCATGGGGGTGTGGTGGGGGCGTACATTGCCTTCTGGGTGCTGGCATGCATGTAATTTTTGGCACAGGGCCCCAAAAGGCCTAGCTCCCACTGCCCTAGGCTAAATCTGCAGAAGAAGGAGTCCATTCTAGTTTGAAAGGCATGAGTGAACTCCCAGGTGAAGGGAAGCAATGGTGCTGCCCCACTGCCCTCCCGCCACCCGCCCCCCGCCCGGCCAAACTCACAGTGGTTGCAGGAGCTGACGTGCCGTGAAATCTCCAAGAGGACCCGGGTGTAGCAAGCACTCATGACCAGCAGCGGGAGCAGGAAAAGGCCCAGGAAGCCGAACATGTTGTAGGCCACCTCATGCCAGTGCTGGGCGAAGGAGCCTTGGGTGGTGCACTGGGTGAAGTTCTGGGGGGAGCGGATGGTGACCGTGTGGAACAGGAACAGCTGCAGGGCCAATGGCAGGAATTGGGGTGGGGGCGGAGAGAAGGGTTTGGAGCAGAGCCTGATTCTGTGCAAGCCCTCCCCCGAGGCCACGGGCCCCTAGCCCAGGGAGGGGGAGCCTCCTTGCCAGGGCGAGCCAAGTCGGGTACCTGTGGAGTGGAGAGGCTGGCGCTCATCAACCAGGCCGCGTAGAGCAAGACCTGGTTCCTGCGCCAGGCCCGGGCAGCAGCCAGGGGCTGCAAGATGGCCGCCTGGCAGTCCAAGCTGATCAGAGTGGTGACAAAGGCCGAGGCGTACATGGCCAGCAGCTTCAGGAACATGAGAAGCCGGCAGGCCACGTCCCCAGCCTGCCACTGCAGCGTGATGTTCCAGGCTGCGTCCAGGGGCATCACCACCAAGGCCACCAGCAGGTCGGCCACTGCCAGGTGCAGGAGCAGCTGGCGTGCGTGGGAGCCCTTGGCTGCTGGCCTGCTGCTGCTCCAGCTGCTCCACAGCAGGGCCAGGTTGCAGGAGGCCGAGATCACGCAGAGCAGCAGCGTGAGCCCCACTCGAACCTGAGCGGCAGCCGAGAAGACAGGCAGCACCACCACCGGCTCCTCCGGGCCTTTGGAAGAGGAACCCCTCCCCCAGAGCCCGCTCCTGTTGTACTCCATGGCGGGGGGGGGGTGTGAATCTGCCTCCCTGGGTGGGAGAGAAGGGAGGCAAGGCGGGTCATTGGAGGCAGTGCAGCTCCCCAGCAGTGGCAACCTCCCCTCCCTCCGCTGCCCTCCACGGGGTCTCAGCAGCCTACCTGCTCTCTGCCTCACCAGCCTTCTCTGCCTCACCAGCCCTGGGAAAGCAGCCTGAGGGGGCCTGCCGACAGTCAGGGCTGGTCACTCTGAGAGACGCCCTTGGACAGACAGACGTCCCTCGGATTCTGCCCAGGGTCACGTCTGCTCAGCCTCACCCCAGAAGGCAGCCAGGTGGCTCTTGTCAGAACTGGGGGGGCGGGTGGATCTTCACACCTGGCCCTAAGCCCCTTCAGCAGCCTGTTGTGCAACCAGGGAAACGGGCCCAGAGGCTTGTTCCACGAAAGACAGCTAGCCCAGAGGCCAATGTCTTTGGACCCAGGAGGGTCAAAATCCAAGTGATTTAAATAAATGAGAATGGCTGTGGGGCAGCGGGTTGGATGGCGAGGCTGCAGCCTCTTCCTGGAGGTGCCTGGGGAAAGTGGCCGAGTCCCCCCAGGGCTTGGGGTCCTCTGTGTTTATGGGGGGAGGGAGCTGAGGGTCAGTTTGGAGCAGCTTCTAGGTCCCCTGTGCTGCTGCTGCTATGGGGAAGGTGCTCCCAGCCCACCCCAGCAACTCCTAATCCTTTGCCTCAAGGCTGTTTGTGGTCCAAGGCAGAGAACGGGGCTCCCCCCTCCGCCCTATCCCTCGCCGCCTTCTTCCACGGTGTCTGGACCTTGTTTTCGAGGGTCAAAGGTTTTCTCAGCAAACACCACGACATTCAGCTCCAACTTCTTAAAAAGCATTTATTTCACCCCATTGGTCTCCATCATAATAACAATAACAAATACCATCAGACTCGTCAAAGCCTCGCAAAGCGTCCCGAAGGCTCCGAGAGAACGACGAGCAGCCGCGCAAGGGCCGGAAAGAGCCGCGCGGGCCTCGCGCTGGACCAAGCGGGGCAGGAGCCGCCACCAGGGGGCGCCTGCTCCTCCCGGCGCGCCGACCTCTGCGGGGAGCGCGGCCGCCTAACGGCCGGAGGGGCGTCCGGGAACCCGCTCAGCCGGGGGCCGCTCTCTGTCCTCGCCCGGCCGGGCCGCCCCGCGCAGTGCGAGCGGGCCGCCGCTTCCCGTGAGCTGCTCGGGGCCTGCTCGGAAGCCCGTTCCGGCTCGGGGTCCCTCGGGTGGCCGCTGCCAGTCGGCCCAGAGAGCGCGCCGCTCCGTCCGGCGGGCGCGGAGCGCCTCTTCTGCTGCTGCCGCTGCTGGCGAGCGGGGCTGGGTCAGTCCCGGCCGGGAGCCGCCAGCGGGAAGAAGTCCTCCAGGAAGGAGAGCAGCTCGTCGGGGAGACTCTGCAGGGAGAGACGGGAGCCGGTGAGCCACCCGCCGCGCCACCATCCCGCGCGGGAGGGCCGGGCGGGCGGGCCGGGGACCTACCTGGCAGGCGGGCGACGGGGGCGCGACGGGCGGCTCGGCCGGGAGGAGCGCGGCGCCGGGTCTGCAACTCGGGCAGGCGGGAGCGGCGCGCCAGGACTCCGCCTGCGGCTGGGCGGGCGGCGGGGAGGGCAGGCGGGGCGGCGGCGGCCGCGACTCCTGCCCGAGCAGCTCGGAGAGGTGGCCGATGTAGCGGATGGCGAGGCGGAGCGTCTCGATCTTGGTCAGGCTCTGTCCGGCGGGCGCCAGCGAGGCGGGCAGGTAGCGGCGCAGCGCGTGCAGGGCCTGGGCCAGGCGCCTCATGCGGAGCTTCTCGCGCTGGCTGGCGCTCTGGCGTTGCCCGCCGCCCAGCCGCGCCCGCCCACCCGCCCGCCAGGCCCGCCCGCCCGCCGAGGAGCCGCACGAGTCCGGGGAGGAGGCCGGCGAGGCGCTGCTGGAGCCCGGGCACAGGCAGCCGGAGGGCCTGGGTAGGAAAGCGAGGCCGAGGTCCGGAGAGGCGCAGTCGTCGCGGGTGCTGCGGGCCATGGCTGAAGCGCTCGGGAGGGACGGGCCGCGCGGGCAGCGCTTTATGCCGCCCAGGTGTGAAGTTGGCACCTCGGCCGGGCTTCGCACTTCGCAGCGCGGCGGGGGCGGCCAGCCGTGGGAAAGCGCGGCAGGGGCTGCGGGAGCCCCCCCGAGGCAGCTGCCCACCCCACCCCCGCTTGCCCAGGCCGGGGAGCGTTGCCTGCGGGGCCCTGGCAGCTCCCCACGGAGGGGCCGTCCTCGGATTCCCAGGGCCCAGGAGCCGGGCATGCCCTCCGGAGTGAGTGGGGCAGAAGCCGCCCCTTTCCTCCCTGGCCTGTCGCTGCTGCTCCACGAAGCCCAGCCGGGTCCTGAGACAAAGTGCAGCAGCCATTGTGCTGGGGGGGGCTCTTTTTATGGGACACAGCCCACCCCCCACTTGCTCTGTGCCAAGGACAAGTGAAGGCCCCGAGTCCTGAAGGCCAAGGGAAGCCCCAGGTCTTCCTGCTGCTGTTGTGTGAGACCAAGGAAAGTGAGGGTCACAGAGAGCGCCGGAGACAGGATTGTCGTGTTTGGAAATGACAAAGCAAAGAGGTCTGTTATAAAAGGGGGGTCCCCCCCCCTTTGTATTTCAAATGCTTCTGCAGGGGGGGGTCCTACGTTTTCTATGTTGTAAAAATAACCCATATGGGCGGTCTCTTCCTTGGTGCATTGGATAAGAGGAAGCCTCCACCTATTTGCTACCTTCTTACATTCCCAGCGGTTCTGAGCTAGCGGAGAGTTGCCTGGTCAGTCATGGGTCTCCTCTGAGGGATCAGAAGCTTTCAGAGGCTGCTGCTGAGTGTGTGAGACTCCGAAGAGGCCTCCTTGAAATCTCACCCAACCCAGGCTGGGCTCACGGGGCAGGGGAGGGGGGCACAGCTCAGGGGCTTTGAAGGGGCTGCCCTGCCTGAGGGGGGATGATGAGATTTGCTCCTGCGAGGGAGGGCGGATGGCAGGCAGTCTCCGCAGAAGAATCCCGGGTGGACTTGCCTGCCCTTGGGGCTCCTGGAGGCGGCTGCCACCCGCCAGCCCTCCCTTCCCACCTGGCCTGTCCCAGGAGCTGCAGACCTGAGATGAGGTCTCCGCAGCAGGCGCTCCGTGTTTAGACAAGGGTGGGCCTTTTTTACACCCGGCCCTGGGAACTCTGCCCCTCCGCACCTTTCCCAGCCTTGGGGAAGAGCCGCCATTGCCAGGAAAGGGACAGGCAGCCACTTCCCACCAATTGAGCCCTTCCGACTGCAGAGGTGAGAAGCGCTTTGCCACAGCGTCCCTTCCTGGGGGTGGGCCTGGAAGGGCAGGGAGAGCAGGGGGGCAGCCTGTGCCAGCTTCCTTCAGGGCAGAAGGGGGCCTGGGCCTGCCAGGGAGGGCAGGGAGCAAGATTGGAGGACCTCGTTCTGCCCCATGGACTTTGGAGGGAGCGTGGAGGCCGAGGGGCTGCTCTGGCCCTCCTGAGATCTGGCCCTTTTCATTCTGGGGGAGAGAAGGGGGAGCCACTCTTGTCCCTGGATTAGGAAGCAAACGGAGAAGGGGAGTTGCCAGAGGAATGATGGGGGCAGGATGAGTCAGAGGGTGCCCTGGCCTTCTTTTTTCCCTTCGTGGGGAGAGAAAGGCAGGGATCCCCCTTTGCACAGGCCCTCTGGGCGGAGGAGGAGGAGGCTGCCTGACACAGTCAAGGAATTGGAGCAGGGAACCCACCGAGGGAGCTTGGCCGGGTCAAGGAAGAGGGCAGGGGACTCTCTGGGAAAAGGGGAGAGCCAACGCCAGGCTGCGAGTCAGCGAGAGCCAGGAGGGCCAAAGCCCTGAGCCCACCTGCAGACCCTGCCCAGGGAGCCCCGGCTGACAGTCCAGACCAGCAGGAGAGGGCCGGGGGGAGGGGATGGAGGAGAGCTGGAGCTGCGCTGTGGGGCCAGTGGGGGAGGCAGGCGGGGGGGGGGCTGCCAGGATCCCTGGGTCTCCCGGGAAACCTTGGTGGGGCTTCCACTGACCTCCTGGGACACATTGGGGAGAGTTTCTCACCTGAGGGACAGAGATGAAGGAGAAAACCTCTTGGTGAAAGAGAGGCCAAGCAAAGGCAACAGACAAGCTGAAAGGAGAAAGTATTATGAAACACCCCCCCCCCCCCCCAAAAAAAAATCAGTCCCTCTATTCTGGTCTCCAGTGGTGCCTGTGGCTAATGAAAGACGCCCCCCAGTGGATGAAAAAAAGGCTAATTGGTGAAGGGGATGAATTGCAGGAGGATCCAACTATAAAGGCCCAGGACCCCCCCCCCCCCCCAGGCAAATGGAGGGGCAAAGGCTCCCAAGCCTTGGGAGGATGGGGGGGGCAGGGGGAGAGAGGCCCCTCCCAGAGGGTCTCCATTGAGCAGGGCCTTTCTTCAGTTTCCCACACGGCATTTCTGGCTGCTGAATCCATCCTAGTCCACCTGGCCTGGGGCTGGGGGGCAACTCGGGAGGGGCTGCTCCAGGGCAGCTGATCCCAGGAAGGCCAGCCAGAGCATTAGCAGCTCTCAGGGCTGTGTGAATGGCTGCCTGCACACTTCCCAAGCCCGGAGTGACGACCATTAAGGCTCCGGGTGGCGAAAGTCACACCTTTGCAAATGGGGCTCTCTTTCCCACTCCCCTCGGCTGGGAGCCTTTGACCCCGTGCCCAGCCCTGCTGGGGGCTGCTTCCCATCAGGCACTTCCAGCTTCCATGGGTGGGGCAAGATTGCTTTGGGTTCCTCCCCCCTGGCACCTCCCAGCTGCAGCCTCCACCCAACCCAGCCAGGCCAAGTGGACCTGCCCCAGGGCAGCTGCTGGGCCTGGCTGCCCAGGCGAAGGCTGGCACTCTGGCCCTGCCCTTGCTCCCTCTCAGAGCTGCTGGGCCTCGTGGGAGAAACCGACTGCCTGCCAGAGGCCCAGAAAAAAACAGAGGCGGTGCAGAGCACAGGCAGCTCGGAAGGCCCCAGGTCAAAGGCCGGTTGCTTTCCCCACCTCTGGCCCTCCAGCTCCTGCATGCCTGCCCGCTGACTTCTCTGCGGTCCCTGGGCATGTGTGGAGAGATGGCCTCCCAGGGAACGATCAGAATTGGAATCAACATCTATGGAGATTCTCAGTCATCCAGGTGATGGTTGTCTCAGGTGCCGTTTTCAAAAGGCAACTGGGGTGTTTTCTTCTTTCAAGGAAAAACATGGTCCAGTTGCCTTTGAAAAACGCTCCTTTGGGATGAGAATTGGTAGGGACCTTGAAGATGATGCAGTCCACCCTCCTTCCTGGGGCAGGAATCCCACCTACCATTCTGGACAAATGGCTGCCCCAGCACCAGGAGGCAGGTTCTCCATTACTTTGTAACGCTGACATTTCTATGTCACCTCCTGACACATTTAAAGCTTTTCCAGAGGTCCTCTTGACCTGGGTGGCATTGAGACAAGATTCAACGGATAAAGCCAGCTGTGGAGCTAGCCTACCTGCCACCTGCCAAGACACCTGCCTTCCTGTTTCAGGTACACCCAGGCCCTCGGATGGGAGGAATGGAGCTTGGCTTGCAAAAGTCCTATTGGGCTGTCTTTTTGGTGCCTCAAGAGCAAAGGCAGCTCTCTCTCTCTTTCTCTCTGTTTTATTGCTTTTTAACTAATGATGGAGCAGTACATACGTTGTTCAAAACAGGAAGGGAAAAGGGTGGCATGAAGTGGCTGCGTTGTGGGCAGCACCTGCTGTCGCACCTGCCAAGGACAGCCATGAGGCTTCCCCCTCCTCACGTGGGGCGGCTGCTTCCCCCCTTCCAGCCATGCCGGGCACTGAAGAGGGAGTCAACAGAAGCAACCCAATCTCATCTCAGGGCTGGCCACCGCTCTGCCCTGCCCTGCCCGAGTGAGCTTGCTTAATAAAGGGGCTGCCAAGGCTGCGGTTTTTCCTACAAGGTTGTGCTGTGACATTTTAATGTCTGTGCTTGTGAGATGGAGAGAGAGGAAGCGAAATCCTGAACAGGCTGTGCTTTGGGGCATGGAAGAACGATTCAAATAGTAGGATAAATGTAAGGGCAGGCAGCTTCCGCTGGAAGAACATGTTGGCTTCAGGAGACCAAACTTTGCATCTACCACAAATAATATTGTATAAAAATAGACTCTTCGATGGAGACCCGTTGTTGGAGTCCAGCTTTCATCCTTTTCTTCCCAAAGATTATAGAAATTTGGGCCTTCTGCTCAGCCAGCCCACTCCCAGCGGCCTCTGCAGCCTTGCATTCTTTTCGCAAGAACAGTGAAACCGTTGTGGTTGTGTGTTCTGACTTGGGTAGTGCAACGTTACAATGCAGGTAGAGAAAGGGCGGCCCTCCTGGCCTGCAGCCGGAGCCCGGCCAAGTGATGCGGCCCCAGCAGATCGGGCCCTGCGATGAAAGGGAGGGAGCTTCAGGTGCTGCAATCACCTTGATGTCCCACATAGTTAAGGCAGTTCCCTGTTTCCCAGGTCCCCACGGGGGGGGGGGGGCTGTTCCAGCATCTCCACCAGCACCTGCCCCCCCCCCCAGCTTCATCTCAATCTAAATTCTTCCTCTTTTTCAGCTTGTTCTTTGGAACAAGATGGGGGACAATAAAACAGGAATTGGCCAATAGAAACTGACCTTCCCAGCCCAGCAGAGCAACTTAGAACCATAGGGCAGGAAGGGTCCTTAGAGGTCTTCTAGTCCATTCCCCTGCTTAAGGCCAGTCAAAGGGTCGTCTGGTCTCCTGAAATCCTTCAGTGACGGAGCACTCACAACTTTGGGAGGCAGGCTATTGCGCTGATCTCCCTGTGGGAAGTTTATTCCTTCTAGGTTGGCTCTGTCCACTCGCTCCTTGTCCTGCCCCCTGGTGCTTTTGAGAATAAGTCAATCAGCTCCTCCCTGTGACGGGAAAACCGTTACCCTGCGTACCTAACTCCCTCAACCGTTCATCCTAGGATTCAGCCTCCTGACCCCAATCTTCTTGGTGGCTTTCCTTGGTGAGACCCCGGCTGCCAGATTGCATTCACTGTTGGCCACCAGGCTATTTAAAAAAGGGCTGAAACTCTTGATCTCGAGTGCAGAGAAGCGCAGCAAAGGCGATTAGGGGTTGAGGGTCAACCCCACAGCCAGGATCACTCTTCTTCATAAACGTAAGGGGGGGTCTTGGTTAGAACCAGACATGTTTGGAGACATGAGAGAAGCAGAAGGCGGCTGCTTTGGGTCTGACGGGTGGTGGGCTCTGGGAAGGGACCTCAGGAGGCTATCTAGTCCAACTATCCAGCCAAGGCAGGAGCCCTTATATCAGGGGTGTCCAACCTTTCACCTTCCCTGGGCCACATTAGAAGATGAAAATTTGGTTTGGGCTGCACATATAATAAATTATTATAAAATAATTATATTATAAAATTATATAATAAATTATTTTTATTATTTATTATTTATTATAAATTATTTTTATTAATTTTCTGGCCAAATTTTGTGGGGTGGGGGAGATGGCGGCGGCGGCGGGGGCAGAAACGGGAGCGGTGGCGGGGGGCAGAAGCGGCAGTGGCGGGGGGGTAGAAACGGCAGCAGCGGGGCAGAAGTGGCAGCAGTGGCAGAAGTGGCGGTGGCGGCAGATTATTTATTTTTTACTAATTTTCCGTCCAAATTTTGCGGGGGGGGGGGAAGAAAGCTCACCCGCCTCGTGCCTACCTCTCCTGCAAATGCGGCAGGGGCAGAAGCGGTGGCGGCGGCAACAGAAGGAGGTGGCGGGGTGGGACTTTTGGGCTGCGGCTTCCCACCTTCCCAACAGAAGTTGCTCGCCTCGCCCCACCTCGCGCCTGCCTCTCTTCCTCCTCCTCCTCGTGGATCTTTCATGAAGGTTGGGGTGGGCGTTGGGCCGCATTACGAGGCCCGTGGACCGCGGGTTGGACAAGCCTGCCTTACATCATCCTGGAGAAATGATGGTCCAATCTTTCCTTGAACGCTTCCCACAATGGAACACCTGTAACTGCCGATGGCCGGCTTTTCCAGGGATCCCTTGTCCACTCTGTCAGGAAATTCCTCTTTATTTCCAGGTAGGACCTTCCTTCGTTAGGCTTCCATCTGTTACTTCCTGCACTGCCTTCAGGTGCTTGAGAGAATAAGCCAAGGCCTTCTCTGTGACAGCCCCTCAGGTACTGGAAGACTCCTATGACGTCATGCCTAATCCTTCTGTTTGCTAGGCTGGGCGTTTCCCATTCCCTTGGCCATCCCTCCTACGCTTCAGCCTCTTCCAGATCCTTTCTCCTCCCATTATTACCTTCGCTGGTGGACCAGGAGGGCCACTGCTCTAGAACAGGCCCTCCTCAGCCCCTCCCTGCTGGATCAGCTCCTCTGAATTCAACTGGCTTTTGTTACAGCCCTCCCCCCCCATAATTTGTTATTATAATTTGTTATTATAGTCCTTCCAGTCTCCCCCCCCCCCCAAAGCTGCTCAACCCATGAACATGGAGGCTAGCCGGCTGTTGGGAGAGGTGCTCCTTGTGCAGCCAAGGACGTGTGGCCCACAGAATGCTGGTGCAGGAGTCCTGTGCCAGCCCTTGCTCCATTGTTAATGCCCACGGCAGACGCAGAGCGTTGCATCAAGATGTTTGCCATCACAAAATCTGCCAAGGCCTGGCACCCGGTCACACCCCTTCTCCAGCAGTCACCTCCACACTCCATTCAAGAGACTCTTTAATTTACACTGTTGGGGTCACAGAGTTACAGAGGGGCCTTGGCACGGCCACAGAGAATCCCAGCCCACCTGCCCCTCGGCTCTCAGGAGCCTCTGAGGTGCCACATCCCAGGCGCTGGTCCTCTGGCTGGAACCCCCGACCCACAGCAACAGCACCGGCTGGTTCCCCCTACAAGTTGTCCTGGAACCACTGAAGGACGAGGGGCTTGTTCTCTTCCACCCATTTGATGTTGGCCTTTGTCCTCTCCAGGGCCTGCTCAAGCGCCCGGGTGGCAGAGCCGAAGCCCACATCCGCGTTGTCTGCCTTGAACTGCTCCAGCTGTCAGCCAGTCAGGACGGGAAGAAGAAGGAGGAGGA
The DNA here is from genome assembly GCA_033807585.1 of Hydrophis major. Classification (NCBI taxonomy): domain Eukaryota; kingdom Metazoa; phylum Chordata; class Lepidosauria; order Squamata; family Elapidae; genus Hydrophis; species Hydrophis major. The sequence goes on along the minus strand of CM066337.1, from coordinate 21,523,741 downwards.
GCATTTTCCCCAACCATCCCTGCTTGCCGATTCGCAGATTTTCTGGGGCTGGGTCAGATCTGGGCCCCCTCCCCCCCCCAAGTGTTCAAAGGGCCTCCCAATCCCATTCTCCCTTCTGCCCTCAGATGGGGCAGGAAGAAGCACTTCTGGCCGCCCAGCAGCCATTTTGAAAAACCCCGGCCAGGTAAACGGAGCCGTTCCAGTTGCTGGCCAGAGAGGCAGCGCCACCTTTAGGAGATGCCTTGGCCTGGTTCTCCAGTGCTTTGCTTCACTGGGCAGATCCATAAAACGAGGACTCGGCTGCTCCTAAAAGGTGGCTGTGGTTCTTTGCAAGGCTCCCGCATAAGCCCATCCCCCGTACCCCAAGCAGCCTCACCTGCTTAAGTTCAAATGGAGATGCAAACCGCTTGGTCACCGACTGGATGAGGCTGGAGAAGGAGAAGGAGCTTCCCCCAAATCTAGGACAGGAGATGGGTGGTTGAGTGGCTGGCCTCCTGTCACCCAGCCCTGGGGGAGGAGGGGGCACACTCACTGCTGGAAGAGGGTCCTCCAGTTCATGCGCACAAAATCCCAGACCATTGGCTGCCCCACCACATTGCTGGCGATGCTGTTGATGGTGGATGTGGCATCCTGGCGGCGGATCAGGGAGGAGTTCAGGGTGTACTGAAGGTACCTGCAAGGGATCAATGGGGGCTCCAGGAATGTGCCCCCCTTGTGCAAAGACCCACAGCCTGGGCTTCCTTCCTTCTCATGCAAGGGTACGAGTGTTGGACAAGGATCTTCCGATATAGGAAAACCATCCCTGAGAGGTAGCCTCTTCCCCAAAACTCTCCCGAGATGGAGAAGGCCCACCTCTCAAGGGAGACTGGACTCCCCTTCACCTGAAATCACCCACCTGCCCTTGTTTGAGAGTCAGGGGTCATCTGTGGGGTGCCTGAACTGCGCCCTGGTGCTAAAAGAAATCCCGGCCATCTCCCCCACTCGTCTCTGGAAATCGGAGGGAGCCCCGTGGGCTGCCACCCCCAGCGCCCTGGCAGAGATGGGCTCACCTCTGAAGGATCCAGGGCACCTGGCTGCAGGTCAGGGCCGAGCGCAGCCTGTCAGCCTCGGAGATCACCTGGGCCTGGCGAAACATGGTCCAGGCGAAGTCCCAGGTCTCCTGGCCGCCGGTTCGGATGGCGCTGCAGTAGATGGCGGAGCGCAGATTGGGCGGGATCCTGGAAGCGAGACGGTCACTGAGAGGCCCCACGGGCAGCGCAGGAGCAGAGGGGAGAGGCGGGGGCAGGGGTTTGACTGGGAAGGAGGCCTAGCACGTCTGAAGGGCTGCCTGGGGAAAACGGGGCGAGGTTTTGGACGATGGGCAGGGTGGGAGGATCCCTGCCACTAACTGCCCCCAAGGGGGCTGCAACTGAGGAGGGTTCCTTTGGTCCCAAAGAGCAGGTGGCCGCCAGCAGAAACCAGCCCCCTCCCCGCACTGCAAAAAGCAGTTTGCTGGACGGGGTGTGTGTGTGTGTTTGTCCTCCTGCCCAAGAAAACTCAGTGGCCGATGCCTTTGAAGACCAGTTTGCCCTCCTGGCAAAGACAGGCGAGGGAGGGAGGATTTGCTGGGCCTTCCTGCCGCCCCCCCCCCCCCCAAATCCACTCCAGCCTGGAAATTAAAAAAAAAACTTCAGCTCAGCCGGAGCCCAGGAGTGATGCTTTCCTGGTGATGGTATTTCAGTGGCATTTTCTTTGGCTACCAAGAGAACAAACTTTCCGGGGGGGGGGGGGGTGTTGACTCTTCAGTAGCCCTGAAAGAGCCAAACCCCAAAGATGCGGAGCAGGGGCTGCACTCTGGCCCAGGAAAACAGGCTGAAAAACCCGACCCACCTCGTCTCCTGGCACCTTTCCCTGCACAGTTCCCTGTGGAAAGGCCCCTCCAGCCCTGCCTCCCCACCACCAAGGAGCACCTCCAAAGGCTGCCTGGGCTGCGGGGGCAGGAAAGAGGGAGGAGGGCATTGGACTGGAGCCCCTTGCAGCCCCAGGGAGGCGGGCATCGGGGAGGGGAGGGGAGAGCTGGGGGGGGCAGCCATGGCAGTGCAGTGGATGCCTGGTCCCCTTCGCAGAGGGTTGCTGCCATGCTGGGGCATCGCTGCCCTCAGAAACCCTCCGGCCCCAGGATGATGGGAGGACATCCACCCCCTGCCTCGTTCCTGTCAGGGCAGCTGGGGGGGGGGCAGGAACCCCTTTTCCTTAGGCCTCTGTGAGGGGGGAGGGACATCCGTGGGGCTGAGAGGAGGGGCCTCTGCGCCCTTTTATTTGGGCACGAAAGGTGGGCTGCCTTCTTTAGCAGAGAGCCCTTCCCCCTCCTTCATCTGCTGTGAATGGGGGGAGGGTCCCTGAGGGCTCATGGCGAAGGCAGAGGACACGAGGGGAGAAGAGAGGCGAGGCCCGAAAAGTAGGGTGGGCGCCTTTGCTCTGGCCCAGCACCTGAGGGGAAGAGGTGGCCAGACGCCCCTCATCCAGTCGTCCAGCCCAGGGAAGTGGAGCTGGGAAAGCTCGGGCCGTTGCCTGCTCCCCAACACTGAGCAGGAGGGACCAGCCTTGCAGGGGAGAAGATGGTGGCCTGCCCAGAAAGCAGCTACGCTCTCCTGCTGGTGCCCCCTCGCCCCCAGGCCCTCTCTCACTTGTTGTCAATGGGGTTGGCTCTCAAGGTCTCAAACCAGGAGGAGGCCAATTTGTTGCACTCGGAGACGCCATTGGAGCAGGCAGTGCTGATGGCCAGGATCTGGTTATACCTGAAAGAGGGAGAGAAGGCAGGGATACGAATTCAAGGGGAGGGACTCCTCCCCCTTTCTCTTGCCATGCCCCCCATCCCTCCTCATCCACGGAGACCCACTGGTTCATCAAGCCATCTGGGATTTGGGTCCAGTTGCGGGTGACGTTCCTAAAGTGGTCGAACAAGGGAGTGACCTGCTTCCGGATGTAGCCCTGCAAGAGGAAGAGGACGGTCTGACTCGGAACGCAAGTGGAGAGCAGCCCCACACACACACACCCGGGACCCCCTGTGTTGGAAGGGAAGGGGGCAGCCGAAGGGCCGAGGCCGGCTGGAGCTCACACCTGCATCGGCCCGTAGACTTCGCTGCGGTCAAACATGAGGCGGAAGTAGTTCAGGTTGTCCAGGGCCGTGTCCCAAGGAAGGTACTCCCTCTCCTGGCTCAGGTAGCGGGTGGTGCTCAGGGCCAGGTCGCTGCCCACGTGCTTGGCTCTGAAAGAGCAGCAGAGGGGCTGGCTGTGGGGCTGGCCGTCTCTGCCTCACTACTTGGCCTGGGTGGGTGCCAGAGAGGAGCCCCTCCCCATCAGATGGGAGCTTCTGGGGGCAGCATTTCAGCACAGCACAGGGATTTGCCCAGGGATGCACCAGTCCCGGCCTCCTCTGGGATGCCAGCTGGGAGCCAAGCTGGCCTAAGGAATCCCTGCCAGCCAGGCCTTCCCAACCGAACTTGGATCCCCTGCTGGGAAAACAGGGGCCGGCTGCTTTCACTTCTGGGGTTTTGGGGAATGGGTGGCTCCCCTCAGGTGGAAGTTGGGAGTCCCAGGAAGTTGGGAGTCCCAGGCCTTCCCAACCGAACTTGGATCCCCTGCTGGGAAAACAGGGGCCGGCTGCTTTCACTTCAGGCTTTTGGGGAATGGGTGGCTCCCCTCAGGTGGAAGTTGGGAGTCCCAGGATTGTGCTTGTGCAGCAGCAAAGTAGTAATGTGGTATCTCATTTAATGACTGCTTCACTCAGCAACCAAAGATTCCAGTCCCAATTGTGGTCCTAACTGGAGGACTATCTGTAAGTCCTTAGGCAGAGGAAGGAAGGGAAATATTTGGAGGTTCAGTAGATTGGAAGGCAATTTGGTTGCAGTTCTGCTCCCCAGCAACAGGGGGAGACAAAGGGATTCTCACCTGGCCAGGTTGAAGGCATCGTCGATGATCTGAGCTCGATTGAGTACGGGGATCTTCTGCAAAAGGACAGGGCAGTCAGAGAAACGGAGTCAAGAGTTTGAAAGAGAGGAATCCCACCACTGGCCCTTTGGCTCGCAAGCTCCGATCCTGCCTGGAGACCGTTGCTAGTCGTGTCGGCAGGGAGCTCCCTGCACTGGGGGGGCCTCAGAGGGCAGCCCCTCATCTCCAAACGGAGCGCTTGGGAGGCACGCAAGGTGCCTGGGGACCCGGAAGGAGGAAGGGCTCAGGGGAGAAAGGAAGTGCTCCCTGCTTTCCTACTCAGTACCTCTTGGAGGTCTTCCCTTCCCCTGGGGCCTGTTTCAGGGGAGGCGGCCCTTTGACAGCCTACCTGAAGGTCGGCATTCAGCTGAGACATGAGCTTCTCCCAGTTGGCCAAATCATAGTTTACCCGGAAATAGCCCGTGACATTAATGTTGAGTAGCAGCCACCGGGCAGGTTCGGCAGAAATGGAGAAGTTGGCATTTTGAGCTGCAAACAAGAAAGAGAGGTGGTCCTGGCAGAGCTCCCATGCTCTCTTCGGGGGGGGGGGCGACAGGTGAATCTTAGAGATTTTGTACGCTTTCAAATCTCCCAAGCTCCATTTTGAAGATCAGGAGGAGGCCACCAAGCTTCCCCTCATCTCCTCGCCACCGACTGGCAGCAGATCAAGCCAGGGCAGGCCAGTGGGCACACCCTGAGCCATCTTGCGCCAGCTAGCAAAAGCGACCTGGGCAGCCTTAAGCAAACTCCGTCAATTCTCCTAAGCACATTCTTGTAACTCCGTACAACAACCAAAGGTGGTACAAAGGAATTATACCTGAACTTTCCGTGAGCCAGTACATCTCTACCTCCTTCCCTGTGCTCAGCCAGGAGACTGGAACAATCCAGGTGTAACTGCAGGAAACCGGCTGTCAGTTGAGCAGCTCCTGCCCTCTCTTGATCCTCGCTCTGCCTCAGCCTGGCCCTCTTCATTCCTGGACGGCAGGAGCCTCATCTCCCCAACAGCGGGATGTGGCCCCCACCCTCCAGAAATGCACCAAGCCAATTCCTCCCTCTCGCTGCCTCTGGACGAGGCTCTTTCCACCCAGAGGTCTGACCTCTCCCTAGGGGCTCCAAGCTCCGGACTTACTTGAACAGTGAGGGTCGCTCAACAGGACTTTCTGGGTCCAGCAGAAAATGTTGTTGGGTGATGATGCCCGAAGTGGTATTAACTGTGAGAACCGGGAAGCCCATCTGCAGGGTCCAGCGGTCCATGATGGTCTTGACGTTGTCTGGAAGACTCACGTTCTGCCTGGTCACCGCCTGTCCCAGGAGCATCAGAGAGAGACAACCTGAGAAGGTGGCTCCTGGCTCTGGGCTTCTGAAATGCCTAATGCTCCCCAGGCAGCCTGAAGTTGACCGAGGTCCCACCAGCCTTTGAAATGTAGCTCCTCTCTCTTATCCCATGGGCCTGTCCCTTCCTCAACTGGGCTGGATGTTGGCAACATGGGCATAAGTCCATAGAAGGGAGGAGGAAATGGTTCCCACTGGAGTTGGCAGACACAACAGCCTGCAAGTGCAGGGGAACCATCGGAGTAAGATGGAGTACCCAAGGCTGAGAACCAAGGTCACTTGCAAGGCAGCGGAACTTCACTCTCATCCCCTGCTTGGGACCCAGGGATCCTGTTACTTTTAGTGTGAACTTTGCACTGGAGCCTTCAAAAGAAAGCAGCGCATGGCAGAAGGACTAAGATGATGGGGAAAGAAGAGAGGTAGAAAAACATCCTGGGATTCAGTCATTCTGTGGAAGCAGCTAAGAAGGGGCTTTAAAACGTACCGTCTGCAGTTGTTTCCAGAGGTCATTGCAAACAGTGTTTTTATACTGGTAGGTCTCAAAGTAGGACTGTGGAGGAAGGAGAGTCAGGTGAGCCGAACTCCCAAGCCCAGCAAAGCTCCAGGTGTCTTTGGGTGGGTGGGTGGGCTGCTGGCCCTTCCCTCTGCAGCTGGCCGGCTTCCTCAGGACAGGGAGGGGCAAAAAGGAGGGACCTAGCCCGAAGCCACCACAGCACCCCACCCAGGTGTTGGGGGAGTTACCTGATAGACGGGGAATTCAACCGCCCCAGAACCTGACAACGGCAGCCGCCGCCATGGAGGGATGCCAGGGCCACAGGAGAGGGGCACAACCCCCCCTCCCCCGCATGAAGCGGGTCAGAGCTGCTGCTGGGGCAGGAAGGAAGCCGCCTGCCTGTCTCCCTGTGGCAGCCAGGTGGGCAGGACTCAGAGGGAGCCCACCAAAGGGCCTCCTGGTTGCCGCTGGTTCTTCACCAAGGTTGTTCTGAGCTCCCTCCCGAAAGGGCCGCCTGGAGCCCCACCCAGGCCCAGCAGCACAGCCCTACGCGGCCCCGTGGGGCGAGTCGGTGGGCGTCAGGAAGGGGAGGTGAAGGCGGCAGCCCCTTACCTGCAGCCCTTCCCTGAACACGGGCTGGGTGAGGAACTTGGAGAGCATTCGGATCACAGCCGCCCCCTGCAGGGAGAAGAGAAGCTGCAATAAGGCAAGCACAGCCCCCCCCACCGCTGCCCCCCCCCCTTTCCTTCCGGACAGAGGGAGAGTCTGCAGAGGAAGGAGGAAGCTTCCAGAAGGCCCTGCAGAGCATGGAGCAGGCCTGGCCCCTGCCTTCTGGTGGGCAGCCCTGGGGACCATCTGAGGAAGAAGAGTGCAGCAAATCCCTCTTGAGTTCTCCACATCCCATGTTTCATAGCTGTGAGGAGGCTCAGTAAACAGATTCTGAATTCACAGAATGGCGGAAGGGACCTTGGAGGTCTTCTAGTCCAGCCCCCTGCACCCACAACTTCTGGAGGCGAGATTAATTGTTGTCACTGACAGGACATTTCTCCTTAGTTCTAGGTTGGATCATCCTTGGGAAGTTTCCATTCCTTCCTTCTTGTCCTGCCTTCAGGTGCTTTGGGGAATAGGTCAAGCCCCTCAAATATGGGAAGATTGCTATCAAAGCGCCGGCTGGTCCTTCTCTTGGTTAGACCATTTCTGCAACTATTCACCACTCATTGTAGCCTTCAGCGCACTGATGGTCCTTGTTGCTCTTCTCTGCACTGTTGTGTTCAACTCTGTCAAGAGTTGTCTACACCAAGGGTCTCCAACCTTGGCTCCTGGAAGCCTGGCGGACTTCAACTCCCAGAGTTCCACAGCCAGCTTTGCTGGCTGTGGAACTTTGGGAGTTGAAGTCCGCCAGGCTTCCAGGAGCCAAGGTTGGAGACCCCTGGTCTACACTCTACACTGCCCGGTGTTCAACTCTGTCAAGATCCTTCTAAAGTGCCAGCTATTCCTCCAGGCTTGAGGTGACCTGCAAATTTGATGAATTCTAACTCCTCTTCTAAATCATTGATGAAGATATTGAAGACAACAGGGCCCAAGGCAGAGCCTTGACGTGGTTCCTACATGCTGAGCGGGGTTGATCAGCCAATTGAGAATCCCTCTGGGGGGTGGGATGCTGTCTATCCCACATTTTTCTAGCATTCCAAGAAGTGGGTTGTGGTCTACTTTGTGGAATGCCTTACTGAAATCCAAGTATATTATGTCTGCAGCGTTTCACTGGTCCACTAATGTAGTCACTTTGTCAGAGAATGAGATACGCTTTCTTTGGCAAACCCATGTTGGCTTCTGGTTTTAACTTGGCTTGCTTCTAGGGGTTTGTAGAAAGCCACGTTGCCTTTCAAAAGATGGGCAGCTTTCCTTATATTTCTTGAGACAAGCTTACTTTTACCAGCACTCCTGATAGATTGGGCCCTTTGGGAAGGAAATGGATCCTGACTAAGAATCCTGAAGTTCTGATAGAGCAAAGCTGGCTGAGGAATTCTGGGAGTTGAAGTCCACAAGTCTTAAAGTTGCCAAGGTTGGACACCCCTGTGATAGAGCAAACCCTGATCTCTTCTGTGATGGGTGAAAGGCCAAAGCCCTCCCTGGCTCTGCTCCTGCTGGAAGGGCTCAAGCAACTTGGGAGCAAGGCAGGAGGGGAAGCGCTCCCACTTGACTCGTAGAGCCTGTCCAAGGTTGATCAGGGTTTTTTTTCTTTCAAATGCCAGTCCCTCCTCCCAACTTGCTTATCACACCCACCCACCCTCCCTCCTTTGATGTGGCCCTGCATTTTAGCTTTTCTCCGCCTGGTGGGATGCATCAGCAGGATGAGGGGAGTTCCCTTCTCTTGCTGTGGGGTGGATTTCCCTGCTCCTGGCATTGGCGTGCATCTGCCCAGAATCCTTTCTGGGGTGAAGGCGGTCCGGCAAAGCTGATAACAAATCCCTCCTGCTCTCAAAGTCAGGCAAGGTTTCACTAAGCTCCCTTCTCACCTTACTGTAGGAAATGGCGTCAAAGAGTTCACTGATCTGAGCTGGAGTGTTAATTTCCTCTGCAGGGCTGGAGAGGGGGTGTGAGGAAGCCAGGGCATCGATGGCCATCACACGGTAGACGTCATTGGGAACAATCAGGTCTTCCTGAAAACGAATGCATGAAACTCAGATCGGAAAGCCCCCCGATGGGCCCCGAGTTCTTCTCCCACCAAAGGCCACAGGGGTAGGACGTGGCCGTTCCTCCTCCTAGATCTATCCCGGGGACCTCAGATCCAGCAGGATCATCTTTGTGCCTGGAGAAGCCCTTTCTCTCCAGGACCAGGAAAGGCACGTCTAGATGAGTTTTCTCAGCCTTTCAGAGGCTTGGGCTACATGCACCAAACACTCTCAGCCAAGCCAGTTAAAGGCCCAGGGCTGCCTTCAGACAACATGCTGAGCCTGGGAGAAGAGAAGAGCCAACCAGTACATGAATTTGGCACGTTTGTGGCTCAGTGGACTCTACTGAACCAGGAAACGGGTTCAATGAGTGGAGTCAGTAATCACATTACACATGGCGTGTAAACTCCGCTTAGTGAAAGAGCTGCTGCGGCCCAGGAATCTTGGCGGTGGGTGAAATGGACTTCCAACAAACCTCTGAAGCCCCAGGAGTCTTCCTCCGCCTGGGACCTTCCCCTTTCTGGGACTAGCCGGTTTTCTGCTGCCTGGCTCAGCCCTTCTCCCGACCCTTCAGCATGTGCTCGGCTCTTGGCTGCAGGCCCGGGAGGTCTCTCCCCAGAGCTCCTGGGGCCCCCGGACTCCAGACCCATCTACCCTGTAGGCAGTCTAGATCTCGCCCTGGGCCAACTCTTCTCTTCTGCTGCAGGGGCCCCTTTGTGAGTTTGGAAAAGGCCCCTCCTCTATTGCACTGCTCAGCCCCAGCCCTTGGCTGATCAGTTGCCCTGGCCCAGGGGTGCCCCTGTTGCCTCCCTGTCCCCATCCAGCACCCCACATGGCACTTACAATATTCCATTTGGACTCAGCTTCATTTGCACCCAAATATTCCATATAGGACGCAAAGCCCTCGTTTAGCCACAGATCATTCCACCACTCCAGGGTGACCAGGTTTCCAAACCACTGTGGAGAGGAAGGAGATTAGTCCCCTGAGCACTTTTTCTAGGAGCCCCCGGGTACGTGAGGGGATGGCGTGAGGGTGGCAGGGGTTCAGCCAGAGGGGATTGCCCGGAGGCTCTCTGGCATGACCTCCACTTTGGAAGGGATTCAGTTGCTCCAAAAGTACAATCTGGAAAATACCTGGTGGGCAACTTCATGAGCAATCACTGTCACAATCCGTTCCTTGTTGCCGATGGAAGAGAACTTGGAGTCAAAGAGTAGCGCACTCTCACGGTATGTGATCAGCCCCCAGTTCTCCATTGCTCCAGCATTGAAATCAGGAAGGGCGACTTGGTCTGGGAAGAGAAGTCCGTCCCAACTGAACCCAAGCCACCCCCAGCACTCCCCGTTCAACCTTGAGCCACCCTCCCCGATTCAAGGCATCTGCCCCCATAGCCCTGCAAGGGGAGCAGGGACTTAAATGCAAGGGAGTCGCTCATTGAGCTTCTGTGTGGTGCTAAGTTGCCAACAGTGCTCCAGACTCACTGGGAATGCTGAGTGCAAGAATTGGGCGGAGATTAAGCCCATGGGGGAGGGCCATGCCCACAGGACTCCCCTCGTGACTGAAGGCTACACAGGTCCCCTCACCCCTGCCCAGAGTCAAGACTCCCATCTGTGACTCAGCCCTCCTCACCCACCTAATCTCTCCAGAGGATAAGACACATTGTACTCCTTCTCGAAGAAGCTGAGAATGGGCCCGGAGACTTTAAGTGCATAGTTTCCCTGGCCCTCCTGGATCGCCATGGGGCGGCCCCAGATCTGGATCTGAAAGAGGAGCCAAGAACGCTCAGGAAAGGCCCCTCTTCCAAGGCAGAGCAGCCGAGAGGATGCCCTCCCAGTGGGTCCCCCTCCAGAGCAGGCCTACCAGGGTGTTATTCTGGATAGCAGACACATTCTCAAACTCGCTGACAATAAAAGCAAGCAGGTAGGTAGACATCTTGAGGGTGGTTTCAAATTCAGTCCGCATCCAGGTCGATCCATTCATTGTCACTTCCTCCGTCTCTGGAAGGAGAGGCAGGGAGGAGAAGGGGTGAGCTCAGCCCCCTTCCTTGACCCTCCTTCTCATGAGGAATGGGCTCTGTCTCCCCAAGCACAAGGAGGAGAGTCTGTGGAGCGAGAGAGGAAGGAAGGGAGGGAGGGAGGGAGGAAGCCCTTCTCTCTTTGCCCTTAATTGGCCCCATTCTCCCCACGGGCCTCGCCTAGCTCCCAGGCTGCTTCTTTCCACTTCTTTTTTCTTCTTCTGCTTTTGGCCGCACGCAAGGAAAGCAGCCAAAGTCTTTCTTTCTCTCCCCCAAACTCCGCCAGAAATGAGTCCTGCAAGGCCTCCTGCTCCAAAAGGCTGCACCGGTAAAGACTCATTTCTGGCAGAGTTTGGGGGAGAGAAAGAAAGACTTCTGCTGCTGCTTTCCTTGCATGAAGGCAAAAGTCTCTCTCTCGCTCTCTCTGCCCCTGAGAACGGAGCTGGAGACGGTATCCTGCGATCCCAAATAAAGAATCATTGATTGGTAGGAAAACGGGGTGGGAGTTTCCTGCAGGCTTTTGGGGGGATTTTCCCAGCGTCTCTGGTCTGCCGGATTTAAAATTATGAATTTGGTAGTCCCTGAGGCCCAAAAGGTTGGCGATCCCTGCTCTGGGAGGCTCAGCAGGAGGGATCTACTAGCCCTGTGTACAAGCAGAGCAGTCCTCCCCTTTGGAGGCAGAGGGCGGATTTTCCCCGCCATGGAAGGCAGCCCAAACCTTTGAGCCGACAGAGCCTTGAAAGGCTGCAGGGGTGTTCTGGTCGCTCTGACCCATGGCCGCCAGAGGGCAAATTGCCTATTTCAAGATTTTTCCGCCACCCAACCAACTCCTAAAGACTTAAACAGCCTCTCTGCATTTCTTGTAGCCCCAGAATTGTCTTTCCAACACCTCAGACACCCCACAAGCGCCCCCCCTCCTGCTGAGCCAGTCATCTTCCAGCCCCATTCAGGCCCCCCTTGGCTTCAGCTCAGCCCCCAGTTTCCACTAGAGGGAAGGTTGGCCAGCCTCTTAGACCAGCCCTGATGCCAGCCAAGAGCCCCTACATCCTCCCCACGGCCCAGGGGAAGCCCACCCAGACCCCACTTAGGCACTTACTTTTTGCAGGCATGTTGGAGAGCGCCGTACAGTTGGGCAAGTAAATCAGTGTGATGGAGAAGTTGGCCTTCATGGCTGGCTCATCAAAGCAAGGAAAAGCTTTGCGGGCATCAGCAGCCTGCATCTGGGTTGTAGCCACCAGCCTGGAGAAAGACAGGCCCCAGATGGTCTGTCAGGATGCCCAAGAAACTTCCTACTAAGTGGCCTTGCTCTTTCTATTCCATCTGGCGCCTCTCGAAGGGCTACAGACACAACCACAGGACAGGATCCGTCTGCAGAGCAAAGACTTCCCAGCCCAGGGGGCAGGCGGGCACTTAGGAGGATCCGCTGCTCCATGGGGAGCGGCCGAGAAGTTCTCTTTGTCTCATTACTCTTTCTCAGAAATAACATTTCCTGAGACACAAGTAGGGGAGTGAGCCAGTTCGCGATGGATCGGCTCATGGGGCATCAGCTGCCTCCTAGGAAGATGCAGCTGGGCCAATCACACTCCCAGCCCAAGTCCCAAAAACTGCAGTGACTACCATGTTGTAAATGGAACAGATCTCTGTGGGTCCCCTTCCTGTCCCCATAATTCCCCCCCCACACACACACACACACCTCTGTCCCTTCTACTTACTTGGTCACCCCTCTTTCCATATATGTACTGCGGTAGAAGCCAGCCAGGTCATCTGCCAGCTCCCCAGTGAACATGGTGTGCAGATGATAGGTCTTGTCCTGCTGGAGTTTCTCTCGGAGTTTCACCACCAAGTACTCCGTCTTCTCCTCCAGCCAAGTCCTTTCGATGGCAGGTGCAACGGCATCAATTCCTCCCAGGGATGCCAAAAATGTATCCTGCAGAGTGTAATTCAGCTTTTTGCTGTGGATGAGTATGAGGTCCGTGGGCTCCTTGCACTGGAACTCCACTGTGCTTCTGCCTTTAAAAATATAGAAGTCTGGGGGTTTCGCTGTCAGAAATGGCTGCAGAGAGATATTGTAAAATGTGGGCATCAAAGTTTTGGGCAATCGGAAGTGGTCCCAAGGCTCCAAAGGCTTGGTTGTGATAGTGCTCTTGGCACCGCCCGTGGTGGCTCTGGTGATGCCATCCGTGGTGGCTCTGGTGACACCGGCCGTGGTGGCTCTGGTGACGCCGTCCATGGTGGCTCTGGTGACGCCGTCCGTGGTGGCTCTGGTGACACCGTCCGTGGTGGCTCTGGTGACACCGTCCGTGGTGGCTCTGGTGACGCCGTCCGTGGTGGCTCTGGTGACGCCGTCCGTGGTGGCTCTGGTGACGCCGTCCGTGGTGGCTCTGGTGACGCCGTCCGTGGTGGCTCTGGTGACGCCGTCCGTGGTGGCTCTGGTGACGCCGTCCGTGGTGGCTCTGGTGATGCCGTCCGTGGTGGCTCTGGTGACACCGGCCATGGTGGCACTAGCCGTGGTGGCTATGGCACTGCCAGCCTGGGTGGTGTTGCTTGGGGCCTGGTTGGCGACCGCTTCGTCTGCCCGCTGTTTCTCCTGGGAGTAGACGACCGAGAGGGCGATGATGGTGGCCACAGCCCCCAGGCCCAGGACAATGCCCACGATCCCCAAGGGCTTGCTGATGAAGAATCCTTTGGCCATAGCTGAGGAAAGGCCAGAGCAGGGCTCGCACACAACAGGATCCACTTAGGCGCTGCAGGTCCTTTATATAGATGCTGTCTCTGGGGATTTATTAGTGTGATGAAACATGTCAATTATTAAGCTGGGAATGGTGTGCAAAGGTCACTTCTGTTCTGTGGCCATCTTCTCTTATCTTGTGAGAGAGTTAATGGAGAACTGGGTGCACCTTGATGTGGTTCTGTGGAGCAAATCAAGCCCAGTTTCAAAGGACCCCCAGGGCAACAGAGCTGCCTGCCTCCCACCTGCCTCTGCACTTGGCCAAGTCCCCGCCATTCAGGAGGAACTGCTGGTCTTGCGAGGACAGGTGTACGTGAGATTTGAGCCCAGCCGGCACACTCACTACCTGGAATTTGCCAGTCCAGCCTCTGGGGGTTCCCCAAGACCCTTTTGCCAACCTTCTCGTTATTATTTTCATCTGTTTAAAAAGTACAGCGCTTTTTCTTGAAAATATTGTATTTATGTTAATAAATCAGTGGTTCTTAACCTTTTCCTCACCGTGGATCCCCCCTTAAATGCCTTTTATGGCCCCCAAGACTTAATATTTAAATCATTACATTTCTTCAAGCCTTTGCAGACCTCCTGTGAGGACATTGTGCCCCCCCAGGAGTCCGCAGACCACTGGTTTACATGAGTCAATAAACAAAGCACTAGCACTTAGAGTTATAGACTGCTTCCCAGGGCTTCCCAGCCCTCTCTAAGCAGTTTACAGAGTCAGCCTCTTTGCCCCCAACAATCTGGGTCCTCGTTTTACTGACCTCAGAAGGATGGAAGGCTGAGTCAGCCTTGAGCTGGTCAGGATCAAACGCCTGGAAGTGGAATGCAGAGTCAGCCACCGTGGCTCATTCCATGAATGCATCATTTTAAAAATATGGTAAATATCAATAAATACAATCCCTACAAATCAAAGCTCTTTTGGGGTTTTCCATAATTTTTTAAAAAGCAAGTAGGACATTTCAGAAATATTGTCCTAGGCTAACATCTCAGTTGTAAACTTAGAAGCAATTAGCATTGTCTGCTCCACCTGTCAACCCTGAAGCTGACCTGACCGGGCCATATTGGAGCGTCAGTGTTGCCACACTGGAGCTGAGGGAAAGGGAGGGGGGATTAGAGATGGGGGGGGTTGTGTAGCCAAAATGAAATACTTTCCCTTGAGAACCAAGGACATTCTCACACCTGGACCGTGGCAGGAGGAGTGGGGTCACCAGGCAACCAGACGGCGTCTTGATTGGACCATGTCACTGATTGTTTGGGATTGTGGGAAAACTTTCTCTTTTAATTAATAATTAATTAATAAAGCTATTCTTTGGGGGATTCACCTCCGCAGAGTTTTCCTTGCTTTGGGACTATTACTTGGAACCCTGACATCACCCTTTACATGTGAGATTTCCCACCTGCTCAGATATCAGAGTGTGTCCATGTGTGCCAAATACTGTATGGGGTGGAGGCTGTAGATCATGACTCAGTTCTGTCCAGGCCAGACCATCCCTGGGTCTGGGTCTGAGGAAGGAAATCTTCTGCAAGCCGTTTTGTTCCATTGTTTAATCTCAGCCAAATGACTTCCAGCGGCTGCATTTACCTTCTCCGGGGCCTTCCCCACTGCTGAGCTGAGATGCCCTCCACCCTCCTGATTAACTGGTTACCACTGCCGGGATTGTCTCTGGCTACGGCTGTGTGGTCAGAAAATCGGGTTGAGCTGCTGGTCTTCAGCTGCAGGAAAATACCTGCTGCTCCTCAGAACAGCAGCAGCAGCAGCAAGAACCGGTGGGATCTGGCTGTAGGACTGCTCGTCCCTCTTGCAACTCTCCCTATTCAGTCATAATCTATTGATTTAGAACATTTGTCTGGCTGCTCAACTCACTCACAATGATTCCAGTGGCCAAATAAAAGCCCAAAGGGAAATGACCCCCCTTCCTCGTGATAACAAGCAAGAAACCTGCTTGATGGCATTGGTGTCACCCTGATCCCAGATCTTCAAGGCCTTTCGAAAGAGTGTCAAGGTGGAGGAGGCCAATTTTATCTCCACAGGGATGATGTTCCAAAAGAGGGGGCCACCACAGAGAAGGCCTCTCTTCTGGGTCCCACCAGAAGGACCTCCTTACAAGAGGAGGACACCCTAACATACTCTGCCTCTTGGCTAGGATGGTTCTTCAAGTAACCTGTCTCCAAGCCAATCTAAGTGGAATAAACTTTTAAAATAGCCATGGCCACAAAGACAGCCAAGCAGCTCGAAGCAGGGCAGAGCTCTGGTCCTGTCGTGCCTTTCATCTTGTTATACCTTTTCTCAGTGGGCCGTTCTCACAACCTTCTAACGGTGGCACAAACATGCCCCGGTACTTGCTCTTTTGCGTGGCGTGTCCTCATTGCCTCTAACTCATCCCAACCGGACAGAGGCGGCTCTATCAGTCTGTCACAGCCTTCTTTGAGGCAGAAGAGAGCCCAACCAGACTGAATCAGCTGGAAAGGACACAAGCCCAACCTTCGCAAACTGACCTCGTAAACCAATTCCACCACCCACAAGAGAACTCTGCTGAAGAAGGGACACTCACTGGGCAGACTGTTCCATTCTTGTACAGACCTTGCCACATAGTTTTTTTTTCTTACAATAAAATGAAATATGGACGCTTGCAATGTATACTCATTTTGTCTCTCCTAGTTTCTGTGGCTGTGAAAAACAGTTAACATACCTTGGATACCACCAGATCTTTGCTCAGTCTTCATTTCTCTTGAATATCCCTGGTTCCAACCAACCTCCCTTTATAGACGTGTTCTCAAGTCTCCGTATCAGCTGCCTGACACGCTCATATTCAGCTGGTTGTCAATAACTACAAATCCTCCTTCAATCTGAGGCTTCCAAGTCATAATCTCCCTCCTTAATTTCTACATCTTTTTCTCCCTACATATCATAAACTTAGACTTTTCCCTATTAAAATACACCTCCTTCCTGTAATCTCCGTTTTCCAACTTGTCCTGATTAGACTGCAACCAACTCAGATGTTATGTCATCCACAAATCTAGTAAGCAGCCCATGAAGTCCATTATCTAGGTCATTAATAAAAATGTTGCATAATATTACCCCAAGAGAACACCTACAAGTTATCCCTTTCCAACTTCATCTCACTCTCTGAATGTGGTGAACCAACCAGTTGTGGACCTACCTTACTGTAGTGTCACCCTTTAATAGTCTGGCAATGAGGATGTTTGGGGAACTTGTCAAAGGTAGATTATAATCAAAGCATTCCTCTTGTCTGCTAGTGAACCTGTCAAAAAACAAAGGTCAGTTTTGATTAACCTGTCCTGGGTTGTTTTCCTTTTGAAAACCATGCTGACTCTTGGCACTCAGCACGGCTTTGAGATGCTGATTAAACACCTGCTTTAGTTCCAGCAATTACCTCTTTCCCTGGTGAGAAATCTCTAGAAACCCCCCCAGCCCACTGGCTTCACACAGACACACACACAGACACACAGAGTGATCACTGGCAGAGGTCCTGATAGCTTTTCAGGGCCTTCCAATTAGCTGGAGGGTCCACTCCACCCCTGTTGTGTTCGTTTGCAGTCTATGTCACGGAACCCACCAATTCCTTTGGATGCAAAGACGAAATCGGATAGGAGGCGAAATCGGATAGGAGCTCCTCCACTTTTTTTTTTTTCCTCATCTGTTCAGATTTCTCCTTCTGAAAGAAGCTGGCAGTCCACCAGCCCTTTTGTTGACATTTTTGGGGAAAGCCCTCTTGATGCATTTTACCATTGTGATCTCTTGCTTCCTTTCTGAGCTGAGGCTTTTTTAAAGACTTTTTTTCCATTGACAACAAGAACATTCTGGAATCTCAGTTCCTTTGTAAGCTACCTGTTAAACTGCTTTGACTTCTTTAGATGCCTCCTGGTTTTCTTCCCTACTGGATTGCATTCTTGTAATACAGCTCTTTAGAAATCCCAGCTGACTAAAACATCTTTGCCTTTAAAGATTTATTCCCACTTGAACACAACCATCTGAATGCATCTTATTACATCAGTTTATTGTTATTTCATTATCGTATTCTACTATACTATTTCAAACTTATACTGTTTCAAGCTTGGTATCAATACATGTGCAAATCCTGAAAAAATAATCAAATAGTAGTGGGTTTGTGAACATCTAGATCAGGGGTATCCAACCTTGGCAACTTTAAGCCTGGAGGACTTCAACTCCCAGAATTCTGGGAGTTGAAGTCCTCCAGGCTTAAAGTTGCCACGGTTGTACACCCCTGATCTAGATGTTAACAAGGTGATTACTAGACATCAGCATGGGTTTATGAAAAACAGATCATGTCAAACATACCTTATTGCCTTCTTTGATATGGTGACTAATTTAATAGATCAGGGAAATGCTGTGGACACAGTTTGTTTAAGACTTCAGTAAGACATTTGATAAAGTAGACCACAGCCTACTTCTTGGGATAGTGTGTGGGATAGACAGTACCATCACAGGTAGATCTGCAATTGCCTGACCAACTGCACTCATCATTATAATCCTTCATGGATTATAAGAAAACAAAAATGAAGCTGCAATATACTCTGTGCCAAAGGAACAAACAAAAATAGCAAATCGTACAGCACACAAAGGTCTGTCCCAAGAACTTGGGAGAGGCAAGTCCTAATGGTGCTTTGGAATGTGAACAGGAAGGAAAGGCAGCCGGGGGTGGCTCTTGGAAGAGGGGGGAAGCCCTCCCTACAAAGGCTTGAGCCTCTGATCGGCAGGACACAGAGAGCCCACAGGGAGCAAACCCCACATTCCCTCCCACCCGGCTGGGGAAGAAATCCTCTGCAAGTCCTGTGAGCATCCAGAATGCCACAACAAGCCCCCTGCTAATATTGCCTCCCCGCCAGCAGGCCGCAATTGGGGTCGGTTGCCAACTGCTCCAGAGGGCTGCAACGAGCCCCACAGAGGGACGCCTGTGAGTCCAATTTGCTAGTCAGTTCCCACACTCCCGAGCATGGCTCCCCTCCTACAAGGTCTCTATAGCTCTACAGTGTTCTTGAATTTTGGAGAGGGTTGTGAAAGTAAAACTTTTTTTGCACTCCCTTCCACAAATTCCGGGTCAACCCGAACTGGGGTCATAAACTGTGGTTTTCCTCCCTCGGTTGTCCCATTCTCGTCAAATCACTGGAGCAAAAAACATTTCCATTTCAACAAATGTGGTTTCTTCCCCAAACCCCCAAACCTTTAACCTTAGACTGTCTACTATTGACCTCACTCCCTTCCTAAGAGGTCTGTAGGGGGCGTGCATAAGCGCACCAACGTGCCTACCGTTCCTGTCCTGTTGTTTCTTTTATTATTTTTCTTACATGTATCCGTGTATTCATGTATTCATAACTATGTTTTTACTTATACCTATTATCTTGTAAGCAATTGACAAATCAAAATAAATAAATAAAAATAAATAAATAAATAAATAAATAAATAAAAATGACCTCTTCTGAAGCCAATCATATACATTTTAAATATCAAGTCAGGATTCACACCCAACCACTTTGGGTTTTTTTTGGGGGGGGGGGGTTGTCTGTAAAGCATTACAGAGGTCATTTTTGGCCAGCGGTGGGAATTGGAGTGTTCCCTACAGGGCCAAGCTGTGCAGCTACTCTCAATCCCTGCATGATCTGTGTGACACGTGTGAGTGTGAGGGAAGGTTTCCAGCAAGGGATGAACTGCATTGCATTGAACGTTCTTAGAAAATGACTTGGCTTATGCAAAGGGCTTTAAATTAAAATCAGAGGTGTTGAAGGCCAAGTTTTAGAACTTAATCCCAAACATAACCCCAAGACAATGAATCAAGTGTAAACAAGAAGGGGACCTCAGATACAAAACAGAAGAAACAGGAAGCAAATGTAGGACCATTCAAAGAGGACTCCAATGCTAAATACCAACACTTGAAGTATGAAAAACAAACAGGGTGAGTTAGATGAGGGCCTGTACAGTTTATTACCAAAACTTGATGGGATGAAACCCATGACTGGAATGTTATGGCTAGAGGGATTTAAATTTTTCAGAAGAAATAGATGTAACAAGCTGCATTAACAGAGGGATACAATCAAGATCAAGTGAGGTACTAATACCACTCAATAAAATCTTAGTAAGGCCACACCTAGAATACTGCATCCAGTTTTGGTCACCACACTATAAAAATATATTGAGACTCTAGATAAAGAGTGCAACCAGGATGATTAGGGGACTGTAGACATACGATGTCCAGCAGGAACTGGGCCTGGCTAGTCTAGTGAAGAGGACTAGGGGAGACAGGATAGCAGTCTTCCAATATTTGAGGGGCTGCCACAGAGAGGAGGAAGGGGTCAAGCTATTCTCCAAAGGAAATAGCAAAGGAAAGGAAGGAAGATGAGAGAGAGAGAGAGAGGGAACAAAAGGAAAGAAAGGCATCTGAGCAAACCATGGATGGACAGAAGACATATCTAGTTTAAGGAGAAGGATGGAGTGACATGATGGCAGTCTTTGAATGTCTCAGGGCTTGCCATAAAGAAGAGATGTAAAAAAAGATGTTGAGGCTCTGGAAAGCATACAGAAAAGAGCAACCAGGATGATGAGGGGTCTGGAGGATAAAACATGAAGAACGGTTGCAGAAACTGGGCCTGGCTAGTCTAGGGAAGAGAAGGACCAGGGGAGACAGGAGAGCAGTCTTGCAGTATTTGAGGGAGGGGCTGCCACAGAGAGGAGGGGTGGTGGTCAAGCTATTCTCCAAAGCACCCCAAGGCCAGACAAGGAATAAAGGATGGAAACTGGTCAAGGCCAAGAGGTGCAACCTAGAAATAAGGAGAAATTTTCTGACAGTGAGAACAATCAACCCAAGGAACAGAAGATTGTGGGAGCTTCAGAGATTGTGGGAGCTTCAGAGATTGTGGGAGCTTCATCACTGGAGGCTTTCAAGAAGAGCCATCTGTCAGAAATGCTGTAGGGTCTCTTGCTTGGGTGGGAGGTTGGACTAGATGACCTACATGGTCCCTTTCAACTCTGTTAATCTGTTATATGTAAGAAATAACTACTCCTCTACAGAAATGCAAAAAAACAAAAAAACCCACCCCAAAACAAACAAAGGATGAAAGCCTTCTTAAATGGATTTGTGTTAAAATCAAAGGAAAAGGAAACAACATTGACATGGGTGTGTACCACAAGCAACCCAGCCAAGCAGAGAGATGAATTTTTTGCTTATCATTTAGCTAAGGTGCACAGGAAACATACTACAATAGAAATGGGGGACTTTTTAAGTCCTCAGACATCAAGTGAGAGAGAAACTCCGCAATACGGCAGAGATAATCCTGCTTTATACTGCGCTGGAGAGACCCCACTTGGATATTGCATCCAGAGCTGGTCACCATGATACAGAAAAGATGTTGGGACCCTGGAAAGAGTGTGCAGAGAAGAGCCAAAAAGATAACAAAGAGCCTGGAGGCTAAAACACACAGTCTAACTGGGCTCGTGGGGGTGATACAATAGCAGTTTTCCAGTAGTTGAGGGGCTCTCACAGAGAAGAGAGCAGGGGCGGGATTCTCCCAGTTCGGACCAGTTCAGGTGAACCCCTTGTTCCGATGATCAGCTGGCTCTGAATTGGTTTGCTACGATGAACCTGCCCCCCCCGTCCCCCCTGCTCTTCCCTGTGTTTTATTCCCTTTGTTTAGAGCACGGCTGATTCGTGGGGCAGAGCAGTTTGTCACACCTCAGCTGTTTTAATCACAGGCTCTTTTAAATCCGGAGTGTGCATGTGGAGCGTGCATTTTTACACTGGTTGTTACACCGGTTGAATCGCACCACTGGAAGAGAAGGTTGGCCTATTCTCCAAAGCACCTGAGGGTAGGACAAGAAGCAACCGGTGGAAGATTATCAAAGGGAGATCTGGTAGCTGAGTAATGGCAGCTGAACTTCTTTTCTTTCTTGGCTTGAAACATTTCACAGCTTATCCAGGTACAATCAAAGACAGATCTAACCTAGAATTAAGGATAAATTTAAGTGAGAAAAATTAATCTGTGGCATTGGTTGCCTTCAGAAGTTGTGGCTGCTGCATCACTGGAGGTTTTCAAGGAAAGGCCGGACAGCCACTTGTCCGGAATGGTATCTGGTCAAGCAAAGACCAGAAGTGCTTCTACGTCCCTCCCATCCTTGTTATTCTGTGTTCTACTTTCTCTCCCCTTTTATGATAAGAACACAGGCGTGGATGTTACATCATCTTCTGAATAAGTTCCCTAGAAAAGAGGATAGAATCACAACAGTGGTTTCCAAAATTGCTGGCATGACACATGGAATCTGAACCAAGTTGCTCCTTGTCCTAAACCTGCTGGTCCTCTCTTTGGCCCAGCTGTGACACTTCTGTTAGAAGACCAGGTCTGCATCCTGGAGTCCCTTTGGTCAGGCAGAGGTGCAAAGTGCAGCTGCCTAAGAGCTGGTTCAGGTACTGACTCAGTGGCAGGGATGGCAGCTTAGGACCACCAAAAAAGCTAGGAAGGTTTGTTTTGCCTCAGCAGCATAACAACCTGTTTGACAACCTGTTTTCATTCCGCTTACTTGATACAAGAGACTGAGCTCATCACAAACAACTGGTTGATTCAAGTTAACCAACATGTTTATGCAGGCAGAGATTTGGAAAATGAGAGCAAAGTTATCCTCTGTAACATCTACGTGAGATTTCTGGGTGTTATTCACTGGCATGGGATCAGGTATCATCCACATGCAGAGGATACCCTGTTGCGTGTCTGCAGTTGGGCTTCTGTCTTGGGGACTGGAGGCTGTGACCTCTGGATGGAACAGCACCAGCTCAGGCTGAACATCGCTTGAGTGGCTGTGGATGGATTTCCAGGCCCTCCATTTTGGGGATCTTCCAACTTCTCTTCTTGATGGAATTCTACTTTCCCCAGATGCAAGAGACATGTAATTTGGGGCTCATCTCAAAGGCTTGGCTGAAGAGTAGGTGGCATATATGGCCAGACTGTGCACTAATGACACACTTCCCTGATTTGGGAGGTGCCATTCATGGTTGGCCTATTGCAATACATCCTACAGGGACGAGTTCAGAAGTACACAGGGTCCAGAATATGGCGGCAGTTCTGGGTGGCTCTTGCTTGATCTGGAGAACAACAGTGCTCTGTAAGCTACACTGGCTGCTAGTAAGCTTTTGGGTGCTAATCCCCTTCAAAGAGTTTTATGCCTCAAACCCATTTATATGAAGGATTGCTCCTCTGCAGTTATGTTGGCCTGTCCTATTCAGTCTTGCACAGTGCACATCATTTTGTGGGATTCCAAGAACTGCATTCTGGTGGTTGCAGCTGCCCTGTGGGAAAAGTGCATCCTGGAGCCTCCATGGCCCCACAGCAGTTTCATTTCAGAAAGCCCTTCAAATGTAGGTCTGTCAACAAGGCAGAATTGCTCTATGACTCTGCAGTGATACTGGGATTCCATTCCACTCTTGTTTGTGTTTCTTTTTCTGACATAGTAATATATATTCATTTGTTGTTCTTGTTGTTCTTATTTTCTGCCCTTGTTTCTATTGTTCTTATGTGCTCTGTTGCCTAGAGTGACTTGTATGATTGAGGCAGCACAGAATTCAACCCATCAAACTCACATGCAGGAAGGGGAGAGCATCTGTGAAAAGCACGGACTGGGTTCCTTCCAATTCCGTCATTCCATTCTGCTTGTTCAGCCTCCTGGGTTTTCTGGAAAGGGAGGTGCCTGCCTTGCAGCCAGTGGGAAGGGGCTGCCCTTTGCCTCCTGGCTGGACTGTCCCAGCCCTTCTTACTTTTCTCAGCACTTACAGCTGGAGAAGATTTCGCTCTCTGCTCTGCTTCCTTCAGGAACTCTCTTAGGTTAGGGGCCCAAATATTATAGGCACTTACCACACTTCGGATACTGCATTTTTGTAATATTTCTATTCTGTTCTATTTTGTAACATCAAGAAACAAAACTTGATCTTTTCATCCACTAATCTTTCAGTACTCCATAACAAAGAGAAAAGATTGTGGTGCCTTAAAGAAGGGCCTCCTCGCATGGGGGCCACCTGCTTAGCAGATCAAATTCAACAGATAGCTCTCTCCTGATCACGTAAATGGAGGGTGTCTTAGATACAGATTAACAGAGTTGGAAGTGACCTTGTAGGTCATCTAGTCCAACCCCCCACCCAAGCAGGAGAACCTACTACACCATTTCTGACCGATGTCAGTCCAGTTTCTTCTTGAAAGCCTCCAGTGATGAATCTCCCACAACTTCCAAAGGCAACTTCTGTTCCATGGGTTGATTGCTCTCCCAGTCAGAAAGTTTCTCTTATTTCTAGGCTGATGCAAAGAATGAGTTAAGCAGCTCTGCTTTCTCTCGGCTGCCTATCTTGCAGAAATGGTTCTGCAAAACCTTGGGGCCGGATGAGGTAGAGATTCCCAATAAATGAAAACAAATTCACAATCTCTTGGGTCAAACTCTCCTGAACAGGTTCCTAAGATTCTCCTGGTTGAATTTGATACAGCAAACTTGAAGCCGGGGAGGGGCTGGGATCAACTCAAGTGGCCATTGGGGAAATTGGGGGGGGGGCAGCTGACAGATTCCAGGAGCCTACAGATGGGGGGGAAGGTCAGCCCAGCCAGGAATCGTCCCCATACTACTGCCCTGCCCGGAGTTTATGCCAGCCAGGATCCCTCTGGTTTTTTTTTGTAAGACATCAGAGTCAATGTCTGGAAACTGGAAAAAAGTCATTAAGTCCCAGTCACGGGATTATGAAATGGTGCAGCCTGAAATAAAAATGAGCCAAGTGCCTGAAGTGCAGTCATGTGACCTGCCCATAAGGAAGTTGGAAGGAGCTGTTTTTTAGGGACTGTGAGTCCCTAAGTCATTAAGTAAGGGCTCCCTGTGCTGTTGCCATGTGGGGCTCCTTCTGTGCAAGTACCTTCCTGCCATTTCCAGCTCTTTTCTCTCAGCCTTCAGGACACAGAAACAGGCGGAGCAAACGGGAGCTGCCTGTGGAATTCCAAAGGAGGAAGAGAGGCCAGAAGTCTGCAGGTGAACTAAGGATCGCTTACCTGAGAAGATCACCTCCAAATAAGCGCTGAGGACTGTGAGGACTAAGCAGAGACCCCAGAGAATCAGGCAGGCAGGTTCTAGGCAGGGGGCTGAGGTCATGACATGAGAAGAGGAGGAGGAGGCCAGGCAGCACTTGGTCAAGAACCTCTGGCAGAGGGATTTGAGGGGGAATCCAGCCCGTTTCTCCTCAGCCAACAAATATATATTTCACCCAGCCCAGGAACCAAGAACCAGTTAACCCTTTAAGTGACCCCTGAAGAGTCTTAAATTGTATAGGGCCTCCTGCTTTACGGGAACTGGGCCTGGCTAGTCTGGGGAAGAGAAGGACCAGGGGAGACGGGATAGCAGGCTTCCAATATTTGAGGGGGGGCTGCCCCAAAGAGGAAAAGGGGGTCAAGCTATTCTCCAAGGCATCTTTGAAGGCCAGACAAGGAATAATGGATGGAAACTGATCCAGGAGAGATTCAACCTGGAAATAAGGAGGAACTTTCTGACAGTGACAGCAATCAACCCGTGGAAGTTGTGGGAGCACCATCACTCAAGACTTTCAAGAAGAGACTGGACTCCCATCAGTCAGAAATGGTGTAGGGTCTCCCACTTGGGCAGGGTAGTGGTGGACTAGATGACCTCCAAGGTCCCTTCCAGCTCTAGACTGACTGATACTGAATGCAGATGAACAGACAGGGCCAGGCAGTTCCACCCTAGGGATATGTATGTTTCTGCCTGAAAAGGACCCGGGAGAGATTGGCCAACATCACATATCAAAGGGCCAGCAGGGATTTCTCCATCAGCTGCCCACAGAGCATCAGCACAAGGAGGCCCCAGAAGCTACTGGTGTGGGAGGGGGGTGGGGGGGGCTTTCCTGCCCTAACTGGGTTGTGTGAGCAGTCACCCTTATGGCTCCTGGGAAACAGTCAGAGTCACATAGAAGAACCCCATGTCTTCTCACGTGCTGCGATTCATGCACCCCTCCCCACTCGCTGCTTCCCAGCAGGCGTGGGGCACCCCTGGAGCCAAGTTCAGAAGCATCCTTTCTCGGCAACCTCAGGAGCAGCCCAAGCCCCCAATCCACAGGGCAGCTACTCAGACACCTTTGTTCTGTGAGTCTATGACATCCTGAAATTTTGATAAGTGCTTACTGTTAGGGATAACATTGGTTACCTAACTTAGTTTGGGTAAAAAATAATATATAAACTATGTTAGTGAGTTTAAGTGTGTGTATCACTTTAACTGCAAAACATGTATTTTGGGTGCGGTTGTAAAATCACCATAAGAGGGAGCAAGAGAGCTCACTGTTTGCTGGCTTGTACTGTAGTAGCTGACAATGTTGGATTGATGGTGATAACTGCCTGTGTTTCCCTGCTGTTGCTGAAACGAAGAAAAGGGATTTGATTTTCTTCATATCTCTGACTGCAAAAGAGATATATTGCTGGACTGATTATTTGCAAGTTTACTGACCTCTTTTTCGACACTGGACTTTGCAACTGATTAATCCCTGGATGGACTGAACTAGTGTATAACATATGGACTGTTTTTGAGTATGCTATAACTCTTGCTGGAATAAAAAACTATTTCACTGGCACAGTGTATCTGTCTTATTGAGTGTAAACTACAACAACGTTTATCTTACATCATTTGCCTGCCTGCTAGACTGCCGTTGCACGTTCTGCTAGAAGAACAGTAGAACCCAGAAAAAGGTGTCCAATTATTGGAACCCAATAAATAAGTTGAACATAATTGTATAAAATAAATAACAATGGACTTCACAAACATCACACGATTCACCAGGCTTCCATGAACATCTCATTTCATTGGGGTGGAAGCAGCACCAGGCACTTTGTCCCCCTGCCACCCTGTGCCCCCCCAAGAGGGTTTGTTCCCCTCTCCTAACTGCTGGCCTGTCCCGCCAGGCATCAGCCCCCGCTTAGCCCAGTACTGCCCAGAAGCCTTGAGCAGCCCAGATGCAAAGTGGGCAAGCAGCCGCCCCCAAAGACCCCTCGGCTGTGAGCATTTCTCAGCCCTGCAATCACTTCTTCTAACCAAACCGAAACATTTGAGGCAACTGTTAACATGCCCAGTTCTTCATTCTTATTCTCAGTAATAGTAGGAGTCATCAAAGGCTTTTTATTGGGATTATTTTTGATCGGAGCAGCTCTTATGTACCTCAGATTGCTTTCCTTCTGCAAGAGATTATCGAGCAAGAAAGCAATATTTTTATAGACTGAACTGGAAGGCTCTGCCTGGTCCCAAACCCACAGAACAGGTTGCAACTCCTTCTAGATCACACATACAAATGCACACCCTGGGGAGTTTCCAATGCATATCCACAGGGCTGCTGATAGGAAGAAGCTTGCCATAGTCCAAGGCCTTAATTCTTTCAAAGTAAGATGGAATTAAAGGCTGGACCTTCAACAGCATCAATAACCTTTGGCAGGTGATATCTAAACCATAAAATATGCCACAAACCTATTAATTAATTGCTCTGGCTTTTGAGTTTATCTCATAAAGTATGAGGAAGGAACAACTCAAGGAATAGCTGCTGTTGAGGTGCTCAATCACGCTTCCATTAAACCACTCTAAAAATAAAACCTTTTTCAAGCACAAGGCTTTCTTCTCTGGCCAAATTTCACTTTAGCAAAGTCCACTGATAAGTATGAGTTCTAATGAATGTCTTGGTTTCACTTAAGTTCATTTTTTTAAAAAAGCAATCAAAAGCTTAATAAGCAACTTGTAAACTGAAACTTCTAAGATGTTTAAGCAGAAAAGGGAGGCTGTGTTGTGCTGTGCTGCCAATGAAAGTTCAACATCTGGTAAGAGAACAAAGGATTCTACAAGCGGCTAAAGGATTGGTGTCGTCAAAAACACTTTGGTTTCCTGGTACTACTCCATGATGGGCTTTTGGCAAGGATGGGCTGCACCTCACAAAGTCTGGGAAGAATGTTTTTGGAAAACGACTGGCTCAACTTATCAGGAGGGCTTTAAACTAAAATTGGGGCGGGAAAGAGACCAATCTTTAGGAACTCCAGGACCTAATTCCAAGCAAAAACCCCTAGAAAACAAGTCAAATAATGAGGTAAGGTGGGATGGGAAGGAATAGGAGACATAGGAGACATAGGAAACATCCCCCGAGTCAGACATAAAGCTCTCAAGTGCCTATATATAAATGCACAACATTTGGGGAACAAACAGGGTAACTTGAACTATTAATACATGAAGGTAGATACAATATAGTTGGAATAAGAAACTTGGTGGAATGTAACCCATGACTGGAACATGCTGATAGAAGGTTACAAATTGTTCAAAAAAACCAGACCCCGTAAAAGAGGAGGTGGAGTTGCACTGTAGGTAAAGGACTGCTACATTGCTACAGAATTGCACGAAAACCTCCTAGAATGCATACGGCTCAATATAAAAGAAAAAAGGAATGTATATTACAGGCCACCCAACCAAGCAGAAAAAATAGCTGTATTTTTTGCCAATCAACTATATATAAGAAACACACTACAATAGTAATGGGGGACTTCAATTACCCTGATATCAATTGGAAGACTAATTCCTCACCACCTGAGAAATCGAATAGGTTCCTAACCAACCTAGTTGACAACTTTGTTGTCCAAACGGTAGAGGAGGGAACTAGAGGGACAGCCATACTGGACTTAAGCCTTACAAACAGAGAAGATGTGATAGAGGGAACTGAAACTGCAGGAACCTGGTTAGTATGACCATGTCATGCTAGAATTCAACCTAATGAAAACACAAGCAATAGAGCATAACGATAGCAAAGTCCTAGATTTTAAAAGAGTTGATTTCAACAAACTCAAACAGAACTTGGGAAAGATTCCTTGGATGAAAATCCTAATGGGGAAAACAACTCAACAACTCGTGGGAGCTTCATCCCTGGAAGCTTTCAAGAAGAGATTAGACTGCCAACGGTGTGTCCTGCTTGGGTGGGAGGTTGGACTAGAGGACCTACAACACAGGGGTGTCAAACTGGATTTCTTCCAGGGCCGGATCAATATTGTAGTTCTTCTTTTTGAGCCGGCGGGCGGGGGACCTGGGGGGAGACAGGACAGACACCTCCTGCTGGCCAAAAATAGGCCTGGGGCCCACGGTGCCTCCGATATTCTTCAAAGTAGGAGTGAGAAAACATTGGACAGGAAAAAGGAATGGTGGGCTGCAGTGACTCTCTCAGAAAAAAGCAATGTTGAGAGAATATAGTGCCCGTCTCTTGAAGGCTGCACACACTGTTTAAAAACGAAGGCACCGAAAGAGGTCTGGAACCGGGTCTTCTATGCTGTTTGAGTGCTTGAATCAAAGGCGGGGAACACCAGGGGCTGAAGGGCAAGAGCCCTTTCGAGCAAAGAGCCAGAAGCCGGAGGGAAGAGAGCTAAGACATGAGGCTGCCTTCTTCTCTTTTAATCCTGGGATGAATGCAGTTATTCTAGGGTGATAAATAAATAGCTGAATTTGGAGGGCAAATACAAATTAAAATTTGTAGAAATCACAAAACAAATTTGTAGATAATTCCCATTTTCTAACAGCAGCGTTCGTATGTTTCTTTTCCTTCTCCTTCTTCAACCTCTCTGAAACGGAAGTGACACTATCTTCTATCCAGCAGGGAAACATTTGCATTCATACTTTGCAATCACAATAATTTGACATCTGCAGGCATTTACACCCAAAAAACCCCAAAATATTTCAAGCAGGCACAGAATATGGATATTGCCCATTGCCAGAATCCATAAAGATTTCCGTGTCCCGTTGACAGATGCAGGACTGTTCTGCTAGGCATACTTGCACTGTTCCTGTGCCTAGCAGAAGGAAATGCCCTCTTGGCTAAGAACGGTGTTTCTGAAATCGCACTGCACTAGTAAGGCACTTTGATATCAGCAATGTGCAATGCAGCATTTTAATTTCTTGTGACACAGGACAGCTACCTCGGAGTGTGTACTGCAAGAGACAGTGTTGGGGCTGCAACCCTTTGTGCACACTACGGTGGAAGGTTTTCCTTGGTGATGCTGGTCATGTATGGATTTGCTGCTCCAACTAGTTCTGTGCCTGTAATTATGCTGTGCGCATTTTCTTAAGTTCAACAATCCAGATATTCAGTACTGCCCTATGATTCAGACGGAGCTGAAATAGCCATTGTGAACTGTGGACAGAGATAAGTGAAGAATTATAATTAGACTTGGCAAGAATGCAAAGGCTGGTCCTGGAAATTATTGTAAGGGTGCTGTAAAGTTGCCGTTTAAGTGATATACACAAATATATCAGATCTCTGTACCTGCTCCGAAGTCCCTTGGGGAACTAAGCTTTGGGGGTCCACAGCTCAAGTACATCTTAAAAAACAACCCACAGCAACTCTTTGTGTCTGATTCAACAGCTGCTGGGATGCCCCTGGGCTCCATTAACCAGGCACTAGCTAGGCCCTGAGAGGAGTGGGCAAGACTCAGTCCTCTCAGGGTGGGTCCATGGGGGCCACAAGAGAGAATGGTGCTCCGTAGGTCTCTTTGCATCGGTCCCTCCTCGGCACAGCTTGCACTGCACGCTTCCCTGGGTAGCCCCTCCTATTCTTCCTCTCCCAGAGAAGGGAAGCCATGGATGGGCTGCTATGAACGGTCCCTTCCATTCCCAGGTTATGCGCGTTGCTTCATCCACGGCCAGAAACACATCGAACGCTCCCAAAGCCCTTTCAATGCTTTCAGAGGCAAGTGTGGCTGAAGCCACCAAGACCTTTCTGACTCGAACCTCCTTGCAGAAGCCAGAAGAGGAAGCCAGGAAGTGTGTCCTGAGCTCCGAGAAATCTCTTGTGTTGGTCCCAGCTCAGCTCCTGGTGCTGGGCCAAGCTGGGGTCTGAATCGGCTCTTCGGAGAGGTCACAAGTGGCACCAAGGGTTAGCAAAGGAGCTGCTGCCCTTGGGCCCCTCCTTGGGCCTTGAGCAGAAAGCAGTGGAGGGTTTTTGCTGGGAAATTGCTCCTAGCAGGAAAAGCAGCCCAAGGTGAATGCCCTTCCCTTGCCAGCAATCCTGCTCTCCTTCCAGGTTGCAGGCAGGCTTGGCCAGGCCATTCACCCTCCCCCGCCTGCAAAGGATCGCCTTTCACACACACACACCCCAGCCCTCACTTGACTGCTCTCCCTGGTGTCCAGGATTCTTCCGGGTGGGTGAGGCGACCAAACACCTCAGCTCCCTTCAGGGAATTTTAATCCGCAAAGTGGCAGCTGAAACTATGAAATATCTCAGCCACAGGGAAAGCCAATCTTTGTGCCACAAGCAGACAGTCAAATATGCCTTTCCTTGTCTTGCTGGAGCGAAACTAGCATTATTTACAATACCAGAAAAGGAAGTATAATTGAACAAGGATTTGTCTGAAATGATATGAAGGGTCGGCCTAGACAACCTGTAAGGTCCCTTCCAATTCTCTTATTCCATCAGTCTAACAAGTAGCAGAGAATATTGAAAAAAAGAAGATAGGTGCAGTGTTTGTTTTCCATGTTATTTTTTCCTCCCAGCCTTAATGTTTCTATAAGTTTGAAATGGGTTGTCCGTTCATTCAGCAGAAATGCAGCAAACGACCCAGGAAGGCTTCTGCTGCTGGAAGCAGCTCTTTTGTTTGTTTCCCTTGACTGCATCTCCCAGGGTGGGTTTCTCAGAGGAAGGGGAGCCACGTTGCTTCCTCTTTTGGCCCAGAGCTTCAGAGCCCTGCCCAGTTCCTCCTGACAACTTCTCAGCCAGCAGACCACTGCCAACCTCCCCAAGGTAGCCTTTCCAGAGAAGCCTCGATGCAGCCCGATAGGGACCCCCTGCCTTTCTTCCCGACTGCGAAAGGCTGATCCCTGCCAGGAGTTTGGTTGGCGCCATGCCGGGGGGGGGGGGGGAGGCAGGGCAGAGGGGCCGAAAGAGCAGATGCCAACTTGAAGCCAGAGAAGGGGCCCTTTTCCAGGCAGCAGCTGCTGGTGTTTCTCTGAGGCCCCCAGTCGACTTCAGAGGCAGAGAACGAGTCCTGACCTTCTGTCTGGAAACAGCCACTTCACTCATGCGGTGCCCAAGTAAGGATGCCAAGGATCAGGATGATGCCCATGGCAGCATTGGGAAGAGCCACATGCACCGATCTGAAGCTCCTGAGGAGACGTATTAGGCCTCCTTGAAGGG
Source organism: Hydrophis major (assembly GCA_033807585.1). Lineage (NCBI taxonomy): Eukaryota > Metazoa > Chordata > Lepidosauria > Squamata > Elapidae > Hydrophis > Hydrophis major. The sequence goes on along the minus strand of CM066337.1, from coordinate 21,492,344 downwards.
AACTGTCTCTGGCTGGATTTCTTTCTTTCTTTCCTTCCTTCCTTCCTTCCTTCCTTCCTTCCTTCCTTCCTTCCTTCCTTCCTTCCTTCCTGTCTGTCTTTGAGTCAGTCTCAACTCCTGGTGGCCTGACTGGCTTTGGGCCTCAGGACTAGAACTCAGTTTCCCAATTTCTAGCCTGTTGCCTAACCAGGACATCAAGCTAGTTCTCATTAAAGCCGCCTGCATTTTTCTTCCATTCAGTCATGTCTGATTCTCAGAAGCTGCCTGGTCGTTCTTGGTGAGGTTTCTCAGAAGGGGTGTCATTGACTGCTTCCTAGGGCTGCGAGCGAGTGACTGGCCCAAAGTGTCTTCATCACCCACCCCCACCCCCTGTTCTCTCCCCCCCCCTTGCCTCAGCCAATTTTCTTCAGAAAATAATTTATTTTTATGGCCGCTTTTATCAGGGCTTCGGTGTGCTGGTGAGCAAAGTACATTTTGAAGTGAGCTTCTTATCAGTTTATGCAGTGCTGTTGGAAATTAATGTCCAGAAATTAGCTCTGGACATTATCAGTTTGGTGAGAATGATTAGATGAGATTAGGAAAGGAACACGTTGTGATAACAAGGAGGGGGTGAGAGGTTGATCCAAAGAACAAAGCCCCCCAGGCCTCCTCTGCTTCCCCCCCCCTCAGTTCTGTGGGGCGATGGGCAGAGAGGAGGGCCGATTTCTCCCTTTCAAGAACAGCATCCAATGGGGCCCCACTCGCGCCCCGTCCTCACCCCTTCCTTGGACGGGGGGGGGGGGCTGCTGTGGTCGCCACCCCCCCTGCCTGGCTCCAACCAGAAGGCAACCTTGGGAGCTCCTTCTTCACCCTTTCCTGAGCAGAGAGGAAGCGCAGCAGCCTCAGGCCCGGAGGGGTCAGGGAGGGACCAGCTGGGCCGAAGGTCCCGGGGCCCCGCAGCCGCCACGCTCCCCAGAGCCCTCGAGGCTCGCGAGCAGAGCTGCAAGCGCTCCGGGAAAGTGACGTGGCCGCGGGCGGGGACGGGGGGAGACGCGCAGCCGGGCAGGCAGCTGAGAGGCGGCAGCAGCCCTCGAGAAACGCTCGGGAGAGTCGGAAAGAGGCAGCGCGATTTCCTGTCAGCCGCCCTGAGGGGCCACCAGCGAAGAAGAGGCGCCAATTGAACCTTCCCAATATTAGGGAAGGGCCCGGGGGAGGATTCAGGCGCCTCCTCGACCTCCCCATCGCATTCGGGCAGCGTCGCCTCCTTCCCCCCGCAGCCGCCGGGCAAAGCCACTCGGGACACTCCCGGCCCAGCGTCGCGCGCTCCTCCTCGGCCCCGCCCGCCCGCGGCCGCGCCCACCGGAGGGGCCCAGAGGGGCGGCGGCGGCGGCAGCTCGGACCGCCCGCGACGCCGGGATCCGGCTGGCCCTGCTCGCCCGACGAGGCGGCGGGCGGGTTTGGCCCATCCCTCCCGCGCCCTCCGCGCCTCCTTCGGCCGGCCGCGCGCGCCCACTCACCTGCTCGGCCCATGGCCGGCCTGCGCTCCGACGGGGGCCCGAAGCCGCTCGACCTCCGCTCGCTGGCAAGTCGGACGGGGCCTGGGCGGCCGGCTGGGGGCTCGGCGTGAGGGGTCCGAGCGTGGCCGGCTGCTGCGTCACCTCGCGGGCGGGCTGGCCTCTGGTGGGACTCCGGCCCGGCCGGACGTTGCCGAGCCAGACTGGGCCCGCCTCCCCGTCGGCGGCCAGGCCGCCACATCTGGAAAGCATCTGCGGGCGCCCCGCAGCCCTTAGGAGGGAGACCGGTCGATCGCTTGCCAGGGACACCGCGCGGAAAAGGCCTCGCTCCCCGCCTGGACGGTCGCAAAGAGCGACTCGGGCCGGACGGGGTTGAATGCGAGCGCCTCTGCCCCACCAGCCCTTCCTCGCTAGCGAGTAGCAGCTCGAGAGCCCCAATGGGCGGCTTGTCTCCCTCTCCGAGACCCCTTCCGGAGGAGCGGCCTCCCCCTGAAGGGCCAGCAGGATCAGCAAGCCGAGCCGGATCCCAAGGGATCTCGACCAGAGCCTCCTTCCCCTGCGATCTCGTGCAGAGGCAAAGCCTGAGTACGATTTAGAGGCGGCCATCTAAGGCTAAGCAGAGCCTCTGAGCTGCAGGAGAGGGGCCTGCTTGGGCCCAGCCTTCGGGGCACAAGGAGAGCAGGAGCCAAGGCTGATGGAAGTGGAAATGGGGCCCGACCTCTGCAACCCGAACTCCACCTACTTGCCAGCAGGGAGCAGGAAAGGCTGGGGTTCCTAGTGGTTCAAGGGCCCAATCCTAAAAGATGATGCTCCACATAATCCCCACCCTATCCCTTGCTGAAGACCCCTGGAGCACCAGAAGCCAGAGCCTGGAATTCAAACACACTGTGCAAGTTGCACCCAGAAGACAGCCTCACACAACCCCCCCCCCCCCCCCAACAGGCTGTTCTGGGCACCTTCTCGTGAGAAGTGGCTGCACACGCTGGAGAGCAGCTGCCCAGCCTCCCAGTGCCTTCAGGTGGAACAGTAGGCCTGCAGAGGCTGGTAAAGGCCTATTGGTTGCCCAGTTCCTCCCCCTCTGAGTTGGCACTGCCATTTTCCTGCCTGGCACAGCCTGGCCCCTGGGAACAGATGGACAAAGGCCACCCTGCTGTGTCCCCAAGGTGAGGGATGATGGGAAGAATCAGTTGCCCAGCAACGCCCGGAATTGCTGTGCTGCCTGACTGTTTTATGGGCTCCGGAGAGGGTTCAGCACTCTTCCCTCAGGGTACACTGGCTGTGGAGTAAAACTGAGCAGCTGCCTGCCACTCCTTGCAGAAGGTGGACCTTCATCCCGCAAAACCGTGGCTGCTGGAGCCAGTTGTACTCCGCTGCCTTCACCCGCCAACAGTTGATGCATGCAGAGAACCCATCCTAAGCCCAGAGCAAGCCCCCTCCCCCGCCCTTGGTGAGGTGCCCGGAGCTCAGCCCTGCGGAAGATTGCAGAGGTCCCTCCCAGCAGCTGCTAAGCTGACTGCACTTCCCTTTGGAGCCCCCCCCCCATTGGCTCCCCCCAACAGTACTTTTTCAAAACAGGAAGTCTGACAGCCGAATTCCCGCCTGAGCCTCCGCAAACCTCAGTCAGAGGGCAAACTGGACTTGCCTGATGGAGGAGACGGTCCCATCTGCCTCCCCTCTGTCCTTCGGTCCCAAACGCTCCTGGCAAAGGAATGTCTTGCAGGTGAAGCCTTGCGCTGCTCAACTGGTTTGGGCACTCAAGTTGTGGCTTTGGGGAAAGGATGACTTATCAGGAAACATGAAATGGCCTATTGCTAAATTTCCCCCTCCGCCCTCCCTCCCTCCCTCCCTCCCTCCCAAGACACATCTCTAGGGATACTCCAGGATTCCCTCATTATGGGAATTCCCTCACCCACCATCACTGGATGGCAGTGATGGTGGCTGAGAGCCATTGGGCCTCCTGGGCTCCTGCATAAGGCCTTCCAGCCAGGCAAGGGGGGAATCCCCTGGCCTGCCGTGATTTTATTTGTTTGTCAAACATGTACAAGATAGCAAGTATTGGTATGAACATGAACATAAACAAAGGGAGCAAATACAGATAAATGGGGACAGTAAGACAGGGACGGTAGGCACGCTTCGCAAAATAAGGTGAACACCTCTTAATGCCTTTTGGGCAACGCTGTTAAAGTGAGCTCATCTGAGATGAGGACTCCCAGGTCCTTCCGCCCAACTTGTATTTGGTGTTCTGATTTTTATTGCCAATGTGTAGGACAGAGCCTTGATTAGTTGAAATTTGGAGTTGCCAGTTACACAACCATTCTGACACATAGTCAAGATCGGTTTGTGGATTGGTGGGAGGGGAGAGCAAATGGTTTCATACAAACGGCAAGTGTGGGCCTGCATGTTTTTTTTACAACAGAGCAGAATTTCAGAACACAAGATTATGACTTTCAACTCAATTAAAATGCCACAGGATAAGGCAAGCTACTATGTCATTTCCATATTAATATATAGCTTACAGCAACATTTTTTGGATACTTTGCAAAGAAGCATCTCATTGGCAATATAAGTATTACTGGATAGCAAACCCAGATCACATTGGTGGGGGACTTGGCACCCACCTTCCTAAAAGATCCTTCCAGCCAAAGCTACACAATAAAACAATGAAGAATGACCCTCACAAATATAAACAATGCTTCTAAATACAGGCCACAGGCCACAATCCAAGTTAAACAGAATGCCAGGAAGATCCTGGCAGTTGGATCATTTTCATATTTTGCTTTTTTTCCCCCTAGCTGGAATAACTTCACGTGTAGTGAACTTAAAATCCCGTAGTTAGAAAGTGTAAAGAGTAAATATTTTCATGTGAATTTTGATCTAGCCCCCTTACTATGAATGCAGTTTGGCTGCACGTTCCCTCTCCCCTTTAGAATAAAGATCATTTTATTTGACCTGAAGTAGCCACATCTTGTCTCAGCACAGGTGGAGAGCAAAGGGTAAAATCTATAAATTTATTTCATTTGAGACCCACCTTTCTCAGCCATGAAGGAGCAACCCCTGTTTTTTCCCCATACCAGTTGGATGATTGTGTTGCTGTAAAAACAACTGCGGAACTGGTGCTTACAGGCTAATTGGACACAACAGGGTTCTGGCTGGAAGACTGCCTGGGCAAGGAGCCAGGAACTCCGGCTGTGATGGGATCATCTGGAATCCATTGGCATCCTCTTGTTTTAGAAGAGTTGGTTTCAGGAGGTTCAGATCTACAGTTTTCTCCCAGTTTCTTAAGCTTCCACATGTCTGGTTTGTGGATAAAAGGATTAAATGCACTCACAATAGCAACAGCCCTTAGTAATAGCACTTAGACTTATATATCACTTCATAGTGCTTTACAGCCTTCTTTAAGCAGTTTGCAGAGTCAGCCTCTTGCCCCCAACAATCTGGGGGTCCTCATTTTTACCCACCTCGGAAGGATGGAAGGCTGAGTCAACCCTGATCTGCTCGGGATCAAACTGCTATCAGTGGGCAAAGTCAGCCTCCAATACTTGACTCTAGACACATTTTACCGACTGTGCCACCACAACAATGTTGCCTAGTTGGGCAGTCATGAAACATCTGCAAGGAAACCACCCAGCTCAGAGAACACCAAGAACTTCACAGTTCAACCCGGAGGTACTGAGATTCTCTTCTCTTGGAAAGAGAAACTTCATCATAATCAAGAACAGGAAGGACCATCCTGTAAAGTTCTACTTTTCACTGTGCAGAAAGAAAGACACAAAAGGTTTGGCTTGCCTTCTGATCTCGAGCTGTATTGACCGGTGTTCTTAAATGCTGAAGATGGCAAACGTACAGTATATTCTGCTGAAACTTACACAGAAGTAAAGCACTGTCTACGTTCGAGACATACAATATTTTCTCATTCAAAACTTGTCCAACAAAATGGCAATCCAGAGCTCAAATCCTGCTTGCTCAGGACCAATCATCATCTGTGGGCCTTTGCCCATGACTGGCCCACTAGGGTACAAAAATCCTAATTTGTTCAATGGCCACGAACAAATTCCTGGGTTCTTAGATTCTCATCCCTCCTGGCTTGTGAAGACTGCCCCGGACAAGACAGTTATTTGGGTCCATTCTGTAATCTTGGGTTCACTGGTGGGGTGTTCCAGCTACCTTGAAAAAAGCAGTGGCACATCTCTCTCCACAAGAGGCTGGATCCAACTATACCACATAATTTTCACCCAGTCTCCAATCTTCCATTTTTAGGGAAGACTATTGAGAAGGAAGTGAAGTTAAAACCCTATAGAAGGTCCTGGGGAAGATTATGATCTGGATCCTTTTAGTCAAAGCTCAGACACAATATGGAGTTAGTGTTGCTCATATTAGTGGATGGTGGAGTTAAATGGAGCAAGGATGGACTTTTTGTTCCTAAAGTGGTTTCCAGTACCAGTGACCAGAGTCAACATCTGGCCCAATGGGGGAATGAGAGGATGCTGCTGCAGTGGTGGTTCTCCTTTCTCTGTGGTTGGGTCCAGTATGTGTTCTCTCATGGGAGCAATCACACTCAAGGCCTTTGGTGTGTGAGAAAACGCAGGGCTCTACGCTCGGTCCCTTCCGGCTTATTCATGAGGCGGAAGGATCAGCAATATGCAGATGGCACTCAGTTATGCCTCTGGACCCCAGACTGGACCAAGCAATGAGGTCAAAGTTTTGTCCAGGTATCTGGAGGCGGTGCAGGTTGGGTGGAGAGGAACAAACTTAAACTCCATTCTGCCCAGCATAGTCTTTCTCTTAGGCAGATGGAGATTTCACTTTCCCCTTCAGAAGGGAGGCAAAAGTTGAGGTCTTGGCTGCTGCTTGAGGGGGCGCTGGTGGCCATGGCTAAAAGCCTTCACACAAATCCATCTTCTCTGCCAACTGCACCCTGCCCAGGATCAACAGGCCCCCCGCTGTGGACTCTGCATGAGGAAAGCACTCAAAATACACTGCTGGCCCAGGCGACCCTGGAACATAGGGATTCTCCTCAGCCCAGGGCTTCTGCTCTGTGAACTGCATTGGTAAAGGTTCCCCTCGTGCACTGGTGCCAGCCATTCCCACCTCTGGAAAGCCGAAGAGCCAGCGCTGCCCGAAGACGTCTTCAATGATAGCTTGAAATTAAGATGGTGCTGAATGAAGGGGCTTATGACCCTGCCCAACGTTGCAGTCACTGCAGCATCCCCACAGTCACCTGAACCCAAATTCAGGCATTTGGCAATCCTATGAGCAATTGTAGGAATATGCAGAGGGCCCTCCACTTACTTTCCTCCCCATCCCACTCTGTTGGGTCCCTGCAGGTCTTGGGGCTGGTTCCCACCCTGCTTGATCAGGAGTGCCCAGGCAGAAGGTCAGGCAGAATGGGTGCCCTCGGCCATGTTCCAAAGAGCTCTGAAACCCCACCCCCCCGACCTTGGTTAGGAACTTAGGATGTGGTTGGTTATCTTTTGACTATTCCATTTCTTCTGGCTTTTTAATTTTGTGTAGCTGCTTGCACTCCCATCAAAAAGAATACGTGCATCTCAAGGCTGAACTGTGGAGCCCTTGATGTTCTCTGAGCTGCTTGCTTGCAGATGTTTCATTAGAGGACTAGGTAGCACCCTCAGTGCAAGGGAGTGGAGGGGGTTGCTTCCTGTTTACATGCAGCCAATGGCCCTCCCTGTGTCCGTGGGGTTTTCTCCTTCCTTGATTAGGTGCTCTGCTTATTTAGGTGTTGGCTGCTGAAGAGGAGATATTCTGATACATCTTTTTCTTTCTTTCTGAGCTTCTTTACTGTCTCTTTTAAATGGTTTGCAAATTTAGTTTATCCCTATTTTATACACAATTATGCACCATTTTATACACTATCTGTACAAAACAAAATAAGAGTATTTATATCTCTAAAATGTACTTTATTTTGCAGACTTTCATCATACACCATTCACAAGAGACAATAAAAGAAGGAACTTGGGTTAGTTATAAATAATGTTGGAGAAACACATCTTGCCTTGGAATGCCGCCAATAGTTAATGTGAAAACAGTTTTCCGAGGCTGCTGTGCTGTCCTTTGGGAGTTGGCTTAAAGATCTTGGTTCTGCCTTTTTGGGAGGACCATATATGGTACAAAAATGTGAAACCACAACCAAAGGAGGAGTCTTAAGTTTCTATTATAGACCTAACTTCTTATTAGCCATGAGAAACAAACTCCTAAAATTGTATTACTTGCACACCAGCTCCTTTCTGTAGACATAATTAATTTTTAAAATAGAATGTATTTTTTGCTTGCTAAATCTAGAATATCCTGCAAGGAATTTCTTTTAAACTTTATTAATTCTTATTCTGTATTTCTGGACTCATGAGCAAGCCTGGAAACTGAGTTCCAGTTCTCCATACCTTTCTGTCCTCATCCTTTCTTCATGTCCTTTCTGTTCTTTGAACTTCCCACCTCTTTCATTCATTCTGAGGATCTCCTCCACTTTTGAAAATTATTTTAGAATATAGAACAAAGAATAATAAAATTGGAAGGGATCTTGGAGGTCTTCTAGTCCACCCTCCTGACTATGGCAGGAGACCCTGTACAATTTTGGACAAATGGCTGTCCAATCTCTTCTTTCAGTGATGGAGCACCCACAATTTCTGAAGGCCATTTTCTCACTGCCACAGAATTATCCTTGGTCCTAGATTGGATCTCTTTTTTTAATTATCCTTCACCTGTTACTTCTTGTCTTGCCTTCAGGTGCTTTAGAGAATAGGTTGACCCTCTCTTCTTTGTGACAGTCCCTCAAATACCGAAAGACTGCCATCATATCAAGTCTAGTCCTTCTCTTTGTTAAACCAGACTTACCTAGTTCCCCTCAACCATTATATGGTTTAGCTTTCAGACCCCTTATAACCATTGTTGCTCTTCTCGGCACCCTTTCTAAGGTCTCAACATATTTTTTGTGTCATGGCAATGACCAGAATTGGACGCAATATTCCAAGTGTGGTCTCACCAATGCAGTATAAAGTGGTACTATCATTTCATGTAATCTTGAAACTATCCCTCTTTGATGCAACTGGAACTGCTTTCATTTTTTTAGGCAGTTGTTGCACACTGCTAGCTCATATTTAAGTGATTGTCCACATCTAGATCACTCTCACTGTTGCTAATGTTGTGCCAGATACCATCTATTCTGTGCCTGGGCGTTTGGTTTTTCTTGCCTAATAGTGTGAAATCTTACATCTCTTACCATTAAATTGCATTTTGTTGGATAGGGCCTGGTATTCAAATCTGTCAAGATCATTCTGGATCTTGAGCCTATCTTCTAAAGCAGGGGTCGCTAACCTTTTGGACCTCAGGGATCACCAAACTCATACTTTTAAATCCCATGGACCAGAGAACCTGGGGAAATCCCCCAAAAAGTCTGCAGGAAAACTCCCCACCCTGTTTTCCTACCAATCGATCATTCTTTATTTGGGATCACAGGATACCGTCTCCAGCTCCATTCTCAGGGGGAGAGAGAGAGAGAGACTTTTGGCTTCATGCAAGGAAAGCAGCAGCAGAAGTCTTTCTTTCTCTCCCCCAAACTCCGCCAGAAATGAGTCTTTGTGAGACTTGTCATGCGGGCACAGCCTCTTGGAGCAGGAGGCCGTGCAGGGTCCCAAAGACTCATTTCTGGCAGAGTTTGGGGGAGAGAAAGATTTTGACTGCTTTCCTTGCGTGCAACCAAGAGCAGAAGAAGAAAGAAGCGGAAAGAAGCAGCCCAGTGGCCAGGCGAGGTGCGTGGGGGGAGTGGGGCAAGTTCCCCTGCTCTGTCCTTTCCCCCCTCCCCTCACTACCTTGTGTTGTTCGCAATGCAAGGGATGCAAGCCTCGTGTTCCCACCCAGACTGTATTCATTGCCTTGGGGTGACATCTCTCTGCAGACCACCAAAATTTTCTCGCAGATCACTGATTGGCGACCACTATTCTAAAGGGTTGGCTATTCCCACCCTCAACCCCCCAAACCTGTTGTTGTCTGCAAATTTGATGAGGTCTCCTCGTATCCCCTCATCTGGATCATTTATGATGAAGGGATAGAAGAGAAACTGATTCAATTAGCAGACCACACAATGATGGGGAGAATAGAGGTCTCCACTTTAGAGGTCTCCAACCTTGGCAACTTTAACGTGTGGACTTCAACTCCCAGAATTCCTCAATCAGCTATGCTGGCTGGAGAATTCTGGGGGTTGAAGTCCACACAACTTAAAGTTGCCAAGTTTGGGGACCCCTGCTGTAGATGATCGATTCGAATTCAATTCAGAAGTATCTTTCTCTCCTCTCAGTAAAATTTCTATGGTTGCAAGAGACCAGCCATGACCTTTTCTATCGTCTTTGCCCATTTTAAAATTTCCCCACCCATTCTCCATTCTCTGACAGACATTCTACCAAACTACACATATTACTTTATCGGTGGTAGGTTTTATTTCTGTCAAAAATCTTTAAATGCATTTTGAAATCATTCACTCTTATTTTGCCTGTCAAACACAAGTACCAGAATCTTTGGGTTCATTATGGATGTTTTCACATTCATATTTCCCACTGAATCCGGCTGAAGGAGCCTTTTTTGGACAGGTGATTAAGGAAGACAAAAGAAGGGATGTTCCCACTGCAAAGAGAAGATGGCAGGAAGGAACATTTGATGAGAAGTTGCAACATCTCAGCTAATGATGATGATGCCAAAAAGGATGATTTACACGATCAGGGCATCTTATGCAAGTATGTGTGAGTCATACTCTTTGCATGATTATGTCCTCACATATGTGTTGTTGTTTCCCCCTTTTCCCCTCCTCCAGATTCTCCTATAGAACTTTCCAAAAAGGAACTGCATTCAGCTGGATCTTGTCATCAAAGGAGCTCTTTGTGCAACCCTGGAGTTTCTTATTTCTCTTGCTCCATGACAGTATTCTTGTTCGGGTCTTCAGTGTTTTATTTACCAAGGTTTCCCAAGCATGTTGAACTGTGTTCCTTCTAGAATTTCCACCCTTGGAATCTTCCTAATCGCTCTCTGAGTTTGCTGAAGTCAGCTCTTTTAAAGTCTAGTCTGTGTCCTGTCCCTATGCCTGCATTATGGGAAATTCTTGTGTGATAGGATTACTCTCCCCCAAAATTCCTATCACTTCTACCCTCTCCATCATTTCATCCCGAAGTAAGAATTAAGTCCAGTACAATTGACCTCTAGTTCCCTCTACCTGTTGTATCAGGAACCCGTTCTATCTTCCATTCCCTGCAGAGTTTATTTCCCATTAAAGTCAGGGTAGTTTCAAATATCCCATTGTTACAGTGATGTGTTTCCTGCTCAGTATAATCTTGACAGTATACATGCGTTGATGCATCTAGAATGCCATGTACTTTTTGTTTGCAGCCGCATCACATTGTTGGCTCATGTTCAGCTTGTGATATATCAAAACATCCAGATCTTTTTCACATTACTCCTATCTGCTGAGGTCCTCCCATCCTATCATGTTGCCTTTGATATTTCCCCCCAAATACGGATCTTTTGCATCTGCTTTTGAAAGGATTCAGCAAGGTTGCTTCAAGGTTGTTCCAAACATCTTGGAGAACTAATCACAGATCTTAGGCTGCCTCGAATCCTTCTGCCTCCTCATGTAATTCCAACAGACTCAATGATGTTGAGATCAGGGCTCTGTGGGGACCAAGCCATCATTTCCAGGACATCTTGTTGTTCTTCTTTACCCTGAAAATAGTTCTTAATGACATTGGCTGTGTGTTTGGGGCCACTGTCCTACTGCAGAGTAAATCTGGGGTCAATCATATGCTCTCTGATAGGATGGAATGATGGATAAGGATCCGCCTGTATTTCCCATCACTGGGGATGCCATTGACCCTGACCAAATTTCCACTCTGTTTGCAGAAATGCACCCCCACACATGTCAGGAGCCTCCATCATGCTTCACTGTTGCCTGCAGACACTCATTATTGTACCGCTCTCCATCCCTTCGGCAAACAAACTGCTTCCTGCTACAGTCAAATATTTCAAATTTGGACTCATTAGTCCAGAGTTCCTCCTGCCATTTTTCTGCACCGCAGTTCCTATCTTTTCATGCATAATTGAGTCTCTTAGCCTTGTTTCCAGCTCAGAGGTGTGGCTTTTTGGCTGCATTTTCTGGCCAGACTTCCCCTGGCAGTAGAAAGGTGTACTTTCTGCCAAATCTGTGCTGATGGCACTGCTGGACATCTTCCAATGTCAAAGGGAAGTAAGCATGATGTGTCATTCATTTGCTGCATTAAATTTCCTTGGCCAGCCACTGCATCTATGGTCTTCAACGTTGTCCATTTGTGCTTGTTCAAAAGAGCTTTATACTGCACTGAGATCATACTTGAAATACTGCATCCAGTTCTGGTCACCATGATATAAAAAAGATACTGAGGCTCTCGAAAGTGTGCATAGAAGAGCAACAAAGATGATGAAGGGTCTGGAGGCTAAACTGTACCATGAATGGATAAGACTGACCTGAGCATTTTATGGCCCCAGATACACATATGGTCCTTTGGGTGTCCCTGACCAGCCCACCTGAGGTCAACTGGATGTTAGAAAACAAATGTAAGTTAAGTGTATGCCCTGCACACAAATACAACCCCATTGCTTTTATTTTGAAGGTGACTACTATTTTCAAAAAATGATATAGCGGTATGTTTGTGTGTGCATACCTGTGCCTCTTCACAGTCAAGTGGAGAACGGATGTCCACAGGAAATGCTGAGTTAGCTATTAGCCCTCAAATTTTTAAAAATGAAAGATTTACACAGAATGTAGAGTTTTAACAAAACATGAACGTCTAAGTATTTATTTACTGAAATAAACGATAAAGCCATGTGATTTGTTTGTGGAGTATAGATCTCTGCATTTAAGGATTACAATTTGAATCACCACTGGGTGACTGATGCTTTGTTAGCTAAGCTGCAAAACCAACCAGGACTTTTTATTCAACTTCACACATCCAGGATGGAGCAGAGAAGATCAGTTATATGATATCCCACAAAATTGCAGAAAACAGTAAGCCTCCTTAGTTTCCCACATCCTCTGCATTATTTCTTACTCCTGCCTTGTAGGTAGGTAGGTATTTGTACCCTCTATTATTTTTATACATAACTCAAGGTAGAGAACATACCTGATGCTCCTTTATGCTCCCCTTTCCCCCACAGCCACAATCCTGTGAGGTGGGCTTGGCTGGTCCCTCCGCTGGCTTTCATGCCTACGACAGGGCCAGGAGTCAGAGTCTATTTTGTCAGCATTCCTCTGTCAGCCCATCTCCCAAGGTGGGGCTCCTAGGGTGGTTATCACAGAGGGGTCTGTAAAGAATGAACCAGGAGGCCCCTCTGGCTGCTGAGGCTCCCCCCCACCCCGTATGCATTGCTAACAGTATGGACAATGTTGGTAGGCTAATCCCTTTTGGCCAGCACAGCATATCAACAACATCAATGATGTTTGCCTCCAGCATTTTTATGCCAGCTTGGGTCTCTAATTTAGAGACTCCCCTGCAAGTAAGAATTCCGCCGTTGTTTTCTCGATGCAGGTCTGTAGTTCTTCACCACCGCTTTCTCCCTGCATCTCCCTTCCGTTTCCCGGTCTGGCTTCCAAGCCTCAGGTTTTCTGATATTTTTCATTCTTTGTTGCTGGCAATCAGCCATGATCTCAAGGTGGGCAGATACTGCCACCTGCTGCAGGAAGAGGAAACTGCAGTTGGTTGCTGCCATAGGGTGGTGGTGGAAGGGAGAGGAGGAAGAGGCTCTTTCGGAAAACTCCTGGGGAGGGGAAAGGATCCCTCTTCTGCTTGCTCTGGATAATGGGAAAGATGGCTGAAAGGTGGCCTTGCCAGGGCATGGACTCCCAGAGATGCAGGAGAGGAAAGGAAAAATTCCCTGAGAGTAACAAGTCAGACTCTTGCCTGAAAATAGGGGAAGCTCTGATTCCAAGGTCCTGCCAGTCTCTCCCGTAAGGGAGACTGCTAAAAGCCTGGGATTAAAAGCTTTTTCATTCCAGGAGGGAATGAAAAAGAAGCATGCACACCGATTGTGCAAGGGATGGACTTTTGCTCAGGGACGAAGCAGGAAAACCAATTTGCCTAGAGAAAGAAAAGGGAAATATGGTAACATTGATCTTTCTCCCCTTCTAGATTTCTGCCTTTCCTAATTGAGATTAATTGAGATTTATGATTAATGATTAATTTGAGATTAAGAACAGGGTGTGTAAATGTAAATTAAGAACAGGGTGCGTAAATGTAAGAGTTCTGTTTTCCTTTCCTTTTCTCTTTCCCTTCTGTGTGTGTGAGAGAGAGAGAGAGAAAGAGAGAGAGAGTCTTTGTGTGCCTTCCAGGTGAATGTAACTGTTAAATCCCAAAGGTGCTTTTTTTTCAGGAGGCAAACTGGACTTTCTGGATTTTTTCTTTAAAGACATTTTGCTTCTCCTCCAAGAAACTTCTTCAGCTCTGACAGGACCATGTCAGAGCTGGAGAATTTATATTCCTTGCAAACAGTCGATCATTTATTGCAACCTTTTAGAGCAGGGGTGTTAAATTGGACTTCTTCAAGGGCCGGATCAGCATGGTAGTTCTCCCCTGCGGGCCACCCTGGAGGAGGTGGGGGCAATGGAACGGACGCCTCCTGCAGCACCCTGGATGGCTTCCTGTAGCACTTTGCCAGGGAAAATGGGGTACCCCCCCCCTTTTCACTAGCAGGCACTGCAGGCTGGTCCTTTGCTATTTCCAGGCTGGCCCTGCGGGCCAGATTTAAGCACCCCATGGGCTGGATTGACACCCCTGCTTTAGGGGTCCTTGTAGCACTTGGAGGTTTATCTGTTTCAGCCCCCCTGGAATCACTTCTGCCATCACTGAAGTTTCTGGAAACCAAATAAACCTCCTTCCTTGCAGTCAACCTCCATTTTATTTCCGGTGCCTTTCTCCTGGATTGGAACCAGACCAGGTTTTTCTTCCCACAATGGGAAAAAGGTTTCCCCACTGGAGCTGCTCTGGTAGCCAGGCAATTGTTCTTTGGCTGTATTCAAAGGGAGGCAGATGAAAACTGGAGGAAGCCATCCAAAGGAGAATCAGAGGATCAGGTTGGCCTTTGCTACGCATCCTTGGCTGCTGGCAAACGAGGCCCGTCGCTTTTCCTCTGCCTAGAAAGGGCTGCCGAGCCGTGGCCTGGGGTGCAGGGTGGGGGCCATGCAGGGCACGGCCCTAAGGACTGGCTGGGTGGGCGTGGCTAAGTGGTCGTGTGACTGGGTGGGTGTGGCCAACTCGACATCGCTTTTTTGCCCTAATAACCTAAAAAAAGATATATACCAAAAGGTTGTTTATTATTTCATGCATTTAATACTTAAATAAAAGACTGGATGAAACCAGGCTTAATAGCAGTGACTCCGAAAGGGATCTTGGAGTCTTAGTGGAGTTTCTGGTGAGTTACATGATTCTTATTATTTGGGAATTAATCCCCTCAGATCCTTGTGGCTTTGTTATCTGATTTTCTCAATGGCGCTCCCTCGCAAGCACTGAGTGGATTGTTTATCTAGCTTGCAACACTTTTACGAGGTGTGAAATGCTCTTGGTTGAACGCCCAGAAGTTCAATTAAGCCTATTCAGAGCTTTCCCTTGCTGCTTGTCTTTCTGGGGTTATGGGGGTTCTCCGAGCCCCAAAGAGTCTTAGCTAGGGGCTCCCCTGAGCCCCTACGAGCCTCTAGCAGTCCACCCCTGAGTACAAGTGAGAAGGAACTTGGCTTCATGTGATGCAAACACAATAAATTTTGCTGTATTGACAAACATGGTTACAAGAGTTAGCACAATCTGAAACCCCAGGCCCTGGGTCCTTAGGAAAGTTAATAAATAAACAAATAAATAAATAACCCTGGTAGCATAGCAGTTAGAATGCAGTATTGCAGGCTAACTGCCCACAGCCAGGAGTTCGATCCTGACTGGCTCCAGGTTGACTCGGCCTTCCATCTTTCTGAGATCAGTAAAATGAGGACCCAGATGGTTGGGGTCAAGAGGCTGACTCTGTAAATGACCCGGAGAGTGTTGGAAAGCACTATGAAGCAGTATATAAGCATAAAAGCTATTCTTGATGCTAATAAATGCTGAGGCAGGCTGGACTCCCTGTGTTAGCTGCTTCATCCATCCATTTATTTATTCAGCAAGTCCCCTTGTGGCATCAGCTGGCCTCCACAATTTTGGGGGATTTATAAATTTGCAAAGAGATGTAAAGGAGGACAGCAGGTGGCCCTTCAAGGGATACATGCAACTGAGAAAGGGAAGGAGGACAGCTGAGGAAAATCTCATCGAAATGCTAATTATAGACGGCATCCTACAATCTGGACTGCATGACACTACTGTGTCTCTCACGCTGCTGCTGCTGCTGGATGACCCCTCACCAAGAAACAGCCCACAAATGCAGCAGAAGCACCAAATGGAATTTTCACAGCCTTGTGGAGCTTCCAGAGTTCAAAGCAGTATATCTCAAATATCAACTCTTTGGGGGAAAGAGTGGAATGGAGCAATTGCCCTCCTCTCCAGCTTGAAAGCTGGATTAAATGGGTCATTGCCTGTTCCAGCTTCAGGATTTCCCCAATTGTTCTCACGCACACTTTTCCCACACACTCATAGTTCTGGGCCAAGATGGGGTTGCAAAAAATGGCCAGCCCATCTTTTATGGGAGAGTGTGCAGGGACAAGGACATGTTTAGCAGGAAGGAAACTGTGCAGAGGGAGGAGGCTGGTTTCTTAGAATGCCAGCAACTCAGAAGATGGTCAGTCGCATAGGCCGATCCAGCAGAGGGAGGGGGATGAGACTGAGAGACCAACAAGGCAGCCCACCAGGAAGGCCGATGCAGGAATCTTGCCTGGTAGAAGAGAATATTTGCAACTCAGGGATAACTCTCCTTGGTGCTCTCTGAGTTTGGTGATCTTCCTGCAGACATTTCACTACCCAGCTAGTGCATTGATGATGTTACCTAGTTGGGCCAGGTAATATCTGCAAGAAAACCACTACGCTTGGAGAGCACCAAGAACCCCACAAGCTTGCTTGAACTGTGTGTAAACTCCAGAATTGGATTTCCGCTCAAAAGATATTCTAAAGTCTTTTTCCATCTTGTTCCATCCAACCTGGGGTTTGCGCTGCCTTCTGAAAGTGGCATCTCCCCTTCAGGAAGCTAAAAAGCACCCCAACGTCAATACCAACGCTGGCAGCTCCAAGCCAAGGCCAAGTTTTGTGCCACTTTTGTGCCAATTTTGTTTACCTAAGCCTATCTCCTACACCACTTCTTGGACAATAATAGACATCCCCATTATCGTGAGTATTTTTCTCTGTCGTTGTTCTCTCCTTTTTAAAGTGTCTGCTGCCCAGAGCCTTTTGGAACTGAAGGCCCTCTAAATTTAGAAAGAGAGAGATATTTAGAAAGAGATATATAGATATATAGAGAGAGCGAGCTATATGGAGAGGTATAGAGAGAGTCCTTCTCTATCCACCTGGTTAAGCAAAAGGAGGAACTGTTGGTGCCCTTGATAAGCTTGGAAACTGCTCCGTCCCATCCCTTATCTTCCCCTCCTCTTTTATGACCAGCAAGTGCAGTGCGCACACTCAGTGCTGATCCTCATAGGAAGCTGTGACAACTCTGCTTTTTGTCCTTTTGCAGGAAAGTCCGTTTGGCTCTGCTCTGCTTTTGCTCTTTGGACTCCCCTCCACACTTCCTGTTCCATTTTGTCTCTGGTTCCTGCTCTGAATTGTAAGGTTCTTGGAGATCAACCCACTGCTTAGGTAGGACATCCTATGCCATTCTGGACAACCAGCTGTCCAATCTCTTTCTAAAAACTTCCCATGACAGAGCACCCACAGCTTCTGGAGATAAGCCATTCCACTTATTATCCCAAAGGCAACTGGACTGTTGTTTTTTCCTTGAGGAAGAAGACATTTTGCTGCTGCTGCTTCCTCAAGGGAAAAACTAGTTGCCTTTTGAAGAAGCAGCTTTGAGGTAACCATGACAGAGATGACTGAGAAACCCCAGACATCATTCCACTGATTCATTGTTCTCACCCTCAGCAAATTCCTCCTTTGTTATCGATCTCTTTGGTAAGTTTCTATTAGTTGCTTCTTGTCCTACCCTTGGGAGCTTTGGAAAATGGCCTGTGACAGCCCCCAGATATTGGAAGACGGCTTTCATGTCCCATGCACCCACTTTTCTCTTCCTTAGACTAGACATACCCAGTTCCCCCAACCATTCACCATGTTTTACTTTTCAGCCCCCTAATCATCTTTGTTGCTTTTCTCTGCACTCTTTCTATTCAACTATGTGGTAATGAATTAAATGTTGTTTCATAAGCAATCCAGGCTGTATGTCTTTTTTTTTTTTTTACTTTTGCAATTCTCCAAAACCATTTTATCTATCAGAAGTTGATCTTTTATACCTCTGCTTTTCCTTTTATTGCCTTTCTGTTCTATTGGAAGAATGTTATTTTTTTCTAAAATATCTGGGAAGTTGTCCACTTTTATGCCTGTGAGAAATAAATGGAATGCCATCGTTATCCGCCTATGTTTCTGGGGGGGACCATTTTGCTGAGACTTTTTGAATCATATAAATTTTGTCAGTGATTAAGCAGTCACTGATGTAGTCTTTACATAATATGTTATTAAACTGTTAGCCAATCTTGCAAAAAATTAAGATATTTGCACCAAAAGCTATGCTTTCGTTCATTTTGAGATGTTCAGTTTTTAATTCTTTTCAGTCATTTAACCATTTCTGCTGTTATTGTTCCATACTAGATTTATTTTTGAATTCCAAGCATTTTTATTATTGTCTTTTTGAGTTTCCCATATAGACATTTCCAAAACTGGATTGTTCCTCTTTTATTTGGTTTTCCATTTTCAGAATTTCTATTGCTGTTTATACTTTGTAGAATCTGCCAATTAAAATAGCTGATTTTGCTTATTTGTGCTTCATAGCATTTGATTTACAGAACACAAAATAGTAAGAATTGGAAGGAACTGCCAGCCAATCCACCCCCCCATCCTGCTCAAGTGGGAGACCCTACGCTATTCCGGATAAACCGCTGTCCAATTTCTTCTTGAAAACCTCCAATGATGAATATCCACCATTTTTTTCGTGTGTTATTTGTTGCTTTTCAAAGCTCCAATTTTTCTGTTACTGCACCGATACTTTTTATTAGGCTCACCTTGGTCCTCCCATTCTTCAATTTTTGCTCTTTCATGTTCTTTAAATTATTTGCCTTTGATCTTAATTTCTTTATTTTGACCTCCAGTCTGACCTTCCACTTTGGAATAGAATTCTTTCGTTTTGTTTTTTAATTTCAAAGCTCATTTCTCCTGTTGAGGACTAGTGCTGGGCTACAGGCAAGCCAATTGGTATGTTCAAAGGCTGTTATTTCGATCCTTGCAACCTATTAAATGAGTTGATGGATACACCTTGTCTGGCGGAGAGGAAAGCAATGTCATGGGGACGCAGAAAGAAAACATTGCTTGTGTTCTTAGATGTGACGGAGGGAGGGAACGCCTCTGACTTGCATTTGAATGGAGGGGCCTGTGAGAGAGACAGGCAGATGTGAAATTCTTGGGCAAAGGCCAGTTAAACTGGCGGGGGGGGGGGAATCAGGCAAGTGTGGTGGTCGTCTCCATTTCCAATGTTGTTTGCCTCCATAGAGGTAAGATGGGAGGGGACATCAGCGATGGGGAGCCCTGGAAAGGCAGACTCCCCCGGGTAGGCTGAGCTTTAGGAAAGGGACGACGAGGGAGACGCCACAGCCGCCTGCAGATCATCCCGTGTTGCGCTCCAGGCGGAGGGAGGCAGGCTGGTAAGGCTTCCTCCAGTGAAGCGCCCTCGGCTGGACGCCTCCGAGCAGCCGCTTCTGTCGGGAGGCTGCAGCTGGGCGCTCGCCCTTCCCCCGACTGGCAGAGCTCCTGGGGAGGGGCACAAGGAAAGAAGCCACAACTCGCCCTGATGCGCTTCCCTCTGCTTTGCCAGCTGGAGCATTCTAGGAGCTGAAGTCCAGGCATCTTACAACAACCCCCCACCCCCCCAATTGAAGGCTCTTCGTCATCCGGCCTCTTCTGCACCTGCTGGGCTCCGGGGTCCGGGGACCCTTCATGGCTCCCTCCAAGGCCTCCCGGGATTCTTCCTCCCAGTCATTCACTCGCTCACACCATATTTGCACATCTGACCATCTCGCAGAAAAGTGACTGTAGGTGCCACACAATAAAAACAATCATAATTAAAAACATTTTAATAAAAATATTGGAATATAACTCTACGCACTTGATGATTCTTGCCACCATTCAACATCTGTCCCCAATTTGCAAAGAATGATGGATGAGCACATGTTGCCTAAGATATTTTAGGTAGTTATGTATACATTTAACAGGGTCCTTGGTCCTCTCTGAGCTGGGTTGTTTTCTTGCAGATGTTTCATTCATTGCATTTATTCATCTTGCATTCATTCATTATTGCAAAACAACCCAGCTCAGAGAGGACCAAGCACCCTTCATTTCAACCCTGAGCTACAAATATTCTCCTTTGTTGATACATTTGTCATGACGCCCAGCTGTAGTTTTCTAAAAGTGAATAAGAAAAATAAGTGAATCGCTACAGTACCCATCACACGATGATATGCTGTACAGCTACCCCACAATGAAGGAAGCTAAAAAGAAAATGACCAGTTCAGTGAAGCAAAACTTGTTCTTGATAAATCCATGACTTCTGGTAATTATTGCATTGTTTTACCAAGCGTCTATAAATAGTTGTTTGTGGTCTGCTTTAGATTCTTTCCAAATCTCCGTGTCAGACTTATTGAGCATCTTTTGGAAGACACAGACATTTGCTCCCTTCTAACCAACTGGCCTAGACTTCCAAAAAGTTTGCTGAAAAATTCCTTGGTCTTTTTGGACAAAATATTACTTTAGGTAAACTCTCTGTATCAGACAGATTTCTCACCCGCCGGTCAGTTTTCTGAGACATGTCTCTGTCCATTTGGATTGGTTTTTCTGGGGGGTTTTGTGTGTTTTTTCCTGTCTAAGCTGAAGGGTAGAAAAATTGCCTTTTTGTCACTCTTGCTCTTGTTATGTTAGTTGTTCTTTCTTTATAAATTCTGTGACCTGTTCCAATACTTTTGTTGGTAGAAGTGATTTCAGCTCTGGGAATACGTGGCCTACTTTCTCTTTCAAAATGCAACTGTGAAATTAATCTGTCTTATCCTTTCATGGAGAAGTTAAGAGCTGTGCTTTTTGCAGGATGTTTTTTGCCCCGTATCCCTTCACCATTGAGATACCATCTCCCTGCAGGCTTCGGTAAGGAAAAGCCCTGAAGTCCTGAAGCCTTCCCTCCATTTGCAAAGCCTTTTGCCGCAGCTCTCATCCAGGCCTCAATGCGCAGAGAACAGTGGCCTAAAGTGTGCAAGATCACGCGAGATCAGTAGCACGAGATCTTATGGGACTTTAGGCCTCTGTTCTCTGCAAATGCACTGCAGGCCTCAAGCAACAAAGCTGGCAAAGAAACCGAACACACTAGATCTTCGCAAAGTAAGGGACCCTCCACAGGCCCAGTACCTGTGGAGACCCAGGGGAGGGGAGGGGGATAGGAAGAACCAATTTTGCAAGGCCTCTGCGGTCCTTCATAAGGTCGAATGCCACGGTGCTGCAACATTTTAACTTTGGGACTGTGTTGTAAGTATTTGGGGAGGCAGGGCTATGTCGCAAGTTCAAATAGTTGCTAAGTGAACTGTTGTAACTTGAGGATTATCTGTATAAATCTTCCAAGATAATGTTTTGGAAAAGGACATTTATGGGATATAGAAAAGAAACTGGCTGAAGTGTTAAAAATTAAAGGGGAAATACAAATGGCAAACCAAGAAAATGATGCGGAAAGTGTTTTCTTATTGGATCTACAAAAGTGGCTTATTAAACCCTTGATGATTTCAGTGCAATTAGGTAAACTATTTAATCAAACCTTATATCAGTATTTGAATAAACTCAAGATTAAGATTGTTAGACATAAAAGAAAAGAGCAGAGTTAGATTATTTGATCAAGATTACAATAAGACATTTATTTGCAAAGTTCCGGCAGTTTGTTATGGACTTTTTTGTTGCTACCAGGATTGAAAAGTGATGTTTTATGGATTTGGTTATTGTTAAAGGAAGGGATATGGACAAATCTATCTGTAATCTTAGAGAGGGTGAGGAGTTATTAAATTTGCCTGTAGGTGTGATGAAGTTTGGGAGTTACTTCTTTATATATTTCTTTCCTCTCTATATATTCCTATTTTTCTCTTGCACTTTTTATTCTATTTTTTTTAATATAGTTTGTATTAACTTTTACTATTCTAATCAAAATCTTTCATAAAAATTATATGCAAATAAACGAATAAAAAATTGCCCAAGATATCTGATAGCAGCTTATTCTCAGCTGCTCCAGCTGCGGCAGCCATGCCAGGCAGTCCCTCCACAGGCTGTCAGGGTGCCCAGCTTGCTTCTGCCTCAAGAAGCTTGCTGACAGAGCTCCTGGCCAGCACTTGGCCTGGAGCAGCTCAGATCATGCTCAAGGCCAGGCGGGAATGCAAGCAGGAAACGCCGGCAGCGGCTCCCTCCCTCGGAAGTAGCTGCAGCGGAAGGGGGCTTGCCCATCAGGGAAAAGGCCATGAGCAAAAGAGGAGGGTGATTTATGGGGCAGCAAAATGTTCTTTGGTCAGCATTTTGACAGCTCCTAAGATGTTTATGTCCTAGAAGGAAACAAGGAAGAGTAAGAAGGATGTGGTGCACTTAGGAAATACATTAAAAAGAGCATTGGAAGAATGAAGCAAAGACCGTACCAATTGGAGCTAGTAGCTTGGATAAAAGAGGAGGAATCAGAGGCCTATAAATCGCCAAGCCACATCAAGAGGGCCTTTCTCCCACATCACCCAGGGATTGGCTGCAATTGAACATAGGACTCAAGATAAACCACAGGCCATGTTATTTTAGAGCATCACAATTCTGGTAGCAGCAGCCAACAGGGGTGACTCTGAAAGGGAACATGGCAGTTCCACAATGGGCCAGCCCGTCTGTGGCCCCTCCTGAAGCAGCAGCTGTGGGGTAAGAATGAGCAAGATAGATTCCTGCCTGCCATTGGGAGCCTCCTGATGGCCAAAGAAGGCTGGACTGGATGGCCTCACAGCTCTTGCACACTTGAGTGCAAAGCAAAATCTTTTGAAGGGCAGGCAGTGGCGCTCCTGGGCACTTTTAAGGGGTTCCTAAGAGTGTCGGCCTTTTTCCCACTGCTGAAGCACCAAGTGACACTCCAAGGGGGATGTGACCCAAGTCCTTGGCATTGGCCGAGCCAATATTCCGTTTTTAAGGATGAACACTCATCCAATAATGCTGGCTATTGGGGGGGAGGTCTGCATGCACAGAGCCCCCTTCTCAAGTGCTGCTCTGATAAGGGGGTCATTTCTGGTGGGCTGGGGGCACACTTGCAGAAGAATGGGGGGAAATCTCATCAAAGTTGGGACCCTGAAAACCTACAAATGGTGAAGAGAGGTGTCCCAAGGCTGCAGCTGTGGCTTTTCTCTGTGCGACATTCATGACACCTCCCATTTTTCTCCTGCAAAAGGCTATTTCCAGGCTCCCAGACCTTCTGGACTATGATTGCCAGGTTCACAAATCAGCCAATAAACCCAGAATGCTTGTTTGGCAGAATGACGGGGTTCGATTCCGATATTCCCAGCGTGTGGTTTTTTGAAAGTGGCTTGTATGGAAAGGAGAGCTGCTTTCAGGGGCGCAGCAGACAATGGGGCACCTTGAGGAGACCTGATTAACAGCAGTGCAGGGGTGCTGATGGTGGCAGTTTCCAGGCCAAGGGTGGAAAGGCCTGGGTTGTGTGGTAGGCAAGGTCGTCTCGGGAACAGCCTGGGAGCTGTTGATGAGGGACTGGACTCCTTTTAAATCTTTAGGGCTGCATTTTTGTGGTTCAGAATGGGGATAAGCCCAAAATGACGTGTGGAAGAACTCTGAAAGCTGGCAGCAGGTCTGAGAGCTGAAAGTCGTTCTTGGTACGGGCAGACATCTTCTTTGCTGAACACATGGATTTAATGAGCAAGCCACAACTGATGGGTCGGATCCCTAGAGCACATTGTGCCATAAACCATGAGGGTTGGGGGCATGTGGCATACCCACCCACAGGCCAGGGAGAGCATTGGGGCTTAGCATGATGTGTTAACACCTCCAGGACCAGCAGGGACGATCCCTATCCAATCTCAAGAGCCCATCAAGCGGTGCAAATGGGCCCATCCTCTGGGCCCACAAGGAAGGTCAAGAGGCTGATTGGGCAGCACCTGCTGGGCCTTTTTAACCTCCCTCGGCTGCTTCTTTGGGGGCCTGTGAGGCTGCAGGAAAGGGGGCAGTGGGGCCAGGCCCCTCTTGGCGCCCTGCAGCACCCTGGCCTTGCCAAAGCGGAGGCGGCCAGGGCCCAGACGAGAAGGGGTCTTCCGGGCCAGGCCGGCTCCCTCCTCACCTGGTTCACCGGGAGGCAGCCAGGCTTGGCTCCCCACGGAGCTGCATCCGGCCCGGGGAGAGCGAGGGGGGTCTCGGGGTCCCCCGCGGAGGCGGACGGGGGGGGGGGGGAAGAAGCAGAGAAAGAAAACTTGGCGCGGCCGGAGCGAAAGGAAGTGCGACAACAAAAGCGAGATAAAAGGGCGGCGGCGGCGGCTCCTCTCCCTCCTCTCTGCGCCTTTCTCTTTCTCTCTCTCCGCGCCGGGTTAGGAGGGGCTGTTTTGCATCCCTTCACGTCAGCCCTGCCTCATTCCCTTCTTCCTTCCTGCGAGGGAGAGAGAGAGAAAAGGGAAGGGAACTGAGGACGCGCTAGCAGCAGCAGCAGCAGCAGCGCCGCCCGAGCTCCGCGCTGCGGCAGCCGCCCCGGAGGCCCCCTCGCCTCGCCCGCGCCGACGGGGGTTGCGGGTTCCGCGGCCGAGCCTCTGCGGGACTTCCAAGGTGAGTTCGCCGGCGCCCCGGCCGGCCCCCGACCCTCTCCGGCCCGGCTCGAGGAGCCGCCGGGCCCGGGCACAGAGGGCCGCGCCGCGCCTGACGACCGGCCAGGCCCCAGAGGCCGCCGCCGCCGCCGCCCTCGCCCTCGCGGCCCCGGCGAAGCAGCGATGGCGCCGCGGGGGGGGGGGAGGAGGAGGAGGAAGCCGGGGCGGGAGGCGGAGGGGCGCGCAGGGCTCGGCTCGGCTCGGCCGCTGAGCACGTGGGGCGCCTGTCCGGCTTTCGGGCCGCTTCCCTCCGCCGCGCAAAGTTTGGCGTACCAGGCCGGCGGAGGAAGAGGATCCCGGCGGGTGCCGAGGCGGCGGCGGGTTACCTGTTGCGGCTCGGACCCGCGGCCCTTCCTGCCCGCCTCCCTTCCGGCTCCGCGCGCTGAACCTCCCCTCGAACAGCTGGTCGTGTCGCCCGCGCCCCTCGCTCCCCGCCGGGCCCCAGCGCAGCCCGCCCGGAGAGCCGCTCCGGAAGGCCGAGTGGCGCCGCGCTCCCTCTCGCGGCTCTCGGGCGTGGTGGGCCGCGGGCCTTGCGCGCCGCCGCGCTTTAGCGGCGACGAAGGGAGGGGGCGCCCTTGGCAGGACCTTCCGCCCGGCCCTGGAAGAGGCAGCGCCGCCGAGGCTGCCCGGAAGGCGGGGGAACCGGAGCCGCGCCGTCCCCTCCCCCCGGTCGGAGCGGGCTGGCGGGGAGTGACTCTCCGCCCACGTTGCTCCCCCCGAGGGGAACCCAGGCTCGGGGCCGACGCCCGGGTGTCCTTGGCGGGGACCAGAGGTCGAAGCGGCCGTGGAAGGAGCGCCGCTTTCCTCAGGCTTCTCCCGGAGGGCCAAGCTTTTGGCCGGCTGTTCGGAGTTGTGCGGCCCCCGGATTAAGGCCGGGGAGGGAGGCGGGGAGGGTGGCGCAGCCGGGCCGCGTCAGGTGGGATGCGCAGGCGGAGAGGTGGGTGGGGGAGGGCCGAGACGGCGCCCTTTGCGGGGAGGGGAGCCCAGGCCCCTCGGCCGGTACTGTGACGGAGGAGGAGGAGGGTCTGCTGGGCATCCCCCAAGCAGGATGAATAGTTGCCCTCGAAGCTGCCCAGAAGCGCCTCACGAACGGACAGCAGACAAATGTAGTCGTTGGTCCCGGTCTAATTATTCCCCTTGCTTCTCAGTTTAAATCCCCCCCCAAGAGTTTTTCTCTCTCCAAAGGTGAAATGGTCGCTCAGGACCCCAGGTTTGTGTGTGTGTGTGGGGGGCACCTCCTGCTTTTTGTCCTGGCTGAGACCTTCAGTGGGGCCATTGCGCCTCCTGGTAGGGGGGCCAAGGAAGAGACCCCTGAGGGGACTTTGGGGAGGGGGGCTGCGGCTGAGGAGCCTGAGGGACATCCACCCACAGCTTTGCCTTGCTGTTAGCATCCCTCAGCGCTCGGGCTTATCTGGAGCGGGTTGCATTTGAGTGGCTTAGCCATCTATGCTGTATCCCCATTTTATAAAAAGGGGTGTAAGCAGGAGAAGGAGCTGTTTGCTTGTGGTGGCCATTCCAGGCAAAATCAAGAAGGAAGAAAGGCTGGCTGAGTCTCAAAAGGAAGAATGCCCCTCACCACTTCCCATATTATTGTTCCGGTTTCAGTCTCCCTGGTGTTTCCTGTGTGTGTGTGTGTGTGCGCGCGCGCGCGTGAGAGAGACAGGGAGGGAGGGAGGGAGCCCACCTATGCCAACCTGAGGGTTATTTTGCACTTTCAACAGGTGGACTGCTTGTTTCTTTTGCGTCTCTTAACTCTCCCCATCGTTTTCCTCATGCCCAGTAGTCAGAGGAGCCTTCTCACTCGTGTGTCTCACTGGGTGATGGCCTGTGCTTCCCAGACGGCTCAGCTGACAGCATGGAGGGAATCTCCCTCTTTTGCCCCAGCCATTGTCTAGCTCTGCTTCCTGGTGGCTGAGGATTGGAAAGGCAGGGGACCCACTTGCCTCCAGAAGCTGAACTGAAACTAAAAGGAGCGAGCAAAAAAGGGGGGCATTTCCTATTCAGGGACCTTTGTTTAACAAATGTAATATCTCTCTCTCTTTTGAAGACTAAATGAAGTTATCTTTTCTAAATTTCTAGTGGTTCATTAATCTTTCTTCACCCCATTGAAACAGAGAAGATTTTGGCATCTGGGATACCTTGGATATTGGTGTGTCCCATCTTAGTTTGACACTTGTGTTGTTTGTAATAAGCCCCTGTGGCTCCAAGAAGGAATGTATTGTTTGTAGGTGCACACAGACTGATTTTGTGGTCTTTAGTACCCTTTGCAAAATTCTGCTCATTCTGCCTTTTCATCTCCATGCCCAACCCTATAAAGGGCCAACCAAGCCATTGAATCTGACCTCTGGCTGAATGCAGAAATCTCTCTTAAGGCAGCCCCAGAATCTCCTCTCAGAAGGGGAGCCCAGCGCTTGACATGTGATTTCCCAAAGCAGGAGAAAGTGAAGCCATTCTTGGAGCAATTAGACATTTACTTGCCTCTTTTGCAGCAAATGCCCTGTGTCCTGTAGTAATTCTTTTTCATACATGGTGCACAAGCCAAACAACCACATCCTAGACCTGAACATTTGATTTCTGTTTCGGGACAGAAGACCTACGCACATACCTTTTTTAATGTTATTTTCTTCCATTTCACTATCACAAGCACCATTTTATTTCTGTCTTTCCATCCAGTTCGTGCATTTTGCAAATTTCATAAGCTGCTTCTGCCTCTTCATCCACATCAAGACATTTTACAGCTACAGCGTTCCTGCAATCTACTAAGGATGCTAGCTAATAACAAAAATTAAATCAGATTAGCCTTAATAAGATTTGTTCTTGATAAAACCATGTGTGTCTGCTCTCGAGTTGCCACCACGCTGATTTTATTAATTTGCTGATTATATTTTAAGATACTTACAAAACTCCAACTGTCCCTGGGTATTGAGGTCAGATTGACTGGTAATTTCTTTTTTTAATAATTTTATTAAAAACTATACTTAAAGTAAAAAAAACTAATACAAACTAAACAATAAAAAAAGAGAAAAATAAGTGGAAAAAATAGAGAACATAGAATATCACAGAGTTGGAAGGACTTCTAATCCAACCCTTTGCTCAAAGAGATCCTATATACCACTCTAGACACGTGACTGTCCAGTCTCTTAAAAGCCGCCAGTGATGGAGCACTTACAACTTCTGAAGGGAAGCTCTTCCACTGGTTGATTGTTCTCACACACAAAAAAAGAATATAGTAAAGAAAAATATATAAAAAATGACCTGTTTTGTGATAACATATAAATAATTTTAACCTCTTAAAATACAACAAATTATCTTTTATTCCTATATCATATCTCTTATCTATAAACAAATTTTAAAGCCTCATCATTTCAGTTTCAGTCCTGATATCAGCAAAAGTTCATTAAGGGTTATCAGAAATAACATCGTATTTATTTTTAAAATGATCAAATAAACCAACTTCATATTATTTTTAATAATCATGATCTTTTAGTCCCTTCAAATAATATCATAGAATTTTATTTCTTTTCATTTTTATTTATCACTTTTCACAAAATTCTTAAAAGCTTTAACAGAACTCTTTTGTAAATCCAATATAGGAAAATTACCCAGATTACTTTCTTGGCTTGTTATTTTGTTATTTCCATATCCCTTTTAATTATGAAGACATCGTGGCTTCTTTTGTATGTTCAATGTAGCATCTTTGTATCTTATTTTTAAATCCACTTTCAGATCAGTCTCAGTTTTGTTTAGTAAAACTTCTTCCTGTTTCATTACTTCTTTTAAACAGTCTTTCAATAGAGGCAGACACTATCATGATTTTTACATGAATTCAAAACAAAAACATTTTCTTATGAGAAAAAGTCTTGTAATTAATTCCAAAATCTTTTTTCAAATCTATCTGGATCCTTAGTCCACTTGTAACGTTTTAACCACCCTTTTGCTGCTTATCCAAAAAAAAAAAAAGTTCTTAAATTTGTATTTAAAATTTCTTTTGCTCAGGACTGAAGGAAACTTACATGGTGCTGTCAAATATAATCCAAAGATTTCTAATAGCTGAAAATTATTTAACAAGCAGTTTTTGAAAGTGATTACAAAAGGAATTATGAACTTAGTGTCCTTTCTGAACACCTACTGCAGTTTGAGCAAGATAGTTATTACTCCCTCGCTTCCCAGAGCGCCAAGTTCACTGGAAATCACAGTCTTCAATCTCCTCGAGAGAAGCCACTGTGTGGAGCACTGCAGAGCAATCTCAAGTCCTTGTTCAGAGTGGAGTTATGCAGAATGGGGGCATGCCATAATGAACATCAGCAGAAGAAGGAATTGCCTCAGTGTATGACCCAAGAATTCCAGGTGCCCATATACCAGACATATCAAACTCGAGGCCCATGGTGTGATTAGATCTGGCCCAAAAGGCTGCCCTGGAGACAGAAAGGGACTGGCCACCCAGTGCACAGGAGGCGGCAACTCAATCTGCCTGTTTGCTTTGCTTTATTTTGGGTAAAAGTTGCTCTTTTTTATTTAAAAAAATCCATATTTTTATATAAATATTTATAATATTTACATCCAAGCTATTAATAAATTAGGCCACACCCGCAGAACCAGCTAGTGGTCCCTGGGATTTAAAATTATGAGTTTGGTGGTCCCTGAGGTCCAAAAGGTTGGCGACCCCTGGAATAGAATGTCAGGGTCAAAAGCCCTTATTCCCCTCTCGTGTGATGTTACCAAGAATCAGAATGGTTGGCAGCCTCCAAATTTTATAAATAAGGAAACAAATACTGCACCTAATTCTCGGTGCCACCTTCTGTGAAAGCCCCTGAGACACCGATGCATGTCCAAAAGTGGCATCCAAGATGGATAAGGAGGCTGGAAGAAAACCTTACCTGAGGCACTTGGAGATGCTGGGTGTCTCCCTAGACCAGGGGAGACACGAGAGCTGACTTCAGGTAGCTGAAGGAGTCTCTTGTGGAAGGGAGATAGACTTGTTCCTGAAAATGGGTGAAGAGACAGTGTTGCTAGTGGCATTACTGCCTTCTTCGAAACCAAAACTCTTTGTCTGTAAAGGAGAAAGAAGATTCAAAGTGATGATCCCAGCAGAGGGGAGACCTGACTTGGCAGCGGAACAGGTGAGGAGCGCCTGGTATCGACCATGAGGAAAAGAGAAGAAACCTCAAGTCCACCTTCCCTCTGGTCATTCTACCCACCCAGCCACCCTGGTCAGACCCCTTTTGAAGCTCTCTGCAATTCTGGGCACCGCAGTTCAAGGGGGCTAGTGAAAAACACGGTTGGCTTCAGAGGAGGCTCCCTAAGAGGAGGAAGCTGCAGGAGTCAAGCTCTGGGAGGAAGGGCCTGGCTAGGAAAAAGATGGGGAAATGCCATTTTTCCTACAGTTGTTGCACAGAAAGGGGGCGGCGAATATTCTGTATAACCCCAGAGGTTCTTCCCAGTCTCTGATTTCTCACTCTTCATGTCAGCTTCGGTGGCGTCCTTGGTGGTCTCTGGACTTGGTGGTTCCTTGCAGACATTATCAAGCTAGTAGCGTCATCAGTGCTTCCTTGGCAGGATTTGTATTGTAAAGCGTGAGCGTAAATAACAATCCCATTTTTGTTGCTTATTTCATTGTCAGAGGTGTGGATTGTGGAGTTCTAGGCAAGAAGTATCCAAACATTTTTGAATTGCCATTTTAGTTAGATCAGACCTACCAGAGACGCAGGGGGGTATATATATATTTTTTTTTTGTTCCATCGGGCTGGACCGTCTTTGACACCCAGCTATTTCATTTTTGTTCCTTGCTTTGGCTTTTACTGTGCAGCTGGAAACCTTAGATTGTCTCCTGTTCTGTTGGATGAGTCCTGAACAAAGCTGGTCTTTCAACTTTGCTCGCTTCCACCATATGGCATTTGCCTTTGTGTATTTATGGGGAATTTTATTTCCCAGACTAAGCACAGGAGCAACCGTGTGGCCCTCCCCCTCTTCTTCAGCTCTCTTGCTGCTGCCTGCCTCGGTGTTTGTGTGTGTGTGTGTGTGTGTGTGCTGTTTGTGTCCCGGTGTGCCACCTCAGCCTCCACCCCCAACTGCCTGCCCAATCTGGGGCTAGCAGGCCTTCCCTCTGCTTGGCCTGCCCTCCAAAAGAGGCTTTCTGAAGGGCCAATTCCAGGATCTCAGCTGATGCCCTGAGGACAGGAAGGAGGATGCTGCAGTCGCCCCTCCCCCACGCCCCTCCCCCAACCCCCTCCAGATTCAAGTGAAGGGTTTAACATTCTCTCTGGCTTTGGCCACTTGCTCAGTGGCCGTCCAAAGGCTGGCTGGACCCACCCAAATGCATCTAAGGAAGGAAAACCAGTCCTGCTTTTTAAGGGCTTTTCCTGCCAGGAAGTTTATCTAGCGTTTAGTTGGAATCTCTCCTCTGGGTGGCTTTCGTCCCTTCTTCTGCCTCCTGGATTTTGGAAGGACAGAAAAGGTCACCCTGTGCCCTTCCTCAGCCCCCTCTCCTCAGGCCTTCACATGCTCAGCTTGATCCGTCTCTCTCCATAGGATTTCGTCCCAGGTTCCTGGACCCAACTTGGCTGGCTGGCTGATGGGGTCCTGAAGGTTGGGGGTCTCAGCAAAGCAGCACAAAGTGGACCTTTTGTCTCTGGGGCTCTAGGAGTTGGCTTCCTTTGTTAAAGGATAAATTTGCCTTCACCTTTTTTTGTAGCCACTTCACTTTGCTGACTAAGGTTCAGGTTATAATAATAAATCCCATTATCTTCTTTATAAGTCATATTGCCAAGTCAGAGAGCCCTCATTCTGCATCTGGGCATTCAGTATTGGCTTCCTCTGCGAAGAACTGTATATAGTATTTTTCTATGTTAAATGCGATCATGGCTGTCCAGCCTCTTCTTAAAACCTCCAGTGCTGGAGCCCCCACAACTTCTTGGTTCTCTTTGATGAGTCTCTTTGAGTTGCTTCTTGTCCTGCCCTCAGGTGCTTTGGAGAACTGGCTGAGTCCTTCCTCTTCTTTGGGGCAGCCCCTGAGATATTGGAAGGCTGCTATCATGTTGCCCCTAGTTCTTATTTTCATTACACTAGAATGCCCAATTCCTGCAACCACTCTTCATATGTTTTAGCCTCCATCCCCCTAATCATTTTTGTTGCTTTTCTCCGCACTCTTTCCAGAAGTCTCAACATCTTTTTTTATCTTCTGATGACCAGAACTGGATGCAATATTCCAAGTGTGGTCTTACCAAAGCAGTATAAAGTGGTACTAACACTTCACATGAAATTGATCCTTTCCCTCTGTCAATGCAGAGGATTCATAGGATGATTGCATTGTCTTTTGGGGCAGCTACAGCACACTGCTGGCTCATACTTGAGCAGTGGACTCCTAAATCCTTCTTACACTTATTACTGTCGAGCCAGAGGCCATCTGTTCTCTACCTGTGCATTTGATTTTTCTTGCCTAAGGGTAAATCTTGCTTTTTTCACCCCTGAATTACATTTTGTTGGGCAGGGCCCAGCATTCAAGTCCTCTGTCATTCCTCAGTCCCTCCCCATGTAGCCTTGGAGATTTAAACTCATTCAAAAGAAGCTCCTATTGCCTGCCCAAATTTCAATCCACTCAAGCTTTTTTCCTCTTCTTTGTCCTGTTGGGCTGCATACTCTCTTGTTGGAGTAAACAAGACCCTGAAGCAAAGCAAGCGTTAAATGCCTCTCCTTTTGCCTTTTAGCATTTTCTGTCCTGATGTGCCTGATTTCCCATTACTGTGAGCCTATCGGAAAAGCTTCCTAGCGCCTTGCCACGTCTTCCACGCCTGTGCCTAGCCACGAGGTAGTGGCCTCCCCTGAGCAGCTCAGGTACTCCACTGCCTTCTGCGGGAGCCTCTCTTTGCTGGTCTCCTGCTGTGGGGTGTGAGTGTCTTAGAGGCCGTGCAACAAGCTGAGCTACAATTGGGATGATTCTGGAGAAAGAGCCCTTTGCCGTCCATATCCCCAAATATCCAAAGCTAAGCAGGGTGTTCCCATGGCCCCAACGGAGGCTGCTGCTTTCTTCTCGCTTGATACAATGACAAACAGTCCCCTGGGCTGCCAGCCCTACCTGGGAATACCTCTCTGGATTCCTTTGTCCCCTTTTCAGGCAGAGATGTCCTGCCGCCTTCTGAGTAAGGCGTCTCTTCTAGAGCAGCCTGTTAATTCAAGAGGCAGCGACTGGAGGTGCCCGTTCTGGCCTGGCCCACTCGTGAGACTCCATCCCAGGCTGGCCCAAAAGAGAGAGGCAGGAACAGCTATGAGTCCACGGGAGATGGCTGGCAGTTGCGCCACCAGGACACGCACCAGAGTGGCAGCTGGATATACATATTTTTAATATGGGGACACTGGTGCTGCTTGTGGAGAGACAATCACAGTTCCAAGAGAATAAGAGCTTTATTGTCTTACAAAAACCTGGTATAGAACAACTTTTCCTAAAATAACAAGAGAGACTTTCACGTTCCTTTTTTACTGAAATTATTTCTCTCCCTACATGTTCCATGTGCTCTCTGAAAATAGAAAAGCTATTTAAGAAGTAGCAGTGCGCGCACACACACACAGCAGAGGAACTGAATAGAGGAAGGATGAAAGGGGGGAAAGGAGCCTCAAAGGGGGGTGGGGGTGAGAGAAACAGAGTGAAAAGCGATGGAAAAAGGAAGGGGGGGATGGAGAGCTCTGAAAAGAAAGGCTGAATGGAGCTGCAGGAAGGGGAAAGAGGAGGAGAGCGCTTGAAAAGAAAGGAGCCCGGATTCACAGGCTGTGCCAACCCCCCCCCCCTCCTTGTGTAAAGATGTAAAATCCTTTTGGCTTTTCTCGTCCTCTCTCTTTGCGAGGGGGGGGGCAGGGGGAAAAAGAAAGTTAATTCTCAACTGAGCAGAAAAAGAAAGTGGCCGAATGAAAAGAGGGAGAATCTACCCCTCAGGAATCTTCGGAAAAGAAATCCCTCACACACTCAGTTAAAAATCAAAATGGCGTGTCTGTTGGGGGGGGCATCTGCCCCAACAAACAAAGCTTCTCTCAGCCAGAGAGAAGGGCTTTCTCCCCCACATGGGCGGCATCCAGCAACTGGAGGCCTGCCACGTTCCCCTCCGTGGCCTCGGGAGCTGCTGCGCCTGGGCCTGGGCCTGAGGAGAAACTCGGTCCACTCCTGGCCCATCCTGTCCTCGCTTGCCATTCGTTTTTTGGCACTGAGCTCACCCAGCAGGCTAGCTGTGGCTCTCCCATGGCTGGTTCACTGCAAAGGATTCTGCAGCTGGGGGGCAGCTGTTTTCTTCCCTACCTCTGCCAATTCACCATGAAGTGCAATAGTTTCCTGACTTGCAGTTAGAGTTGCTGGCTGCAAAACATACCTGAAGCAAAAGATGGATTGTGCTTGTGAAACACTGACCAAAATAGGTCAAAACTGATGGTTAGCAGGGCATGTGAGTGAGGCTGTTTGGCAATTCAGCTGAACTTCCTCTGGTTTACTAAAGAGCATTATGGAAAAGCCAGGATGAGCACCGCAGGGCAAAGAAAGTGGAATTCTGAGGTTGGTGATGGTGGCCCATTTCTGGTGAATGGTGGTAATGGAAGCACCAAGGAAGGAGCTCTGGCCAAATGCAGGGACTCTGCTAGAGGGCACAGAGACCTGGGTGGGAACACGGGTTCCCCAGCAGTTGCCTTTAGGGGCACTGCAGGATATTCCAGAGAGTTGGCCTCCAACTGGGTGGCTGACTTGTGGGGTTACCGGAGCAGGTTTTACTGGTCACTGAGCTCTTGACACGTAAGGAAGTGGAGAAGGTCCTTTAACCTGTGGGCATGGCCACCCCTTTATTAGATGGAGGTTGTTGAAGATACCTGGGAGGAATCTGTGGTTGGGTCCAGGAAGTGGTGCCAGTTTCTTTGAGAGAGGGCAGCCCTTTGGCCTTGAAGAAGGTGGTGGCAGCCATTGCTCCTTGCTCCGCAGCAGCTTTCAAATACCATCAACTGTAGTGGTGAGGTCAGCATTTGGGGTCCTGTCAGTCAAACAATGTTATCTGCCACAGTGCAGGAGGCACAGCTTCTCTATATGCCATCCTCTCTCCTTCAAGATCCATCCCGATGATGTCCAGAAAGTTTTTGAAAACCAGACTGTTCTCCCTGGTTCAAGACAGGGAAGTGGGGTGCATGCAGTTGGCATACAAGGCTTGTCATTTCACACTTATGGTCCACCTCACTGTCTCAAAAGTACTTCTTAAAAAGGCAACTGGACTGAGGAGGAGGAAGTAGTTTTGTTTCCCCATCCAATAAAGGGAACGATCTCCTTCCTCAAGGAAAAAAGAGCCCAGTTGCCTTTTGAAAAAGCACTTTTGAGGCAACTGTGACCTGGAAGACTGAGAATGTCCACAGACCTTCGCTCCACCTCATTAGTCCTATTCTTTAAAAGCTGCCTGGAATCACTTAGAGTGGGATTGCCTCTAAATTATATGAGCATTAAATAAATTTATAATTGGATGGAATTAATGAGACCCTCCCCCACAAGTGAAACCTTGGGGTGCCCCATTGCATGCTTCCCTCCACATAGATGTAGTTCCGCTGAGAACGGCTTATACGTGCTGGATGTAAAGTTGGTCAGCCAAACATAATATCATGGTTCTATGTTTTGTCCCAGCGTCTCATGTTGGGAGAGACCTTGGAGGACTTCTAGTCCAAGCCCACCTGGAGAGGGAATCCTCCTATCGTCATAGAGAAATGGCCCTCCTGTCTTTTCCCGAAAACCTCCCTGAGTCATGGAGGCAGGTTGGGCCACTGCTTAATAATCCTCGCAGCCAGGCAAGGCCAGGGGGATCCACCCCTGCAGCTCCTTTAGGAGTTCATCCTGGGCCCACAGGTTGCTGCCTGCAATCTCAGCCTGTCTTCACTTCTGAAACCCTTTGCTTGATTTGCCATTGTGATGTCTAAACTGAAGCCTAGAAGGGTCAAAAGGTCAAGGTGCTGGCCACAGCTGTGCCATTGAAGCATTTTGTGCACTGGCAAGCGGTGCAGCGCAAAGGGCCTTGGGTCACTGGCACCAGAAGAATTGGTTGAATGTATGTCAGGTAATATTGGCCCGATTTGTTCCAGGTTGGAACTCTTGTGGGGTGCAGGTCCTTATGAGGTGATCAGGGAATCATCTTGCCTCGTACTTAATGGGATCCGTTTGATCCCGTTGCCCTGAAGGAAGTGGGAAGGGTACTCTGTGCTGTCAGTGCAACCGCCTGTCCTCTACATCCTTGTCCATCCTGGCTGAAAGCCTCCAGACCAGCAAGTGGGTTCCTGCAGTAAACAATTCCTGGCTGCAAGAGAGGATATCCTGGGATCTTTTATTCCTGGTTTGTCCTCTCCTTAAGGAACCATCCCTTGACCTTCCTGGATAATTTGACTTCCAGTTTACCATCTTTTCTTTCCAGGGAAAGTGATAGGAAAGGTGGTTGCTTGGCAACTCCAGAGAGTCCTGGGTGAAACAGACCTCCAGGATCACTTTCAATCTGGCTTATGGGACATGGACAGTCTTGGTCGCACTTATGGGTGGTCTCTGGTGAGAGCGAGATCGAGGTGGTTCAACCATTGCTGCTTTTCTTGACTTTTCTGGTGTGGCCTTTGAGACCATCAACCAGGATGTCCCCTTGGGCTGGTTCAGCTCCTTTCCCAACTGGTGTTGATGGGGGAAGACGTACAGCTGACAACCCCTGCTTTGTGGGGTGCCACAGGGCTCGGGGCTCTCTCCTATTTAACCCATACGTGAAGCTGCTGGGCGACATCATCCTGAGACGGACTAACTACCCGGCTCTTGAAGGTTCACCACCTCCATCCGTCACCCTGGGTTGAGACGCCATCAACGTGCCGATGATACTGTACTGTTCTACCCCAGTGATGCTGTCTCTGTCCTCTGGGCCAGGTCTTTTGTTCTACTGATCCTATTGATGTATTCCCCTCTTTCACTTTCACTTTCTTTCAACTTCCTTTTTATTTCTTTTTCTTTTTTTGTGGTTGAGAACTGTCTAGAATTGGTCCCATGGTGAGATTGGTGGCAATTAATGTTCCTCTTGCTCCTTCTCCTCCTCCTCCTCATGCTGTCACAGCCACCACAATGACTTTATTTTTGCAATCCCTCCTCTCCACCCAGGGACCCTCTACTTGTAGGGCTGACAACTCAATGCTTTGGAGGGGAGTTTGCATTCTTCCACGCGAAGGGCCGCCTGGCTGCCTGTGGGAGGAGTCCGTGTCTGCTGGTGCAGAGCATCCCTTGAGTCCTCCCATCAGTCTGATCTGTTTGCATTGAGCCCATGCTCAAGGAACAGGATTGATAGGCTGTTTTTTTCAGGGTTCAAACAGCTCAGGGCATGTGACGTCAGGCAGCCTTCCATTCCACCTGGCATCACCCAGATCTGCCCAATACAAATCACGATTTGCTCTGTTTCATGCGTGTTGTGATACATAAAGCCCAGGTGCCTTTGGTGGGGGGGCTAACAAGATCGGACGCCAGTTGAAGTCATGTGGTTGTGTTACAGTGCTGTGGACAGCAGCCGTGGAGCCGCTTTAGCTCCGTTGCGAGATGGTCTTCTGGAGTCTGGACAAGGATCCTGTTGCGGGCGGGGCGAGGGGGGGAATCTGCGGTCTGACATGCGGGGATCGGGCAAGGGAAGGAGCTGGGGGGTGGGGGGGTCACCCCTTGTCAGCCCCGGCCGCTCCCTCCGCCCCCACCCCGGGAGGAGAAGCCTCTGCGCTGGTCACCTGCTCCCAGGGGGCTCCCGGACTGGGGGGGGATGAACACTGCCCTCCCGCACTGTTGTCTGAAACGCGCTTTGCCGGCCAGGCCGGAGCGGGGACCCGCAGAAACCCCCTCCCCACTCCAGGTGGTCCGCTCCAATCTCCCCGAAAGGCGCCGCGGGGCGGGGGAGCTGCGAGGCCGAGATGGGCGGGGCGTTGCCTGGGGGACCGGGGCGGGGCGGGCCCGGAAAGGATTTGGCCGCCGCCGCCGCCGCAACTGGCCGGGCGGAGCCAAACGCGGAGGGGGCGGGGGCTGCGGCGGAGGCCCCGCCCCGTCCCCTCCTCGAGGGGCGGGGCTCCGCACCTGCGGCTCGCCCGGTCCGGGCAGTTGAGGCGGAAGCTCCGGGCTGGGCGGCGCCTCCTCCGTCGGTCGGAGGG
Source organism: Hydrophis major (assembly GCA_033807585.1). NCBI lineage: Eukaryota > Metazoa > Chordata > Lepidosauria > Squamata > Elapidae > Hydrophis > Hydrophis major. Next base: position 21,454,673 of record CM066337.1, on the reverse strand, counting down.
AGGCCGCGGCTCCCGGAAGGTCTCTGGAGGCCCCTCGGTCGGCTGTCCATCCCGGCCGGGCGCGGAGGCTGCGAGGCCCTCGCCGGGAAGGAGGCGGGGAGGCCGCGCGCATCTTCCCTGGGCTCTCCGGGGCTGCTCCGCCCGGGTGGGGGTGGGGTCCTTCGGCAGGTGGACCCGGGATAGGCGGGGAGGTGGCCCGGCGACGGGCCCGAACGGAGCGGCGGTCCCGCGAGCGAGCCCTCAGACCCGGGTTAGTGGATCCCCAGCGGCCCTTCCCGCCCCTTCGGCCTGCCGGTAGCTTCTTCCCGGGGCTGCTTCAGTGAAACCCTCGCCGGCCACGAGCGACCCCTTCCCGGGAGGAACGCGGCTGGGGCTGGGGGGTCCGCCTCCCCTGCTCTCCTCCCCCAGCCCCCCCTCCCCCCCCCGCGGTTCCCTTCGGGTAGCAGACAGTAACGGAGCCCCGGCTCCTTGCCAGCCCCTCCCTTGGGCCTGCTCTGCCGCCCTGCGGGGGGGGGGCTTCTGGGGGCTGGGCCCTTCCTGCTGCTCCCAACTCCGGCCTGGACCGACCCCCCCCCCCCGCCCCCGCCCTTGGCTTGAGTGATGCCCCCATCACAGTCGGGAGAAAAATGCTCCAGTGGGCCTGGAAGTGATGCCAGTGGACTTGCCATGCAGGTTGCTTCACTGCCACAGTTGGGATTGGCAATTCCGTTGCTAAGCCATGTGGTCGCTAAGCAGGGCATCAATTCAATGTCTTTGCATGGCCAGAAGCCTGTGGGCAGATGGCGTCATGTGACCGGGGGATGCTGCATTGGCCGTAAGTGCGGGGACGGTTGTAAAGTTGTTTTCAGTGATGTCGCAACTTCAGAGGGTCACTTAAGCAGTCAGTCGGTGTAACGGTTGTTAAATGAGAACTACACGTTATTGGGCAGTTGCGATGCCCATAGCTGCCTTGTGGCAATGATGCCGGCTTCCTTCGGAAGGAGGTTTTGCCAGGCTGGTGTGGGTGGAGGTGTTGGCCCACCCCAGAAGGCACCGGAGCTCACGGCTTCCCTTCTTCTCCCCTCCCTGTAGGTGCTGCAGCTCTGCCAGATGGTGCAAGGCATGGAGCGTTTTGCCAGCTCCGGGACCCAGACGGAGGCGGTGGTGGTGCTGTCGCTGGCCCAGGCCGCTGTCCTGGGTCTGGTATCCGAGAATGAGTTCCTGGGAGGCACCGTCAACCCCGACACCATCTTCTCCAGTTTGGCAGGGAAGCTGGACGAGGACACAGCAGCCCCTGAGCTGAAACCCCCCGAAGGCAACAGCCCAGCTGGCCCGTCCCAAGGGGAGCCCCTGGAGGAAGAGGAGGGGCCGGAGGCAGAAGCCTCCCTGGGGAAACAGGCCCGGAGGAGGAAGCGGCCCCCTGTGCGCCTGGTGCCGAAGGTGAAGCGCGAGAGGGGCGAGACGGAGGGGGAGGAAGGAGAGGAGGAGGAGGGCAGCCCCGAAGTGCCCGCCAGGCCCCCCGAAGAGCAGGCCCTGGACAGCAGCAACCCGGAGGAGCCATGTCCCGAGCCAACCCGGCAGAGCAGCAGAGTGGCAAGCCTCGTCCCCTTCTGCAGGCGGCCTCAGCCCCTGCAGCCGCCACGGAGGCCCCCGCAGCCAGAGCAGCCCTTGGGAGCCTACGAGGAAAGGTTCCCTGGCCCACCGCAAGCCGGCCTGGACAGCGGCTGCAGCTTTCCGCCCGGCCTGCCGTCCCTGAGTGGCATGGAGAGCCAGCTGCCGGCCTCTCCCGCAGGGCAAGGCAGGAGCGGGGCAGGCTTCACCTGGCAGGAGCCGCTGGACTTCGAGGCAGAGGCCCCTGGCGAGCACAGCAAGAAGGTGCACATGGACCGCCTGGACATCAACGTCCAGATCGATGACTCCTACCTGGTGGAGAAGCGCTGGCAGTGCCGCCTGTGTGAGAAGTCCTATACCTCCAAGTACAACCTGGTGACCCACATCCTGGGTCACAACGGCATCAAGCCCCACTCCTGCCCGCACTGCAGCAAGCTCTTCAAGCAGCCCAGCCACCTGCAGACCCACCTGCTCACCCACCAGGGCACGCGGCCTCACAAGTGCCAGGTGTGCCACAAGGCCTTCACCCAGACCAGCCACCTCAAGCGTCACATGCTGCTGCACTCAGACGTCAAGCCCTACAGCTGCCGCTTCTGTGGCCGAGGCTTCGCCTACCCCAGCGAGCTCAAGGCCCACGAGGGGAAGCACGAGAGCGGGCGTTGCCACGTGTGCGTGGAATGCGGCCTGGACTTCTCCACGCTCACCCAACTCAAGCGCCACCTGGCCACGCACCAGGGCCCCACGCTGTACCCGTGCCCCGAGTGCAACAAGTCCTTCCACTACCGCAGCCAGCTGCAGAACCACACGCTCAAGCACCAGAACGTGCGGCCCTTCGTCTGCACCGAGTGCGGCATGGAGTTCAGCCAGATCCACCACCTCAAGCAGCACTCCCTCACCCACAAGGTAGGCCGGTCCCCCTGGGGCCAGGTGGGGACCCTGCAGCTGCCTCCTCCTGCCCCCCCCTGCCCCAGCTGGACCCTCCCGGGGCCTTGAGCCAGGCCCCGGGGGCCGCTTGCTTCTCTTTCAGGGCGTGAAGGAGTTCAAGTGCGAGGTGTGTGGGCGCGAGTTCACGCTGCATGCCAACATGAAGCGGCACATGCTGATCCACACCAGCGTGCGGCCCTATCAGTGCCACATCTGCTTCAAGACCTTTGTGCAGAAGCAGACGCTCAAGACCCACATGATCGTGCATTCGCCCGTCAAGCCCTTCAAGTGCAAGGTAGCGCCGGGGACCGCGTGGGAGCGGGGTGGGGGGAGGCTGGGAACAGCCACGGGTCTCCCCCTTCCCCCTGAAAGGCTGCTGGAGGGAGCCTCTCCCCTCTGGGCCTCCCTCCAGCCCAGCCCGCCATGGACTCCTACCTACAGGTGTGTGGGAAGTCCTTCAACCGCATGTACAACCTCCTGGGCCACATGCACCTGCACGCCGGCAGCAAGCCCTTCAAGTGCCCTTACTGCTCCAGCAAGTTCAACCTGAAGGGGAACCTCAGCCGGCACATGAAAGTCAAGCACGGTGTGATGGACCTCAACCTGGACAGCCAAGGTTTGCAGGGGGAAGTGGCGGGAGGGGGGGGCGGAGGGAGCCAGGTGCCCGTCTCCTGGAGGAGCCCCTGAGGCTACCTGGCACGCTTGCCTTCCTCTTCCCAGATCCCATGCTGGAACTGTCGGGCACCAACCCCTCGGAACTGGACGGGCAGCAGGAGATGGACGACTATGAGGAGAACGCCTACGACTACGGGGCCGTGGGGAACCCCAGCGGCGGGTCTGCCTTGGCCGAGCAGACCATGAAGGAGATCGCCTACTACAACATGCTATAGTTGGGAGGGGAAGGGCCTGGTCAAGGGGGGAGGAAGGTGTCCCCCCCCCCCACAAAACACTGCCTGGGCTGCACAGAACAGGGGAGCGCAGGGGGGATCCTGCCGCTCGGGCCCTACTCCGGCCTCTGTGGCCCTCCCAGCCACCTCTTGGCCAGGTGTGGCTCTGCTGGTTGGCGGTTCCTCGCTGAGGCACCAGCCTTGCAGGACCCCACTTGCCTTACTCTACCTCCCACACCTGGCCAGGGCGGCCCTGCAGACCCGCCGGCCCCAAGAGTCCTGGCCGAAGCAACTGGGGGACCAGAGGGGGGTCCTTGGCAGGCTGAGCAGGTCTCCCTCCCTCCAACTGGACCGCAAGCGCTGCTCGCCTCCCACCCACGTTGCAATCTACCTCCGTCCTGAACTCGGAAAGAGCAGCCTGGGTCAGGAAGCCTGGCTCCCCCAGTCCAGTGGACTCCAAAGTGCCCCCCCTTTACTTGGCAGAAGGGTCGAGCCCCCCCTGCCCAGCCGGTGGCCGCCTTCTACTTCTGGGGCGCTGCCCCTTTTGTGCATAGAGCTACTGTGTTTATTTTCCAGTTCTGAAGAAGTTCAGCAATAAATGAATATTGTTTGGCAGACGGACTGGGTGGTGGTGCTGGAGTGCTGTGGATGCGTCGCACAGACTGACGGTCGCACTAAGGGAGAAGCCATGGTTTAATAGCTCTCTCGGGCACCCAAGGCCAGGCCCAGGGCAGTTACAGCACCCATCGCTTTTCCTTCTCCCCTTGCAAGATCGGCAGTCACAAAACGGGGGTGTGTGGGGGAAGCTCTCCTCCCCAAGAGTGGCCACTCAAGGGCCTCACAAGCTTTAGAGACAGGCCCCAAAGGACTCCCGCTGGACGGGAGCAGCCCCGCCTGCACACGCCAGTCCCCGGGAGCAGGGTCTTCACCCGCAGCCCTTACTGCTTGCTCAGGGCTCGGTCCAGGTTGCTCTTGATGGCGTCCAGGAAGTCGGTGGTGTTGACAAAGTGCTCGTTTAACTTCACACTGCAGGGAGACAAGAGGCTCAGGGTCACAGGGGGGGCAGGGGGGGCAGGGCTTCCGACCAAAGCGCCCCCACCTGAGCCAGGCCTCACTTGCTTAATCCATGGATGCAGCCAGCCAAATCCTTGGTCATTGTCCCGCTCTCCACTGTCTCCACGCAGACCCTTTCCAGAGTCTCGGCAAACCTAGGGGGGAAGGGAGAGGGAGGAAAGGCTGAGGGAGGGAACAGGGCCCCCTAGGGTCTGGGGCGAGGCCTCTCACAGCACCCGCTGCCCCCCCCTTACCTGACCAGCTGAGGGTTGCTGTCCAGCTTGCCTCGGTGCTGCAGGCCTCGGGTCCAGGCGAAGATGCTGGCGATAGGGTTGGTGCTGGTGGGACGGCCCTGAGGGAGAGGCACAAGCAAGGCGGATGGGCTCTGGGGTCCTGCTGCCCGCAGCGGGGCTCCCCAGGACCCCCACCCACCCACCCTCCAGGCAAGCTCACCTTTTGGTGCTCCCGGAAGTGGCGAGTGACCGTGCCGTGGGCAGCCTCTGCCTCAATGGTCTTCCCATCCGGACAGACAAGGACTGAGGTCATGAGGCCCAGGGAGCCAAACCCTTGGGGCAAAGACAGGGTCCCTCTGACCAGGAAGGAGGGGCCACGGCTCCCCAGTGCCCGAGGCCCTGCCCAGTTCCCCCAGGGCACCCAACTGGTGCCAGCAGCCACGCTAAAGGCAGCACAAGCTGGGAGGGGAGGCAGTTCACATACTCCGGGATAAGCCCGCCTCCCACCGCACCCCCAAAGGGAGCCGGTCTCCCCCCTCTGCTCTTTTCCCGCAGCTTTGTGCTCCTTGGGGGCCCTGCAAGGTGCCGCCCTAGCCTGGCAGCGACCCCACTTGCCAGGTGCCAAGGGCTCAGGATGGGGTTCTTGGTGCCCTGGTCCTGCTCTCATCCCTCGGCCAACGCTCACCCCCGCCCTGCCCAGGGACCCAGGCAGGGCCCATCCGTACCTTGGGCCAGGATGTCTGACTGGACGTCTCCATCGTAGTTCTTACAAGCCCAGACAAAGCCGCCAGCAGATTTCAGCACCTGGGCCACCATGTCATCGATGAGCCTGTGCTCGTACCAGATCTTCAGCTTGTCGAATTCCGTCTTGTAGTGCCTGACAGGGAGGACAAGCAAGGTTAGCCCTGGACTGATGCCAATGCAAAGGGGCGCCGAAGGCTAGCAGGCAGGCTCTGACCCCGGCCTCCCCCCACGGGCTGAGTGGCTCACTTCTCGAAGATTTCCTGGAAGATGTCCTTGAAGCGCCCATCGTAGGCCTTGAGGATGGTGTTCTTGGTACTCAGGTAGAGCGGCCATTTCTTCTGGATGGCATACTGGAAGCAGCTGTGGGCAAAGCCCAAGATGGACTGCAAGAGGCAGGCCGAGAGCTCAGTGGGGCATGCCTGGCACTAGCCTGCCTGGAGAGCCCTCCCCTCGGAGGGACGTTCAGCAGGCCCGAGCCCCGTGAGCCTGGGCCTCCCCAGGGAACGCTGTGTCCTCCGTGAGAGTCCCTCCCCCCCCACCGCGCTTTTCCTCACCTCATCGGTGTTGTACATGCCCATGCCGACACCTCCACCTGGGAAGTTAAAGACTTCCCACTCCTTGGCACCACTGCCATCTTTGGGCACGAAAACCATCTTAAAGGTCCCTGATTTATCCACCACGAAGTCTGTGGCTTTGTACTGAAAAACAGAGCCCTGAGATGATTACAGCCAACCCCACCCTTCAAGACACAAAAGGCTATAAAGAAGCCAAGATCAAAATCTATCTAGGGTAAGCAGTAAAACCCAAACCGTTTCAAGAACTGCACGACAAAGAAGGAATGCTTTACAAAATGAACAATCCAGAGCAGGGGTCTCCAACCTTGGCTCCTGGAAGCCTGGCGGACTTCAACTCCCAGAATTCCACAGCCAGCTTTGCTGGCTGTGGAATTCTGGGAGTTGAAGTCCGCCAGGCTTCCAGGAGCCAAGGTTGGAGACCCCTGATCCAGAGGCTCAACCACGACCCAACATTGTGGAGGGGAGTCCAGCAGAGGCTCCAGAATGGCTGGAAAATTAGCCTTTTCTCCCCGTGTTCAGACCAGCCGTGGGAATCCCCGAGCTCTCTCAGTGACCTCTGGCCTAATCTGGGACACGGGATAATTTGAGGACCTGCCCATAGATGCATTATGGCTGCCTGCTTCCACCTTGCTTGGCCCCGGTGCCTTTCCTGGCGATTCTGCCTGTCCCATCAGCTCTTCTGCCCCCCTCACTCCCCAACTAGGAAGTGTCCTGCCCTGCCTGAGGCTTCTTGGGTCCTTGTCCCAACTGCCTGCATTCAAACGGTTGTCTTGAAGGAGAAGCTGTCCGTCCCACGGAAGCTGTGTCCCCTTTGGGGAGAAGTGAATGGGAGGAGGATTAGATTTTCACCACACTTTATGGGGGCCTGGATTCAGGGAGTGGGGGAAATGTTTTTGGATCGGATCAGCTGATTGTATCCCATTCACTTCACTTAATGCCTTCCAGGCCCTGTAAAGGTTCAGCTATTAAACCTTGAAGAACGTGCAGACGTGAGCAACTTTGCTGATTTGACTTCCCCAGGTGGCTCTGGCAGGAGGGGGGCTCCTGGGGCCCACTCTTGTCCCCACAGGCCTTTCCCTCCAGCGTTTCCAACCACTTATGGGCCAGGCACCGGGACATCCGGCACCAAGAACGCTGCTCCGTGTGGGCTGGCCGCAGGGCACCCCTTTCCCCCTGGCAAGCCCACCTGGTCTCCGTGAGCATGTCTCCCGATGGTGATGGGCTTGGTCCAGCCTGGGACCAGGCGGGGGATGTTCCTGCAGACGATGGGCTCTCGGAAAACTGTGCCTCCCAGGATGTTCCGGATGGTGCCGTTGGGGCTCTTCCACATCTTCTTCAGCTTGAACTCTGCAGGGACCACAAGGGAGACGCATCCGGCATGGGGATGGGGGTGACTTGCCTGCCTCCTCTGGAGCCCCCCCTTGCTCGGACAGAGCTTCTGCCTTGCCTGGCCTCGCTGCTTGCACATACCTTCCACGCGGCCCTCGTCGGGGGTGATGGTGGCGCACTTGACGGCTACGCTGTACTTCTGAGTGGCCAGGGCTGAATCAATGGTGACCTGGTCCTCTGTCTGGTCCCGATGGGGCAGCCCCAGGTCAAAGTACTTCAGCTGCAGGTCCACGTTGGGCAGGATCAGCTGCAGGCAGCAGACAAGGAGCAGTCAGGGCCAGGCGCCCTCCCTCGCCAGGCTGGCTTCCTCCTTGGCAGGGTTTATGGGCAGGGATCACTTTCAAGCCCTCAGGCTACCCTATTCTGCAGGGAGGGGAACTTGACCCTGCTACCCTCTGTGAGCCACTGCCTTGCAAAGCGGGCCTGGGATCGCCTAAGATGCATGCAGGGATCAACAAGATCCCTCAGGATTCCCCACCTCAAAGCTTCAAGGCCTGCGACCCCTTCTCCTTCACTTTCGACTCTGCCCAAGCACTCACCCCGTCCACCTCGGGTCAGGGAGTCAATGGCATTGGGGTTTGTCCGCGCGGCCAGGTACCTTCTCCTTGATGAAGGCCCAGATGATCCGGGTCATCTCATCCCCGTCCATTTCCACCACGGGGTTGGCAACCTTGATTCTCTGGTCAGCATCTGCGGAGAAAGTGGGGGACAAGAGGGTGACTCTCCCTGGACAGCCCGAGCCTCCCTCCCATCCAACCTAGCCCCATGGCTTCAAAGCGATGGGAGGGCAGGTTTAGGGCTCCTCTCTGGACCAGGCGGCTGCTTCTGACACCTGGGCCCCTACCCTGCCCGGCCCGGCTGCGGAGCCCGGTCAAGCGAAGGTGCCCGGCCAGGGAAGGTGGCTCTTGGAGGGCACCTAACGGTCCACCCCCAGGAGCCTCTGGCGCTCTCGGTCTCCCTGGCGCCCACCCGCTGCCCGGAGGGGGCCCTCCTCGGCCTCCAGGGCTGCCGTCCCCCGCCTGCCACATCGCGCTGCCGCTGGAGGGCCGCCCCGCCTCGCCTCGCCGCGGCCAAAGGGACAAGGTCACGCTCAGAGGACGCCGGCGGCGGCAGGCCCGGCCGCCCCTCTGCAGCCCGCCGAGCGCCAGCTGGCCGCGCCTGCTCCAACAGGTGCCCGGGCGGGCCGGCTGCCAGGGCCGCAGACGAGGAGGGGACGCCGGCCGAGGCCTCCCCGGCCAGACCGCTCCCGGCCAGACGGGAAGGCCGGGCCCGCAGCCCTTCGCCGGCTCGGAGTGCAGCAGAGCAGCGCCGGGGTCGTCCTCGGTCTGGCCGAGCTCCGGAGAGCCGGCAAGGCGCCCGCCGGGCGGGTGACGGGACTGCCTCTCCGGGGCCGGCAAGCGGAAGGCGCTTCGACCCGACCGACCCGCGCCCCACTCACAGTGCCGCTGCGGGGGCCGCTGCCAAGCGCTGAGCGCGAGGAGCGCCGCGGCCGGGCTGCGAGGCCAGGCGGCGGCGGCGGCGGCCGAGCGGAGGAGGTAGCGTGCCATCGCGGCGGGCGGCGGCGGAGGAAAGGGAAGGCGAGGCGAGCGCCACCGCGAGCGCAGCAGCCCTGGAGCCGCCCCCGCCGCCCCCCCACCTCGCCGCCGCGCTGGGCCCTCCTCGGGGCGGGGCGTCCCTGCTCGGCGGCCACGTGCGCCTTTGTTCCCCGCCCGCGCCGCCTCAGCCTTTCGCGGGCCACCTGCTGCCTCAGTCCGGACTCGGTCCCGCGTGGGAGCAGCTCTGGCCACGGAGAGGCAGCGAAGCAGGGAAGGAGGCTTTCCTGCTGCCCCGGTTGCCGCGACTGGAAGCTGCGCCTCCAGCTGGAGGGGGACAGGCGGGCCCTGCGCGTTGACACTCCTTGTGGAAATGCAGTCACACAGTGCTGGGGGGGGTCGGGCGGATTTTGCTTCTCCTGGAGCCGAGAAGAAGACCCTCAGTCGCCTCAGTCTTGCCCCAGGGGAAGGGGGCGGGCCAGGGGGCGCAGTGATGCTGAAACCCCCCCCCCCCCATCATCTTGCCCAGTGCTGACGGCTCGCCTTGCTCCTCTCTATGTGAGGAGACCCTCTGGCCTCCAGCCACAGCTGGCCCCTCTTCTCCGGCCTCCCCACTGCAGGGCCCTCCCCGGTTGCTCTTGCGCTTTCCTGGCCTGAGTTCTGCCAGAGGGAGAAGAATATCCCAGGTGCTCCAAATGCCATTTCGGGAAGCCTGGGGGCTCCTGAGATTGCCCTGGGGCTTTAGTTCAAGGCCTTCCTGATAAGGGCTGGCCAAGGGGCAGCCAGCAAGCCTGCTTGCAGCCAACTCTGACCCGCTCCTCCTCATGACCACAGCTGCAGAGTCCAGCACAGCACAGGGGGCCTTCCAGACCAGAACTCATGGCAGGCCCTTCATATTTGCTTTTAGATTATCTATGGACTTAAAATATTTGTCACCACTCATTATCTTAGCAATGGATCTTCCCTATTCTCTACAACTTCACATTTCAGTTCTTCACTGCAGTTCAACTCTCTTTTCTATTATTTGTCAGGCACAAACCACCAGATCCAGATGTGAAGAGTTTAATTAGCTGTCTTGTTGTTCAAACCTATATACAGGAACCTTTCAGAGTTGCCCTTGGGTAAGACTACGTTCAAGGAGAGTCAGTTTCCCACATGCCCACATAGGGATTCCAGACTAATTCCCTGCTTGACTCTCCCCCTGGCTCAGCCAGTCTCTCCTACATCTGCTCCCAATTAATAACTTCTCCCTCTGGTAACCAATCCACCCAAATATTTTTCTGCCATTTCCCACTCATTGACTTCTCCAAATGACAGTAGAATTCCAGAGAGGCAGGAGGTGCGGTGGGTGCACTCGGAGCGTTCAAGTTTCTGCTGCTGTACCTTTGCCATGAAAGTATTCCCTTGGGGTCTCTTCATTGGCTTGGCCTATCCAAAGGGACCAGGTGGGCGCTTCAGATGCCTGTTAGAGCCTCCCCTGAATCCTCAGAGTGAGCCAAGGAGCCTGAGCAGAGGAGACCCCAGGCAGACAATAAGGGGCCGGATTCTGGCAGAGCCCTGACCCAAGAGCACATCAGTCACTGAAGATCCGGGCAAGGGCAACCAGAGCTTCTCTTGGAGGAGCGGCAGCAGACGCCTGGCCGGGTCCCATCCGTCTCCAAAGCAGCCCACAGGCCGATGTCCCTCCTTGGGGGCCCAACTCCAGACTTGGGTTCCTAGGGTTTGCTTCCACTAATCTGCATGTCAACACTTAATTTAGAAGATGCCGGATGATCACCAAAGGAGAATATCAAGCAAGACAAGGATTTCAATAAATCTTTCAAGAAAGTTTATTAAGAAATTGCCCCTAAATATTTACATGTCAGGAGGACACTACCCCAATCAGCCAGGTGAGCCCGAACAGCAGCAGAGAAGGTTCATTTTCTGGAATTTGACTCATGAGAAAGTTTGGGAAAAGGGATAAATCCTATGGCCCCTTCCTTGCTCCCCCACCCCTTGTAGCCCTCACCTAATCACCTTGATGCTGTAATAGCAAGGCGAAAACAATGTTTGTGTTTACAACCTTTGGAGGGGAAGACAGCAAGCAAACCCACAATGGGGAGAATGCATAGAAAGGAATGCCTTGGCTCCAGGTATTGGCTTATCTGCTCCCCTGGCTTGGAACACCAAAGGAAGCCTTTGGGGCAATCGGTCAGGATCATGCCAATTTCAGATAGCAGGACTAATTAACTAATCTGGCACAGAAAAACAGTTTGGGAAGAGATAGCTTGTCCAAACAATCTTTCAAGCCCTGCCTTGGGAGGCTCACAGGGCCAAGGGCAGCCACTCTGGCCTCCAGTCCTTTCTTCCTGCTAGCCGTTGCTTACAACCCACCTTGCAAGCCTGAGCTTGGTAACACAAGCTCTCTGGCTACCTACTCTCCCAATCCCTGGCTATGCTCAGAAACGTTAATGCGGACCCTTATTGGGCTGGCTTTTGGGGGGGCTTGCATGACAGGCCCAGGAGAACAAACGGCCTCCTTACAGACCGGAGGGTGCCGTCTTGAGCCTTTTGGATCGTGTCACTGTTTCTATGCCAACCAGGATCTCTTTTGGGATCATCAAGTCGAGTCAAGATCTGGTGGTGGTGATGATGCTGTGGCCTATCCCTTTTCATCCTGCCTTATTGTGCCTGAGGGATTGTGCAGTAAATACCTGTTTCATGGCAAAGATGTTGGACATCTACATGAGACAAAGTCACGGTGCTGAGGGTTGGATTATCCTTGCCCGGTTTTATGACCTTTCTTGTCACAGTGGTTAAGTGGATCCCTGCAGTCCATAAGCTGCTAAGTGGACCTGGCTTCCCCATTGACTTTGCTTGTCAGAAGGTCACTGCCACTGTCACCTGAATCAGCGGCCAAGCACCTGAGTTTTGATCACGTGACCCTGAGGAGGCTGCAATGGTTGTGTGAAAAAACAGTCGTAATGGTCACTTTTTCCCGTGCCATTGTCACTGAATGGTCACTAAATTAACTGTTGTAAGTTGAGGACTCCCTGTAAAGGATCCACTCTGGCTTTCCTGACTTAATTCAAGATGCTGACCGCCTACACTGGAAGCTTTAAAAACAGGACTTGATTGAGCAACCTCTGTGTAAGAAGTGCTCCTGGGTCTGGTCCAGAGGAGAGGCTCTTTTGCCTGTCAAACATCTGGGAGGCCCTCCCCAATTCTTGGACGTGGTCCTCTGATTCCCATAGTCCCACTTCACTGATGCCTAGAATAGAATAGAGTAGAGTAGAGTAGAGTAGAGTAGAGTAGAGTAGAGTAGAGTAGAGTAGAGTAGAGTAGAGTAGAGTAGAATATAGGATGGAATGGAATGGAATGGAATGGAATGGAATGGAATAGAATTCTATATTGGCCAAGTGTGATTAGACACACAAGGAATTTGTCTTGGTGCAAATGCTCTCAGTGTACATAAAGCAAAAGATACATTTGTCAAAAGTCAAGAATCATCAGGTTCAACACTTAATGATAGTCATAGGAAACACATAGGCAATCAAATCATACTAGGAAATCGTAAGGATACAAGCGGCAAGGTTACAGTCATACAGTCACAAGTGGGAGGGGACAGGCGATAAGGAGCAATGAGAAGATTAACAGTAATAGTAGTGCAGACTTTGTAAATAGTTGGATAGTGTGGAGGGAATTATTTGTTTAGCAGAGCGATGGCGTTTGGGAAAATGTGAATTAAAAATTCAGGTTCATTTAAAAGCTTCCTATGCTATCTTAACATTCTAATATTATCTTAAATGTTTATTATGGTTTGGGAGAAATTCACTGTACAATTATCAACATCTATTAATTCAGAAGAAGGTGACAAAGTGAATAGCCTTGAATTATGAAATGCTTTGTATTATTATGGAACTGAAGAGCCTGGAAGAAAGGGGCCATCCCAACCTCTAGGGGGTCTCTTCACCCCTTGAGTGCAAAGGGGCAGATCCTGCTCTAAGGGGACGTGTCAATCAGGTCTACCCAACCAATGGCCAGCCAGAGGGGCTGCCTGCCACCTGCACCCAGGGGAGTGGGCTGGGGAGGGGGGCTTCTCAGGGGCGGTTGCCAGCCAGCTCCAGCAACCAGGGCTCCCCCACAGATGGCCCCTCCTGGACCTGGGCTGTGGTCCCATGCTACTCTTTACAGGGCCTGGGGGGCAGGGGGCAGAGAGAGCAGAGCAGGACCCCCACTGGGTCACGGCTGAGGAGAGCAGCCAGGAGGGGGCCCAGAAAGTGCTCGGCTGGACTCTTCCTTCCAGGTGGCCTGAAGGAGGGGCTCCGGAGGAGAAAAGGCAGTCCACCCAAGTGGAGAGGGTGGGCGAGGGTCCTTCCTTTGTTGCCAAAGGCACCCCTCTGCCCCCCAATTCCACTGCTTGGGGGTTGACCCCTCGGGCTCCAGGGCCATTCTCTCAGGCTCCATGGCTATTGCTGGGAACTCGTTGCTATGGAAACGGCGGGAGGGTGCCTGCAGGGAGTCAGTCCGTCTCTGGAGCACGGGGAGAGACTTACGCCATCCTTCCCGCTGGCTACGGCTGGCGGCTGGCAGGGTCCTACAAGGGGCTTGGTCAGCCCCATTCCTCAAAGCAGCTCCGTTTCCACAGCCTCTAGTGGGTGGCTTGTAGCCCATCCCCACCACGTAGGAGCCAGTCAAGTGGGCAGGGAGGCAGCTGCCTTCTGTGGAAGCCCCCCTTTCATAGTCGGCCTGTGCACTGTGTGGGTCAGGGGGGCTGAGAAGATCATCCGCAGGGCCCACCCCTCCTGACATGGCCTGTTTTGACTCCTTCCCCTCCAGACGCTGCCAAGGAGCCTTGCACCAAAAACAGACCCAGGAAGAGGTTTTTTTCCCTTCTGCCAACAGAAGGGAACACTTAATTCCCACAGTTCTGTCTAATGTGGGTAGCCTAACCTTTACTCTCTCCCTTGGACTGGACGTAGAGGCGGGTTTTCAGGCAACCCTTAATCCAGGGCTCTTCCAACTGGACAGCTTTATGGCTTGTGGACTTCAACTCCCAGAATTCCTCCTCCAGTCCTGTTAGCTCAGGAATTCTGGGAGTTGAAGTCCACAAGCCTCAAAGCTGTCAAGTTGGAAGAGCGGGGATCTCAGGCCCTGCCTTGCCTTCCTTGCTGTCACTTTCTCTCAATAAAAGTTTCTTTTTAAAGGGTTTCAGGAGTTCCGCTTCCTTGCGGAGAGGCCGGGCCTTACAGCGCCTCCGGCGGCGTATTTAGGCAGCGCGTCTGCCAAAGGCAGCCGCCGCACAACGCTTGGTCGATCCCCCCGCCCCCTTGGTGACTCGCTCCGGGGCCCAAAACGAGACCACGGCTGACCGGAGAAGTAGCTCCGAAACCGTAGGAAGGGGCCCAACTCTGCCCGCCGCCGGCTCACTTTCGCCTCCTCCAACACCCGGGTCCTGCGCGCGGCTAATGGGGAGCGACTAGCGGATCTCGAGGGGCCAAGCGCGCCCGCGACGAGGGGTCTCCCCCCCGGACGTCTTTCCCGGCCAGCGGCCGCCACGGCGGAGCCCCCTCGGAGGCGGGCAGGTGCGCCAGGTGCCCAGCTCCGCCCTCCCCCAGGGCCGGGCGGGCGGGCGGACGGGCGCGGCTCCTGCTCAGGTACGGGCCTGCCCGCCACGCCCCGAAGGCGGAGGCGCCGCCACTCCCGCCCCGGCCAGCTGGAGCAGCGCGAGCTGGGTTGCACGACGCCGACGACGCCCGCGGCCCGCATTCGCCGCGGCCGATTGCGCCGCTTGCCGGACCCCCGCGCCATGGGGCCGCTGCTGCCGCTGCTGCTGGGCTCGCTGCTGCCCTCGGGCACCCCCGGGGAGGCGGTGCCCCGCCTGAGCCTCGGCCACGGTAGGCGAGCCGCGTCCGGGCGGCGGGTGGGCGCGGGGCGGAGTCGCGGCCTCCACTGAGCCGGGGCGCGAAGGAAGGAGCGGCTGAGGGCCGGGCGGGCTCGGCGCCCCTTGCGCGCTTGCAGGCCGGGCTCTGGCAACGGGGCTCGCCTGGCGGCCCGGCCTTCTCCGCTCCTCCGGGCTTTGGGGACCCCCTCCCCCTCGCAAGAGCGGCGAAATCTCCGGGAGCGGAACCTGCAGGTCCCGGGTTCCAGACGGCGCCGCCTCAACACGCGTGTTAAGGAGCCTGGATCGGCCCAACGCCCCCCGCCCCCCCGGTGCATCCGGCCCTCCTCCCGGACCACGCGATCCTCTGCCCGGTCGTGGCGGGAAGGGGGCTCGGGTCGCTTCCGGGCAGGGCTGAGAAACGGCGGGTCCCCTTCCCGAGCCGCAGAGGCCTCTGCCGGGCTCGCCTGGGCACCCAGCCCGGCTGGGCAGGAACGGCTCGGGAGCCCCAGGCCAGCCCGTCCCCGGGTGAGAGGGCCGGGCGAGAGAACGGCTTTGTCTCACTGTGAGGGGGCCGAGCGCGGTCCCCGAGGGGGGTTGCGGGAAGCAGGACAAAAGAGGCGGGCGATTTGAGAAAAAACAGCTGAGCTACAATACAACTTTTATTCCCTGCAAAAAGAGTGTATAAAGTTGCCAGGTTTTGGTTCTCTGATGAACTGACATGAAATCCTTTTCAGCACATCGGTGGATATCGTCTTATTCCCGGGCAACTCCGGATTTCAAGCAGTCAGTTTCTCCCAGAAAGCGCAGAGTCCAGCCGAAGAAGGCTGGGCTTTCCGTTTTCCCAGAAGGCTCTAGGCCAGGGGTCTCCAACCTTGGCCCCTGGAAGCCTGGCGGACTTCAACTCCCAGAATTCCACAGCCAGCTTTGCTGGCTGTGGAACTCTGGGAGTTGAAGTCCGCCAGGCTTCCAGGAGCCAAGGTTGGAGACCCCTGCTCTAGGCCAAGCCCAAGCCGCGGTTAACTCGTCGGCATAGTTGCTTCTGCCTTGCCCAGGTCTCCGTGTCTTGTGCACTAGGACTCTCTGCCCGAGATCCAGAAGAACAGGCTGGGAGGTGTTTACTTGGAGGCACCCCCTGAGCCAGCAGGCCACTAAGGGCACCCGAGCCAGGTGTTCTCCACTTGGGCGGGTTTCGGACCCGCTGGTGGTTGGGAGGGGATGGGGCCCCAGGACTTGGCGGGTGAGCGGGCTGCCAATCTGGAATGGCAGGCTGGTGTTGACACTTGTTGCCCTCCAGGATGGGAGAAAGGGTGTGGCCAGTGGGAGTGAAAGAGGCTCGCTTGTCTTTCTTGGAGTGCAGCTTCAAGTGAGCACTTGCCCATGTCACACCACAGACCATTTGCAGGATCCAAAGAGAGTTCAGACACACTCGTTCTCAGGGAAGACGTTCGCTCCTCCTCTGCACTTTCATGAGTTGCATGGTCAATGCCGATACTGGCTTGTTAACAGGAGGACTCTCCCTGCCATGGGTGCAACTATAGCCTAATGATTGGAAGGAACTTTAATGTCAGCACCAGGAAACTGATTCCACAGGAAGATATGAACTCTAGTTCTGGACTATCAGATAGAGCAAGGGTCTTCAAACTTGTGAACTTCAATTCCCAGAATTCCTGAGCTAATGTGACTAGAGGAGGAATCCTGGGAGTTGAAGTCCACAAGTCTTAAAGGGGCCGAGTTTGAAGACCCCTGAGATAGTGACAAACTCTTGCCAATAATGGAGGCTGCTGAATATTTGCTCCATCTTCCTGGTTTCTCTCTTTAGAGGCTGCCTAGTCCAGCCCCTTGCCCAGGACAGCTATCCCATACTGCGGCATCCTGGCTGATGCTCACCTGTCTGCTTTTTAAACACCTCTAGTGAAGGAGAGCCTACCGCTCCCAAGGCAGCTGATCCCCCGTGCAGCGGTAGGTCCTCCTGGAAAGATGCTCTGATGCTTCCTTTGTAGGTAGGGCCCCCGCCAGGTCTTGTCCTGTGTCTGGGAAACTTGGAATAGGTTCTGCCATCTCCCTCTTTTGCAGGCATCTGCAGAACTTCTAAAAGCTAGCTACAAGAGTCTGCTCCTTCTTATTGTAGCCCTCAATCATGCCACAGCATTTCAGTCATGCTGAAATACAGCGCTTGCCCTTCTAGGTGTGGTCAGACCAACCCAGAATAGAGAGGATCTTGATCTTAATGCTCTGCTTCCGTTGAAGCCGTCTGGGATTGTGCCGACTTGTAGACTGGATCCCCTTGCAACTCATCTCCAGTTGGGGATCTATCAAAACACTTAGATGTTTTTTGTAGGTCCTGCTATTCATTGTAGTCCCTGTAATCATAAAATCATAGATTTTATGGAGATTGTTTGTAAACTTCTTTTCAGCTGTTAGAAACCTTTGGACTGACATATCTTACAGCTTTGGGTATGTTTCCTTTAATCCTGGGCACAAGTTTTAAATACACATTTAGGGCTTATTTTGTTTTCTTTAAGTCCCCTTCTCACAGCTGCCTTGCACTATTGATTCAGGCGCAAGATCTTCTCATACTTTTTGTTTGTTTTCAATGAATATCCCACCTTGTGTCTACAGATACTTAAAGGGAACACTTCTTGCTGTTAAAGGATGTCTTGTTCCCTTTCACCCAAGCGTGGACAATTAATTTCCCATGAGAAACCATTGTGGAGGGTCACAGCTGCCCTGTCAACCCCCCCCCTTCCTGTCTCGGTTTCCTTGTTCCTGACCCTGACCCTTCCCTCCCTGGAGAGCCCCAGAAGCCTCCCTGCTGCTTCCAGCTTCCCTGGCCAGCCTCTGCAGCTTCCCGCCTGTTTAATGCTTAGCTCAAAGCTGCCTTGGAAGGGCAGGTGATGAGTTCCAGGTCTTATTTTTTGGCCTGTGGAATGCTCCCTTCCTTGGTCTGTAGCAGTGCGACCCTAAGGTGCCTGTGAGTGACTTTCTAAGTCAGAAAAGTAGATGGGTGGAAGATCGGTGGTCAGTGGATCCAGCTGCCTTTCCTAGTTTAACCTTTGGCTAAACAGCCCCAGTTACTCTCACGAAACACAGGTGTGGCTGGACGTTTTGTGGTCATCATCTGGATCTAAACATCCAGTGCTGCTATTTTGGAGGGAGAGGAGCTTCTGGAATCTGGTTGCAGGTGTTTTTTGGTCTTGGCTTCTGGTGCAAATCTTGACCTCCTGGTTGAGCCTGGTGTGGCTGCCAGGCAGAAGCTCCCAGTTTCTCCTGGGGCTGTGGAGGCCACCGTTTGCCTTCTCAGCCCCTGTGAGAGATTAAGCCATCCTGGATGAGGCCCCTGCAGGAAGCTGGGAGAGGGATCCATTTCTGTGCTGTGGGAATCCAGCCGGCTGCACGGCGTTTCCGGGCTGGGGCTGTGCCACCCTCCTTTGGCATGCACAAAGCTGCCCGATTTGCCTGGGTTTTGCCCCCCAGGCTGGGAGGGGCCTCCCTGGAGCAGCAGAGCAAGCTGGAGCCCATGCAGGCCTGTCGCCAAGCGCAGGCTTGCTGCAACAGGTCCCAGCGCTGAGCAGGATTGGTGCAGAGCAGGTCTGCCAAGGTCAGTGGGCAGGCTTCTCCTTCCAGGTCGGGCAGTGCTGAAGCCTCTCTTCAACACCATCCTGTTGCTGGAGGAGTCCGCCCCTCCCCCCTCCCCTCCCCCACGTGATTCCTCCCCCACTCCTTGCCAGGTGGCCGTGAGGCTCCTCCCCCTGGAGCAGAGCCACCGTCTGGCAGTGGATGAGTCCAGCTCTGAAGGGCATTAGAGACCCGGCTGCCAATCCAGCCCAGCCCCTGAGCTGCTGGGCAGCTGGGCTGGCTCGGTCGATCCAAGGCTGTCCCAGAAGAGGAGATGGGCAGCAGGCCGTGTAGGCCCTGCCCGAAGCTCATCCATACTCCGCCCATAGGATCCTGCAGTGGAGCAAGCAAGAGCTCTGGCCAAGGGCTGCCTTTGGCTCAGCATGAGGGAATAGAAGGAGTGTCTTTTAAAATAAAATCTGGTTACTTCATCTTAAGTCATTTTTAGTTCAGCTGCCCACAGAATTTGGGGTCCTCTCCTTCCTTCCTTTTGTCTAATAATTCCAGAATATTCCCAAGCTTTGCTGGGGTAGTTCGTATGGACAGCTGCTTCTTACAGAAGCAAAGGGTGCTGCTGACCTTTGGGGTTGGGGGTCCAAAGAACGTTGGACTTTGCCTGATGAGCAAGGACGGCCTTTTCCTCCTGTTGCTCCTGGCACACAAGGGCAGGGGGGCAGGAGGGAAGAAAAGGGACCCTGTACCCGACCAAAGGGCTGGGGGACAAAAGCAGCTGCCCCAGACCCCATGCAGCCCTTCTCAGGGGCATTAATGTGCACAAGGCTGCTGCAGAATTCCTCTATCTGCTCCCTTGAAAGCGAAGGACAGAAAGAAGATGCAGGGAGGCCCGACAGTTGTGTCCAGGGAGACAAGCGGAAGCTCCAGGGAAGAAGGTCAGGAGCCACCATCCATGGTCACAGAAAGTAGCCCCAGAAACCTTGGGCAGAGGTTACAGCTGCCCAGATCTCATGTAAGGGAAAAGGGAAAAAGGGCCTCCATTGCTGAGAAGAGTTTACCTGTGGAAGTTGTAGGTTCGCTGTTCCTGGAAGTCTAAAAGGTTTTTCTGCACTTTGCAGAGGGTTGGACTAGATCAGTGGTGGCTAAGCTTTTGGGGCTCCTGTGCCGAAAATTGTGCTTGTGCTCGCATGTGCATGCTTGCGTCCCAGCACCCGGAAGGCAATGCGCACAGGCCCCCACGCTGCCTGCGCGTGGATCCCCTCCCCCGACTTACCTGCCCTAGGTCCCTTTCCTCACTTCCAGTATTTCCGGAAATACAGGAAGTAATGAATCGGGCCTGTTTTTCGGCCTTCAAAGGCTGTAGAGGCTTCCCTCAAGCCTCTGGGAGGCTGGAAAAGGCCCCAAATGGGCCGAAAATCAGCTGGGAGGCAAGTGCACATGCGCAGTGAGCTAGGGCTCACGTGCCCACACAAATTGCTCTGCATGCCACAGGTTCGCCATCACGGGACTAGATGATCCTTGTGGTCCCTTCCAACACTATAATTTACAGAGGAAATGGCTTCAGGAGGGGGAAAAGGACTCTTGACAGAGTTTTGGGTTTCTGACCAGCTTTTCTAATCCATCATTTGGGCAGATTTTTGGAAGGTGCTTTACTTGATTTAAGCTATTGATTTTCTGTTTCCCTGACAGAATAATCTCTCTCTGGGTTACTGCCCAGATTGTCCCTGCGTTATAGTGCCTATGAAGTAATTTCATAAGGCTCCCTGTCCCCCGGGAGATCAATAACCCAAAACACATAATGAATAATAAGAATTAAATTCAATCAGATGTTTTTATGTTTTGTTTGTCTTGTTTGTTTGTAGAAAATTAATAAAATCTTTTTCAAAAAAAAAAAAAGAATTAAATTCAATCTAAATAAATAGTGAAACTCGAGTGCCCGGACCTGCGCCGGGTTTCTCCACCACATATCATGTTTGGGGGAGTTTAAGGGCCTCAGAGCGAAGGGGACGGGGAAGAGTCCCGAGGGCTAAAGTCCAATTCAGGGACCCCCATGAATTGCTCTCCAGTCGCCGTTGGAGTCTGGCATGAAGGGGACCCCATCCCCTCCTGGGTCTCCATTCCTCTCTCAAAGGTTCTTCCTGAGGCCTCAGCTGGGAGCCGCCTTAGGGGACTTCTGAGGCAGCTGCTCTGCAACCCCCACTCCCAAAAGAGGCAGGAGGCCTTGTTGGGGTGGGGGCTGCGACATCCTTGGGGTCCGCCCTGAGTGCTTGCTTCAGTGCCCCCTTCTGCCCCTCTTCCTCCACAGGCTCCCTGGCAGCCCAGCCACTTTCCCACGGGGGTCCGCTTTTGTCTCCCTCCCTTCACAAGACTCAGGTGTCCCGTGTGGTCTGTTCTCCAAGACCGGAGCGTCTTCCGTTGCCCTCTTGTCTTTTATAGTTGTTGTGGTGCTTTTGTGCTCTCTCTCCTTCCCTCTGGCTTCTCTTGTCTGAGGATCCCAAAGATCCGAACTGCTGCTTCCTTTCTCACCAGAAGCCCTACTGGAAGATGCATCCCTTGATAGGAAGATGAAACACACCCATTGAGGGTGTGTGGCTCCCTTACCGGAGATGCAGAGGGATTCGGAGGATAGAAAAGCAGGCAGGAATAAGAAGGCAGGAGAAAATTACAGCGTGAAATAGGGAGAAAAGGGGGCACTTAAAATTAGCTTGCGCCCACAGCCGTTGCTGGGCCTCCCCTATGTGGGAGTCACCTCTCTTCCCAGGCAGCCTGTGGAAGGGCAGCAATTCGGGGGTCTGCCTGGGATGCCCGAGCGTTCCAGCTGGGCAGGGCTGTTTTTTCAGCCAGAGGGCAGCTGATCCTGGCACAGCCCTTGCCAAGGCTGGTGGACAACTTTGCCCTTCAGCAGCCTCTCCTGAGGGCACCAGCACAAGAAGAGGAGGAGGAGGAGGAGGAGGAGGAGGAGGAGGAGGAGGAGGAGGAGGAGGCCTTGGGAGGGTTTGGGGGAAGAAGAGGCGTGCCGGGCAAGGCCAGACACGGGTGCAGCCGCACCTTTGGGCTTCCCCAGTGGAGGGAAGGGCTGGAAGGCTGCACTACCCTCACAGCATCTCAGGCTGTTACACAGCCACTCGGTTTCAGCCTGGAAGAAGGAAGGGTATGACGGTGACATTGCTCATGTTTGCTCAGATCTTGACTCCAATTTAGCAGAACAAAATCAATTCACTTTGCGAGGAGACATGGGGCTTCTTTAGCTCATGGGTCCTGGTGAAACGGACAAGGCTGGGATTGGGAAGGCCATCGGTGCCTTGGACCAAGGGACCCCTGAAGTGTCCATCTGGGGGCTTCTTGTTTCCCTGAGGAAGACGAAGCCCCAGGGCGAGGAAGGTTCTCTGCCGTCTGGAAGCCAAGTCACATTTGTTTTCTTTTTTGTTTGCTTGAAACGTTTTGCTGCTTATCCTTCAAACTGAGAAACTCGGTTGAGACAGGTTGGGACTCAGTCCCAGCGGGATGGGCCGTCCAACACACACGGTGATTCTGGGCAGCTTCCGGCATAAAACCCCCATAAAAAGGTGGCACACACAAAACACCAGCATCCCCACTGCATGCCAGCAATAAACCCAACCTGACTAGCCCCCTGACTAGCTTGGCTCCATGTCAGCCTGGGGTTCCCTGTGTCTTTGGGGCCTTTTGGAAAACTAGCAAGAGGGGGGCCAATCTTACCTCTGGGGGATGGTCTTCCCTAAGGAAGGAGCTACCACCTTTTCCTTGGTCTCACCAGGTACAAACATCATCCAAACCAAAGCTGTTGGGGGGGGGGGGGTCCTCCATAATTTTTAAAAGTGAGAAGGGGTCCTGAGGGGAAAAAGTTTAAGAAACCACATTCTAGAGAGAATCGCACGGCCCCTTATCAAACGGGTTCATAAATGGAATCTCAGACTTGCAGCTCTGGCTGGTGTAGCAGCTGTGCCCCTGAGGGACTTGACCCAACCTCTGGTGGTGTATCTGATAACTTCCTCCTGGAACCAGGTAGATGGACGACAGCAAAAAGCTCATCATGGCTTGTGTGTCCTTGACTTCTTCAGCTGAGCTGTTGCAATGTGCTAAACGTGGAAGGCTGCCCTTGAAGATCATTCAGAAGCTACAAACTAGTGCAAAATGCAGCTCGTCTCCTGGTACTTCTTGTTGCACCCACATCACATTGCTGGTTAGCAGGCAGTCCTGGCTGCGTTTCAGAGTGTTGCTTGTTGCTGCTATTTCAAGCACCGAGGCACTTCTGGGTTTGAAAGGATTTGCAGGTTGACATCACTGTTGCCCAGGGGATGCCCGGTTGGAGGCTCATTGAGTGCCTGTGTTAATTGTGCCCATTGAAGCGGTATCTGTCCACCTATAATTACCATTGCCTGCCTGCTTTGCACACCTTCAAAGTGCAAGATGGGCAGGAGCTGGAGTGAAGGTCGGGAGCTCATCCCATCACACAGTAGCACCCAGGTTTCAAGCACCGGCTTGCAGATTTTCACCCCAGCGTTGTAACCACATGAGCCACTACACTCCTCACTGTTTAAAGGGTCAGGGCCTCAGTATTTGTGGACCACCTTCTGCTTAACTGACGCCGTCAAGTAGGGTGGGTGATCTCTGCATTCTTTCACACAGGTGTTGCCATTTGTGAAATGTGAGTTGTCTTCTCTGGCACTCCCCTCCTTTGGGTTGGCACCTGTGCAGACCTTGACCTCTCCCTGTTGGGGGTCGGGAAGTCTACAGAGGCTGGCTGTTTAAACAGGCTTTCTTTTAAAACGTGCATGGGTTGATTAGGCTTTATTCCTGCATCTTAGCTGTGTGTTTTATGGATTTGTTTTCTGTTTGCTTTGTATTCTGTTGTTTCTAACCGGAGTTAAAGGCGTTCATGATTGGAGCAGTCTAGAAGTTTGGTAAAATAAGTAACTAAGAAACTTTCACCCTGTCCCCAGTCTTCCCTTTTGGATGATAGCTTTTGTCAAGGATTAAGGGGGGAAATGGGTTATCAAGATCCAATGCAGTCAGAATCCAGGCTTAGATATGAACAGCAGTAGCTATTTGCGCTTGTGGATTATCTCCAAGAGATCCTGAATGGAGAAAGTGCAGCCGTCTTGTTCCTTTTAGGTCTCTCAGCAGCCATTGACCAAAAGGTTTGGGGACTCTGGCAGTGTTTCTGCTTTTGCCAAGAAGGGGTTCCAGTTGATATGACTGTGGTGGAAAGGAGTGTTTGTCTGTGGCCAGACTGATGTGGGAGGAGGCCACTGGGCTCAGTGGTCTCTCTCATGGTGTTTAGCATCTATGGAGCTGTTGGGAGAGGCCATCCTTGGTTCGGGGTGGGTGGATGGGTATCATGAATGTGCAGATAACGTCCAATAATGCGCTTCTACTGTGGGCCAGGCAGGAGCTGTAGGGGCCTAACCTGGCATCCGGTGGCTGAGAAGATTGGATAGGATGAAACGGGATGAAATAAAACCCCCAGCAAGGCAGAGTGGCTGTTTCTCCAGGAGCCAATTAGTTTTCTGTTTGATTGATTGATGTGTGCCCTCATGGCGGTGTCAGCTCTCAACCGCAAAGATGCACTATTATTCATCTTCCTTCTCGCTTGATATTATCGAGTAATATTTGCTGCAGCTCATTTGGTTTCTTAGCCAACAACACAGCCTCCTTTGCATGTGAAAGTAACAGCCAATACATCTCTGTGGTCACCATAAGGATTCCTTGTACTTTATCCACAAGTAAAAAACTACAGGGACATCGTGCCTCCTTGTCTTGGAGCCCTCTCAATGTTGAAGCATCCCATTCTCACTGGTGTTCTACTTCCATCATATCCTGCTCTTACTGCATCCAGCACCATCCATCAAGTTCATAATCATGCAAAACACTCTTTCCTTCTAGTTTATTCACTGTCTGTAAATCAGCAAATGTACAAAGCATCTCTTAAATTCTGCTTATTGTCACCTCTCATGGCCTAAGATTATAATTCTGTCAAATGGTTTCCCAGGCACACTTCATAGAATATTAGGGCTGGCAGGAACCTCGGAAATCTTCCAAGGTGGGAGTCCTCATCCCATCTTGAACAAATGGTTGCCCATTTTTAAAAAATATCCAGTAATGAGGTACCCGCAACTCTGGGAGGCAAGCTGTGGCAGCCCTTCAAATATTGGAAGATGGCAATCATGTCTCTTCTCAGGTTTCTCTTCATTAAATTTAAAAATACCTCGTCCCTTTAATTCTAGATTTTAGCCTCCAGACCTCTCATCATCTTTGTTGCTCTTCTCTGTACTCTTTCCAGGGCCTCGGCGTCTTTTGTATAGTGGTGACCACAACCAGATGCAATATTCCAAGTGTGGCCTTATTAGTGCAAGTATACAGCCATACTGTCACTTCCCGTGACCTTGATACTATCCTAGGACTGCATTGGCTTTTTTGGCAGCTGCAGCACACTGCTCGCTCATACTTAAGCAGTAGTACATGGGGACACTTAGTTGAACCAGGGAGTGCCTATCCCATACCTGTGCCTCTGGTATTTCCTGCCTAAGTGCAGGAATTTTTCTCACCCCTGAATTGCATCTTGTTGGATAGAGCTCAATGCTCAAGTCCATCAGTGTCTTGAATCTTGAGTCTATCATCCAAAGTCTTAACAATTCACCCCAGGTTGGTGTCATCTGCAAATGTGATGCGTTCCTATTCTATTCCCTCATCTAGATCTCTTATGACAATGTTGAAAAGTACTGGGCCTAAGACAGAACCTTGAGGTACCCCAATGCGTGCTTCTCTCCGTGGAGATGCAGTTCCATTGAATGCACTTGGTCAGCCAGTTGCAAATCCATCTGGTGGTGATACTGTATAACCCACATTGTTCTATCTTAAAGTAGAAATAGACTGTGGTATACTTTGTGAAATGCTTTACTGAAGTCTAAGTAACTCAAAAGTGAGTTTTGTGGAATTATGAAATGCTAGAGACTGTTTGTAAGGTATCATGAAATTAAGTTGCTCTGATAATATGGCTGTAGTTCTTCGAATTTTTTTTTCCTACGGTCCAAGCAGCTTCCTACTCTCTTTCTTTCGTTCCTTGGGAAGATTAACTTCTAATTATTTTCATGCGTGACTTATGCTTTCTCATCACCCTTGTGTCCATCGCTCATTCTCTCAATTTTTCATCACAAACTATCAAATCAATTGTGCTTTTAGACTTGCATTCCATTCTTTGCCACACGTACATGTAATTGACATGTTTAAGCCAAGTATTTGATCAGAGAATTTCAATTCACAAATGTCTCCTGTCTCTTAATGTCACAGCCATGCAATATATTTTTTAAAATGACATGAATGCACTTCTTTCACCCTTTGGCATATGTGTTGCTATCGTTGAGCTCTCCTTATATTCCCAATGGCATCTTTCCTTTGCTGTGGCTGCCAACAGAGGCACCCGAAGGGTCTGACCCACCCTGCCTTTGCTCTGGCAAGGCTTCCATGAAACCCTTTTGGGGAAGGCAGAGAAGGCCTGCATCCATTGGTAGCCTCCATTGCTTGTGCCACAGGCAGCAGCTTTGCCTGCTAACAGTGAGGAGAGTCTGGGTAAGCCTTGGCACAGCCTGGTCAAGAGGCCACAGGCGTAGCCAGCTGTGCCCCAAGCATGCTCAGGGGCAAACCAGGGTATTTGTTGCAGAGACCATGTGACATGTCAACTCTTGTTGCTGATAGTCCACCCGTTGGGAGGCATACAAACATCGACAAGGCAAGAGGCCTCTAATTTGGGGATAACAAAAGTGAGCGATGCTGAGGTTTATGGGGAGGGCAGCATGTGGTACAGAGCTTGCTCACCTCTAAATGTGATGCTCGATTTGCGCAGTAGCTTCTTGAATGTCAAATAGACGTAAATTGCAATGGAAACAATGCTACCCGCTGTCAGTTGGAAACAGGCACGTGGTCCTGTAGCCTCTGTCACTGGTGGCAGGCTAGATGCCCAGGAGGCTGCCTGGGGCACAGCATCCACTCACGGTCATCTCTCCTCCTGCCTCCCATTTTTGCAACCCTAGATTCTCCCCGGAGGCGGCTGTGGAACAACTTTCAGATGCCTGGAGTCGCCAACTACACCACAATGATGCTGAGCCCAGATGGCCGGATCTTGTACGTTGGTGCCCGCGAGATGCTTCTTGCTCTGAACACCAGGGTCTTCTCTCCCGGGCCCCAGCACCAGCAGGTCAGTCCAGGTGCCCTGGTCTCTGGGTCTCCTTCCCTGCTTCAGAGGGGTACTCAAAAGGGGTCCTGGGTGATGTTCCTAACCAGCAGCCTCTAAGGCGGTCAGCCAAGCATGGATCCTCACGCTGGAAGGAGCAGCCATGCCGCATTGGTCGAGGTGAGAACGCTCTTCCCTCCCAGCCTTCAGTTGGGTGGCTTCCCTTGTCTGCCACTTCCTTACGCGGCCACCATATTTGAAAAGCTGAGGTGACGGAAAGGGTCTAGTTGTGGTTTCACCTCCAGCAGGTGCCTGAATAAACAAGGAAAGATTGGGTTGGTGGCTGGCCTCAGGGCTGCTTCCTTCTTCATATCTGGGCCTGGAATTGAGCATGCCAATTTGCCCGTGACTGGCGTTGCTTGGTGAGGTTTGAAGGGAGCACCGGTGAGTTGGTAGCTCAAGGAAGCAGCCAGAAGTGCTGCAAGGAAAGGATCGGGGAGCAGCAGCCCTCCTGGAGAGGCCAGGTGAGTGATGGCAGCCTGCTTTCCTTCCTGCAGCTCATCTGGCACGCCGAGGACGAAAAGAAGCAGCAGTGCATCTTCAAGGGCAAGGACCCTCAGGTGGGTCATGCCAGTTGCGGGGATCAACTCCGGCAAGAAGGGCAGGGCTCAATTCCGCTGGGAGTCTGGGGCCCATCGGAGCGTTGCCTCTCCCTCCCAGGGTAGCCCAAACCAAGCAGGAGCTGCCTGTGGCCAGCTGGTCCTCAGTGCCGCCTTCTTCCCTCCCTCTTCAGAGAGACTGCCACAACTACATCAAGGTCCTGCTGCAGCTGAATGACACCCACCTGTACACCTGCGGGACCAGCGCCTTCAGCCCCACCTGCACCTACATTGTGAGGAACATCCCAACCTCCCCTCCCCCCCTCCAGCCCTCCTTGTTCTTCTCCTTTGGCTTAGCAAGGCATAGCCTGAGGCCATTGCTGGTTGCATGTTTTGTGGGGCAGAATAATGAGGGTCACTTGATTCAGATCAGAGCAGTTTCCGGACTACGCTTGTCCGGCCTATCACGCATGAACAAACTCATGCCCCCTCCAGATGTTGCATGTCTTTAGCTTACGATAATAATCTTCAGAATGAGGCCTGGTTTAGCCCCAGGCTGAAGGGAGTCCCTGGTGAAGGTTTTCATAGCTGTTGGGAACCCCCCAGCCTGGCAGGGAAGGGGGATCAAGTACAGACCTAGTCTGGAGTCATGGCGTGCAACTGCCAAAGGACCCAAAGCAACTCTGAACCCTGAATTCCTTGGAACCTCATCTCAGCTCTTCCCTTGAGAGGCTGCCAGGCTGGGGAGATTCCTGTGTGGCAGGCAGAACAGGTGTGAGTTTTTGTGCCTGACAACAGCCTTGTGCCGGATTGAGCCCCCTTCTTGCGAAATGGGGGGAAGACCCAGCCTGAGGCCACCTTCTGGACAGCGCCCCATTCCCCCCGGCCCGCTGTGCCAGGTCTGCCTGGCTCTGCAACCTCCTCATGTGGGCTCCCTGCTAGAATTCGCATCCAGGGCCCTCCCCAAAACAGAAACTGCCTGGAAGACCCGTTTGCCGTGCTGGGCCTTGCAGGAGAGAGGACGGATCGAAAACAGGGCTGTGCAGAGTTGACCGGCTCCGGCTGGTGGTTCTGCCCTTTCCTATATTGGTAGGGGGTGCCTAGGGTGAGCCCCCCCGTCATTGCCCTTTCCCTCGCAGAGCCTGCCAGGCTTCCAGCTGCAGCGAGACCCTTCGGGGCAGCTCTTGCTGGAGGATGGGAAGGGACGCTGCCCCTTCGACCCGGAGTACAGATCTACAGCCATCATGGTTGGTAAGAAGCTTTGGGGGTCTCAAAGAGGGCACCTTTAGGTGGAGGGAGAGGGGCTGCTCCCTTCAAGGAAGGAGGATCCCCCCGGGCTCATGGGCCATGGACAATATTGTGCAGGGGGGGGGAGGTCTAGGTGGAGCAGGCAGAAAGCTTCCCTCGGCCCTAAAACGGCTGCTTTCTCTCAGATGGCGAATTGTATACGGGCACCGTGAGCAAGTTTCAGGGCAACGAACCCACCATCCTCCGCAGCCTTGGCAGCCGCCCGCCCATCAAGACAGAAAGTTCCCTCAACTGGTTGCAGGGTATGTGATGCGTGGACGGAAGGAGAAGGAGGGCGATGATGGTGGCACCTGGAGGGGGGTGTGGGGGAGGAATTCACATTTGATGACAGATAGCAGCCCTGCCACGCAGGGTGGACAAGCATGGAGCAGAGCCGAGGGCTCTTGGGGTGGACTTGGAGGTCCTTGCCTTTCAGGAACTTGGGGCTCTGGTGTTGGATGTTGGGGTCTCTGCAGCTCTGAGGTCACCTTGGCCAGGTGTGGACCAGTCACCACCAGGGCAACCTAGGACTGTTCACTAGTTGGAGTGTCCTAGGCCAACCTGGGCAGCCCATGAAGGTTTCTTGGGCAATTGCTGGATTCATGTTACTGCTTATTGCCCTTCATTTTATTGTAGTCATATGTTTACAACATTGTTATATTGCTTCATCTATTTGTTAAGCTGCCCTTAGTGCCCTGTCAGAAAACTGTACCTAAAACATGAAGTATAAACATGAAATTAAAAAGAAGCCAGATTAAAACATATAATTAAAGCACTTTTGAATTCACCTGGGGCGAATTCTTCCCACATATGTTCATGGGTTGTTTTGGCCAGGTAGCTAATGCCAAAGGCGCCACTTTGCAGACCCTGCTTGTGCATATTAGGAACAAACCTGCTGGAAGTTCTTCAGTTGAGACATTTCCAAGAAGCCTCCAACGTCTTGGATTCCCAGGGACCAGGCTCAGATCTTAGGCATTCAGGACCACCGTCCTTTCAGACATTCTTTGCTCTAAACTGATTCCGCTCACTGTACCTGTTCATATTTCCAGGTGGACTGTCAGCCTTTCGAGAGATAGGAAGCAACAGGTGGAGCTATAGGGAAAACCACATCAAGCACTCAGACCATGAGCTTGTGCTCTCTCCACTGTTCTGGGTCAATGACCGCATCTCTAAGGATCTCTCTGTCAAAGGAGTGAAGTTGGCAGATGACACAACCGTCCTTGGTCTCACTTGAGATGGTGCTGAGTCAGCCTAGAGAGGGAAGGTTGAGCAACTGGCCCTCTGGAGCTGAACAGGCTTCCAGCTGTGGAGATGAGAGAGGATTTTAGGAGGAGCCTTCCTGTTTTTCCACCTGTTACTGTGTTCAACAGCATAGGATTGGCAGTAGAGTCCTTCACAGTTTTGGCTTCCAGAATCTCTCAGGCCTAACATTAGAACCATCATGAGAAGGGCAGAGCAAAGAATGTCCTTCCTGCATCAACTCAGGAAGCTGCCCAAAGAGCTGCTGAGAAGGGACAGAAGAAGGATTGAGTCTGTCATTCGGACTTTTGTAACTGACGGGTTTGGTTACAGCAACCAAGCAGGTCAGGTACAAACCCCAACGGAGAAAGAATAATAGCAACCAGCCTGCCTTCCATGGAGGACCTGTGTACTCCATAAGCCAGGAAGAGGCGAAGGAAACGTCTAGCCCCCCCCTTCCCGCCCCCCATCCTGGACTTCAACTGTTTCAACTCCTCCCCTTGGGACGCTGCGGTTGCCTGCCCAAACAACCAGGCTCACAGAGGCAGCTTTTTCCCCCTCGTGCCATCCCTCTGCCGAACCCCTCCTTCTGTCTAATGCCTGGGTGGGTTTACCCGTGTAGTATGGCTGTAGTAAATGCTCTAGTAGTAGCATTTATGACCTTTGATCCCCCTTCCTATTGATAGGATTATCCTTATTCTGTTGTTTTGCATGTACACTGGAGCGCCAGAGACAAATTCCTTGTCCACTTGGCCAAACGGAGCATTCAGGCAGCTGAGTTCTCTCTGGGGAAGGTCCTTCCCAAAGGAATAAGAAGGGAGGGGAGGGGGAGGCTCCACCACTCCACCTACTTCTGCCAACGGAGTACGGGCCCAGAGACCGGCATTGGCACTGCTCGGGAGGGGCCCCCCGGCACTGGCTGGCTGAAGCCCTCTGGGGCAGCAGGAGTAGCAGCTTCGTCTGGGGCCCTTGAAGGAAGGGCAGAAAAAGAGGGGCGAGTCCAACCCGTCTTCTTCCTCCTCTGGGGCAGAGCCGTTCTTTGTGGGCTCAGCCTTCCTGCAGGAGAGCAGCAGCCTGGAGGAGGAAGACGATGCCAAGATCTACTTCTTCTTCAGTGAAACCGGCAAGGAGTTTGACTTCTTTGAAGACACGGTTGTGTCCCGCGTGGCACGTGTGTGTAAGGTGAGGGCCGGGGGGGGGGGGGGGCTGTGGTGCCAGCTGGCAACCCGCTCAGTGCCGCAAGGCAGCCTGGAGCCCCCCTTGCTTTCCCAAAGGCTGCCTGGGGGAAGGCGAAGGACTGAGTCCTTGGGGAGCCCAATTGGGGGAGGTTGCCAGCTCCCCCAGAATGGGCATTGGGTGGTCAGCAGATGGAAAGTGGCCATTGCTCCTCTTGCCAGGCCCCTTCAGGTTGGCAGGGGGTGCAGCCCTGGAGGAGGAGCAGAGAGACCCCCCAAGGGGGCCTGCTGGGAGGCTCTGCGTGGTGCCCAGTTCACCTTCCTCTCCTGATGGGACCAGGTAGAGGAGGGGAGCCCTCGGCCTGCTGAGTGATCCCAGGACCATGCGGAGACGCTTCCGATCCCCTCCCAGGGTGACGAATGCCTTCTCCCCTGAAAAGGCCCCAACCTCCCTCCTGCCTTCCTCTGCCAAGCTTCCTCTGGGCTGGGTGGCCCTGGCCCACAGTGTGGGCCGGTCCCGGCAGCTGCCATGGTTTCCTCATCCCCCTGGCCTGCACTGGGGGCTAGAGTTTCCCAGGGGCCCCACAGGCTCACCTGGGCAAGAGAGGCAGAGCTCAGTGGCTGAAGGGCCCTTCAGAGGTGATCTGTGTGTCCAAGGGAAAAGGAGTGGCAACCTTTGGTAAGCCTGCTTCTCTTCCCCCGGTTCCTGTTCCCCCTGGCTTCCTCCCACCCCACCCCCCAGGGTGACCTGGGCGGAGAGCGTGTGCTTCAGCGACGGTGGACCACCTTCCTGAAGGCTCAGCTGCTCTGTTCCCACCCGGAGGATGGTTTCCTCTTCAACGTGCTCCAGGACATGTTTGTGTTGAGCTCAGGTGACGGCTGGCCAGAGACGGTCTTCTACGGGGTTTTTACCTCTCAGTGGTGAGTCTTGGGGGGCTGACACCAAAGCCGCCACGGAGGGGCACATCCTGACGAAGGCCCAACATGCAGGCGAAGGCGGGTGGAAAGGGGGTTCTCTGGGCACTCTGGCCCACGCTGCCCCTCTCTGCCAGGGATAGGAAAGGCCCCGGGGCAGCAGCCGTGTGTGCCTTCTCCATCTCCGATGTGAAGGAAGCCTTTGGCGGGCTCTACAAAGAGGTCAACCGGGAGACACAGCAGTGGTACACCGACGTCCATCCTGTGCCAGAACCCCGTCCTGGAGCAGTGAGTGGTTCCCTCTTCACCTCCTCCTGCAGACCATCCAATCTGAACAGAACATCACGGATTGCTCTGGGTGTAGAAAGAGGGAAGGAGGGAGAGGTGGACAGGCAAGTCACCAGTTGGTGCTTACCAGTTGCTTATTCAGTGAATACTGGAAGTTACAGCAACACCACCGTAAAAGAAAATTTATGACTGGTCCTTGAAGTTGTGGCTGTTGCAGCAACAAGTGGTTGCTGTTCAGGCACTTGGCAGCTGATGCTAAGTGGTCCGCAGTGTCCCGGGTCACACAAAATGGTGTGTGGGAGACAGAGGGACTTGCAGGATTCTGTAGTGTAGCTTTACAGTTAAGTCGCGTTAGCTTCTCGGGCTGTGTTTCCTGTCTGTCTGGAAAAGCTGAAATGATGGTTCCTCTGCCATCTCCTTTATAGTGCAAACATCTGGGGAGGGTCTCTTCTGAGCCTCCCCCCCTCTTTTAGGAGACTCTTCCCTAGGGAGCCTCCTCTTTCACACGCATGTCACTACATTACACAATTTGTCACCTTCACAGACAGCTTCGCACAAGCAAAAATCAACAGGGAAACCGGCAGGAAGTTTCAAGTCACCGTCATGTGACAGTTGTGCTTAACAACTGCACCATAAAGTGAATTGAAATCTTTGACTGCCAGCTTGAATGAACAAACATTTGACTCCAGGACAAGATTTTATGTATTCTCAAATCTACTTGATTGTTTTAGATCATCAAAGCCAAAGCGATAAATAGACTTCAGAACAAGTAAAATCTTATAAATACGCTTCCATTATTGAGTCCAAACATCCATGAGACTGGGTGACCTGAGAAGAGATCTAAGGATCTCTTATCTAAGCTTGATCTAAGGAGAAAATTTCTGACCGTTCTCTCAATTAACCAGTGGAAGCGTTGCCTTCAGAAGTGGTAGGCTTTCCGCCCCTGGAGCTTTGAAGAAGAGATTTGGCCAGCCACAGGTCTGGAATGGCATAGAGGTTCCTATTTGAGCAGGGGGCTGGACTAGAAGACCTCCAAGGTCCCAACTCTGTTGTTCTGAGATTCTGATTTCGGGGTGCTCATTGTCTAGGCCAGGGGTCTCCAACCTTGGCTCCTGGAAGCCTGGCGGACTTCAACTCCCAGAGTTCCACAGCCAGCTGGCTGTGGAATTCTGGGAGTTGAAGTCCGCCAGGCTTCCAGGGGCCAAGGTTGGAGACCCCTGGTCTAGGCCAAACTCCAAGCATGGTCTAAGCAACTTCCGGGAGGGGGGAGGGGGCCCGGGGCCATGTGAAATGCCAAGGAAACTGCAGCTTTCCTTCGCCTACCGTTCAGGTTCCTAGTGCGGTGGACTTTACTCCTCCCCATCCCATTCCAGGAAGCCAGCCAGGTGCCCTGGCAGCCGTCAAGGGCAAGTGAGCCCCCTCTGGAATTCCCAGCGGCTGGGGTGGCTCTGATTTTTTGGCACAGGTGTGCGAATGCTTGTCTTCACCTGCAGGGATTGGCAGAATAATTCTGTGAGCATCTAGACCTCTGAACAGGATCTTTTAAAAAGAAGAGTTGGACTACAAACTTTGTCCATTCCTGGACAAACTTTGTCCTACCTTTTGCTTTTGGGCATCAACTTCCAAACTTAGCAGTCCCCCAATTCTAGCCTTTTTCCCCGCTTCTTTCTGAGAGAAAGAAAGCAAACCTCCTTCCTGTTGGGACCCTGGGTTGAAACAGTGGAGCAGCCTCGCAGAGCAGGGGTCCAAAGAGGAATTCCAGAACCTCTTCTGCCCGGACCAGTTGGGGCGGGGGGTGGGGCTATACTGGAGGCCCCCCATGCCAGGCCTCCCCAGTGTGCTCCTGCTCTCTCCAGTGCATCAACCGCAAGACCCGCCAGATGAAGATCAGCTCTTCGCTGCAGATGCCGGACCGGGTCCTGAACTACCTCAAGGACCACTTCCTCATGAACGGGGCCGTGCGGAGCCAGGCCCTCCTGGTGCAGCCCCGCTCCCGTTACCGGCAGCTCAGTGTGCAGCGTGTCCAGAGTCTGCAGCAGACCTACGACGTCTTGTTCCTGGGCACAGGTGGGCCCCCTTGTTCTGCTGCTGTTGCCTTGGCATGGCCACCGCTTCAGGCTGGCCACGTCAGCAGAGAGAGGGCTTTGTGGGCAGCGGGTGAGTTGGCGGATGCGGAACCTGAAGCCACAGCGGCTCAGGGCAGCCAAGGAAGACGGCAGAGGGGCTGACGCTGGAGCCAAACCTGAATGGGGGCCTTTCCCACCTTCTCGGAGGGCGGGGTGGGCCTCCTGGTGGGGAGGGAGGAAGGGGGGCCTGGAGGCAGCCCATGGGACCCTCACTGGGCACCTCTTGGGTCTTGTAGATGACGGCCGCCTGCATAAGGCGGTGATCACCAGGCGAGGAGTCCGCATCATTGAGGAGCTGCGCCTCTTCCCTGCAGACCAACCGGTCCTGGAGCTGCTGCTGGACTCCACCCAGGCAAGAGCCGAGGCCAAGGGGGGACCGGGGGACCCCTGGCTCCGGTTCTTCATGTGAGAGGAGCCGGCCAGCCTCGGGGCCAGGTGTTTGGATCGGGGCTTCTGGATCAGGGCCAGCTTCCTCTGCTTGTGGGGGGGGGGATGCCCTTCTGGGTCCCTGCTCAGTTTGCGAGAGCCGCTGGATACAGGACCGAAGCCACACACACCCCCAGCGTAATCACAGCAGAGGCGTCTCTCCCGATGCCAGGGCAATGCCTCTGCCCTGGGGGGTGGGGGCAGAGGAAGGGTGGCCTAGCCCCTTCCAGCGTCCTTGGGTAAGGGTGCCCCGTGGTGCTCCTGCTGGAGACTTTCCTGTCCTCCCCGCAGGGCCTGGTCTACGCCGCCTCATACGATGCCCTGGCGCAGGTGCCTGTGGCCAATTGCAGCCTGTACCGCAGCTGTGGAGAGTGTGTCCTGGCCGGAGACCCTTACTGTGCCTGGGGTGGAGGGGCCTGTCAGCTGCTCGTCCCCAGCCCTTGGCCGCTCCAGCCAGCGTGAGTGCTTCCTGGACCCGGCCCCAGGCTGGCTTCCAGCCCCTGCTGCCTGGAGTCCCTTGCTGCTACTTTTCTTCTTCACCTGGTGCACTGACAGGGGCCCATGGTTCTTGGGGTACCCCTCCTGCTCCTCACCCTCTTTCCCCCACCAGGACCTGGGTCCAGGACATCGAAGGGGCTGAGACCAGCCAGCTGTGCCAGACCAGCGGTGTGGAACTCGGCCATTCTGCAGGTAACGGGTCAGCCTGGCCGGGCTTTGGCTTTGAAAGTTGGGGGAAGGAGGGGAGAGGGACCTCCTGGCTTCGAAGCCAAGGAGCATCGGGCAGGGACTGGTGTCTCCTGGGCTGGAGCCAAGGTAGCCGGTGAGAAGGCCGTAGCCGGACCTGACAGGCCTTCTCTTTCTCACCTCCGCCCCCCCCCCATAGGAGAGCCACCCCAGTGCCAGCAGGTGGTGCTCCAGCCCAACAGGGTGATGCCGCTGCCCTGCCCACTGCTGTCCAACCTGGCTTCCCGGCATTGGGTGCACAACGGGGCTGCTCTGGCCTCCACCTTCCCGGTGCTGCCCACGGGGGAGGTGCTGCTGGTGGGAAGCCCAGCCGAGGAGGGGAACTACGACTGCTGGTCTCATGAGGGCAGCTTCCGGCAGTTGATGGTGAGCTACTGCGTGACCGTGGAGCCAGGGCTCTGGGCCAAGCTGGTGCCTGCCCAAGACCCCCTGAAGACCCTCAGCACCTCCAAGAGCATCTCGGGAGAGAACATCGCAATGCTGTTGGAGGGCAGGAGCTACTGGGCCGAGTTCCTGGTGATGTGTGTCCTCTTCAGCACTGCTGTGACGCTGCTGGCCCTTTTCATGCTGCACAAACACCAAGTCAGCCTGAAGGTCTGCCTCAAGGAAGGCCGGTGCAGCTGGTCCCATCCCCGGATCTCGCGGGAGAGGGAGGCCCTGCCCGCTGAGAATGCGCCTCCCCTGGGGGGCTTGAACGTGGCTGGCGCTCTGGCAGACCACAAGGGCTATCAGGCTCTGTGCGAGGGTCTTGTGGCGAGCATGCCTGGGCACGAGTCCTTGGCCTGCCCACGCGTGGCTTTTCTGGAGTCCGATCAGCGACCACTTCATATAGCCAAGACCTTTGTGGAGGTGTTGGGTCCTGCCCAGCGCCCTCGGGTTCGCCTTGGCTCCGAGATCCAGGACTCGGTGGTGTGACCGTCCCCAAGAGGCGCCATTCTGTGGGCTGGAAAGGAGCCGGGCAGCGTCTTCTGGTGCCACCATACTCAGGCAGAGGAAGAAGGGCAGCCCCACTCAGTCGTGGAATGGGGCCAGGCACGCTTAGCTCTGCGGCAGGGTTCCCGCATGGCAGTTGGCAGTCATGCCCCCTATGGGTGGCCTCCAGGTGTAGAATCCAGGTGCAGCCGCCCTTCAGCTCCAGCGGTCCGTCCTTACAAGCACTGCCAGGAGGGGACAGAATGGGACAACTTGCCTGTGGGCACCTGGCTCCCGTTTCTTTGGCCTGTGTGGGAGGGACCGTTGCTGGGAGGGCAACTTGTGTGGTCCCAAAGACCCTCCTGGAAGTCACCTGTGAAAGGAGACCCTCTGGGGGAGTATCCTGAGCCTGGGAGGTACGTTGGTCTGACTTCCAATGAACTGCACTAGGGAGGAGAACGGGGGAGCCTTTCATGTCAGAAACTGACTCTCCCGTGTGGATTCCTTTGTCTATAAAACCAGAGACGTGGTCTTGGGGAAGGGAGTGGGTAATAGGGGATATTCGGAAAGCACCAGGGAGCATCCTGCAGGGCTGCCCTCCAGAACGACAGAAGCTACAGCCGGCTGTTCAAAGGAGCCCGTTTCAAAAGATTTGTCTCCTGAGATTTGACAGGCTCCAATCATCACACCTTAAAAGGCCTCTCTCCACCGCAAAACATTTCATGACCCGCCCGTTTCACATAGGCTCAATATCTCGCCTTCCAGGGAAGGGAAGTCGTGATCCAGGACTCTTGGACCACGTTTGGGTGAAGCCCTTGAAACAGTTCCTGTGCTGCTCTTGAAACCTTAGCTGGTACTTAGCTGAACCGTTGCCCTGTTACTAAATGTTTGGGCTGGCCTAAAGAAGGGGAAGCAATTTTCCTCCAGTCGATCTCTTCCCTGGGAACTCAGGTGCAGTTGCCCTAGCAGGGGGCTTGGCTTTGGCTTCTGCGAATTGGTTGACTACCTGATCATTGTGGTCTGTGACCACCTCCCTTGGCCTGTTGTACCAACTGGTGGCGGCTGCTTTGTGAAAAGGCCAACCCCACCCCCCCCCGCCAAGGTGTTAAACCCTGGAAGGCCCAAGAGGCCCCGCCAGGATTCCTGCAGGGAAATTGTCTTGCCCCCTTGGAAGCAGGGACCTTTGTGCGCTGCTTTGGGCTCCCAGAGGGAAGTGAGCTTGGCGGCTGCTACAGCTGTTGGCCAAGGACTCTTGCAGTTCTACTGCGGTCAGCTTCCCCCCACGTGAGAGGGTTGAAGTGCGTCAAAGACTGGGAAGGCAGCAAAACAGCTGTTTTTCTGTTCTGCTCTCCTCCAAGGGCAGAATTGGGCACCTGCTGTGCTGGGAGCGATATAGATGAGCTGGTTCTTTGGAAAGCGAAATAAAGATGGAAGAACACAAGTGAGTTTGTTGAGTTTTATTTTGCAAAGCGTAGAAATCAAAGTCATGTCATGACTATTCCTCAAACTCAAAGAGGCTGGCTTATGGCCAGTGCTCTTCCCCAACACTCAGAAAGCAAGAAAAATGGTCCAGTGAGTCGGACCTCCCAATACGCCCAGCAGGGTTTAATTGGAAGAGGGTCCATTGCTCCACGAGAAAGCAGAAAGCAGCAGGAGTGACTTCAAAGCCCTGTCCCAATTTGCCCTTACCACCCTAAGCCATTGCCCAGAACTGCCAAGTGAGGCAAAGAATACCAGCCCCAGCTCCCTGGGTCCTTGCCCCCCCCCCAATAGAAGCACCTGCTGGTGGAGGTGCCTGCAAGGCCATGGTTGAAGTGGCTCTAAGACAGGGGTCTCCAACCTTGGCTCCTGGAAGCCTGGCGGACTTCAACTCCCAGAGTTCCACAGCCAGCAAAGCTGGCTGTGGAATTCTGGGAGTTGAAGTCCGCCAGGCTTCCAGGGGCCAAGGTTGGAGACCCCTGCTCTAAGAGCTAGATGGGGTCGAGCTACTTGGAGTTCCTGGGTGCTCTGAGAAAAATGAGCCACTTTCTGAGATGTGGAATCTTCTAGCAAGTTGGGGAAGAAAAGAATCACAGCACGATCTTGAAGGAGCTGGAAGGAAAATATAGGAATTGGTTATCAGAGGCTGACCAGGCTCCTTCCAAAGCACAACCCTCCCTCCCGAAACACAACGGATTCAGCCAAAACTCAACCCAAGAAAAATGGAGTCACCTGGTGAAGTCTGGAGAGCGGGAAATGATATGCTGGAACTCGGAGAGGTTGATGGTCCCATCTTTGTCAATATCCGATTCCTCCAAGATCTGTCCAGACAGGGAGGGGCTTGGTGGGTCAGAGTTGGCTGTGCCCTTCCTGGCCAGCCCTCCAGATGTGTTCCCATCCCACCGCCCCAGCACTCACGTTCTGGATGAGCTGCTCCATCTCCAGCAAGCTCAGCCTGCTGTCTTCTCCTTCTCCCGTCAGGGAGTTCACCAGTTTCTCCAAGTCCTTCTTGTCTAGAGTGCCGTCATCATCGAAATCTAGGGAGAAGCTGGGCTCAGCCTTCCCAAAGCTAGAAGCTTTCTCAGCTCTGGCCAGGGGCGTTGAGGAGGAAAGGCTGAGCTCCAAGTTCATTCAGGCAGGAGAGAAAAAACCCCCTCCCCGCCCCCCAATTTGGCAGGGGAAAGTGACTGTCCTTGGTACCTTCTTCACATCCAGGGATCTGGAAACGGCCGCTGCCCCCTTGGGATCCAGCGAGGGAGGGGAGGAGGATTCCCCGCCTTGCTGGTGAAAACAGCCCCCAGGGCAAGGAAGGTTCCCCTGGAGAGAAGGGAGCCCAGCCCACTTGGAAGCCCCGCGCCAGGCAACCAAGCGCAGGGAAGCCCGCAAGCGGCGGCCCTCGAAGGGCCCCCCGGCTGCTACTGCTGTTGCTTGTCGGGCGCAGCGCGGCCTCCTCCGTTGGGCTGCCCGGCCAGAGTGCAGCAGGCGCGACCGCGACCCTCCCTACCGAAGAGGCGGAAGGCGTAATGCGACTTGACTTCGGGCGTGGCCGAGTCGCTGAAGACGCTCAGCAGGTCCAGGAAGTCCTCGAAGGAGAGCGAGTCCTCGCCGGGCTCCGCCGTGGAGAAGATACGGCAGATCCGGTGCCGGAAGGGGTTCGCCTGCAAGAGCCGGGCGGGGGGGGGGGTCAGGGCTGGCGGGGACCGCGACCCCCGCCGCCCAGCCCGGGAGCGGGAGGGGGCGGCTCACCCGCAGCTCGGGCAGCGCCAGCAGGCGGCTCTCGGGCACGCGCGTCTGCAGGGCCTGGGCGCGCGCCTCCCGGGGCAGCAGCTGGCAGAAGCGCTTGTGGGCGCTGCAAGGCAAGGCGAGGCGGTCAGGGCGCGCGCTTCCGGGCCCCAGGCGGCAAGGACGCCGGCGGCTGGCTCGGCTCCAGCGGCGCCCTTCCGGGACCTTCGGGACGCGGCCCGGATCCCCGCCCCGCCGCCCCGCTACTCACAGCAGGATCTCCTGCTTGCTCAGGAAGGTCAGCTCCTGGGGGGGGGGAGAGAGAGACAGGCGGTCAGAGCCCGCGCGGGCGGCCTCCCCCCCGCCGCTCCCAGTCCCTCCCGGGCGCACCTGGTACTCGCCCAGCAGGTCGCGGGGCAGGCGGCTGCCTGAGCCCCCCATCCTTCCCTCTGGCCACCGCGGCTCCGGCTCTCCCGGCGCTCTTCCTCCTCGTCGTCGTTGTCGTCGCCCCGTCCTGGGCGGAGCGGCTGCCCGACCGCCCCCCGGCGCCAGGGGGAGAGCGCGCCAGCCGGCCGGCTCGGGGAGGCGGAGCTTTGGCGCGGCCAAGGCTGGCTGCCGGCATGGCCGCGGAGGGGCTCGGGGAGGCCGGCCAGGGCGGCGGGAGCCCCGCGCTCTTTTCCTACGGGCCGGAGGAGCTGGTGCTGCGCGGGGTGGAGTGGCCGAGCAGCGGCGGCGGCGCGGGGGCGGCCGTCAACCCCTCCTGGTCGCGCTTCGACCTGGCGCTGCGGGAAGGCTGGGCCGAGCGGCTGAGGCGGGGCCTGTTCCGCTACTGCCTGGGCCGGCTGCCGACGCGGCGCCTCCCGGGCAGGCTGGAGCTGGTGGCCCAGCTGAACGTCCAGCGAGCGACGGAGAGGCGGCGGCCCCAGGAGGTCCGCAGCGTCCGGCAGAGCTTCGACCCGCGGCAGTTCCACTTCGGCCAGATCCGGCGGGAGGAGGCCCTCTTCTGCCTGCGCCGCCGCTGCAGCCCCGGCTCGGCCCGGACCCTGGTGGCCATCAACGTCAGCCCGCTGGAGCAGGGACACGTGCTGCTCGTCCCCGACCCGGCGCTGGCCCTGCCGCAGATCCTCACCGCCGAGGCCCTGCGGGCGGGGCTGGAGGCCGTGCTCCTCAGCGCCCACCCCGGCTTCCGCCTGGGCTTCAACAGCCTGGGCGCCTTCGCCTCCGTCAACCACCTGCACCTGCACGGCTTCTACCTGGACTGGGAGCTCCGGGTGGAGTCCGCGCCCGGCGAGCCCCTCCTGCCCGCAGCGGGCCTCTACCTGCTGCGGGAAGCCCCGGCGCCTGCCTTCCTCTTCTACTGCGACGACGCGGCGCAGGTGGAGCCGCTGGCCCGTCGGATCGGCCGGATCACCGGCCACCTGACCCAGCGAGAGATCGCCCACAACCTCTTCGCCACGCGCGGGGCCGCCCCCGAGGGCCCCCTCGGCTCCAGGGCTCGGCCTGGGATCCGGGTGCTCCTTTGGGCGCGGAAAGGCTGCTTCGGGACCAAGGAAGAATCGGCCTTCAACGTGGCCGTGTGTGAACTGGCGGGACACCTGCCCACCAAGACTGTCCAGGAATACGAGGGCCTGACCGAGGCCTCCGCGCTTCACCGGATCCAGCAATGTCTGC
Organism: Hydrophis major; assembly: GCA_033807585.1. Classification (NCBI taxonomy): domain Eukaryota; kingdom Metazoa; phylum Chordata; class Lepidosauria; order Squamata; family Elapidae; genus Hydrophis; species Hydrophis major. The sequence continues at coordinate 21,413,542 of CM066337.1, read as the reverse complement.
TCCCTGCCAGCCAGTTCGCCCAGCTTCAGCGGGAGCTTGTGGATCTCCTCAGAGAGCGGCCTCCCTCGCCTCAAGGGCCTGCCTGACTTTCGGGTCCAGGATGGGGGGGGGGTCTTCCCCAGGTGGGGCTGCTCCAGAGGAAGCCTGGCTCAGGGGGGCTTTTGAGATAAGCCAGATGAGCCCAGCCATTGTAAAGAACCCCCTGTTCTTTCCAGACTAACAAGATGCACAAACTAAAGAGTAAGAATGAGGAGACAGAAGACGCTGGACGATAAAGCACAAGGCTTAATAACTGGTAAGGAAAATAAAATACCTCTGGGAAAGAAGCTTGTTTGTTTGTGTGGGTATTTAAAGGGGTCCGCATGCATTTTTGAGAAGAGCGTCACTGCTACTAGGAGCGAAATCGTAGGGTGAGTTTTTCATTACAGGAAGCCCAATGAAACCATCCTGTGAGGTCTCACCCCTACCAGGGACTGACATCACCACCACCTTCAAGGGATTCTATCGTATTTCCTATTTGAACTCTAAATCACACCAACCACAGGTCCATTTAGTTTTCTACTACCTGTAAGGATCAGCCAGTTTACAGCTTTTCTAAAGCTCCCCCCACCCTCTGCTTTCACCATGTCCTGATAGCTCCAAAAAAGATGCTGTAATTGCTGAGAGTTATGCAACATAGTCAGCGCACCTGTGCCTGGGCCCACTCCATTGTGGGGTGCCAGCCTTTGCTTTCAATGTTACCTAAACCAGACCTTTGCAGTCAGCCATAGTCCAGTTTTATTTATAGCAACATCGCATGTTGTGCTCAAATACAACAATTGCCTATTGCTAAGTTAGCTTTGGTATGCTATGACAGGATATGTCGAACAGAAGTTTTTCGCCACAAAATCTTTAGTGTAAATCTAGCATCTTGTAATTGGACCAGGAAAATCAATCCAAAAAAAGGCTTGGGCTTGCATAATGTCCAATTTTTATGCTTTTATTGTCAATTTCAACCAATGGGAAGGATCTTTTTTTAAAAAAAAAAACAAATTTTATTAATTTTACAGAAGACACAATACACAAACATACAAAACACAAAACATAAACAAAACTAAAAGATCTTTTCTGAAGGTTGTCTGATCCCGGGTTAAAACTCTTCACACAGACACAAATTCAAACATCATTTTCATCCCATATATCCTTCCATATCTTATTATCATTTTCTTTTATATATATATATGTAAAAACCATTTTTATCAATTTTATAAAAACAATGCAAGGCATAACAGCTTATAAATTCTTTTCTAGGAAAAAATAATAATAAAAAACCAATAGAGCATAACAATTCCAAATTATAGTATCAATACTTTATCTATTTAACTTCATATCTTATCCCTACTTCTCCTTTTCATCCAAATTATTTCTTATTAATTAAAATTTTATTGCCTTTTATCAATATACAAAATCCAAAAAAAAAAACCATAACAAAACCTTTATATATCCTTCCATATCTTATTACCATTTTCAATAACATTCTTTGTCTGTTCTATTTCCAACTATCCATTCATCTTTTTTCTTTTACTATACTTCTCCTATACAACAATTGGAGTAACGTCTATAACTCATTACCCTAACTTAAAAGTACTTCGTATAACAGTTTTTCTTGGGATTCTGTTTAAAAGATTCTAAAATTACATAATGAATTTTATACTCTAAATACACATATAAAAACACAAACTTATGTACCCTCCAGAATCCCTCTTTTATCCTAAATTAAATTCACCCATTGTCTCTAAATAAACTTTTTTTCTTTAGATCTTGCTTCCCCCCATTAAGGCTTCTCCTCCCCCCCTTTCTCTCTTGCTTATTCTTCTCCTTGCCCTTTTTACCCCTTTGTTTTTCCTCCTCCCTTTTCTTACTCCTTTTCCTTTGCTTTCTAACCTTGCCTCCACCTTTTCGCTCATTTTTCTCTTTTTTGGTTGTTTTTATAATTCTTAAAATCCCCTTTTTCTTATCCTTTTTCTCCTCCTCTCCGGAAGGGACCCATTGTTCATCAAAGATGGCTTCTTCTTCCTCTTCTTCCTTGTCCCAGTCCTTCTGGTGCATAATCAACTTTTCATAAGTACATAACGCCATTTCTAAGAATTGAAACAAAGCACCCAAAGTATCTTCCTTTTTATATTTTTGATATTCAGTCTTTAGTTCATCCACAAACGATGCCATTATGAAAAGAGAAACTTTTCCCAAAACAACCACAAGTATTTTTAATCAAAAACAATTTAAAAAAAAGTTCCAAAAGTTAATACTTTTCTTCCTTCTTCTCTTTCTCTTTCTGGGGTTAATGTTTAATCAAAGAGGTCCAATTACCATATATCTTTCTTTGGGATTCTAGGCAATCTCCTTTTTCAGCTTCTGCTCCAATTTTTTTTCCTCTCCCTTCCCACTTGCAATGTCAGTTTTAAATAATCAGAAATCCATACCTCCAACAAGGGTTTTCCAATCTCTTAAATTTTTCAATGTCCAAGAATCCTTTTGTCCCTTAGCTTCAACTCTCAAAACAATTCACTTTCAATGTCCAATAAATCCAAACATTTCTGCTGTTTCCATGGGGTGGGAGAGTGAAGAAAAAACAAAAGTTCCCTTTAACAGCTTCTCCACCGCTTTCGCTCTTCTTTGGGATACAATGTATCCTCCAGCAATTCAAACAGCTCAGTTCCAGGCAATTTAAAGGATGTTACTTGACCCGGCTCAGACAAAACTTTCACTCTTCACATTTCCTCCAGCGCAATCTTACCCGGTTGCTGGCTTCTTCGTGGTGGCCATTGCTGACCGCCGCTCCACCGCCTTGGGAAAAAGGGGTTTTTCCGGAGAAGGGGGGGGTCTGCGACACCCCCACCTCCCTGTCCGACTCCCCTCTCTCTTCAGCTGTCCCTACAGGGCAGCCATATCCCCCTGACCCATCTGGATCGGGGGTACCTCGACAGCTAGCACAGCAGGAATCGCGAGCTGTCGCGAATTCCTGCTGCCCCGAAGCCACGCGAAACCGGAAACTCCGGGAAGGATCTTGATAGGGAGGCCAACAGAAAACCCAGATCCTATCATGGGTGCCCTGACTTCTGTTGGCCTTTTCAATGGCCTTTTATTTTTCCAAACACCAGGAGCTTCTCCACTGTCTTCACATTGTTTCAAAATATTTAAGCTTCAGTTTGTATTTGTGCTTCCAGTGAGAGCAACTAGCATGGAGTGATTTGATCTTGTTTTCTTCAGCACCACTGTGTAAAACATATTTTTCTTCCTTCAGTCTGGGAAAAAAATGTGACCCTGACAATACATAGCTTTGTGGTATGGTGTCTCTGCTGATTTGTTCTGCATCTGATATGGTTTTCCTCTCAAGATAGCAGATGTCTCTGTATTTCATGAGCACATAACCCCTGTCTTGAGCCTAGAGAGATAAAGTGTGTCACTGTTCCAAGACATACTTTATCAGTGTATCTGCATTAGGCTAGTATTGACAGTCTCTTACCTGAAATGGCATAGGTGGGTCTCCTGCTTGGGGGTGGGGTGGGGGTGTGTGTCTGTTTTGATTCAGAAGATTCAATATTGAACCCTCTCCTCTTTCATTCTCAGCTTATATAAGATTGTCAAAGCTATTTTCCTGTAATGTTAATTCCAATTTCTATTTCTTCTGATCCAGTCCTTCTCATATTGCAGTCTATGTTCATTAAATACATTTACAGCATACAATTCTGTGTTTCCCCTATAAACTAAAGAGAGCTCATAAAATAAAGTATATGAATTTATGAAGTATATAAATGCTGCTCCAATCCAGCAGACCCATGAATGGTTTTAAACACTATTAATACATTTCTCAATACAACCGAAAAATGCATGTATTCCCTTTGGAGGTAAAGTATGCTATACAAAATGCAGGACCAATGCATCTGAACTGATTTTTTGAAAAGTATCTGGCGTCCCATATATAACACAGCCCTGGGAGGGGGGGGGGCATAAAACAGTAAAGTTGGACAGCAAAAGAATTCATGGCAGTGAAAAAGAAATTTCATTTGAACGAAGATACCGAATCACATCTCTCCCTCCTTTTCTCTCTTTAGAAATCAACCTTGTTCGCTGCACTTTCGCCTATTTTCTCTGATTCTTCGCCGTTCCAATCCGGCCTTCTGCTTCCCTTGGTCTTGCGAACCTCGGAGGGGGGCGTGGCGTCCTGCTCTGCCTTGCAGCGGACAATCCGTCCAGCACTCCCCGCGGATCACCTGCTCCTCACCCGCGCCACACTGGCAAGCCCCAGCGCGCATTCCGCCCAATCCGACCCACCTCCCGTCTGCATCCCTGGCCGGGCGTCCCCGTCGGAAAGCGCCCGGGGAGGCTCCTGCGCGGGGCCCTGCGGCCCCCTCCTCAGAGCGGCGCGACGGCAGCCGCCCAATACGGGCCGAGCAGAAAAGTCTCGGCCGCAAGGGGCGGAGATATCGAAGAAGCCTGTCGCCGAGAGATGACGAAAGAGCTATTTGCATCCCTCCTTCGCGTCCCTCGTTGCTGTGGCGCCAGGATCCCGCGCGCGCTCCGTAGGCTTCCTGAGGGGCGGGGCTCCTGGTCGGCATGGTGACCGCGTCGGGGCCCGAGGCAGCCTCGGGCGCCGCCGCTGCGCCAGGAGAGCCGCCGGGCTCGGTGAGCCGGGCGGGCGGGCGGTTGGGCCGGCCGCGAACGAGGCTTCCCCCGGCCCGTGCGCGGGGGCCGTGTCCCGGCTGAGCTCCGCGGGCGGACGGCCGCCGGCAAGGCGGGCAGGGGCGTCGTGCCTCGCGGTAATAATGGTCGCGGTTGTCACAATCGCTGCCGCCGCGCTGACGGCCAAGCTGCTGCTCTCGCCAAAGGGCCCGAGAGGATGAAGATCGGCCGAGAAGAGAGCAGCGAGTCCGAGAACGAAAGCGACGAGGAGGAGGAGGAGGACGGCGGCCTGTCGGACGAATCTGCCAACGAATGCCTGAAGAGGCAGGAGGCCGAGCGGAGGCAGCCTCCGCGCGGCTCCCTTCCGGACAAAGGCCCAGAGCCCGGCCGGAAGCAGCCCGGAGCCGGCCCGGAGGAACCCACGGCGGAGGAGGGCGAGCCGGAGGAGCCCCGACCGAAAAGGAAGAGGAGGCACCGGTGCGGTCCCTGAGGACGGGCGGGCGGGCGCAGCGTTCCGGGCGGCCTCCTGCGGCCGCCCGGGGCTTCTCGCGACCCCGTTCTTTCTCTCTCCTCCTCCCAGGCTGCTTTCCATCAACCTCGTGAACTGCAAATACGAAAGCGGTGAGTCCCAACGGCGGCTTCCTCGGGCGCAGAGTCCGAGCGAAGGTGAAACGCCTGGAGGTCGCCTGGTTTTCCCTCCTGTACAGAGAATGAAACCTGCGGGGTTTTCCGGAGGGGGCAGAAGCAGGAGATTCCGCTTTTGCATCCCAAAGGAGGATGGAATGCTGCTTCCTTGATTAGCGCTGTGCAACAGTGCAGGAACGAGCCAGCGCTGTGCAATCTAGGCCAGGAGAACCACTGGATCCCTTGCCGGCAAAGGGGGGGGGGGGTCCGAGGACTCCCTTGGAGGGGTTGAATAATCCGAACGACCATTCCTGATGCTCAGTTGCGTGTAGCTTCTGGTCCTGCAAGCAAGGCCAGAAGATCATTGGATGCCTCCTTGGAACCAGCTGTGTCCGTCTGCTTCCTTTGCTGCAGTTAGGCGAGCTGCTCGGCGCTGTGGCCTGAAAGAAGTGGGGGAGGATGAGGAGTGGACTGTTTACTGGACTGACTGCTCAGTTTCACTGGAGCGTGTCATGGAAATGAAGAGGTTTCAGGTACCCAGCCAGGGTGACGGGAGCAGAGAAAACCCAAGAGGAGTTCTGATTTCACTTCTCTGATGGCTTGGGAAGGCTGGCTGACTGTCCAGTTCTTCAAGTGGGGGGCCTTCTCCTGGAGTGGAGGAGTTGGGAGATGGAAAGGGAGAGACCGCGGCACTCGGGCTTCTGTTGCCCATTCCATGTGGCTCCAACAGTGGGGAAATTTTAGAAGAGCCTCGGAAGGATGCAGAATAGGGACTCACCAGAGAGGAGCCATAGTTGGGTTCTTCCCTATGGTACTTCCATCACCACCCCATGTTTACTTTTATGCAGCAATTCACTTTGTTTAGTTATTGAGTGAAATGAATAAAAAGTGTCTAAGGTGCCTTTACTTTTTGTTACGGAGGTTGGGCTTGTTGTTTTTTACATGTATTCATAATTATTTTCTTAAATGTTGGAGCTCTTTGGGAAGATGCATTCCGTGACCGAAAAGTGGGGCAAAGCATTCTGCAGAGCAACACAACGAAAGCTGTGCCAAGGCGCTTCCTTTTCCGTCTCCTGCTTTTGCTTCATTCCAGAAAATCAACCACTTTCCTGGCATGGCCGAGATCTGCCGCAAGGACCTGCTGGCCCGCAACCTCAACCGCATGCTGAGGCTCTTTCCCAAGGAGTACTGCATCTTCCCTCGCACCTGGTGCTTGCCAGCTGAGTGAGTGAAGGAGAGGCGGCTGTGGTTGTGCCAACCCTCCCAGCTGACACGGCACGGGATGCGGGTTGCTTACATGCCGGTCCCCGTGTTGCCTTTCTGCAGCTATGGGGACTTCCAAGCCTACGGGCGAATGAGGAAGAACAGGACGTACATTTGCAAGCCGGACAGTGGCTGCCAGGGGAGGGGCATCTTCATTACCCGGAACCCCAAGGAAATAAAGCATGGGGAGCACATGATCTGCCAGCAGTATATCACTAAGGTGGGTCTGGGCACCTGGGGGGGCCGACCGTTGCAAGAGCCCCAGGCAGTGAAGAATGCGGCCTCAGCTATGGGGCCGATGGTTCCTTTCCCTCAGTCTCTCCTCCTCTCTTTGCAGCCCTTCCTCATTGACGGCTTTAAGTTTGACATGCGTATTTATGTCTTGGTCACCTCCTGCGACCCCCTGAAGATCTTTGTCTATGAGGAGGGGCTGGCCCGCTTTGCCACCATGAGGTACATCGAGCCCAACAGCAGCAACCTGGTAAAGAAGCCCAGGAACTGGCATCCCCTTTGTAGGAAGATAAGCTGTTGGTACCTGATGGGGCTTTGGGAATGACCGTGGAGAACTCGACACGGTGAACACCATCCTCGGGCCTGCAGGGCTCCCTGGGCTGGCAGATCTGGTCCCATTGGTGGTACAGGGAAACGAGGAGAAGTTGAAGCAGGTGGGGGAGAATCAGGCTCCCCCTCCCAACGTCTCTCCCACAGGATGACATCTGTATGCACTTGACCAACTATGCCATCAACAAGCATAATGAGAATTTTGTGCGGGATGACAACACGGGCAGCAAGAGGTATTGCTTGTACCCTGCATTCCCTTGCCGGCGAGGAGGCAGCACGTCTGCTAGCAGGGACCGGGGGCGGGTAGAGGGGGGATAGTGCACCAGATGCCCGTTTGTAGGAAAGTCCACTTCTCTCAACTCCATGAATTGGCTGCTTTGAAAAAAGTAGGTGACTCGCCCCTCTGTGTGCCTGTGTCCTGGTGGGAAAGATCTCCATCTCAGAAGGAGCTGGGAGAAGTGGCTGGACCCACCCTGGACACCCCAGCTGGCTTCTCTTTGCACCCTTCTGTGATTGGGGGGACGTGGCTGCACACCAAGGGAAAACAAGGCTCCCTTGGAAGGGCCTAGAGTTCCGGGGGGGGGGGAGGGGGGCAGGGGGAGCTGTTGCTCAGTGATCCTGGGGCTCCTGCAGCACCTCTTCTCCCTCCCCTGATTCAACAGGAAGCTGTCCACCCTGAACACTTGGATGCGGGAGCACAGCTACGACACCGCGGAACTGTGGCAGGACATTGAGGACATCATAATCAAGACGCTCATTGCTGCTCACCCAGTTCTGAAGCACAACTATCGCACCTGCTTCCCCCACCACATCTCTGGTTGTGCCTGCTTTGAGATCCTGGGCTTCGACATCCTCCTTGATCGGAAACTCAAACCGTGGCTTCTGGAGGTAGATATCTTTCCCAAAGCTCTTTGACCGTGAGACGAGCGAGATATAAATGAAATCAAGAAATAAAGTGCCCCTCTGAAGCAGGAGAGGTTGCCCTTTGGTTTACCTGCTCTAGCACCTGTTACAACTTTGAAAAAAAAATAGGAATGAGGTTCTCCTGGGAGATTTTGAAAGTGGGGGATGAAGGAGGGCAATCTTGTTCAACCTCCATCCATCAGTCGAAACAGAGATTTCACATCAAGAACCGTCCCCTCGGTTTCTGTTCCCAGCCCTTCCCATCATCCCCTTCAGCAGAGAATTTTCTGAGACCCAAAGGAAGAGTTTCCTCTCCGTTATCCAGGTCCTGGTTGTCCAAAGGTGCTTTTCCAAGAGGCAATTGGACTTCCTGGTTTTTCACTGAAGAGGTTTCACTTCTCATCCAAGAAGCTTCTTCAGTTCTTGGATGGTTCTCAATTGGGTGAGCCTGAGAGAGGGAAAGAGAGGGAGAGAAAAGAAAGAGAGAGAGATAAAAGAAAGAGAGAAAGAAAGAGAGAAGGAAAAAAAGAAAGAGAAAAGGGACAGAAAAAAAAACGGGACAGACAAAGAAAGATGTGGGTTAATGGAAAGAAGGGACAGAGAGAAAAAGAAATAAAGAAGGAAGGAGGGAGGGAAGAGAAAGATAATATCTATTCTACTCCAATCACCTGCTCCAGCAGTGTTAGAAGGGAGTGTGTGTGCCTCTTGAATGGATATTCTTTGTCATATTCTCTCCTAACCGGGGCTCAACGTGCAGCCTCACAAGCTGTTTTATTTAGGAAATTAAAAAAACAAGGAGGTATATCAAAGAGCTGCTGGGATTCCCCCGGTTCCTCGGATCAAAATGAATGCAAATGTGGTCTTGGGGGGGGGGTGTCTCTTCGGTCACTCTTTCAGGTCAACCATTCCCCCAGTTTTACCACGGACTCCCGCCTGGACCGGGAAGTGAAGGATGCCTTACTGTGTGATGCAATCAATCTCATCAACCTGCGGGCCTGTGACAAGAAGAAGGTGCTAGAAGAAGACAAGAGGCGGGTGAAGGAGCGCCTGCTGCAGCCCCACCAGCAGCCCCGAGAGGCCAGGTAGCTCTGTGAGCCCCTCCCTGCCAGGCCTGGGGTGGCCTTTCCCAGGGGCCCCTTGGCACCCTCTGCCCACCCACCACAGGGGAGGCCGTCATAGAGCAAGCGGAGAATCTGAATTGTGTGCACAGTTTCAGGGAGTCTTTGCCTTAGTGACCACTGGAAGTTACAACGGCACTAAAAAAAGGGGCTTATGACCATTTTTCACACCAATGACCAGTGCGGCATTCCCATTTGTCATGTGATTTACATTCAGATGCTTGGCAACTGACTCACAGTTATGACGGTTGCCATGTCCCACGGTCACATGATCTCCTTTTGTGACTTTCTGACAAGCAGAGCCAATGGGGAAGACAGATTCACTTAACAACCGTGTTTCTAATTTAATAGCTGCAGTGATTCATTTAACACTGTGGCGAGAATAATCATAAAATAGGCAAAACCCACTTAACAAATTTCCTATTTAGCAACATAAATTTGGGGCTCAATTGCGGTTGTAGGTTAGGACTACCTGTATTAGGCAAGTGAGTATGTTGACCATATCATTTTTATGCATATCTTCCACCTCCAAGCTGCATACATTGGAATGCTTAGTGCAGTGGGCTCCTGTGCACCTTTTTGGACTCCTGTGCCAAAAATTGTGTGTGTGCCAGCGCACGCACACTTGCGTGCCAGCACCCAGAATACAATGTGCGGTGCCCACTCCTCACTTATTACAGGAAGTGACGAGATGGGCCTATAATTCAACCTGAAAAGCCTTCCAGAGGCTTTTTCCAAGCCTCTGAGAGGCTGAAAAAGGCCTCAAACCAACTGGAAAAAAAATCAGCTATGAGGCACGCATATGCGCAATGAGGTAAGTTTGCCAGTGGTTCGTGTGCCAGCACAAATGGCTCTGCGTGCCACTTGTGGCACATGTGCCATAGGTTCACCATCACAGGCTTTGTGGATATAAGCATATCAGGCGATATGTATTTGTGTATTGAGGCACAGTATGGCCTAAGGAGGTGTGCATAATTATTAGTCAGCTTCTTTTCCTTAGGCAAAATAGTCCAAAAAAAGAGATTTAACTGACTCTCAAAAGTCAAAATCCCCCTTTCAGAGGGATGCAGCACTCTTGAAATTGCTAAGATATTGATCTCAGAACCATCAAATGGTTTGTTGCAAACCTACCTGGAGTGCCCAGAAATACCAGGTGTTCAGTGCTCAGAGTCATGGCCAAGGTAGGGAAGGCTGAAACCCGGCCACCACTGAACAAGACACAAAAGTTGAAACGGCAAGGCTGGGCCTAGAAATATCTGAAGACAGATTTTTCAAAGGTTTCATGGACTGAAGAGATGAGAATGATCCTTGATGGACCAGGCGGAAGGTGGAGGTAGGGTACTGGTATGGGCTGGTATCATTACAGATGACCTAGCTGGACTTTTTCCAGTTGAAGGTGGACTCAAAATCAACTCTCAAACCTGCTGCCACTTTTAGAAGACACTTTCTTCATGCAGTGGTACCGGAAATGTCTGCATCTTTCAAGAAGCCCATGCAGGGCAAGGCTCCATTGCACGCACCAACCTACTCCACTGCGTGGCTGGCCAATAAAGGCCTTAACGATGTCAGAATAATGACATGGCCCCCTTCCTCACCTGACTAACCCTAACTGGGAACTTGTGGGCCAGTTCTGAAATGGGGGATTTACGGTGAAGGAAAACAGTCCACCTCTCTCAACAGTGTCTGGGAGGCTGTAGTTCCTGCTGCACAAAAAGTTGATCGTCAACAGATCAACAAACCATCAGACTCCATCAATGGAAGGTTATGACTGTCACTGAAAAGAAGAGTAGCTATATTGCTCACGGATTATCAGAAATGTTTATTGGTGCATTCTGAATTGTTTGCTTATTATTGTCATGTTAACAGATGAAAACAAACAAGATGGGGAAATTTTCATTTTTCCTTTAGTTGCATAATAATTCCGCACACTAATAGTTGCCCAATAACTGTGCACACATAGATATTCTCCTAAGAAAGCCAAAACCTCACTTTTACTTTCTTAAGTGTTCAGGTTTGAGGTTTATTAATAGTTTGAATTGACCAAGAGCACTGAAGTTCAACAGTAAAATTAATCCTTCAGAATGCAACTTGCCTAATAATTGTGCACAGGGTGTAGGCTGGTTGTGTGTGTGCACAGGGATTTGTCTGGGGTTTAGAGCCAGCTCTTTGCTTCCTTCCAGGCGTGAACAGATGGAGAGCAGCCATGCCGCCTGGCTGGCCCAAGCAGAGAAGTATGAGAACAGCCACCTGGGCCACTACCGGCGCATCTTCCCCTCTCGGGGCACTGAAAAGTACAGCCCTTTTTTCAAGCACAGTGGATCCCTCTTCCAAGAGACAGTGGCCTCCAAGGCCAGGGAAGAGTGTGCCAGGTAGCTGGATGGGTTGGGGGGAGAAACGGGGCTTTCGGATCCTAATGAAACGTGTGCGAGTATAAGAGCAGCCGGTGGGACTGCTGACCTTGTGGCTCTTTGCACCCCAGGCAGCAGCTGGAGGAGCTCCGTCAGAAACAGGAGCAGAGGGAGAACACAGCCGGGCGGAAGAAACGGGAAGGGAAGGAGAGCTTGCAGGGGGAGTCGGCTGGAGAGAAGGCCCAGGAGAAGAGCAAGGGCAAGATGGCCCTCACCCGGATGGCATACAGCCACAGCAAGACCTGGAGCCCCAAGGTGCCTTGCCAGCAAATACCCCGACTTCTGCCCAAAGGAAGCCCAGGTGGAGCTCCACACAGTGCTGCATGAACCTGGGAGAAATAGAAATCGGTCTTCATCGGTTTTGCCTTCAAAAGAATCCGCCTGGAGGCTGAAATCTGATCCTGAGGACCGTGGGCAAAACCAGAGGCTCTTGGATTCTCTAAGATCAGAACTGATGCTGGTGGGCTCCTTGGCCCTTTCCCTCTCCTGGCTGGCTGGCTGCCCTTGCATGATGAGGAGAGGGTCCAGGGCACCATCCTCCGTGGGGCCTGGTGAGCTCAGGAATCGACTCAGCAGCTGGCCAAAGTGGGGACCAGCAAAAGCCAAGGAGCCCACCAGCCTCGGTTCTGACCTTAGAGAATCCAAGAGCCTCTGGTTTTGTTTCCGGGAGAGTGTTTAAAAGTTAATTCAAGTGGGCATATGTGAATTTTTGAATTAACAAGCTGCCGTTCTGCTTCCCAGATGGCCTCCTTGCAGTATGACAGCATGACTCCCCAAGCCATAGTGGAGGAAGAGGAAGTCGAGAGAGTCAAGGCCCTCCTGCGGCGAGAAAACCTCATCCGGGGGCTTGGCATTGTTGACCAGCTGACCCGCCTGCTGCGCAGCGCCGAGCCAAAGCCTGTGGAAGTCCAGAGGCCCCACATCAACGTCTCTGAATGCCAGGTGACCCTCTGCACGGGCCTGTCACCCCAGGGAAGGGCTGGGCACCAACGTGGCCCAGGGTGGAAACTCCAGGCAGCCTGTGAGGCGAGCCCAGCTCAGTCCAGAAATTCAGAAGAAAGCCTCCCCATCTGATGAGCAGGAGCCCACTGCTTCTCCTTTCAGCCTGTTTTTACTGTCGTTAGTTTTTCCTAACTTCCAGCCAGAGTCGGCCCCCATTAACCGAAATGGATTGTTCTTTGTTCAGTTATTCTAGAAGAGTCCTCAGTATGACATCCTGTGAGGTATTTGATGGGGCTGTAGGATTTCTCTTGCTTGGGACTAAACTCCTTCCTTCTCTTGGCTTCTATTTCTGGTCCCGATTCTGTCCCTTCTTCTCTTCGGTGCCAGGGGGTGTTTGCAACCGTCCTTAAAGCTGGTGTGTGAAAGAGGAGAGCACTGAAAGGCTGAAGCAGAATCCCCTGGAGATCTGGCTTCAATTGATGTGATCTAATGACTGGCCTGGGTCATGTCTCTGCCCCTCCAGATAGTATAGCAACCTATTGCATAATTCGGAAGGGCCCAAATATGTCGTTCATAATTTTCTGATTTGTGCCTCTGAGTCAACGTTTGACTCCTCACAACTTTCCTGTCCTGGCAAGGTTTTTCCGAAGGGGTTTGTTATTGCCTCCTTGGCCGGGCTAAGAGGGAGGGGCTGACCTGCCATCGCCCTGCTGAATCCTCACCTGATGCCTTCAGAACGACATCAAACCGGCTCTCATTTCCCAATCCGAGGCGTTAAGCAACCTGCCTCCTACAGGCGGGACGAGTCATTGCAGAAAATCTGCACCTTTCAGAGCCTGCTGGGTACCAGTGGATGGCACAGGAAGGCTGTTTTCCCAAAACGTCCACTTGATGCTTTTGTCTTCCAGCCCCACTTTCTCCAGGATGTGTTCAACAACCACAACACCCAGGACCTGATGACCCTTGTCCCCCTCTCCCTCCTGAGGGGCTCGGCTCAGGAACTCGGCTGCCAGATCCTGCAGCAGCAACCCACAGCACGTGTCCAGCTGCTGGGAAACCAAGGTTTCATCCCAACTATCCTGGGAGCCCTCTCAGGCCTCGGCCCCCCTTGTGAGCCGCAACTGCACTTCCAGCCACCCAGGCACCTCAGCTGGCTGGGCACAGCCATGGTGGACAAACCTTGCACTCTGGCACGGATGCTGAAAGCAGGAGGGCAGCGCTTTGCCAGTGCCAAGAACAAAGCAGAAGGCAGTGAGTGTCTGGCTGGGAGCTGGGTATCCCTGCAGGGGCTTTCCCGGCCTGGCAACGTCCTAGGGCTCCGGAGAAGCTGAGGGCCAGTCTAGAAAGTAGCACCCGCATAGCCTGGGGAGCTTCCTGGCCCCCTTCTGCCCTGGGCGGAGGAAACGGCGGTGGCTTTGCCCTTTGGGTCTGGATTAGCTAGCCCTGGTGCAGCCCAGGTGGAGGGGAAAGAAGCTATGCGCCCTCCTACGGTCCGTCCTGGCTACAAGGCCATTCTGCCCCGGACAGCCACCTCACCTCCGGCAACCGTTTCGGCCACAGGAAGGGGGCTCTGGACTCGGAGCTGCTGTGGATCTTGGGGTGCCAAAGAGATCAGGGTCCATTTAGAGAGGGGCAGGCTTCCTGGATGCTGCTTCTGTCCAAGACCTCCAGACGCCGTTTCCTTTTCCAGACAGAGCTTCCTCGAGCAAGCGGCCTCTGTACATGAGCTCCGGCTCCCTGAACTGCCTGCCCCACCCTGGCCACGTCGCAGGCGCCCTATACAGCAGCTTCCCCTTCCCATCTGTTGCAGCTCCTCTCAGCCGGGCTGCTGACCTGCATGGACTGGCCATCAACTCGGCTTCAGCCCCGCTCATCCGGCGCAGGAGTCCCCATCGTGCCACCACGGTGGCTGCCATGCATTCCAGCCAAGCCAGGTAGCCCTCCCCTCACCCTGAGTTGGGGCCAAGCCTGCAACTCCTAGCCAGCTGGCCTTTTCTTCCTTCAGGAAGGGGACCTGACCCGAAATCTCAGCGGATCCTTCAAGTCCAAAGAGTTGGGGCTGGGGGGCAACCACAGGGAAGGAATCTCTGCCCTGGTGCACCCAGACACCTGCCTCTCTTTCAGCCACTCTCCCCAAAACTTCCACCTCTGCAGAGCCGTGTTTCCCCTCCAGCTCACAGCAAGTTCTGAGAACGGTTCTGTGCCCTTGGGCTGCACCCCTCCGCTGCTCTCTCTGCAAGCCAGGTTCCCGCTGCAGGTGCCAGTCAGCCTGCCCAAGCCCTGGGACAATTCCTGAGAAGCCCTGCGGGCTGGGAGAAGGTTCCTTTTGTAGCCAACTTTGTATTAAAGTTTTATACAGTTCTACCCACGAGGGTTTGTCCGTTCTTTCGTTTACAAGCCGCTGCATCACCCTGTCCTTTGGATGAGGTGGCTGCCTATTTAGTCCCACAGTGCTTGATCAGGGCCGCAGTTTTTTTTATTCTTGTTTTAATATAGCTCCATGTACCTTTACACAGCTCCGTGTTTTTCAGACTCGTTGGCTTTGCACTTCAGGATTTAACTACCCTTTCAAAGCTTTCCATCCTTTGTAGCTACCGAATCTGATGCTGTTCATTAGGGGACGGCTGCTGCTAATTTGTGCCTCAGTACTGAATGTAGGATTTGCAGGACAGATCCTGCAGAAGTAGGACCCAAAGTGCGTTGCCAGGACAGGAACAAACTTTGAAGAAATTTGATTCAGAACTTGTCCTCAAATGTACAGGCAGTCCTCAACTTAAAAGAGCCAAAATTACAACAGCACTGAAAAAAGTGACCCAGTCATTTTTCACACTTGCGGCCTTCCCATGGTCACATGATCAGAATTCAGGTGCTTGGCAACTGGCTCATATTTACAACTTTGCAGCATCTGGGGAATCATGTGATCGATCCCCCTTTGTGACCTTCTGACAAGTGAAGTCAATGGGCAAGCCAGATTAACTTAACGACCGTGTTACTGACTTAAGAACTTCTGTGATTCACTTAACATGGTGAGAGATCGTAAAATGGGTTGCTTTTGTTGAGCAAATTTTAGAGTCTCTAAATCTCCTCCTGCACTCCTGGAGCTGTTCAGTTTAGGCAAAGGAAGGTCAATGAATGAGGATTAAGTGTCTGGCAGGCCCTGTACAAAGTGGGACTTAGAATTTGATTGGGGTTAGAGCGGAAAGTTTTCGTTTCTTCTATTTTTATCCTGCCTTCATAAATAATTCCAGATGGTGAACGTACTCCTTTCCCGCTCCTCTCTTCCCCACAAAAAACCTCCACCCTGTGAGGCGGGTTGGGCTGAGAGAAAATGACTGGCCCAAAGTCACCAGCCGTCTTTTTTGCCTAGGTTGTTACCTTAGTAAACTGGAAGAGCTAGCTTGTGTAAGCAGCGTCTCTTCCAGACGTTAATTGAAAAAAGCAGGTTAAGCACAGAATATCTCCTCTATTTTTCTCTATGGGGAGGAGGATGGATATTTGTCAGTTTGAAAGGCCTGAACGCTCTCCCTGAGGCTCTATATGGACCATGGAAGGAACTGAAACTGACTTTTGTGGGGAAAATCAGTTTGCAAATGAATGGAACAGTTTTAAGACAAAAAAAGGTGCCCCAGCAACAACTAGCTCACAGCAGCCCATTATAAGTTTTATCAGAACATTCTCACTGCGTTCCCTGAATTTGAAGGTGCAAATGTTTCTTTTAAGACCATAACTCCCTATAGATAACAGAAGATCTATTTCATTACTTGTGCATGCACAATCACACAGCATGTACTCCTCTTTCTGACATGTTTGAATGCGGGGGTGTGCCTCCCATTATTCCTTATACCTCTCAGGTCCGTGAGCTTTATTTATTGCTCCGGGTTCTGAGTTTTGATTCCACCCTTTCCTTTGCCCAATCACCCGAAATACCCTGTCTGAGGCGAGCCCTGCTTTGTAGAGGCCCTGTGGGATTCAAATAATTGAACAACCGAGTCTCTGCCCTAATGATTTCTTCCAACAAGCAGTTCACCAAACTGCTCAGCCAAAGTTAAGCACCGGTTCTCCCGAAGTGGTGCCAACTGGCTGAATCCCACCCCTGCCCTTAACGGGAAGCGGCTGCGGCTGGCACACAGTTCTGCCCTTGGATGAACAAGACGGGCGAAAAGCCAGGCTGTTGGGGATTTCCCCCGCACGGAGAGCAGGTTTTCCCAGCCTGGCTCAGCTCGGGTCTCGGCAGCCTCCCCGGAAGGCCGCAGCGGAAGGGCACGTCCACCCATCCTGGCTGGGCACAAACTGGGGAGCCGCTCCGTGTGTGCCTCCGCTTGCTACGCCTGGCTTGGTAGCCTTCCCCGCTCAGCCTGCGGCTGCAGCCTCCTTAGGCCCTTTACACGCCCAATGCGCGCGCAGCATAAACCAGGGCACCAAACGGCCCGGCAGGGCAAAGCAACAGCGCCCCTCGCGCCAACTCCAATGCCAGCCACACTGGGCCCGTCTGCGCAGGCTCATGGGGAGGGGGGGGAACCTTCTGCCCCGCCCCGCGAGGGAGCAGAGGCGGAAGCAAGCGAGGCGCAGGCGCGAGAGGCAGGACCGCCTGGTCTCCCCCCCCCCAACCCGAAGGGACGATCCCGGGAGGCCGAGCCGAGCGCGTGGCCGCGTTCCGACCATGAAGCCCCCGAGAGTGCCGGACCCGCGGAAGCTGCTGGCCGGGCTGGCGGCGGCGCGCGCCGACGGGGGAGTCCCAGCGCTGGACGAGCAGCTGCAGGAGGTGGAGAGGTAGGCGCCTCCCGTCCCCCCCCCGGCGCTCCCCTCCCGCGCCCCCGCCTGACCCGCCTCTCGCCTGCAGGAGGCTGCAGTGCCGGGCCCGGCAGACCCGCGAGCGGCGGCTACGGAAGCTGATGGGGCCCCCGGAGGCCCCCGCGCCCCGCGCCCTGAGCCTCCGCGCGATGGAGCAGATCCGGTAAGGAGAGCCGCTGAAGGGAACCCAGCTCGGCCCGCCCGCCCGCCTGACCCCGGCCTCCCTCCGCAGGTACCTCCGCAGCGCCTTCCCCGAGGAGTGGCCGGCCGACCGCCTGGCGCAAGGCTTCGGCGTGACGCCCGAGGTCATCCGCCGGGTGCTGAAGAGCCGCTTCTGCCCGTCGCCCGAGCGGGGCCTGAAGCAAGACGCCCGCGCCGGCGCCCGCCCCAGCCCCGCCTGCGGAGCCGCCCCGGGGGCCCTGGAGCCTCCCGCCGGCCCCGCGCCTCCCCCCCGACTCTGGCAGGAAGGGGCGGCCGACTCCCGGGCCCGACTCCCGAGGCTCGTCGCCGGGGCCCCGGCCGTGGCGGTGAGCAGGCGGCCCGAGGGAGCCCGGGGCTCAGCAGGGAAAGCGGGCAAAGCGAGGGCGCCGCGCAGCCGCTCGAAAGAAGCGCCCGGGGAGGGTCCCGAAGGGCTGGCCGCCTCGTGACGCGGGCCGGGAGGGGCTGCGGCTTCACGCCTCCTGCCCTCCCAAGGCAGACTGGTGAAGGGGGGATTGGAGCCCGTCTGGCTGGCCGCTGGCCACCCCTTGTGCGTTTGTCCAGCGTGCGGGTTGCCCTCCAAGCGGCAGGGCTGGTCCCCTCCCTTTAGCCGCCAGGAGCCGCAGGCCAGCCGGGCCTCTCTTGGAGGGACAGGGCCCAAATAAACTCTGTGACCCACAAGTCTCTGGAAGTGTCTCCTTTAGTGAGAGCTTCGGCCAAGGTGTCAGGAGGAAGCCTGAATGGCTGCACCTGGAGCAAGACCTGGCAGTCTGGGGAAGGCAGCTCTTCAGGACTCTTCCTCCATGCCAGTTTAGAAAGGAATGGCTTGTATCTAAAACTGTGTTGGGAGGCTGTGCTTGATCAGAGATACAGAAGTTTACAGAATAATGGAGTTGCAGGGGACCTTGGAGGTCTTCTAGTCCAACCCCCTGCTTGAGCAGGAGACCCTAGACCAGAGGTCTCCAAACGTGGCAATTTTAAGGCTTGTGGACTTCAACTCCCAGCATTCCTCAGCCAGCAGAGTTTACTCTCTTGTAATCCCTTCCTCTGCAATCTCTCTCCACTTTAGGAGATTGAGAGAAAAAGCAGGCATGGCTGGCTGAGGAATTCTGGGAGTTGAAGTCCACAAGTCTTAAAGTTGCCAAGTTGGGAACCCTTGCCCTATCCCATTTCAGACAAATGATAGTTCAATCTCTTTTTAAAAGCCTCCAGAGATGGAGCCCCCACAACTTCTGAAGGCAACTTCTGTTCCATTGGTTGATTATTCTCACTGTTAGGAAATTTCTTCCCCAATCAAGTAAACAGTACCCCAACCAAGGAGCTGCCAAACAAGCCAACATTAAACGGCCCAACCAAAGAACCTCTGAGACCACCTCCACCAATACTGACAAGGCCACTAGAACGAACCCAACTCTTTACTAACATTGATGATGTTTCCCAGTTTGGGTAGTGAAACATCTGCAAGAAAACAACCAAGCTCCAAAGAGCACCAAGGACCCCAAATTCCCTTCTGCCACTCCTCCCCATTTCCTTATTATTGGAGTCTAAAGAGTAGAACTTGCCCAAGGGCTCCATGGAGGTTGGGGAGAAGCCCAGTCCTCTGCTCCAGGCTTTCCTTGCCCCTCCCCTTGAGAAGGTACTGTCACAAGAGAGGATGGAGCTCGGCTTTCAAAGAAGCCTCATTTAGAGGCATACGAGGGGAGTTTCTTCATGATGTCTCTTCCCCCTTTCATTGCTGCATTAGTGGTAAACCTCTGTTTGCCTCATCTGGAAGCACAGGAGGAGGTGACCCACGAGGAAGGTGGCAAGTGTGAAGCACACTCACTGGGATTCATGGCCTGCTGGAATTACTTGAGCAGAGCCACTGTTTTAGAGGCAGAGTGCTGCTCAAAGCCACCAGATATCTGACGGAAGAAAGCATTTGTAGCTCAGGGTGGAACTGTGGAGTCCAGATGCACAGGTAATCGGTGATGATGTCACCTAGTTTGGTAATGAAACAAGGAAACAACCAGGCTCAGAGAGCACCAAAGAATCAGATATCTTGATCTTGAGGGTCACAGGAAATAAAACATGGCAGTGGAAAAGAACAGCCATGCTGTTGCCAAGAAAACAACCTGGATCTCCCTGTCTAGTCAGGGCCTAGGAGTTGAGCTCAGCTGAATTCTCCATTAAATGCTGCACCAAGGAGAAAGAACGCCCTCCAATAACTTTAAAATGCAACGCATCTACATTACCCTCATTGTGTATAAGCAATAAAGATCTCATATTTTTCATTTACATACATACATACATACGTACAAAGATTATTTCCCTCCCCCTTACTCTTTCTCCCCCCCCCTATTGTATTTGTATAGCTGCACATCTCCCAGCAATGACTTGGCAGTGTACAAAGTGAAAATCAACAGCTAAAACAGAAATCCAAAGAATGAAACCTAAGGTTATAGATCAAAACCCAACTTACCTTCTACCCAAAGGCTTAGACAGGCAAACAAGATGTGCAAAGACTGCAGTGATCACTCCTGGACAGCCAACTCCTAAGTCTAAAATAGACACATAATGCCCCTATCCTGGCACAGCTGGATGGAAGGCCACCTAGCAAGGCTTTGGATATTGGCAACGTCCCAAGATCTACAGTATGTAGGGATGGCCCTAAGACACCATGTTTTCTTGTGATAGTCCTGAAATGTAGGCAGTGTTATAATCCCCAAACCATCAAGGGGCGTTGGCCTGAAGACTCAATCTATTAAGCCTCTCCTGCATGAATAGTGAAACTGATACCGTATTTTCCCCCAAATAAGACCTAATCGGAAAATAAACCCTAATATGTCTTTTGGAGCAAAAAGTAATATAAGACCTCATCTTATTTTGGGGGAAATATGGTATAAACCCTTTATAGCTGTTCAGTAATGGTTTATAATGGTTTTGGCTTTAAAATGCAATGGTTTAAAAATATTGGAAAACTCTGAGGTCATAGACTCCTTGTTCCTGTACAGCTAAAACAGAAGCAAGGATTGCTAACCTTTGACCACTCAGGAAAGCTGAAGTGACTCCTTGCCCAAATAAAATGAAATGAAATGAAGGACGTGACTCCTTGCCCAAATGAAAGCTTATTCCCGCTTCAAGATTGACGACCAGGGAAGGTGAGTGGTCAGGAGAAGGAATGGATGTTTTCCTTCCAAGCTCACCTCTTGATAGCTATTGCTGATGCACTCCTTGCCTTCTGCCGTGACATGGCTTTCATCATTAGATTGGCCACTCGCTCGAGGGTGTCCCCGCATGTGTGTGTACCCTCCTGGCCCTGCCACAGCCTGCCAAGGGGTCGTGAGAGGAGAAAAAGCAGTGGAGGAGGAGGGAAGCCTTCGCCACAGCTGGTGCTCGTTCCTCAGCCAGCCTGGATTTCCAAAAAGAAGAAAAGGAGCAGCGAAGAGCCCCAAGGAGAGCTTGCCTGGCCCAGACACGGCTTTCTAAGAGAGAGAGAGGACATGCAGAGATGGGGAGGGGGGAGACTGGCTGATGGGCAAGTGTCTTTGGCAAGGGCACTCCAGCTTTCTCCAAGCCGGACTCCCGGGATGGGCATGCAAGATTTCGCAGGGCCAACCCTCTTTTCCCGCTGCCCTGAGCGTCTTACAGCTGTGGCTGGGTGCTGTGGGTCCGTCCCCCTTTCCATTCTCCCATCCACCTGGATCCCATTCCCACCCTGCCAACCCTCGGGTTAGTGAGGCTGGTGTAGGTCGCGGCCGGGTTGGGCCAGTGTCTCAGGGCAGAGAGCAGGTTGCACATCTCCCCAAGTGACCGAGGCACGCTCAGCACGAACAAGGGCTGGAAGAAGCTCCAGCAAGAGTGAGGCGCTGGAGGCCATCCCTCGCCATCGCCCTTCTCAGGCCAGGCAAGGGTGGGGAGGTCGAGGGGCAGGACAGCCAGTGATGGGACAGGGAGTCACAGCAGAGGGCCCAAAGAGCCGCATGAGGCTCTGGAGCCACGGGGTGCCGGCACTCAGTCACATCATCTTGTCAAAAGGGTTTTAAACTAAAACGGGAAGGGGGCAATCTTCACTAACTTAAGAACCTAATTCCAAGAAAAACCACATAAGGTTGTATGGACTGTGAGTTCTAAGTTGGCAGATGTCATCTAGGAACCACTGGACCATATCTTCCAAAAATCCTGGAGAACTGGGAAACTATCAGAGGACTTGAAAAGAGCTGATGTGGTTCCCATCTTCAAAAAAAGGAGGGAAAAACCAGACCCAGGAAACTATAGACTCACCCAGAAAGATAGTGGAAAAGATAATAAAAACCAGATCTACCAACATCTAGAAATGAGTAAAGTCATAATTAGATCAGCATGAGTTAAAAACATGCCAAACCAATCTTATTTCATTCTTTGACAAGGACTAAATTAGTGGACCAGTGAAATACAGTGGATGTAGTATATTTAGACTTCAGCGAGGCATTCCACAACGTAGACTACAACCTAATTTTTGTTAAGCTAAAAAAAAGTGGAATAGACAGATGAGTAGTCCTTAACAGGACTATGTCTACCTGGAGGAAAGTAAGCAGTGGGAGACCACAAGGCCCAGGACTCTTCAAGATCTTCATTAACCACTTAGAGGAGGGAATAGAAGGGGAATTTACCAAATTTGCAGATGGTACTAAGCTAGCAGGAGTAGCCAACACCCTAAGATCCAGATGGATCTTGACAGACACTGGGTCTTACACTTAGGCAAGAAAAACCGGGGAAAAAAAAAAAAAAACCACAGAGAGAGAGAGAGAGAGACAGAGAAACCAAACTTAATATCAGTAACTGCCAGAGGGATCTTGAGATGTTGAGACTCTAGAAAAAGCGCAGAGAAGAGCAACCAGGAGGATGAGGGGACGGGAGGCTGAAACATGCAGGAACGGGGCTTGGCTGTTCTCGGGAGGGGAAGGACCAGGGGAGACACTGGAGGGAGGGGCTGCCCCAGACAGGAGGGGGGGCGCCTTCGAAGGCCAGACAGGGAACAAGGGGGGGAAACGGAGCCAGGAGAGGAGAGTCAACCTGGAAATGAAGAATTTCTTGACCCCCGGAAGAAAAGTTGCCTTCGGGGCTTGTGGGAGCTTCAACCCGGAACAGCCCAGAAGGCGGCCGGCACCTCGGTCGAGCGCACAGGCCCCACCCCGCGGCTTCCAGGCCTGCCCGGCTTTCTCCGCGGGGGGATCGGCTCAGGACCGAGGCTGCCGTCCCCGGGCGGCTCCCCGCAGCGAAGCACCCGCCAGCCGATGCCTGTCGCAGGAATGGCGCCCGGACCGGGCGAGGAGAGCGGCTGGTTCTGCTTCGGGTTCCGCTGGGCCGGCGGCGCGGAGGGCGGGCCGGAGCCGCTGTCCGCGGAAGGCGGAGGGCCGGTGCGGCGCGTGAGGCCGAGCTGGAGCTTCGCGGCGCTGGTGGCGGCCGGCGGGCAGGGGCGGGTGCGGCTGCAGGGCGCCGTGGGTGCGGCGCTGCCCCCCGACTGCCTGGACGCGCTGCCCTCCGAGACGCACGTGCTGCTGCTGCGGGAGGCAGCGCTAGAAGCCTGGCCAGTCGCCCCGGGGTCGGACGTCCTCCTGGACGGTCAGCCAGCCTGGCGGAGGGAGCTGCGAGCGGCGGAGGCGGCAGCGATAGGTGCGCGGCGGGAGGGACGGGGGGGGGGGTGGCCGCGACCTCGCCGCCTCCCGCTGACCCGCCGTTTCTCCCGCAGAGCTGCCGCTGGTGCCCGGCGGCTACGTGGCCCCCCGGCCGCCCTTCTTCACAGCGCTGCCCGCCGCCCTCCCGGCTCGCCGGTTGCTCCTGGGCCTGGAGCACGCGCTGCTGCTGGCGGCCGACGGGACGCTCTTCTCGTGGGGCGGCGGCAGGTGAGGCCGGTGGGCGGGCGGGGAAGCCGGGCCGGGCCGGAGCGGGATCGAGCGCCCTTCCGTCTCTACGCAGGCACGGGCAGCTCGGGCACGGCGACCTGGAGAGCCGGCGGGAGCCGCGGGCGGTGGAAGCGCTGCAGGGCTTGGCGGTGGCGGCGGCGGCGGCGGGCGGCTGGCACTCGGCGGCCGTCAGCGGTGAGCGGCCCTTCCCTGGGCGGGCGGGCGAGGGAAGAGCTCCCCGACGGCGACTCACCCCTTCCCCCCCTCGCAGATGCGGGAGACCTGTACTTGTGGGGCTGGAACGAGGCCGGACAGCTCGGGCTGCCCTCCAAAAAAGCCAGCGAGGCTGCAGCCGCCGAGGAGGCCGGTTCGGCCCCGGGGAATCGCCCCCTTTGCGGCGCCGGGCTGGACGTGGGGGCTGCGGACGGGTGCGGAGGCGACGAAGCACCCTTCGTCTCGGTACAGCCCTTCCCCGCCCTGCTGGACTTGCCCGAGGAGGCCGAGGTGCGGCGGGTCAGCTGCGGGTCCCGACACACGGCCGCCGTGACGGGTGAGCTGAGGCAAAGGGCCCCCTCGCAACCCAGGGAAGGGGGTCGCTGGGGCGGCTCCCGACAGCCGCCCCGCTTGCAGCCATTGGGGCAGAAGGGAAGGCCTCACCCTGCTCACTTCCTTTTCAGGCGCCGGCCATGTCTACACCTGGGGCTGGGGTAGGTAGGGGGCTGGAGGGGGTGGGGGGGCTTGGCCGGAGGTTTTGTGGGGCCAACGGTTGCTTTTGTTCCCAGGGAAATATGGCCAGTTGGGGCACCAGGATGTGGCCACATCTGACCAGCCAAGGAGAGTTTCCTACTTTGTGGAGAGGAATCTTAGGGTGCAGGACGTGGTCTGTGGGCCGTGGACCACGTTTGTCCAAGCTGCGGCTGCCAAGAGTGGGCCGTGAAGAAGCCACGTCTGCCAGGCATTTCTCTGGAGGCCGAGCAGCTTCACAGAGCTCCATCTTGATTCAACTGTCCCAGGACGTCCCATGAAGGAGAATTGGGGGGGGGGGAAATGACACCTCGGGTTTCCTCACGGGTGTTTCTTCAAGCAGTCCATCCATGTTTACATATCAGAAGCACAACATTAAATGCAGAATAAAAATATCTTTTATGTAGAGCAAAGTCAGACATTTTTAAAAAGCCCTTTCAAAACAATACAACTGATTTTTTGCTGCTCACCTACATCTTTAAACAAGCGAACAGCCACACAAATAAATAAGAGGCTCTGTCGTGAAGAAGGTGCAAATCTAGCCATGATCGTTAAAAGTATAGTCAAAGTGCCAGGGATGCCAGCCTCTCAGCCCAGCCAGCAGATGGGCCAGGAGGTGAAGAGGGAGGGGGTGCATCCTTGTAGAGGACTCCCTGTAGTGTCTCCCCTTTCTGGGCCCCAGGTGAGCCGGAGACCATCTGCTGGGCCTGGGTGGACAAGGTTGCCCAAGGAAAGGAGGCAAACCTCTCCCTGCCCCCCCGCCCCGTGAACAAGGCACAGGCCTGAGCCCACAACAGCTGCTGCATCTAGACTTTTATTCCCTGTAACATAAAACTTGGAAATCAATTCATTAAAAAATGTTAAAAGTGGGTTTCCGGTTTCGCGTGGCTTCGGGGCAGCAGGAATTCGCGACAGCTCGCGATTCCTGCTGTGCTAGCCGCCGAGGTACCCCCGATCCAGATGGGTCAGGGGGATATGGCTGCCCTGTAGGGACAGCTGAAGAGAGAGGGGAGTCGGACAGGGGGTTGGGGGTGTCGCAGACCCCCTCCTCCTCCGGAAAAACCCCTTTTTCCCAAGGCGGTGGAGCGGTGGTCAGCAATGGCCGCCACGAAGAAGCCAGCAACCGGGTAAGATTGCGCTGGAGGAAGTAAGAAGAGTGAAAGTGCTGTCTGAGCCGGGTCAAGTAACATCTTTCAAATTTGTTGGAACTGAGCTGTTTGAATTGCTGGAGGATACATTGTATCCCTAAGAAGATTGAAAGCGGGGGAGAAGCTGTTAAAGGGAACTTTTTTTTTCTCTTCACTCTCCCACCCCATGGAAACAGCAGATATGTTTGGACATATTGGACATTGAAAGTGAATTGTTTTGAGAGTTGAAGCTAAGGGACAAAAGGGTTTTTGGACATTGAAAAACTTAAGAAATTGGAAAACCCTTGTTGGAGGTATGGATTTCTGATTATTTAAAATTGATATTGCAAGTGGGAAGGGAGAGGAAAAAAAATTGGAGCAGAAGCTGAAAAAGGAGGAGATTGCCTAGAATCCCAAAGAAAGGTATATGGTAATTGGACCTCTTTGATTAAACATTAACCCCAGAAAGAGAAAGAGAAGAAGGAAGAAAAGTATTAATTTTTGGAATTTTTTTTTTTGAATTATTTTTGATTAAAAATATTTGTGGTTATTTTGGGAAAAGTTTCTTTTTTCATAATGGCATCGCTTGTGGATGAACTAAAGACTGAATATCAAAAATATAAAAAAGAAGATACTTTGGGCACTTTGTTTCAATTCTTAGAAATGGCGTTATGTACTTATGAAAAGTTGACTATGCAGCAGAAGGACTGGGACAAAGAAGAAGAGGAAGAAGAAGCCATCTTTGATGAACAATGGGTTCTTTCCGGGGAGGAGGAGAAAAAGGATAAGAAAAAGGGGATTTTAAGAATTATAAAAACAACCAAAGAAGAGAAAAATGAGCGGAAAGGTGGAGGCAAGGTTAGAAAGCAAAGGAAAGGGAGTAAGAAAAGGGAGGAGGAGAGACAAAGGGGTAAAAAGGGCAAGG
The DNA here is from genome assembly GCA_033807585.1 of Hydrophis major. Taxonomy (NCBI): domain Eukaryota; kingdom Metazoa; phylum Chordata; class Lepidosauria; order Squamata; family Elapidae; genus Hydrophis; species Hydrophis major. Next base: position 21,387,412 of record CM066337.1, on the reverse strand, counting down.
AGAAGAATAAGCAAGAGAGAAAGGGGGGGGAGAAGCCTCAATGGGGGGAAGCAAGATCTAAAGAAAAAAAGTTTATTCAGAGACAATGGGTGAATTTAATTTAGGATAAAAGAGGGATTCTGGAGGGTACATAAGATTGTGGTTTTTATATGTGTATTTAGAGTATAAAATTCATTGTGTAATTTTAGAACCTATTAAACAGAATCCCAAGAAAAATTGTTATATGAAGTACTTTTAAGTTAGGGTAATGAGTTATAGACGTTACTCCAATTGGTGTATAGGAGAAATATAATAAAAGAAAAAAGATGAATGGATAGTTGGAAATAGAACAGACAAAGAATATTATTGAAAATGGTAATAAGATATGAAAGGATATATAAAGGTTTTGTTATGTTTTTTTTTTTGTTTTTTGTTTTGGATGTTGTATATTGAAAAAAGGCAAAAAAAAATTTAATTAATAAGAAATAATTTGGATGAAAAGGAGAAGTTGGGATAAGATATGAAGTTAAATAGACAAAGTATTGATACTATAATTTGGAATTGTTTTGTTCTATTAGTTTTCTTCTTTTATTATTTTTTCTTAGAAAAGAACTTATAAGCTGTTATACCTTGTGCATTGTTTATATAAAATTGATAAAAATGGTTTATATATATATATAAAAAAGAAAATGATAATAAGATATGGAAGGATATATAAAGTGAATATGATGTTTGAATTTGTGTCTGTGTGAAGAGTTTCAACCCGGGATCAGACAACCTTCAGAAAAGATCTTTTAGTTTTGTTTATGTTTTATTGTGTTCTCTGTAAAATTAATAAAATTTGTTTAAAAAAAAATAAAATGTTAAAAGTGGCAGCGTAAACCAGGCCCCAAAAGGTCCAGTTCATGCCAGCAGGACCCTGGATGGTGAGAGGCACCAGGGCTGGTAATGGCCCACCTTCAGCTGTCAGGATTGGACATCGTGGAGTTGAGGACGTGGGATGGGTGCTCAGATTTGGAAGCCTCTGAAAGTGCGCACTGGGGAGGGAAAACGATTGCCATGAAGGATGCAGAGTTGGTCAGAGGGAGCTGTGGGGGTAGCTATTTGGACAACATGCAAAGGACTGTGTTCAGAGGGGCTTTGGGCAGGAGTGGAAGCAGCGGCAGGGAAGAGAGGGCAGAGTGAAGCAGAACTGGGCTCTCCTGCCCAAGCTGTCCTGCATTTATATACGTGAGGTAAAAAGGCAAACCTTGACTTCTGGGTGACCCCACTTACCTTTCGTGCTTTGCCAGGTGTGGTGATACCCAAAGCCTGTCTCTTGGTGGGTGTGCTGCCATAGAGCATCTCCTCCTCTGTCTGTCGGGACTTTTTGAGTTGCTGAAAGACAGAAGGGAATGGAGTAGGCTAAACAGGAACTGGCGTCCACCTCAGAAATGGTATCTGAGATTGACTGATCTCAAGCGAACTTTTTTAAAAAATGGATTCCATTCATCCAAGATGGACCAACTGCTTGGCTGTCACACTTGGAATCAGACGGCAAGTAAAGGGAATGGCTGTGAGGCCTCCCAATTCTCAGCAGCCCAGCTGGAACCGGCTCTGCTTCAGCCTGGGGAATAGAGCCTTCTGGCATCTGGTGGGGGAGCCCTGCTCTGCATGTCCCAAAGCCCAGAAAAGACGGGATCGCTGTAAGGGGACCCCAAGGTCTCTGATGGGTTTAGAGCTCTGGGAGGCAAGGGAATAGCCATCTTAGAGAATCAGAATCATAGGGCTGGAACGGACCTCGGTGGTCTTCTAGTCCAAATCCTGTGCAAGCAGGGACCCAAGACTACCCCAGGCAATGCTGAGTCGCAACACCTTTTTTATATTGTGGCGACCAAAACTGGATGCAACATTCCCCTTGACCTATACTTACAACATTTCATTTTTCTTTGTCCCTCCTCACAAAATTCTTCAAGCCATTAACAACCCTGTTCTCTAAATCTAATATAGGAAAATTACCCAATCTTGGTTTGTCATCCCTTTGAATTATTAAGCATGAGCCTTTTTTTTTTGTATGTCCAGTGAAGCATCTTTTTCCTTGTCGTTCTTGTAACTTCGTTTTTAAAGCCACTTTCAGATCAAGTCTCAATCGTGCCAAGAAATGTTTGTTCCTCCTACATGGATCTTTGAAGCACAGTCTATCTACAGAGGCAGGTCTTAATTTCTGGCTCCATTCTTTCAAAAATATCCTTCAGTACAGCCAATATTAAAATATTTTGCTTCATTCTATATTGGTAAGTAAAGTTTGAGTGTTCTCCTTTAATTGTAATCTTTAATTCCTTTCGGTGTCCAATTTTTACAGTTTTCTTTCTTTCAAATAATTCAAAACAAAAGCATTTTCTCATGGGAAAGATTCTTTATAATTAATTCTAAAATTTTATTTCAAATTTTTCTTGTCCTGTTGTCCATTTGGGACTTTCAAAATCAATTGTTATTCACTTTTGCTGTTTATCAAAAAAAAAACCCAGCATTGACATTACTGCAGATGTCGGTGTTTCTGCAGGCTGCTGGGCGTCACCGTGAGAGGGTTGGGTGGCCATATAGAGAGTTTCTTAATAAGTAAATAAATACGTCAATGATGCGCGCGGGGAGCCTTTGGATTTTGGTCGACCAGGCTGAGCTCCCAACTCCCACCGTTGCCGCTGGCTTTCCCTTCGTGGTAACCCTTTCAGGCTCCTCCGGCTCCCGAAGTGGGGAAGGGAGGGGAAGCAGCAGCTGCACTGGAGCTGCCACCCCCACCCCCCCAAACCGCCTACGGGGAACTCGGCAAAGGAGAAGACCTGGCGGAAGCCCAGCACCTTAAGCCCCTGGCGCCCGCCCGCCTTTATGACGTCACAAGCCCGAAAGAGGGAGGGCGCCTCTTCCTGCCCCGCCCCTTCTCTCCGATTGGCTCTATTTAAAAACGGGGCGGTGCAACGGATGCGGGGAAGTGGAGGGAACGTTTGAACCTCTCTGGTCGGGCGGCGCGATGAAGGCGGCGGCGTAAGTTCCCCCCCTCCCACCCACCCCGCTCCCTTCGGAGGGCCGCGCCGGGCGATGCGGTGCTTAGCCCGAGGCCTCTTCCCCGGCGGCGCTTCTGGACCCGGGCCTGCCCCGGCCTCGGCCTGGGGTTCCGGGGGGGAGCAGCCGTAGCAGCGGCCTCCACGGAGGAGTTGAGGTGGCTGGAGGGCCTCTTCCCCTGGGAAGGGACCCTCCCGGCTCGCCTTCCCCCACCCGGGCAGCCTTCGTATCTCCTCCAGGGCGGGGTTTTCTTTGGCCCTTTCCCCCCTTCCCTTCTGGGCCCAGAAAGCCGGCTGCTGCTCGGAAAGGGACAGGCCGCTCCTCCCGGGCTTAGGGACGGCTTCCTTGCAGAGTGCTTGCCCCGGCCATCCAAAGCCTGCCCCTCCGTTTGGGGAGTAAGGCCCAGGCTGTCCCCCCCGGGGCCACTTGAAGACTTGTGGCCTTCAACTCGCAGAAACACACACACACACACACACATCCCAGCCAGCAAAGCTGTTGAAGTCCTCGGCGGGGCAGCCTGTGGTAGGAAGGGCGCTCCGTCCTTGCAGTCGGGCATGGCTGCCTTCCCCAAGTGAGGCTTTCCAAGTGTAGAAATAAACTCCCTCCCTCCCTCCCTCCCCCGCGATTCTTCACTGGTGTATTTGCTGCTTCGTGTATTCTTGTAACTGAAAGTCATGGGATATCTGGCACAATAGTCGGCTACTGTACAGGTAGAGGACTGGAGCTTTTCAGAGAAAGGGGACAAATCTGCAGTGTTAAAATATGATCACAGACATCGTAAACCAATCTTGTGTTTTGGCTGTTATAATATTTGGTTTGTGAGATGGGCATGAATTATATGGATGTTGCAGTGCTTATAAATAACATATAGCCCACACCCAATGGATAAAGGGATAAAGAAAATGGGGGTAAGACAGGATGCCAATAAACAAATCACACAACTATACTAGGCTTTTTCCATGGGGAAAGTAAATTAAAAATGAGCCACTGGTGAATTTCAACTATTTCCCCTCTGGGTCTTGCTTTTACTGACCTTTACCAAAGGATGGAAGGTTGAGTCAACCTTGAGCTGGTGAGACTAGAATTGCTGGCAGCCAGCAGAAGCAGCCTGCAATACTGCATTCATACCATTGTGCTACCATGGCTCTTAATATGGGAATTTTAGTTAGACATTTTAAAAGTTTTGTTGTGGGCCCTGCTTTCATGGTGCAGTGAGGAGAAAGGGCACAGCAGCTACTCACTGATAGGATTTTCACAATTAAGGAGGCTTGGCCTTTGTGAGACAGTGGAAGGATGGTGGGTTTTAAATCTACCACCACAATTTTGGTGGATAATACACCAATCTTTCTAGCTTTCATTTCTCTTCTTTTGATGTCTAAGGATTTACTCTGTGGATTTGGGTTGTCTGTTCAAAATTGTTAATCCAGAAATGTGGAGGAATTGGGCATCTTTTTTTTCTTGAGAAGAAGGGTCTGATAAAGCTGGAGTGATGGCAGTTAGCACTCTCAAGAAGAGGAGCTTGCATGCAGCTATAGACCCTAGAAGGCATCTTCTATGACATGTCCACCCATTCTTCACACTTTATTAGTATTAATAATGTAATTCCACTTGTATTAGCTGCTTTTAAAAGCCTCTCTGGCTACTTTGATCTTCCTCTACATTGCTGCAATAGAGCATTTTGCCTTGTGTAGTGTGCATCTTTGATTTTCTTTGTAACTTATCTGACATTTATTAATTTTCAGAAGAACTAAAACTCCTAGGAAACATGCCTTTAAAAAAGCATCTAACAATAGTTTGAAGGATCCCGTTGGGGTAAGTGGCTGATTTATAGCAGAATTAGCTCTTTAATCTGTTCTTGCGTATTATAGGATTTGACTATGAAAGCTGGACTTGCTTCTTTATTAATATGTTTGTATATGAATTACTATGATTTTCTGTATGAGACGAGGCAAAATCTGCAAAGCCAAGAAAGACTGACACATGTTGTTTTTAAAGCTTCATTTAAAATTTAGTATTATTCTCTTGATTCTGGGCAAGTGGTTTTTCACCCAGCTATGATAAAGTTGTTTTAAACCCCAGAAACAGCAGATGTTTGTATCAAGGCGATTTCAGAGTTTGCCACTTTAAATAGATCAATGCCTTAAAGCACATATGAGCTACAAACCATTGGACTGATCTTCCGATGCTAGTCCAAATGGTCCTCAACTTAGGTTACAGTGTATCCCCCAAAATGAGACTATGGTTTTAAACATTGGGGGGTATTTCCCCCCAAGCACATGACCCCATTTTCAGAGCTCAGCAGCTGGCCCACATTTACAGCTGCCAGATGACTACAATTTATGAGGTTTTAATTGAAAACCAGCATTTACTTCCTGTTTCCAACAAAAATTGCCCCATAACTGTTAAGCCTGGGCCCATAACCAATGTTAAGGAGACAAGCTAAACAGAATGTGCAGCGTTAGTCAGATAGGCATACAGATAAATGTGTGAGATAAGTTTGTATGTTAGTTAACATACAGTAAAAATAACAGATACACTTGTGTTATCAAAAATATACTTAGAGTTTTATAGCATAGTCAAAATAACAGTCCATTAGTCATGTATCGTTTTAGTCCATTCAAGGATATTCAATTAGTAAAATCCGTGTAGAATATCCAATGTCAGTTCACTTACAATAAATCAGTCCTCTCACAGTTGATAAATCAACAGTCCCTTCTCTCTCCTGTTCCAGTAGGGGAAAAAAAACACAGTCTTCAGTCTATCCAGTAATTAGGGATCAAAAAGCCAGAGAGAGCAAGCTGCCGTTGTCTTGCTTCTTTTATGGTGCTTTTACAACCATTCCCTTAATTACATTCTTACAGTTAAAGTTACAGACACTTTAACTAACAAACCATGATAACATATTTATTATTTTACCTAAACCAGTTAGGGTAAACAATGTTATCCCTAACAACAAATAATAGGTTTGTTTTATGGGTGCTGCGTTTGCATAATGACCATTGCTAAAAAAAGTTGTAAAATCAGTCATGTGGCCCAGCTTATAACTGCGAGTGCAGTTGTCCTAGGTTGAGGACTAGTTGTAAACATTTTCCATTCTGATGTTTGCTCTGTAAACGAGGAGGACAATCTTAAGCTGGTGTGCCTAAATAGTGCACTTTTTTCTCTGTTCAGGTGTATTGCCGGATCCGCCCAGTCGGTGTACCAAACCAAGAGTGTTGCATAGAAGTGATCAGCAGCACAACAGTCCAGGTTCACCCACCTGATGGGTACCGTATTGCCCGTAATGGAGAATATAAAGAGGTAATTCTCATTGGAAAATGTGCTATTGTTAACTATGGGTTTCAATCAGAAGTGGTCTTCAGCCAGTTCTGGAGAACCACCGGTACCGAAAATTTTGAGTAGTTTGGAGAACCAGCCAATCCCATCCCCTGACTGGCCCCGCCAACCCCATCTCTTCTCTGCCTCCCATCGAGGCCCAGCTGATCGGCTGGGTCTCCTGTGGTTGCCCTGCACAGGAGAACGGAGCTGGAAAGCAGGTTAGTGGGGGGGGGGATTTAGCAGTATCCTTCTCCTGCCACGCCCACCAAGCCACGCCCACAGAAACGGTAGTAAAAAAAAAAAAATTTGAATCCCACTACTGGTTTCAATCTGCACTTTTATTAGGATTAGGTCATTTAAGGCAGCTGGGTTTATCATCTGAGGTGGGATTCTTCTGGTTCGGACCGAATCAGGCGAATCCCTTGTGCTGAGGATCAGCTGGCTCTGAACCAGTTTCCTCTGAGGAGCCTGTTGTCCTATGCTTTCTTTCGTTTTTGTAAAGCCCAACTGAATTGTGGGGCAGAGCAGTTTTCCGCACCTCAGCTGTTTTATTCACAGGGGCTGCAGTTGCAGGTACGTATTAGAGCTGAACATGGGCTTTTTTAAAACGTGGAGGAGCAAGCGCAGAGTGCATATTTGGCAGGTGTGCGTGTCTGTGCTCACCAAGCCGGTTGTTACACCAGTTGGATAGCACCACTGTTCATCATAGTCTGCACGCACCACATTGCAATTCCTTTTTGAATTAATTTTTATGAGTAAGCTTGTGGTCATACTAAGGTTCTGTTTAGGGATTCTGTTGCTGCTGGAAAGACATACAATAAAGAAAAAAACGTGCTGTTGTGAATATTAATTCACTACCAAATGGCATTCCACATTATTGCAGGGAGATAAAAACTTTTAGATTTTTTTTTGTGCTAGTTACTTTTTCCCAGGAAAATAGGAAAAGGATCACAGGTATAAATTGAACAGCTGTGCATTCAAAACTTTGCAGTATGAACATCAATGAGAGGACTAGGCAAAACTGCTGGTTAACTGCTTCCTAACTCTTACATTTTTTTCCCCAGGTTCAGTATTCATTTAAAGAAGTGTTTGGCACAAGCATTTCTCAGAAACATGTATTTGATGTGGTTGCTAAGCCTCTAGTGGAAGATCTTATCCGTGGAAAAAATGGTATGATGTAATTAAGTTATTAAGACTGAATCTCTCTTGGGACAAGCAATATGCTTCAAGTGATCCTGATTCTATGCCTCTGTTTATACAGCCCAGGATCGTATTAGCCTTTTTGGCGGCGGTTGCACCCGGCTGATTGTCCACTAGGACTCCAAGGTCCCTCTCACAGTTACTGTTTTTGAGCCAGGTCTCGCCTAATGTGTACTTATACCTTTGGTTTTTCCGTCCTAACTGTAAAACTTTACTTTTCTCCACACTGAAATTCATTTTCTTGGATAGAGCCCATTGTTCAAGTTTGCCAAGATCTTTCTGGAGCCTGAGTTTGTCTTCTAGGATCTTGACTATTCTTGCCAGATTGGTGTCATGTGCAGATTTGATGAGTTCCCCTTCTATTCCCTCCTCTAAGTCATGAAGATATTGAAGAATACTATGAAGTAGGCAAAGATTCCTGGCTTTAGTCTTTTTCAAGTAGATTGATACTGTAGATCTTAATCTTAAGTATTAGGGCAGGATGAATATTTTAAGGAGAAACCTGTCACGGCTTAAACTTCTAATTAGAAATGATCCTTGCCTCCATTTGTTGAGAAAGCTATGGTTTATTAGAGATCAAGTGTATTGCAGTATAGCAAAGCCAGAACTGAAAATTGGGCGCCCAAATCCCTAAGTTCTACTTTTCCCTCCCTTAATTGGCTCTCTGCTCGCCCTAATGCAGTGATGGCAAACCCTTTTGTTGTGGTGTGCTGAAAGTGCACACGTGCCGGCACCCACAATGCAATGCGCATGCCTCCCAGCTGATGTTTGGTCCATTTGAGGTCTTTTTCGCCCTCTTGGGAGCTCAAGGGAAGCCTCTGCAGCCTTTGGAGGGCAAAAAATGGTCATTCTCGCCCAATGTTCCTGTAACTAGATCCCTCTTATCATTTATTCTTTATTAGTAAGAAATATATCTGATATAGCTGTTAATGCCTCAGCTGCCTTCTCAGGAAAGTAAAACTCTTGCAGCAGTTTGCATTTTAAAAGGAACTTTTACTGAGAGAGAGTGATTACAGAGAAGTCAGGCTCTGAAATTCGGGTTCCAAGCCTTAGGCTAAATTTCCCCTTCAACCAACCCCCCCCCCCCCCCCCCAAATACTCTGTGTCCATCTGTAGCCAATAAAATGCCGCTAAGGTCTTTTGGAAACTCTGAGGCAGGATGGCAAGAAGGTATTGATCTTGGGATGCCAGGCTGGAACCTGTTGAGAAGGAGCCTGTGCAGATGGCTAATTCCGCCTCAAAAGCAGGCAAAACATTCAACCCACAAAGCTGCCTCCCCCTGCAGCATTTCAACAGGAACCTGACATGCTGCCCCCTTTAGAAGAGGGAGACCTGCAACTGAAAGAGAGAAAGGGGGAAGCAAAGAGAAGATACAATTACTTTGGCTTGTCAGACCATTCACTTATTCCTATCAATTTGGATGTAGGTTGTTTCAAAGTGGCTGGAGTTGCCTCTAGATCCTTTAGTTTTTCTTCCAGTAATTCATTTAGTCTATATTTGTCTTGTCACATATGTAATTTGGGTACTCCATACATACATGAAACATATTGTACAAGTCATAACAGGTTTTTTTTTTGCATGAGTATGTTTCTTTTCACTGGTTTTTTTAAGGATTAAATTTTTTTAAATATACAAAATGTTCAAGAAATGCATAAGATGTTTCTCAGAAATAAATAAATAAAATTCTAATATAAAACTTAAAATTCTAAAAAATTGTTAACAATTTTAAAACTTAAAAAATTTCATGTTTTTAAAAAAAGTTCTTACAAAATTAAAAACTTTAAACATTTTAAAGATTCCCAGAAGTTTAGAATAATTTTTTTCCTTACTTTTATTAAAACAAACATTTTATTCAATGTTAATATTTTGGGCACTCCTATGGCTAATGTTGAATATGACTTAAATGCAAGTAAGGTTGTCCTCTAGATTTAACTTGTAGTACGGAAATATATAAAAATGATAGATGAATTAATTTGAATTTATATTAAAAGTGGAAAAAATATTCAGCTTCTATTGAAAAGTTGAAAGGGTGCAGATGTTATAATACAGAGGAAGGAGTAATAAATGCTAAGTTGCTTATCTCTTGACAAATCACACCAGCTCAGCATTTATTATCTCTTTCTTTGATTTATAACATTTGCACTCTCGACTTTTCAATAGAAACTGAATATTTTTTCTTCATTTCCACCATTAGAGAAAGTAATCGGAAATGAAGAAGCGAGAGTACCAGACAGGCACCCGCCACATAACGCACCACACTTGAGAATTGTCCGTAAGAAAGACAAGTGTGGATAGTGAACATGGCAGTACTTGGAGACAGCAAAATGAAAGAGAAGGAAATGGAGAAGATAACACAATACAAAGACCTGCAAATAGAAATAGAATGACTGGGACATAAGAAAGCAAAACTAGCACCAATAGTCAGAGGCACTTTTGGTGCAGGCCCTCCCCAAATTGGAGCATCACTTGAACACCATTGGCATTGACAAATTGATCATCAGTCACTTGCAAAGGGAGCTTTACTCGGAACAGGTTACATCCTGCAACAATACCTTTAAACACCATCAAACTACCGTATTAGATGTTGAAAACATCTGTTTAAAAAGTATCCCTAGTGCTGATGCAATTTTGAACACTTGGCACAATTTTTAAAAACTACTTTCAAACCAGTAAGTTCTCTTTCATGCCCATTTCTTCAAAAGGAACTTAACAAAATAATTTTTCAATCTCCTCTTGTTTAATGTCTTTCTGAGCATTAGGTTTTAGACCAGAAGATCCAATCTCATAACTTTTTTCTTAATGCATATTGATTGTACTTGTTAACTGCATTGCAGAGTCCATTGACAACAGGTGGTTTGGACATCTTGGTAACTTGTGCTGTGTTTAAAAGTTTCTCATTAGATGGCAAAAAATGATGCCATTTATATATCAAAATTGTGTCTGTGCTTTTGAATTCTAGGCCTCCTTTTTACATATGGAGTCACAGGGAGTGGGAAAACACACACTATGACAGGGTCTGCTGGTGAAGGAGGGCTGCTTCCTCGTTGCTTGGACATGATCTTCAACAGCATCGGGCCTTTTCAGGCCAAGCGCTACGTGAGTTCAGTCTCCAAGTCTTGGGAATTGGCAGGTTAACAGGAATAAAAATGAGGGCCTAAAAATCGACAGCCATAAGACCCTGATGAAAAGAAGGAGAAGGGAAGTTGGGAAAGAGAAGGAAAAAGTGGGTGGAGATGAAGTAACTCCACTATTTCCGCAAACAGTTTGCTGAAAATAGGTGGTTTTGAAGGTAATTGTACTTGATGCATTTTGAACCTGTTAAAATTGTGGGAGTGAGTGAGTGAGGCAGGCCTGCCTGTCTCAAGTAAAGTCATCCCCCTTTTCAACTGAACTCAAACAATTCTGGCCAGGATTGATCGGGGGCTTAATTGCTTTCATTACGGTCACATAACTAGTCAAATAACACTTTCTGGGTATCCCTTGGCAAGGAGACCTTTATTTTTCCTGTGACTTTTAACCCCCAGGTTTTCAAACTTGATGACAAGAATGGAATTGAGGTTCAATGTGAAGTGGATGCTTTACTGGAACGTCAGAAAAGAGAAGCACTTCCAGTTACCAAGACACCAGTGGGCAAGTAAGTTGTCAGGTTTCCAAGTGATGAAATCCATTTAAAAAGAAAAGAACAAAGTCCATCTTCCAAGACAATTTCTTTTATTTAGGAAGGCATCAAATTGGCAAAGTCTGTGCTAATTCTGGATCTGACCCAACCTGGAATTACCCCACAATATTAGAAGTTAGAAACAACCCCCCAAAATCACATTCTCCAATAGAAGCAATTCAATGTTGCTTGATGTCATAAATCTCCATCTCAAGGGGCCTAAGCACGGACAGCTCATTTTCCCATGGGAAGAAGAATCACCTAGCCTAGACAACTCTGTCTCCACTCCCCATTCCTTAGGAATGTGGCAAGCCCGAAACCCTTCCCCCATGATTGCCACAGAGAAAATAAGAAAAAGAATATATACTAAGCCTAACTAAAATGGCTATACATGTCAATTTTGGGCTTGACATAAGTTGCTCTGATTGGCTGGGATAATTCAGGAATGTGATGGATGCTTCATTGAAGGAATAACTGCAGATGACTCTCCCCTTGGCAGGCGACAGATAGACCCTGAAATTGCTGACATGGTCAATGTGCAGGATAATTGTAAACTGGAAGATGTTGATGAAGACAGTGTCTACAGTGTGTTTGTGTCTTACATTGAAATCTATAATAACTACATTTATGATCTTTTGGATGAATCCCCGCTTGATCCTACAAAACCAAAGTGAGTAGTTTTTCGTCAATCAGGAACAATGCTAACAAGCCAGTTATAGTAAATGCAAGTAAAATTGAGGTTGGGTGATTTAGCTTCAAAGAAAGATAATGTGAAAGATAAAGTTTGGGATCTTTTTTATCAATGGTTAGATAATACAATATAATAATAGAATATTTAGAAACCTAGGAAATAATGAATACACATTTTTTTTGTTTTCTTTTGTCTTGATAACATCTTTATAAAATTTTATTAAGATAGACTTGGTATGATTTTATGATCTGTTATAAAATAAAGTAAGTAAATTATAGTTATCTCGCTTAAGTATGAATTAATAAAATTATAGTCAAATGATTGTTTGATAATGATATTAGGACATATAATTGTTGATTGATAATATGAGTTATTATGTAACATAATTACAATGGTGACTATGAAATGGATGCACAAAAAAGAGTGGCAAACCAACTGATACTGTCTGTAAATTTATGAAGGAGGATGATGCTTTTATGTTTGATGTCTTATGTTTTATGTGTTTTTGTTTATTGTCAAAGTCAATAAAACTTTTACTTAAAAAAAGAAAGAAAGATAATGTATCTTGTAGATTATAGACCCAGTGGTTGATGGCTTGGGAAAAACAGGTGCTGTCAGATCTAAGCCTGTCTAACAAGACAGTATTAGCATCATACTGTTTTGAGCTCTAAATTCAGAGAGATCTGGCTTTCCCGTGTTCATAGCCTTTGAAAATACGTTTTAAAAGTCTGCTTTAACAAAAGACATTGCTAAATATGGTTTGCTTTTAAGACTGTTGTTTCTCCAGTTGATACTCTTTGGTTTAACCTGGTATAATTATTAGTTGCTGCCAAAATTTGGACAATTCTTGAACAGGGCACAGGAATGTTTCCTTAGTAGCTGTCCAAATAACAGTGGTTCTTAGGGAAATGCTCTTCAGCTGAACGTTCAATAATAAAGGAAGTCACTGGAAGAAATTATTTTCTTTGGTAGGTGGAACAACTGTGGCACTCCACTGCGGAATGCTGACTTCACGTATGTGGATATTACCCTCCATACTTTTGTAGTAATTGATGGCTACTTTCTGCCTTGTAAAGCTTGTAACGTGACTGTTGCTTTCTATTGCTAGTAGTTTGCATGGACAAGAAAATATGCTCGTATCCGTGTGTGTAATCTGGACGGTCTGTGTTTCCCTCTGTCCTCTTTGCTTGCCTGGATAGGTTAATGGTAGCTGTCAATTAGTCTCAGCAGAAACTAGAATGCATCTATCTAATTCAACATTGTCTTAAACTGTCAAATATTGATAACTGATATCATTGGAATATCCCTGTTGCAGGTTGCCTCAATCCAAAATTCTCCGTGAGGATCAAAATCACAACATGTATGTTGCAGGTTGCACTGAGGTCGAAGTTAAATCTACAGAAGAAGCCTTTGAAGTGTTTTGGAGAGGTAAGAAATGGAGTTATTTCCTATCCCCTGAAAAGCCCCCAGTAGGATTTGGGCACTGAATTGAAGCCCCCTGCTACAGAGCCATGGACTAAAAGTCAGGCTGAACTGATCCATTGGTCTGTTTTTTCCTTTTTTGAGCCTTGTGGTTCAAGTGATCGTAATTATAAAGTAACTCATCTATAAGGTGTAGCATTTCTCTTTTGTCTGTATTTGCAGGTGTGAGTTTCAGTGGTAAATTACAAGGAGTTGGAAGGATGTATTTGCAGCAGAATATATATTTGTTAACTGTAGTCCTTTTCCATTTAGAATTTACTAGACAGCTTGCTTGTGTCCCATTGGGTCATCATTTCAGATTTATTTCCTTACCTAAACAGAGAAACAGAATGCCCACAGATGGACAAAAAAGGCAGTGGGGGGTGAGAGTGACTTTTGACTTTATGCCGGCTTCCCCATTGAATTTTTTGATGTAAAGTCGGTGGTGCACTGGAAATCTCCCCCTGTCCCCATTTGCTTTGCTTATGAGAAGCTTGTGGAGAGAATGAGTGGGGAAGCTGACAAGAAGTGATAAGTTCAAGGCCAGTCCACAGGCAAATGGCTGCTGCCCAATGGGGGAAAGTGTGAAGTGGTGTGTGAAAGGTGCAGCATGGATTGGGAAGAGTGCATGAAAGCGTGGCATAGGTTGAGGTGCCTATGGTGTGTCAAGGGTCAGAGAGGGCATGCAGGATTGCATGAGTGGCCAGGACCAGTGGAGAGAGGCTGGAGAGGTTGGGTAGATAGGAGAAACTTATCCAAGGAACTTGTGACCTTCACTGACAACTTCCCCATTGTCTTCTGGGAAGCTGCCAGGGAGCATTAGAAAGGATCATGTGACCACAATGAAGTTGATGGCTGAACATCCATAACTTTCCCAGATTTCGTTCCCGTAGGAGTAATGAGTCCCTACATTTGACAAGTTAGACTGTTTAGAGTATCTTGGTTTAATAATTGTTGCTCTATTGTAAACTGTTTTGCCCAATTAAAGGTTACAAATAAACAGACATGTTTTAACAGCAGATGGATGGGTGGATTGTATTTGTGTGGCCACCTATCCCCCTAAGCTCACCACAAACAGCAATCCAATAAAAAAGGTTAGAGCAATATACATACATAAAATAAACAACCTCTTGAAAACCAAAGTTAACCATGTTCATCAGCAAAATCCATCCTTGCATCGAGCTGATCAAAGCCATTGTAAGCTCCCCACCATTGCCAACCTGCCAAGCACAGTGGCACAGCCATGTAAAAGGTTGGCAGGTTGAGGCCAATCTGAGTTGGGGGTTAGGGAGAGAGGAAGATGTTACAAAGATCGTGAAAATAACCTAAATGTTTGTGCCTTTTCTGATAGGAAAGGTGCTCCAATCTTCTGTTGTTGGGTTGTTCTTTTCTTCATTCATATTCCAGGTCCACAATATTCTTTGAGAGATGATAGCTAAAATTCTGCCCTGACTGCATTATGATGGTTTTGGGCTCTACATCTAAATATTTTTTCCCTTTTAACAGGCCAAAAAAAGAGGCGCATTGCACACACTCAACTGAATCGAGAATCTAGTCGTTCGCACAGTGTGTTTCTAATTAAACTGGCTCAGGCTCCTCTCAACGCAGATGGAGATAATGTTCTACAGGTAAAATTAAGGTTGGCTAGCAAACAGATAATTTCTTTCTTTAGTCAACTTTTCAAAAAGTGTTAATTGTTAGACCAGTAGCACAAGTCATGATAAATGTTGCTGGCTGTAGTGTATGCTTTCCTTAAAAAGTCCAGAAATTCTCAGCTTTATGCATGTATATGTAGTTTCCTGATTGCAAACCATCACAACATCTCTTCTCCTGCAGGAGAAAGACTTAATATCCTTGAGCCAACTATCACTGGTTGACCTAGCAGGGAGTGAGAGAACAAACCGGACCAAAGCCGAAGGAAACAGACTCCGTGAAGCTGGTGGGTGCTTTGATAGCAGTGAATAGGGTGTGTGTGTGTCTTCTTTCAATCAAGGATTTCTGTTTTGGATTCAGATGGACAATTATTTCAAGCAAATGGGAGATACTCTTTTAAATTGCCCTTCCCAGCAGAAAGAAACAGAGCTGACTGACATGTGAGGGAAGCCACAAAATGACCACAGAGGCCAAAAGGGTCCACCAGAAATACGGAAGTTTCTTTAAAAGATTCTTCTCTTTCCAGAAAGTTTTTCTGGCTTTGTTCTGTATATTTTTTCTGTTATACAAGAGCTAAGATAGCTCTTGTTTCTTATTGTGATAGATCAATCTTGGAGGAAAATTAATATGGAATTCCTTTAGTATTGAAAAACTATTCAGGTGGAAAATATTATTTTAACTTTAATCACAAAGGATTTGAAACATTCTCCGTCCCTGCTGTTACTTAGGCAAAAGTAAAACAGCATATTTATCTATACATTATGGTACTTTCCAGGCCTTCTTTATTCAAAGATGGATATGCATTGGGAAGATTGTTAGGGTTATTTGGGTGGAGTTTTCCTTGTGAAATATCCTTTTTAGTCATGTTTAACTTGTGTTTTCTCAGAGTTAGAAAAACTAACAGTTTTCTGGGCAACCGTATGGACGTGGTTTGGCACCGTCTTCTAGAATTTGTTGTACTTTCTAGTTCAGTCTAGAATCTTGGGATTTCCTCATAGTCCAATGCTGAGTCTGCCAAGATGGGCCTGGTGTGGCACCTGTTGTAACCTTTCCCCTTATACTTTCCATAAGAGTAATTTAGCTAAGGCTTTTGACCCTTGTCCAAAGTTTAGCTAAAATGGTCCTTATATTGGAACTGGAAATTTCTCCTCCCCGATCTTTTGCAAGGATATTGAAAATGCAGAGGGGATCCCATGTCCTTTCAAAAACAGGAAATTAAGAAATTCTTAGAAAAACAAACTGTTTCATGAATAGGCATCATATCAGATGGTTGTCAGATAAGTGCCATTCACTCTTCCAGGTAATATCAATCAATCACTGATGACATTAAGAACCTGTATAGAAGCTTTGCGAGAGAACCAAACTTATGGAACCAATAAGGTGTGTAGCTACCTATTTCTGTAGAGTTAGATTTTTCGTCCTTTCCTCACTTTCTCAGTTCCTAAACTCTGAGAATGTTTTGTTCTGCTTAATTCTTCAGATGGTCCCTTACCGAGACTCCAAATTGACTCATCTTTTTAAGAATTATTTTGATGGCGAGGGTAAAGTGCGTATGATTGTCTGCGTGAATCCAAAGGCAGAAGACTATGATGAGAGTTTGGTAATTTAATTTTGTTGCTTGATTTTACAAAAATTGGGAGCATAGTACCTTGCTACTCAGTTAGCTGTCCTTTGTAGAAACTTTTTTTAATGTTCTAATATTCTTCCTATTCACATTTTAGATTATGTGTGCTATTTATCAAATTTATATGGTCACTCATCTCACTCAAAAGTGGTTCTCAGTGACAATAAAATCAAAATTAAATTTTTTTAAAAAATCAGTTAAACATGGATAAAATTAGAGCAAAATCACTAGGAGAGATATTATGTATAATACCATGGTACTTTGGTACTCGACTGCTTCAAAACTCATGGAATTTGGTTCTTGATGCATTTTGATGTGAAAATGTCCTGGTACTCGACCTTTGTTTAGTACTCAACGTGCTGTTGTAGGAAGAGGGGCAGGGCTATGGGGAATGGACAGGAAACCAGCCATGCTGGGAAGGTTGCTGCAGAAGGAGAGGGATGGCCACAGAGGATGGACTGGAAGTCGGCCATACAGGGAAGGTCACTGACATAGGAAAAGGGACAGACAGACAGACAGTTGAGACAAGGAGTTGCCTGGTCAAGTCTCGTGGTTTGTTTGGGACTTGTCCTTCTTTTACTATCCATCGCACCTCCCAAAGCAGTTAATGCCAAGTACCAAGCTATTTCCTGTACAGCCAGCACAGACTCCCACTCCCCAGGGGATTCCCAGGCCGGTGAAAAATGCAGGTGTTGAGAAATGTTTACAAGGAAACAACCATGCTCAGAGAGCACCAAGGAGCCCACAGTTCAAGCCTGAGCTACAAATATACTCTTCCATTCTTCTAATACTCTCTTGAAATATATTGATAGCAAGTCATGAGATTTGCAGAAATCACCCAAGAAGTGGAGGTTGCACGACCTGCTGACAAACCTCTGTGTGGACTAACTCCTGGTCGGCGATTTAAGAACCAGGCTTTCAGAGAGGAGCTTTCCCGACAGCTGGAAATCCGAGGTGGACCAGTTGATGGAGGTAAGTCTTTAGACCCCCTGAGACTAACAACAATGGAAACTTCTCCTAGCAATTGCCTTTACGAACCATGCAGACTCCGATCTTTGTGGGTTGCCTCTCAACTCAGTGGCCTGTTTTATTTGTCTAGGCAGAGGCCCCTTGGTCCGAGAATTGCTCCTGCAGAGCTTCCCTCCAGTGCCTTCCTGTGAACTTCTGGACATCAATGATGACCAGACTCTGCCTCGGCTGATTGAAGTGCTTCAAAAGCGGCACCACATTCGGCAGAAGTTATCAGAAGAGTTTGCCAAAAATGGCAAGTACTTGGCACCAACTTGTCTTGTCCTGGCTGTAAGTTAATAAATTGTGAGGTTCCTCGTGGGAGGAAAAGAATAGAGTGATTGCTTACTGAAATCAGCAAATACACAGTAGCCTGAAAAATTATCCGAAGAGGTGGTAAGTCTTCCACAAAAAGCTCTTGGAATGTGTGTTTATCCAAGATATCCTATACCCGGAATTCCCGTTACACCTGTTGTAAATTGGGGGCCTTGCATACCTTAGGGTTATGCATCAGTTATGCCCATTCTTGGATTGGAAACTTTGCTCACAGTCACTGATGCCCTCATGACCTATCCTCTGGACTACTGCAATGCATTCTACATGGGGCTGCCCTTGAAGAGCATTTGGACACTTCAGCTAATGCAGAATGCAGCTGTATGGGTATTGAATGGTGTCAGATATTCAACACATATAACATCATTGTTATGTGAGCTACATTGGCTACCAGATACAACCCAAGGTGCTGGTTGCTACTCAAAAGCCCTTTCAGGCTTGGGCCAGATTACCTTATCAACTCAATCTGGCAGGTTCTGTCAACCAAGGAATGTGGCTGATGGGTATTAGGACGTGGGCCTTCTCTGCTGTAGCCCCTGTCCTCTGGAACGTTCTCTTTTCAGAAATAAGGATGGCTGCAACCCTGTTGGCCTTTCATCCATGCCATGGAGACCTGGTTATGTGCCTAGGTCTGGGCCCCCAAATATGTGAAGGACCCATTTCATGGTTATAGTAACATGGCTAGTTTTACTCAGTGACCATATATATTTATATTGTTTTTATGTTTCTATTATAAACACAATCACTTGTTTAGATAGGCAGCTATAGAAGTCAAATATCTTTTTCCGTTCTAGTTCTATGTGTAAAGAGCATGTTGCAAGAACTTGATGCCAGCATTGTATCCAAGGAGAACTTTGCACAAGTGAAAATAGCTGAAAGAGACAAAATTATTACAGGACAGAAAACTGAGATTGAGCGACTAGAGAAGAAAGCAAAAACTCTGGAATATAAGGTTTCTATTTACTGTTTGACGATTAAATACAGCACTCATTTGTAAATATTTCTGCTTAGAAGTAAACTCTTGGATTTTGTTAAAGTAGTTCTCCATTTGTTGATGGATTGTAATTTCTTGACATGAGACAGACCTGAGAGGTTAGCAAGCTTTTAAGCATCATGCATTCGGTGCAATACCACAGGTGCTAACGAATTTTGAACACTAAAACGGATACCCCAATTTACCCAACAGGTTTGAAAACATAATTTTTGCAAACAGTGGTTAACTACTTCTGTCTTGTGATGGTTGCTAATTACTTTTATGGTATCGGTTGCAATGCAGGATCTTGCTTTGCCAAAAAAACTAGAAAAATCATGCTAGATTTTGTGGACATGAGTTTTCAGAATAGCAATAGGACTTAGACCTATATACTGCTTCATAGTGCTTTTACAGCCCTCTCTAAGAAGTTTACAGTGTCAACATATTGCCCCCAACAATCTGGGTCCTCATTTTACTGACCTCAGAAGAATGGGAGGCTGAGTCAAACTTGAGTCATTGAGAATCGAACTGCTGGCAGCCAGCAGTCACCAGAAGTAGCTTTCCAATGCTGCATTCTAACCACGTTGCAATCTCTCATACCAGATTGACATCCTGGAGAAAACAACAACAATTTATGAAGAAGAGAAGCGCAACCTGCATCAGGAACTAGAAAGCAAGAGTCAAAAGCTGCAGCGTCAAGTTTCAGACAAGCGTCGACTAGAAGCTCGTTTGCAGGGCATGGTGACAGAGACAACAATGAAATGGGAAAAGGAATGTGTGAGTAGGACTGGTTCACCACAGGGCTGGGAAGAAGCTTTTCACAGTAGAAGACATCGCTGGAAGGGTTTAGTGCTTCTCTCTGGAAGTCTAGCTAACTGGATAGGCAGCTAAACACTATAAGGCAGGGGTCTCCAACCTTGGCCCCTGGAAGCCTGGTGGACTTCAACTCCCAGAATTCCACAGCCAGCTTTGCTGGCTGTGGAACTCTGGGAGTTGAAGTCCGCCAGGCTTCCAGGAGCCAAGGTTGGAGACCCCTGCTATAAGGTGTTGTGGCTCCGGATTTGGATTTTGCTCCTGTGCCAGATATGAGTTCAAGTGATGAGGACATGGCAGCAAAATATGAGCCGGCATTGCTTAGTGATTGGGATAGTAACCAGGATGAGGAGATGGATGTAACAAGGGAAGATAGACCTGAAATAATAGAGTTATCAGGATCTTTGATCTCCTCTGGTTCCTTATCTGATCAGCAGCCGGGAATGGCTGACAGGGAAGGCAGGAGAGAGTTTTCCAGCGGAGATGAGAATCTGGAAAACTTTTGGTTAGACGTAAGAAACAGAAGGAGGTTAAGAAGGCAAATCCAGATGGAAAGGAAGAGCAGAGTTAGTCTATAATTAGGGAAATTAGCACGCTGCATTAGTGAATAAAAGGACATGGCTGGGCTGGTGGAATTCGCCAGAAGCAAAGTGACTACCGTATATACTCGAGTATAAGCCGAGTTTTTCAGCACATTTTTTGGGCTGAAAAAAAACCCCTCGGCTTATACTCGAGTCAGATTCCCCTCTGGAAAAAAAAAATGGTGTGGAGCTCCGAAGCTGGGCAGCCGCTTCCCTGCTTCCGTGTTTCCTTTGCAACTTTTAAGCATGGGAGTAATCGGAAGCAGAAAAGTTCTTGCTTGAGGATATATTGTTTTTTCTTTTTTTAACTGTTTTTTTTTGGGGGGGGGAAGACCCACCGCCATGTGAGAATGCTCAGACACGAAATCTATCCAACCGAAAATAAGTGTGTGTGTGTGGGGGGGGGGATTTTAACAGAGGGAAGATGTAGGGAGAAGGCAAAAGCGACGGAAGATCCTTCAGGGGAAACTGAGGGGGAGACTCACCCTTGGTCCAGATGAGCCCCCTTCCCCTTTCTCTAGGCTGAGAAAACAACGCGAGCCGAGGTTGCTCTGGCTCCACTCAGCTTCATTTCCTCAGCTCCAGCTGCTTTCAGTCCACTCGGGAGGAGGGGGAGGAGGAGGGGGAGGCAGCTTGCGTTGTTTTCTGAGCTCTAGGCTGAGAAAGCAACGCGAGCCGAGGTCGCTCCACTCAGCTTCATTTCCTCAGCTCCAGCTGCTTTCAGTCCACTCGGGAGGAGGGGGAGGAGGAGGGGGAGGCAGCTCGCGTTGTTTTCTGAGCTATAGGCTGAGAAAGCAACACGAGCCGAGGTCGCTCCACTCAGCTTCATTTCCTCAGCTCCAGCTGCTTTCAGTCCACTCGGGAGGAGGGGGAGGAGGAGGGGGAGGCAGCTCGCGTTGTTTTCTGAGCTATAGGCTGAGAAAGCAACACGAGCCGAGGTCGCTCCACTCAGCTTCATTTCCTCAGCTCCAGCTGCTTTCAGTCCACTCGGGAGGAGGGGGAGGAGGTGGTGGTGGCGGCTCGCGTTGTTTTCTGATAGTGAGATCATTTCCCAAATTAATTGATTCACTAACCCAAAAGAAAAAGATGTTGATGACAGTGGGGGGCAGGAGTCACTCTCTCCCTTGCAAGAAAAAAGCAAGAGCCGTTCTTATGATCTCTCCCTCTCTCTCTCTCTCCCCGTAATACAGTCAAGCCCTTTCCAGGACGCGGGATCCGCCCCCGCTGCTTTGCACCTTGCAAATGCAAAAACCCCAGGATTTTGCATTTTGCAAGGTGTAAAGTGGCGAAGGCAGATCGCACATGCTGGAAAGGGCTTGACTGTATTACGGGGAGAGAGAGAGAGAGGGAGAGATCATAAGAATGGCTCTTGGTTTTTTCTTGCAAGGGAGAGAGTGACTCCTGCCTACCACTGTCATCATCATCATCTTTTGGGTTAGTGAATCAATCAAACCTTTCATGATAGTGAGATCGTTTCCCAAATTTCCCTTAAATCAGGGAAGAAATGAGAAACAAACCTTTGGGCTGAAAATAAGCCTGTTCCTATGATGCCATTTTTGTTCACTGCAGTGTGAAAAGTGTGAAAAAACACACTTCTTTTTCTTCATCTTCTTGTTCCCTATTTACTGGTCTCTTTCAAAGAGGAAATTGTGAACATCAAACTTATTCTCAACTGTCCTAGTGAAAGTTTTTATTGGCATCTATTTTTATTTTTGAAATTTACCAGTAGCTGCTGCATTTCCCACCCTCGGCTGATACTCGAGTCAATAAGTTTTCCCAGTTTTTTGTGGTTAAATTAGGTGCCTCGGCTTATATTCGGGTCGACTTATACTCGAGTATATACGGTAATTGGGAGTGAAGATATGCAGCAAACTCTCTGAAGCCTGGGATTTACTGCCACGCCAAGGTTGCCGGACAGAGTGAGGATTTATTGCTGTGTATTGGACTTTCCTTCAGCCATTCTTTTGTGGGAGTTTGTTTTTGCTTTGAACTAATTCTGAAACGGATGCTTTTTTTTTTGCTCGCCTGAAATTAAAGGGGAGACATAACAATAAGGTGTGCTTAATTTCCCCCCACATAAGAGTGGGGACATTAAACTGTAAATGCGAAGATGTACCATCATGCTGCTTTGGGCTGTTCATTAAGCATTTCTGGGAATGTGTCTTATGTCCTTCTTCCATAGGGTACAAGTTGATCCCTACGCAAGAATGAACATAAATTAGAGAAGGTTGAGAGCACCTCCTGTTTCTTTCCTGGTGGTGGTTTTCTCTACCCAGAGGAGCACTTTATTGCTATAATTCATTCATGCAAAATTTAAGTAAACAGTGGGCAGCAATTATTTTTAAAAATGAAAAAAAAAGCCTGATGGAAGCATACAATTAATGCTGTAGTTGCAGGAAATGTTAAGAATAACAGAGTTGTTAAGGGACCTTGGAGGTCTTATAATTCAACCGCGTACACAAGAAGGAGACCCTCCTCCATTCAGACAAGTGGCTGTCAAAGCTCTTCTGATGGGTAGAAAGGACAGGTGGAAGTGCTCCTGCAGGTATGAGTTCAGGCAGGTTGCCAAGTGCCCAAATGTTGATCATGAGATTGCAAGGATGCCACAATGACCATATGACTTCCTGCCTGGTTGGAAGCCCCTTTCTTTAGCTTAGTGCCACTGATAACTTTGGTTGTCAATCAAAGGCTACCTGTGTGCCCGTCACCATTGAGGTCTTCTGCTATGTCCTGAGACCTAAATTGGAAAGTGAGAACTTTTGCATTCATTGAGTTGTTCTCAAGTATCTTAAAGGAGCCAATGAAGGTTTCAATGTGTTAAGAAGGTGGTGTTTCCCCAAATATATAATCCTAATGCTTAATAACCAGTTATAGCAGCCCAGTAGTTTGGCAGATATTTTAAAACTGGTAAAAGGGAATCCCATTACTGAAATCCTTTTATTGTTGTTGTCTTTTCTGAGTTTCAGTACTTTTAGAAAACTATAGAGTTCTGGTACCATGAAAGCAGCAAAACTACTCAGAATCCTTATGATAGAGTTGGTATACAAAAAATGTAAAGCAAAATAAAAACCTCCTTATCACTTCTTACCATGAATATTTTTATTTGGTACTTTTGTAATTCTTTGTGATCTATGTTTGTTTTAAAAATTCTTAATAATAATTTGGATTTCTTGCTGCTAAATTTTAATTGCCAGGTAGGAACACACTTTTTTTTTAAAAAAAAAATGCGGATGCTTCGGTAGAAAAGCCTTTTGTTAACTCTTTTATCTAAATTAATGGCACTTATACATATAGTTTGAATTCAGTAAAATTGAGGATTCTACTTTTTCTTTTATAGCACAGATTCCTCAAGATTCACTTGTGTTATGGTAGCACAGTTTTTCTGCTTTCGGACAGTGCTGGGTAAAATTAATTCTAACCAAGGGATTTCAGTGACAAAGCATATACTCTTTTAATATTTCAACAAAACAAAATAAAACTCAGAGTCATCTAAAAATAACACAAAATGGCTGAAATTTGTCCTTGTTGTTGTGGTTATGCTACTGCATCCTTGCTGTGCCTGAGCAGTTGTTAAAGACTTGAAACAGCACTGCTGAAAATTTAGCCTTTCAGTGATTGTCAACCTGAATGTATCCCTTAAGCCAGGACAGACAGCAAGTTGCCATTCAGATGTTGGACTGTAGCCTCTGTCTTTTGTCACAGTGGAAAGACCATGATTAGGAGGCATTCAGTAATGTCTGAAGAGGGAGCAATTGCCAGTCTTATTTTAAGGCAAGTGTAGCCAGCAGTACTTAACTATAGGCTGCATTTCCTTGGAATACGAATATGTGGCCACAGCTGGAATTAGTAGGTGTCAACTCATGCCTTAATTTTCTGACAACTGGTATGTGTTCTTCTTACCACTTAGCTAAAATTACTTTGAAAGAAAAAGATCTCTCTATTTTTTCCCATTAAAATTACTGGTTTTACCGTTTTCCTGCAGTTTGGTATAGTAAGATAGCAGATCATTTTTCAGAATGTAATATTTCATCAGGCTTCTATTTCACTTTAGAGGCATGTCCTTGCAATCAGAAACTCACCAATCAATTAACATGGAATAGGTTAGTATACAGTGTGTAACGGTAGCCTTTTTTTACCCTACCATCTAGGAGCGGCGTGTGGCAGCCAAGCAACTGGAGATGCAGAATAAACTTTGGGTGAAAGATGAGAAACTAAAGCAGCTGAAAGCCATTGTTACGGAACCTAAGAGTAACAAACCTGAGAGGCCTTCCCGGGAAAAGGATCGGGAGAAAGCGCTACAAAGATCACTGTCGCCTCCTCCAATACCTGTAAGCTCCTTTTGAGATGGAATGTGCACCGCTGTCTGCACATGTTCATCATCACTGTGGCAAGTGACTCTGAGAAGTCCAACTCCTGTGGCTAGGAGACGAGAGTTCAGCCCGGAGAATTCTCCGTGAGCCACCTCCTTGAATCTTTCTCTTTGTGCGTGCTTTCTCTTTCCTTACTCTGCTTAGTATAGAACAGGAAGAGATGGGGCTGAATTCTATGAAGATTTTGTGGTCCTGTTCTTTTCTTTTTGCCTAACTGCACCTTTCTTCAGTTTTCCAGTAACTGTATCACTCACCTGCCTAACCACCATGATCCTCCTGCCAGAAGCCAGCCAAAGCTGCACAGGCGTTCAAATTCTTGTAGCAGCATTTCCGTGGCTTCCTGTATCTCGGAGTGGGAGCAGAGAACACCTACTCAGCACAGCAAGCCTCCTGACCAGGGTGACAATGGCCTCCCTAGAGCCAGGAATAGACCGCAGGAGCCAGAACAAGCCAGGCCCTGGGCTGGGTCAGAGAGAAGGCGGGGCATGTGCTGGACAGGACTTCTGGCAGCTTCCAGCACTAGAGGCCCCCTAGAGCTAGAAGAGGACTTGTGCTGCAGGGTCAGTGTTATGTCTTGGCTGTGGTTGCCCCTGAGAGAAGGGCTGGTAACGGGGGGCACCACTGGGCACTGCTGAGAAACATCCCTCACCATCATGGGAGTCTCAGACCCAAAACAAGAAAAAGGCTGTCATTGGCAAAGCTGTAGATTCACGCTTCCTTTTAAAAGACAAGGGCTACTCTGAAGTAGCCTCTTGCTGCCCAGGCCAGCTTTCTACCTGATGACAAGGTTCTCCATCGAGTCTGAG
Source organism: Hydrophis major (assembly GCA_033807585.1). Classification (NCBI taxonomy): domain Eukaryota; kingdom Metazoa; phylum Chordata; class Lepidosauria; order Squamata; family Elapidae; genus Hydrophis; species Hydrophis major. The sequence continues at coordinate 21,361,905 of CM066337.1, read as the reverse complement.
TGGTCGTCCCGTGAGGATCTGCCCCCCGGTCTTGCCATTTGGACCCTATTAATATGAGGGTCTTCACATTAATTGACAATGTGTGTTTACATGACGAGTCCTTAACGTTCGGTAACTAGCTTGAATTAAACTAAGTTTAATAAGTTAGGTGTCAACCCATGCCTTAATTTTCTGACAACTGGTATGTGTTCTTACCACTTAGCTAAAATTAGTTTGAAAGAAAAATATCTCTTTATTTTTGCCAATTAAAACTACTGGCTTTCCTGTTTTCCAGCAGTTTGGTATAGAAACATAGCTGATAGCTTTTCAAGTAAATCTCAAAAAAAAATTTAAAAACCCGCTTACTTCAAAAAAATTCTGATGTTTTGCAGTGATGCCCTTAATTGTGCAGGGTTTTAGTAAAAAGAGTAAAGGCCACTTAGGCCTGAAGGGGTTTACTACTTCGCAGTTTGGAACAGCTTACTATTCCCTGCCTTTTTTCTGTGTTCATAATCATCATATGTAGAAAGTGCGCTATTTTGTATTATATGTATGTGTGCAGGATGATCTTTGAATGACTTCTCAGCTATTCTGCATGGCTGAGAGATGCAGAGTGCATAAAAGCAGGACCTTTGGGGGTCTGGCCTCAAAATGTGACATTCTTTGCTCTGTTGATGCTTCTGGTTTCTTTGATTTTTGCCTGCTGAATCCTGGAAGGATCTTAAATTACTGACCCAAATGTATTGGTAGAGGGCTTCAGCTAATCTGCAGTTATCCATGTGTGCTTGTTTTTCCTCTTCCTATAATACAAATAATTATACTGGAAGTGTATATAGGATCTCTGTAGCAAATGTTGGGTTAGGGTTATCTTGCTCAGCTATTGATTAAACCCTGGAAGATGCACTTCCGAGGGATGAGCTGAGGAAATGTGCCTATTAATTTTATAACATTCCTTTGGTGATCTCGCAGAACGCTCCTCCAGTTCGCCTTCGCCACAGACGGTCTCGCTCAGCAGGAGAGAGGTGGGTGGATCATAAACCTCCTTCCAATATCCAGACTGAGACAGTCATGCAGCCACAAGTCCCCCATGCCATCATGGTAACCTCTGCAAACGAGAAGGCACTGGCAAAGTGTGACAAATACATGCTGACGCACCAGGAGCTGGCCTCGGATGGGGAGATTGAGACAAAACTGATCAAGGTAAACTGATAGGCTGGCAAGGAGACTTTGGTTAAGAGTGGGCTGTCCTGGGAGCATTCTGTGTTGGGCATCAAGTTCCTCCAAGAAAATGAGCTTATTGACCACAAAATGCATCTTTCTTTATTCTGCTCCCTAATTCTCCACACCGCAACCAGGGATGCTTTTCTACAATTTCTGGGGCTGTTGAGTGGAAGCGTTAAACTGGAGTAGGACTGTCTATAATTTCTTTCTCAGAGCTGTAGGGAAATAGTGGTAGACTGTCTGTGGGCTTTATTCCTGTAAAATGGGTGTAATTTAGTTGGTTTGTACTTCTGGGAGATCAGGGCCTTTTCTTCTAGCTTTACTTACATAATATGTCATGAAAATAGGTCGTAACCTTGTCAATTGTCCCAATAAAAATTCTCTGTTCAGAAATTTTCTTAAGCAGATTTTGTTTTCAAAAGGGTGATGTTTTCAAGACTAGAGGAGGTGGACAGGCTGTTCAGTTCACTGAAATAGAGACCTTGAAACAAGAGTCGCCAACAGGGTGAGTCACATTCAACCCTCACGGTTTTGCCCTTTCATGCCTCAGTCCGGTGGGAGTGGAAACTGATGTGATTCCTGAGCGTTAGTGGAGATGATGACCAGGCCTTAATCTTTTGTGCATGACTTGAGTGATCTGGGTTCAGAGAAGGCCAGGAACTCCTGGGGTATATTCTGCTCTTGGACAAAATTGTAAAAATGCAGAATAAGCACAGGAAATTACAAACTGGCAATAGGCGTGAGTTAATATGAAGTAAGAGCAGACTTGGTTGACGCCAGTCTTTCCTCTCCCCTTGGGCTTTTGTCTGTGTCTCCGAGCAGGAGGTTGACCTCAGAAGTCTCAACCCTGCCTCTGAACTGTTTCTAACCTTCCTTTCCTGTTCTTAACCCGCTGACTCTTCCAGACGCAAGCGACGATCATCTCCCTCAAGCCCTTGCCTCCGTGAGGAGGCTTCCGAGTCAGATTGGACAGATGTAGAAACGCGGGTAAGCCAGGAATATCTTGGGCTGAGGGTGGGCTGGCTGCTCCCAAGTTGTCTCCTGACAGTTTTGCCTGCCTTTTTTTTTTTTGACCAGTGTTCGGTCGCAGTGGAGATGAAAGCAGGTTCCCAGCTTGGGCCTGGCTATCAACATCATGCTCAGCCCAAGTAAGTCCTCTGTGTCCCTCTCCTCCCGCAGATTTTCTCCAAAGTTCCCGAGGGAGACCGGGCACTGGACAAGATCTGGGTGCTGGTGCGGGAGACGGGTCAAGAGCTAGGGTTTAGGGCTGAAAATAGACTTCACTATTGAGGTTTGGCCTCTTGCAGATAAGTGCTGGCTGTGCTGTGGAAGTGATCTGTTCAGCTCAGGGAAGAACACTGACAGTTGTGCAAGACATGTTAACAGGCAGGAAAGAGGGCACCTGAGGTAAAAGGAGGGTAAATGCGAGCTCTTTAAAAGGCCATTGTCAGCATTCAGGCCAACCTGCAAGTTCATAGTTTTCTAGCTACCGGGAGGGCTGGATAGCACCACCTGCTTGTCCTCCATGCAACTCTCCCTGGTGGCGCCTGAGTTTCTGTTTCTCACACTCCTTTCACTTTATTATACAGCTGTTTAGGCTCCAAGTCATTCTGGGATGCGGGCTCTTCTTGGCACATGATTCCATTTGTCTCCCTGAGCCAAGCTAGGGCACCGGGACAATGTTCAGAGAACGTGAGGCAGGAGAAGGTAGAAGTGTTGGTGCTCAAACACTGAGGACCCCTGCCACTCCTTCTCTGAGGGAAGAGAGTCATGTGCCAGGGTTTGCTCTGAGGACTGAAAGGCCTCTCAGGGCCACTGCTGGGAGGGGAAATTGGGTGTCAACCCAGTTTTAAGCTGTTTGTTTGTATTGAATCATGATTGGGGATAACCGTCTTGTCCTTTCCTTGCAGACGCAGGAAACCATGAAGCTGTGAGATTCCTGCTGGGGCTCCTTTCTCAAATAAAGTTTCAGGCTACATAGCTGGCTATGCTAGAAAGTGACAAAAAGGGAAATGAAATAAATAAAAAGTGCTTCTCTTGACCCTCATCTACATCATGACTGTGAGGAAGACGATGACCTCATTTTATTATTCTATGCATTTCTCTGCCTCCTTCCAAAGTTTTTACTCCATTTTTCTTCTCGTACTTCAACACTTGTTTCCATGCTTCCACTTTTAGGGGACAATGTATTAGACTGTTGCTATTTATTTGTCATCATGCACTTTAGTATCTCTGGGTAGTGTTTTGAATTTTGCATTTAGAAAAAGCTTCTTGTCTTTTGGGTTTCCTTTAAAATGGTGGTGCTTGCCCCAAGAATGCTGTATATGGGAGGCAGCTTTGTTTTCTGCCATATAATTGAACTATAATAGGAAAAGTTCTTCGCTATACGGAATTTCAGTGTATCATGATGATTAGACAACTTTGTAGTGACAGATCCACAGCAGTTGTGACTTCTTCAACTGAGTTTGTAAATAAAATATTCATTCATAGACTCCTACATTCAGTGCCCTTTCTGATCTGCCCTGGCCGTATTAAGAGGAAGGGATCTACATTTATTCAGAGCGTGGAACGGTTCCTGTTCCTTTCACACTCATTCTGTGTAAACACATTCTGAAGGCCAAAATATTCACAAGTTTATGCAATTAAAAAGTTTTAAAAACTCAGCTAGCATCCACTAAGCCACACCATTGAAAGGAATTTTAACTTTGCTGCTGCCGCTGTCGTTATGAGGGAGTCTCCTCTTATGCTGAGACAGACACCCAGGTGCTCTGCCATCAGGGCTTGAAAGGGAATCACCTGCATCTCCTCTCCAAAATGAGACCATTGAGGTAGGGCAGGTGTAGGTTTCCCATCTCACTGGAGAGAGAATCCTTGGCCAAATCTTGGAAATGCAATTTGTTCAGCTTAGAATGTGAGGTCTTTCATTCATCTCCATGGAAAGGGGGAAGGGGAACCATCAGCCATACAGCTGTTGAGGGATTGTATCAGATCAGGTGTTACAGTGGTGGTTTCAGTTATTAGACTAGCCATAGCTACAGTGACTAAGGCAAGGATCTTCAAACTTGGCAACATTAAGACTTGTGGACCTCAGCTCCCAGAATTCCTGAACTAACAGGACTGGAGGAGGAATTCTGAGAGTTGACATCGTAAAGCTGTCAAGTTTGAAGACCTCTGGACTAAGGCATTGAAAGGAAAATCCAGAGTTTTCCCCTGAGCTTCACATGAGCAACAATTTGAGGCAAGACGAAAGAGATTTGTGGTGCCCCTAAAGAAGGAATGGAACTCAAAGTACTTTAATCTCTCCAAAGTTCTCTACTTGGCCTTGAGGAACAACTGATGACCTCATTGTAAGTGAGGCACAAAATAATGTCTTTCTAGTTGCTCCAAAAAAAAAAAAAAAAGCCCAGATCAGGTAACCCAGGAGTTGGCAACCCCCAGGCTGTGGCCTGTTCGAAACCAGGCTGCAGGAGAGGAGCAAGCACCTGCGCATGAAAGTCAAGGGGCTTATGCTGCGCGCAGAATTTCCACAGCTGAAACAACTGATGAAATGCTTGTGGTTTCTATTCAATACAATCTTTAAAAATAAATTCCTCTGATTTCCATGACATATACTGCCAAGTCTTTGAAAGCTTGATTTTTAAGTGTCAAAATAAAATCCTTGACTTGGTTGTAATCTAAATAAATCAGTTCTGAGTAGCCTCAAACCACAAAATGGGTGGCATGATAATGCAAGAAAATAACATCTCAAATTTAGCAATATATTTTATTTCATGTAAGGTACCAAAATGCAGCATAATTCATAAAATTCACAGAAACAACATAAAATGTGTGTCAAAATATAAAGCACTGAAGTAGTTAATTATGTTAAAAATGGTGATGAATGAAATTACAAATAAATGCATGAGAAGTTACCGGAGTGACTAAACCTAATGGCTGGATATTTAGATCATTTAGCCATTGGGCAGCAATGCCTTCAAGATGATTTATTTCGTGCAGGGATCCTCGGGGAGCATTCTGTTGCAATATTATATAATTTATGGGACATTCCCACATCGTCAGTCAGCGCCCATTTATATTTCCAATATTGGCACCTGCCATGGTAAGTTTGGATCTGGTTGAGCACTGTTCAGATTTTTCTTGGGAGATCAAAACTGAAGGGGCATTTTAGTGGATCAGACACTAAAACAAAACTGGCTTAGAAGTTGCTCACTTCTGGCGCCATGCTTATCTCAATATCAAAGTCTTCTCTGAATCATTGCTGTCCAAGTTTACATGGCAAAGTCCAAAATTTGGGTCTGAATATTTGATCGTGACATCTTCGTGTATAGGTGATAATTGGTTTGCTACACATTTTTGCCACTCCCCTTTTAAGACTGATTATCCTTCCCTTGCCACACCCACCAAGCCACGTCCTCAGAACTGGTAGTAAAAAAAAATTGTACTACCACCGGAGAGATAATATCCTGTCTGCAGAGACCCTTGGAAAATCCCCAAAAAAAGACTGCAGAAAAATTCCCCACCCTGTTTTCCTACTGATCAATCATTCTTTATATGGGGTTGCAGAATACCGTCTCCAATCTGTTTTCAGGGGAAGAGAGACTTTTGGCTTCATGCAAGGAAAGCAGCAGAAGTCTATCTTCCTCTCCCCAAAACTCTGCCAGAAATGAGTCTTTGCCGGCACAGCTTCTTGGAGCAGAGGAGGCCTTGCAGGATCCCAAAGACTCATTTCTGGCGGAGTTTGGGGGAGAGAAAGAAAGACTTTGGCTGCTTTCCTTGTGTGCAAAACCAAAAAGCAGAAGCAGAAAGAAGCAGCCCGGTGGCCAGGCCAGGCACATGGGGCGCCTGGGGCAAGTTCCCCCTCCTCTGCCCTTTCCCCCCCTCCCCTCACTACCTCGTGTTGTTCGCGATGCAAGCCTTGTGTTCCCGCAGGCCATGTGAGCAGCGCAGCCTTCTGTTCCCGCGCAGCCTGGATTAATTGCTTTGGGGAGGACATTTCTCTGCGGAGCACCACCATTTTCTCATGGACCACCAGTGGCTCCCAGCCCACCAGTTTGCGATCACTGAATTAGACTAGACCTTTTTAATGCCCAGCTCATCTGAAAGCTCCCTAAGCCACCCACAGTGATTTCAAACATTTTCTCAATTAGAATGTTGGTGCAATGCAATTGTAGTATTATCAAAACACTCCTGCATGGGATTGCACTTAATTTCTTTTGTAAGGATTTTAAAATTCACTCTTTTGAAATTTAGCATGCATATAAAATTATGCTGCAGATTCCCTCTGTTGTCCTGCAAATCCCAGTTGGTGCTCATTCCTTTTACTTCTTCAACCACTTACTATGCTCAGATTAGCAGAGGCGCCCTATCAACAGTTCAGAATTCCAGCAGAAGATGGCGCTGTTCACTTGACATTCAGCTACGGCCCTTTGTTGTTCAAGAGCCTCAGTTGATGCAGAGATAATACTTGGGTATCCCTGACATAAGAAAGCTGGGCCATCAGTTCTTATTGTCTCTATCTGGAGACTGGCCAGCGAAGGGATCTCCAATCCCACTGAACTTAAGCATGTTTTCAAACCAAGAGATGAGGCAGCACAACATCCAGGAGGGCCTTGGCTTGACTTGAGCAAAGCAGTTCTCTTTATAGGAACACTGAGTGAAATAGCTACTACTAGGGTTATTTCCCTTGCTTAGTAAATTGCTACTTTTATTATTTCAATATATATGTAATTATTCAGTGTTTCTAGACTCATACTTAGCAACTCTCTGTTAATTTTCATAGCACTGATTTCCACTTACTTACTGTCAGCCTTTTGATTTGATTCAGGATACTTTTAAAACACATGCATCTTGTATCTCTATCTACACACACACACACACACAGTGTTTCTGTAAAATAAAGGTAACAAGTAGCAATCAAAACTTTTATGCAACTCAATCAAAAGTCAGGCTCCCATCTGAACCACCCCCAGCCAGCATCTCAGAAAGTCTGCCAGAATGGCTAGCATCAAATGGTGCAAAACCTGAGCATATTTTTTTTCTTACCATTCTCACCACACTGCTTTAGATAGCAATTTCCCACATTTTGGTTGCTTCCTCTCTTTTAATTGCTCGAAACCAGCTGTGTTGGTCACTGTGTAATGTACCCAGCAAATGTGGCATTTAACGAATCATAGGAACTCTGTACTCCAAACAATTAAGTAAATGTAGCTGTTTGTTAGCGAGGCATAAAATACATTTAATCTCTCCTTAAAAAGTCAATTATAATGCTGTAATATATAATTCAAATTTGGTCATGCTACATAAATTTTCTGATTTTAGTACATTTTAAAACTGCTTATATTATTAGAGTCTGCCATCATTGTAGGAATGAATACTTATGTAGTAGCAGTCTCTCTCTTTTGAAAACAATCCCCTTCTTGTAACTTCTTAAACCATTGGCTTTTTAAGAAAAATAGTAGAATTCCAATGAGCTGATTGGAAGTTGTAAAGGAATCAGAGCAAGGAGGAAACATCTGGATACCTTTAATTAGTTAAGGAGGTTGGGAGATTCTTCACTTCCAACAGCCTGCATTTTTCAGGTGCTCTGGAGCAGGGGTCTCCAACCTTTTGGACCTCAGGGACCACAAAAATTCATGATTTTAAATCCTGTGGACCATTAATAGGAATCCAGCATGCCACTTGCTGAAGCTCCTGGACTCCCACTGATGGGATGGGATGGGGTCCTTCAGGCACTTAGCTTGACCACCTGTTTCTGAAACCTTAAACATTCAAAGAGTCATTTGGACCCATTTCCCACAGAAAACAAAACACCAGGATCTCTTCCTCTCTCCCCCCCACCCGTCCCCAGAGGTGCGGATGGGAGGAAAGGAACCTCTGAACTGGTGTTGCCTCCTGCCTCTGTTCACCGAGGAGGCTGACCAGCTGCCAGCGATGCCCTCAGGTGAAGATGTTGCAAGGGGGAAGCTCGATTCCTCCTCTCAAGAGCTGCAAAGTGCTCCCCTCTGACACCCGCCAAGCCTCCTCCTTCCTGCTGGCTGTGGGAGCGCTCCTAGCGAGGAGGAGTTCAAATGGAGGAGGAGTTCACATCCAAAGTGGTCGGAGTTCCCAACGCTGTTCCTGGAGGAGTGAACTCAATGATTTCCACAGCCTTCAGGGCTGTTTCACGCTGCTAAACAAATAATTCCCTCAACCCTGTTCAACAATTACAAAGTCTGCACTACTATTACTGTTGATCTTCTCATGACTCCTTATCGCCCATCCCCTCCCACTTTGTCACTTGTATCCTTACAATTTATATTGACTGTTTCCAAGTATGAGTTGATGGCTTATTATTGTACCCTATGACTATTATTAAGTGTTGTAACTTATGATTCTTGACTCATGACGAAGGTATCTTTTCTTTTATGTACTCTGAGAGCATTTGCACCAAGACAAATTCCTTGTGTGTCCCATCACACTTGGCCAATAAAGAATTCTATTCTATTCTATTCTATTCTATTCTATTCTATTCTATTCTATTCTATTCTATTCTATTCTATTCTATTCTTATTCTTATTCTTATTCTCTTATTCCTATTCTATTCTTATTGTACCCTATGACTATTATTAAGTGTTGTAACTTATGATTCTTGACTCTTGACGAATGTCTCTTTTCTTTTATGTACCCTGAGAGCATTTGCACCAAGACAAATTCCTTGTGTGTCCAATCACACTTGGCCAATAAAGAATTCTATTCTATTCTATTCTATTCTATTCTATTCTATTCTATTCTATTCTATTCTATTCTATTCTATTCTATTCTATTCTGTTTCACGCTGCTTGGCTGGAAGTTTTTCGACTTTCTTCCCTCCAGCCAATGTTTCTTTGACATCCAGTTTAGTGGGACAATCGGCAGTTCAATGACCCTCCTTCCTGCATTTCACAGCTGACCCACTCTTTTGAATTTTAGGAGCCTCTCGGGGAGCAATAGCTGAAGGCACATTCGAGTTGGGGCCACCCCTGCATCAGTTTCTGGCCAGATCAATTTCCACATCAGCTGCCAGCACATACCAGCATTGAAGATCTGTATAGAAGAGAAGAGAATGGAATAGAATAGAATAGAATAGAAATGCTCTCAGTGTCGATAAAATAAAAGATACATTCGTCAGGAGTCAAGAATCATCAGGTACAACACTTAATGATAGTCATGGGGTACATTAAGCAATCAGCAATCAAGCAATCAGCAATCACGCTGACCTGATCATGCAAAGGTGCTTCTAAGCCAGCCAACCTTGATGCTCCCTCCCCAGCGGGACCAGATTTTCACGCAACGGCCCGGGCAGCTAGCCCCTCTCTGCGTAGATCAGCCCAGGACCATGGCAGAGCCCACCGAGATGCCAAAGAGCCCACCCAGACAGCCCCAACTTTCACTGGGTTGGGAGGTGCAAGAGGCAATAGTGGAAGTGTTGAAGAGCCACCATGAGTCTGCAATTGAGAAAGCAAAAGCAAACACTCAATAAACTTAGGGAGGAGGAGGTCTCAGAACCCTTGATTCCCAAAGAATAGCATGACTTGGCAGAGGGGTTCAGTGAAAAGGAATCTGATGTGCTCCTACCCTGCCCCCCCCCCCAGACTGTGCTATTGAAATTGTGCCTGGGGCCAAAATGCCAACGTTGTATCCAATGACACCCAGGGAAATAAAGGAACTATGGTTTAACTAAGCAAGCATTTGTACAGGAAAATCAGAGCTGGTTTTGATTCTTCAGTACCAAAATGGTGTATCCAGTAAAGTTTTACTTTGGGGAATTTAAAGCTCCTGATAGTGTCTTCTTATTTGGAGTTCACTAGTCAGATAGTTGACAGTTCAAAGAAAAGAAAGACGGGTCCCTTAAGTTGTGCATAGACGATCACAGGCTAAACAGTATTTGGGTAGAGAATGCTCACCCAACTTCCCTTGATGAAAGGACGTTAGGACATCTCACGAAGGGAGGAAATTTACAAAACTGACCTTGAGAGAGGCATACCACTGGGTGAAGATCAGGACAGGTGATGAATGGAAGGCAGCAGAATTCCTTTCAAGGTGTGGTCCAACTATAAGAATTTGTAAGCTCTAAAAAAAAACCCCAAAGCTATCCCCCATGCAAGTTTGATATGATCAGTACTTCAATTGATTTGACCTCACGCTTTGCTATCTTCCCCCCAGGGAGAAGAACTTCTGCACAGACAGTGTATAACAGTGTCAGAGAAGAAGTCATCAACTCTTATCATCCCCTCTAAGCAAGTAACCACGCCAACCCTCATGAGGCGGCAGCAAGTGTCTCCATGAGAGATGGGTTGGCATGGATGAGAGCCAACTTGCACATTCCAGTGAGCCAGTGGTAATAATGCTTTGTGTGATTTTGATTCTGTGCCTCTGCTTATACAATCAAGGATTGCATTAGCTTTTGTGGCAGCTGCTGCACACTGCTGGCTCATGTTTGTGATTGTCCACTAGGACTCCAAGGTCCCTCTCACAGTTACTGTTTTTGAGCCAGATTTTGCTAATCTATATTTGTACCTTTGGTTTTTCCTGCCCTTGCAGGAAACTTTGCTTTTCTCCACATTAAAAAAAAAATGATTGGATGGAGTACGAGCAAGAGAACATGACACATTGAGACTTGCAGGATTCTGTTACTGAAACTTTATAATGAAAGTTGTGTCAGTATTCATGATTTAATTTCATAATCTGAACTACTTGAAGAGGTGGCAGCTTTCTAGCCTAAAGCTTGAACTCTACACCAAACTGGGGGGGTCAATGGAACATTGTGCCAGGAGGTTAATCATCACCTAAAAATAGCTGTCAGTTTGCCTAGCACCTAAATGCCTATCACTCCATCAGAAAGTGACTCCTATATTGTTTTCTGTAAGAATTTTACCACCCTCCCCGCTTCTGCCTCCCAAATTAAAATGCCTATGAGGGTTGTGGTAGAACAGATAAGAGATCATTGCCTGGCTTTGACTCTTCCATTGATATGAAAATAGGATTGGAATTACTCACTCTGTTGGAAAGGTTAGAGGAAGCTTATTAAAGGAAACTTGTGATTCATACATTTCATCCTTCCCTGGGCCACTGGCGAGCCTGAATGATTAAAATCGCAGAATGACACTTCATGGCAGACAATTGAGGAGAAATCCCAGGGGACTCCAGATAACAGAGGCAGAAAAGGCCACTGAATAATTCATGGGGCGGCATGACAGCCTTCCCTTTGCAAACAGATGACATGTGCATTTTCACTAGGAAGGAGGTTATTTTTAAAAAGCGGCTATTGTGAATGGGAGAGGCATTATCATAAGCATTCTGCACAAGTTTGTTTCTGCATTCATCAGTATGACTTGTTTCTTCTTGACCTTTGTAGCATCAAAGTGAGATCCTGATTGATAGGCACAAACCATTGTACACGCAACCCAACCTCTTTGAGAATGAGGGAAAAGGTTTCCCAGGACCCTCAAAAAGTCTAACAGCAAAAGCATGCATGGGAAAGCCCAAGGAATGGGCTCTTCCATGCCTGTTTTAAGAAATGCTTGTGCAACCACTTGTCTGAAGTGGTATATGTTAGATATGGTTTCCTGCCTGAGCAAGGAGTTGGACTAGAAGACCTTCGTGGTCCCTTCCAACTATTCTGTTCTGAATGAGTGGCCAGGACTTTAAAGAAGTGGAGAAGAGCATCAGGGCAGCCTTTGGTATTCAACTTCCATTCCTATTTGAGGACAAAACAAGAGATTTGCTCTACTGTCCTATCCTATCTCACACTTGTTTCCCTGACTGGAAAGAATCAAGTTTTAAGACGTGAGAAGGTGAAAAATGGAAATGTGTTTGCTTGTGTGAATCTAAAATTTATGACACACCATTAGAGATTGCAGAGGCTATATTTATACTTTGGACAATGAGTCTTTTTCAACCAACAACTTCTGAAGTTAATTGGTGGCCCCAAAAACTAGTTTTCTGATCTGATGTCCAGGCAAGACATCACATATAAGAGATTTCACTGATGTGCGATTCCATGCTGGCTATTTTTTTTTATCACTTGTAGAAGGCCAACACAAGGGAAGAAGCAAGGGAAGAAGCAAGGGAAAAGACCTCTGGTTTCATTCTGCCCTAGAGACCACCTCTGACAATGATTGGAAAGAAGGGCCACAAGCTGGTAGACATGCTCAGTTCTGTCCATCTGCTTCCTTACATTTCTCATGTTTGTGTTTTATATAACTTTTATGGTTTTATCAATGCATAAAATACAAAGAAAAATAGGAAATTAAGCAAAGAAAAAAGAAAGGAGGAAGAAAATATGGGATACAAGAGAAGAAAGAAAAAGGCGTTGATTTCTGACTTTTTTTTGTCAATGTTCCGACTGATGAACCCAACCAAAGCGAGCACGATCCAATCTCTGAATGCAAAACTTTATTGAGTGCATCATTTCGTCACTGTTGAGGGCAAAACCAGATCTAGTTAATTCCTGTGCAAACCCACATAATTAAAGTATTGATTCTTCCTCCCCCTATTAGACTAGGTCGCATTGTCCAATTGAGTCTCTTTGTATTGTTATGAGAAAATGTCTCTGGCTTTGGCAAACACCTGTCAGAGTGTCCTTGGCTCTCATTGCAGAGTGTCCTTAATCCACATTGCCTCTGAAATTGGCTAGCCTTTCCACTGCAATTTTTCTTTGTAATGCCTAGAATCTAAGATTCAGTTAACCTCATACTATAATCGGATCCTTTGCCAATTGGCCTCAACTTAGATCCCTGGACTGACTTTAGCAAACTGCTATGGAATACTAGATGCACCTTTCCAAATATCTTGGGCAGTTTTAACTCTGCCATGACTGGGTTGATCACTTTCACTATGGCAAAGGACCCTCCACACTTGGGATCCAGTTTCCTGCAAGGTAGCCTCCGCTGTAAGTATTTCGTGGACAGGTACATTTTCTCTCTTATGTGGAACTCCCCTTGGGGAGTCTGTTTCTTATCGGCTTGCTTTTTTTGACTCCCCACTGCTTTAGCTAGAGCATTCTTTACATTACTTACTGTGTTTTGAAGAGAACCTACCACTCTATTATGGTTATGGATGAGGGAGGTAGTGAGTGTCCAATCCTCACAGCTGTCTCCAAGTGGTTTACAGAGTCAGCCTCTTGCCCCAACAATCTGGGTCCTCATTTTACCGACCTCAGCTGAGTCAACGTTGAGCCTGGTGAGATTCGATCTGCCAAATGACAGGCAGGCATCAGGCATCAGAAGGAGCCTGCAGTCCTCCATTCAACCCACTGTGCCACTCTTAGAGCTGATGCATTCCATCCCATTGGGTGACCTTGGAACAGTCCACCGTTCTCAGAGGACAATGCAAAGCTTTGAGTTTCTTTCCCCCCCTTTATCTCACCCAGCAGCTCCTTCCCCCTCCCCATCATCCTGTCACTCATGATAGCCCAGCATCTAGCTAAGCAGGGCTGGTGCAGCAGGATGGCAGGTCTGACAGGCTCCGTCCCTGTGCATTTCATTTTCCATTTCATTTGGATGGTGGATGCCAGGGTGGCAATAATAATGCATTGGAGATTTTTTTTTTAAAAAACCCTTCTTCTCTAGCTCCCATGCATGGGAAAAGGGAGTCCTGGGGGAGTCTGGGAGATGCTGTAAGCAAACAGATCGACTGGTGGCAGCTGAAGCAGCTTTTGCCTGGTCTAGAAAACCAGCCAGTCATCTGGTTGGCTTTGCTGCTCAGCCTGAATGGTAAGCAAATGGTGAGCAAACTCTCTTGTGAATTCTGCTTTCCCAAAGGCAAAGCTCAGGTGCAAATGGAAGAAGGCTCCTTGGGAAGATGGTAGACGGGACAGAGCCCCTACGAATAAGCATTAAAGCTTTGCTGCTTTCCTTGCTTTCTATTTTCCTTCCTTCCTTAACGTTAAGTCTCCTTCCTTGCAGCCTCTCTCCAGGGAGGGAAAAGCACAGGTGGTCTGACCTGCCATTCATCATTTCAGCCAAAAGCTCAAGTCAGCTCAGTGTGCCAGAGCTGTTCATCGAAGGGGATTGTTTGTTTTTGCTTAAACGGATTGTTAATTTGCCCAGCAATCTCATTAGGTCTAAACTGCCAGTTAATTTCGTTTGTTCTCATTAAATGGCTGATTCCTAAACCTTTCACGCCAAGAAGATCCTCTCCTGTGTGGCTCCCAGACTGTGGAATCATCCCTCAAAGAAGTATGTTGCGAACGACTCTTTTAATATTCAGGACAGACTGCAAAAGTTCTTTCACCAAGCTTTTAACTGTTAATTGCATTGGTGTTAATTTTGGTATTAATTATATTGATTGTGCTGCCATGTTTTATAACCTTTATTTTCCTTTGTCACACTAAACTACTTGGGAATATTTATAAAAGCAGAAAGGTGGAGTATATATTTATTCATTTATTTTTCAAATACTGCAAATTTTAAGCTGTTAGTGTAATTAACATCTCAAATTAGAATCAATGTGAAAATCAGTTTCTTCAGACTTCTTTGCTGTCTGTTTAGGCTTCTCAAATGAGATAGTTTCTGACTAGCCTACAGGTGTGACCTGCTCTGCTGCCTTCTCAAAGTCACCTGAATACAGGAAGGCGGACTGGCAGTGCTTCAGCAGATGCTCTCCTTGAGCCCTGCATTTGGGATCGCTGCTCAGCGGCACTTTTATTTACTTTATCTATTTATTTTATTTTGTCAAGTGATTATTAGATAACACGTACAAGTATAAACACGGTTATGAATACATGAAATGGATAGGAATAAGAAAAATCAAAAGAAACAATAGGACAGGGACGGTAGGCCCGTTGGTGCACTTATGCACGCCACCAAGCCCCCTTGCATTGATGCTTCTGCTATTAGATGGGTTTTTCTTTATTGACATTGCACTGCTTTTGCTGATAACAGAGTGCAGTAATTGGGAAATGATGGCATGGGCATCTTCAAAGTAAAACTGAAGCAAGCAATGTAATTTGCCTGGATCACAGTATATCAGGCTGAGATATGCTGTATAATTTAACAGACCCATTCTCTGCACTGAGGGAGCCTTTCTCAAGATAAAAGTAAATATTTTATGATTTATTTACCTTTTTCATTCATGTAACTACTATGCTGCTGCAAGAACTAAAGTGGGAAATAAATCATCCAAATACATATATGGAACTGACTGCAATAATATGATATGGTAGATTACTTCTAATCCTAACCCTGCACAGCATTGAATCTCCTCTCCTCTCATGATTGTACCAAAAAGCAAATCTACTGGGGCAAACCAATCTCTCTATCTGGTGACAGACAGAATACCATGTGCTCAAAATGTGTCAGTCTTTCTGTCAACGGAATATAAGCAAGTCATTGACAAGTATGACCTTTCATTTCCTATTCTTTTTAATTTAAGTTCTCCTTTGAAAAAAAAAGTTAATCAACAACCATCAATTAAGATTGTGTAACTATCATTATTCTTCTAAAAACTATAAAGCAATTTGGTGAATCAATCTTGCTTGATACTTGTTCCAAACCCTCAATATGGCAAGCCTAATAAAATGATTTTTCAAATCTGTATTAACTTTAAATTGGGTGATACTATAAATAACCATATCACCCAAATCTCAAATCATGCCTTTCCAACTTCAATAATCTCCTATTTCTTAAAGTCATCCACTCATCCATACTGGACAGCAAGCAGCAAAGTACAACAAAGACTTTATAATTAAACAGATAAAATATTTGGGAGTTGATATGCTTAATAAATGGGAAAATATGTGGAGCAAAGGATTGAAATTTACATTGAATTATAATTTGAAAATTATTTTTTATAAAATGATGTGGTGAAAATACATGATAAAGTGTCAAATACAGAATGGAAATGTAACCATTTAGAAAGGCAGTTTCTATCATTTTTGGTGGTCATGTAAGAAAAGTAGAAAATATTCGGACCAAGTATGTATTTTAATTCAGAGAATTTTAAAAATAAATTTACAAATGAAACCAGAGCTTTTCCTTTTACATTTGATGGCTAAACAGATGAACAGATGGGATTTTGTTTCTTTATATTGCAACAAGACTCTTGTATGCATGGGAACTTCCGGTTTGCAAGGCTTCGGCAGTGGCAGGGATTCGCGATACTGCACGATCCCTGCTGCGTTCGCCGCCAAGGTTCCCCCGATCCGTTGGATTTGGGGGATATAGCTGCCCCGTAGAGGCAGCTGAAGACAGGGGAGATCCAGATAGGGGTTTGGGGATGTCGCAGACCCCCTCCCCACCCAGCAAAACCCCCTTTTCCCAAGGTGGAGGAGCGGCGGTCAGTAATGGCCGCCATGAAGAAACCTGCAGCCAGACAAGATCGTGCAGGAGGAGGAAAGCGGGAAGAGTTGTGAAAGTTGTTTTTGACCGGGACAAAGCAAGAGAAAGTACCCTGGAATTTTGAAGGTTGCTAAGGATACATTGTTTCCAGAGAAAGTCACAAGCGGCGAATATCCTAAAAGGGAAAGTATTTTTTTTTTCTTTTCACTCTCCTTCCTAACGTGACAACGGATGGAATCATAAGAGAAATCTGAAAACCTGCATTGGAGGTAATTGAATGCTGAAGGGATAAGGATTTCTGAATATTTAAAGGGGGGGGAAATCTTTTTGGCTGTAAGTGGGAAGGGAGAGGAAAAAAAAATTGGAGCAAACTTGAAAATAAGGAGAAGATTGCCTAACACTCGAGTTATTAAACATCAATAAGGCTTCTAAAAGATATATCTTAAATGGAACTCTGTGACTAAACTTTAGCCCCGGAAAGAGAAAGTGAAGAAGGAGAAAGTATTTAGGGGAAACAGCTTGATTGGATTGTTTGCTGATTCTGGAACCTTTGAGAATTCTTTCTGATTAAAAGCACTTGGGTGGTTGTTTGGAAAAACTTTTTCTCTATACGATGGCATCACTTGTGGATGGATTGAAACTTGTATACCAAAAATATGAAAAAGAAAAGCAAGAAGGGAAGGATGTTCTTGGCACTCTTTTTCAATTTTTAGAAATGGCGGTTTTACTTATGTAAAACTGAATGTGCAACAGGATGACTGGGACAAAGAAGAAGCCATCTTTGATGAACAAGTGACTTTGGTCGGGGAAGGAAAGGAGGAAGAGAAAAAGGAAAAGAAGACTTTGAGATTTGGAAAAACAGCCAAAAAGGAGAAGAATGAGGTGAAAAGGGGATATTACGTTAGAAAACAACAGAAAGGAGGAAAGCAGAATAAAAGGGAGGTGGAGAGACAAGGGGGTAAAGAAGACAAGAAGAATAAGCAAGGGAGAAAGGAAGGGATGAGAAGCCTTAATGGTGGGGAGCAAGATGCAAAGAAACAAAAGTCTTTTAGAGATAATGGGTAAATTTTATTGAAAAAAGGATTCTGGAAAGGTACATAAGATTGTATTTTTACATTTTTACTTAGAAATAACTTTAGATAATTGGAAATAATATGTAATTTAAAATGTGATAAAATATTTAGTATAATTTAGTGAAATTTTTGTTAAGAAAAGGGGAATACTTTAACGAAGTAATGATTTAAGATATGTGATGTGGGGGGGGGTGGAATAATTTTGGAAAGCATAAGTGTTCCCATAAAGATATGATATTTAATTGAAATGGGTAAAATGCTTAAGATATAAATGATTGTTAATATTAATGATTAGACTATGTTATCCTAGTGAAATTTTTCGTGAAATGAGAGATTTGAAGTAGGAGAAGGGGGAACATTTTAATGAAATAATGATTTATAATAGGTGATGTGGGGGGGGGAATAACTATGGAAAGTAGGTGCTCCCATAAAAGTATGTGATTTAATTGAAAATTAATGTGTTAAGTGTTTAAGATACAAATGAATATTAATATTAATGAATAGATTTGTGTTGGTATTGATAATACTGTATAATTTTAGAATGTACCAGACAGAATCCCAATGTAAGCTATGTATTTTATATTAAGTATTATAAATATAGGGGAAAGAGATAAAGGCGTCATACTCCAATTAGTATACAGGAGAAGTTTTCTTTAAAGAAGAAAGATAAATGGATAGCTGGAAATAGAACAGACAAAGAATAATAAATATTATGATTCAAATTGAGATAAATAAAATAAAGAAAATTTAAAAGAGAGAAGTTATATAGAAAATTGAAAATGCTAATAAGATATGGAATGATATACAAAATGAATATGAATTTGAATTTGTGTCTGTACCAAGAGTTTTAACCTGGGACTAAGCAACTTTCAGAAAATTCTTTATTTTTCTGTGTTTTGTGTTTCTGTGTGTTTATGTTTGAATGAGCTAATAAAACCTTGGAGGAATGTTAGAAAAGGATAATGGAGAATAAAAGATAGAAGAGAATAAAGTAAGCTAGAAAGGGAAAATAAGTATAGTGAATAAAAACGTATAAAATAGATAAATATAGAAAAGAAATATAATTGAATGGAAGTATAGGGAGAAATAATGAGGAATATGAAAGGATATCTATGTGTTTATAAGGAGATGTGTTAATGAGGTATAAAATGTTTGATTTGCTTAGAATTTACAAATAACTTTCAGAAAAAAGGTTTTATGTTTTTATGTTTTATGTTTTGTATGTCTTTAAAAATTAATAAAATTTGATCAAAAAAAAAAAGATTCTTGTATGCACGGAAAATGGAAAGACTTAAAATTCCTACAATGGAAGAATAAATAGATGAGGAACAGAGGTTGCATTCAGCAGGTTCTGACAGGTTCTGGAGAACTGGTAGCAGAAATTTTGAGTAGTTCGGAGATCCGGCCAATCCCACCTCTTCTCTGTCTCCCATCGAGGCCCAGCTGATTGGCTGGGTCTCTTCTGGTTGTCCTGCACAGGAGAACAGAGCTGGAAAGCAGGTTAGTGGGGTGGGGAGGGAGGCCACGCCCACCGAAACCAGTAGTAAAAACTTTTGAATCCCAACACTGATGAGGAAGTTAATGGAGTTGGCTGGGGTGGCAAAATGGACTGCTCTGATTATAGACAAAATTTGTCTAACTTTGTTTCTACTTGGAAACCACTATTGGACTTTTTGCAATAAACTAAAAGAAATGAACATTTAATTTTGGGATTTGACAATTAGAACTGTTCGCTTTTATAGAAATGCTGTGTATTATTGTTAATTTTAGAGTAAAATGTTAATGCATTTGTATCTGGATCTGCCCTGAAGAAAGCTAATTGTTTTTGGTTTTTTGCTTTTTCTTTAACCTCTCTTCCCTAAACCATCTTTTCTTTGTTGCTGGTTTTATATTTTATATTTTGCTGAAACCTAATACAATTTTTTTTAAATAAAAAGGAAACCTACTTTTAAAAAGGATGCCTACCAGTAAGGTTTTTTTGCTTCTGCAATACCGGCTTTCACTTGTGGCTGCTTTGAGAAGCACCATCCACTCCCAGCCAGGAGAACAACTCCAGCGCTCCCTGGCAGCAAAGCAGCCTTCATTGGGACTCAATTACAGTAATTAAATCGGGTGAGATGCAGCCGTGGGACAGATGAGGGCGGGGGAGGCCAGAGAAACGTTACACTTCTTGTCATCAACTGATGGACCCTCCAAGCTGCCTCCTGCCATCTGCTCCGGGAACAGGAGACGAGGCGGTGGAGGCAAGGAAAGAAACGGGAGGGCGTGGAGAAGGCCCTGAGCCAGCGTGTCTCCTGATACCAGGATTGAAGGAAAGGTCTCTGTTTCAGCCGAAGAGGAGCCCCTACCCCATCCTTCTGGGTTATGGCTGCAGCCCCCCCCCCCCCCCCCAATAATTCTGGAGAGAATGAACACGCAAGGCATAAAAGGCTCCTTCTCAGGAACCATTTCTGGGCTCCCCTTTGACCGTTTTCTTCACCTCGGATGATGTGGCAAAGCGCACTCTCACCAGACCGGTTGTTATGCCAGTAGGATCCCACCCCTGCTTATAGCTAACGGAAATTGAGCTATTGCCTCATTTCGTTCGGTCTTCTTTCATTACCACTCAGCTACTGCATTTCTGCACGTAAAGTCAGCTGTTACTCTAGGCCAGGGGTGTCCAACCTTGGCAACTTTAAGACTTGTGGACTTCAATGCACCAATAAACATTTCTGATAATCAGTGAGCAATATAGCCACCCTTCTTTTCAGTGACAGTCATAACCTTCCATTGATGGAGTCTGATGGTTTGTTGATCTGTTGACGATCAACTTTTTGTGCAGCAGGAACTACAGCCTCCCAGACACTGTTGAGAGAAGTGGACTGTTTTCCTTCACCGTAAATCCCCCGTTTCAGAAGGGCCCACAAGTTCCCAATTGGGGTTAATCAGGTGAGGAAGGGGGCCATGTCATTATTCTGACATCGTTAAGGCCTTTACTGGCCAGCCACGCAGTGGAGTAGGTTGGTGCATGCAATGGAGCCTTGCCCTGCATGGGCTTCTTGAAAGATGCAGACATTTCCGGTACCACTGCATGAAGAAAGTGTCTTCTAAAAGTGGCAGCAGGTTTGAGAGTTGATTTTGAGTCCACCTTCAACTGGAAAAAGTCCAGCTAGGTCATCTGTAATGATACCAGCCCATACCAGTACCCTACCTCCACCTTCCGCCTGGTCCATCAAGGATCATTCTCATCTCTTCAGTCCATGAAACCTTTGAAAAAATCTGTCTTCAGATATTTCTAGGCCCAGCCTTGCCGCTTCAACTTTTGTGTCTTGTTCAGTGGTGGCCGGGTTTCAGCCTTCCCTACCTTGGCCATGACTCTGAGCACTGAACACCTGGTATTTCTGGGCACTCCAGGTAGGTTGCAGTTCTGGAATATGACACCGCTGGAGGATTATGAGTTCCTAGTAGCCTCACGTTTGATTCTTCCTGAATCTTGGGCAGTTAATATGTGACTTTTTTCTCTTTACACATTTCTTGCAGCCCTGATGACTATTTGCAACAAACCATTTGATGGTTCTGAGATCACACACCAATATCTTAGCAATTTCAAGAGTGCTGCATCCCTCTTGAAAGACTTTTTACATTTTTTGACTTTTGAGAGTCAGTTAAATCTCTTTTTTTGGCCTATTTTGCCTGAGGAGAAGAAGCTACCTAATAATTATGCACACCTTGATACAGGGTGTTGATCTCCTTAGGCCACACCATCCCTCACTACACAAAAATACATCACCTGATATGCTTATGTCCACTAAGCATTAATGTGTATACAGCTTGGAAGTGGAAAATATGAATAAAAATGATGATATGGTCAACATACTCACTTGCCTAATAATTGTGCACACAGTGTAGGTGTCAGTGACTCTGACCTTGAAATTTTCTGTCTAGTTGAGAAAAAATCTCAGTGAAATCAGAAGCACTTCAAAAATCAACCAACATCTCTGTTGTAGCAGTATCTCCAATAGCTTAAATATTCAATCTCCCCCAAGGAGAATCCATTCATTTCCAAAGTTAAAACTGACTTCTTCTGACTTCTTATGCCATCAGAAAACCCTCCTTCACTATTAGCCAGAATTCCTTTTTTTTTTTTTTTGCAATTTGGACCAAATGGCTGGTGTCTTATTGCTCAGAGTGTAAAAGTAATTTGCCACTCATCTGTACAAATTTGCTTGGAAAAGGTGTGGTGTAGCAGGAAAGAAAAATACGCTCCTAAGACAGCCTGAATTCTGGCAGACCAAGTAGGTATCCATTCCCAGGCACACCATGCACCTCCTGGCTGTGAGCCAGCATCTGAGCTATTGGAATGCCCTCTGGCAGCAGGAACTCTGTCCTCACACAGCACAATGCCTGCCCCCAAGGAAGTGGGGCTGGCTTGTCTCCTTTCCCCTGCCAATAAAGATAATAAGTACAAGTTACAGCTCCAACCAGCAACCAAAGCAGCTCACAATTTGGCCTTTTATCCTATCATCAAAAAGATCAAGCAATGGAAATGTCACAACAACCAGGGTGAAGAGATTGAATGCATGCAAGAATTCACATTCCTGGAATCACAGCTTGATCAAAGTAGTGAATGTGGTCCATAAATAAGGGGTGAAACTGCACTGATGAGCAAAAATTGAGTATGGAAAAGCAAGGACATCAGCTTGGCTACTAAATGCAGATTACTCTGCATTATTGCATTTCTCATAGCCACCTACAGTTGTGAAAGTTTGCCATGAAAAAATGAGACCGGAAGAAACTGACTTGTTCAAGCTATGATATTGGAGCAAAGGTGACAAATAAGCAAGTACCAGTATAAACCAGTATATCACTCAAAGCCAAAACCACACCAAAAAAACCACCTTATTTATTGTCATTCAACTAACCGGAAAAGGCAGTTATACTCATAATGGTCATTGGTAAAAGGAAACTAGCCACCCAGTGGCTAGAGAACATCAAAGCCGAAACCAGCCAAGCATAAAACAAAGCCATACAAGAAGTTTGCAATGTGGAGAGAACTGGCCCATACAATCAGGCACAATTGAACAGATTGCATCATCATCATGTAACATAAGGACTTTAAATATACAATGTAATCATGGATTGGACAAATTCCTCCTCCAAGCAACCTCATTTCCAATTCTTCAGCGAAGGACAGTTCTAACAATAAGGGAACATAGTCTACAAACAATGAGAAAAACAGGGTATGTTTGGGTTATAAATATTCTTAAAATATGATGCTAAGAATGAATTTCTGCTAGAAATTCATAGCTTCTGGGGAAGCTACTGCAGCCTGGTTGAAAATTGATTAACTAACTTCACACCTCAAGTTATTGGAAACTTGCTCATTTGCAAAGTTTAATGAACATAAAATGTAGACCAGCACAAAGCAGAATCATGATTTGTAACAATTCTCCCCTCCATTTGGGGGGAGGGGGTAGCTAATAACTACATATATGAATGCTCCCGTTAATCTTGGTTCACATCCAGAAATTCACATGGAGCATCTATGACCCGACCCAATGTCACCGACAATCTAGCTTAAGCACCTTTGGCCTGCCAGTTCTCTTCAGTGGAAGGAAAAAGAGACTCAACCCAAGGATTTGGCATCCCAGACAAAGAATCTTCCTTTGTGTATCAGCATGGCCTTTAATAGAAACAGGTAGGTGTTTTTCACCATTAAGCTATAGTTACCTTTTTAAAAACCAGATCAAAATTAACAATTAAAAAATAATCCATAAAATGTGGTATAAAAATTCTTTTTCATATGCTACATTACAAGGCAAGATCTTCTGCTACACAAATACGCAATTTCCTGTGTTTAATTTTATTCACTCCTTTAGTACAAAAATGCCAGGAATGGCTCCCCCTCCCTGTTCCCTTCCCCACATACAATTTTTGCTCAGGCCAAACACGGATTGCCAAAAGCCACAGGAACCCCACTGTCCACCATCCCATAGAGAAACCATGTTTATCAGTAAACTTAAAAACAACCTGCATTTAAACATTATTATCCATTACTTTACTTTCATTGGAGTAAAAAAAAAAAAAATCCCAGCACAAGTTGCTATTATGTTTTTCTTGGGTCCCTGAGCGTTAACTGTTGTGTTCTGGAACACGCATCCTCTCCGTCTTTGGGTCTGAAGGCCGTTGGTGGACAAGGCATCCTGTTGCCCCAGCTGACAAGTGCTTTGAAAACAGCGACTTCTCCACTGCCGTCGGGATCGGGAGAGAAGGGTCCAATTGGAGGCTCAACCCTGGCCCAGAGAGAAGACTCAACGCCAGAAGAACCACTTCACACACCCAGCAGAGGAAACCATTTCATGGGGGACCCCTTTGCTCAGGCTGCTGACAAGGCTGGTAAGAGTTTCTCCAAGCCTATTTTCAAGGGAAGGGGATGGTAGCCACCACCAGAATGGAAGCAAAACGGAAGCAGGACACAGCGAGGGCAGGCCAAGGAAGCAGCAGCAGGAAACAAGGGGGGCCATAACACGCTGCTGGCTAGCAGGCCAAGGAGGCATCAGCATGAAGCTCCTCTCTTATCTACAGTTCCAACAAGTCTGATGGGGAAAGGAGACCCGTGGCCCCTCCTGAATGCAAATCCAGGGCGTTAGCTGCCTTCTGGTCACAGGTGCGAGGACTAAGAACCAAGGGAAAGACACAGACCAGCGGGGACAATGCGTGGCCACGGATCAGCTGGTTCCCAATTCCAAGGCCGCCACAGAAGATCCACCCAGGTCATAAAGCCCTCCGGAGGGCATCAAAGGACTCTGCAGCTGCTCTCCCTTTTGTGTTCTTCTGCCAGAGTCATAGCTACTCAGTAGATTACTTCGTAAACTGTGGCCTTCTTGTCACCCGAACCTGTGACAATGTATTTGTCATCTGCTGAAATATCACAGCTTAAAACGGAAGAAGATTCTTTTGACTTGATGGGGAAAATAAAAAGAAACAATCCCTTTTAGTTTCCCTGACAGGATCAGACAGCAATATCAGCAGGTCTCTTGCTGGTGCCTCTGCAACTATGTGCAGGCAGCAAGAGAACGGAGAAGACACGTGCAGGTGGCTCTCTTTGCAAGAACATGGGGCAAGTTGCAGGCTGCTGAAGACTCGGAGGAGCCACGCCTGCTCCCCTGCCAACCTTCCCCCAACCCAGGGGAAAGAAAGCTCTCACCTGGAAGATGCTGGCTCCATAGGGAGTCCTCCAGGCATTGAGGAGGTTGTCTTTCCCAGTGCTCACGAACCACTTTCCTACGGACACAAGCCGGGCATTAGCTTTCCCGACAAGGAAACAAGGCTGGAATGTGGAAAGGCCCAAAGGACTTTCCTTACTCCCTGCCAGGTGACCCAGCCTCTTCCTGACTCCTCTTCTCACCTTTTCTCAAAATGGGCAGGTCATGGAGTGGGCACCTGCTTCCCCTTCCTGCTGCAGGGGTAAACAGCT
Source organism: Hydrophis major (assembly GCA_033807585.1). NCBI lineage: Eukaryota > Metazoa > Chordata > Lepidosauria > Squamata > Elapidae > Hydrophis > Hydrophis major. The sequence continues at coordinate 21,336,880 of CM066337.1, read as the reverse complement.
GCACACCTTTAGGAAACTGGTCCCTCCCCAGGTCTCCAGCAGCCTTTCCTGGGACCACCAACCTGCAAGGATCAATTCCTGCCCCTGAATGGCATCCTCGCCCCAAGAGGCACTCACCACAATAGGCAAACTTCAGTGAGAGGACACAGCTTTCGTGCAGGTGAAGCTGGTATTTGTCAGGCTTGGTGTGATGCAGCACTTCCACGTTGCTGCTCTCCAATCCCACTGCCAGCCACTCGCCGGTTGGGCAGTAGCCGAGCGAGAAGATCTACAAAGGAGACACGGAGCAGCTCAATCCAAGGCTAAAATTAACGGCTCCCAAAGCAAGAGGAGAAATAAGAGGGGAGGCTGGTTCTGCTGCCAGGACACAACCCTCCCCTTCCTCTTTCTCCCCTTCAGGTTCTTCCCTACTTCAGACCGGCTTTGCCTTGCAAACTAAGGCCCCTGGTTGGGTTTCATGAATTTTAAATCCAACTCAGGCTGGGATTCCAGGAGCATGTTTGGGGGCTGCCAAGGGCCACAGAGAAGGCTCCTTTTGGTCCTCGAGCCCACCTCCACCTACCTGGTGCTTCTTGGTTGGTCCTTTTAGTTCTTCCTGCCTGCAAGGACTCAGGCTCAGAGAGGTTGGGCCTCTGGGGTCAAGACAAAGCTTACCTGAGAGGTGAAGTCATGTTGCTGTAGCTGCCTGCCTTCCCGAAGGTCCCAGGAACGCACGGTGTTGTCCAAACCCCCTGTCCAGAGTTTGGTGCCATCATGGGAGATGTCAATGCAGCTGGCGCCATCTGTGTGACCCTGGAACTGCCTTAGAAGGGAGCCAATGTATAAGATTAAGTCATAATGAAAATTAGAATATCTCTTATAAAATGATGGAAAAATAGTCAAATGAATGTTTAATAATTGATATTACATAAGCACAAGCTAGATTAATGAGATGTGAATTTATATAACTGGTGAGTAATGGTAAAAAAAGGATAGCACAAAAGATTGTAACCAACTGACACACTATATGTATATAAAGGAAAGAGGGCTTTATGTTTTTATGTTTTGTTTGTATGTCTGTTGTACAAACTTTGTTTTTTTTTTTAAAGAAAAGGGAGCCAAGAATCGGCTCTTGTTTCCTGTTACTTGTGACATTCACAGAGCCACTCGATTCATTCTGGCCAGTCTACAATACAAGCCCAATCACCTCCCCCACAAAAGATGGTGGGCAATACAATTCATCAGGCAAGTAACCAAGGGGGCACCCCAGTGCCTGGGGAAAGGGGAGGCTCCCACTGCCAGGACCCCAAACTCCTGCGGAGGGGAAGTGACCCCACTGAGACAGGACATTTATCCCAGGACTCATTAGACGACCCTGTTTGACGGATGGGACCTGGGCAGACAAAAAGGGAGACCCCAGGGCTTGATTTATGCTTCAGTTGTACCCAGATGCCCACTGGTGACTGGCCCAACCCTGATACCCTGACGGCTCATAACCGCCCACATGGCTGCATTCTGGATTACTTCCGGGGCTCCTGAGGGGCTGCCCTGGGTGAAGCTGATGTTCAGCCCCAGAAGAGCCCAATGCCATACTCCATACACGAGTGGCTACCAGAAAGGAACCCTGGTCCAGAGGTGGACACAACTGACACCACACCAGAGGAACCTGGACAAAGCAGAATCTAGGGGTTCACGAACCCAAATTCCTTCCCTTGCAATGATGAAAAACGCCTGGCTGACCCCCTGAAGGAATTCTCGGGCATCTGGCTGGTAGACCAGAGAGCCAAGCCACGTAAGCAACGAGTCCTCGATGCTGCAAAGAAGGGCTGGAAGAAGCAGCTTCTCCTCTTTTATCTCCTAAGAGACGTAGTTTTGTTGTGCCAGACAATGAGAAGCCGGCTTCTAAACAAGAGAAGGTGGACGCAACCTGCCCACCATTCGTGCCAGCCATCCCTCAGCTCACCTAACCAAGGTCTGGTTGTGGAGATCCCAGACGGCAATGTTTCCATCGCTGCAGCAGGAGAAGCACACTTTGGCATCTGGGCTGATGGCCAAGGCATAGCAGGCAGGGGCCGAGGAGGTCAGTTCTGCCTTGATCCTGGGGGTGGGGGAAGCCAGGTCCCAAATGGTGAGGGTGCTGGCTTCCCCCCCCACAATCAGCGTGCGCCCATCGGGAAGGAGTTTGCAGGAACGGATGTAGTTATCCCTGTTCTGGAGAGAGAAGCAGCCCCAGTCAACCGTACAGCAAGAAAAGCGACGGCAGGGCCCCTTCGAAAGGCCTGGGGGCCCATCTGTCACAATTGATTTGGGATTATAACTCTTCATGGAGACAGGAAGATCAGCATTAAATGTCTGCAAGGCTTCAACTTGATTATTTTTGAAAACCACCACCACACCCTCTCTTCCCCCTCCAAGAGCCCTGGCCTTGGCTTGCTCTAATTTGTGACCTCCTATCTCCAGTTACATCTTTCCTGGCCTTCAGAATCTGACGTTCTGCCCCCAAAAGGCCACCTTGCCCATCCAGCTGAGTTAGGGAAGGACTCTTCTCCTCTGGCCACCCAGCCACGCTCATCTCTGGGCGGCCAACCAAGCACTACAACCAAAATGATAAGAAACCAATCAACACCGTCAGTGGAGCAATTGCCAAAACTTGGAACCGTCCCTTGAAGGTGGGCTCACCCCACAGCCTGACCCAGGCAGGGCTCCAAGGAACCTCTGCGTGTTTAGCGCCTTCAGGAAGGCCAGAAAAGTCAGAGCCTCCAAACCGCCTGAGGGGGGAACGCCGCCCTCCCTTTCCCGTAAGGGGTCAGAGTTAAAAGGTCTCCTCTGCTGGATTCTCATGGGACCAGCAGAAGCCATTGGAAGTGGCCAGCCCCACAAATCCCCCGGTTGGCAGCTCAGTCGGGGATGACCTGACTTCACCGACCAGGTTCAGACAGTGGCCAGCCCTGCCCCTTACCAAGCAGTCTAGCTGGGAGACGGGGTTCTTGGTGCCCGGCTGGCTGATGTCCCAAATCTTCACGCAGCCCTTTCCCCCTGTGTACACGTGCCTGGTTGGGTTGCTGATAGTCACGGCACACACCACTTCGCCATGGCTCAGGGTGTTGATCTGACGGGCGTGGCGGGGGATGCCAGGGCCGGCAAGGGCATCGTGAGGAAACGGGACTGGCTGCATCTGCCCATCGGTGCTGACGTGAAAGGAGTACGCCCTAGGGAGAAGACGGGGGGGGGATGTGGAGAAGACAAGGGGAGGGCAGAGCTGAGCCCTTTTCAACCACCGAATTAACCTCGACCCACAGACCAAGGGCCACCTCAGGCTCCAGTCTCAGACCCACGGATCAATCTCAGGCTACCTTTGTGGCACTTGCCACATTTGGGAAGGCAAGTTACCCCCTTCCCCGCTCCTTATTAAGTGGCCGTCTCTCTACAGAACAAGATTCAAGACTAAAAAAGTTTGAAGACTGAACCTGGGGCCAAAGGCTGAGAGAGCAACTCACGGTTTGCCGCCAGGAATGGATGTCAGGCTGGAGGGCAGGACAGGAGTCCTCATTGGGGGATGGGGGTCAAACCCAACCTGGAAATGAGAGTTTTAAAGGCCCTCAATAAAAGGGTAGAAGCCCGGATTCCCACCTCCAGGAAAGGATTCAGGGACAGCCCCCCTTTCTGACCCCAGGGACCCCCAACCCCTGGCCTTTCAACCCCAGCGGTCAGAGGCAGAAGGACATGGAAAAACTCTGCCAATCGGGAGTGCAGGTCCTCCACTCAAAGGCTCCTAAGATGCCACTCGGAGAACGCAGGGCACAGGCGCCAATTCCCCTGCAGGAGGTTGTTTTCATGGCAGAACATCTTGACGTCCACCAAGAAAGCCTTCAGCCAGATCCCTTGGTCCTAAAACTAGGTTTCCCCTCAGGGTGAGGGGCTGGCAGTCGTTCAGACCCAGCAACCCCTGATAGCCTGATTGGGGCCTGGGGGGACCCCTTCCTTGAGCTGCTCTGGCCCTGGAGGTAAGCCACAGCCACCAGTCCCTTCTGCAGCCCGCAGGCTACTTCCCAGAAGACGGAGAAATCCCAGGCCGGCCCTCTTCCAGACTTGCAAAGCTTTGTGAGATGCTTGTGAATGTGCTTGAAAGGTCTGGTTCCTACCAAGTGGGATTAAAAGGCAGCGTAAAGGACCCGGGGAGGCAAAACCAATGCCTTCAAAAGTCTTACGTCACCCAGCCTGAAATCAAGTGAGTATCCTTCCTTTTCTATAGAGTGGATAGAGGTCAGATCAAAGGGGCTGGGTAAACAGAGCTGAAGAAGTCCATAAACTGTGTGCCTGTTTTGTAAGATGGGGGGAACTATTATTCTTGAAATGTATTTATTGGTATTCCCCTTTTTTTCACTGGAACAATTCAGGCCTATGGTTTCCCCCGCTTTTTATGCACAATCTCCCGGAAGGCGCCGAAGGCTTGGTGCTGCCAGCGGGCCTGGGGAACGCAGAGTGGGAGGGAGCCCATTAAAGGGAGGGGGGTGATTTTATTATGTTATATTAATATATTTGATTCTTTCTTATTAGTTTTATATTGTTTTAAACCTGGTTTTACATTCTATAGTAAGCCGCCCTGAGTCGCCACGTGCGAATAGGCAGCAATATACATTGAATAAATAAATTAATTTCTTTTCTTTTTGGGCCCTGTCTAGTTTTACTTTCTTTTGTGTGTCCCCCCCGCCCCCTTTTGGTTGTTGTTGTTGTATTTTAACAATGAAAAATAAAAAGAAATATTGAAAAAAAGCAAGAAAGGAGCGTGCTTCTCCTCCCTCTCTCCCCCATATAGATAGGAGCTTAAAGGTCCACGTACAGCTCCAAAGCTCACCATGGGTGACCGGCCATAGGCAACGGCAGCGGCTGTCATTTGAGGGGGGATGTTGTGCAATCCTGCATAGGCCCCAGGGCTGGCAAGGGAGCCATTCATCTCGTGATGCCCCATCATGGCGAAGGGGGCAGCATAAGAGCTGGTGAGGGAGATGGGCGTCCTTAAGGCAGATGCTAGAAAGAGTCCAAGAATAAGCAAACAATCCAAAAACAAAATGCAAGATTGGGCCATCAAACGGAGCAAAAGAAACGAGGCTGCTACCATCCTTTGTCCAAAGTCCTAACGGGAGGCTCCTGCAGAGGGCAAGGGACCACAGCTCTTACTGGCAGGGAAGTCAAATTTGGCCAGGGTGCAAGGATAAATTCTGAGCAGCAAGAGAGCTATTGAGTCCCAGACCGGCTGAGACAGGAGTTGATGGAGCCCATGGAGGCTCTGAAAAGGAGACTAGAAGGGGACGGAATGGCTGGTGTTTTTGTCATGGGCCTCAAGGATCCCTTCCTGCCTGCCATCCAAACCTCTCCCTCCGTCTTGGGGTGCAAGCCCCTCCCAGCCCCCCCCCCAAGGGGACCGAGGCCAAACACAACCTACCCAGGGGGTCCATTCCAGGGGGCTTGCCTGGCACCGGTCGGAGGCCTGGGGTGCTACTTGTCCCAGGGGTCGCTACTTCGCTCCTTGGTGTGGGAGGGTTGGACTTCAAACCAGGCGTGGAGGATTTATCCTTCTGATTCAAAAAAGATTTGGGGGAAGGTTGGACCGTTCCTGTTGCATTTCAACATTGTTCGTTTTGAGTAAGGACGAAATAAAGGGTTGCCTTTCAATCTTGAAATCAAGTCAATAATTCACTCTCTTTTAACAGGATGCAAAAATTATAAAACATATCTTAGATTTTGTGTTAAATTTATATTTTACCAACAAAGAAATAAAGGGAGACTAGTATAGATCTACCATATTTTTTGGACTATAAGAGACTCCGAAGTATAAGACGCAGCTAGATTTTAGGGAGGAAGACAAGAAAAAAAAATCTGCCTCTGCCTCCCAGCCATTTGCCTCCTTGCAGCAAACAGCAAACAGCCTGATCAGCTTCAGCGCAGCCTGATTTAGCACGAGCAGCTGATTGGCGGTTGGATCAGCCTCCCAACGATCAGCTGTTTCAGGCTGCAGGGTGAGTGGAAGTGGCAAGAGGCGATGGTGATCCCTGCAGCCTGAAACAGCTGATCGTTGGGTGGCTGATCCAACCGCCAATCAGCTGCTTGTGCTAATCAGGCTGCGCTGAAGCCCATCAGGCTGTTTGCTGTTTGCTGCAAGGAGGCAAATGGTTGGGAGGCAGAGGCCGAAAGGTGGGGGCTGGCGGGGGGGGCAGGGCTTTGGCAACTTTCACTTTTTCCCCCTTGTTTTCCTCCCCAAAAGCTAGGTGCGTCCTATAGTGCCGAAAAATACTTGTACTCCGAAAAATACGGTACTTCAAAATAGTTGGAGTTTCCCATTTTAGTGCCGAACGAAGATACTTTACATTAGGTATGTTCGATAGTCATTAGATATAGAGAAAGCGAGCTTCATTTGGACAGTTGGTTCATTGTGGCTCCTTCTTCCGCCTGGCTCTCCTAATCCCCTTGGAGGGGAGATGGGCAGCGGAAAATTTTAATTAATAAATAAATAATCACAAAATTGAGTCGGCCAGAGTTAGCCCAAAACGCAGTTAATCTTTTCCCACGAAACTTCTGGGGTTGCCCCTTTGTCTGACCCTTCTTCCCCCATCATTGCGGGAAAACCTGGAGCAACACGATGCGGCTGGCTCGGTATCAGGTCAGCTTCAATGGCCTAAGGTCCGTTGGGCAAGAACAGCACCCCCCCTTTGACCCTGGACCCTTGTAGGCCAAGCCCCCCCCCACCTCAGAGGAGCTGGCAGTGTTCCAGGAGACAGAGACCCCCCCACACACCTGTGGGAATGGAGTCCCCCCCCCCAAAGGACGGGGCTGATCCTGCTGTGGCTTACGTGGTCCTTGGCCTTGGAGGACGGGGTGCTGCTGGAGGAGGCGATGGAGGCAGGGCTGTTTGGGGCATCCTTCTTCAGTCCGCGGGCTTTATCCAGCCCATTCTCCAGAGGTGAGTGGGCAGGGCTCACCCGGGGGGTTGCCGGATCCTGGCAACAAAAGCAAGCGCTCACCACAAGCAGCTCTCCGGGGCCCCTTCCCCTAACTTGAGAGGGGGCAAGTGCAGGGCCAGACCCAGTTGAGCTGCCTAGGGAAGGCACTGACCATGCAAGAGAAATTGCAAGCCTGCTTCTCCTCAGCAGCCTCCGTGGGGTGGATCCCCTGCCCTGGTTCCCTGGCACTGCCCACCCTCTGCAGATGCCGCCGCCGCTCTTCTGGGGTATGGGCTGCAGCGCCAGGGGCAAGAGAGGGCCACCGCCAGGCCTACCTCATTGGAGACATCGACCACCAGGTCATCACTCTTGTCGCCATCACTGTCCTGAAACAGGAAACCATTGAGGGCTGTAAAAGGAAGCAAGGCCCAGGACCAGTCCTCTAGCTGCTCCGGCTGCACCTCCTACGCATCCCTCACCCACCCAGCCCTGCCACAGCCATTCCTCTTTAGCAACACTGCTTCCAAACGGCAAATGGGAAGCTTCCTTCAGAGCCCTCCTTGACAAGAGCAACTGGTGGTTGCCGCCAACTGGCCGATAGTGACCCAAAAAGACAAGTGGGCCAGAAGACTCACGTAGCGGCTCAAGCCCTCCTTCTCCTCCGCCTTCCGCCTCTTGGGCTCAATGCCAGTGTAGTCTGGGCAGGCCCTGTGCTTCTCGCTGGCTCGCAGGCTCTCCAAGGGGGAGATGGAGGCGTTCTGGGGAAGCAGGAGCAAATGCCAGTGATTAATCAGATTGCAGGTCCAGAAAGGATTTCCCATCAGGAATACTTTTGGCTGTGGCAAGAAGTAGTGATTACAATATTTAAATTTTGAGGTTAGGAATTAGCACAAAACATCACAAGAACAAATCCCCCAAGAGATTCTTCTGACCAAACACAGGGGAGGAGGCCAAGTGAGGCGCTTCCCAGCCCCCAAGAAAGAGGCCTTTGAATTTTATCAGATGCTTGGAACATCATGGACACCAATCTTCAACATGAAGAAGGATTAAAGCTTTTTTTTTAAAAAAAGAAAAGAAACGTCCCTTCTGGTATCCAGGCAGAAGAGAAAAGATCCCAGTTGGCTTCAATTTCCGTTCTAGGACAGAGGCCTGGCACGGGAGAGGCCTGGCTTCCACTCCACCCTCAGCCCTAGGAACTTGCTAGGGGGATTGTGGGCAGGCCAGCCATTCATTATCTGTAATGCTCTGCACGCTACCTTGAGTGTTTGAATGGAAGGCAGTTGATCCATTTTAACACAGAAACAACCCAATGGCCACAATGTGCTTCCCCTTGATCCAGTCGAAACTGTAGGAAATGGGAGGGAAAAGGACCCAAGGAAAAAAAGGAGGTAATGGATCCTGCTGCCGCTGAGGCCTAAAACTACTTCAGCCATCAGGGAGGCTCTCCAAGAACGGACAGGGAGCAGGGAGGGCATGCACTCTCCCCAGGAATCAACATTTTCAACAGCCAGAAATTTGGGATCTACCTAGATGAAGAGGGGACGGGACAGGCAGCCAATTTCGGAAGACAGACAACCAATAAAGCGATCCAAGGTCAAAAATGGAGTTGGGAAAAGGAGACACTTACCGCACCGGAGTCACGGTCTTTCCAGAATGCAGCCCAAGTCACAGCAATGGGAAGAAAAGGCAAGAAAGGGGGCAGGAGAGAAACAAGGATAAAAGAGAACATCAGTCTTGCAAAGTGGGTCTTTTCTGCTTTGGCTCAATAAAAGTTCCATTTTGGCTTTTGTTCTGAAGAAGCAACCAGGGCCCAGATAAAATAATGGAGAGGAACACCAAGAGGAAGGCAGGCAGCAATGCAACAGGTTTGCACACACCTGGAAGAAGTGGGAGAAGCCAGTGCAACGTTTGCGCTGCTGGGGCGGGGGTAGAACTCTGGGGAGGGGGGAACTGGGTGACCCTTAGCCCCTCCCTCCGCCGAGAGCCTCCAGAGACATCAAAGCAAGAGGCTGGCAGGCCGAAGGGTCAAGGAGGAAGCCAGCTTGCATGTCCTCACCTCGGTGGTCCAGATCGTGTGAATGCTTCTCATCTTTCACAGCCAAGTGGCTGCCGAGGGCCCCAAGGGCCAAGAGCCCCGAACTGCTCCCTGTGACAGGGGGGATACCTGGGGGTGGCAGGCCTGATGGGTGAGGCGGAAGCTGTACCTGGGGCCCATGAGGGGCATGGGAGAGGTGCTGGGCCTGGAGCTGCTGCTGCTGCTGCAAAAAAGCCAGGAGTGAGAAACATCAGGAGTCCAAACCCAGCACAAAACCACCTGCAGAACCACTGAAGAAAGAGCTACAGTGGAACCCAAGTGAATTGAGAGCACTTTAGGAAAGTGACCGCTCTAAGTTTAGAATTTAGGACTTCCTGGAGCTTCAGCAAAAGGTCTTAGAAAACATGCAAATCATCAGTTCTGTTGCGTTCATTCAATTTCAGGGTAGGACTTTTTTCAGCATTAGTAAAATATTATTCCTTCAACAGACCATCTAGATTTCTACCTAAGACAGCATTAAAGAGGGTCTGGGAAAAAGAGACCATTGAGAAGAGCTGGACATTGCAGCAGGAGCAAAAGGCTGCAGCAGAACCTTTCGCCAGGCACATCTGTTTGTCAAACATCTTAAGACTGAACGGTATCCTATATCCCAAAGGTGCTTTTTCAAGAGGCAGCGGGACCTTCTGATTTTTCTTTGAAGACGTTTTGGAAATCTTATTGTGTGGTAGTGATGAACACATTATTGCTAGAGTCTGTAAAATGTTATTGAATTTAAATCTGGAAAATGAACAAGTAAAGCATTGTATGACTGTATGGGCAAGGAACTTTGGACATAATGTGATGCTTGAACAATAGAAGAATTTGTGGAATAAAGGTTTACATTAAACTGTAACTTAAGAGAAAATTTCTATAAGATGATGTATCCTTGGTATTTAATGCCAGATAAGTTGTCAAGAATGAAATGGCCAGTTTATAACATTATTTAAAAGTAAAAAGTTGGAGAGGCAGGGCTGGCATTGCGGCAGTACAATGCGCGATCTTGAAGCTCCAAGATCGCCTTTGATATCTCTGCCGCTGGACGGTCCTTTTGGACCTAAACTGTCCCATGGAGATGGTGATAGAGAAGGCACATTCTGCTGATCCCAGGGACACCGCTAAGTCCCTGGTAGATCCAGGAGAAGCCCTTTTTTCCAGCGGCAGAGAGGAAGTCATCAAAGCTGCTGAAGCTGTGGCAGCTCTGAGACAGAAGAAAGTTGGAGAGAAAGTGTGTCGGTTTGGTGAGATAATTTCTATTTATTATTAATTGAGAGAACACCCTGAAAAATTAAAAGAAAAGTTAAGACAGAAGACAGAAGAGGTTAAAGCGGCAGAATTAAGCCTGTGTCAAACTTAGTGGTTTTTAAAAACGTTTTATTGCTGGGTTTTTTTTACAAACGCTTTTGAATTTTAAACTGGACTGATCTTTTTTTCTTTAAATAAATATATAATAATTCTTTTCTGTTCAAGACCTTTTGCCTTTTTCTTTTTCCAAACACAAAGAGCTGCAGCAAAGGCCAGCCCTGTGGATCCACGAGCTCTTGGCTGCTCCACAAAACAAGCAGTGAGGGGGCAGGGTGGGAAGGCGCCCACACTGAAATTCATTGTCTTGGATAGAGCCCACTGTTCAAGTTTGCCAAGATCTTTCTGGAGCCTGAGTTTGTCTTCTGGGATGTTGACTATTCCTGCCAGATTGGTGTCATCTGCAGATTTGATGAGTTCCCCTTCTATTCCCTCATTTATGCTGCCCTTCTGCCTCGGTTCATGGCAGCAACAGAAGCTGAGTGAGGGCCCTCAATGTGAGGTAATCACAACTCCACCTACCCCAATGATAGCATTCAGCTCCGTCATGGTCACCTGCTTGGCCCGCTCAACTGCCTGAGCCACTTGCTGCTGGTGCTGTGGAAAGACAGGCAGAAAGAGGGAAGCCATTCAGAAGTCAGCCAAGCCCCAGGAGAAGCTCGGAGCTCTTGCCACTAAGAGAAGGCGCTCCGATTCTCAAGCCTTGGGTGTCTGGGGTGTCCTTGCTCGGTCATGAAGAAAATGGTCCTGACAGGCAAGCAGGCAGGCAGGGAAGATCGGTGCCCTTAACAGGCAGACCGGTGGGGAAGGATGAGGGGAACCAGTCACAGATTCTCCAGTATGGCAGCTCAATTACTGGCTTAGAGAGTGGAAAAAATGAGCCAGACTTGGCAAGAGAAAAAGTAATTAGTGCATTGTAGGCCATAATTGGCTCAAGCCAATCGCATCTAGTGGGCAAGTCTTTGAAACCGCAATCTTCGGGAAAAGGAGGCATAAACACCACCAGCCAACATGCTTAAGCAAAGAAGGAAGGGGCTGGAGGGGGCAGGGAGGCAACCGATGCCACACAAAGGGAAGTGGGTTACCCGCAGCTAAGAAGTTGGCAGATGGGTTCTCTGGGTCTTTGCCCCACACACGCCTCATTCAGGAAAACCAGGCTATTAAGGGGCACATTGAAACCAGGTTGCCATCTGGCCTGGCACAGGAAAGAGACCACAATGGCAGGCACAGGCAGTTTTGCGAGCAGGTGGCCTCAGAAGACGGGAAAGTGTTTCAAAGTACTTAGGTGCAGAAGGGAAATGGCTGACACTTGTCTCCAGGTGAAAGCAAAATGGTGCCCCTGGCATTCGTGACACAGGCCTGCTCCTGCCACGTTCCTTAGGGTTGCCCAGGTCAGATGCAGGAGGCAGACTTTGCCAGTGGGGCCTTTGGAGGGGCATCCCAAGTATGGCTTAGACCTGGGGTGTCAAACTCAAGGCCCAGGGGCCAGATCCGGCCCGTGGGGTGATTAGATCTGGCCTGCAGGGCCACCCGGGAAACGGCGAAAGACTGGCCTGCGGTGCCTCTGCCAGCCAAAACAGAACCCGGCTGGGCTGCCCACAGCCCTCTGGAGCTCTGTTGTCATTGGCAGAGGGTTAGTTCCAGGAGGCCGTTGCAGCCGAAAACGGAGCTCAGGAGCCTGTTTTCTCTGGCCGAGGGCTTGGGCCACCACAGGCACCCCTGACACGAGTGATGTCAAGTTGGCCATGCCCACTCTGGACCTCCGAGGCAAAATACAATCCTGATGCGGCCTTCAATGAAATCGAGTTTGACACCCCTGGCTTAGACTTTCCGCCTCTCCCCGCATTCCAAAGGGCATCTTACCTCTTGTGACAGAAAAGGCATGATCTGGGCGAGAATCGTGTTCAGTCTCTTGGCAATCTCTGTCTAAAAGTGTGAGGAGAGAGAGGAAAGAGAGAATGAACCAATTGACTGTCATTGGGGACTGTCTTTTTCAGAAGAAAATTCATTTGAAATCAGCATTTATAGAGGAGACTCTGCAAGGACCTGAAAAACAAGACCTTCTTTCATCGCCACAATGGAGTCAAACTTCAATGAGCCAAACCTGGGATGGCGCATCAAGTCCAGCTGCAGACCCCAGAAGCTAAACAATGTGCAAGCATCTACACCCCTCTGCCCTCAGTCCCCCCCCCCCCGCCCCCGCAGCTGGGCACAGGCCTTCTTCATTCAAGGAGGAGGCCTACAGCTCTGATGAAGTACCGTCCTTGAACCCATGTTGGAGGAGCAGAACTCTGCTGGGATAACATCATGCTCCATATTATTCCTGGGATTGCCTTCTGGGTTTAAAAATTGGCCAAAAGGCCCACGGGCAGCCATCTCCCCCTGCTCCCTGGGCCTGCCAAGGGCTCCTGTGGGAGAAGTTTGCCTCCTGCTCAGCCTCTGCCAGCTGCCCAAGCACAACAGGAGACAAAAGCTAACTGTTGGTCAAGATTGGGACATCTTCACCAGGAAAACGGCGGGAACTCAACTGGTTCAGAGACTCCGTGTAGTTTGATCTCTTCCTCTCCTCCTCGAAAGCAAAACCATTGTGCGTCTGTGGATTGCTCTGCAAAGGCATTCGGGAGGGAAGTGTTTTCCCAGATGCAGAGAGCCTTTGCCAGGGGCCCGACTGCATTTTGATCCCCCAAGTCAGCCCTCAAGGCAGCCAGATCACTAAAAACAGTGTTCCACCTTTAAGGAGTTAGAGGCAGCCTGAACAATTAACAGCTCCACAAGCTGAAACTGCAACAGAAAAGCACCCAAAGGCCTCAAATCCATTCATTTCTCAGAAGGATTCAGACACCCTTCCACATGGCTGCTGGGGAAGCTTCCTTCCCAAAAGGGGATGATTTTTCACAGGTTTCGGAGATGCCTCCCCCTCCTTTCAGACTGAAGGAAGACTCGGGTGCCAAAGCCAGAGGAGTCCAGAACAGGCACCTTCCTTGGAACACGAGCCTCATCCCAAATGGACTTTCATTCGTCAACCTCTGGTTTCCACGGCAACCATACCCACCTAATCCCCATCCCAGGACCACCAACTGCTCTTTGACAGACTGCAGGGAGCTGCAGAGTCACTGGCTCAAGCCAGGTCATTAAGCCACGTCCACTGGGTCTGCCAAACCCTGGGAGGTCAGGTTGGGAAGGGGCAAGGAGGAGGAACAGGTGGGCCCACCTCCAGCAGCTTGATGCCAGGTGGCTCTTGCTCCCTTGGGAGTCAGCTCTTCAAGTGATGGCTCTTTCTGCAGAGACACCTTACAGCCCCAGCCAAATCCGGCGTCACCAGGAGGAAGGACCCCCAGAGAAATGAGAAAGAGCTTCAGGGCCTCCAGCACCTTCTCCTGGACACACATCTGGAAATCCAGGGCAACTTGCTTCCTGCCAGCCCAAGAGTACAGCTTTGCACTTGTCATTTAATGCCAGTTGTCCTTTCAAAGGCTCAGACCAAACATATGACTCTTGCCTACAGGATGGGCCACCCCAAAAGGAACAGGAGCTTCATAACAAGGGCTACACGACACAAGATTACAGGGCAACTGTTGGGATCGAACCGTTTTGCTTCTTTCAAACCTTAAATGCTTTTCAACCTGCCCATGAACTGGGGACGAGGGAAGGGGGAAGCGGAGAATGCGTAGAATGGATGCAGAGATCGGGAGAGCATGGAAGCCATCAAGGTCACTGCTGCAGGTGCTTGAGAAAGGGACGGACGGTTCCCATAACAGGAGGACGTCTCATAATTGGACAATGTGATCACCCAGGAGCGGGGAGAAGGAGAAAGTATTGTTGAACAGGGCAAGCATCTACGCTAGAATTCAGAGCTGGTTTTCTTTCTTCAGTACTAACATAGTATTCTGTATCCAATAAAATTTTTACTTTTGGAAATTCAATTCTCCCGAGTGTTTCCCTTTTTGGGGTTCGCTAATTGAACAGTCGACAGAAACCTGTAAGCTTTGCCCAGTGCCAGAAAAAAAATGTTGAGAAAACATCATCTTAAACCACACCAGTGACCAAATCCAGCTTTCTTTTGGAAATCCTCATCCAAAGCACCACATGTACGGTACCTCACAGAGTGCAATGCATTAGCTTGTTGTCGTGCTTCCGTCAGGGCTCTCAAACTCGTGGCCCAGATGTGTCACATGCTGACCATACCCGGGTTTAGCCAAGGGGAAAAAGTATTTTGTCTTACCCCTGATTTTTATCCCTTAGGCATCCATTAAGAATGCGGGTTCTTTTTCCTCCAGGGCACTGATAACTCTTCCCTGCTCTTTAGCAATGCAACCTCCTGTCTCCAGGACTGTTTTCCTTCTGGACGAAACCTGTTTCACCCTTTGGGACTTGAAGACCATGAGTTCCTAGCTCCAGCCACGCAAGATACTCCTCACCCCCCTGCCCCACCTGACAGAGGAGGCTGCCAATTCCAGCTACCGAATGTCCTTGCTTTGAACTTATCTATCCTCACCCTTCCGATCAGTGATACTCTGGCCACTTGCTGCTTCAAGCTTTCATCGTGCCAAGTACAAACCTGTGAGCCAGAGGAAGAGGTGGGCTCCTTAAATTCCCTGATCAATTCCAGTCCAAAGACTCATGCTATTCCTCTATAGTCAGAAGAAAACAGCTACAATCACCCACACTGGGCAACGATAGAGTGCAACAGTCCAGGGTTTGCTAAAGCATTTTGGATAGACGGCCGTTCAGTTTCTGCCTGAAGGTCTCCAATGAAGGGGAACCTCTGAAGAGGGCCTTCTCTTTAGCCGACAGAACAAGCCTTCCGACTTTAAGAGTCCCTCACAACCCTCCTTGCTTTGGCGGCCCTTCTCTGAATGGAAGTCTCCCTGGCAGGACCTTGGCGACTGAAAGCAACCGAGGTGTTGTTTCCTGGGTCTTCTCCTCCCCCCCCAGGAACTCCTCCTCCCTTCTGTACACAGCAGCCACTGCAGCCCACCTACCCTCTGTTCAAGCCTGCTCTCTCCCTGGTCCTAGAGCCCCCAAGGCCCAGTACAGCTTAGCCCCTTGCATTTCTCACCCATCTTCTCCTAGTTGCACCACAGGCCTGACAGGCTATCAGGCGCTGAGGGGAACTGAAGCTTCTCACCTCTGCTGGGATTATTGGCTCCTCCTCAACGGTGGCTTCTATTCACTGCCAATTTCCCAACAAATCTCAGAGTTAAGAGAGACGCAACCACCTACCCAAGTGCCTCCAGGATTTGCTGAAAGCAGAATATTGTCCCTCTAAGCAGATGAATGTAAGTCCTTGAGCATCGGCAGTTCTCACTCAGGCAGACAATTAGGGGCACTTCCAGCTGTCTAGCACCCGTTCAAGTGCTCTCTACTCTCAGGCCCTCCATGGCAAGTTGAAAGCTATTTGTGGTTGCAAGTCATCATTAGCGAGGTTGGAGAACCTGCTGATGAGAATTACTCACCGAGAGAGGAGTCTGCATGCAGGCACAAGCAGAAGCTCTGCAGTTACCAATTGCAAAGGGCAAAGAGGACCAATGTGGGAAGAGAAATGAGAAAATCAGGCCTAGATCAGTGTGTGGCTTAAGGCCACGGATCTGCAAGGATAGGATTTCGAAGAGCAGGCACAGGGAAGGGAGAAGGAGGCTATCTGAAAGGAAGATGCGCCCCTGGCAGATGGTGAGAGGCATAGGACAGATGGGCTGCCCATATGGGAAGGGCCCATTTGCACAATTTTAGAACCTTTAAGGTGGAGTTGACCTTTGTTAAAGGATTCTTCATATTTGATATAATGCATGCCAAGATCCCTGCTCCTGTGCAGTCGAAGCCCCTAGCTTGGTAGCTCTTTAATTGGCCTCATCAGTCCTTTATAGGGTCACCAGGACACCTGATGATCACAATGATCTTCTTCTAACCCCCCCCCCCCCAAATATAGTGTTTTGTTCCATGAGAGCCATTCCCTTATAAAACAAGGCAGGCGTGAAGGGCGCAGCTAACGGAAATAAAAGGTTGGCCTCTTTTGAGTCAAGCGCAACACCAGGGGATTTCACCAATACATCCCTGAAGTTTATTTTATTGATTGGCTGACTTGATTTATGTGGCCATTCAATTTCCTAGAATGACTCTGGGCAACTTACAAAGGCACAATATGAATAGCAACAACCCTTAGACTTATATACCGCTTTATAGTGCTTTACAGAGTCAGCCTATTGCCCCCAACAATCTGCCTCCTCATATCTATTATTTCTCTGCCACTCAGTCCCACTTAGCAAAGCACTATTAATATACCTGAAATTATATGTATAGAATAATATACATTATACATAATAGGATATAATAGAAAGTAAGTCCTAGCATGACTTTTCTGGATCCTTGTAAAATGAGCCCTACCCCAAATAGAAGCCCCAGTTAGGATTGTCAGCCAGAGCTCCGTTGCAACACACCTCTATGGCCATCTACCTTATATACAATAACTCTGGGGAACTCACAAAATGACAGCTTTCAACATAGTCTGAACAGGAAACCAAAACTATGAATACTAATGCTATTTGGATGGTAAGGTTACTGTAACAGAATTGTGCAAGTCTGAAAGTTCCCCTGCCTTTCCTTTGCACAGAACTAGGGAGAGTCCCTTCTGAGATGCTTCCTCCACCCCTGCTCCTCCTTTGGATCAGGTCCTTGTCTAAGTCAGCGTTTCTCAATCTTGGCCATCATATGAGCTTCAACCTCAATTTTCACCCTGAGAAATGCTGCTCTAAGTTGTGGCTCTTCCTCCTGTCTCCCAAGGCCATTCTCATAGCCCATTACACAAAAACAGCAATAAAAACAACTCCCAGGGTTACAACACATTGTCCCTCCTCCACTGGCATTTACTGGGCTCCAACCCCAATGATAGTGCAGAACAGGTGCCCAGAGCCTAGACTGGACCCTCCACCAATGGGCAATTATGCCATCCAGGGCCTCGTGGCCAGATTCTGAAAGAGCAAACTTGGGTTTGGAAATTGTGCTTTGAGAATCTCTTGAATGTCATGTCCAATGGGGTCGGGGTGGAGCTCCAGTCTGCAGGGCACATAGAACCATATGAATTATTCTGGGACTCAAGACTCAGGAATGGTGTGCAGCAGAGAAAGGGCAGCCAGACACCTAAGAAGGTATTCATTTGTTCAAAACTTGGCTGAAAGGCCTACAGGATTTCACACTCCCATTAGGAGTCCAGATTTACTTGTTGAAAATCTGGACAAAGACTGGGAGAGGACGAGAAGGCAGCTTCTCCTTAAGGCTGCTGGGCCCTTTAGCTGTCATTTCGCTCTCCTTGGCTGGGCTTCCTCAGCCAGCTTGTGTCCATTTCCCCAGAATCCCAAGTAGTTAAAGGCAGTCAACTAACAAGCAGAGGCAACAGCACGAACAAGCAACTCAGATAAGGAGGACTTTAGTTCACACGATTCTTATCCTGGACAGCCCACCTTGATTCTCAAGGCTTTTAACATGGAGCATGTTCATTTCACATACACACCAGCAATTCCCAAAAATCTCTCCTCATCCCCCCCCCCCCTCAAACCTATCTGTAGCCAAACACCCGTAGCTGACCTCTTCTATATCCCTTGAGGCTTTATTCTTTGAGGATGTGGTCAAGAAGAGCCATGGGAAATAAGCCAGGTTCTCAAGATTGGTTTCCTCTCATGGTTAACCACATGCGTCCCCTTTTGCCCCCAACAGCAGCTGAGGCACAACCTGAACGTTTTCTTTACCTACATGGTTGACAGCCACAGAGAAGCTGTCTCTGCTCTGCATTTGATTAAGAATGCTATAGTGTGAAGTCTAGGCACACAACCCTCCTATCGCAGCCGTACGGTTTTGCCACAGCCACCTTTGCTTGGAGGAAATGGCTGCTATCGGATCTAGCCCACAATCTGTCAAACCTCCGCCTCAGCTGCTGCCCAACAGCATCAGCCCTCTTCATAAGCCATCTTCCTGTGTGATGACCCAGGCATGGCACAAAGGTAACACAGTTAGGTAAGCAATAAGAGTCCCTTTATTATCTCCAACTTTGCACTCAATGTCCAGGATACCTTCTGGCTGGAGAAAAACTCTCCCAAGAACAGTAGCCTTTGACTGCAAAAAATTAAGTCCAAAACATGAACAATACAAACTGTATCTTAAAGTCCAAACAAACTGAAGTAATTCGTTTGGCAGAGCAGAAGCAAGAACTTCAGGCCTGAAGGCATGTCAAAACTCACACGTCTTGCCAGGAACACAGATGAGCCACGACAACACAGGATAAAGTCACTTTGCTCCCAGCAGCCTGCTGCATGCAGCCTTTCTTATCAAAACTGTCTTCCAAGCTGTGGCTAATGAAGGGAATCAGGGCTTTCTCCTCCCTCATAAGCCATGCAACTCACATTGCTCTCTTCTCCATTTCTCTCTGTGTGCCCTAGGATGAAGAGGGGGTGGGCCTGGCTCTTCCTCTGAACTCCCTCTCCCTTGTTCTATCTCTTCCCTTGCTCAGCCCAGCCAGACTTTGCCCTTCCCCAGCCTCCTCCACAGCCAACAGAGGTGCACTCCCACTTCCTGTCAGCTGTCCAACTTCCACCTCAAGGCCATGACAGCCTGATACTCCCATCTTCAAATAATACATTACAGTACTGCATGAGAAACACCCAAGTTCGCTCTCTCGGAAGGATACTCAAGTCTCACCAGGCTTGCTAGTAGACAAATAAGCACAGAGCTGCCATGCATGTCTGATCCCTCTGATGACACCATTCTCATTTGGGAAGCTTGGAAGAACTTCAAAGGTTTCAAGTGTCCTCACTGACTAAACAAGTTTCTTGTATCTGACAGGTACTTCACTACACAAGAAAACGTCAAGAGGCCTGTTCTTTCTAACAATTTCTGAAGCCACACTACACTGCCCTGTCTCCTCTGTCCCAATATTTGCCTCGAGGTTCAGCCCCTCAAAGTCAAAGCTGTATGTGCCCGTTCAAGAAAGCCCCATGTAGCCTTCAGGAAGAAAAAGCAAAAGCAAAGCCAACACCACCAAAGATGCTCATTTGATGTCACCCAGCAATATTTCCCCATTAAAGAATTCAAACCCCTCCAGATACACCTCCAACATTCAGCAAGGGAGCCAATGGTGCATCAGAGACTGTTTATCGCCCAAAACAAGCCACAGATTGAATGGGGACAACAGAGAGGGAAGAATAACCCCTATCTAATTTCCTTGCCCCAAATCTATCCATTATGTCCCTATGGTACCCATGACAATAAATTAGCCTTCTTCAGTCTGGGACCTGAAATATGATGAGATCCTAATTCCCAGAGGCCTGAGCCAACTGGGACTTCCAAGAGTTATAATTGGCATCTCTGGAAGGCAGCCAGCTGGGGAAAAGGCTGCATTAATCTGTAGCTATATACATCCATGGTAGCTTCAAGAAAAGGACCAGGTAACAAAGGTAAAATCAGGAAGCAGCAGGTGCAACCAAGGACGTTTATCTGAATGGATTGTGAAGGAGAAAGGCCAGACAGTTGATGCAGGAAAGAGAGCCCCATTTCTCACAAGTAGCCAATGTGGTTTGCATGCACGTTGCAGAGAGAGCAGTGACTCGGGGTGACAGGGGAAGCCTTCAGCCAAGGACGGTGCTCTCCAAAGCCTCCTCTCTTCTGTTGAGCAAGCTTTGTCCCAGGGCTGCAGATCAAGACCGGAGGCTGGTCCTAGCATGCTTGAGCCGTAGGCCAGGCTTTACCAGGAGATTTCTGCAGAACCACCGTTTCTTGAAAAAAGAAACCCCGTAACCCACTCCCTCTTCATTTCATCAGAATGGATCTCAAGAATCATTCCTTTAAGTTTCATTCTCACAAGGGAGGCTGGAGGCTGATCAAGGGAGAAAAACCCTCCCCCCCTCCCTGTTTTGTTCAAGGGAAAGCAGCCAAGCAAGGCCGTTGGGTGGGCTGGCTCCCCGGCTCTCCCTCTCTCTAGCAGAGGGGACAAAGCCAGTGTAGGCCTCTCTCTGGCCAGGCCACTCAATCAAGGGCACATGGATGCCCCTTGAGGGCCTGGGGAAGAATCAGGCACTTCATTCATTAATCAGTCCCTGGGGATTACACGGGGTGTGTACTTTCACAGCCTCTGCTCTAGGTCCCATCATGGTGCTTTCTTTTCCAAGCCACCCACTTTTCCAGACCCTCCTACATATTTGCTCCTCACCATATATAAGCAGCACGGTGCTCTTGCGCTATTTCTAATCACTAACACTAGTGAAAAGTGTTTCCTTACAAGTTAAGCAGTTGGCCCCTCACTTTTGACTAATTAATAAAAAACAAATAACCAGAAACCCACTTTTCAAGGCACCTGCAAAAAGCAGCAGCCAGATGGCTTTGTGACCTTAATGAACAATCCGATGGGGTTCCAATTCATAGCCATCAGCCAGACGAGTGCCCTCTCTGCCAACCGCAAGATGCCCAGCAGATGGTGGATGGGGGGCTCTAGAGGGGAATCTGGGTTCAAATTGGGAGAGGTTCACAGGGATAGCAAGCAGGTCACCTTCTGTTTGCCCACCCATTTGGCAGAGCTGTCAGAGGGGGAAATGAGAGGACAGCATGTTAGGATCTGGCTTGAGCTCCTGAATGAATGATGGGATAGTTTTTTCCAATAAGGAAATAAATATAGTTAAAACGTACTCTTGCTTAAAGCAAGGCAAATTCCAAGATATACAGTATTACAGCTGAAATGAAGTTTACTCGCAGAGTCAAGGAAGCCCCACTGTTCTGTGGATCCTTTAGTCCTCCTGAATTCAGGCCAATGGGAAGAAAAGGGCTCCCCATCCACTCCCACCCACAATTGCACCCCAAAGTCTGAGGATTCTATTCTGAGACTCCCCTGGGAAAGGCTTTCAGGGAAGGCACTCACCTGCTTGTGCATTTCAATGTTCAACCCGTAAGACATTTCATAGTACTGGAAAACAGAAGAGAGACAAGCGTTTTAGTCACTAGGCAAAAAATGTTTGGAAGAAACTAAGCATGCCCAAAATTCAGTATCAAAACGACAAAACTGGATTTATTAGGACCTCAAATACCTCCGTTTTGTACAGGTCGCCCTAGCAAAACTAGAAAAAGTCGGTCGTCAGGTGTCTCTTCCCTTGAGCAAAAGGCTGAACTCTCAGCTAGCCAGGCACAAACTGAGCCCCCATGGCCTCCAGGAAGTGCACAGCCCAAGCAGTTCTTGGACGCCTCCCTAGAGCTCCCTGCCACACCAACGAGTAAGGCATAAGGTGCTCAGGGTGGAGGAGGCCA
The DNA here is from genome assembly GCA_033807585.1 of Hydrophis major. Classification (NCBI taxonomy): domain Eukaryota; kingdom Metazoa; phylum Chordata; class Lepidosauria; order Squamata; family Elapidae; genus Hydrophis; species Hydrophis major. The sequence goes on along the minus strand of CM066337.1, from coordinate 21,315,313 downwards.
TGGGGTTGGATACCATCACCACCCATCAACTCAGGAACATGAGGATCTGGGGGGCGGGGGGGGCGGGCAGAAGCTCCCTGCCACCAGCACCCAATTTACAAACAATGCCAACTAGGCCAGGCTTTCCTACATAGAGGGACACAATACAATGCTTAGAGCTATCCTAGAAATACGCCATACACAACTCAAAAGCTGAGCAGGAAATCAGCTGATGGTCTTTCAAGGAATACAGAATCAATCTATTTTCCTTACAAGCCTTTCAACATGCAAGAAAATGGCCACAAACATGCCAGTCTGCGCTCTTTGGAGGCCTGGCACAATCAGCCAGGCAGATGAGATTCTGCCGAAACTTTGCTACAACTTTAAAAGCACAACTATAATGACGTGGGAAAATACCCGAACAAAGCTGAATACTATATGTGTGTGTGTGCATGTGTATGTATATGTATGTATGTGTACGTACACCCACACACACATATATGCATATATATATATAGATGAATAATTATAGAGTCCTAAAATATTTCCCAGCAAGTTTTAAACTAAGTACCAATATACATTCCCATGTGGTATCCCCCTTATAAAATCCCTAACCCTTATCTCTAAATTTCTTGGCTTTATTATTTCTTTTAATTTTAGCCAACTTTCCCTTTTCTAAGTTTCCCCAGTCTTTCTTCTTTTTTCCTTCTAGTATTATTTTTATTCCCCTCTGTCTGTCAGCCATGTTTTCCCCCACCCTTTTCAGTTCTTTTTGGGGTTTCTTCTTATATAATTCCTTCTTCTTCTTAGTCTTAGGAGTCTTATCTCTTTTATTCGTTGTCTCTGTTGTCAGTGTCCCTATTTTAAATCCTTTTATATCCTTTGGCAATGGTCCTTGTTCTCCATATTCTTCTAGGCTATTGTTTTCCTCTTCCAACTTGTCATCTCTGGGCTTTCTTTGTTCTTCTGCAAGCTGTGACCCCATTACTTTACTAATCATTGTATCCAGCAATCTCATTCTTTTTTTTAACATACCTCTCCCAGTTTGTAGCTCCGACTTAAATTCTTTGCTTATTTCTTCCATTTCTTTATTACAGATCAAATTTTTCTATTATAGTCCTTGCCAAAAGTCTCCATTTCTCTCACTTTCTCTTTCTTCTGTTTTTTTTTTTTTTGTCATAGTCAGCCTCCAGCAGTCCCAAAATATTGTATTCCTTTATATTTTACTGTAGTTGCTGCTTTTTAAAAAAAGCTTCTGGGGTTCATGTTGTATTAATAATCTTTTATTCCATTTCATCTTTCTTTCAAATATTTATATGACCAGTAATTTCTCATAAAAGCATAAAAGAGGAAAATCTTTCTTTTCAAAGTTTTTTAATTTTTAATTCTTTTCCAATTTATTTTCAAATAATATTTCCAGCATTTTATCCAATGCCTAATTAATATCCAATTCTGTATATAGTCCAAATTTAATCTCTGTTTTCATATAATTCTTTTATTTCCGGTTTTTCCTTTACCTTATATTTTCCTGTTATTCCTTGCTCACTGCTACCATTCTTCCAAACGAGAACTCTCTCTTTCCGCTTTTTGGGGTTTTCAAAAAAAATATTTAAAGTCTTTTATCCAGTTACACACCGCTCACCACTTCCACTCTCCAGCACAAACTTAAGTCCTGGCAGCTTCCTGTCTTCAGGGCAGCCATTAAACTGCCGCTTCTCCCTGTTTTCTAGGGGACTAGATACCAAGCCAGGGAGGGGAGATGCGGCTCCCCTCAACCCAGCTGGTGGTCTCCCTCTCTTCCCCCCACCCCTACAAGGTGGGTCAGATGGTTCGGTCCCTCAGGGACCCTTCCAACAGGGCAAGCACGGATCAAAGCTGTGCACGATCGCAGTCTCTGGTCCATCTTCGATGGAAATGCCACCGGAAGTCCCTCCCAACACTGACCTTAAATCCCCCTGGGGACATTGGGAGGCCACCTCCAGCCCAGTGATCCTTCTGGGTGAGTTCCCCAAAAGAGAAGTGACACTGAACACAATTTTTGTAGTTTCGTAGAGCAGCCCTTCCTGATGTCTTCTTCAAGTAGAAGCTTTGACATGCCCCAACAATCTGCGCGAAGCTCAGAGCCTGTAAAACCCATTCTGACCAAACAGAGCCCTTGCTACCCCAGCCTTAAGAGGAGCAAAGAGCAGGGCAGGAACCTCAAACCAGGATCCACAATACAACGAAGAGTTTTCAGGTCACACAACCAGGGCAGTCAGGGTTACGGACCAAATGTTTGAGCAAAGGGCCCATGTTAACCAGAAGGTTTTCAGTGCCTTCCATGCAGGGCTGTGCATGGGGGAGCACCCAGGCACCCCAGCTGGGGAGGTCAGAGCCTGCAGTCAAGCCAGAATCTCTCTCCCCTCCCCTCCAGAGTATGACTGTTGGGGCTACTTCTGGGAGCCCCAATAAGTGGGACTAAAAAGTGAGGAGTAAGCAGATCCCTCCTGGTCCTGTTCACACAGAGCCTGCAAAGATCTCTCTTACCATGACATAGTGGCGCTGCATTTCCGTCTTTTCATTTGCAAGCTTATCATACTCCACTTTCAGACTAAAAAATAAGAAATGTTAAAGTGAGATGACATGCAAAACATCCTTCCTTCAAATACAAAGGAAGGAAACAGAGGAAAAGATGCCCCCACAAATCCAATATTTTGACCCGAAACGCTTCCTTCCTGCCTGCCTGTCTACTAGCGGCTGGTGCTCCTAAAAGGGTTGAAACCTTCCCCCAAATGGACCCTGGCCCACCAACGCCCTCCGCTCTCTGAAGCGGAAGCCTCCGGAGGGACCAGCCTTCCAAACTCTCTGAATCCACAACCTGCCAAGTTCCATTCAAAGCAAGGATCAAGGACAAAGAGGTAAATCCTCGGAGGTTTCAGTTAAAGAATCACCATTCCCGGAGTTTCTTTTTGGACAGGTAGTCCTCGACTTACGACAACAATGGAGCCCAAAATTTCTGTTGTTAAGTGAAACATTTCAGTGAGTTTTGCCCAATTCTATGACCTTTCTTGCCACACCTGTCAAGTGATTCACTGCAGTTGAGAAGTGAATCCAGTTTCTCCATTGACTTTGTCAGACAACAAGAAAGGTGATCGCTGAACCTCAGAACACAGCAACGGTCGTAAGTAGGAACCAGTTGTCAAGCGTCTGAATTTTGATCACATGATTAGGTGGATGTTGCAATGGTTGCAACTGTGAAAAGCGGTTGTAAGTCCCTTTTTTCAGTGCCGTCGTAACTTTGAATGCTCACTAAATGAACTGTTGTAAGTCGAGGACTAGCTGTACAGTTCAAGCAAACAGCAGGCAAACCTGGGGTGGGGGGAAGCACCAGCTGCTCTGGGCTTCCTTAACCAGCCAGAAGATGGAAATGCCAAAGAGCCAGCAGCCCCTCATTCCAGAGCCAAGGCTTTCCAAGGGTTGCCCAGTCAGTCGTGTCCACTGGGGCGCAGGGAGCCAGCGTTGCCCGAAGACAATTCCCACGGCCACGTGGCCAGCATGGTCACCCCCCCCTCAAGCGCCCAGAACGCTCTGCCCTTCCCAGCCAAGGGGGACCTGTCCATCGCCTAGCCTCTGCCTGCTTTCCAACTGCTGGGAGGGCAGGAGCTGGGCCCAAGCAAAGGCCCAGAAGCTTTAGCGCACAGCTTGGAATCCAAAGCATTTTGGGGGGTGGGGAATTGGAATCCAAAGCCCAGGGAGGAGAAAGGGGGGCTATCCACAGAGGAGGGCCACCTCCTTCCTGCCCCCCCCCCATCGAAGGGCCGAGAGGAGGATGCTCACCTGTGGTACTGGGCCTGCAGGAACTGGAACTCGTCCTTAATCCTGTCACAGGATTCAGCCACGGTGAATTTAAAGCCAGGCTGTCCAGGCTGGTGGGGGCCCTGAGGAAGAGAGGCGTTGAGAGGGGGCCAGGCCAGCACAGCCGGGTGGGCCTTCCGGCCCTTCCCCTCCCAGCATCCCGGGCAAAGACTCTGCCCCCGAGGGAGCGCGGGCGCGGTGGGGGGAGACGGGGCGAAGGGCTCCTTGAGAAGGAGGGGAGGTCGAGGGGCCCTTAGTGAGCAAAGGACAACCGAGGCGACTCCATCAGTCGGGATATTCCGGACCTTCCCTGACCGGAGATGCTGTCTGACACCTCGTGGATTCCGAAGTCAAACCCACCGAAGGATCCGCGCGAGTTTCGATCAGCCGCGGCGGCGAATCTATCGTTTCATTCCTTCCTCCCTCCCTCCCCCCCCCCCCCCGCGCCTGTAACTGCTTGCAAGGCCGGAGGGACCGAAGGGAAAGCACCGCCAGCCGACCCAACGGGGCTTTCGGGGGCTGCTTTGGGCCTTGGAGGCGGGGGCGGCCCAGGCCCAGGCCCAAACGAGCAAGGTTCTCCGGCCCAGGCTCAGCGGCACTCACCGGGTGCCGCCCCTGCGGATACATGGCCCGCCGCCACGGGAACGAAGCTCTCCTGAAGCCGGGACAAAAGAGGCGAGCGCGGGCGGCTCAGCACCCGCCGGCCCCCCCGCCGGCCCCGGGAGCCTGGCGCGCCGCCTCCTCCTCCTCCGGGTGGAGCGGCAGCGGCGGCTGAGCTTTCCCCGGGCGGGCGGCGGCCGAGATGGCTGCGCCGCCGCTCCCGGGCATCCTAGCCCCCCAAGCTTCTTCCCAGCCCGATCCCAATCCGGCGCCGCTCAGCCAAGCACTGCCCAGAACCCGAAGCGGAGCAAGTCGAGGCGAAGCGCCGCGATCCCTCCCGCAGGTAGCCGGGAAACGGCAGGCGAACAAAGCCCGGGCGGGCCAAGAGAGGCGTCTCCTCCTCCTCCTGCCGCCCCGCGGAAATCCAGCCAGGCCGCGGCAGCGCTTCCGCCGCGCAGGGCCCCGAGCGCGCTTCCCACGGTCCGTGCCCCGAGGCGGCCACTCCGGCCAGGCTCGACGGGCAAAACGGGGGCTCCGCGGAACCGAGCGCCTGCTTTCCACTCCCCTCTGGCTGCGGTGGGCTCCCGGCAGGGCGTAAGCGGCGCCGGCTCCTTCCCGGGTTGCCCCGCGCCGTCGGGCTCCGCTCCAGCTGCGGAGGGGGGAGGGGGCGGGGCCGGAGGAAGAAAGAAGCGACGGGGGAGGGGCGTCCCCGCCGCTCTGCGCCAATCACCGCGCCGGGATCCCACGTGGGGAGCTCCCGCTCTGATTGGGCCTGGCAGGAGGGGCGGGGAGCGTCCCGGGCCCCCGGCGGGCGGCGCGCCTTCTCCTCCGGCGGCTGCAGTTGTGCGGGGAGGCTCGGCCGGGCCTTCGTGCCCGCGCCCTCCGTCCTAGCCGAGGCATTTCGGGGCGTCCAAGGCGAGGGGGCGGGGGAGGGAGAACCGCGACGAGCTCCCCGTTAAGCGAAGCGCCCTCGGACTCAGCGTCCTATGCCGGGCGGGCAGAGCCGGAGCGCTGCTAGGCGGAGGGCCGGAGTCGCGGCGGCCTTTGCGAAGGGCCGGGGGGGGGAGGGGCTGCTGCTCGCCCTCCAGACGCAGACGCGCTCCCCCCTCGGGGCATTTCCAGTGCCGTCGGAGATCCTCTCCTGCTGCACCTGGCCGGAGAAGGCGCCGACCGCTTCCCCGCTGCCTCCAAGGCGAGGGCGGTGCCGGTGCCGGAGGGTCGCCTGAGGCAACGGGGTTCCTAGGAGCGTGCAAAGCGCTCCCTGCCCCCCCCCGAGTCGGGGCTTCCCTCACGCGAGAGCCGCCCGCGCCCAGCCCCGCCCCAATGGCTCCCGGCGTGACGTCACGAGAGAGGCCGGCGTCCCGCCCCACGTGCAGTACGGCCGCGCTATGTAAGGATGACCAATCGGCGTCCGAACAAGGGCCTTCCCGGCCGCCATTGGCTCGCTGGGCCGCCGGCTGCCACTCCGCTGAGTCGGCTGTCCGTCAAATCCACGCTGGCCGAGCTTTCCTGCGGCTGCGCGCGCGGCTCCTGCTCGGGAAAAGCGCCGGATTCGCTCGGGGCGGCTCCTCCCTCCGGCTGAAGCCCCGCCCCCTGCACAAGGGCGGCCACGGCCGCAGTGCCGGCCGAAAGGCGACGCAGCTAAAGGCTGACGAGGAGGCCGCCTCGCCTGTCCTTTCCTGCGGCGCGCTCGGCTGGAAGGGGGCTGGAGCGGGTTGGACGCCTGGGCCTCGGGAACTGTGGCAAGCGAGGCTCGGGGAAGGGAAGGAGGCGATCCAGGTGGAAGGAGCGGCCTTCCAAGGAGCCCGAAGCGTCGGAAGTCTCCCTGGCGATGCGGCGATGCTGGCGTGGAGAAGGAACGAGACGGTCCCAGCTGAGAGGAGGAAAGCAGGGAAGGGCCCAAGGATGCCTTGCCTGCTGCTTCGTGCCGTGGGGGGGAGGGGACGCGCGATGGACCTGGATCAGTTGAGCTTCCAGAATTCCCCGGCCAGCCAGTTGCCAGGTTGGGAGCCTTTGAAAGTGGAGGCTTTGTGGAAGGGATTGTGTCTCCCTCCTACGCAACTTTCTCTATCTTCTGCCTCATGTGTGACAAGCCCAAATCAGGGGGGTCCAACCTTGGCAACTTTAAGACTTGTGGACTTCAACTCCCAGAGTTCCTCAGCCAGCTTTGCTGGCTGAGGAACTCTGGGAGTTGAAGTCCACAAGTCTTAAAGTTGCCAAGGTTGGACACCCCTGGGCCAAATGAAGCAAAAGCACTCGCTGGTGTTCAGAAACAGGTTCCCCCTCATCCCCATTTGACTGCTGCTGGGTGACTGCAACTGAGCGGAGCAAGGATGAGGCGTTGGGGCGAGGGTAGCATCTCTCCGTCCTTTTCAGGTGGCCAGACTTCTTGGGCTGAGACGTTGCAGGTCATCTAGTCCAACTCCTAGATCAAGAAGCTTCCAGGCTCAGAGGAGTCAAGTCCCCGCCGCATTGCAAACAGTCTCCCCTTATTACAGCTTTCTGTTTGGCCTATGTGTGGCTTCTAGTGCAGGTGGCGGTTCCTACCAGCCAGCCAAGAAAATACAATTCATCTTGATGAGAGATCTTGCCTCTTCCATGCAATCAGGGCATCTGGGAGCAAAGCCGCAAAGCTTCCTTTCAATTTGCAGTGGGGGGATGAAAGAAACTGGTATTTGCACACCTGCTTCAATGGGTGTAATTGAAAGGATGAATGAATTGCTGTTTGAAGTGTACCACGTTGGTGCTGAGTTTGGTTTTGAAATGTTATGCTCAATCTTTGCCAACTTTTAACATATTGGGTTATGCAGCAGACTTGATTGTGAATAATTGTATTCAGATATATAGTTGTTTTGCTATTTAGAAGATGGAATTGCAGGGCCTACTATCAATTAAGGTTGTACATTGCTTTGGTGTGAAGCTGGGATTGGTGGGGTAGAATACTTGGCTTCCTGTTTGTGAGATGGGCAGCACCATCCTTTCTGGCTTGGATGAAAACTCTGAAGCTGATTGGCCAATTCCGAAGCAACTTGTGGGTGGGAGGGAGGGGAACAAGGGCAAGGTTTGGATTTGGAAATCTCAGAATCAGTCCAAAGTCATTTTATTCGATCTATATGTATTATGTTAATCCATAAAGAGGACCAGTTTTTATTTTTGAGATATGAATAAAATTTATTTTGCTGTCCAAAAGCATTTTATTACCAATAATTTTACTTAAAAAGAAGTCCACATTTTATTTTTCCCAATGATATAAGTTCTGGCAAGTAATTTATTGTTATTTATTTATTTAAAATATTTTTACGGCCACCCATCTTGTGGCACGCAACTTTAATATTATTTACTGCAACCCCTGGGCTATATCAGGTGGTTACATGAGTTAACTGCAGTGGACATTTTTGTAATTTCCATGGGTTTCCAAGGTTGGGGGGGGGCACAATGTCTAGGTTATGCATGTTTAATTTTATTTCCAATGGCTTCCAGTGGTTCCAATAAAAAGCATCACCTTTCCCTGCCCATATTTACAAAGGAGTTGCAACAAAAAACAGCAAGAAGATGGTATAGGTGTATTTGCCCCTGTGCCAGAATTTAATTTTCCTTTGAGAAGTGATTGTGTGCTTTTTTCAAAGAATTACAATCTAAGGTATAAAAGATAGATTTACATTAATAGAAGTTCAGGATTTTGAAAGTAAAGGGAAATAAGATAATATCCTCGACTTGCATTACAACGGCCTTGTAATGATGTTGGAAGTTACAACGGTACTGAAAAAAGTGACTCGACCATTTTCACATGTACATTGCAACGTACCCCTGATTGTGTGATTAACATTCAGACACTTGGCAACTTGCTCTTTTATGGCAATTTTGGCAATCACTTGGCAATTTTATGACTGCTGCACTGTCCCAGCATTATGTGACCCACAGCTAAGACCAAAAATTCAGTTGTTTCATGACCTTCCTTATCTGTTAAGTGAATCACTGCAGTTGTTGAGTTGTGACATGGTTGTTAAGTGAATATGGCTTCCTCATTGAATTTGCTTGTCAGGAGGTCCCCAAAGGAGAACGCCTGGGTTGGTTAAAGACCAGACAAACCTGGCCATCTCTGACAGAGTGGCTAAATTAGTGGATCAAGGAAAAACTGTTTACTTAGATTTCAGGAAGGCATGTGATAACGCAGACCACAGAACAATTGTTAGGGATAATATTGGTTACCTAACTTAGTTTGGGTAAAAAATAATATATAAACTATGTTAGTGAGTTTAAGTGTATGTATCACTTTAACTGCAAAACATGTATTTTGGGTGCGGTTGTAAAATCACCATAAGAGGGAGCAAGAGAGCTCACTGTTTGCTGGCTTGTACTGTAGTAGCTGACAATGTTGGATTGATGGTGATTACTGTGTGTTTTCCCTGCTGTTGCTGAGAGAAGAAAAGGGGTTTGATTTTCTTCATATCTCTGATTGCAAAAGAGATATATTGCTGGACTGATTATTTGTAAGTTTACTGACCTCTATTTTCAACACTGGACTTTGCAACTGATTAATCCCTGGATGGACTGAACTAGTGTATAACATATGGACTGTTTTTGACTATGCTATAACTCTTGCTGGAATAAAAAAACTATTTAACTGGCACAGTGTATCTGTCTTACTGAGTGTAAACTATAACGTTTATCTCAAATCATTTGCCTGCCTGCTAGACTGCCGTTGCACGTTCTGCTAGGGTGTGTATCCCTAACAACAATGTGGGATAGATGGGACCATCACCCCCAGATGGACTGGCGGTTGGCTGACCAAATACATCCAGCCTTCAATGGAACCAGGTCTGCATGGAGGGGAGAATGAGTGAGGAGCCTCCTCAAAGGGTCCAGGACAGTTGGTCATGGGGTGACTTCTTCACACCCACGTCGCCCCAGGCCTTCCCTCAGAGCGAACAACCTCTCACGGGCTTTCGTGCTCAGCTGGCCCTCTGCCAGCACTCCACCCAGTCACTGGTCACTCCACCCCACCCTGCCAGAGGCAGTGCACCCAGGAGCATTTATTCCTGGCTGATTGGAGGCCTGGGACACGTCCTCCCTCACCTGCTTGGCTTCTTCCCCACATGATCCAGCTGGTTCCCCTGAGCTTCCAAAGGTTTTCAGAAAGCAGGCTCAGTCAATCCACTCCTGCTATGGTTGTGACTGCAGGGAAAACACAGGGGTGGCACTTTGTATTCAGTTGGTTAGTTGGTTGGTTTTTTTAATCCCACCTTTATTACTGTCTTAAGTAAGTCAAGGGGGCAAATATACCTAATACACCTCCCTCCTCTTGTTTTCCCCACAACGATAGTCCTGTGGGGGTGAGTTGGGCTGAGAGGGGCTGGCAGAGTCCCCCAGCTGCTTTTCTGGCCTGAGGTGAGACTAGAACTCACTGCTTCCTGGTCTCTAGAACCAAATTGGCTCTTTCTTTGCATTTGAACCAAAAAAAAAAAGTAACTTCCACACTAGCAATTCAGCCTCAGGGATTCATCCAGCCTCCAAAGCCACCTGCGGATTTTGATGGTCCAATTCCCAGAAACTCGTGGCTTGGTTGCTTGCCCTATAGCAGCAGTCGCCAACTGGTGGGCCATGAGAAAATTTTGGTGGGCCGCAGAGAAATCTCACCCCCAGAGCACCCCTCCCAAAGCAATTAATCCAGGCTTCACAGAAACACAAGGAACCCTCCCCGCTCACTCACTCCTTACCCGGCAAACTTGCCTGCTAAATTGCTATTTTTCCTTTTTCTGACCATCCGGTTGTTCTGCTGTGCTGGGAGATTTAGATTAGCTAGGAAGCAGGAAATGGTTGGATTTCTTGCTTTCTAGCTAGTCTTTAGATCTTTAGCTCTGTTTTTAAGCACAGCCGAACCTCCCTTAGGACTGAAGGTTCTATTATTCAGTGCAGACTCACTGCAAGCAAATTTGAGAGACTGAGCTAGCCGATGGCAGATAGATAGATCTCTGAAGGATTCTGTGAGCAACTCAATCTGCCTGCCTACTTTGCCTGATTTTGGGTAAAAGTTGCTCTTTTTTAAAATAAAAAATTCAATATTTACATACATGGTGTGATGTGAGTTAATTTTGTGAGTTTGCTTGCTAGCAAATTTTATGAGTTTGCAAGCAAATTTTATGTAACAGACTGAGCTAGCTGATGGCAGATAGATAGATCTCTGAATGAATCTGTGATTCTGTGAGCAACTCAATCTGCCTGCCTGCTTCTTCTGATTTTGAGTAAAAGTTGCTTGTTTTTTTTATAAAAAATTCAATATTTATATAAATATTTATAATATTTACATACAAGCCATGCCTAGCCAGTCACATGACCACCAAGCCACACCCACAAATTAGGCCATGCCCACAGAATTGGTTAGTGGTCCCTGGGATTTAAAATTATGAGTTTGGTGGTCCCTGAGGTCCAAAAAGTTGGCGACCCCTGCCCTACAGGGCTGTGAAATACTGAAAGCAATTCTTTTTTTCCCCTTTTTAACCGCATATCCCTTGTGGCCCACCATACTGTATAGACTGTTGTTATCCTCAAATGGGTAAGGATGAAGAATCTCAGAGGCTTCCTTCAGTTATAACTGAACCCAGTTGATAGTTCCTTCTTTTTTTCTGACTTTGTTACAGTTGCTAAGAAAACAGAGAACGCAACAAGGATAAACTTCCTTGAGATTGAGCTGGGGTGGTGGTTAGAAGGCAGTATTGGAGGCTGACTCTGCATTCCACTGCCAGGAGTTCGATCCTGACCGGCTCAAGGTTGACTCAGCCTTCCATCCTCCTGAGGTCAGTAAAATAGGGGGTCCACATTGTTGGGGATGTTACTGACTCTGTAAACCGCTTAGGGCTGGAAAGCACTGTGGGGCAGTACATAAATCGAAGTGCTGTTCCTATTGCTATTGCTTTTGAAGGACAGATTACCTCTGAATATCTCCGGACTTTAGATAAGTTTGTTACATGAAGTACCAAGGTAGCACTGGTTGTGCAAGTTGATGATCTTTAGCTGATTTAGGAGCCCAACAATCCTGGTTCTACTTGATTTTTCAGAAGCCTGTCAGCCTACAGGTCATCCTCCATACTTGTAGTGTTTTCCCAAAGCTACCCAAGCCAATAAGCATCATATGAAAGAATCTGCAGGCTTATGGCTGCCACCAAATGATGCAGGGATGTGAAGTGGGGCTCTCTGCAAGCATGACAAAATCCAAAATCCAAACCATCTCCAGAATCAGACTGGGAGAAGACAATGTCAAAACATTTCTGAATTGTTACCAAGGAGACTGCTAGAGAAACAATATACAGGGAGGTGAGGGGGAGAAGAGACGTGGATGTATATAGCTGTGACATGTAGATGAATTTGAGCAGCAGTGAGGATGATTAGCATGAGGTAGCCCAGCTTTTAAGGAGTTTGCTGTTTCTGCTGCACAGCCTCTCTTTGGATCACGTGGGTTTATAATTGGGGACTCCAGGCCTATAAATACATTGCACTTGAATTTTCTGCTTTCGTTTTCAGAAGTCGAGTGGAAGTTGCTGGTTTTGTATTTCAGATCAAAGGGTGGAGAGGAGGGGGAACTTTCTTCAAGGCTTTCATTTTTCTGTTTTCAGCATGCTCCACCCTCCCTCCTCCTCTGTCTGTCTCTATCTCAAAGAAAGCAGCACTCTTTGTGGAAAAATTGCCTTCGGCCTCCAATAGGAAGGCATGTGACGGCCTCCCCCTGGTGTCCTCACACTCGGATGGGCAAATAAGATCTAGGCAGGACCTTCTGCACACATTCATGGCTTCCCATGGAAAGGGCCCCTGGGAGCTTCTTGCCACAAAGCTGCTGCTTCAAAAGGCAGCTGGACTTTCTTTGTCTTTTCCCTTGAAGACTTTTCGTTTCAGCCAGCACCAAAGAAGCTTTCTGGATGAGAAACGAAATGTCTTCAAGGGGAAAAAAACAAAGAAAGTCCACTTGCCTTTTGAAAAAACACCTTTAGGATGGCCACTGAGGAAGGATTTCAGTGGAAGAGCAACCTTCCTTCTGCCAGTCCTCAGTGGTGAGAAGGTGGAAACGCAGAAGAGATGATGCAGGAAGCCAGAGGAGAAATGGATTTCAACAAGAGTTAAAAGAGCCAAGAGGGGGGAAATCCTAAGAAATCCTAAGGCCACACATCGAGTTGCAAATACGCCACCATCTGCCTTCTGCTTCCTGTGTTTGCTGATGATCACGATCACCCTGGGAGCCTTTTGGGTTTCGCTTCCTGTGTTCCCAGAGCTGAGGCTCCAATCTGCAAAATTTCTGCTTGCTGATTCTTGTCAGAGTTTCCACTGACTTCTCTTGGCAAGGAGACCCCCCCCTCCCCACTCTGTGGGTTCAGTAACTGACCTCTGACAGGCAGAGCAGAGCAGAATTTAAATGGTGGCTCTGAATGGCACTTATATATTAGCCTTAGTAGTTCAGGGGCAATGTTAGCCTTTTTCTCCAGCTTTTACTGAGAAGCTCTTCCTGTTCCACACAGCGGAATGGCTAATTTGCTTTATTCTGAAAAATCATCCATGGGGGAAAAACGTTAATAAAAGCCCTAGAAGGCAATGAAGAAAGGAATCAGGCTCCTTGAACAGCCTTACAAAGCACTGTGAAAGTCTGTGACCGGGAAGCGGCCTTGCATGGAATTCCAGAGTTCGAAGAGCTTTTGGTTAGCTACGTCCTTCTGGCCAGAGCAAAATCCAAATGGAAGGACTCCTGACATGGTGGTTCCTGCCTCCTGGCTTCCAAATGGTAGAATTTTTGTCTAACTTTCCTAATATTCAGTTGCAATTTGCCTCCATCTTTTTGCCTCCTGCCCTGTGAAAGGAGAGAAAACATTTTCCAGTGAGCTGCTGCTGTTGCTTCAGGCCAGAGGCCCAGAGTGCCAAACTGCCATGACTTCCCTGACCACAAGCCCGGGAGAAAGGACGCTCAGCAGAACCTCGGAGTTGGGAAGGCCCAGCAGGCAACCGCAGCTTAGGGCAGAATCCCAATGAAAGCAGCTGCCCACCTCGGCAGGAAGACCTCTACTGCAGGGCAGCCTGCCCCACACTGGATGGTTGGACCTACATGCTCAAACTATCAGGTTGTCTAGAAAAGTGATGCAGAAAGACAACCTGGAGAGCAAGAAAAAGGAGTTCAGAGCAAATTTGGATGCTCCAAAAACGAATGAGCAAAGGATGGGCAATTTCAGAATCCAGGCCAAGGCCCCGTCTGCCGGATGATTCCCTGGCCTGGGGGAGCCTTGGTTTCCAAGCCTGACTGGCTGCGCTTGGTTGCCTCATCATTCCACCGGCACGTCAGCCTGAAAGTGGATGTGGTTGCAGTGGGGAGGAAGGAGAGCGTCCCACCCTCCAAATGCCCTCAGCTCTACAGACCTGAATAAGGGGATAGTGGGACGGTGGGGGCATTTCCTCTCCTCTGGCTTTCAATGCTCGTCTCAGGATTGACAACAAAGCCTGCCCTAATTTCCCTCCTGAGACCCCTCCTCCCCCCGCAGACCATCTCTGTCTTCACCTCCGGAACCAGAGGTTGTTTTTCTTGAAAGCTTCTGTGTCGCTGAAGTTGAACAAAATCTCCAAACAAAATTAAGTCTCTTTAATTCTACTTTGCAAAATTGCATCAGAAAAGTGTCCTAGCTGGATATGCATTTGCCAAATCAGAAAATACTCCTGAGGTCATGGATTTTTTAAAAAAAAAAAGTTTAATCGGGATGGGAGACATGGATATGTTCATCCAGTAAATTAACTATAAACTGGAAGGGAAAATGAGAAGTTTCAGGTAACCTGGTGGATAATACTTTCGATGCTGATTCTGTTGAACTTGCTGGCATAATATAGAGTCAACAACTTATTCCAAGGTTGTAACTTCCATACTATCTTCCATCACAAGGGCAAAAAACCAAGAACGGTAGCAGCTTCCATCAATCCAGTCACTCCAAATATTTAAGGAAGTGAACTGCAGCTCATGAAGACTGATGTCTTTCTACAGAAGTCCAAAAAGAGGAGTGATTTTCTAGTGCCTAAAACAAGGTACCAAGTAAAGGGGGGGGGGAAATGGGGGTCCTGAAATGAGGGTTGTATATTGACTTGCCAAGTCAATCAGATGATAAAATTTTGTCAGGCTGAGCGACAACTGCATTTGCAGAGCTGGTGGCATTGACGTCACTTCTACAAAACGAGAGGCTGCCCCCTCCCTTCCAGCTGAAAGGGGTGGGGGGTGGGGACTGGCTGGCCTCTAGTTCGTTTTGTTCCACCTCAAATCCTGCTGCAAGGCAATGGCAGTGCAGGCACGCCAGGAAAAAGTAGCTTGGCAGAGTTGCTGCTCTGCAGATTTTGTAGGATGACACTTGAATATGCAGCAAGCACCCACTAATATCTCTTGGAGCCAGTTTCTATGCTTGTACACAAAATTACATACAAAAATAAAGTTCCAAGTCTTCAAAATAGTTCCTGATGTTCTCCTTAAAAATACTAAAATATATGCTCAAGACATGTTGTGCAACTGGTTGGTTTTCTTCTTCTTGAGTTTCACTTGGAACTGCACAGGAGCAGTTCATGACAGTCAGGCACCTGGCTTGGATGGTATAATTGATTTTCTCCATTTCCTTTTAGCCATAATATAGTCACTTTGATTTCTATGTTCTCCATTTGGTAATGTGCATGTATACAGGCACCAGTTTGATGGTTTGAAAACTGCAAAGCATCCCTTCCTTTTATTACAGTCTTCTCGGATTCAGCTGTGAATCTAAATTTCCAAATTTCTACAGAAGACATAAGTCCATTTGTACAAAATACTATTGTGGTTTATTCACACAACCCCAGCTGTTGCCCACCAGTCTGTCTCTGGACTCTATTTGATGTGCTGATGCTAACCAACTAAATTGTACATATCCACCCCTTTGACATATAATATTGTTGAGGGTGTCCTCACTTCTGTATTAGGTAGCCCAAGATTGCTTTCCAGTCTCCTGTTCCTTGTTCTTCAAGATAAACAAAACAACTTTTTCAGATGTTCCCTTTCATATTATTTCTGGAATTGTACAGATTTTATAACCATTACAACACTGATAAAATATTGGGGGAAAGTATGACTACAGTACATTAAAAACAAACTTCAGAAAAGTGTTAAGTCAGTGTGGGAACATTTAATCTTGGTTCCAAAATTTTAGCAGCTTTAGCTGCCATATTTAATATCATCTTGCAAAAGAAAAACCCCATAGGCCAGTTGCTTCTCTTTGAAGCACAACGACAAATTGATTTTAAACACACAACTATTTTCAGAGTATTCTTCATATAACTACCAATGTATGACAGATTCTCAGCTGTTTAAACAATATTTTAGCCATATGCATATGGAGGAATGCTATGCTCAGCTTGTGAATAGTGAATTTCTGATATTAGTTCATCTGGTCAATTTCCCAAAAAGTAGAACACAACTGCCCATGTAATTACGGTGTTGTATTGCTGTTCTGCAAACATCTAGAAATGAGGAAAGTAATAACTAGAAGTCAGCATGGATTTGTTAAAACAGATCGTGCCAAACTAATCTTATTTCATTCTTCGACATAGTGACTAAATTAGTAGACCAGCAAAATGCTGTCAAATTGTTGGGGGCAATATGCTGACTCTGTAAACTGCTTAAAGAGGGCTGTAAAAGCACTGTGAAGTGGTATATAAGTCTAAGCGCTAGTGCTAAGTGTTAAAAAACAGATTGGTGAAAATGTAGATACAAATAAAGTTATAACTGAAAGTCAGCATGGGTTTGTTAAAAACAGATCATGCCAAACCAATCTTATTTCATTCTTTTGACAAAGTTACTAAATTAGTAGATCAAAGAAATACTGTGGACATAGTATACTTAGACTTCAGCAAGGCATTTGACAAAGTAGACCACAAACTACTTCTTGGTAAGCTAGAGAAATGTGGGATAGACAACATCACCAACAGATGGATTTGTAACTGGCTGACAAACTGTATTCAACACGTAGTCCTTAATGGCACTACATCTACGTAAAAGGAAGGAAGCAGTGGGGTACCACAAGGTTCCATCTTAGGCCCAGTACTCTTCAATATCTTCATACTTCATTACTTAAGGGAATAGAAGGGGTTCTCATCAAATTTGCAGATGATGCTAATATGGTAGGAATAGCCAACATCACAGAAAACAAGCTCAGGATCCAAAAATTGACAGTCTTGAACAAATGGGCCCTATCCAACAAAATGAAATTGAATGTGGAAAAATGCAAAGGTTTTACATGTAGGCAGGAAAAACCAAAGGTACAAATAGAGATTATGTGAAACCTGCCTCAAAAAGAAGTAACTGTGAGAGGGACCATGGAGTCCTAGTGAACGATCCCTTAATTATGAGCCAGCAGTGTGTAGCAGTAGCCAAAAAGGCTAATACAGTCCTGAGTTATATAAACAAAGGCATAGAATCATTAAAGATCATTAAAGGCCTATAGACAAAAACATATGAAGAACAGTTGCAGGATTTGGGTTTGGTTGCTAACTTCCTAACACTGAGAACAATTGACTGGTGGAACAGTTTGACTTCAGAACTTGTGGGTGCTTCATCACTTAAGAAGAGACTGAACAGCCACCTGTCTGGAATGTTAGAGGGTCTCCTGCTTGAGTAGGGAGTTGGACTAGAAGACCTCAAAGGTCCCTTCCAGCACTATTCTGATTGACTGAAGTCATAGCAAGACTGATAATGGTTGGGAGTGCTCAGTGCTGCTAACGCAGCTGGATCGGAGGAGAGATGCGAGGAGGCTATAAACCTGCTTGCATGAACAGTTGCAGAACTGGGAAGCTGCCTGGTCATCTCCAAGAGCAAGGCGACAGCTCGGCTTCAAGAAACTGGTGGGAGAAACATTGAGTCTTAAAGAAGCAATCCTACTCCTCCTGGGCAGATGGCCCCCTTCCCTACCGCCCCATCTGGGTCTTTGTCCCATCTGGAACAGTCTCAGATTTGCAGCAGCAGAATCCTTAAGAAGAGCTATTTTGTGTGATGTAATTCACTGTAATCTTTTAAGCATTTGACAGTATTTGCTTGAAAGGAGGAGGAACAAGTACATAATTATTGCACTAATTAAGCTGCCAAAACAGAATTCTGCATGGAGCACCTTTGAAATTGTGAGCCCGCAATTCATTAGCATCTGCTATAAGCTTATTAAGCACCTAACAAGCAATTAGCAAGCTGTTACTGTTTGAAACTAATAAATAAATTCTTGGGTTAATTTCTTCCTCTGATAATAAAGAAAACATTATGAAAATTAACTGACAGTGTAAATTATCTTTTATTTCCTGAAGTCTACTTAGACTTCTGTAAGGCATTTGACAAAGTAGGTCACAAACTACTCCTTGGTAAGGTAGAAAAATGTGAGATAGGTAGCATCACTACCAGATGGATTTGTAACTGGCTGACAAACCATACTCAACGAGTAGTCCTTAATGGTACTACAACTACATGGAAGGAAGGAAGCAGTACCACAAGATTCCATCTTAGGCCCAGTACTCTTCAATATCTTCATTAACCATTTAGATGAGGGAATAGAAGGGGAGCTTACCAAATTTGCAGATGGTACTAAGCTGGTAGGAGTAGCCAACACCCTAGACCCATTAAGGACTACTCCTATGGTTTGTCAGCCAGTTATAAATTCATCTGATGGTGATGCTATCTATCCCACATTTTTTCCTAGTTCACCAAGAGGTAGGTTGTAGTCTACCTTGTCGAATGCCTTGCTGAAGTCTAAGTATATTATGTCCAAAGCATTTTGCTGGTCTACTAATTTAGTTACTATGTCAAAGAATGAAATAAATTGGTTTGGCATGATCTGTTTTTAACAAATCCATGCTGGCTTCTAGTTATTACTTTACTGATTTGTAGATATTCGCAGATCTGTTTTTTTATTATCTTTTCCAGTAACTTCCCAAGTATTGATGTTAGTTTCCTGTGTCTGGTTTTTTCTCTCCCCTTTTTTGAAGATGGGAACCACATCAGCTCTTTTCCAGTCCTGTTAGTTCCCTGGTGCTCCAGGATTTTTTTGCGATATCCCATCTCACCCACTGAAATGGCAGCATGTCATTTCAATAAAGCCCAGGAAAAGTGACACAGAAAATAAACATTTATTGATATGTAGTGTAAAAGGGAGACTAGAAATACATAAATGTCTCCCAGAGAAAAGAGAATGATAATACTTTTAAGTATTAGTACATCAAAATCAGACAATTATTGTTCAGTTCTTCAAGTTGCTGAGAAGAAGTGCACTTGGTGAATTGGTTAATCTAAGCCTTCCAGAAAAGCAAACTAAAAGGCATTAACTGAAATTATCAGTTTTGTAATCAACCTTCTCCCTACACATTTTGAGCCCACCCAATCTCTGCACAGGTTAACTTTCCCCATTTCCTTTTCTCTGTTTACAATCAGCTGCAATTCTTATTGCCTCAGAAAAATGGCAATAGAGCCCATGGTCCATTGCAGCCCAACACCCTCTAATTCTCTGTGCCTGGAAGGTCTTTGCAAGTAGGCAAAGGGCAGGAATGCCCAATGACCTGCAAATCCAGGCCTTTGTGTTTGACCAGCACCCTAGACGGCAGAATCAACTGTCAGTTTGTTGAAGCAGCACCACCGCCAATCTCCAACTAAGGTGCTCGTGGCAAGAGTGGACTTGCCAATCAAGGAGCCATCTTCAGAAGTCCACCAGGACAACATTCTGTCTTAGCACAGATACAGTGTGGCTTTGCAATTATTTAAGATCATGCTCCTCTTCAGACGCTTAACATAAGTAACTGGCATTTTTGAAGCAATCTGCTTTTAATATTTCCATGTAAAAAGGTGGATTTTTTCCCCAGAAACCCAGAACGCCATATATCTGCTTTTGGAACTATTCGAGAGTTACTTAAAAAAGCAACACCAAGCTTTCCAGTCCTTTATGTTTATTCCTAAAACACATTAACATCTATCCCAAGTTAATCTTCTCACCAAAAGGCTTTTCCTGCATAAATAATACCCTTTATAGTGGATTATCATACATAATTTACAAAATACTGTATTTTAAGATGCTGCTATTAATCAGCTTAGCATAAAATCAAAGAATTTGCACAATTGGGGCCCATGGTTTGAATCCCATTGGCACAAGCTAAGGCACAGGCCTCACAGCAGGAGCAGTTCCCCCAGAGGAAGGAAGGAAGGGGGTCTTTCAGAACTCCAAGTGGAAGGGAGCCACCGCTGATAGCCACGGCCACCAGTGCTTCGAAGGTACCTAAGGACGCAGTTCAGTTCCCTGGTAACTGAACAGATGCACTTGCTGCTATAGGAAGACAGAGGCCACAGATCGGGAAAGGACCAGCGTGTCTTCAGCCCTTGACCCGCCTCCAACTCGTGGCTGGGGAAGAGTGGGGTGTCCCGTAATACAGGCAAGCCCACTACAAGAGGCCCAGGTATTCTTTGGTTTCTGCATTTAAAAAAAAACGTTTTTTTTTAATTTCCCCAACTATTTTAGTTGTTGATTAGCTTATCTGTAAACAGTTGATTTCTTCTTTTTTTAAAAAGTAATGGATGATCAAACACAAATTTTAGGCTGCTGTATTTCAAGATTTCATAACAGCTTTTCATTTTTATCTATCCCAGTCCTGCTGTCCTTAAAACTACAAAATAAATCAGTAATCAACACTCTGTGGAAAACTATCTTGTAAAAAGCAAAATATTATCTGATGTATTTTTCTCTCAAGAAAACAGCAATAAAAAGGCATCACTACTTCTAGCTAGTCTTCAAAGAGGCAGCTTGGCCAGCCAAGCCACCGGGGAGCCGAGGGGGCCGGTCCCAGGAGGACACCTCCCGTCTGGGCCAGAAGACGGAGGCCCACTGTTGAGCCCCCCCTTTCCCCCCCCCAGCTCAGGACCTGGCACCTGCAAGGAAGGGGTGGGGTTAGCCGCCTTTTAGGGCTGTCAATCCGACATTCAGGAGAACTTCGCTTCGGTCATCATTTTGACTACCTATAAATGGAAAATGTCTATTTTCAGAATCACAGGTGATCTTTTCGTTTTTGTTTAAAAATGGGTTTGTGTAAATATTTTTCCATATTCCTGCTACAAGCAGCTGGTGGGGGGCGTTACCATCTCCTAAGCATTAAGGGGCGTTAAGAAGTTGGCAAAGTGGCTGCAGCCGGAGGAGCCAGCTGGGCCTCCCTTCCCCTAGCAAATCAGCCCCTGGCGCATGCGGATGATCTGGAGCAAGGCCGCCTGCACATCCTCATCCATGTGACCCTGCAAAATTAAAAGGAGACCTTTAAGAAAGTAAACAACTGAACACTGAAGACCCGTCCATTCCTGCTCTGAGGTTGGACGGGTGAATAAGCCTCCTTTAAAGGAGACGGCCGTTGTCCTGGAGGAGGCCAAGCAAACCTCCCTCCCCAAAGTCCCTGCCAGGCCACACACCTGAACAGCACTCAGAAGGTGTGTCCGGTAGATTGAGATGACTTCTTGGTGCTGCCTCTCAGCATCCTAAAACAAAGGAGGAGTCTTCCATTAGTTTTCTACCTGAAGTGACCAAGAGGATTGATTGGCTTCCCTCTGGTTGAGGAGAGGGGAGATGTCACCCAAGGGACACCCCTGGAAATTCCTCCTGAGATTTTAATCCAGTGCTGACAGTCAGGAGTCCTTGGGGTTCTCCGAGCTTGCTTGTTTCCTTGCAGAGTAAAATATGGGCATACACCAGGAAAAAACAACACCCATATTTAAAAGGAAAAGATTTTAAAAGTTGGCAGGCTCCCGGAGAAGAGCCTTCTGCGGGGCTTCTGCCCTCTGGAACATCTTCCCCCTTCCCTCCCTCCCTCCCTTTCCTAAGAGCCTGAAGACCTGGAGGTGCCAGATAGCTTGGGGATCCAGGGGAGGAGCTTCCTACTGCAAGTGGTTGAATTAAAACTTCATCCCACCTCCCCACCCCCATTGGTCCAGCCTTGCTCTTTCCCATCTGATGTTAATGATTGTATCCACTGTGTTCTATGATTGTGGATTTTAATATTTTTAATTGTTTTATGTTGTAAGCCACTCAAAATTGTATACAAGATCGGTGGCAAATAAATTGGATAGACAGACAAGACAGCCCATCAGTCAATCAGTCAAGGAACCCTTGGGGCTCTCTCAGCTTGGCTGTTTGCTTGCAAACTAGCAGTGGACTGATGGCATCTAGTCATGTCATGAAACGTCTGCAAGGAACAACCAAGATCAGAGAGGACCCACACTTTCCCCCTAAGCTATTGTGATGCCTCCCTTGGACGACTCTAATTCTTCCTCGGAGGCCAGCTCAGGGGAGGATGAGCTCATTCCTGGGCAGGTCAGGAACTGGGCTAATTAATGACTTTGAAGGGGGACGCCTGAAAGAGTTTTACAGGAGGCTATGGCTGGGGACAGCTTGCAGGTCAGTGAGGAGCCACCTTCCATGGTGGATCTGAGAGAACGCAAGGCAGAGAAAAGACAGGAGCAATGGAGATCTGCCAGATTACTTGGGAGAAGGCCTTTGCCTGTCTCGATGGGTTACAGCCAAAACTATTTATCACGGCAGGCAAAGAGAAGCATTGCTGCAAACAACGTGTTTCATTTACGGCTGTGCTTTCCTTGTGCTTCCTGCTTGACCTTGTGCCTTGGAGACTCTGAACGTCTCTAGCCAAGTTAACTCCTGTAGGTGTATATCAGTATGGCCTGGTGGAGTTAAGTTTGTTTGGTGGACTTATTTGTTGGAGCAATTTCCCATTGTTTTATGGACTGTTGGCAATTGCTTTGTGGACTAACCTTGACCTGCTTGTGGCTGGATTTATTTGGGACAGTTCTGAGGCTGGGTAAAGGGAATTGCTGGGGAACATTAATAAGCTTTCTAAAGCCACACTTTTGTGTGTATGTGTGAGTGAGAGGGGTAGCACAGCAATATATATTCTCTTTTATAGGAAACAAGTGTTAATGGAAGGAGGAGCCACGCATTCAGGTTTCTTCTGCAGATGTGCAGAGTTGCAAGTTATGCAAGGACTGAGATATTATTATCCCACCAGATCTAAGTGTGGCGCTCCAAAGACACTGCAATGGGTCCCAGAGTCCTACTTACAGCCAGCTGCTGCTGCAGAGTCTTCACCTGGTTCTGGAGCACTTCCATCTGTGGAATTTGCCTCTGTGCAGGAATGTTGTGGGTCAGCTGTGAGAGGCCATGAAGAGCCTGTTTGAGCCGTTCCACATCATTGAGAAGCTCCGTTATCTTCAAGAGAGAGATGGATAACATTTCCATGAAAAGAACAAGAAAGCCCTGGCCTCCCATCACCCCTGGCTCACAAACAGGGAGAAAGAACACAACCCAATCCCTGGGATTTGGGCAAGTTTCATCTAGAAGAGGACAGAAACCCATTTTCACATTGAATTCTTGCCTAACATAAAAAGGAAGCAGGAAACAAGTGCCGACATCTCCACACTGAGCAGCTCTTCTCTCTTTTGTTTTAGCTACATCAACAGCTTTGAATGACGACCTGCTATTCCACCCATCCCAACTACAGGAGGAAGGAGGAATGCAGGCCACCCAAATCAAGAGAGACTTCAGGTCAGAAAGCCAAACTCCTGAGCGCTTTAAGATGATGATTGACCAAGGTCGCTTGTCTTCTGGGTATTATTTTTTAATAATAAAGTGGCAATGCTGTGGTAATGCAACGTCCCCTCAGAGCTTGCCAGCAGCTACGCTCCAGTGACTCCATGGGAGCTACCAGGCGTTCCAACAGAGATGGTGGGCATACTGTAATTAAACAAAGATGTGAAAAAACAGTGGCAGGAACCCAAATGTCTGCAGAGGAAAGTGTGAGCACAAAACCTGATAGTGCAGTGTTTGCTCACCTGGAAATCCTGTAAAGGTCCTCAAGAGATCAACTACCGGCAATTTAATGTCCTTGGAGGTTTCCATAAAGGACTTGTGTGTGGGATTTATAAATGCCGCTTTATGGAAGCAACCATTCTCTCGTGGCTTCCTCCATTCCAAAGCTACTGAAAGGAAACCTACGCTAGGAGAAGTCAGCCTGGCCTCCTTAGGCACCTCAGCTTCCCCGTTTCAGCTGGCTCACCTTGTTATCTTTGGCCTCCACCTGCTTGGCAGACTCCTGGATCCTTTTCTGCAACTCCACAATGGTACTCAAAGACTTGTCACACCGCTCTTTCTGGTCTTTGATTTCCTGCTCAATGTCGACATTTCTTGGCTGAAGCAGCTCCTTCTCATCCCTCAAGGATGGCTCCTCTGCATTTGCCTTCAGCGAATCGCCTTGCAGCTTCTCCATCTTTTTAGTCAGCTCAGCTAGCTTCTCAGCCAGGCTGCTCACCTGGCCTTCTAGCCTGCTTCTCATCCTCTTGTGCTCAGATGCCTCCACCACCTCTCTCTTCTCCAGCTTGCTTAGTGCTTGCTTCGTGCTCTGAAGGTCAGAGTGTAGGCGGGAGACCTCTTCTTTTCTGGCTTGGTTTTCTTCCTCCTTCTCTCTCCATCCAGACTGGAGAACTGCCATTTCCTTTTCTAGCCTTGCTTTGATTTGGGAGTGTTCTGCCAAAGGCACCGAGGTGGCCTGCAGATGGGCCAGTTCCTGCTGCAGCTCTTGAGCTCTCTGCAGCTCTTGCTGGTTTCTGGTGGCCTGGCTGTCAAGTTCTGCTTTCAGGCCCTCAATGGTGCAGCTGAGCCTCCTCTCCAGGGCCTCCACCTGCTCCAGAGGAACGTACTGGCCCTGCAAGCGGCTCTGCAGGAGGAGCACCTCTGAGTGCTGCCTGGCACTCTCCTCCTGGAGCCGCTCCTTCTCTCCCGTGACCTCGGCAAACTTTTGCTGCAGCTCCCTTAACTCCTTGCTCAGGTCGTCCGCCTTGCTTGCCAACATTCCCTCCATTGCATGATATTTCTCTGCAAGGATATAGTTTTGCTGCAGATCATTTTGGACCGTCAGGATCCCTGCTGTTAACTTTTTGATTTCCTCGATGTGTTTCTGGATTTCTTCCTCTTTTATTCTGAGCTGTTCCCCCTGTTCCAGGAGCTGGTTTTTCAGCTCCACCACAGTTGCCTCAAAGTCCCGCTTCTTTTCATCCAAACTGGCAAGGGGAGCATATTTGGACTTGATGCATTCTTGGATCAAGTCAATCTCCTTCTTCTGGGCTTCAATCTCTGCATGCAATTGGGCAACTTCTTCTTGCTTTTCTTGGTACTTTGCCAGCATTGCAGAGTTGCTTCTCTGAAGGTCCTGAATAGTTGCGTTCAGAGCAGCCACTTTACTGTCATGGTCTTTTGTACTGAGATATTCAGCCTGCATTTGACTTTGCAGCCCCCTCAACTTCTGTTTCAATGCACCATTCTCCTCACTGACTTTCAAACATTCCTGCTTCACCGTTTCCATCTTCTCCTTCAGGTCTGACAATTCTTCACCTGTCCTTTCCAGCATGATGTTCAAGGCCGTTTTTGCCTCTTCGTGAGTTTCTGAAGAGACATACTGCTCCTTCATGACCTCTCGGAGAGCTGCATTTTTAGTAACCAATTCTGAAACTTTGGCCTGCTCTTTTTCATATCTTTGGTGAAGCTCATTAAGCTGCTTTTGTAAGTCTGCCAAGGTAGATTTTAAGACTCCTATTTCCTTCTCATGCTTTTCAGGAGGAATGTAAATTGTCTGAAACTTACTGATCTTCTCCTGTAGCGACAGCTTCTCTGCTAGTAGTTTCTCTACTTCTCCTTTATACCGGTGATATTTTTCAGTGGCTTCCGTCACCTTCTTGTTCAGCTCTCCTGCCACTTTCCTGGTGTCTTCATTGGTCTTCACGGGGACATACTGGGTCTTCACCTCACCCCTGAGGGTCTCCATCTGCTGCTTTAGGAGGCTGTGGTCCACCTGAGCCCTTTCTACTGCCTTCTGCAAGGCTTGGTTTTTCTGTTTAAGTTCCAAGTGCCCCTTCTCAAGCTCACGGGCCCTTTGCTCGTATCTGCTTCTGACATGCTTATGTTCCTCTGGCTTCACATAGTGAGCAAACTGAGCTTTCTGCTTCTCAAGCTCCGTCCTAAGATGCTGAACTTCCGTGCACAACTTTTCACGCTCTTTCTCCAACTCTGCTAGCTTCCAGTCCTTCTCATCAATTTCACTGGAGAGAGAACTCTTCATCTTCTCAAATTTGCTAGCCAATTTCACTGTCGTTTCCTTCAGCTGCTCTTCTGCCTCGGAAAAAGTCCTCTCCCTTTTTTCACGTTCCACCTTCAACATGCCAAGTCCTTTCTGCAACTTTTTGTTTTCCTCCACCAGCCTTGCTTCGTCTCGTCTGAATTCTTGCACTAATAGCTCATTCTGCTTCAACTGATTCCTCAACTTGCCCACTTCAGCTGAAGCTCCCTCATACTTAGCCTTCATGTCTTTCAGCTGCTCCTTCAGCTCCTCAGTCACCTTCGTGCTACCTGCAGCAGCTTCATTTGTCAGGTGATCCTTCAAGGCAAGAAAGTGGGTCTGCATCTGCTTCACTTTCCCTTCTGAATCAAACATTCTCTTCTGCACATCTTTCAAAGCATCTTCCAGTTGTTTTATCTGCTGATCTGACTCTTGCTTAATTCGTTTACACTCACAGTCCAGAGCTTTGCATTCTGCCGTCTTGTGGGACAGCTCTGCCTGAAGCCTGCTGAGGTCACCTTTGGCTGCCTCATAACAGCTCTTGATGCTGCTGAGCTCTCGCTTGAGAGCATCCGCCTCTGAGGTGCAGCCCTGGGTTGGGCTTAAGAGCTCCAAAGGCCTCACCATGGACCGGCTCTGGAGATTAGCAGGCGCCAAAGCCAGGATTTGCTTTAAACAAAACAAAGGTATTTGTTAAGTTCCATGCAACGGTTTCTATAAAACAGTAACTTCTAACCGTTTTGGATGTAAAAGGAAAAGCCTCCATCTAGTTCAACTATGGTATTTTGAATGCCACACTCCCAAGTTCCTTCCAAATTTTTTCAGATTAAAAGGCAGACCTATGTTGGTTACAAGGATGGACAGTGTTGATGTGTTGTTGGATCACCGATTATACTTAGGACTAAAAGTAGAAAATAGGTGTAAGGACATCCCTCCACTAATATAAATGTATTGCGTCTACGTTTTACTACCTTGGAGATTAAAATGCAAAACATGTGGGAAGGGTTCAGAGGCTGCAGCAAGTGGGGCCACAATGGAAAGGAAATAGCCTAGATTATGTTCCTTTCTTTTGGAAAAGGCCTTGTTTTTAAATAGCATTAAACCAACCTTTCAGCACTATTTTTGTGGTGAATCTGTAGTTTTTATGAACTTCCCACCTCAAAAGGGCAGAAAAGCCAATTGTGACAACCACAGTTGCAGGGCAAGACCGACAGCAAAAAAAGGCAGGGGAAGAAGGCAGTTTGGAGGCATGTTTTTGCTTCTCAAAGCCCCTGCCTTCTCACGGGTGGAGCTACTACAGGAAGCTCTGCTGAGGAATGTAGCATCTCCAAGGGGTGCCTGGTAACAGACTTAGATGCCAAATAATACATGGATCGCACTTGGAAAACAAACTGGAGTTGCATTGGAAGCAACAATATTCAGGTACCTGGGATCCTGCAGAATAGCCTGAGTCCATCATTAGTACATTTTCTTTCCCTTAAGAAAAAAACAAAACATATTCCTTCTTTAATTTGAAACAAATGTCAAAATATTATATTTTCAAAAAGAAAAGAAAATCAAACACATACTCTGGTTGCACCAACACTTTTTGAAATGGTATTCCATCTCTTCAGATGCACCAAGTATTCCCATATGCTTGCACAAATACTTGGGAGGTGAAAAACACAGTACTAATTATATTAAACTGACTTAACTTAAAGCAATACTCTAGCTTTGGCTTTATATAGAACAGTTACCACAAACATCATGGCATTAGTAAGCTATTACTATTGTGAGATATAAAATATTATTTTATTTAGGCTACAGGTGACAGCTCTGGAAATCAAGATAGCTTAGCAGTTTCACAGTGGAATCTCCTCGGAAATTCCAAGTATGAATGGTTACTTTAAGGTTAGTAGCAGAAAACACGCAACTGAAACTGCCAAAGGCTGAAAGCAGACAGATTCCACCCCAGGGTTTTGAAAAAGCTGCCAGATGTGATCTCAGAACAACTGAACCCTCTCTCTCTTTCAGAGCTCCTGGAGCATTCGGGGACTATCAGAGGGCTGAAAAAGAGTTGACGTGGTTTCAATCTTCAAAAGGGGAGAAGGTGTGGATCCAGGGAACTACCGACCAATCAACTTGACACTGATACCTGGGTGAGATCCTAGAAACTAGCAAGGCAATTGCTAGAAGCCAATATGGTTTTTTAAAAAAACAAATCTTGCCAGATACAGCTTATTGCCTTCTTCAACAAAGTGACTAAATTAGTGGATCAAGGAAATGCTGTGGACATAGTTTACTTAAAACTTCAGCAAGGCCTTTGACAAAGTAGAACACAGTCTGCTTCTTGGTAACCATATAGGTTGGACAGCATCACAACCAGATGGATTCACTGTTGACTGACCAACCACAATCGGCATTTGGTCCTCAATGGAACTGCATCTACATGAAGGGAAGCATGCATCGGGATACCCCAAGGTTCTGTCTTGGGCCCGGTGCTCTTCAACATCTTCACAATGATGTGAATGAGGGGATAGAAAGGGATCTAATCAAATTTGCAGATGACACCAAACTGGGGGAGGGGGACAGGTAACATTTTAAAAGATAGATTTGAGATGCAGAAGAACTTTGACAGACCGGACCTATACAGCCAAATTCACAAGTGATGAGAAAAGTAAGGCTTTACACTTAGGCAAGAAAAACCAAATGCACAGATACAGAACAGGTAGCACATGGCTCAACAGCAGTATTTGAGAGAGGGATCAAGAAGTCCGAGAGAACAGTCAATCGAGGATGAGCCAGCGATGTGCTGCAGCTGCCAAAAAACCCAGTGCGGTCCTAGGATGCATCAACAGAGGAATAGTATCAAGATCACGAGAAGTGATAGTGCCACTTTATACTGCACTAGTGAGGCCACCCTTGAAATACAGCACCCAGTTTTATTCACAATACAAAAAACATACCCTACAAGGTATGCAGAGAAGAGCAACAAAGTGGTTAAATTGTAAGATGAGTGATTGAGGGAACTACTATGACCAGTCTACCAAAGAGGAGGATTAGGACCGATATGATATCACTTCTCGTGATCTTGATACTGTTCCTCTGTTGAGGCATCCTAGGACTGCATTGGCTTTTTTGGCAGCTATAGCACACCGCTGGCTCATACTTAGCTGACTGGTGTGGCATTTGAGACATTGCACTGGGAGTAGGGAAGTCCAGGTTTCTGTCTCCTTCGTAAGGCCACACCTGGAATATTTCATCCTCTTTTGGTCACCACATTACAAAAAGGGGGGATGAGACTTGGGAAAAAGTGCAGAGAGCAACGAAGTTGATTAAGGGCCTGGAGACTAAAATATATGAATAACACGTGAGCCGTATCTCCCGCATGGGTTTCCTCAGCCTTCTTGCTATCAGCTGCCAGAGTGATGGGGAGGGAGCCTCAGAGGAGGAGAAGGGTCCTGGTCCTATGAGAACGGAGGTTTGCACTCATGAATTATGGCACTGCTGAGGAGAGACTATTTCCCTCCGTCAAGGCCAACCATCCTGAGACTCCAGGGGGTGGGAGAAATATCTGAAGATGGGCCTTTTCATAACATCACACTGGATGTTGGTTGGACTCTCAGTGCGGGACCCTGGGGGGAGGGATCTGGGGTAACTCAATCTGTAACTTTTGTGCGTTTTGAATCAGATCTTGCCTTGCTTTCGCTGCTCTCATTTCAAACGTAGTCAAAGCACCTCTCCTCTACCTCAATGGAGTTGGGGGGTTTTCTTTCTTGACTTTTGAACAGAGGCAGGCCTGACAGAATGGTTGCAGGTTTTGGGTCTGGCTTGTCTAGAGAAAAGGAGGTGACATGATAGCAGTATTCCAGTATTTGAGAGGCTGCCACAAAGAAGAAGGGGGTCACCTTATTTTCCACAGCACCAGAAGGCCAGACAAGAAACAGTGGATGGAAACTAATGAAGGAGAGAAGCAACCTGGAATGAAGGAGAAATTTCTTAATAGTGAGGACAACTAACCAGTGGGGCAGCTTGCCTCCTGAAATTTGGGGTACTTCATCACTGGAGGTTTTTAGGAAGAGACTGAACAGCCACCTGTCTGGAATAGTCTGGGGTCTCCTGCTTGAGCAGGGGGCTGGACAAGATGACCTCCAAGGTCCCTTCCGGCTCTATTGTGAAGTGAATGGAAGCCTTGTTTACCTCCACTCCCAGCACATACACAGATCTAAAAACAGATGTCCCCAGACTCATGAACATCAACAACTGAGGATGAAACATTCCTCCAGGAAAGAGGCAGAGAGCAGAAGATAAAGGAGAGGCAAGGAGGGCAGAATATCATATAGCGTTGGAAGAACCAGCCTTCTCTCATCCCTTAAAAGTGCACAATGTCCAATACTGAGCTATTTGAGCGCATCCTCCTGTTGTCCATCGCTTGGCAGGCTTCACCAGCATGTGACTGCATGGGCATATCCATATTCCTTCTGCACATGGACTCAATTCCACTGAGAAACCTACCACATCTCCTCAACTTCACCCCACTGCTTGCTTACTTAAAAAAAAAACCACTACACTGTTTTGGAAGAAGTCTGCTAGGAATTCATCTGCTTCCTGGAAGCACAATTACATGATGCACTAATAAGCAACTGCAAAACTGTACAGACAGACTGCCTGGCCTGCTGAAGAAAATATCAAAAGCTACCTACTGTTATTAAGGCTGCTTCCGGATCCTGCATGATCGCCCTGAAATCACAAAAAACAGATATGGTTTTACATAGCTGATTGGCTGCCAATCGGGAGCTTAAAATTCCTTCAGAATTACCAATGATAAAATTCAAGGTCTTGTAAAATGTATGGAAGTTTCATTCTTATCAACAAAATATATACAAGAGATAGTAGCACACAACCGAGCTCTCTCACTAAACGAAGAGAAGTTACAGTTTCAACCTATTCTGCACTGGTCAGACCACAGCCAGATTATTATGCCCAGTTCTGGCTCTGCATTTGGGGATGGATATCCACAAGCCGGAGAACACCTAGGGGACAATGGTCAAGAGGCTCAGGGTGGGCAACAGTGGAAAGCATCGGCTGCTCTTAGCTTGGACGGAGGAGGAGTCTGCAGAAAGAAAAGGCCGTTTCTATCTGAAGGGCTGTCACACAGGCAACCGGGCAGAATTGATCCAGAAAACGGGCAAGAAACAATGGTTTAAAATACAAGAAGTAGATTTATCAGGGGAAAAAAATCTGTATTGGCAACAGCCATTCAGCCGTGAAACAGAATGCTTTGGTGGGCGGGGGTACGGATGGACGGGGTGGGGGAAACGGCACTTTATTCCAGCAAGTACTGAAACAAAGGTCATCTGCTGAGGATGCTGTAATTGTGGATCCTGCAGAGGATCAGATTAGATGATCTCCTGGATTCCTTCTACCCCTTACATTCTGTGATTCTCACCCAATTATTTCTTCTCTGTCTCCTTCTCTCTCTGTCTATATCTCCCTCCCCCCCTTTTCACACACACACAAACGTTTCCTGGTTCTGCAAAGGACCGCTAGAACTGAAATATGCCTTCCAAACGAAGGGACTTTACCTCATGGAAACGGAGTTTTGACTTCAGAGCTTCAAGCATTCGCAGACTCTCTTCTTGTTGCTGTTCTTTTGTGGCCAGAAGCCTCCTCAGCTCATCTTTCTAGAAGAGAGCAACAGTCACTGCTATGGGAGCCAGTAATGCCTGATTCTCCTTCTGGGATAATATACTTTATAGATTTGATTTACACAAATATCCCACAGTATATCGCAATCAAGCAGGCTAAAGTTACTTGAGACTTAACATATGCTGCCATTACATAAATCCTGTACGTTAGCACAATTAACCCAAAATGTTTTTAAAACACCCACTGCCATTAATTTATGATTTTAGATCTATTCGGCAATTATCCAAGGAGATGGAAAAAATGTTTTCGTTTCAAGTTAATGACAATGAACAATAGAAATAATTTCCTTTTTTACCTCAGTTTCAAGATCATCAGCAACCATTTGCTCCTAAAAACAGAATAGTACACATATTCAGATATTTGAAATTATTGTTTCTTCCATCATTCATGAATGGAGTGCTATAATTCACCTGGCAAAGAATATTTTTCCTCTGTATTTCATATATTGTCCCAAATTTGGCCAAAAAATATTCTCTACACAGACTTTTTCTGCCTTGCATTCATATCCCCACAAAAATAACCACAACAACTAGATTTGTGGACAAAGGACAAATCCTGTCCTTTTCAATTCCAACTCCTGGCCAATTTTCTGACAATTCCAAGAAGCCGCAATTCTGAGACCAAAGTTGCAGAAGGGGAAAGCCTCTCCTGATATTACTTTCTTTCCTTCCACATAATAAAGAAAATCTTAATAAATCACATCAATTGACTTAGAAGTCATGCCAGTACAGCTTCTTTTTAAAAATACTCTTCTGACACAAGAGGAAGAACAATCAATCAAAGCCAGAAGGACAAGTATTTGGTAACAACAATATGACGATCTCCAAATGCAGATTAGCACTTAAATTTCAAGAACACTCTGTTTAAAATGAAACACCAGAGAAAATGAATACACCCCCTCACTTTAATGATCATGAGAAGCATCCTGCAGAGGGCAGGCAGGTTAACCCCAGAAATGTCTCCTGGCCTCAACTGCTAAGTCACCATCCCTCTCCAGAAGGCAAAGCTGCTCCTTGGACACACCTTTATTTTCACAGCTTTATTTTCACTGCTGCTGAAAGTGGTGCCAGATTCCAGCCATGGGGACTCCCCTTCCAAAGGCAGGCTGGGACTGCCAGAGAACATGCCTGGATAGAAAAAATGTCTCCCCCCCCCCCTTTATTCTAACCATTGTTCAGAAAGGGATGGTAGGTAAAAAGAAAAGAAAGAAAGGAAAATCTGGGGATTGAGGCTTGATAAAATACCATTAATCTCAATTAAGTCTTCAGCATGCAGCACAAACTGGGACTTGTTACCTCATTCAGCTGCAACTGCAACCCATTTATTCTGTCTAGGAAAATTCGTTGTTCCTGTTGGATTTCCCTCATTCTTCCTTTTAAGTCTTCGTTTTCTCTTTCTAATTCCTGGAGACCAAAAAATAATCTTATTCAAAGGGAGGAGGATGCTCATCAGGCATTCCAGCTAATCTTAGCCCCCACCCAAAGGAGCATTATCCTGACTTCTCCCTGAAGCCACATCTATGGAGGGGAAAGCAGGACCCCCAACACCCCTCCTCACTGGCAGAAAGCAGCCCATCCTCCACCCCTGCCAAGCACTGCTGGGCTGCAGGCCAAGAATAGCCCTGACATCTTTTCTCTCCCTGTTTCTCTGAGAGAGCAAACCTTGGCCACTCGTGGCTTCCATCACCTTCTAACCCACAGAAGGCAGGGCACACACCACAACTCTGCCCATCTCCCTTCCTCGCAGCAGCCCGTGCCCAGTCAGGTCTTGGTGTCTGCTAAAGGCTACTGCATATGATATAAAACTGCAAGAACCTCGTCCTTTTCAGAAGAAAATTAAAATGCCAGGAATCCTCAAAGTGCAACTGGGACAAGAATTGCCATCATTAAGTGAGGTGTCAAGTGACAGCAATGCAGACAAATGCTGGTTTTCGTCCTAACTCCAGACAGGCCAGGAAGCCTCTGGCAAAGACGGTGGGGCAGCAGGTTTGAAAAGTTGATGCTTTGTGGATTTACTTAAAAATAAAGGATAGAATATGGGATGAAAAGTATCTCTTAGTTTTGTGGGAGAGAAAAGTTGTTTAATTTCAATAGCTTTATATAATAGCTTAATATAATAAATATATAAACATAAAATGTAAATAAATATATAAACAAATTTATAAATTGTTGGGATGAAGATTGGAAATCATTTGTTTATATTTTTCCTCATTATATATTTTTTTCTTGCGCTTTTTATTCTTTCTTTCCATTTTGTCTTTAGCTTTAATTTGCATTAATTTTTTACTACTGTAATTAAACATTTAAATTCAGAACTTTGATACTATACACCAACCTTCAATGATAAAGAAGGATATGGGGTACATCTAAGCAACTGTGAATCTGCTCTAAAGAGCTTCGTTTGTTCAAGGACCTTCAGCTGGACTAAGGACCAATGATTGTGCCATAAAGGAATTGCGCCAATGGTATTCCTAAAATGGTGTTCTGGCAGCAGGTGCTATTCCATCACCACCATCACACCCCATGGGGTAGCCTCCGCCAGGCTACCTAATGAGTTCCTGCTTATATGTAATTGGCCTGCCATGGCCCCGAAGTGCACCATGTTCTTTTATATCCATCAATGAGGCATGTATGCAAGTTTCACATGTTGGCAAATACATTATTATCTTTCTCTTTTGGTGGTTTGTTTGTATGTGTTCCTTTGGCAAGACTGTGCAAATATCCTGCCAAGGCTAGCAACTGTCTAATGTTTGCACCAGGCACTGCAGGACTCTGAGGACTAGTTTAGGAACAAATTGAGAGTTTTCAGGAGCTGATTGTGTCATATTATTTTCAGAGTCAAAGGCACTTCCTTCACCTGTACATTCTGGTGCTCCTTCAGAAATGGTTTATTGCTCACTTCATCCAAGATACTAGGTTGAGTCCATTTAGGTAGCATGCTGGGCACCTGGAAAGATTGTTGAAGATCATCTTCAGTAAGAAAGTATTTCAGAAATAGTAATTATCTGCACAGGTTCCCTCATTCCTTACATTCACATTAAGCAACTGCAGACTGGACAGGGGTGGAAAGTTTGACCACAGATACTGATAAAGAGAGCTGATCACATTGAGAAAGGCCACAATCACTGTTGATGCCAACAATATATCTTCCCCAGAAGGCAGATTTTTCTCCAAACTGCCTTCAAAATTAGAGGCTTACACCTAGAATCCTTACCTTCAATATTTGCTGCCCTTTCTTCATTACTTCATAACCTGCTAAAAAACAAAGCTTCTGTTTAGATATTCTGTCCAAGCTCAGGAGGAATGTGAAAAAAAAAAAAAACTTATTCTTTAGAAGCTACTAGTCTGCATCTTCATTAATACTTTATATCCAACAATACAGAATATGAATTTCAAAGATGATTTAGAATAGCCGCTTCAAGCTGAAACCCTTTGGGATTCAATGGATTACACACCCACTAGTAATATGAGCTGGATATGTTGAGAGTAAAGCCTGAAGGGAAATTGATAAAACTCTAACAGCACCTGGCAAACAAGAAAATAACATATGCTGGTTTATTTAAAGGGCTTATATGCCCCTCACATCAACAAGGCCTCTGAGGCTCAGGAGGAACTGGAGAAATACTAGACATAAAACAATGTGCAAATGAAAAAGAAGTTAATTAGTAGTTCATCTCAAAAATATCAGTACAGTCTGGCTTGCAAAGAGTCCAAGAAGACAACATTCTGCCTTGAGGAACTCACTAATCAAAGACAAGTGAAATCTTCTATTACATTTTTCAAGATTCTGTACCTAACATCTAATCTTTGCATTAAAGCACATTATTTAATTCCTGCTTCCTTGAAGGTGCCCAGGGAGCAGCTTACAAATCCCATTTGCATAAATAAAGCACCAGCTTCCTGCTTGCTTTTATTTGTGGAGCTGCCCGTCTTAAAGTGTGGGCGGCTCAGAGCAACAATAGAGCCACAAAACAAAATCATTAAGCAAATAATTACAAAATTTCACGGCAGAAAGAAAGAAAATAGCTCTGTCAGCCATCCCACTAACAGACCCAATAAAAGCAGGCATTTTCAGGAATTTTAAAATCCCAAAAGCAAAATATTATTGAGTACATCATTTCAGCATTGAAGAAAGCAAAGCCAACTCTAAATTTTCCCACACAACCCTGCATAGTTAAAAATGAGTTTCATGCCCTCCTCCCCATGGAACAGGTCACCCTGTCCAGTTAGGAATCAGCTTTTTGTTTTGGTAACAGTCCACGTCTTGACAACACCTGCAGAAGTGTCCTTGGCTCTCACGGTTGAAGATTGTAGCCTCCGCATTACCTCTCATCCTTCCCTCCCCCCAGTTCTTTAGCAAACTGAATACTAGTCACAGGAAGCTTAAGTGTTTTACAATCTTGACAAGCTCTATATCAATTAACCCCCCAAATTACAAGCGTCACCAAGTTTTCATCAATTAGACTTCTGGAAAAAAACCCCAGTTCTGGTGGCTTTTGGGGTCTTAGGGCAAGGGCACTTCCAAAGGAGGAGGGCAACAACTAAACAAAAATCCAGCCCTCTGAGCCTCTGACAATGAACCAAAGGGGGAACCTCTTCCACCAGATCTTATCAGATGGGCAGAAACAACCAGGAGAGGGCAGTATCATGAGCGAAGAAGAAATTTCCCCAGCAAATATCAAGAAAGCTGATGTACCTTTGCTGGATTCTTCAAAGGCAGCCTTGATCAGAGACAGGATTTCAGTACTGTCCCCAATTCGTGCATAATAAAAACAGTCATGGCCTAGCGCATCAACCAAAGTAACATCAGCTCCATTTTTGAGCAAAATCTCTACAGCATCCTTACAGCCATATTCACAGCCCAACATCAGAGAGGTCCTGCAGGAGAAAGAAGAAAGCATGCAGATACAGTACATGCCGGTTGCCATGTCCCTGAATTGTGAAAATGTGACCATGAGGTTGCTATGATAGTCCTAAGAGTGAAGTGAAGATCACCTGAAAGCCACTTTTTTCAGTGCCAGTGTAGCTTTGAGTGGTCACTAAACAATTCTTGTTTAGTGGAGGACTACCCCTATTCTAGTGTCAGCTGCTTGATTGTTTCTGCTTGATCCCTCTTGCCAGTGGAAATATATTTGTGCTTTTATTCAGCAATGTACACTCAATGAACGGATCCTCAAGAAAGGCTGGAAACTTGTCGTCTTGACAAGCACATCCACAAAATGCCCCACCAGCATTTAGCAAGGAAATCTGCTCCCGTCACCCTAAACAGCCTGGCCAAGGTGTGTTTTCCAGATGTGCCTGGAGTTCTGTCATTTCTTCAGCCATTCCTGTTACCAAAGGGGCCAAGAAGGAATGAGCACGTGCCTTGCATGGCTGTGATACAATTCCAGCTGTTTTTTATGCCAGACAGAGATAGGTTTTCATGTTGTAACTACTAACCTTTCATAAATTACAGTATTACCTCATGAAACTTTATGAGCATTTAGGAGGAAGAAATGTGCAATGTACAAAGTTCAAGTTGTCACTTTAGCCCCAGTTTATTTTATGGAGTACCATGAAAAATGATGCTCTATGAAAGAAAATTTCAATAGTATAATGGGGGTTGGGAGAGTTCTCCAGTGCCGCTGCTGCTTCCCCTCCCTTCCCCACTTCGGGAGCCGGAGGAGCCTGAAAAGGTTACCACGAAGGGAAAGCCAGCGGCAACGGTGGGAGTTGGGAGCTCAGCCTGGTCGACCAAAATCCAAAGGCTCCCCATGTGCATCATTGACGTATTTATTTACTTATTAAGAAACTCTATGTGGCCGCCTAACCCTCTCCCAGTTAAGCGGCCTACAGAAACACCAAAATCTGCAGAAATGTAAATGCCGTTCAAATACAAGAGACCCTCACAAACTCAACCAACTTGCCTGAGGCGGGGTCTCCTTCACCAACTCCTGACCACACCCCTCCCTCCTTCCCGGATTGGCCTCCGAGATCAGGTGACTGTCCAGAAGGACGCAGAGGGCGGGCTTTTCATACAGTTATTTTTTAATTATATTAAGCACCTAGTTATTTACTTGTATCATTCATATGGCTTCTCAACTCAGACAGTGTGACTCTAGGTAGTGTACAAAAATTGAAAAAATCCAAACCAAGAAATATAAAAAGAAACAACAGGTATCCTTAGAACCTACTAAAACCATCAGGGATTACAGCAGAAATCAATTGTGACTGCTCAAATTGGGGCCAGGGAACAAGCCAGATCTTGACTGCCTGCTAATGGCCTGGAGGGTGATCAAGGCAGAAGCTGGGCCCTGTCAGGTGGTCTTGATTCATGGCAAGAGTGTGTGGGACTGTCCAGTCAGATATGTTGTTCAGATATGCTTCCGGCCAGGTGATCCCACAAATGCCCTAGTCACCTACCATACAGGGCTTTAGTGGTGTAACTAACACCTTGGACTGTTCTCAGAAGCCCACTGAAAGCCAGTGCAAGTCACAGAATACAGGTACCACGTGGCTATAACAAAAGATGCCCTAAACTACCCACCTCAATGCATTTTGAACGAATTGTAGCTTCCAGATAGTCTTCAAGGGCAGTCCATGAATACAGTGTTGAATAGCCCACGAGGAGGTGGATGAGACATTAGTAGCTGAGAAGAGGGCCCCCATCCCAGGAACAGGCAGAAGTGGCACATATGATGGGTGTACACAAAGACCCCTCTGGCCACAGCTTCCAGCTGCTCTTCAAACAGGAGCTGTGAATCCAGGAGAACCTCCAAATTGGGCACCAAATTCAAGGCAGGCAAGGCGAGATCCGAGTCAAGGATGAAATATTTCTAGTTACAGAATCCATGGGGCCCAAAACTTACAATTTCTTGGTCTCAGTAGGGTTTTACTACAGAGAAACTAACTCTTAACGTCTTCCAGAAGCATATAGATAGATGACTTACAGATAGATGACTTGCAGGAAGGTATCTTACCGATTTTGCTTATCTCTTGCATTAACTTCAGCACCTCTGTCTAGCAGAAACTGGCATATAGTTGGACGGCACATCTGAGTGGCCAGCACCAAAGGGGTCCTTCCATCCTGGCAAAAGAACAAGAAACTTGGACTTCTGGGGAAGAAATGGCAGGTGGCATCATGAAAAGGGGAGCTGATGCCTGTGGCAGAATGAAGTACTGGCAACTGCATCTGCTCTTTGATCATTCCTCCACAGACAAGGAGTGGATTTGAGATCACCCACAATGCTCCAGAAAGCTCACAGCCCTCTCCGGTGCGTTTAGAGCTCCAGGAAAAAAGTGACAACCATCTTGCTCAAAGCACAATTAGTGTCTTTGAAGTGTCACAAAATACACATTATATAAGGCCTCCTTCAGAAATTGTTTGTTAACTGCTTTTCAGCTATGGGGAGTTCTTTGCATTGACAGGTTTTATAGTGATGATTTTCCTTCAATCCTTAATTTAAAAAGTTTTAACTACAGGTTAAAGAACTTTTTTTTAAAGACTTTTTGGAACAAACAGCAAAAGCCAGACTTTGATTTTAGAAAGTTGCAAATGGATGTAGGGTCAGATAAATTTGAAATATGATTTTGAAATTCATTGTAAAGAA
Source organism: Hydrophis major (assembly GCA_033807585.1). Classification (NCBI taxonomy): domain Eukaryota; kingdom Metazoa; phylum Chordata; class Lepidosauria; order Squamata; family Elapidae; genus Hydrophis; species Hydrophis major. Next base: position 21,276,468 of record CM066337.1, on the reverse strand, counting down.
TCCTTCCCATGGGAAAATGGTTTTGTTTTGAAAAATGTATAAAAGAAATGTATATCTCATTTCTTTAAAAAGGAGATATATAAGTAACAAATAAAGAAAGTGATCTAAATTTTCTTATATTGGATTTACAAAATAGGCTTGTTAACATTTTGAAAAATTTTGTGAGCAGGAACACAGAAACAATTAAAAGAAATCAAGTTTCACAACATGATTTGAAGGGACTAAAGATTAAAACTGCTAGAGGTAAAAGGAAGGAATATAATTTGGCTTATTTGATCAAGGTTAAATATGTAAGTTTTTACCTCTAGTAATCCTTAATGGATTTTTGCTGACATCAGGAGGGAAATGAGGTTTTATGGATTTGTTTAGACAAAAGATGGAATACAGGAAGAAAAGATCATTTGTTGTATTTAAGTTACTACAATTATACTTGTGATAAGGCAGAAGTCTCTTTTTCATTTACTTCATTCCTTTATTATATTCTTATTTCTTTCTGTTCTATTTTTTCTTTTCTGTAAATCCTATTTTTTCTTATTCTTGTTTCCCCCCGCTTGTATTTGGTATCTTGATACTCAACTGCTTTGAAACTCATCAGATTTGGTACTTGATGCATGTTGATATGAAAATTTTGTCCTGGTACTCATCGTTCATTTGATACTCAATGCACAAGCTAGAACTTGTTAGTGTCCACAGCCTTGTGTGACTCACTACATTATATTCCATATAGGAAAAAAATGTTTGGTACTCATCATTTTTGGTACTCATTATACCTCCCAGAACCAAATAATGATGAATTCCAAGGTTCCACTGTAATTGTACTATTTAATAACATTTTATTAAAAAAGAAAGAAAAAACACCAAGAACTTAGCCCATCCTGAACGAAGATTCTGAAAGAACTTACAGCATCTTTGGCATTCACCATGGCTCCATGGTCACATAGCAACTGTATGCTGGATATACAATCCGACATTGCTTTGGGAAGCAAAACAATAGATGTTACCGGTGGAAAATTTAAGATTTAACTATTGACAGATTATTCATTGGCTGCAGGATCTATGGAACAAGTATCTGGACTGTTTTAAATAATACTAATATCTAATAGCCAATTTCTCAATCAGAATGCATCAGTTTCAAAGTACTGAGGTAATAAAAAAAAATTCCTTAAACAATTAACATCCATCTTTTGGTGAAACACCAGCAGCATCTGCACTAATCATTGACTTTTCCATGTTGTTTGTAGCTCTGCTAGTTTTCTCATTACATTAGGAATCCTGGTTGCCCACACTGCCTGTCCCTTACCCGCATCATGAAGAGCAGTCCGTCCTTGCAGATCCACATTTTCTGTTGAGCAGTTGTACTGTAGAAGAAACAAGCGTACCTTATTACCACTGTGTTGAGATTTAATACTTTCAATATTTACCATTACATTTTAATAGTAACAGAACCTAAACATGGCAACACTTCAAGTGGTACTTTGATTCAAAAATGTTACATGCATGGATCAGGAACACTCATTTAAAAACCAGACTTATTATGTAACATCCTACCTACTCTAATAATGTCTACAGGAACATTAGCAAATGAAGCGTTCTGTAAAATCAGTCAAGCTCCACATGGTCTCTTGATCTACAGGGCTTCCTTTCTAAGCATTTTTCCCCCTCCCTCATGGATAGATTTGCTGCACACAAAACCTGCATTAACCTCCACTGACCTTCTCAAAGAGAATCTTGCATATGCACAGAAAGTACCCCTACTATGCAAAGTTATTCAGCTTTTTTTGAAATCCCACTGGACATTTGATAACTACTATATATAGCTAATCAAGACCCTGAATTTTCCTCATGCAAAGAAACAAAATTCCCTATCATGCTTTCTTTTCTACATAACATTTAACAATTTGTCAACTATTTAATACCTGCAGCAGTTTTTGCAGACAAAGTGCATGTCCATATTTTGCTGCTAAATGTAGAGCAGTCCTTCCTGAAGAGAAGAATTAACAAGAACATTTTAAACATAGCCAGAATATATATGCCATATACATAAGTGAAGAAATGCCTTTCCCCTCTCCCCAAACACCCAGAGATTTATACATATAAAGATAACCCTGTGTAGCTTGCAATTGGTAAATTATATGGCTCAGGAAAAAGAAAGAAAACTGGGTGTTTTTTCTCAATTTAAATTGATTTATAGTGCAGAATAAATAGTTCTACACCTCTCTCTCTCTCTTTTTTTTTTTGTCAATAAGATACTACAGTTCAAATCAGAGGCCACAAAACAAGCACCATGGAACCCAACAGGCTTATAGGGCCAGATGCATAATACATTAGTTGGGCTTTCAAAGCTGTTTAAGTAACAACATGTAATTGTTCTATTTTAAACAAGGAAATCATACCTGCTATATCAGTGGCAATAATGTCAACCCCATGAAGAAGAAGAGCATTCAGACAATCGAGGTTACCCTTTGAGGCTACAACATGGAATCTGAGTGAAATGGAAGGTTAAAAAAAGTAATGTCTTGAACACCTGCACAAGTTTATTTCGTAGAAGTAACGTAAATTCTACTGAGTGTCCAAGAGAATTTGCTCCCAGTTCAAGAGCTGAAATTCTTCCAACATGTGAGTTGGAAGAGATAAACATTTTAGAACAGGGGTATCAAACTCGATTTCATTGAGGGCCACATCAGGGTTGTGTTTGACCTCAGAGGAATGGGGCGTGAGGGCGTGGCCAGCTTGACACCACTCATGCCTGTGGTGGCCCGAGCACTTTCACAGTGAAAACCAGCTCCCAAGCTCTGTTTTCGGCTGTGACAGCCTCCTGCAACCCTCTGCTAGCAAAAATGGAGGCCAGGAGGACTGTGAGCTCCTATTTTCTCTGGCAGAGGCACAACAGGACAGTCCTTTGCTGTTTCCAGGGCAGCCCTGCGGGCAGATCTAAGCATCCTATGGGCTGGATTCTGCCCCCAAGCCTTGAGTTGGACAACCCTGTTTTAGAAAAAAAAAATATCCAAATAAATAACCTTCTAATGGCCCCTGGACTTTAGAATATGAGCTTCCTCAGCTCCAGCTAAAGTAAAACTAAATCCTGCACTTTATATGCACCCACTAATATGTGCCACCACATGCTTGTAAAGCTCATGGTGGTGCTAGGATTGACTGACCGACCCCAACAGATGAAGGAGGGGCAGGTCTCTGAAGGGCGCAGTGCCAACCAAGAGGTGGCCCTGTGAGACCCTGCCCTGTTTATCGCAGGGGGCAAAAGATGCACCAGAATCCTCTCGCAGACCTAGAGTCTCCCCAGAGCAGTGTGGCCACAAGTTAGTTCCTTTACTACCGTATTTAGTTTTGAGTAGCTGCCATGGCCCTTGAGCCCCCACAGGGCTTGATATGGTCAAGACAGGCTGTCCTCAAATCTAGGCTCACTTGCCCCAAAGGGTTCAAGAAAGCTTCTGCAGGACATTCCAAGCAATCATCCTTCTCATCCTTTTCAACCTCAGAGGGAAAGCCATTCTGCAGAGTCATTTACAGCAGATATTCTTCGGGTGTTAGAAGATTTGGAAAATTACCAACATCTTTCCTTTTCTTAAGGAGAATCTCAGGGGAGGCCCTGCAGGGCTGCCACAGGTCGCCTGGGATCCTGGGAGAGGGAGGGAGAGAAATCTGGAGGGACTGGCAAGCCTCCTGCTGTGACTTTGGCTGTGGAGAGTCAGCAGGGAAGGTTGCAAAGGGGGTTACTGGGGCTCCCCGTGACGTTGTAATCATGAGCTGGGCACCCGGATCAGGAACGAGCGTCTGCAGGGGTACTGCAAGGGCCAGAATCTCACACCTGGTCATACATTCCAATTTTCAGCTCTGCCATCGTTGAACAAATGGACATAAACTGAGGACTACCTGTATATCATTTCACTAATTTTCTCCTGGATTACAATCTGAAATTCTTTTCATCCACAATATCATGTCAGGTATCCCTCACTGCACAACTATATATCTCAGGAGTTGTTTTTTTTCAGAAAAGTTTTCATATTGTGAAATAAGAGTTTGGCTTTAATTAAAAAAAAAAAAAAAACATTGGAATTTCCAGATGTTGCTTAAAGAGAAAGATTTATAGAATGTTTGCAAAAGTGGTTCTTTCCCATGCTTCTCTAAATATTTTTAAATTTCAGAATTTCAAATAAAGCTGGTTATTCTAAAACACAACATGAGTTATAAATATGAAATTCCCTTCCCAGCATAAAAGCCTCAACAACTTTCTATTTATTTAAGAATTTTTCTATGGCATTTTTTTTTAAGGGTTAAGGAGGTTTCCTAAGAAATAAACACTAAATCAAGTTTATATTAAGGACTATTAGGAATAACATCCCTCTGGAAAATATAGTTCAGATGAAGAGCTGCCCATACAGGTTTCCCCCAAAACTGCCAATGGTTGGGGGGATAGTTGCAATCAAACTTATCCTTCTACTTACGCAGATCTCCCTTCCAGATCCAGTTTTGTGGGGTTCACTCCTTTTTTAGCAAGAACAGACAAGATCTTCTCCACATCACCCCTTTCAGCTGCTTTCATCAAACGATCATCATATTTGTTCCAATCTGCAGTCAACTGTTTGAAAAATGCAAAAAAATATAATAAGCATCAGTATTGGAAAATCTAGCAGGAATTCCAAGAAATGTTTTTATTTTGTATTTGTATTTTGTATAAAAATGGATGAGCTAAAAGAACTGTTGCTGCTCTGGCACACTGTAAATGGAGAAACCACTTAAAAAGTCAGATTGTAAGCACTTTTACAGGCAAACTCCCTGGAGTAAGTGTTATTCTGGTCTAAGAATATAACGAATAACTCTACTCAATTACATTTTAGCAGCCACTTTAAACTGATTATTTTAGTATTATTTCTTTTAGTACTATTTAGTATTATTTTTAGTATAGCTTCTTCTCCTCAAGCAAAAAGAGATTTAACTGACTCTCAAAAGTCAAAAAATGTAAAAAGTCTTTCAGAGGGATGCAGCACTCTTGAAATTGCTAAGATATTGATCGCAGAACCATCAAATGGTTTGTTGCAAATAGTCATCAGGGCTGCAAGAAATGTGTAAAGAGAAAAAAGTCACATATTAACTGCCAAAGATTCAGGAAGAATCAAACGTGAGGCTACTAGGAACTCATAATCCTCCAGCGGTGTCATATTCCAGAACTGCAACCTACCTGGAGTGCCCAGAAATACCAGGTGTTCAGTGCTCAGAGTCATGGCCAAGGTAGGGAAGGCTGAAACCCGGCCACCACTGAACAAGACACAAAAGTTGAAACGGCAAGGCTGGGCCTAGAAATATCTGAAGACAGATTTTTCAAAGGTTTCATGGACTGAAGAGATGAGAATGATCCTTGATGGACCAGGCGGAAGGTGGAGGTAGGGTACTGGTATGGGCTGGTATCATTACAGATGACCTAGCTGGACTTTTTCCAGTTGAAGGTGGACTCAAAATCAACTCTCAAACCTGCTGCCACTTTTAGAAGACACTTTCTTCATGCAGTGGTACCGGAAATGTCTGCATCTTTCAAGAAGCCCATGCAGGGCAAGGCTCCATTGCACGCACCAACCTACTCCACTGCGTGGCTGGCCAATAAAGGCCTTAACGATGTCAGAATAATGACATGGCCCCCTTCCTCACCTGACTAACCCTAACTGGGAACTTGTGGGCCCTTCTGAAACGGGGGATTTACGGTGAAGGAAAACAGTCCACCTTTCTCAACAGTATCTGGGAGGCTGTAGTTCCTGCTGCACAAAAAGTTGATCGTCAACAGATCAACAAACCATCAGACCCTATCAATGGAAGGTTATGACTGTCACTGAAAAGAAGGGTGGCTGTATTGCTCACTGATTATCAGAAATGTTTATTGGTGCATTCTGAATTGTTTGCTTATTATTCTCACTTTAACAGATGAAAGAAAACAAACAAGATTGGAAAATTTTCATATTTCCTTGAGTTGCATAGTTGCCCAATAATTGTGCATATTCTCCTAAGAAAGCCAAAACCTCACTTTTACTTTCTTAAGTGTTCAGGTTTGAAGTTTATTAACATTTTGGATTGACCGAGAGGATTGAAGTTGTTCAATACTGAAATTAATCCTCCAAGATGCAACGTGCCTAATAATTGTGCATAGGCTGTATTATTTGGTTTTCAACCAGTCTTTTCTCCCCTCAACATCTCCTCATCCTCCCCAGCTCTGATCATTACCACACACTGAAAAAACAGTATGTGTGTGATCTCACAGCTTCCCACATGAGAGCAACAGCATCTGAACCACAATTCAAGCAAATATTTTTCTCCTGTTCTCCAGACTCCTTGAAGATGAAACTTCAAGGAAAAAAATAACCAGACAATCTAGAGAGAATCTATCTCATCTAGTAGATGAGCTGGAAACAAAAGGCATAAGCACCATCGACTCCATTTATATTGTACAAAATGTGTTTGTTTTCTTCAGCCAATACTGCGGAAAGCATTGCATAAAAAGAAAAGCCGATGAGGACAGGAGCTACCAGAGCAGGCGACTTTTTTGAAGCAAGTGAGTTCACATTCATGCATCAAGGAAGAAGTATTGTCCAATTTTCATTGCAAGCCACCATTTACAAATCATTCTTCTAATTTCACTCATTTCCTCGTCTGTAACATAGCTTCCCTTGTGGAAGAAGAACCTCAGAGGGCAGTTAAAATGAGAAGTACACAATTATAGTTGCATCTTTCCCATCTCCACAATCCAATTTAAAGATGAACACCTGCAGTTGTTGTCTACATGGCTTCAACAAAATAGAAGGAGGCTGCCATCTGTCTGTGTGCCAAGTCCCTTTAGACTCAGGCAAGAGCCTGCTCAATTTCCCCGGTCAAAATCAATGAGCAAAACAGATGCAGACATTTTAACTCATTATCCCACAACTAATGGTGGCCTTTATTGGACTTGGGTGGCCTGGGGTCACTCCCGGCCCTATTGCTCTCTAAACTTTCAAAGGTCTTTCCCGCTTGCCAAACAGACCTCATAACACCATTCAGATCCATTTGTATCCTTTCCAAGCTAAATCAAATCAAATGAAACCACCCTTTCAAAACCAGATCAGATACTGCAAGAGCATCACAAACATGAGACTGGAAGTCACAGCACCAAGGAAGTGATGGAAATGCAGCACTGGATGAACCTTCCCAAAATGTCTTGAAGTTTGTCTTCCATTCCTTCCAAACTGCAGCCAGATCCTGAAATCAAACATTCAAAGAAACCAAGCATCTACAGGAAGAATTATACTTCCCAATCACTGCTTATCACAAAATGTGTTCCTTGCTCCCAAATGCCTCATTAGCTTCGAGCATGGACTAAACATTTGCAGCAAATATACAGCTGAATTGGGCTGGAAAATCACTAACCCAATCTTTCCCAGTTAGGGGAGTCCCAGCAAGGCAGGGACATTTTGAGTTCAAAAAAGATGTTATTTCAACCAACTCATTTTATCTATATATTACAGACTGAAACACATATATTGGCTTCTTCCAAAAATGCCTCTTGGAGTTTCAATCCTAGGGAAATAAATGCTTCCTTTAGTGAACTTTACAACAGTTGATAAGTTGCAAAGTTAATTATTCAACTTTTTTAAAAAATTGCCAAAAGTGACATTAAAAAAAAATTTTGGAGGGTTTGTCACAGTAACAATAACCGTTTATAGTTGGAATGCATTTAAAAATTACACATTCTACAAATACCTGTCAATAAATATATCAACAAATTCAAACTTTTTCTACACTAGATTATGTAAATTTATCCAGCATCTTTGATGTAAATGTAGTTGTAATTTAACCAATAACTGAAGAAAATTATAATGATAAACAAAATCTTTGCAACTGTGGAAGTCAACCAAAATTAAAAAGAGATCATACGTATTGGAACAAGTTTAAGATTGCACTGCCCCAAATTGCTTGGTTTATTATCACACCCATGGTACCTACTCCGTTTTTAAGAGCACATGAAAACCAGCAACTCATTCTAGAGTTCCAAATCCGAGAAGCTGAGAGCAAACAATTCACCCACTACAGAACCAAAACAGCCCGCCTGAGCCCAAGGAGGCGACGCGATGTCATCTGGGCTTTTGCCGCCCTGCTGTAAGCATCCTGGCCATGCTTTCTTAGCTGGGATCCTCAGCCAGGCTCTCTTCATCCCCCGGCTCTTCTTCAGTCCTCATGACTGAAAAGCCTCCAGAACTCTGCCAAGCCCAACAGTCTCCCCAGCATATCCTGACAATTGCTTGGGCTGCCACTGCCTGGCACTGGGGAAGGAAACCTCCGTGGAGCGCCTGGCTTTGGCTTGCAGCCTTTGGGCAGTGGCACCAACTACTACTGCAGCAATTCGGACATGGTAAGTATTACCCAGGTCCAAAATATCCTGTAAACAATATGCAGACAGTCTCACACGGGTCCAGAGCTATTTTCTGATTCTCCTGGTACTTGATAGCAGGGCAATAGGAAAAAAATGGCTAATAATACATTCAGTGCATGCTCAACCAGTGAGTAATATGTCAGCTAATAAGAATGCACATGTTGCTGCCCCCACAAGTGGGCGACATCCTCCAAAAACAGGGGAGGCCGCATCAGTCCAAATCAGCAGCTTTGAACAGGAGCGGCTCCAAGGGGAAGCCCCTGACTGGCTTTCTAAACACCAGCCAGATGGCCTGGCACATCGCGGCCTTCAGGCACAGCCATTCGCTTAGGGACCATTCCAATCGCAACAGCACTGAACAAAGTGACTTAGGACTGTTGCAGAAGGCCCACCATGGTCAGGGAATCAATCTTTGGCTGCTTGGCACATTTAAGACGGTTGCAGTGTTCCGGGGTCCTGTGATCCCCTTTTGTGACCTACCATCAAGCAAAGCCAAATCTGGGAAGCCAGATTCACTGAACAACCAGGTTACTAACTTAACTGCAATTCACTTAACAACTGTGGCAAGAAAAGTTGTAAAATGGGTCAAAACTCACTTAACAAGCATCTTACTTAGCAACACACATTTTGGGCTCAATTGTGGTCGTAAGTCAAGGACTACCTGTACAGTAACTTCCACTTTGTGATCAAATGACATTTCAACAATGTAACACAGGGGTGGCAAAGTCGCATTGCCATGGCGGTGTCACGTGACGTGTCGTGACTTTTCCCTCCTTCGCTAAACCGGGCATTGGTGTGGCCAGTGCTTGCTTGACGCCTATGGCCTGCAGGCTGAGAGTTTCACAGCCCTGATCTAACAGAAGGAATCTACAAGTCTATTTTGGAAAATCTTCTCAGAAATTAACTTAGAAAGTGTACCAGGTACATTTGCCTTTTAAAAAATAGATGTTTTCATAGAAGTTTGCATTCACGAAAGAAAGGTTCAGCTAAATTCTATTGCTGTTTTTCTACAGGCTTGTTGAAAAGGCTTGTGAAAATATTCAATGTAAAAAAACGCAGGCGCCCTTCTCACTCTCCTCTCTCTCCTAATGGTGAACATAGACATGCCAACTAAACTATATTAAATGGCTTGTAATTAGATTATCATGGAATACTTCAATAAGTGCTTTGCTGAAATTAAAATATGAAATGCCCAAAGAATCCCCACAACTTATTTAGGAAACTAGCAGTCAAACAATGAATAAAGTTAATCTGAGATTTTTTACTGGTAAATATTTACTATTGGAATAACTGCATTATTTATAGGATCAAATTGCTTTATCATCTGCTCTAGAGTCTTCCTGGGTGTTTATGTCAGACTGATTAGTCTCTCCTCTTTTCTGTCTTCAAAAAAAAGTTCCTCTTGTCAGATCAGCTGTCACTTGTTCTCTTTTTCAAGGATCTGCAGATAGATGATATCTGATTGTCCTCTGAGCAGCCAGTGGCAGCTGTATTGATAGCTGAAGTGGGCTACATCTTGCAAAATAGGTTGTACTATTACTTTTCTTGGAATGAAAATAGTTCTTTCCAGTCAAAATTTTAAGGTGCAGATTCTGTGATCTGCAGAATTAAAAGAATGGACTCTGAGAAGCATGATAATTGAGGAATGAGAAAACTCCAGACTTTATCAATGATCCTTACTATTGAGGGCACCCTGCTTCCCACTTTCTGCATTTGGAACAGTTCTGTGCTCTTTGCTTTTCTTTAGAAGTTTAACAGCATCCTATCCTACTTCCTCTCATCTTTTTACCTTTCCTTTTAGTAACTGTGAATAAAAAAAAATAATGCATGTATAAATTCTCCACTTAAAAGTAAAATACACTTTAGGAAAGATGAACTTAAGAAAAGATTGGGACAGAGTCATTGGTTGCATTAAGCACACAACAGCCTTACACAATGGGAGAACCCAATCATAACTAATCCTTGTTCTTATCCGTTGCACTCTACATACCAAACACACTGCTCAAAAAATTTAAGGGAACACTTAAACAACACAATGTAACTCCAAGTCAATCACACTTCTGTGAAATCAAACTGTCCACTTAGGTAGCAACACTGATTGACAATCAATTTCACATGCAAATGTTGTGCAAATGGAATAGACAACAGGTGGAAAGCAGAGGCAGTTAGCAAGACATCCCCAATAAAGGAGTGGTTCTGCAGGTGGTGACAATAGACCACTTCTCAGGTACTATGCTTTCTGGCTGATGGTTTGGTCACTTTTGAATGCTGGCGGTGCTTTCACTCTAGTGGTAGCATGAGACGGAGTCTACAATCCTCAATCCTACAATGGCTCAGGTACTGCAGCTCATCCAGAATGGCACATCAATGCGAGCTGTGGCAAGAAGGTTTGCTGTGTCTGTCAGCATAGTGTCCAGAGCATGGAGGCGCTACCAGGAGACAGGCTAGTACAGCAGGAGATGTGGAGGAGGCCGTAGGAGGGCAACAACCCAGCATCAGGACCGCTACCTCTGCCTTTGTGCAAGGAGGGACAGGAGGAGCACTGCCAGAGTCCTGCAAAATGACCTCCAGCGGGCCACAAATGTGCATGTGGCTGCTCAAAAGGTCAGAAACAGACTCCATGAGGGTGGTATGAGGGCCCAACCTCCACAGTTGGGGGTTGTGCTTACAGCCCAACACCCTGCAGGATGTTTGGAATTTGCCAGAGAACACCAAGATTGGCACATTCTCCACTGGTGCCCTGTGCTCTTCACAGATGAAAGCAGGTTCACACTGAGCACATGTGACAGACATGACAGGGTTTGGAGACGCTGTAGAGAACTTTCTGCTGCCTGCAACATCCTCCAACATGACCGGTTTGGCAGTGGGACAGTAATGGTGTGGGGTGGCATTTCTTTAGGGGGCTGCACAGCCCTCCATGTGCTCGCCAGAGGTAGCCTGACTGCCATTAGGTACCGAGATGAGATCCTCCGACCCCTTGTGAGACCATATGCTGGTGCGGTTGGCCCTGAGTTCCTCCTAATGCAAGTCAATGCTAGACCTCATGTGGCTGGAGTGTGTCAGCAGTTCCTGCAAGACGAGGCATTGATGCTATGGACTGGCCTGCCTGTTCCCCAGGCCTGAGTCCAATTGAGCACATCTGGGACATCATGTCTCGCTCCATTCACCAATGCCACATTGCACCACAGACTGTCCAGGAGTTGGGGGATGCTTTAGTCCAGGTGTGGGAGGAGATCCCTCAGGAGACCATCCGCCACCTCATCAGGAGCATGCCCAGGCATTGTAGGGAGGTCATACAGGCACGTGGAGGCCACGCACACTACTGAGCCTCATTCTGACTTGTTTTAAGGACATTACATCAAAGTTGGATCAGCCTGTAGTGTTTTTTTCCACTTTAGTTTTGAGTGTAGCTCAAATCCAGACTTCCATGGGTTGCTCAATTTGATTTCCATTGATAATTTTTGTGAGATTTTGTTGTTAGCACATTCAACTATGTAATGAACAAAGTATTTAATAAGAATATTTCATTCATTCAGATCTAGGATGTCTTATTTTTGTGTTCCCTTTATTTTTTTGAGCAGTGTAGTAGATCCCACCAACTCCTAATTAACTTTTGTGTTTTTTCCTAAGGGGAATAGAGTTCAGATCAAACTTAGCAGACCAACTAACAAAGAAAGGAACAACTGGGAACCAAGGAAATAAAGAGGAATTAAGGTTAAGTCGCCAGGAATATTCCATCCAAAAATTTTCAGAGCTCATGGATGTTATCTTAGAGCCTTTTTTTGCATTATTTTAAAAATATGGAGAATGGATGAAGTGTCAGGTAATTGGAGAAAGGCAAATTATGTTCCTGTCTTCAAATAGTGAAAAAGAAAAAGACTAATTATAGGCTGGTCAGTTTGACATCAATAACCAGGAGAACCCTACAACAGATTAAATTATCATTTTCTCAGAGAGATAATTTGGCAAGACCCAGCATGGGTTTATCAAGAACAGATCACAGCAAACCAACCTGCTGCTGTTCCTTTTTGACAAGAGTGTCCAGTTTACTAACTGTAGAAATACAGTGGATACAGTGTACTTTAATTTCAGCAAAACATTCAAAAGTCACCCATGACAACCTATCATAGAATATTGCAAAAAAGGACTGTTTATGCTACCATTAGAGGATACAGACCTGATTAAACAAATGTAATCCATGAATGTGTGTCAATAGCTCCTGTTCAAGCTGGAAGAAAGTTCCAGGGGTCTAATATTAAGCGCTTATCTGGGCCCTGGTGTCAGCGTGCCAGGGAAATTCCATTCCTGTCAGTAACTCCAAGACACACACCATCTCAAAGTACTTGTATTAGAACAATACTTGGCACAGACTGGGGAAACCCAGAACTAAGTCTTCCCCCATCGCTTGTTCCTTCATCACCACATCACATGCACCAATCCCAAAGTAAGTTTTAATTCTTTCTGCACCACATTCTGTAACCTTGAACTATCAAAATAATATATTTTGACTTCTAAGAGCTACTCAATTAACATCACACACCCCACCACCACTTTCTTCAACTATGTGGCAGCAATGAATTCCATAGCTGACACCTGGGCTATTTGTTGTATTTATAAAGACTTGCATAAAAGAATAGAAAAGGTGAGTACCATTTTTGCAGATAACAAAAAGATAGAGTGGATAGAAGGGATGGTAGAAAACAGGACTGGCACAGGATCACCAGCTAGTTTTGTGTCCCAGGTGGGAATAGAACTCAGTCTCCCAGCTTCTAGCCTGATGTCTTAACAATTACACCAAACTAGTTCTCAAAGGGCCTTACAAGACTCCAAAAATGCAAGTAAAAAATGCAATTAAAATCAGTCTCATTATGTTGTTCAATTCCCAGTTAAGACTTGGTTTTGCAGTCTCTGTCCTGACTATTAAAAGGGTAGTTCCCAACATATTTCTTTGAGGGATGATTCCACAGTCTGGGAGCCACACAGGAGAGGCTCTTCTCCTTGGCCAAAGAAGTTTCTGGCAATGGGGTCATCTTTGGAAGGGCCTCTTCTGCTGGTCCAAGTAAATGGACAGCTTCATGGGAGGCCATGGGGTCACACAGGGCTTTAAAGCTGAAGACCAGCATCTTCAATCATGCCTGCATCTTCAATCAGAGCCAGCAACCTCTGCCAATCTCTCAGCCTAGATGCTACATGATTCCTGTTTCTTGCACCAATCTGGTCATCAGCTTTTGCACCAAATGCAACTTGGGCCACCTTCCAAGAGAGGTCCTATTGCAGTTGTTGACAGAACTCTGTGGGACAGCACCAATCAATGATCAAGGGGATGAACGTGAGTCCCCCACAGCACCACATTCTGGGTATGTCCCAATAGGAATGGATGGAATCCCTGCAAAAGTATCTCCCCGCTTCAACTCCCCCAGACAACCTGGAAGGACACCATAGCTGATGATAGGAAAAGCAGTGAAGAGCTCCAGAACTAATAGAGCTGCACTGTGGTGGACTGCAGGGAAGAAGCCATTTCTTAGGAAAGAGGGAGCACGTTCCAAGGCAAAGTGGAGACAAGATACGACACAGCCTGGAGCTGGAGAGGAGACAGAGGAAGTGTGCTAAGATAGCCACTCCCTAAGAACCTCATTAGGCTGAGATAGCAAAGGTTCCGTCTTCTATTGGGTATAAGCAAATAAAAACTGAAGCTTGGTTGTATTGTTCTCACTCTTGGACTAGGCCTTGATATGCCCTCCCATCCTCTACTTTCCAATGTAGATCTTCTTCCATTAAATGAACAAAACGGTCTCAAGATCATTTCCCAGATGTACCCCTAATTGAAACGTATCCAGATAATCAGATTTAGAGATATGATGATATAGCCAGAAAAAAAAAAAAATCAAAATTAAGTAGAGATGGTACAGAATATTCTGGAAGGATGGAAGGGGGGCAAAGGTTGCCCCACTTAAGTGAGTAGTTTGATTTGTCATGCCTGGCATGGTATCATTTTTTCAGCAAACCTACTTTCCCATGCTAGAAAAGTTATAAAAGCATCCCCCACACATAAATATTCTCTCTTATGTACAGAAAAGAAGGGATCAAAAGCAACCAACACATACTGACCTGTCGATAGCTTTTTCCATTTATTATTTGACTCTTTTTTAAGTGTGTGCTTGCCAAATTCATAACTTTGCCATTGAGAAAGAAACGTTATGAACAAGGAAAGTATCGTTATTTTATACAAAACAAAACTGAAGCCAATTAGAGATGGCGTGAGAGCAGAATGCATTCCCATGAGCCTAAATAGCTTTACATATTTCAGGAAAAGGGAGTCAGAAGTTAGGCAATTCTGTATACCGGAAAAATTACAATTTATTTCCAAAAACGACACTCCCTCCAAACCAGATAACCAGATAACACACCCACTCACTCTGAGGAACAAGAAAAATTAAATTCAGTTGATAGTTACACACCATCACTTGTAATTATATGAAAACCTTTTTGGTTATAAATTAAAATACAAATGGAGACACTCCTTTAAGAAGAAGATTACTGGCAAATGGAATTGGAAGTGTGTGTTTTGCCCAACTGAGAAAGTTTTCTGCTAATCAAAGGCAACTAATCCGGTTTCCGGTCTTGCTTGATAAAACTGAACCTTCTATGCAAACGATCAAAATAAAATTTATTTCCTTGTTTGTTACCTAATTTTTCCCATATAATTTTTATTTAAAATGGGTGTGTGTGTTAAGGTTTACAGCCTATTCTAATTATCTTGATTCCTAGTTATTCTCTACTGATTCTGAAGGTTAGAAGAGATTTGGGGTATCAACTAGTCCAACCCATTGCCCAGCAGAATGGAATAACTCACTGCAGCCAGAACCGTTGCTACCAATTCGCTGCCGCTAAATCGCCACAGGACATCTCCATGCAGCCAACTCGCCGCAGGGACAACTCACCACGGGCAGCCAGAGGGCTCAGAACCACTGTTGATGCCACAGCCACGCCAGGCTCAAAGCCGCCACCGATGCGACTGCTGTGTGAGTTCAGTGAAGCAGCAGTTCCGCATCAGCAGCATCAGCAGTGACAGTGGGTGTGAAAATGGGATGCTCCCAGCCTCCACTGCTTCCCTGCTGACCACCACAACTGCCATTGCCACCGTCCCTGGCCTCTCCCCCTTGCAGCCTCGCGTGGCGGCAGCGACGATGGGTGTGAAAATGGGAAGCCCATGGCCACCACCTCCCCATTGTCCATCCCACCCTGCAGTCTGCCCACCTGCTTGCTCACCCACCTGGCTCTCCCTCCGCCTGCCTGTGACAAGTTGGCCATGAGGAATTGTCCTGTGGTGACTTAGTGATGGTGACTTGGCAGAGGCAAGTTGGTGATGGTGAGCTGGCCACAGAGAGTTGTCCCAAGGCCCTGCGCAGGATAGGAACAGACTACTACAATAGCCAGTCAAGAAGGCCTCCCTTTAAACCTCTTCAGCAAAGGACAGTGCACTACCTCCTTGCCTGTTACTGAATAGTGGTAAAACTTATTTCCTGAAGTCCAAGTGAAATTTCCTTTCTTACAAGAGAAGATAGAAAGACATCCTGCGCATGGATTAGAGAACAAATGCACACGTACAATGCCATCAAGAGAGTCAAAGAATTGTAATGCAAGTGGGCTGGTCACATAGCAAGAAGAACTGAGGGTAGGTAGACCAAGGCAGTCATAGAATGGATCCCACTGGGTCAAAAGTGTCCACAAAGGAAACCTGAAACAAGATGGAGAGATGACATCAGCAAGTATTTGCAGGCCCAACTAGCAAAAGAAAGCGCAGGACCGATTTAGGCAATGGCTAAAATGATGAGGAATAACCCATTGTTCATCTTTTCCTGCCTTTTGGAATCAAGAAAACATGGTGTGGGAGTAGGAAGGGATTTCCAGAGAAAACAAAATTGCAGACTACAGGACCCAGGAGTACCACTCAGGTGACCCACTGGACACAGATAAACCTCCAACTGCTTCAAGCACCTTCTAAAAGGATGCAGATGACCAGCTGTCTGCAAGGAGCATAAACCCTTCCATTCCCCACCAGAGCTGAAGAAGCTTCTGGGACGAGAAGCAAAGTCTTCAAAAGAAAAAACAGGAAATTCTAGTTGCCTCCTGAAAAAAAAGCACCTTCCAGACAACCAGGACCTGGAGGACGGAGAGTCTCTACAGACTTGAATCAAGAAAACAATTTTCCTCCTTCACTGCAACTGTTGAGAGGTAGGAGGCTTAAAGCCTCCCATCCCCCTCACCCCACCCCGCCAACGAATGGCTTCACTCACTTGCTAAACCCCAGACGGAAATAATGGGCCACCCTGATGCAGCCTTTGAAGGGTTAAACCTTTCTGATTCACGGTGTTCAGCTCTTCATCTGGGAGGGACAAAATATTGACATTCTTGAAGAGAACTCTAGAACAGCAGGTTTTAGAATAAGCCTCCTTTACACCCTATAATTAATAGACAAGTCTTAACTCATTTATCCACTAATTATGCAACTCTATGTTGAACACCTGAACACCTTCTATGATGTAATATTAGTGGATAAATTAGTGGATAAACATGTAGTTTTTGTATTTAAAAAAAGTAAACAACCCAGTAAAACTACCTCCTACCAAGGAACTAATTATTCACAGAAGAGTCTTTGAAGCTATTTCAAAGCACCTCTGGCCAAAAACTCCTTGAAAAAATGAGCTTGTGATTAATTCAAGGTATTATTGTGCTGATTAAATGGACACACCTTTTGTTCATCTTACAAGCAAACAAATTCTATTCTTTCTCATGCAATTGCAAAATTCATTCCCCCAAATTATACCAGAATACTACAGAATTTTGAATTAGAGTCATAGTTTGGCCACATTCAGAACCAGACTTAAACTGTGACATAACTGATTAAAAACATATAACCACATACACAAAAGTACTATTTTCCCAAACTGAACAGAAACATTTCAAAGGAAATTTAATATAATCATCAATCATAATTACATGTAATCCTCACATAATGATGGCAACTGGGGCATTATGTGATCATCATTTGCAACCTTCTGATGGTTTCCCCAACTGACTTTGGTAGCAAATCACGATCACAGATAAGGTAGGATAAGAATATAAGGACAAGATACAATTACTATTTGTTCAATTGCTAAATAACTGTTGGTCATTAAAAACAGGACCACTTGTAGTTCACTTTTCCTATATTGTTTTTGTTGGCATTTTTTAATTCCAGAAAATCTACAATAACTAGCATTTACAGGCCATTCACTAGATTCTAGATAGTACTTTAAAAGTATACAGGAAGCATGTTTTATGCACAAAAAGTAGCATAACTTAAAATATGACTTCATGCATCTTATCAGACAATACAAGACAATCTATTATACAACACGCACAGTAGGGACTAAAAGAATAAACCTGGGTGCAAATATTACTTTACAAGTGTAGTACAGAACCTCTTTGCAAGATTACATCTTTCAGATAGCTATTTCAATAAAATAAGCAATTTTATATCAACAAGAAAAAGTTCAGTGTCTTTGCTGAGATATTCTTTTTACAGAATCATGGAATGTATCAGTTGGAAAAAAGTTCATTCACCAGTTTACAAGGACTCTTCAATCTTTCTCACATGCATTTATCAAAGCACTTTTCCCGCGTCTCTATGTATGTATTTGCTTTTTCCTACTCAGGTGCAAGCCCCACACCTGACACAGGTGAAAGTGGACTGGCTGGAATGTTCAAACATAAGGTCAATTTGAATTGTGATTTTGTCCTTTAAGGTATTAGCCAATTTCCCTACATTGGTGCTATTTGACTATTGCGATGCACTCTACATGGGGCTGCCGTTGAAGAACATCCAGAAGCTCCAATTGGTGCAAAATGCAGCGGCCTGCATGGTTTTGTGCAGACCCCGGTGTGCACATGCACTCTTGCGGGAGCTGCATTGGTTGCAGATTTGCTTCCGGGTGCAATTAAATTGCTGGTTGTCACCTTTAAAACCCTTCATGGCTTGGGACCTGGTCCCATCCCCAAGGGAGATACATCTGGTGAGACCCAGAAGGGCCTTCTCCATGGTGGCTCCCTCTCTCTGGAACATCCTCCCCCAGAGATTAGAACGGCCCCCTCCTCCGGAAAGCACTGAAGACCTGGTTCTGCCAGCAGCCTAGGGAACCCAAAGTGGGATGGAGCCCATCAAATGGCTCGTGTAATTTGCTGTCATCGGGATAGGGTGGGAGTTGGGGGTGATTTTTTTTTCCAGATTTTGTTTTATTGTACTTTATTAATTTGTTTCATTCTTTTTTTTAGTTTTTATTGTTTTTTTATTTTAAATATTGTTTTACATTCTGTAAGCCACCTTGAGTTGCCATGGGCGAATAGGTGGCAATATAAATTCAATAAATCAATAAATATTTAACAAATTTTACAAACCTCTCTTCCATTCCAACATTACTAACCTAAATGCCATAAAAAAACCTATCAGTTTTGACAAAGATCACCAAGCATAGTAATGAATCTATTGCACATGCAGTATGGCCAGCTGCTAACCAACTGTGGAACACAAGTGGCAACACTCAGCCAAGGGTTTTGTAGGGCAGGTAATCTTGCCTTTGCTCTCTTCCATGCATCCAAAGTGTACCTGTCCTGTTCAGTAGGTCAAGCATCAGCAATACTCACAGGGCTGCTGGATACAAAACAACCAGTCCTCCCTTTATTGTGGTGAGGCCCTTGCAGCCCAATTCACCTTCCTGGGCCAGAGTTCTACATGGGAGAAACAGGTGGGACCATGGTTCATAGTCAACCGGTTCCCATGCAACCTTCCCATCCACACCTGGCATGGTGGCATCCTGAGGTGCACCCTGATCTGGGAAAGCACAAGGAATGGAGAAGGGGGGAAAGGGGCACTTTGGCATTCCAAAGAAGAGCTCCAAGCTTGGATTTGGGATTTAACTGCCCCGCAGGGTGGTGGATGGGAGAGAAGGGCAAAGAGAAGCCTCCCCCCCTCCCCCGGGGCTGCTTTGATCAATAGCACCAGAAAAGGAGCCCCGCTAAGAGGAAAGGGACAAAAACGGTCTCAGGCTCCATTTTCCACCCTCAGACCAAATTCATAGTTTAAAATCCAGCTCTGGCTGGACAACCGTTAATAAAAGCGGCGAAGTCCAAAGTCCAGCAACGGCAGAAGCGCAACGAAACCCTCGGCGCCCCAAGGAAGAGGAGCCGCTTGGCTGCCAATTCCGGGGCTTCTGGGGAGTCGGTTCCTTGGGAGAAGCCAGCGCTTCCCCGGCCCCCCTTCCTTGCGAGGCGGGACCTTCGGGCCGCGGACCAAGCGGGCTCCGGGAGGGGGAAGATTCTGGGCAAAGAAGGCGCCTCCCCCCCGACCCGGCCTTCCCGCCGCTCCTCGGCCGCCGTGTCCGGGGAGGTTTCCCCGCCGCCCTTCCCGGCTACTTCGCTCCACCCGCAGGAACCGCGCCAGCCCGGCCGGACTTCCTTGGGGCGAAGAGGCCTCCGGCGCAGCGGACTAAGCGGGTGCGTCGCTTCTTGGCAGCCTCGGAGGCTCCCCCACCCGCCCCCGCCTGTCCAGGAAGCCCCGGCCGAAGGCGAGAGGGCAGCCGCGGCGGCCGAGCCGAACCGGGAAGGACCCCCGTCCGCGCTTCCCCGCTCACCCCTCCGACGCCGCTCCCGGCGGGCGAGGCCTCCGGCCGCCTCAGACGCGACTTGAGGCTCTTCATGGTGCCGGTGCCGCCACCGCCGCCCGGCGGGACGGAGCGCCGCCACTTCCCTCAGCCGCGCGGGAGGAGCGCAGGCGCCCCGTCAGGCAGCCTCGGCCAATCGGGCCTCGAGGGGGGCGGGACTTCCTCGGCTGGCCGCGGGGCCTTTGAACGGGTGCCGCTTTCGGTCCCCTCTGGGGTGGGGGGGGGCGAGAAGGGCGCTCCACGGGGTCTCACGGGCCGCGGCGGAGGGGCTCCGCCAGGGAGAGCAAGGCCGAGCCGCCGACTCGCGGCCCAGGGAACCCCCGCCGCTTCTAAAAGCCGGCGGGACGAGGACCAACTAAGGCGGGCGGGAGGGGTGGGGGTGGGGGTGGAAGGCCCGCTGGCCGAGTCCCGGCTGGGGACCGACACGGACCGAGGAGACCTGGAGCAGCAACCGCTCCTCTCCCGCCTCAGCCTCCGAGGGGCGGCGGCCTTGCAACTCCAGGCGACGAAGGGCTTTCTTGGTGGCAAGCAACAGCCTCAATTGCCCCCTACACTCCGAGGGCAGCTCCGCGAGCAGAAACGTGCGCCTGAGGCCCAGTGCGGGCCCAATGGCAGCTGGAGGGTTCCCCCCATTGCCCTCATCCGCTCTGGAGCCGGCCAAGGCTGCTTGACCCTGAGGACTGCCGCCCACTTTCTCCAAAGGCACAGTGGCCCCCCCACACACACACCCCCAGAGCCTCCACAGAAGTCCTCTTGACAGCAGCTGCTGGGTGTTGTTCATGGAAGGACCGCCTGGCTTGCACCCTGGCCCTGTTAGCCGTAACACCGATCCAAAACTACGGGTGGGAAATCATTGGATCCAGGGAATCCTAAAACCAAAAGCCCCTTAATCTCCTTAGAAATGAGCTAAAACTGGTTCTTCCCCATCCAAACCCTCACAGAGACCAAGAGGGAATATTGGTTGGCATCACTTGATCAGCCTGAGGTGGCGGGTGAGTTGAGCCCAAGAGAAGGCCAAGCCCTGAGACATCGCCGCGAGGCCGCTTCTATCCGCCGACAAAAGCTCCCTTGAAGGCAGAGTCCCCAGCCGCTTCAGGGCCTGGCGTGCCTATGCATCAGGTTCCCAACTGCAAACTCAATGCAACTGCAAACGCAATGCAATGTACACATGCTGTTGTCAGAATGCACTTTCATACGTGCACTTTCATATCCAGTTGATGGAATGTAAATTGACAAGGCGGGAATCATGGGGTTGTCTGATATTTATTCTGACAACAGCATATGTATATTGCATTGAGTTTGCAGTTGGGAACCTGATGCATAGGCACACCAGGCCCTGAAGCGGCTGGGGACTCTGCCTTTAGGGAGCTTCTATCGGCTGATGTTTTATTGGTAGATCGGGGAATTCTAACCTAGGCTATCTGCAGGGCACTCCTAAAGGCAAGTTTTCTCCCACCCCCCACCTTTCCCCCCCATTTCCCTTCACCTGGTGTAGTTCTAACAAACGATGTGAGAAACGGGAAACGCATGGTTTAAATAGGCCTAAATTGGGGCTTAATTTCAGCTCATGCCTAGAAATCATGCTGGGCCTTCCTATTGGTGGAAGCCATATTGTTGGAGAAACACGGTAGTAAAGTTTTATACTCTTGGCAAAATCATGTCCCTGGAATTCCTTTTTCTGGATTTGTCAATTTGTCAACAGTTGACATTAAACAAGCTCTCCAGGGGAAGCCCCCTCAAGAGGGCCTGGTGGTGGCTCAAGCCAAAGCCGATGCAAGCGGCCGGCGCATGCCCCAAACCCAAAGCTGCGAAGCTGGAACAAGAACCCACATTCGGGGAGACGGTCACAGAGGGACCCTCTCTGGGGCCCAGGGCCAGTGGGTAAGTCACGCAGGGAAGGAGGCAGAATCAGAGAATCCGATCCCCCCTGGGGTCACAGTGACCTGGGGGTGGGGGGAGGAGGAAGGCTAGGAGAGCAGCTGAGTGGTACCAGTTGACCATGAATGTGGAGTTCGACCTAATGGAGGACTGAGAACACACTGCGCATGAGAACTGGCCCTGCCAAATGCCTGAGAGATGCTCAGCGCCCTGTGGAGGAAAAGAGGGTGCCCCCCCCAGCCACCGGAGAAGCTCCTCCAGAGCCCTGTTTCTGAGGTGGGAAGGAGGGTCACCAAGCAGCCAAGTGCCTCGCTCCAACTGGCATCTGCACTGTGAGTCCTGACCCAACCAAAGCCAAGGAAACCACCTGCAAATCCAAAAGGAAAAAGATGGCTGGCTCAACAAGTCGTGGAGGTCTCTTCCCTAATCCAGCAAAGGGGAGGAACTCCAACACATGACAAGCCTGGCTTCTCTTCTGTCAAAGCGATAGTGAAGGAGAAGAAGACCTGATGGTAAATGGCACCATCATCCTATGACAACCCGGGTGGAGATTTTGGGGCCCTCCTTGGGAGCAAGAGTACCATGTTTCCCCCAAAATAAGCCCTAGCCTCATTTTAGTGTGCTCCTAATATAATCCCTAATGCAAAAAATAAGTTGGTGGGCATGTTCAGCACAGAAGGTGGTGAGCCAGCACAGGTCAACAGTTTCCAGCAGCAGCCACAGCCCACATCGTGCAGGTGAGTTGATTCCCTGTCCAAGCTGCAGGGGGGAGGCACATAATCTGGATGCCTCACATGGGCCACAGGAAAGCTGAGAGTCAGTGGGCCAGAGAGGCGGGCAGCCAGGGGAGGGTCATCTGCATGGCAGCACTGGCAGTAAATGGTGCCAGGGGGAATATCCATGCCTGAATCCTGACTGGTAGGGCTACATAATCCATTTTATCCATAGTCCTCTGGAGCTGCTGTGCAACTACCTTCTCAACAACCTTTCCCAAAAAGGGAAGATTGGAGACAGGTGGAATCCAGTGATGGCTTCTTGAGAAGAGGGCAGACCACAGCCTCTTTAAAGTGCTGGGGGACTACCCCCTCCTGTAGGGAAGCATAAATCATCAGCCAGGTCCACCCACCTGTCACCTCCCAGAAAGCTTTCACAAGCCAGGAAGGACACAGGTGTTTGCACGCATATTCCCTACGGAGCCTCAGTGGTTAGAGTGCAATACTGCAAGCTACTCCACTGTAATGTGGCAGATGGAATCCCACCAGGCTCCAGGTTGACTCAGCCTTTCATCTTTCCGAGATGGGTAAAATGAGGATCCAAATTGTTGGGGGCAATAGGCTGACTCTGTAAACCACTTTGAGAGGGCTGTAAAGCACTATAAAGCATTATATAAGTCTAAGTGCTATTGCAATCCTGTCCACTTCCTCAGGAGCAACAGGGTCAAACTGTTCCCAGATAACAGGGCAAGAACCTGCCTCAGGAGCTTCCACTAAACCAACAACCACACTGGCATCTAACTGGGAACAAAGTTGAGCGGTTTTGTCTTCCAGAAAATCCACAAATTACTCCGCATGCCGCTTTAGGTGCATCTCAGTCTCCTCCTTTCCCAGGAGGAGACAGGTCACCTTAAAGAGCATCACTGGTCAATTATCTGCAGGTGCAATTAATGCGAAGAAGTATTTAAACTTTGCTGCACAAATCACCCGAATGTAGGCTGTAATAGCAGCTCTTACCCATATTCGATTAAGTTCATCCCTTGTCTTCCACCAGCGGTGCTCTCAACATTTCTTCATCCATTTCATCATTCAGTCCCTCTGTATACCAGTTAGACACCAGCAGCCTTCCTAATGGAGCCAGTGAGCCTCAGGACTGGGACCTACTTAGAGACTATTTATGTTATTGTGGCTCCTGGAATGATCAAAACCATATCGTAGGACTAGCATGGTTGAAGAAGTGGAATCCGTTAGTAGACTGGGACAGCAACCAGTAGTGAATGAGAAGGAAAGCAGCTAGCTAGCAGAGGCCAGCGAAAGCACTGCACGCAAAGCACAGGCCTGGTTAGGAAAGCGAAAGCAGAGCCAGCGAATAGGCTAAAGGGAAGTGAGGAGTTAGAACCGCTTGTTCCAAATGAATACCGTCACCGAGCAGAGGCATCCAGCGAAAGGGAATCGGATGTGCTCCTGCCTCATCACCCACAGACTGTGCTATTGACATCTTGCCCGGGACCAAATTACCCAAGCCGATTCAATGTATTCAATGACATTGAGGGAGATAGAGGAACTTCGGGGGTTTATAGACAAGAACCTTAGCCAGGGGATTTATCCAGCCACCGAAGTCAAGGATGGTTGCCCCTGTGCTTGTCAAAGAGAAGAAAGATGGGTCTCTGTGTGTGGGTTGCCCTTGGCTGAATGGTATCTGTGTGGAATCAGGGACATGGGGTAGATTTTCACTAAACTGGACTTGAGGGGAGCCTGTTACCAAGTGAGGATTAAGGAGGGTGATGAATGGAAAAATGCCTTTAACTGCCCTCTGAGTTGCTACCAATTTTGAGCGATGCTGTTTGGGCTGCAAGGAGCACCAGCAGTATTCATGCAGCTAATCAATGAGGTCTTGCAGGAACACCTGTAGAAAGGGGGGCTGGTGTCCTTGGTAACCTTCTCATTTACACTGAGACCGTGGAAGAGCACGTGAGGCTAGTGAGGGCAGCGCTTGAGAAGTTGCATAAAGTCCAGGTGTACATGAAGTGTTATCTAAATGCACCTTCCACAAGAGGAGCCTAACTACCTGGGCTACTGCATCTCTCAGGATGGGGTGGAGATGGACCCAGGTAACAGTCAGCTCTTTCAACAGTCGAGACAACAGTCAGCTCTTTCAACATAGCAGTGATAGAGACCGCTAATGAGGTCCTGGGGAAACACCAACGTCCCAAAAAACCGTGGGTCACAAGTGTACTCCTAGGTCTATGTAACAAAAGACGGGAACTAAAGAAAAAGAAAAGCGATCCAGATGGAGCTCAGAAGTACAGGGAAGCTAACAACAAAGTAAAAAAGGGGATGAAAAAGGCAAAGGAAAATTGGATAGAGGACCAGTGTAAAGACATCGAGGAAAACTTGAAGAGAAATAACACCAAGAAAGCATACCAAATGGTTAAAAGCCTCACCACACAGAAACAAGGGAGACCCTCGAGCATACAGAGCAAATCAGGCAAAACACTCACTGGGGAAAGAGAGGTGATGGACAGATGGACAGAATACTGCACTGAATTGTACAACCATCAGCACAATGGAGACACTACAGTATTGCAGGGCCCACGGACAAGTCCAGATGATGCCTGCCATCCAATACTACGTGAGGAAGTCAAAGCAGCAATAAAGGCACTTAAACAAGGGAAGTCAGCGGGAATTGACAACATACCTGCAGAACTGATTCAGGAAGGAGGAGAGGCAGTGATCACCATCCTCACTGTCATCTGCAACAAGATCTGGACCACTGGAGTATGGCCAGTCCCCTGGACTCAATCATTAATCATAACCCTGCCCAAGAAGGGGAATCTTCAGATGTGCCAGAATTATCGTACCATCAGCTTAATCAGCCACCCAAGCAAAGTCATGCTAAAAATCATTCTTAACAGACTGAAACCACAAGCAGAGACTATCATTGCAGAAGAACAAGCGGGTTTCAGAGCAGGATGGAGCACTATTGAGCAAATATTCAACTTGAGAGTGATCTGTGAGAAATATCTCCAACACCAACAGGACTTATACCACGTTTTCGTTGATTTCAAAAAGGCTTTCGATAGGGTGTGGCATGCAGCCTTGTGGTCTACCATGAGGAAATATAACATCAACGATAACCTCGTCAGAGTGATAGAACAACTTTATGAGAAAGCCACAAGCGCCGTCCTCCTGAACGGCAGCAAAGGTAACTGGTTCCGGACGAGTGTAGGAGTGCGTCAAGGATGTCTGCTTTCCCCCACACTGTTTAATGTATTCCTCGAACGGATCATGGAAGATGCCTTGGAAGACCACGAAGGCACAGTTTCCATCGGTGGTAGAACCATCACCAACCTGCGATTCGCAGATGACATCGATGGCCTGGCAGGAAATGAGGATGAACTATTGAGCCTTGTCCAACACTTAGATAAAGCGGCTTCAGCGTACGGCATGGAGATCAATGCCGAGAAAACCAAGCTGATGACGAACAGTACCCAAGGTATCTCTTCAGACATCAGAGTCAGCGGAACACCCCTAGAGACAGTAATAAATTTCAAATATCTTGGGTCCATCATTTCCGATGAAGGCTCAAAACCAGAAGTAATGGCAAGGATAGCACAAACAACAGCTGCGCTTTCGAAGCTCCAAACTATTTGGAAAGATAAGAACATCAGTCTGCGCTCAAGGATACACCTAATGCGCTCCCTCGCAATATCAATCTCTTTATATGCCTGCGAAACCTGGACACTCAATGCGGATTTACAAAGAAGAATCCTTGCAACAGAAATGAGATGCTACCGAAAGATCCTTGGCATCCACTACACAGACCATGTGACAAATGAAGAGGTCCTAAATAAAATACAACAGGCAATAGGACCACACGACAACCTTCTTACTGTCGTCAAGAAACGGAAATTGAGATGGTACGGACACGTGTCTCGCTCTACTGGCCTCGCAAAGACCATCATGCAAGGGACGGTAAGAGGAAGCCGCAAACGGGGAAGACAACGAAGGAGATGGGAGGATGATATCCATGATTGGACAGGCTTGAACCTGGCAGCATCCCAGAGAGCAGTGGAGGACAGAGACGGATGGAGAAGCGTGGTGGTTAAATCTTCGCAGGCGCCCCAACGACCTCAAAAGAGGTCACGGGATAGGTGAGGTGAGGTGAGGTACATGAAGTGTTATCTAAATGCACCTTCCACAAGAGGAGCCTAACTACCTGGGCTACTGCATCTCTCAGGATGGGGTGGAGATGGACCCAGGTAAGGTGAGGGCACTTCTGGAGTGGGAGGCCTCTCAGGTACGGAGCTTCCTGGGATTTGCAAACTTATACTGGCAGTTCCTCCCCACTTTTGCCGAGATAGCTCTGCCCATCATCCAGATGAGGGGGGGAGGTGAACCCAAACCAAGTTAGCCATTAAATTGGTCTCTAAAATGCCAAACAGTCTCCGAAACCTGAAGGTTTCTTTGCTGCAGAGTCAGTCTTGAAGACCCAAACCCAGGTGAGCCTTTCGTG
Organism: Hydrophis major; assembly: GCA_033807585.1. Lineage (NCBI taxonomy): Eukaryota > Metazoa > Chordata > Lepidosauria > Squamata > Elapidae > Hydrophis > Hydrophis major. Next base: position 21,249,258 of record CM066337.1, on the reverse strand, counting down.
ATCCAGGCAGATGCCAGAGATGTGGCGGTTGGGGCAGTTTTACTTCAGAGGAATGAAAAGAGGGAGTTGCAATCCTGTGCCTCTATATCTTGCAACTTATCTGACACTGAGAGACGTTGGGCTATCTGGGAGAAGGCTTATGCTGTCCGATGGACCCTTCTGACATGGAGGCAGTTTTTTGAAGTTAGTAAATCCCCATTTGAGGTGCGGATGGACCACAAGAACTTAGAGGCAATAAAGACCCCAAGAAAGGATCCCCTAAGCAGGTCCAATGGGCTCTGTATTTTAAAAATTTATTGGGGGGGGGGTTTCTTAGCAGGTGCCTCCTTTCATATGCCCCAGTACAGAAGTCCCTGTGAGGAAGTAGTAAATGCCACCATCCGACACAGGCAGCTCGCAGCAGCAGCGCTTGCAAGATAGCAGGGAATGGTCTCTCTGCTGCCAGCTAGACTCATTAACGCAACAGGTACAAGATGCCTTGTGGGGGAACAGGTGGTTCCAAAGACATAAGGGTGACTTGATAAGGGTAAAGATGGCTTGGCATGGAAGGGGAATAACCGTTTTCAACCTCTCTGGGCTCTGGAGGCCGGAAATAGGCTTGTTTTAGGCCTTCTTGAGCCTCTGGGAGGCCCGTTTTCCACCTCCCCGGGCTCCACATGCCCCCTGTGCTTACCTGGAATCCAAAATGGGCCACATGGGGACTCCTGGGAGGGGAGGGGCCAGTCGGTCTTCGGAACTACTGGTTGGCTGAACCGGATGTAAAATTAACATTCGGTTTGGACGAACCAGTGTGAACCAGCTGAAGCCTGCCCCTGGTCCAGTCTATTTCTGAAAACCTCCAGTCAAGGAGCGCCCACAATTCTAGGAAGCAAACTATCCCACGGATTCCACCGTTCTCATTTTCTCTGTACTTCTCTTACCAAGTTTCCACCTTCTGGTCCCGCCTTCTGGTGCTTTGGAGAAGGAATCAATCCCTTCTTCTCTAAGCCCCTCATATCAGTCATAATCCTCCTCTTTGGTAGGCTGGTCATACTAGTTCCCTTCACCTCTCATCTTACAATGTAACCATCTTTGCTGCTCTTGTCTGGACACCTTGTAGGGTATTTTTTTTGTATTGTGGTATTGTGAATAAAACTGGATGCCGTATTCCAAGGGTGGCCTCACTAAGTGCTGTATAAAATGGGATTATCACTTCTTGTGACCTTAATGCAGCGGAAGATTGCATTGGCTTTTTGACAGCTGCAGCACAGGGCTGACTCATATGTCAATGATTGTCTACTAGGACTCCAAGATCCTTTTCACAGTTACTGCTGTTGAGCCAGATACCACCCATTCTGTACCTGTGCAGTTGGTTTTTCCTGCCTAAGTACAGGACCTAACTTTACTCACCATTGAACTGCATTGTGGGATAGATTGTTAGATAGATCTTGTCCCCAAAGGCCACAGATTAAGACTGAGATTAAGACAACATGGATTCTCCAAGAACAAATGTTTGGCAGCTTTAAAGAGAGTGATTTAAACTTGAAATAAGGAGAAATTTCCTAACTGTGAGAGGTATGAAGCAATGGAGCAGCTTGTCTCTTATCACAGGAGCTTTGGGGGGGCGGGGGGGGGGGACAAGATACCATTGGCCAGAATGGTGAGGGGAATTCCTGCTGTGAACAGGGGCTTGGACTTGAAGACCTTCAAGGTCTCCTACAATCCTATAATTCCAAAAAAGGTCCCATTTTGGATAGTGGTAGGTGAGAAAAAAGAGCCAAAGCCAGAACAAATTGCTTTATTGCTCGGCGCAGTATATCACCCTTTAGCATTTTTGCAAAATTTATCTCCACATACTCTATACATTGAAGTAATCCCTCGTGCATAATAAAATTGGGTGCCTGATTTAAGCACACACTTAAACATATGCACTGGATTCATACAACACCGTGGGTTAAACTATGATTATCTGATTTATGGTGGTGTGTAAATATAGCCTTTTCTCTCTCTGAGAGGTGTGCTAGTAACTTTCTCCAGATAGGAGCACTTTCTTCAGCTGGGGAGCAGGCGGGCGACCTATCCCAGATCAAGCAAATATTCAACAGGCAGCATCTTTTTTTCTGCATGCCAGGATGGTCTTTCACAGGAAGACGGTTTCCTGGGGGAAGCAAGTTAATCTTCTCCAAGCTGCAGAAGCACAAGCAGAAAGAAGAGCTTGCTTGGTCGGGAGTGTTTTATCCACCTGGCCTTCCTCTTTCTCAAGTATGCCAGAAGTTGCAGCAGCTGACAAATAAGAATTAATTGGCTAGGAGCTGTTAAAATACACTCGGAGTCATTAACTTGGCTCATTTATGGAGCCTGTCTGTCTTCACCTAGGTGGCATGTGAGCCAGGTGATTTCAAAACAAAGACTTTTGCAGAGGGTGAGAAATGGTCTCATAAGGCAGCTGTCTTCCAGCTGGTGTCTCTAAACTGAATTTGACTGAAATTATGGGTGTTGTAGTCGACAAGCCTGAGGCTTTCCTGTTCAGGCAGGCTGTTCTAAAAGATGGCACAACTGGTACAGAGAGAAGCAAGGGATTCTGGGAAAAAGAACCCTTGGCCAGAGGTGGACCATCACTTACTCTCAGCCTGGACTTCAAGATAGTTTCCAACAGGATCTAAGAATCTGCTCAGATATAAATCTTTTTGCATCCAACTATTAATGACTTTAAAGCTCGGCAACAGACTAGAAACCAACTGGGAGCTAGGGAGCTGACAAAAAGTCATCAATTGCTTTCTTTTAGGCAGGTGAGATTACAGATCATCTGAAGATCTTTAAGATCATTTGACACAAAAGTAGGATGCAATATTAACAGGAGAGAGAATTGAATTTAAATAGAGAGGGGCAATACACACTTGATAGAAAGTTTGCTTGAGTGAAGATAGGTTTTAATCTATTTATTTAGAAAATGTTGGAGCCTTCTGAAGCAAACAGCTATGGAGGGCCAAAACAAAAACCACAGGCCAGGCTTGCATCCAGTAGCAGGAGACTGAAACGCTGAAGAAGACTCGGCCCTGGGGCTGCGCATAGGACTCTGTTATGCAGCATTGCTGCTTCATGCTGAAGCCACTTCCCTGAAGGGCAACCTCCTCATCTCCCATCATACTCCCATCTCCTCTGCCCACCATCATCATCATGCCTCTGCTGGTCCTGTCCCTGAGCCATAGCCATCTTCCAGAATGATCAAGAGGCTGGACTGGGTAGCCTCTTAAGGTCCTTCCAGCTCGGTCATTTGCAATGTTCACTTGTGGGTAGAAGGTTTTGGCTCCCGATTCCCACCCTCTGTCCTGCAAACCACTGTGTGCAAGTCTTTCTCTCTCTCTCTCTCTCTCTCTCTCTAGCAGAAAATGTCTTGGTTACAAATAGATGCTTGAGAATTTTGCCAGTTGAGTAGTAGACATTAAGAGTAAAACCATATTCTACAGCCCCAAAGGAGTTGAAAAATAATGCCTCTAATTTTATACCTGTAGTGATGCTTCCAGGCGAGGCATTCCAGCTATGCTTGTGAATGACCTAAAATTATAGCAGGTTACAGACGTGATATTTATCATTTTAAAAGTAGCATCCTGCTGGTAGCTGATACGCCTGGTGGGCTATTTGTGGTGGGGGAGCCAGTGGGGGGCATACCAGACAGCCTCCTCCAGTCTCTTGGCTTGTTTGTTTTTCCTCTCCTGATATGCCGATCCAGGGTGAGGAGAATACAAATAAGGCAGTCTGTGAAACGCTGCAACCTAACCTGCCGGTGACACACGGCCACAACCATCCCAGGCATGCTTCTTTGGGGTCAAAGCTTCTGCACTGCCTCAAGGCTCCCCTTCAGCTGGAGGGCAACCCAGCCGGCTTCTCTTTAAGGGGGGAAAGTCAGAGAGAGTTGGGAAGATGAGGCCCTCCCTCCTCCTCCTCCTCCTCCTCTGCTCCTACAGTTTGAGCCAGGAAAATAGGCAGCTCCGTGCAGTTGCCAGTCTCTTCCCATCTCCCAGAAGAATTAGGGCACGCTTGAGCCCCAGCAGCCTGGAAGCTGAGGCTTTTGGCATGCCAGCAGCTCCTCTTGGTGCTTCAAAGGAGGGGGCAGCTGGGCTTCCAGTAATGGGTTTAGGCCAGCCTAAGAACGGGGAACAGAGAGCCAGCTTTACTAGAGAAGTCCTTGGGCTTATTCAACTGCGTGAAGAAGAGAGAAAATTGATTAGGAGGGGCTTAGTCTTCTCTTCGGTTTGACTCATTTCCACAGAAGAATACAAGCCATCTAAGCAAACCTCAAAACTCTTCATGCATGTAAATCAATTAAAAATATGGTTACTGTGCCAAACCAGGCAGTTAATGTAACAAGAAGCCAAATATCATATAAAAAAGAAAAATGGAAATAAATCTAGGGACATTTTTGGCATCTCAAAAATCATTTCTTTTTTATGATGAAAAGAAAGTAAACATATTTTTATTTACTTTTCTGACTCCCCCCCCCCCCCAAAAAAAAAAAAAAATCTCCCTCAAAGAGAGTCTGGCTGGTGTACAATATTTGACTGTCATATCTTGAGAGCTCAATCCTGAGTTTTAAAAAAGTAATGTCAGGACTGAGCTGCTTTCCTTCTTTCAAAGCTTAAATGCTTTTCAACCTGCCCATGAACTGGGGACGAGGGAAGGGGGAAGCGGAGAATGCGCAGAATGGATGCAGAGATCGGGAGAGCATGGAAGCCATCAAGGTCACTGCTGCAGGTGCTTGAGAAAGGGACGGATGGTTCCCATAACAGGAGGACGTCTCATAATTGGACAATGTGATCACCCAGGAGCGGGGAGAAGGAGAAAGTATTGTTGAACAGGGCAAGCATCTACGCTAGAATTCAGAGCTTTCTTCAGTACTAACATGGTGTATCCAATTTATTTTGGGGGATTCAATTCTCCTGAGAGTGTTTCCTTGTTTTGGGTTCACTAATTGGACAGTGGGCAAGTAAAGAGACAAGATCAGTCCGTTGGATCTCAATTTCAGGCAAAATTCTGGAATGACTTGGGTTATATTATGTGGAGAAGAATCTACTGCCAGGCAGAAACCAACGGGTGCTAATTAAGGAATCCTGGCAAACCCCGCTATTCTCCTTTTTTGATAGCATGACCAGGGGAGTGCCAGGCAAAGTGATTGCAGCAAACAGTAGATCAATCCCCCTCTTACGATTCTCGTAAGAAAAATAGCAAAGGGGGGCTGCTGATGAAGGTAGAACTGGCTGAACCTTCACAGGAACGAGGGCAGGGCAGCCTGCGATGAACTGGGCCTGCCTACGGGAGAGCAGCCAGGAGGAAGGAGCAGCTTCTCGGGAACAGCGGAAGGCCGTAGCTCTGTATTGCTTGGGGAGTCAGAAAGGAGCAAAGCGGTTCAATCTTGACAAATACCCAACATCCCAGAAGATCGGCTCAAGCTTCAGAAGGATCTCAACAGATTTGCACACTAGACCCTGTGCAGTAAAATAAAATTAAAGGGTGAGAAAAGGTTTTACACCTAGGCAAGAAAAATAGAATGCATAGCTTCAGAATAAGGGGTACCTGCCTCAATAGGAATAATTTATGAGAGAGAACCAGAAATCCTATTGGACAACCACTTAAATAGGAGCAAGCAGTGTGCTACAGCTGCCCCAAAAGCCAATCCTAGGTTGCATTAACAGAACCATAGAATCAACTTCCTGATTAATTAAGTGATATGTTAGCAGTGTCCCAATATTTGAGGGGCTGCCACAAGGAAGCGGGGGGGGGGGGTTGTCATCCTGTTCTGCAAAGCATCGGAAGGGACCTGACTAGGAGCCGTGGATGGAAACTTATTAAAGAAAGATCCAACCTAGAACAAAGGAAACATTTCCTAACAGCCAAAACCATGGCTTACCTTAAGTTGTGTGCGCTCCATTAGTGGAGTTTTTTAAAGAAGAGATTGGACAGCCATTTCTCTGACATTGTGTAGGGTCTCCTACCTAAGCTGGGATTGGATTAGGAGACCTCTGAGGTCCCTTCCAACTCTGTTATTCTCTTAAAATCACGTGAAGCATTACTACTGCTTTCTAATGTCTTGGTAAAACCACACTTGGAATATACTGCATCCAGTTTTGATCACCAGAACATTAAAAAGATGTTGAGACTCTGGAAAGAGAACAGAGAAGGCCCCCCCAAAACCCTGCTTCAAGCATCCCTTTGATAGCTGCAGGAAGCAAAAGCAAGCCCTGGGCCTAGATCTAGTCTAAGAGCTCCCTCCGATTTCAGGGTGTCCTTAGGTAAGGGAGGCTTTCATCGCCCCCCCCCCCCGGTTAGGCCCTTCCAGGGTGCCAGGTGTGCAACATGACTCCTCTGGAAAACCACTCTGAGCTTCGGGGACCAGCGCTCCTTGCAATGTCAAAGGAAATTCTCCCGCAGCCGCACCTGGCTACTGGCGCCCCACCCAAGTGCAGATAAGCAGTGGAGTCTGATTTATCCCTGTCACACCCATCGTAAATGTAACGCCATCCAGAGTCTCAAAACAAGAACACTGATACCATCATTAAAGAAGCACACAAAAGAGGAATGATTGTCACTATGAACAAGTTGGACAACAGACAAGAAGCCAGCCACACCCAGCTATAAAGCCTGGGATTCTCTTCAACACCATTCTTGGCCACTCAGAACACCGAGACCAGATGTCCCTGAAATTAACAATATCATAATTGGGTTGCCTGGTGGTTTATATTGACACATTTAATGTAGTCCAAGGATAAAGGATTTCTTCTGAAGAAATTGCAATCCACCAGCAATTTCATATTGCCATGGATGTTGATAATCTTTATAACAGCATCCTATAAGAATGGACTTTAATTCATTGAGAATATTATCCTGTAGCTGATTTGTGCACCAGTCTCTTCTGATTCCTCCTCCACAAATATTATTTTAATTTGAGAAAACCATCTATATTCAGAACAACCATATGATATCATGATACCATGGAAAGTATCTCCATAGCTAACTTAAAACATATTTACACACAGCACAGATGGGGGTCATTAAGTGAGGCAATCAAATGAATGCCTTGGCTTAACAATGGTCACAACTCATGACCACAATGGACAGGCTCTATTACAGTGATTTATTTGAACATGCTGCAAGGGTGACACAATGGCTGTAGAAAATCAGGATGAAGCAGCTTTCACAGAAGCTGAGAAAATGGTGACAATGAGACCAGAGATCCCAATTATAACCCATAAGTTGCAATGAAATTGGCTTGGGATGCCTCGTTATTTGGCATTATTCATCAGATGGTGAAGGGAATGCCTGAGAGTTTTCACATCATACCTCCAGCAACGGAGAAAGATCAAAGAAGGAACCGAGTCCCTTTTCCTGCACTGTAGTAATCGCTCATGATAACACAAGGAAAGACATTGACAAAAGTTTTAAAAAGAAGTAATTTACTTGGTCAGAGACTCAGGTATAATTCTTGAGTTACCACCAGTAGCACCTACCTCTTATATAGGCAGACGTACAACCAGAGGTTATTCCTGTTGAGCCCCAAACCAAGGAAGACGTGTGGTGTTTCCAAGCTTTATTTAAAGTTTCACATCCATAAACAAAATCTTGCTGGATGGAAGACTCTGCTGTTCCGCACCCTGCACTCTGGGGACCGCCATTCAGGTGGGCTGTCTTCATCCTCTTTCTCTTGCACATCTTATTCTGGCTGGGTTGCCTCTTCCTCCAATGGACTGCCCTCCTCCCTCTGGGAATCCGTTTCATCACACTGTTTCATCACACTCCATAGTTGCCAGCAGTGCAGAGTCTTCAGACAACTGCACCTACTACAGGGCCAAGACATATAAATATAATATGGGTTTTTTTATCTTAGCAGGGAAGGGTATTACTAATGTATTACTAATATTACCTCGATTAAGCAAATTCATACTTTGTCCTGCTATATATTTACCTTTAACTACCCTAGCTGATAATTCTTGCAGTCTGACTGGACCCAAATCCTACAACCGTTCATCATGTTTCAGCCTCCAGCCCCCTATAATCATTTTAAACATATTTAACATGTATAGTCTAAATTCAAATTTGCTAGTTTGGTTCGGAACTAAGGAATAAATTGAATTTAGATTTTTTTTTAGAAAAGGAGGGCACCTAAATGAGGACTACCTGTAACAGGAAAAAGGAAGGCAAACATATTTTACCATCAGATTTCAATATTAATCTTTAAAAATATCTACATTCAATTTATTCCTTAGAACAGAACTAGCAAATTTGAATTTAGAGGACAATTTATTGTTAGTGGAAATCAAAATGGACTTTCAAAATGATGCGCCTCTGAAAGCAACTTGTGATAACAGGAATCTTCGGGTGTGATCAAAACTTGCCCCCCCTAAAACAGCCAAATCCCTTGAAGGTGCATGCAGCCAAGAAGCACCTCCTGGGCTCCAGCAAAGCTCAGCTGAACCGCGGCACCTTCGGCTGCTGTGCTGCAAAGGCAAGGCAACGCTCAGGCAGGCAAGCAGCCTGGTCTCCAGGGCCCGCCCGGAGGGACTCTTCTCCTGGCCACTACTCAGGGTCAACCCAGCTCATTGTGAATGTGATTCAGGATTTTGAGCAGGTGCAGGGCAGGGGTGTGTGTGTGTGTGTGTGTGTGTGTGTGTGTGTGTCTGGGGGAGGGTAGCCTTTACCACCACACTTCCAAGAAGTCACAATAGCCTCGAACTGCTGGCAGCACCCAGGAGGTTAGAACTGGGGCGGGGGGTTAACTGAGGGATATGAATTTGATAATAATTAATGTTTTCCAGAGGGAAGAAAGACCTGAATCACATGGAACTATTTTCAAAGCAGAGGAATGTGTCCCCATTTTTCCAGCCAAGGCAGGACATTAGATGCAATATCTGCAGAACATCCTCCCCAGCCTGGAGGCTTCTTCAGACCACTGAGCCCCTGCAAAAGGGAAGTTTCTGCCTGGCAGGGGAGTAAACAGCCCAGGATTCCTCCGAATATTCAGCGCCCCCTTATCTCGCCACTCTAATATGGAACCTATCATGGTTTGTTTACACAGGACTGTAAGGTAGAGTCACAGCTGCCCATTCTTTAATTGGTGCTGATCTTCAGGCCTATCAAATTCTTCCCAAGAACAGAGGATGTCATTCTGTAGCAATAGGATTTGTCTGGATCCAAGCATGATGATGATTTATTGTGTGGGGGCAATTTACAATTGGATTCAGTCTGGCGAAACTCTTACCAGTAGAAATTCAATAATTCAAGGCAGGTCCATTATTATAAACTATTATAAGCAACTTATGCATACATTATTATTTGTTTATTATGATTGGTCACAGAGTTTGGCACTTTTATCTGCCTGTCAAGACCTTCCCAATGAGCTAGGATAGGCAGCTGTGGATGCTGGATGGGCTTGAAACTCTCATCGCAGGATGGATTCCAAGCCAGGCTGCCTTCTGCACTTGATCACCATGATGATCATTCATAAAAATGCCTCCCAATTCCTGCAAAGGGGAGAAAGCTGGGAAAATGGAGAACCTGATTCGGTGAGTGTCCTGCCTGCCTCCATTGTTGACCCCGCCAGGGCTCAAAGGCAATGCCCAGCCTCGGAGTCCGTTATTAAGAAGCCTGTTGGGCACCTATAAAAAGCTCTATACATTTAAAAAGAAAAACCCCTACAAAAAGCCAACCCTGCAGCCTGGCAAACCCCCAAGGAGGGGCCTGGCAGGAGGGCTGCACAGGGAAAGTTCCTGCTGGTCCCACAGCTGCCCGGAGAAGTTCAGCCCCGAGCAAGCAAGGCTGCCCGGTACTGCCCTGCCCTGCTGATAAAGGCGGGGAAGAGACCGCAGAGCCAAGTCTGAGCGCAGACCGTCTCCAGAAGAGCCTGCTAGGGATCGCGGCAGCGGGCAGATTATCCCGAGTGGCCCGTCCATCCCTCAGCCCTCCCAAGAGACGATGTGGGCCACAAGCGGTGGCTATTTCAGGCCCACCTGAACTCATGCACAGACAGCCTTAGTTCTGTTTCAAGTCAATGCAGTCGGGTAGTGCTGGCACTCGAGAAAGATCTGGACTGGGAATAAAAAACTCCAGGATAAAAAAACATCTTTTTTGTAGCCAACCATTTGCCAGACCAGTGGAAGAGCAGAGAAAGTCAGGAGGCCTGAAACCAAAGCTCCTGTCTGGAGCTTCCCCAGAGCCCCTGGCTGTTGAGGCAGCAGCTGCCAGATTACTTTTCCAAATACTTGAGGGCAGAGGAAGCCTGGCTCCAGCTAAGATAGCCCAGGCCACAGACATCTGGGTGACGTTTCCAGCCTGCTTGTCTTCCTCTAAGCAGGGAAGGGGACACTTAAACCCCCATCCCTCAACTTGTCCGTTCTGCCATCCTCAGACCTCTACCCCCTTTTAGGTCACGTGCACGTTTTGAACCTAAAGCCTCCTAACCCCCAAGCTGCTCAGAGTTGCCAGAAGAAAACTTTGGATGCCCACTAGGCTGAAGATACACACACACACACACACACACACACACAAATCTTTAACTCAAGTAGGAGGCAAATTTCAAAATAATATTCCCCCTCTACCCACCACCCCCTCCTCAAAAAAAAAAAAAAATCTTGCTCTATTTTCAGATACTCTCAGTAATCATCCAGAACTTGGTCCTAAAGTAAACCAACCATCTGGTCTTATAGCTTATTCCAAATTTTCTATTCTCATTGCGGTCTTTGGTCTTTTCCTCCTTGATACCATTTAGGGAAGGATGTCGAAATGTTGGTCGTGACTAAGCTACAGAAAACCCTAGAAGACACAGAGGATGCAGAGTTCTTTCTGTCAGGATTCATGGCCAAAGGACGAACATGATGGATGGTTTTTACACAATAGAATACGGCCCTCCTGATCTCTTAGATGTATGGTATCCCACTGGATGAAGTATAAGGGTCAGGTGTTGGACGACTTTGTACTCCTGTGATTCCACTCCAATTTGTGTGGATAGTTCTAGACTGCAGTTGGGGAAGAGTAATTCCTGGTTAGTTCAGTATAGATATTGTTACATATTTATGCTATGTTATGAATATATCACAAATATTATGAAAATATTATGACCTGAAATACAACCATAGTTAGCCCTTCATAAACTTATTGGGAAACTCATGTTGCTGGAATAAGTGTACTACGGATAAGGAAAGATTCTGAGTGTTGGTAGAACATTAGTGGGTATAAGGCAGTGGTGGCTAACCTTTTTAGGCTCATGTGCCAGCACCCAGAAGGCAATGCACATGCCCCCCCACCCCTGGTGCATGCGCGTGCAATCCCCCCTGCCACCCCCTTACCTGCACTATGACTCACAGCTGATTTTCAGCTGGTTTGAGGCCTTTTTCGGCCTTCCAGAGGCTTGAAAAAAGCCTCTTCAGGCCGAATAATGGGCCTGTTTCGTCACTTCCGGTATTACAGGAAGTGATGAAACAGGCCTATTATTTGGCCTTTTTTCAAGCCTCTGTGAGGCTGAAAAAGGCCTCAGACCAGCCAAAAATCAGCTGTGAGGCACACACATGCAGAGTGAGGTAAGTTTGCCTGGGGCTCGCGTCCTGGCACAAATGGCTCTGCATGCCACAGGTTTGCCATCACGGGCATAACGATTGTACTTTTTATGGAGTCATGGAACACAGAGTAAGACTGCAATGTTCCTGACAAGATTGGACAAGATGACAATATGTACCAGACACATGGATTCAGAATAAACAAGCTGGGTAGAGAGAGAAGACTGGAATGAACCCAGACCCCGGCCCCCCACCCCCAAGTTGGAGAAGTCTTGTTGGAGCAGGGGGTGCCCGAAGTCTGTTTCCCAGCCCATTCTAATGCAGCCTGGTCTCAGCCTGTGTTGAGAGAGTATGTATGTATGGTGTGAATGTGTAGTCTAGTTGGGCAACAATACTTGAGTAGCCTTGTTGGGCATAGCTTATTGTAGTAAGGTAACTTTGAAATTAGACATGTACAAATATAAAGGAACTAATTAAGCTTAGTTGCACACCTGCTTTGCTTTTTACCCAAATAACACAAGAATAAAAGAACTATAGAAAAAATCTTATTTTCAGTGGCTTGAATTCAGTGTTATCACATAATCATAGGATTCTGTTTTTCCCTGTTATTTAACATCAGTATGAAATCAATAGATGATGTCATTCATTGGTATGGAGTGTCATCAGTATGCTAACATCCCTTCCTTGATGGTCCTTGACTAGGATTGTCACAGAAATTCTGCTGCTGCTGGTGGAGATCTCAAGTTGAGGCAGCAGTAACAGCCCTCACAGATGGAAGCAGCTACAGGGAGAAAAACCAGGTCTTTTAGAGAGCTGGTGAATCCTGGAGTCAACGGGAGCAAAGATCTGGACCAGCCAGGGAGTCCCCTAAAAAGCAGTCAGCCAGCAGCAAGCTGAAGCATGGGACCCCCAAATCTCCGGGAGAGGTGGCTGTTTTAGGTTCTGGGTGGATTTCCAGTGACCATTCTCTGAACAGCTTGGGTACTGTATGGGGGAAATACTCCCTGACAGTGTTGGAAAAATAATTTTACAGCCCATTTCTGACCTTCACAGCATCTCTCAGCCATGTGACCAACATTACGGCACAATCAGTAGCATTGACCTTGCCTGAACCGTGGTTCCCCAACTCCCTTGAAAGGCAGCAATTGGAGAGGAAGGGATTGCAAGGAAGTAAGCCGTTTTGTTCTTCTGCACATCAAAAGCAATACAATCACCAGGAAATGGAGCCACAGGTGAGCCATACAAAGCACAGTGGGACTCAACCTTTCTGGCACCAGGGAAGAGTTTCATGGAAGACAATTTTTCCATAGACCAGGATAGTTTCATAAGCTACCTAGCAGAGGTGGCACTTAGCAGGTTCTGACCAGTTGTTCTGGAGAAATGGTAGCGGAAATTTGTAGTAGTTCGGAGAACCAGCAAATCCCGCCTCTGAATGGAGACTTTGCAGTATCCTTCCCCTGCCACACCCACAGAACCCATAGTAAAAATAATCTGAATCCCATCACTGCTACCTAGATCCTGCGCATGTGCAGATGAGGCTTTGCTTGCCTGCCACTTGCGTGGCTGGTTCCTAATAGGCCAAAGACCCGGTACCAGTCTGCGGCCTGGAGGTTGGGGACCTCTCACTTGTGGTCCACTCTTGCAATCTCTTCCTCTCCAAATCTTTGTTCTGGAGGGGAGGGGAACTCAAGCAATTTCTGTAAGTAATCTCCCCTTTGTTTTGCCCTTCCCCACTGCCACCACAATTCTGTTGCTCTTGACGTAGTAGAAAAGCAAACGGCTTACTCTCTTGAAATCTCTTCCTCTCCAATCTCTCTGCTTGGGGTTATTAGAATATAGGGTACACAACATAGCTGTGGAATCCCATCCTTATCAGGCCGATTCAATGGGAAACAAAGTGGGTGAGAGGAACTCCAATTTGATGGCAACCTCCGCTTCTGACTTGGTTGCCCCAGCATGGACCTGGTGGTTGGCTTATTGGACACCAAGTGTTGCTGCTGAATGCCAGCCATGCCTGCCCACCCCCCAAAAAAATTTCAGAATGTGCATTTGGCAGCAGCAACTATCAAATTCTTTAGCCTCGAATGACGGAATGAATCAGTTACCCTTCAACATTTAAAGATAAAAGTGGTTTTGCAGAAAATACAAAGAGACTTAAACCTTTAACAGCTGAAGTAGAAAATTTTATTTGGAGACTTGTACCTATCTCCTGCAGAGAATACCATATCACCACACCTGGGGGGACCATGGCAAATTCCTCCTATGCTAGAAGGTGCATTCAACCCCACCTACTAATTCCACAATTCTTCAGCTATGCAAAGAACAGACACGTTCACAACATTTTACCTTCCCAACACCAAGAAAGCACACAAGGACTGTTCCCTCCCTCCCCCCATCTGTGCTTAATCCCCCTTCCCCCCAATACTGGCAGCCAGAGTTTGTTTGTGGGAAAGGATGACAAGACGGCACCAAACCGTCAGCAGCAGGTAAGGTTTTGCTCCAAAGAAAACGGACCAAGAAGCATGCAGGAGTTCAGGCTATGAAAGCACCGTGCATCTCCAGCGACATTCCAACATCAAACCGCTGCAGTCAAGCATCCCAGGAGCCGGTCTTCCTTCCTTCCGGACTGAAGAAACACTCTTGGGACTCAGATGGTGGCAGTTCCAACTGACGACATAAACACTTTTGCCATTTGTGCAGAGATGCATGTGCAAGGAAGGGACTGTGGACAAACATGGAACTTAGTGGGCAGCTGCAGAGATCGAAGGATCTCTTCTGGTAATCTGCCATCTCCTGTGTGCCATTATAGCACGCAGCTCACACAGCTTTCCGGTGATATTCTGGAGGTGCCACCTCATAGTCGCTTGCACTGAACAGTGCTGAAGAATTCTTGGCCAAATACCTGCAAAGGAAGGAAAAGCCCAGTGTGACTCTAACCCTGACACCAGAGAGGCCTTGGGGACCTGGTCCTTTACATCACCTTCGCAGCAACTCTATTCAGCATTTCAGCGTGCACTCAGCTCGTACCTGGGTCACCACTGTACCCATATCACCATCCCTCCTCCTTCTGCTTTTGAAGAACTAGGACCAAGGGCAACATCCTGCTAAGGGGGTCTTTCTGGAGCAGGGGGAATGGGGCGGGGAGCAGGACCTCACGCAGACCACTTCAAGCCCTCCAACCCGATGCTGCTGCAGTTGCAACATGCCATTTTCCACAAGAGAACTCAAAGGTGGAGCTGAGGGTGGAGGAGAGTATGGAAAAGGGAAATGGAAACAATCCAGCTCCTACTTCTATTTCCATCTAAATATGTGTTCGAAGGAAGACACGCAATCTTTTTTCTGGCAATGCCATTTGTAGTTCTACAGCTAATCTGGGGAATGCACTGAAACCTCAAAGAAAGCTGCTTCCTTGCCCGCCCACCTTAGCCTGTTTCCACATCAGACGTGCTTGGACAGGTGCCAAATGCTTATTGCTCTCCAAAAAACAGGGATCACGACAATGCAGGATAAGGAGTCAGCAGATGAGCAGATGAAGATGATCTTAAAGTCCAAACTCAATGGGGGAAATACCATAAAGGCAACACCTGGATAATTCCGTCATTAGATACACAGCAGGAGTAGTGGATTGGACTGAAGCAGAACTAAAAGCTCAGAAAAATAATGACAATGAATCATGCTCTTCATCCTTGCAGCAACATTGATAGACTCAACTAAGTGGGCATGGAATGTTGTAAGTATGTCAGATGGTTGAAGAAAGATTGATATTCTTCGGAAGAATATCAGAGGGACAATGAAGAAGACATTAGCATGCCAGGAAGGCTTACTGACTACTGGAGAAACCAAACTTGCCTACAAGAAAGACTAAATAAAGAACAGAATGGAGGCATGGGAAGACAAAGCACTACATAACCAATACATTAAAACAAATAGCTGGGAAAGCTGATGAGAAGAAGACCTGGCAATGGCTAAGAATAGGAAAATTAAAGAGACCAAGGAACTAATTCTGGCTGCACAAGACCAAGCCTTAAGAATGCATACAAAGCCAGAATTGAAAAAAACAGCAACAGATAGTAAGTGCCACCTATGCAAAGAAGCTGAAGAAACAGTGGAGATCTCAGACTGACTGGAGAAAAAGTCTGGATCATGGATTTGGCAGTGCGTGGAGACAACAGAAAGAAAGAACTGAAAAACCTACAAATGTGGCAAAGGCAAGCAAGGGTAGTACTAATAATAATAAATAATAATAAAAAATAAAATAAATTATAGTATCAATACTTTATCTATTTAACTTCATATCTTATCCCAGCTTCTCCTTTTCATCCAAATTATTTCTTGTTAATTAAAATTTTATTGCCTTTTATCAATATACAAAATCCAAAAAAACACATAACAAAACCTTTATATATCCTTTCATATCTTATCTTGTTATGTTCTATTGGTTTTTTTCTTTTATTATTTTTTCTCAGGAAAGAATTTATAAGCTGTTATGCCTTGATTCTTTGTGCATTGTTTTTATAAAATTGATAAAAATGGTTTATATATATATATAAAAAAATGATAATAAGATATGGAAGGATATATAAAGTGAATGTTTGAATTTGTGTCTGTGTGAAGAGTTTCAACCTGGGATCAGACAACCTTCAGAAAAGATCTTTTAGTTTTGTTTATGTTTGTGTCTGTAAAATTAATAAAATTTGTTTTAAAAAATAAAAAAAAATAAAGTACTAATAATAATAGGCGCCTTGGGTGCAATCCCAAAAGAACCGGAGCACCATCATTAGCATTGGCAAATTCGCCATCAGTCAATTGCAGAAGGTGGCTTTACTTGGAACAGCTTCCTTCCTGTGATGATATCTGCAACACCATCCAACATCCATGTTTGCCTTTCCCGGGTTCCTGGTAAGGACTCCATAGGTAGACAAAAATGCCAAACCCAGACTGAACGTCTGTCTGGCTGACTTTGTGATGATCGATAATAATAGTGAGAAGCCCCCAGTAAAACGCTATCTGGATGCAACTGTGAGAACAATTGAGCAGGGGAAGAGTTTGCTTCCCAGAGTTGTGGGTCCTCCATCGCTGGAGGTATTCAAGGAAAGACTGGACAGCCATCTGTCTGGGATACAATATGATCTCCTGCTTCTGGGAGAGGGTTGGACTAGAAGACCTCCAAGGTCCCTTCCAACTTTACGATTATGATTCTCCAGCTGTACAAGAAAACTGCAGGCAATTGCCAAGAATGAACCCTGACTGGAAGGCACAGAAAAAAAAATCACCCTGGCATACCCAGGTCACATCACCCTTCAAAGCACTGATTTGATGTGACAAGTGAGCTAGGGACCAAGGGAACCCTGGGGTGGAACACCCCCCCCCCGGGGGTCTCCTCTCACTAGAAAAGAGTGACCAGCGAAGAGATTTTCTAAATTAATGGCCACGTCTCACAGGGCAGACCATCCAGTTCCAGCACAGGCCCAGAGGCAGGACAGTCCTACCGTCACATGCTGGTGTGCTAGCTGGATCTTGGTGATGTCTTTGCAAACTATGAGTACCAACATTCTTCACTCTTGGGAGGTTAAAGGTAATCTTTATACGTACTTTAGGAAGTCGTGCAAATAGTTCAACAGCAAGGCCAAGCTCTTCTCATCAAGAGGTGTGTAAGCAAGCATTGCTCCAATCCTGACTGTTTCAAACACAAATTAAAAGAAAAAGAAGCATCAAGGAAAACAGGTTTACAGGGTTCTTGGCAGCAACCATTCATACCCTAAGACTTTACCTGAACTTGAAGTTGAGGGAGTTCAAGACCTGCAAGCGTGACTGTGGGGAGAGGGGTTGATGCCCTGCTCTGTCTAACAGGCAGAGGTTCAGCTAAGGGGGACAGGGATGCTGTGTGAGAGATCAGCCAGCCCCCAACCGCTTCCTTCTTTCTCCTGCCTCCAAGTTTCTATCAACTGTCTACTGGACTGAAGCTGCCTCGAGATGAGATGAGGATTCTTTCTTCTTTGAGTGCTAAAAAAAAGGAGTTCTTAGCATCCCAGTCATGCAAACTATCTGCACCATGCCCATGGCACTACCTTGGAGTTCCCTACGCTATCAATTTTCTCCCCATCTATTTTCTGGCAGTAAGAAAAATACGGAAGAAATTAGGGGAAAGCACCGGGAGACTTCCTTTGCCGGAAGCCCTCTTTGGTTTCCCATCTAGAAGAAACCTGGCTCAGGAAACGGCCCCTCTCGGGATTATCTGATACTCCCAATTTGGCTACCACAGGCCCTCAGTTGGCCTTGCAGAGGGACCCTTTCAACAGGGACAGCTTTAAAGGAGGCTTAAAAGTCCTGCAAGTAGGGAGGAGAGGTACATAAGCTCTTGACAGAGGCAGGTGTGAAAAAAGGCACTGGCCAGAGCAGAGTTCTCCATAAAGAACTTTCCCTTTATGCTCTGGGGCACGATGTGTGTTCCATACCAAACAAGCGGAGGAGGTGCGGTGCTCCATAGACTTGGGACATGGGTGCATCTGGATGATCCGCCAAGATTTCTGCATATTGTGGCCGCTCAAACTTATACAACAGTTGGGTCCCCAGCATAACGTTGAAGTATTCCTTGATGCCTGCCACAACTTCATTCACAGCATATTCTCTGATGCACAACCAGAACAACAAAAAGGTGTGGTAAGAGACCGTGGCAAAGAGACAGCATTCCTAAGCCCCAACAGGTATGCCCAAAGGACAGACTCAGAGACTGGTGGGCAGGGGTGGCACTATTATGGCAAGCCATACGAGGCCAATGCCAAGACCGGCATCCTGTTGTAAGGATGTTGGAAACAGGGCTGGATAGGATGGCATTTGCTTTTCTTGAGGAGGGGGAGCTTCAGGCACGTGTCGGGAGGGGGTATCTGGGCCAGAGGTGCTGGGGAGAGCTGAAAAGGATGGGTCACCCAAGAGACAGGAGCTCCGTTCCTCAGTGTCCTCAATCTCACTACAGTTCAGCATTACAGCTGGCAAGCAGGAAAACTTCCAAAAGCATTTGCACTTGGAAGAGAGAGAGAGAGAGATCCAAGGGAAGTTCAAGGGCCAAACTGGTCCCAGGGAAGTCTTCCATTCAGCAGCCTGCCCTAACCTAGCTGGATTCCCCACAAAGGAAGAGCCTTGGATCTGCCAGAAGTGACCACTCTTGCTATGAACAGACCCCAGAGAACAAGCTGGCCCTCAGAGTCAGCAGTTCACTAGACCGATGACCCCAGCTGCCACTGCTGCTCTGCCTTTAGCAGGGAGGAAACTGACAAGGGTTGGAAGCTGGCTTGCAGGGTAGCAAAACACCCCGTCCGTATCTAATCTAGGCTGGTTCCAAAAGGTTGGCGTAGGTGTGCCTTTAAACGGTCTCCTATTGTTGCTTCCCCAAAGCAAGAGAGCTTCTCCCCACCCAGCCTCCTTTCCAAGAGCTGGGCCAGACATGGGGTTGTGGTCAGCAGGTGACTGCCCTGCCCTTCCTGACCACCCAACTACTCAGGCTCTGTTCCTCACTTGTTATCTGTGTTTCCTCGGGACTTCTTGTAGTTCGCATAGTCCTCTAAAATGGAGTCAACATTCTTCTTGGCCGGAAGGTAGAAGAGCTGAGAAAAAAGCCAAAGACCATCAGAAGCTGACAAAAGTGCTTATCCATCAGCCCAGAAGACAGACCATCTTGCCTGCTTTTGCAATCAGGGATTGCAAGGCATTTAAAACACGAATGCCCCTCACCAGGCCGAAACCCAGCGAGGGAGCTAGCTAATTAAAGGCACAAACTCACCTGCTTTTGGCGTGTAATCAAATCCCAGTCATCTACAAGCCACGGTTTCAGCTCTTCTGGTATTTTTACCTTTACTTCGACTCTGTTCATAAACGTTTCTTCCTGAAGAAACAGAAATGCAAACTTTACATTCTGGGACACTAAATTTGAGTTGGGCACAACTCTGTGTATACAAACATCTCATGCATCCAGATCATGGTTGTCCTAAAGGTGCTTCTGTTTTAAAGGCTTTCCTGATTTTTCTTTAAGATGTTTTTCTTCCCATACAAGAAGCTGCTTCTTCTTAGTTAGAACTGAAGAAGCTTCTTGGATGAGTAGTGAAATGTCTCAAACAAAAATCAGACAGTCTAGTTGCCTTTAACCTAAAAGCGCCTTTGGGACTCAGTGTACGAACAAACCTTCCAAAATTAAGCAACTGAACAGGAAGGGACAAGTACTGCCTTGGACCCAAAAGGGTGGCCAAGGGGTTGGGGCACAGGTTTTCCACACGAAGGCCTTTTACAGAAATACAAGGAGTGTTTCTGCTAATATGCAAACAAACCCACCAGGGGACCTCTACTGAGAACCCACCAGCAAAAGTAAGCAACAGAATAAAGAATCAAGCTACGCATTTCTTGGAGTTCCCCCAAGAGGCGATCAGAGGGTTCAACAATTTGCCACACGTCTTTCCTGACACTTAGTTTGGAGCACCACGGCTGAAAGAAGAAAAGGGCAAAGCACTCAGAAAGGGGAGCCTGGGTGACACCCGAAACCTCCTCCTGGGCTCCCAAAACAGAAGCAAGTCCCAGCGAAGACAGCAACCTGCCAGAGAGCCACGTGAAGCTGGGGCTGGCTGCCTCTGGGGAAAACCGCCCACGGGCAAATACCTACACTTTCCACCGTAGGATCTACTCGAGCTCTTTTCTTCCTGGGAGGCTGAGGGTTTTCACTGGAGCCGCTTCCCTCGCCAAGTCCTGGAGCTAATCATAAAAGCAGAAAGATTAAGGTGGTTTTTAAAGCTAAGCATTTTCCAAAACGACGCTCCCTATATGCTGCTTTAGAGCAGGGACAAATGTCTCCAGTGTAGAAGAGCTTTCCATGATGCAACGTTTTTAAACAATTACCAACAAAACCTCCCTACAAAACAGGGGTTTTTGCTCCATTATTCAGTATTCTCAAAAGTGTTTTTAAATGATGCAAAGTCAACTGAAACTGGAAACCTTTTGATCCAAACCATATCAGTTAATGCTCTCACCTTTCTCTTACATATATGAAACAATGCCTCTGCCATGCTATGATCAAACAAAATGCCTATAGATTCAAACTTTAACAGAAGATGTATTTACAGTTGATCTGTTCATGAGTTAATCTGAACTAAGATTTGAGGGATATCAACATTTTTAACCTGCTATATCTTTTCCCCATCTCCAGATACGCTGGGTGAAAACTATCACTTTCCAGGCATCACTGCTACCAGCTGAAGATGAACAGGTACAGCTAGTCCTTGCCCTACAGCCATTAGGTCAGCAAGCGTTCTGATTATGACACTGCTAAACAAATGGTGCTACAACTGGTCCTCGGAATTCCCATGGCTACAGGATCCCGATCTGGATTCTTGGCAACCTGTTTGCATTTACCACTCGATGCAAAGCATCCTGTGATCATCATTTTCAAACTTCCCTGCTGGCTTCCCCAGAAGTCAATGGGGAAGCCAGCAAAGAAGGGCACAAAATCACTGGGGTAAGTCTCCCTGCTCGCATACCCTCCCCATGTTCACAGGCATTCCTGTTCACCCTCACCCAGGCATCCCCCTCTCCTGCAGCCCAACCCATTCTCCCCAACCCATATGGCACTCCTCATGACCTGGCCTGCCTTTCTCACATCCACTTTCCCCAATCCTTTCTTGCATCCCTGCATACCATGCCTCTTGAGCACACACACATGCATACACAATTCTGTCCCCCACCTGTGTCTGGTTTGCCAATTGCACAGGGGCAGATAGGACAGTGCTCCAGAGGGTTAAGGTCATTGCCCAGAGGATCATTGGCTGCCCTGTCCCCTCTTTGGAAGAGCTTTAGACCTCCCACTGCCTTAAGAAAGTTCAAAACATCCTCCAAGATCCATCTCATCCTGGGCACCCCCTTTTTTTGAACTATTACCATCTGGCAGACGGTCCAGGATAATAGTAAACAAGGACAAATAGACTGAAAAACAGCTTCTATCCCAGGGCAGAAGCTCTTTTGAATCCTATTGTCTAGTGCAATGTGAATGCAATATCAGGGGTTTTCAATTCAATGTATAGAATGTGAAGGATGTGTGTTTATTTTCATAGTCATAATGTACACTGAAGATGGTATTTAATTTTGTTGTATGAGGTGCAATCACCTAAACTAAACCCAGAGTAGTCTACAGGCGTGGCCCTCACAATTTCTGGCTGTCTTCCCCCTTGACTTTGGTTGTAAGTAGCCAGCAGGAAGTTACTGCATCTAACAACTAGAGGACTCTGTTATTCAGTGGAATCTTGCTTTACAGCCACATCACTCAGCAATGGAAATTCTGGTTCCATCGTAAGTTAAGGACTAGCTGTACCGTAAGTTAAGGACTAGCTGTACCGCTAGAAATGCAAAAAGCGCACCCTAGGAGACCCCTCCCACTATTCTGTGACCTCAGAGGGACCCTTCCACCACGTGAGGTGTGTGTGTGTGTGTGTGTGCACGCTGAGGAGCTTGAACAGCAAATGGAATGACTTAAATCTGAAAACAGCCGACTGGCTTTGCAGATTTACCCTGAGAGCCAGCGTGGAGTTAAAAATAAAGTGTTGAACTAGGAGAGGCAAGGCCTCAATTCCACCCTGAACCACAGGTGTACAGCAGGTGACATTAACCTACCTACCTACATATATACATACATATACATATACACACACACATGCCACCTTGAGCTTCTGTAGAAGAGACAGGGTATTAATCTAATAAATTAATATTCCCTCTGTAGCAAATGTGGTGTCCCTGACGAACTGCAGTCTTCAATCTGGTCCGCATTCCTGGCGGGAGCACCGACTGCTCCCATTGGTTGATGCCGTTTGACAGCCGGCTATAAAAGGAGCTGTCAAACAGCATCAGCTGCTGCCACCAGCTGGCTGCCAGCCCAGCCGGGCGGCCACGGCAACCTGTTATGCTTCAAATAAAGCAATGTTAGCCTTTAGATCCGTGTCTGCCTCGTGTGTCCACTTGCAACACAACAGCAAACATGTGATGTCTTTGTACGAAGTTTAATTTAAGAATCATTTTGATAGGCAAGTTACTTCAACATTTCAAATCTCTCCTCTGGGATTCAGTGTTTTCCTGGTGAAGCCGGTCTATCAGGGCAACCTGGTCTACCCAAATATGGGACCAAGCATTTTGCTTCCACTTCTCCTCTGGGATGTTGACTAAAATATTCAAGAGCCTTATAAACATAAAATAATTCTTACTTTTCTGTTTGTTCTTTTTGGTCTTCCTGCCAAAGAGAAAAAGAGACCTGTTATTGCATGTAACAAAGCAGTTCCACTGACTTTACTTCCTTTTTCTTATTTTCCCATCACTCAATCAGTATCAGTTAGTTTAACTCTTAACGGTTCTAACTAAGAATTAGTTGAAGTGCAGCTTTCCAAAGCCCATATTTTAAAGGGATAAATTTTGCACAACTAATGTTTGAAGATGAATTCTTATCGAAAAAATAGAAAATTTTAATCAACTAAAGAGCCTACAAAGATAGTTCATTTTCCTCATTTGTCAGGCCTTCACCTGCGGTCGTAGAATCAAAGCAAATATTACTAGCGTCTTCACTACTCTGTGGGGCAGCAGTTTTCATGCTATTCCAGCTTACTTATTTTCACCATTTAATCAAAGTTTTGAATCATATACCACCAAACACTTATGGATGCTAAATTATTATTCGCCATAGCAATTACTGAAATAGTTGACTATGCCGGCTGATGGAATAGCTTGCTGCTTTGCCTAAGTTCATCAACATTCTATACCCGCAGCCCAAGTTGGACTTTGCTTGAACTTCCACTCAGCTGGGGGTTGTTGCTCCATCATGTAGAGCAGGGGTGTCAAACTCATGTTGTCGTCACCTAGTGTATTGTGACCTCCCCCCCTTCGCTGACGTGGGCATGGCCAGCATGTGACGCCTCCGGCCCACATGCTGCGAGTTTGAAAGCCCTGATGTAGAGCAACATCTGCATATTGTTCCAAATTTGCAGATCTAGAATTGAAATTTATCAGTTAAAAGGGGATGATCCACTGATTTACCTAAGAGGGAAAATATTTATGAAGAACACTTTTGAATCATTATAAAGTCTGGATTCCAATAGGGTCTGCTCTGCTCTGCTGAGGAATAAAATTCAAGGAATATGCAAGCAGTCCTCTACTTATGACCAAACTGAGCCCCAAATTTCCATTGCTAAACAAGACTGATAAGTGAATTTTGCCCCATTTTACCACCTTTCTTGCCACAGGTGTTAACTGAATCTAGCACCCCCACTGAGTTTGCCAGAAAGTTGCAAAAGTGGTGACATGACCTTGGACACGGCAACTGTCATAAAATATATGCTGGTTGGCAAGGGTCCAAATTCTGACCATGTAACCACGGGGATGCTGCAATAGTAATAAGTGGGAGAATGGTCACAAGTCATTTTTTTCAGTGCCATTATGACTTTGAATGGTCAGTAAACGAATGATGGTTAAGTCAAGGACTACCTGCATGCCATTACTTTGTAAGAAGTTGATCATATCGCAGAGAAAAATTTAACTAAATTGCACAGAAAATTTAAAGAAGCAGGATTTCAGGAGGCAGATCCTTGGGTGACATTCCATCCTTAACTCACCGTGTCGATATTGGAGGGGTTTCCAAACTGCAAACCGTGTGCGCTCCGTCGCGCCTGAAGAATCTAGGCACAATGGGAATTTGGTTAAGAAGAGAGCATCAGAGCCCTCAGTTCTGCTTGAAAAAATGGTGCCAGAGTTAACAAGACAGCAAGCCTGCAGATGAATATCGCCAGTCCCAAAAACATTTAGCATCATTTTGTTAAGGCAAGTGACTCTCTGTATTGTGCCTTTTCCATCTAAAGTTTGGAAATTCCCAAGGGGAACTTCAAGCTAGTAACACCGGTGTGTTGTGACAGACGAATGCCAACCTGTCTTAAATCTAAGATTTACAAGACAACCATCTGCCCTGTTGCACTGTATGGCCCTGAATGCTGGGCAGCAACCACAGGGCCTGAAAGCTCTCTCCATGCCAGGGAAATGCAAAGGCTCCGTTGGATATCGGGCATCTCCCTTCTTGACCACATCACAAATGACACCATTCAACAACATTTTGGTGTGGCACTAATTATAGAGAAGATGAGAGAAGGCCAATTCCACTGGTATGGACATGTCCCGAGAGCAGCACCTCCCACCGAGGCCAAGACAGCCCACCAAGTAGAAGTCAATGGCTGGCAACCTCATGGGCATCCAAAATAGAGATGGCAAGAGACTAGCAAGATATGCAAGCCTGAGCCCTGGAGACGCAGCTGACAGTGCAAAATGGCTCTCAATGATCCGAAAAGCAGACCCTGCACCTGCAGGAATATGTTAGGAAGAACTTCAAGCTTATGAAAGTGAAGATTTTTTCCATGGGTCAGTTCAGGAACTGCTCCTGCTGCTAAGGTCCCCAACAAACAAACAATTCCCTTTGAAATTGGTATCGGAACTGTAATTGCCACTGGTGCTTACCTAAACAGGGTTCTACACAGAGAAAAGATCTACCCTCAAGAAACCGTGCAGCATTCTAGAAAAGCCAATAGGGAATTTTGCTCATAACATTTTACTTCTTGAAAACCAGCTGAAGTCACCCAAAATTCCATGTTCTGAAAGGAAATATCCAGAGGATAGCTCCATCCAAATGAGACCCATTTAGTATGCCCAGTTGGAAATGGACCCCAGGATTCATGTCTTGGGAATTGTCCTCAGCTAATCTCAAGATTAAAGATTTCCAAAGTGACCCACACTTAATGTGAGGAAAATTCCACTAAGAGCTAAATTGTCTAAACCGCCCAAACGTTAAAAGTTGTTGGGCTCCAAGCCCCAACTGATGGCAGGTTGCTGCTCAATGCAAAATGTATATGGCTTATCACGGGAGAATAAAACTCTTCCACATAAAATCTACCCATTTACTTGGAGTTCCATAGATCTAAACAAAACTATACCAGGAAAGAGGCTTGGAAGGGGTCCCTTTATGTTCACCTAAGAACCATTTAAAGAGCAAAGAGACAAGAGCTGCATTTTCTAATGCGATATTCCACAACACGCAGGGAGCCATTTCAGGATGTGGATATATGACTATGATCTCCTAGATCAGGGGTCTCCAACCTTGGTTCCTGGAAGCCTGGCGGACTTCAACTCCCAGAGTTCCACAGCCAGCAAAGCTGGCTGTGGAATTCTGGGAGTTGAAGTCCGCCAGGCTTCCAGGAGCCAAGGTTGGAGACCCCTGTCCTAGATGAAAGAATACAAAGGGGAAAAAAAAGGGACTTTCTTACACTTCAACATTTTTCTGCTGGAATCCAGACGTTTTCTTGCCTGGAGTAGCCCCTCTCATCTTCCCTTCTGCATACTGTTCCCTTTCAAAGGAAGGAAAGAAAGACACTTTCATCAGACACACAGGAAATGTGCAAATAGGAAAAGGGCTGCAGCCCCTTCCCAAGAAGATTCTTGGCTTCTCCTGCTGCTATTTTGAGAGGAATCTGCACTTGTCTGAATCACCACGTGGCCCCCTTATCCCAAGAACAAGGCAGGAAGGCTACCAAAGCTACCATGTGCACAATCACAAAGTCATTGGCTTTCAACTTAAATGAAATAGATTCAGTTAAAATGACTACTCTCAAAAATATAAGACTCTTAGCTCTCTTTTACCTAAAACCAGGATAGGGATTATAGGCTTGATAAACCTTGGGAAAGCACTCTAGCCTCCAAGGATTTAAGCTCCCTCCCAATCTAATCTCCCCCCACAGTATTCACTTATAGGTCAAAGTAAGCTTTGCACATCAGCCAAGGGGCTGCCTGCAAAGAAGGCAGCAGCAGGTGGGCGGGCGGGGGAGAACGGGACCCACCAAGCAACCCGTCACTTTGAAACAAGATGGCAAATAAATTTAATCAATAAAAAATAATCCCACCAGACTAGATGAACTAGAAGTGGGATGTAGAGTATCAGAGTCCTAGGGGGGGCCACATGCCAGAACCTACTGGACTATGACATAATCAAAACGATAGCAACTGCAAAGCAAAATATATCGATCTGTTCCAGAAAGAGAAGTATATTTAACAGGAACTAAAGGCATTTATCTCCCTGAACTAAAAAGTAAGGCATACCTACTAACCCTATTGGAAAATTCTTCTTGGTTACTACCAGGCCATTTTTTAAAACTTTTGTTTCTTGCTGTGAGCTCACATCATCCCCCAAATTAAAACAAAATCAAGGCATAACAGTTCAAAAAGGATTACGGATGTTTTTCTTTCCCAGGATGTCAAAGAATAACATATTCAACAATCTGAGAAAGAGGACAAAGGAAGCAGTTAGCAGGGAACTCTGAAGCCTGGACCATTGTCTTCCAGAACAAGGCAAAAGCCAAACAACAGGCAGGGGTAGTGGAAATAGAGGCATTCTGGTTTCCCACAATTGTTAGAACCAGCTGGCCTTTTTGCTTCTCTTCTGTCAAGGAAAGGAGGCAGCGGTGCCCCTTTGTTCCAAGAACATTCCCGCTCCCCAAGGACAACCCAATTTGGCTGTCAAGGTGGTGCATTCTGGGCAGCTCACCTCCTTAAAAACATCTGTTTATTTTGTTAGCATCTAATAAATCACCATAAACTTAAAAAGCTGAGAAACTAATGGCATTGGCAGCAAAAATGTGAGGCAGTGTTTTTGTTGGGATTCCTTGGAAATTCACTGCTAGGGTTCTGTAGAAAAAGGATTAAAAATAAAGAATATAAAGTACAGAACTGCTGAAGCTTAAATGCTTTTAAATGTTAAAATATTTTAAAAGCCTCAATCCATACATCACAGATCATCATCAGAGTTGGAAGGGACCTTGGAGGTCTTCTAGTCCAACCCCCTACTCAAGCAGGAGGCCCCATACCATTTCAGAGGGTGACTGTCCAATCTCTTCTTAAAAGCCTCCAGTAATGAGGCACCCACAACTTTTGAAGGCAAACTGTTCCACTGCTTAATTGTTCTGTCTGGAAATTTCTTTAGTTCTAGGTTGCCTCTCTCCTTGATTGTTTCCACCCATTGTTTCTTGTCTTCCCTTAAGTGCTTTGGAAAATAGGTTGAGCCCCTCTTTGTGGCGTTTCCTCAACTATTGGAACACTACTATCATGTTACCCCTAGTCCTTTTCATTAAACTAGACATATCCAGTTACCGCAAACGTTCCTCAAACGTTTTACCCTCCAGCCCTCAATCATCTTCGTTTCTCTTTTTTGCACTCTTTCCAGAATCTCAAAATATTTATATTGTGGTGACCAAAACTGGATCTAGTATTCCAAGTGTGGTCTTACCAAAGTCTGATAAAGCAGTACTAACATGTCATGTGATCTCAATTCTGTCCCTGTTAATGCACCCTAGGATTGTATTGGCATTTTTGGCAGCTGCAGCACACTGCTGGCTCACATTTAAGTTGTCCACTAGTACTCTAAGATCTCTCACAGCGTCATTGCTATTGAGCCAAGTTTCACCTAATCTATACCTATACATTTGGTTTTTCTTGCCTAAATGTAAAAGATTGCTTTTCTCTGAGTTTCATTTTGTTAGTTAGGGCCCAGTGTTCAAGGCTGTCCAGTTCCATCTGGACCTTCTGGGCTATTGCCAATTCTTGCCAGCTTCATGTCTTTCTATTCCATCATCTATTCTTAATCATTTAAAGCAGGGGTCTCCAACCTTGGCTCCTGGAAGCCTGGCGGACTTCAACTCCCAGAGTTCCACAGCCAGCAAAGCTGGCTGTGGAATTCTGGGAGTTGAAGTCCGCCAGGCTTCCAGGAGCCAAGGTTGGAGACCCCTGATTTAAAGTGTACTGTGCCTAAAACAGAACCCTGGAGTACCCCACTGCCTTACGTCCCTCCACGTAGATGTAGTACCATTAAGGGCTACACACTTTATGCAGTTTGTCAGCCAATTATAAATCCATCTGGCAGTGATGCTCTCCTACATTTTTGTAGCTTACCAAGAAGAAGCTTGTAGTCTTTGCCAAATGACTTACTGAAATCCAATATACTATGTCCCACTGGTCCACTAATTTGGTCACTTTGTCAAAGAGGAAAATAAGTTGTTTGGCATGAACTGTTTTTGACAAACACATATTGTTTTCATATTGATGTTCACAGATCTGTTGGTTGATTGTTTTCCAGGATCTTCCCAGATATCGATGTCAGGCTGATTGGTCTGTACTTTCCTGGATGTGTTTTTTCTCCCCAACTCTCAGATTGATCCTGCATGCTTTAACAAGCACCTAAAAATATGCACACTTGCTGCCACTCAAATGCTGAGGCATAAACACTCCAAATGGCAAATAATTTTCAATTATGTTAGTAATCACAAATCTCCATAAGTGAACTGAAACTCCTTTTGTCGTGTGTTAAGCTCAGGTGACTATTACCTGTCAGCAAAATTTACTGGATGCACTGACATGGTTCGATTAGATAATACTTACTGATTGGCTTTTTGAAGTTCTTTCTGCTTCTGCAGATTGGTGTCGACGTATTTGAGGACTCTGCTTTCTGGAACCCATTCATCCCAGCTGAAAGAAAACGGGACAGCTTTTGGACCCCTAACCAGGAGGTTGTACCAAAGGGGCCCCACTGTTATTTCTGGCCACCCAAATGGGGCTAAGGATACGGTGGCTACAATAATCCTAACCTAAATCAGAACCAAATTATAGGTAATCCTCAATTTACCATCACTGTTCAAAGTTACAATAGGACTGAAAAAAAGTGACTTACAATCTGTCCTCACGCTTATGACTACTGCAGCAACCCCATGGCCATATGATCAAAATTCAGCCACTTGGCTACCAGTGCACGTTCATAACAGTTGCAACAAACAAAGACCACTGAGGAAGCCAGATTTGCTTAATGACTGTGATTTACTTAACAGCTGCAGTGATTAGCTGAGCAATTATGGCAAAAAAAGAGATTAAAATCATGGGTGGCACTTTTAACAAAAACCTTTCTTAACAATGGAAATTGATCCCACTTGTGGATGGAAGTTGAGGATTCCCTGTAACCCAGGGCTCTCCAACTTTGGCCGCTTTAAGCCTGGCGGACTTCAACTCCCAGAATTCCCCAGCCAGCAAAACTCTACAAGCAAAGCTGGCTGGGAATTCTGGGAGTTGAAGTCCGCCAGGCTTAAAGCAGTCAGGGTTGGAGGCCCCTGCAGTGTATGTAACCCATTTTTCAGGTATGTCCGGTACAATCGGGGTGACTACGTCCTGTTTTTCATGGGAGAGTTAAGCTGGGCAACATTTTGAATTAGACAAATTATCATTAGATTACAAACAGCAGACTAGACTCCTGGGATGGTTCCCTGCCCCGCATTTCTGGAGCCGGGAATGCGAACAGCCCGGGCAGAGGAAGAGCAATGAAAAGGGCGCAGAACGGCAACAATTGGGGGGCGCCGCCCAAGACTTCCGAGGGGCTGCAAGGGGCCGGGCCGTCCGTCAAGAGGGGCCGAAGGTCCCCCGGGGTGGGGGGGCTTTCCCGGGGCTCCCAGGGGCCGGACAGCCGCCGGGGCGATTCCCCCTGCGGCAGCCCGGGAGACCCTCCTCCTCCTCCTCCCGTGGGGGTGTCGGGGGCGCGCGGGGGGGGACTCACTTCTTGTTCCAGCCGCTGTAGTGGATGAAGTACTTCACCTGCTTGTCCTTGATGGCCACCTTCACGCACTGGGGGGAGGAGAGGCGTTAGGGGGGGGGCGAGGCGGGGCTCGGCTCCGGGGAGGCCCGCGGCCTTCTTCCGCGGCCGGCTGAGCCGGCAGCCCGGGGCTCCCCGGCGGCCTCCCATCGGGGTGGGCGCGAAGGGCCGCCACGTACCTTGGCTTCGTACAGGAGAGGCCCGTGGAAGCACAGCACCCGCTCACCTGCGCGGAAACGGGCGTTAGTGGCGGGCCGGGCCGGGAGCCGCGGAGGGAGGGAGGGTGGCCCGCCCGGCCCCCCCCGCCCGCGGCCCAGAGGAAAGCCCGCCCCCGCCAGGCCGCGCCGCCTCTCACCCTCTTGGAATTTAGGCTTCGGGTCTTGCTTGGGCGCCATTTAGGAGCGACTCGGCCTCCCCCTCCCGTCGCCGCCGCCGCCGCATTATGGCAAGAGGGGAAGCGGTGCGCCTGCGCAAGGAGCCCCGCCCACGGCCCCGGGGCATGCCGGGAGCGGTAGTCCGCCGGAGGGGGCCGGTAGAAACGCCCCGGCGGGGACCTCGCGGCTTGTCCCGGGGAGCCTGGGCGAGATGCGGGCTGGGACGTCACCCGGGCTGCGCATCCGAGCCCTCCTCCCCACCCGCTGCGGGCTCTGCCCTGGGTGCCTTAGGGAGAACGCGGCCCTCCCTGGCCGGCTTCCGCTCGGGCGCGCTTCCGGTGTGGTTGGGTGGGGCCCAGGGTACAAAACTGCCCCCCTCCCCCGGCAAGGAAGCCTCCTCTCCCCCCCCCCCGCCATTCGGGTCTCCGGCCTCCGCGCCTCGACAGGCGGCCGGGCGAGCTGAGGGAGGCTTCCCTTCGGCCTGTGGGGCGGAAGCGCCGGGCGAGCCTGGGACGGCCGCGATTGAACATGGCCTGGCTCCCGGGAGGAGCGCTGGAAAGGGCCCCCGAGCCGCTTCTGACTGCCGGGAGAAGGGCGTACAATAGAGTGATCCTTATTTAGCCCCGCCTGACTTGGACGCCCCAAGAGTTTCCCTCCGGGGCAGAAGCAACCTAACACGGTGGTGCAGGGCGGCACTGCGGGCTCCTGCTGCTGCCTGCCTGCTGCCTGCCTGCTGCCTGCAATTTGGCAGTTCGAATCTGACCAGGCTCCGGGTTAACTCAGCCTCCCGTCCTGCCGAGGTGGGTCAAATGAGGACCCCGATGGTTGGGGGCGAGAGGCTGGCTCTGTAAACCGCTTAGAGGGGGCTGTCAAAGCTCTGTGAAGGGGGATAGAAGGCAAAGGGCAAGAGGGACAACTCGCAAGATACCCTCGTGAATCCCGTGTTACAAACAATAAAGTGATCAATCATAAGATGCTGATAGGAGAAGGTAGTACAAAAGATGAGGAGGAAAGCAGCAATAGAGCCCTACTACGCGGATAAGTATCCTTAGGCATAACAGGGCTGAGTGATGGCATGAGTGAGAAAACTCTTTGTGTCCAGTTGTTTTGGCCTTCGATGCCAAAGTCCTCCATGGAAAGAGGAAGATATGATTACGTATTACTATATGATTACTATAAGGGGAAAAAAGTGGACAGTAATGTCTGTGTGCCTTATAGAGTGAATACAGGCCTGTTTTTGGCATCCCAAACCCTCCGTGGGTCCCATTTTGGGCCTGCAGTGTGCTTCTGGACCCTGGAAAGGGCAAAATAAAGACACACGGAGGCAAAAACCTATTTTTTTACTTGTTTTCCTCCTTGAAATCTAGGTGCGTCTTATTGTCCGGTGTGTCATTGTGTGGGAATATCCTGGATTTAGCCTACTCTGCTGTTTGGAAGGTCCTGTGGAAAGTCAACACTTAGAAAGCTGTGGGTCCTGATCATATCCTTGGGTGAGTCCTTAAGGAGTGTGCTGACCAGCTGGCCACTGTTCTCACAGACGTTTTCAATCTCATTGCATCAGACTGTGGTTCCATCATGATTTAAGACTGCAATCGTACCAATGCCCCCCCAAAATTATAATCACATGCCTTAAAGATTACCATCCAGTTGCATTCACCTCCATGATGATGAAGTATTTTGAGAGACTGATAAAGGACTATATGGTTTCATTCCTTCTCCCTACATTTGACTCATTACAGCTTGCCTATTGGAAGAACTGCTCTATAGATGATGCACTTTCCTGTGTGCTTCCTCTTGGCTTGGCGCACCTGGAGGAGAATACTCATGTGTGAATGCTGTTTGTTGATTTTAGTTTGACTTTCAACACAATCATTCCTCAGCATTTGATGAACAAACTGGGCCTATTAAGTTTTAATACTCCTTTATGTAACTGGATGCTGGATTTCTTTATTGTCCTGATTTTAAGTACTTAGTTGACCGGTAGACTTTTTCGTCTACTTTGAACTCCTTCAGTTTGGAGCATTTCTTGTCAGCTGTTTTTTATACAATTCCCATGTGTCTTTAAGCACTTTTCAAACTATTGGCCAGGTGTTTTGCAATTGCAAAATCCATTCAGCTAAAGTAGTTGCTTGCAGTTTGGCTTGGGGCAGTTTGGGAATTGCTACAAAGTCTTGCCCAGACGCCACTTTAAAGGAGGTGAAACCAGTGCTGCTGTGTACTATGTTATTGCAGGCTATCTTGGCAAATGGAAGGGGATTGTTGGTACATTCACACATCCTGTGCATTTCTGGATGATGGGAGGAACTATGCCTCTGGGTGGGGCTCAATAACTTTAGGAATTTTTGCCAAAAGCGTGAAGTGAATTGAATGCCATGATCTGAAATGAACTGCTCTAGGTCTCTATGAAGTCTCTATATGTGTTGCACAAATAGCTTGTCTAACATATCTGTGGAGAGCATTTTCTGGCATGGTACGAAACTGTATTTGCTTAGAAGAGACACGTCAAACCCAAGGTCTGTGGGTCAGATCTGGCCTGCAATGTCATTAGATCTGGTCCCTGGGGCCACCCTGAAGACAGCGAGGGGCCAGCCCACTTCAAGAGGCAACAAGCATGTGGGGCTAGCATCCAGGGTGGCCCCACAGGCCAGATCTAAGGCTGAATGTGCTCCCATCCCATCGCCCCACAGATTGCAGCATAGAAATCCACCCGGGAGTGAGGCTCCCTAAGCCAAAGATCTACTCTAGGGGTGTCAAACTCGATTTCATTCAAGACCACATCAGGGTTGTTTGACCGTGGGAGCCAGCTGGGCATGGACAGGGTGGGCGTTGCCAGCTTGACATCACTCATGTCAGGGCCACCTGCATTGGCCCAGGTGCTCTGCTAGCGAAAACAGGCTCCCGATTTCTGTTTTGGGCCACAACAGCCTCCTGCAGCCCTCTGCCCACGAAAACAGCTCCGTGTGGCCCTCCCATGCCCCATTTTGGCTGGCAGAGACATCACGGGCTGGTCTTTTGCTGTTTTCAGGGCAGCCCCACGGGCCAGATCTAAGCACCCTGCGGGCCCCTGGGCCTTGAGTTTGATACCCCTGATCTCCTCAACAACCCCACGAGAGCTGGAGGAACCGCGAGCCTTTGTTGACAAAAATCTAAAGCGGGCTTCATCCAACCAGCTAGGCCGCCCCATTGTTGTTGTGTGAGGAAAAGGATGGCTCTCCTGGCTTCTGTACCTCTTCTCTACTTCATGGGTTTTGCACGGAGGCAGGCCTGACAGGCAGTCTGGGAGAAAGAAGCCCATGCAATGAATGTGCTGAGAGCTCCTAACTTGGAGGCATTTGAAATATGGACTGACCATAAACATTTAAACCCCCCACTCAGCCCCGAGATTCTCCTAAACAGGCTTGCTGGGGCAATATTTTAACTGATTCAGCTTCACATTAAGGTACCTCCCAGGGGGAAGGAACTTTCTAGGAGATGCTTTTTGAAGGCTGCCGCAATAGTTCAAAGCTGGAAGTGGTTAAACTGGTGGCCCGTCACCACCCAGGCACAAGCCCAAATGAAAACCCAAGTAGCTGATGACGTAAAGGGTACCCTAAAGGCAGCTTTGGAGGAACTACACTATATGTCCCACAAAGCCAACAATTAATCATTCTCTTTCATTGACCCCATAATCCCTTGCGGGGTACAGTCTGGGCAACTGAATGGAGCTGAGTATTTACTGGCCGGATGCCTTTCCTGTCACCAATGCGGAGTTTGTTTCAGCAGATATATTGTCAGTGTGCCCAGAGAAATATGTCTCTACTTGGGATTGAACTCATGATCTCCTGATTGTGAGGTGAGAGTTCCACTTCTAGGCTACCACACCACTCACAAAGGGAAATGATGGAGGGAAAGCAGCACTTTGAAATCAAAGACCGTTTGGGTTCTCGCATACATCAGGGGAAAACTCAGCATTTGATCCCCCACCTCAGAAACTGAATGAGTTGACTCCCAACATATTAAAACCCACCAACTGCTTTAAAAAAGCCATGACTGGTACCCAGATTTTCTTTTGCGGGACTAACATCTCGGGGGGGGGGGAATCTGCCTGGCTTGGCAGCCTCAGAGGCACCCTGGGGGAGGATGAAAGGGCAATCAAGCTTTGTATAGATGTGATAGGAAATTGGGAGGTGGCAAATGAAGGTGAGAAGGACCAGAGCAGCTGGATCCTGTTTGTACCAGCATCCCTGACCAGGCACCCTGAGAAATATGCAAATTACACCCCCCCCAACACCTCAAGTTCTCAAAACATCTGGGCAAACTCTGCTTGGCTGGAAATAGGGCTGATCCCCAGGGGAGGGATGGGCTGAGGGCAAACCTATACCATATCTTTGCATCCTGCAAGTGCGGTAATTTCAGGGCTGGCTTGGCTTGATTTGCAACCAACACTCTTAGTAAAAGAACCATTTGCTTTAACAAAATGGAGTCGAAGGCTTTTCTTTCCTAAGGAATCAGATTGGGGCAGGTCTGACACAGTCTTCTGTGTAAGGTATTTCTGTATGTTGAGTTTCATTTGACTCTTATAAATGTGAGTTTAACAATGTGACACAGGGATTGTATGTTTCTATTTGAGCCCTAAACTCCTCAGCCTCTTTTCACCCGGAAGCCAGCCTATTTGTTTTGCCCGTTGGGCCCAAATTTTCTGTATTTAAAAGTGTGGGATTGGCAATTTGTTTCATTTTGCCTTTTTTGTACTCTTGGCTTGTGCTTGTACTATTTTCAAGATAAGGAGATCAAAATATTTTAGGTGCAAAAAGAAAGGAGAGGTCTGTAGTTAAGCTTGACACTAATAAAAAAAAAAATCCACACACACTGTATTTGATAGATACTTCAATATTGGTAATAAGTGATATTACTCTTCATTCAGCTTCAATTATCTGCTTAGCACACTAGGAATTTTGTTGGACCACTAGGTTTTTTTCTACCTGGAACAAATACTCAAGAGAACAGAAAAGGTGTTAAGAATGGTTTAATTATTTGTGACCATTTAGCAAGTATTTAGGAAACAATATGCAAGAAATGTGTGCGGCAATGTAGAAATGAGATGCCAATAGCTGGAGATTCCATACTGAAGACAGAGGGTCCCATGCAGGATTCAACCATGCGCCCACAGGAAAGGAAGCTGCCTTTAAATACTTTCCTGGAATGGGACTTACTTCCCATAGAACTTTTTGTTCAAAAGGAAAATAAGCAGGTTAACATTTACTTTTGCTCGGTCAAATAACTTCATGACAGCTACACCTTCATACTGCAGCTGAAGCAGATCCTGTGTGTGTGTGAGACAGAGAGAGAGAAAAAAAGTTCACATAGTTTACATTTAATACATGAAGAATTTGGGTGTTCTTTGGGCATAAGCACATACACGGATGGAGCACAAATAGCCGTAACATCAAAGTGATTGATGCTCAATCACAATGTTGTGAAAACTGCCATCAAGTCAGGAGACAAGCAGGGAGCCCGAGGTACTCCATGTTATCAACCCAGGCAGTTCTTCAGGGATAAGCAGCCCATCCAGACAGGGGCTGCAGCTGGCTTTTCCAGCAACCCTGAAACACACTAGAGAAGTCAGAAAAATAATGGCAGCATCCAGCGGAATATCCCTGGGCATGGAAGCAAAGCCAGGAAGATAGAAAGAACCATGAGAAAAAGCATCTCTATTTATGGGAATTTGAATAGGATTAGAGTAGCTGCTCCAGACCCAAACAGCTCTTCATGGGTGGAAGCACAGCTATTTGTTGGCCTCCTGGGAAGGGAGTCCCTTGATGATGCTTTCAGCATCAAACACCCCTGGGACGTATACATCCCCCACTGCAGGAGCCACACCCCTCATTTAACGGGGTACAAAAGGATAAGAGATTTTTATGAAATGCAGAGACATCCATTAAGAAGCCCAAGCAGTATTCCTCCAGGATTTGGTCAGCCCTCAGCTTAAGGACACCTATGCTGTTTACTATTGATTTTTGATGACTTTATTTTTAGCTTCTACTTTTGTTGTTTGTTGTATCCAACTAGACATTCAGTTCACCAGTCAGCATTTTAGTATAAGTATCAATATTTAAGGCTATTAAAAAGAGGCTAAGATAATATAAAATGCAGGCCAAGATAGTGACAGCCCAGCAGCTTCTGAGAAAAGCTCCCACCCGCTCACCCCTTTGGCTCTCTCCTTCCAGAGAAATGCCATCCAAAGGCAAGGGAAGAAGATCCTGAGGCTCCCAATCGAGCAAGCAGAGAAAAATACGAGGAGCTATGTCTCCTATCTCCCCACAACAGAGGTAAGCAAGCTTCAGGATCTCATTCACCACCACTCCCATCCCAATCCTCCATGGCATCAGCACCCCTCAGGAGAGGACCTGCAGGGGGAAAACCTCCTGCATCCCCCACAACTATACCATTGGTCTTCAATATCAAAGACATGTACCCAAATGAAATTTCTTATCATCCTAGCACTTACCTATATAAGACCCTTCTGGTATTAAAATATGTTATATTGGAGTGAATAAATATATTTTCAAAACTAGAATGCATAACGAGTGGGTAGGTGTTTTGCAGGCACACAGCATTTATTCCATGGAAATCAACACATTGCCTCAACCCCCCCCATTCCCCACCCATCTTTCTTTTCCTTAAAACAGTACTGGAGGGTTCGACGAAGCCTCAGGCTAAATTGGTGTCAGTGTACTTTCTCAGCTCAGTCATTTCCATGGGTGTCATGGAGTACATTTTCAGTTTTGGCAATTTGGCTCCTGGCTCTATTTCAATGGCACAGTCAGTTTGTCAGTAAGGTGGGAGGATATTGCATTCCACCTCACGAAAAAACGTTCTTTTGAGTTCTAAGTGGGCTGCTAGGCGCCAGCCAAAGCGGGACAGGCTGCCGGCAGCCCCGTGGGGGGGGGGGGGAGCCTGTCAGCCTTGGAAGCCATATTTTATTTAGAAGCTTCGAGGCTGCTATATTTAGTGCCTGGGAATTTGGGAGGGGAGATTTCATAGAGAGGTGGAAGAATAGACTCAACAACATTCTTCTTATAATGTCAAGGACATGTCACCTTGCACCTGGAGAGGAGTGTCTGGAGGAATGCCTCCAGTGGGGACGATGGTTGATTGGACCATGGGATGGACTGGTGGGTGCAGGGGGTGGATTTTGTTTTTCTAATGGGAAGGGAAAACTTGGAACTCTCATATTCAGGTTTTCCCAGATGTGTCAACATGACTTCATAAATTCATACCTGGATGAACTTTATTTCTGAGATCTGTTGGATCAACCCTGGGACTTAGCTTTCCATCTGGCCCCAAACGGAGCCGCAGAATGTTCAAACGCTATGGTGGAACAATATCTTAAATGCTATGTGGATTATCAACAAGAAAACTGGGCTGATTTGTTACTGTTTGCCGAAGTAGCTTATAACAATGAGATACACAGTTTCACTGTAGCCAGTGATGAATGTCCCTGACCTTACAATCTGAAAGAAGCATTTTCCAGCTGGGTTGGCAATGCAAACGGGAGGGAAACGTTCTTTCTTAGCCAAACCCAAGAGGCTGATGGATTAAATACAGGAATACTTAACAGATCCTGCTTGCTTAATTAACATCACTTAGGAGGGATCTACGATTTTTCAACAGTAATTTTAAATACAAGACTTAAATTTTTTGTCGTTGTATTATCTTTTGCCCTGGCTGTCCCAACCCAGTCATTCCATTCTTCACCCAGATTTTATCTTTTTTTAAAAAAATCACTGCCAGTAAATGTTTGCAAAGTTAACATCTTCCCTACAGGGTTACTTGAAAAGCACTCATTGGTGAGTGACCAAAACAGTTCATACCTGATAATGCAGCATAAATGTCTCCATCTGAACTCCCATGAACTTTGCTTTTACTTCAAAGTCTCCCACTTCATCTGTTGGGCCAATTTCAAATATCACATTCTTAAACCTATTCAGTTGGATACACAGAGACAATCGTGTTATTCATATTAGCAGAAATATTATCATAGTTGTGGATAAAAACAAAATACAATTTATGTTTTAGACAAAGACATAAGGAATGGATTGGAGTGCCACAGATGTCAGCTAAGTTACTTTTCAATCAAAATCATTTCCCCCATTTTTTTTATTTTGATAAACAAACAACAGAAATTAGAAGTGGCTGCTGGTGGAGGCATGGCAGCCCAAAGACATCACTGTGGAGAACAGATGACGGCTGTGGCAAAGACTGGAAAAACTAGGGAGCGGAACCCTGACCCAGATAAGGAGAGCATGCAAGAGGGTCAGCCATAAACCATTAATGCTCGAAGTATGGGAAATTGAAGTCTTCGTAAAGGAGGGCAGGGATGCTATTACTGCTGTTACTGAAACATGGTGTGATGGAAAGCGCGATTGGTATTGATAGGAGATATTATTTGTTCCAAGGCAACAGACGCAACAAAAAATTCTTCATATAAAGAATGACTATCCCTTTACAGAAATACACAATATCAAGGACAAAAGCTTGAGATGGCATTTGGGCTTCTTAATATCTTAATGCCATGTGCAAGATGTAATTATTCCCATGTGGCTTTTTTGGGATAGAGTTACTCACTGGCTGGCTTGCAGGTCTTCAATCTCCAGCAAAACTCCCTTTTCATGGAGTCGGGCTGCTGTGTATTTCAGAAAAATCTTCTTGCTCTTTTTTCCTTTCATCTCCCGTGGCTTTTTTGAGACCCTAAAATAAGAAGTATCAGAATCTGTTTGAGGGAAGTCCAGCAGTATCTGTGACACCTTTACTTGCTCTGAGCTGAAATGGACCTGTCAAGCTTTAAACGGCGTTTTTGCTCTTGCAACTATTTTCACTTCTCAGTTTCCCAATTATGTGGGGAGGGAAGGGGGAGCTAGAACAAAACTTCAGACATCAAGATGCCAGCCATGGGAACCAAGAACGTTATGGCAGGTTGTTATCAGAGCTGAACATGACTTTCTCAAAACAATACTAGAGATCTCCATTGGACAGTGTGACCTAGTCTAATAGCGGGGAGGGAAAACTTCAAGATAAGATAAGATAAGATAAGATAAGATAAGATAAGATAAGATAAGATAAATTTATTGTCATTGTACTCAGAACCTGAGAACAACGAAATAAGGTGCTCTTTCACAACATACAACTGAACAACACCAAAAAAACATATACAAATAACAATATAAAACAAATTAAAACAAATAACAATTTAAAAACTGTACAACCAGGATATATATATGTTAAGACCACCAGATTCATAACTCTGCATTTAACCTGATCACAGCACTTGGGTAAAAGCTATGTTGAAATCTACTTGTCCTGGCTTTCAGCACTCTATATCGTCTTCCTGATGGTAGGATCTCAAACATCGGGTGGCCTGGATGTGAAGGGTCTCTCAAGATCTTTTGTATCTTCCTTCTACATCCCAAGTTATACAAATCCTCCAATGAGGGAAGAGAACATCCGCTGATCTTTTGTGCCCTTTTTATCACTCTTTGGAGTGCCCTTTTCTCCACCTCCGTACAACTCCTAAACCACACACAGAGGCAATAGGATAAAATGTTCTCTATAGAGCTTCGATAAAAGGCAACCAACAGACTCTCTGGCAGTTGTTGTGATCTTAGAAGTCTTAAAAAATACAGTCGTTGATGAGCCTTTTTTTTCTAGGGCTAAAGTATTTGCCCCCCATGTTAGATCTTGTTTAGGGTGATACCTAGAAACTTACATTCTGCCACCTGTTCTACCAAAACACCATCGATGTACAACGGCTGGATATCCGAACTGCTCTTCCTGTAATCCACTATGAATTCCTTCATCTTATTTATATTAAAAATAAGATTGTTTACT
Source organism: Hydrophis major (assembly GCA_033807585.1). Lineage (NCBI taxonomy): Eukaryota > Metazoa > Chordata > Lepidosauria > Squamata > Elapidae > Hydrophis > Hydrophis major. The sequence continues at coordinate 21,208,825 of CM066337.1, read as the reverse complement.
TTGCACCAGAGGGACAACTGATGAACCTCATCCCTGTACGCAGACTCATTATCATTATCAGAAATGAGCCCCACCAGCGTTGTATTATCTGCAAACTTAATGATCTTATTACTCAGATGAATAGAGGTGCAATCAAACGTATAAATATTGAATAAAAATGGACTCAATACACAGCCCTGGGGAGTGCCAGTATTGAGGATCTTCACAGAACTTTAACTATGTGGGTTTGCGTGGAAAATAGATCTGGTTTTGCCCTAATCTTTGCTGATATGATGTACTTATTAAAATTTTGCATTAAGGTATTGGATCGTCTCAGCCGTGCTTGCTTTTGGTTGGGTTTGTCAGTCAGAAAGTTGACACCTGGCCCCAAAATTATTCACATTTCTGAAAAAAGAAGGATTCTGTTTCTCCTCCCCAAAACTTATATATTAAATATTATATGAAATACAGTATGTAAATATTTTCTATCACAACAATTCTCAGTCCCTTTTCAATAATTTCTGTTACAAAAGTTAAATTGCAAAATCTTGGGAGATGGCACTTACTTGCCCTTGCTGGCCAAATTATCCAAACATGTTTTGATGTAACTCTTATAGTAATCCACTTGCTCCTCATAGAACGTAGCCTTGGAATTAAGGGCACTATAGGTCTGTTGAAGCTTCACCAGTTCTGCTTTTCTCCTCTGGCGATAGCGACGTTGATTCCGGATATCCTAAACCAGGAGAGGAATATATGAAAATCAGGCTTTGACTCGAAGATCTGGTATTGAGATGCCACTGAAACACCTGGCCATTATCTGAATGGTGGACCCGATTCCTTTGGGATGAGTACACACAGCTTTTCTGGGCCACGCAACCGACATTTTCCCTCTTTCCCCAGACACTTGTTTGAGCAACCATCATTGGCTGAGGTTGTTCCTACCAGCACTTATGCAGCTTCCCACAAAAACTACCTTTGCAATATCATTGATCAAATCCTGGTATCTATTCTTTGGGTTTGCCATGCCCAGTTCGGTCAGCTTCTTCAGCCCTGATTTAATTTTGTCCTTCTTCTCTTGAAGACTCAAGTTATTGTCCTCCTGGACTGATTTTGACTTCTTCATTTTGTCAGGGGTTTTAGCATCCCGAATAGCCCTTCTCTGCATGGCCCTTTGGTGCTCAGCTTCCTAGAAAAGAGTCAACATGTCATTAGCAAATCACAATCTAAACAAGTCAAAATGAAGATCTAAACAATTTCTCATCGTGCCCTTGGTCTGCCGTGAGCCAACACTTCAGAACTGGCGCAAGAATTCCCACATACCTTACAAAGTGTAGCTATGGCGTATTTTTCATACCTGCTCAGCAGCAGCTGGAAGTTCAAGGATCTCTGTTAATGTTTCTCCTGGCTGGAAACGGATTACATCCACAATTAAACGTTTGGTGCTAGGAAAGAAAAATGATTAAAAGCATGATAAATTATTTGTGTCTTATGTCCATCCTGCCAGGGAGATGTCAAGAGTGGACCATGGCTACTTTGAACTTCTGCAACAGAAGCAGAGAGATTTTGGCCTGCTTAGGCATCTAGTGGACCAGGATCATGTGCAGGAATTGTTTGAGGTTTTTCTTAACCTTCTGGCAAAAAATAGCCCCTGGCTCACCCATGGAACTGCTGTGGTCTCCTTTTGGTTGGTTGTCCCAATTAATTCATTGGTTTACTAAGGACTGAGGGAAATAAAGAGACTGAAAAGGACCCTGGCTTTAAGCCACAAGTCATTCATGCCAAGCACTGCTAACAGCGCTTGCTGAAGCCTACACTGTGAATTAAGAGTGGCTAAGTAACAATCCTCTGCATAATTGTGGCACCATTGTGGCACTCAACTGGCAGACCTACTGTATGCTGTGTAACTTGAATCCTCCTGGCAAACCATAGCTCCCATAGGCAAGCCGGATGGCATCATTGAGTTTTTTAGTAGATAAGGTAGCTTTGATGCCAATTGGACAGTCCAAGCAGGGTTCCCCCATGGGGAACTAGGCTGCACAAACGACATGGGGCACACGAAGCTTCGTTGAGCACGTGTGGGAGTTAGGTTGCGCGTGTGAAGCTATCCCCTCCCCACCACTGCCTCCCACTGCTACCAGTCCATGGAGCCATAAAGATTGAGGACACTGGTCTCCAAGACTGAATGGGGCTGTCAGCCGGATCTCCAGCATGGGTTCTGCCTTTGATGCTTGCTTGCTATTGGCTACCATAGTCATGGGGAGGCGGGGGGGGGCATGGCATTGGGGTTTGGGAAGAGAGCTGGTGTGAGAAATGCCCAGGGGAATAAAAGGGGAGGTTTGCTCCAGGGGTGGGATTCAAAAGTCTCAGCAACCAGTTCGCTGTCCAGTTGCTGGGTGACCGTGGCTATGGCCTGCTGGAGCTTCCAGGAGGACCGTTTTTTGCTCTCCCAAGGGTCTGGGGACACCCCCCCCTGGGCCTCTGGGAGGGTGAAAATGGCTTCCCCTGGGCTCTGGAGGCCCACCGGAAGCCAGAAATAGGCCCGTTTCCAGACTTCCAAAAGGCTCGTTTTCCCCCCTTCCAGACCCTCTGGGTGGACCCTGCGTTTACCTGCATTGCGTGGAGACTCCTGGGAGGGGAGAGGCGGGGGGAGCTGGTCCATTGAAATACCAGTTTGGCGAACCAGATGAAAACTTAACATCCGGTTTGCTTGAACCGGTTCAAACCAGTAGAAAACCCCACCCCTCTTTTTTTTTTTTTCTTCTTCGCTCTCATGAATTACCGCACTGCTGAGTGGAGTTGTTTACATCCAAGGCCAACCATTCTGGAACTCCAAACGGATGAAAACACCTGAAGATGTGCCCCACCTGACACTATGTGGGACATGGATTGGACATTCAGCCTGGGTCCCAGGGGGGAGGGGGGGATCTGGGAAACTTTCAATATGTAACTTTTGTGTCTTTTGGCTAAGATCTTGCTTTTTGTTGGCTGCTGTCATTTCAACCTCAGTAAAAGTCCCTCTCTTCTACCTCAATGGAGTGTGTGTGTGTGTGGGGGGGTTTCTTTCTTGGGTTTTGGACCGAGGCAGGCCTGACATTAAGCAAGATCTGCTTTATCAGCCAACCCAGAGATCTAGAGGGGGCTAAGCACACAATGTCAACCCAGGGGAGCCATGGGGTCGACCTCCCCCCAGGCACATTGCCCCAGTCAGAGTGGCCGGAGGTGTTGCAGCTCGCATAGAAACCTTCTGAGCCAAATGGTTGCTGGGCATAGGATGCATGGAAGCCCCAGAGAAGCACCCCCAGGGATAACTGTCACCAGATGCTGGAGGAGAGATGATGCCTTGCAGGACCTCCTGCTGACCCACGTCACGTGAAGAAGCTGGAGAAGCAACAGGGGAGCCGGCATCTCCAACCCCAGTTGTGATCCCTATAGCTCAGCAGGGGCCAGCTCCCGGGGCCGCTGTAGCTCAGGCCCCCCTAGTGGGGGTCCATCTCTTCTCCCTCAGGCACCGAATTCCAAAGTTCCTCAGCTGGGAGTAAAATACGGAGGGGATCCTAAAGTGCTGGGATCCGGAATCACATGCAGGAGGAGTATGGGAAGGATTTTGCTTGAGAGGCAGCCAAAGTGAGATGTGTCACCATGGCCCTGGAAGGGACTGCAGCAGGTTGGATGGTCCCCCTTCACAACAAGGATGCCCCCCATGGAGGGATTAGGAGGGCGCTCTGCAGCGCGGTTTGAGGAGCCCTTAGCTGAACACAAGGCTAGGATCAGGAGGAAGGCCATAAACTGGGGCGGGGTCAGTAGCAGAATTCACCCAGGAGTTCTGTGAGTTGGGCTACCACAGGCATGGCTGGTCCCCAGAGGCTCCTCTAGGTGGACAGGATGGAATGTTCTAAACTAACCAGCTCCTGGGACACTTTGTCTGCTGGTCTGGGTGAACTGTCAGCCTTAAGCCAAGGACCCCCAAGCTGAGATGGCAACTGGTGCCCAAGGACCCAAGATTCGGACTGGATTACGCATGGCTCCAATTAAACTCTGGCAAGAACGAGACACTGGTTTCCAGGAAATACCAGGCCATTCACTGGAGACAGTCCTGGTGGTTGGTGCATGGTTTGGGGCTCTTCCCGAATTGGGAGCTCCCTGCTGAAGCAGCACCTGTAAGTCATACCTTAGCTGCCTCTGCTACACCAATTATGCAACTAAGTCCGCCCTTTGAGGTAATCCAGACAAGAAACACAAAGCACTACTAACACCACCTTGATTGTACGTAACAGAATTTTGCAAGTCTGAAAGCATTTCTTCCCTTCTTTATTTTGACTTTACAGAAAACGAGGGAGGGTCCCTCCTGATACGCTTCCCTTTCCCTTCTTGTGCTGAGATACATTTTGCCCAAGAGTTGCCCAGCCTGAGACTCGTCCTCCTCTCCCAGGGACATTCCCACAGACCATCACAATGATCACAACCAGGATGCCCAACAAGGCCCTGGTCACCACACAGACTACAATAATGCATTATAGGCGAAGCAGATTCAACATGTGGGTGGCCAGAGCCCGGGGGGGGGGAAGGGGGCAAGGATCTCTCCCTCCTTGTATTTTGGAGGGCAGTTAAAGCTCTAGTATTCCTGCAGGCCAGGGATGCTATGCTTGGCCCCGTTTGGCCCGGTTCTGCTGAGCCGGAAGCAGCGATGAGCAGTGGAGACCAAATTGGTTCTCTCTGCTGCTCTGCTGTTGGGCCCACCTGGGCTCCCAGACTCCCCGGTATCCTCTGTTTTTGAAGTGCAGGTGCTTTGTGTGGCACAGCCGAGTGCAGCGCAGCAGCTGTGGAAGCGACCGGGAGATTAGGCTGCAGGCTGGCAGGAGGTGAGTCGGAATGTCTCTGCATCTACACAAAGTGCACATGTGCACGCAAAGCCACACCCACCGAATTGGTGGTAAAAATGTTTGAATCCCACCACAGCTGCGGGCATTCAGCCCATAGCTGATCCTGGTGCCTCTTCTAAGTTTAATTTGAACTCTTATTTGTTTGGACTTTGTTTGAGTTTTTCATAATGTCTGTCATGGTTTTCACCAGGCAAAACCCTGGTTGATTGGCTGGGCAATAAATAGTTGAGAGTTATTACGGATGTGGCACTTTTGTTATCTCTTCTCCTGGTCCCCCCCTCCAGCCCCCCCTTGCCTTGGCACGAGGGTTGATTCTGGCTGACTGCCCAGCCTTGTCTCTACGGTCCACTTGGCAAGATTTTGGGCCCTGCCTTTCATTTCCTAGGTTGGAGAGAGACAGACTGGCCCAAGCCAGCCAGTTGGCTCTGTGCCTAAGGCAGAACCAGAACTCTCGGCCTCCCAGCTTCTAGTTTGATGCCTTATACGCAACACCAAAATGGCATGGTGGACCCCCCCCCCAACTGGCTCACACAGTCCAGTCTTTACTTGTAATGAGCTCTTGTGCAAGAACTCCGTCTGTTCCATCTGTAGAAAGCAACGATTGCAAATGCCTGCAAAGTGCAAGAAATGCTAATGGACACCAGAATGGGCTCCTCCGTTCTGGTGTCTGGTTCAAAAAGCTGTTTTTCAAGCTAGCCTTGCACAACCTGTACACAATCCATCATGGCTGCAACCTTTGTACAGGGTGGAGCACAATTAAAGGAACATACAAGGGATCCCAAGTATGTGCCCTCAACTCCATCTACCCCCTTGTTTTGACCTGCAATATGCAAGGAGGGTTGGGTTTCTCGGCTTCTCTGTGCAGGCAAGACAGGCAGGAGACTCCCCACCACAGATTCAGCAGGCCTGCCTGCATCGGACAGAGGCTTCCTCGCCTTCACTTACTTCAGCAGGATCGTCCTTGCATCCATCTCGGCATTCTCATCCCCAGGAACATCAAACTTGTTTGTCAAAGTGAGAGAAACCTCGGTTTTGGCCAGCATCTCTTTACTGGGATCATTCACATTGCCACATCCTTCGCCTGCAAGAGAAAGAAGAGTGGGTCTCCTTTCCTTACAATCCTCTACTGGTGAAACAGCAGGATGTAAAAGATGGCTAAAATATTCAAAGCAGTTCCCCATAAATCAAATCGCAAGGGCCCTCCCCGCTTAGGAAGCCTTGTAACAGTCCAATTCAGAAACAGACACTGTTTAAAATCCATTACAGTAAATTAGAAACATTTTATCTATGCAGTTATAAGAACAAAGAAAAAAAGGCTTCAAATGCGTCGAATAATCTACCAGCCTGATATCAAAATATAAATAAAAATCTCCATCAGCTACCAGGGCCTAACCTCCAGCTTGGGTGACAGGACTCTTGTTTAGACTTTTATTTTCATTCATTACTGCCCAGAGTTCATTCAATATCTGAAGTGGGAAAATAAGAGGATTTTCTTTTTCTTAGGAGCTCTGGGGGGCAGCTGCTCAGAAGGACCCCCCCCACCCTAATCCCCCCTGTGGGCAGCCTGTGAGTAGAACAGGAGTGTCCGCCTCAAGGCCTGCAGGCCAGATGTGGCCCACTGGGCCTCCCTGGAAACAGCAATAATTTTAATTAATTTCCAGGCATTTTTAAAATTCTGCTTTTATTTTGTCGTTATGGGGGTACTGAGTGCAGATTAATGGGGGGGGGGGGAGGAATGACTTTCAACAACTTTAGAATCAGGCTGCATCATAACAAAAAGGACAAAAAGTGAAGCGGGTCTACATTCTTTCTGAGTGCACTGTATGTACCGCTCCACAGTGCTTTACTCTCCGTTTACAGTTTACAACGTGAGCATATTGCCCCCAACAATCTGGGTCTTTGTTTAACCGACCTTGGAAGGATGAGTCAATCTGGAGCCCCCTCAGGACTGAACTGGGGGCACAGTTTGCCTGCAACACTGCATTTTGACCACTGTGCCAAACAGCTCAGTTAAAAAAAAGACTGTTATAATGTACTTTGAACACTTATTTTAGTTGCCAGAATTCATGTAACTCTATCCACTGAGCCTCAACAAATCTCACTAAAGAAGCATATATATCAGAATCACGCTTAAAAGAAATATGAATTTAATTGCAGAAAGATATCAAAACAGGGTTTTCAACTCGGTTTTTTCCCCTTTGTTTTATCCTTTTCTTTATTATCCTTCAGACATAAGGTGTGTTTTTAAAATTCTTCTTATTGATTTGTGGTAAACCACTCTGTGTTGAAATTATGTCAGCATTATTGTTTTAGCTTGTTTGTGGCTGCTATTTTCAATATTCAGAAATTTTAATAATAATGGAAGTTTACATTATCATTATTATTAGTTAGCCAATAATGAAAAATCACAACTGCCTGTTCTTTAGCTGGTGTTACCTTCCATAGGCATTGAGTTCCTCCAAAGAACCTAGGATGCTGTGATATATTGGCACAGCACATGGATGGATCCAAGCAGTGTGACATTTTGTAATGGACAGATGGAAATCTTGTCAACCAATCTGCAGATTTTCAAGTGCTGCCCAAGATTTTTGGCATGGCACCCACTGTACCCACAACCACTGGGACAATCATGGTCATGGTATTCAACTTTGATTTTCAGATCAAGATATTTTGTGATCCTTTCCAATTCTTTGTTTTCTGTTATATTATCCTTTCATATTGCCACATCAATTATCTCACACTTTCTTCTATTCAATCATAGTTAAATCTGGTGCATTATGAGCCAAGACTTTATCAATCAGTATTTGGAAATCCCACAATATTTTAACCTGCTCTTTTTCAACCACTTTTTCAAATCTGTGTTGCCACTAATATTTTCACTGCTGCCACATGATAATTTCTATGGATTTCCAGGGAGTCATCGTTATGTTTTGTTGGACAGTCAGCCAGATATTTAGACTGGATCTGGCATTTTTATCCAACTATCCTATTTGTCCCCAAGGACCTGGCATAGACAGATGCTGGTGTTAAGGGTATTGTTGCAGGATGTAAGCTGTTCCAAGCAAAGCTGCCTTTTACAATTGACTGGTTTTGTTAGTGTGTAAGATTCATGAACTGGAATAGCCATGGCAACAAGTCAGCCAATGTTTGGTGACTGAGACACAGGATTTGTGCTAGGAGCCTGGGCGTGGCTTAGCTTAACTGTTCTGTGTATAAGAGTTCATTTGCTTGAGAATACTTGCTACTTCTTCTCTCTACCACGTTGCAAGAGCTGCATGGGTATTGTATACATGCATCATGTTTTACATTATTGTATATAGAGAAGTTTCTTCCATATAATGAATCCTGAATTATTTGCTGGTTTGCTAGCTGGATCACTACAAACTCGGACGGATTTGTAATTTTGTCAGTGCCAATAGTGTTCAATATTTTGGGATTGCATATGAGGCTCCTATTGCTATAGGTAGTATCTTTGCTTTCTTCTGCCATAGTTTTATACTTCTATTTGCAGATCTTTATATTTTGCTATTTTCTCCAGTTCTTTCTCTTCTCTTCTGCTGTCTCTAGGCACTGCCACATCCGCTATCCAAACTTTTGTCTTTCTTACTGACAATTGTTAAGTCTGGAGTGTTGTGTGGCAGGTTATTATTTATTTAAATGAATTGTCTGCCCAACTCCAGTGGTCTCTGGGCAGTGAACAAAGCTAAGGAAACATAAAAGCAGCTAAAAACAATGAATCATACAAACTAAGACAAAAATAATTCAATGGAGATAAAAAAAAGGTAATTAAAGAAATAATAAATAACCCAGGCCTGGGACCAAAACCAGATTTTCAAAGCTTTCTAGAACCCCAGGAAAGGGGGCCCTGTCCCTTATTTGGAGGGGGGGGGCTGCTGTTCCAGAAGGTGGGGTGCAACAGAGAAACCAGGCTTCTGAGAACCCACAAGATGGCAGTTCTAAATGGAGGGGGCCTGAAGTGCACCCACTCTGCTGGCCTACGTTGGGAGGGCAGAAACGGTTGGGGATAAACAAAGAAGCCACTCTCGGGCAACCCAGGTCAAACTGGAAAGTTGGAAAAGCTCACCAATCAGGGATTCAATGGTAGAAACTTCGCCCAGATCATCCAGAAGCTCGTGTATAGGATCATTGTGCTCTGGGGCAATTGCATCCTGATGATCGAGGAGCAGCTGATTTGGGTAGAAGAGAGAAAACTTCTTTATATGGTTTTCAAACCTTTTGGAAAAAAGGATATTCTTGCACAGAGCACGCAACCTGGCCGTTGGCCGAGCTTAAAGGCTTGAATGCTACTGGTACACAGCACTAAAATCAATACGCAAGACTTACTGTGTGTGTATTGATGATTTCTCCAATGGAAATATAAATCACTGGTTTTGTGAGTGTCACTAAGTCAGAATATTCATCAACATTGAACTTCTCTTGCAGTTCTGGGACCTCACAAGCAGCCTGGAAAAAGCGCCTTTAAGGGAAAACAAAGTCAGTTCGATCTTATCCCTGCACTGTATTATTATGGATCAAGAGAGGCCTTCTCAAGGCGGGTTTCCTCTTTTGTGCTAAGAGAGGGGCAACAACATCTGCTTCTGGTGTGTGTGTTTGGGGGATCTGTTCTGACATTGGAAGAGTTCATGCTTTGTGCCCGAGAGCTGCCACTGGAATCATGGCTTCTCAGTGCACATGGGGGCTTCTCATCTCCAAGGAGAATCGGCAAAATGCTAAGAGTGTTTCTAGAAGATTTCACAGACAAAACCCGAGATATTGGGCTTCTTGGTTTTTTCCAACGGTATCAAGCTCTTGTGACTTTGACTAAGAAATTGTAAAACAAGAGGCAACTGTGAATGCACGCCTCACTGATTTCAAAATCTTATTGAAATCTTCTTCCTAGGCAACCAAGTTACCAGTTTAATATTACTACACTACAGAGATTGACATTTTGTGCAGCAAGGGACCTAAACTGAAAAAAGGTGGAAGAAAATGTTCTGAGTTTGTCAAATCGAACATTCCTCAATTGTACAAAGTATCTACAAAACTCTGGGAAACAGTAAAAAAATGGAGCAATGTTCATGTGCATTATTCTCTTTTACATTTACTGTACAATATTTAATAAAATGCATCTCCCAAACCACACAAGATTTTGTTTTGGTCCCTGCTGATAATCAAAGCCGCATTTCACATACCCAAAACAGCTTGGTGTGTTTGTAGTGTTTGAGAGCAGACCAGCTTTGGGGGTGGGTGGTGGTGGACAGAGAATGGAGATTCTCCTCTCCAAGCCTCAGGGCATCCCTGAGCATCCCCAGCTTCCCTGGACCCCTCCCCCCAATCCAAGTCACCCGCTGCTTAGAACTGCCCACCTGAACTTCTGATAGGACTGAGAGAGGAACTCATTGATGAGGGCGAGGTGGGCATTGTCTCCCAGGAACATCTTATTGGAGGCTGCGTGTTGCAACATTTTGGCAATGGAGCCCAAGTTCCGCCGTTGGTCTGTGGTTAACTGTCCTCCAGCTGAGAGATCAATGATGTCAAAGGCATCCGGGGCCACAATGGCCGGGTTCATGTAGCGATAGTACAGAAGGTTGCCCACAATCTGGAAACAGAAAGAGGCCACGTAGATTCCCTGCAGCCTTGGGACCTGGCCGAAGAGCCTTTCCTACTCCTGTTCCCCATCCTAGGCTGCTTAATTGCACAGACAGGCAAGGGAGGCACCAGATCTTAGAAGGGAAAGGAAGTTGCAAACACTGGTGGCAGAGAGTCTCTTAAAGGTCACTAGATACAACTTGGGAAAGCAAAAGCAAGAACGTGATCACACTGCAACTGCAACTGAGCTCTGCTTGATCACAGGATAATCCCATTATTGTGGAGTCCTTGGTGCTCTCTGAGCTGGGTGGTTTCCTTGCAGACCTTTCATTACCAAACTATGTAGCATCATCTGTGCTAGTAGGGAGCAGGGTTTGCTCTCCATGTATATTATGGTGGCTTGCCCTGTCAAGACTAAAAGTCAAGAAGCAAATAATACCCCAATCAAGGAAAGACTAACTCAAACAAGCTAACAGTGAACCACAGCTCTAGGAACTACCAAGTCCATTTCCAGCAATACTGACAGGGCCACTAGCACGTAACACAAGAGCAAACCCCACTCCTCGCTAGCTCTGATGGTGGTACTTAGTTTGGTAATGAAACGTCTGCAAGAAAAACACCCAGCTCAGAGAGCACCAGGGACTGCACAGTTCAACCCTGAGCTAAAATATTCTCTTCTAACCATTCAAATCCTCTTTAGCCTTCATACCTTGGATATTCATGAATAACGCTAGGGAAAGTTGTCAGAGGTACCCATGTATTCTTCCTAATATATTTCACTATTTTTCCTAGGGTTAGCTAGAAGTGAGGTCATTGTACAGAGCTCCTTAGAAAGGTCTGAGAGGCATGTCAAAATTCTAATCCTTATTAAACCAATACTTCCAAAAATGTGCCAGGATTAATTCAGGAGTGCAGCTGTCCTCTTTGTTGGGTTTTTTTCAGCCTTTTTTTAAAAAAAATCTCTTTTATTTTTCAAGAGAAAGGCATCCAGAGCAAAAGGCCTAATTCCCCTGGGCAGTTTTCTCTTGTCACCTTCAGGATTTTAGACAAGGATGATCCGAGAAGGAACAGCTGAGCTAAAGGAAGGAGGCATTTTGCTTGCTTCCCAGGGGCCCTTCTCCAGCAAGGGTAACCGTAAGGATCTGCCTGCCCAGCAGGGAGGGGGTGAAAGGCACCAGGGAAGCCCGGGGACTTCTGAATCAGAAGCGCAAAGCTGCTTCCTAAGGGCTGCCTCTGCTCTCTCACACAGCCCCTCATTGTCCACCACTCTGCATCTCAGCTGCTGGGGGGACAGACTGGCCACCCTAAGCTCCTCCGTGGGGAGACCTCCTTCTGACCTGCATGTCAGAACTCTCAAAAAAAGTCAATTCACCTGCAGAGAAAGCCTAGATTCGATGCCTCAGTGTGGGAAAGCACAGAGCTAGAAAAGAGAAGAAAACAGCATTCAGTCTTTCATAGGAAGAGACCCAGGACCGTCTATCTTTCAAGAGAAGCTGCCAGGTATGAAATGCCACACAATCCCACCAAGCCTTGCTCCAATTCAGGGCCTGCAAGGGGCCCCTCCCGCCAAGGGTGGCCCCTTCCCTGTAGCGGGGAGCGTTTGAGGAGGAAGAGGCCTCCCGCTGGCTGTGTCCACAGCAACCAAAGGCCGTGCCTGAAAACCTTTCTTACCTGACACACTCTCTCTTTGAAGAAAAGAAGGAAGAGCTTTGGCTATTCAGAGGAAAAGCCCAGCAGGAGGAGCAGGAGGTAGAAGCAGAAGCTGCAGAACGCCCCACCACCACCACGGTCGGAACAAGGTGACACCCCCCCCCCCGCCCCTCTAATCAGGCTCCTCACCTTCAGCAGCTCATCCTCGCTGGCGTCCGGAAACTTCTCATGCAGCGAATCCTTCAAGACTTTGGCAATGAAGCGCATCCCATAACTGCAGAAGAGATGGGGGGGGGGGCAGGTTAAGGAGATGAAGCCCAGGAAACTTTGCCATAGCAGCAACTTCTGGAACTCACGGGATTTTCTCCAAGGAGCCGATGATAGCCAGCAAGAACTTGTCCGTTACGGTCCGCATGTTCTTGATGGAGGCGTCCAGGCGTGTCTTCACCTCTTCGTGGGCCAGTGCCTGCTCAGGCGTCACGTCGTAGGGCAGCTTACTGTGAAAAAAGCGGGGAAAGGGCCACAGGGCAGCGGGGTTGAGGCTTCTGCTGGTCCTCCTGTGGCCCCCACACCCCCCCGTGTCTGTGGACCAGGCTACGTTAAGACTTCTGCTGTAGGTCAGGCAGAGAAGTACATCAGGTGTGTCAGAATTCATTGACTTCAGAAATTTCTTTTAAAGAAAAGCTTAAGAGTTTCAAAATGTATTCAAAATATATTCTCAGACAAAACAGCTTTGTACTTGCTGTCTGTAACAAGTCTTTCCTCTTCTATGGAAAAATGGTTATTGGGTTGTAGGAGCACCCCTTGATCTTTAGCGTAACTTTCTCTTAAAATAAATCTGACACAGAAATTACTGCAGATTCCTGGATTTTACTAGCCTTCTTAAATTAGAATAGTATGGACAGATTTTATTGTTCTTTGACTCATACTGGGCTGACCATGGTTTCTTATTTTCTTTCTAGAGAGACTTTCAAGTTTTTGAAATATAATAAATTCAGTTGTGTACAACTGTTGATATACTGGGATACTAATTTCTACGATATTTGTAACCTCCTTGTTTACCCATTTGTGTCCTACCCTTTTATTATAGAAAGGTTTCTATGCCTGTTTTTATATTTTCTCTAAAATGTCTAGTAAAGATGAAGAGAAACGCCAGTCTTCTTCACTGTAACAGATGCCCCCCGTTAACGAAGTTCTCCCCAGGGAACAGCAGCACACACACACCCCCAACTCCACACCTGGCCTCTCCAGTCTGGGACTCCATCTGGTTGACCCACGACTTGTAGATGTCCACTGGATCCGTTTTGATATTGAGGGACTTGTCCTCCATGATCTCCTTGACCACGGGCGCCAGGATCTGCCTCAAGGCATTCTGCCCACGAGCACCACGGTTGAAGCTTACCACCATCTTTATGACGGTGGGGTTTCCGGTCACAATCTCGTGCAGCTGATCCACCTTTGATCTGGAAAAGGGCAAGAGCATCTTTGTTGGACCTCAGGGGCGTCTCAGAGCATCACCGTGGAAGGTGTGAGCCTCCTCTCTGATTTGTTCTCATGAATGGCCTGAGGAGCTTTGGGATAAGTACCAGCCTTCGACCCCAACAATGTTTCCGTAAACTGATTGCAGGGTCATACCCTCTCTGTGTTGCTAACAGAGCCACTCTGGGTTTGCACTGCGGTGGATACGATACCAGAAGTCATTAGATCGCCTCCTTTGCACCATGCTACGGTCTCCTAAATAGTGGCAGCTCACTCCCTCTGGATAGTGTGCTGCCATTTAATGTTGGCATTCAAGGGAGATTTATTTATTTGTTTATTGAATTTATATTGCTGCCTATTTGCCCATCGCGACTCATTCAAGGCAGCTTACAGAATTTAAAACCACATTTAAAACAATAAAAACTACAATGGAACAAAATCACCCCCCCCAACTCCCACCCTCCACCCCAACGACAGCAGATCACACAAGCCATGGGCTCCATCCTGCTCTGGGTTCCCCAGGCCCGCTGGCAGAACCAGGTCTTCAGTGCCTTCTGGAAGAGTATTAGAGTGGGGGCAATTCTAATCTCTGGGGGAAGGATGTTCCAGAGAGAAGGCCCTTCTTCTGGGTCCGACCAGGTGTATCTCCCTCAGGGCTGGGACCCGCAACATTCACTGCCTCCCTGCTCTGGTGGGTCAGGTAGATGTTCCCTTAGATAACCCGGTCCCAAGCCATGAAGGGCTTTAAAGGTGACAACCAGCACCTTGAATTGCACCCGGAAGCAAATCGGCAACCAGTGCAGCTCCTGCAGGAGAGGTGACATATGTGCACACCGGGGTCTGCATAAAACCATGCGGGCCGCTGCATTTTGCACCAACTGGAGCTTCCGGATGCTCTTCAAGGGCAGCCCCATGTAAAGCGCGTTGCAATAATCAAGACGGGAAGTGACCAGGGCATGAGTGACTGTCAGTAGGGGCTGCTGATCCAGGAAAGGGCATAACTGGTGCACAACCTGCCCTTCTGGTCACATCCGCCACCTGCTCTTTGAGCAGGAGTCGTGAGTCCAGGAGAACCCCCAGATTACGCACAGGGTCTGCTTGGGGTAGTGGCACCCCATCCAAGACTAAGGTGGTAATGCTCCCTGAACCAATGAACCCCAGACCCAGAGCCACTCGGTCTTGCAAAGCTTTCGTTTCAACCCGTTCCTCCCCATCCAGCCCCTAACAACCTCCAGGCGCTGCGAGAGGGAGGACGCGGCAACACTTAGCTCACCACAGGCCGAGACATACAGCTGAGTATCTTCAGCATATTGGTGATACCTCAGTCCAGGGTGACGGATGATCTCACCCAGCGGCTTCATGTAAACGTTGAGCAGGAGCGCAGAGAGCACCGAGCCCTGCGGAACCCCGTCAAGCAGTGGGCGAGGGCTGGATCTCTCCCCTCCTATCGACACTGACTGAGAGCAGCCGCAGAGGAAGGAAGTGAACCAAGGCAGCACAAGGCCTCCCACTCCCATCCCCTGAAGCCGTCCCAGGAGAATCCCATGGTTGATAGTATCGAAAGCCGCCGAGAGGTCAAGTAGAGCAAGGATGGATGCACTACCCCCATCCTGCTCCCTCCAGAGATTATCCAAAAGTGCGATCAATGCCGTTTCTGTCCCAAATCCAGGCCTGAATCCTGACTAGTCGGGGTCGAGATAATCCGTTTACTCCAGAAACCTCAGGAGCTGCCCCGCGACCACCTTCTCAACCATCTTCCCCCAAAAGGGAAGATTGGAGACAGGTCGGAAATTATCCAACCGGGTGGAGTCCAGCGATAGCTTCTTAAGAAGAGGGCGGACCACAGCCTCCTTAAAGTGCTGGGGCACCGTCCCCTCCTGTAGAGAAGCATTAATCACTGCCAGAGTCCACCCGCCTGTCACCTCCTGGGAAGCTTTCACAAGCCAGGAGGGACATGGGTCTAAAATACAGGTGCTCATGTGCATCCTCCCTAGGATCCTGTCCACTTCCTCAGGAGCAACAGAGTCAAACCGTTCCCAGATAACAGGACAAAAACCTGCCTCAGGAGCTTCCACACGAGCAGCAACCACACTGGCATCTAACTGGGAACAAAGTCGAGCAATTTTGTCTTCCAGAAAACCCGCAAATTCCTCAGCGCGCCCCTTCAGGTGGACCCCAATCTCCTCCTTCCCCAGGAGGAGGCAGCTCACCTTAAAGAGGGCTAGCTTTATGCCGGCATTGTTGGCACTGGGGAGAAAGCATTGTGAGGAAAGTAAAACGAGCAAGGGTTCTTTCCTGCCCCGACTTCCTGAGGTAAATGAGCAAGCAGTGAACAGGGAGGAATGGGTGGAACCCGGAGGGGTAGCAAAACAGGCCCAGTGCATATGGGAAGCTGGGGGGCAGAATGGGGGGGCAGGGGAAACAGGTGAATTGGTCTGCTGCAGCATCTCAGCAGCTGGTCAGCAGAGCGAATGACCCCAGGGACACTGTAGGTGTTGGAACTTTGAAATGGAAGCTCTGGGGGAAGTGCTTTCGGTTGGAACAGTCCTGAAATGGCCTGAGGGACCTCCAGGGTTACCCGTATCACATTCATACTGTTACTATGAAAAAAGAGAGAGAGAGAGAGAGAGAGAGATGTTGTCCATGTAGCCTGACTCCACAGAAGTCTCTCCCTTCTGCAAACCCTTAGAGGATGGGACTCTCTGCCCAGGAGGAGTTTGGGGTCCTAAATGAGTATAATTTGTCTGGGGTGACTCTTGCTCTTTTGAGGTAGCCGTCTGCTCAACTTCTTCATACGAGTCAAAAGTCTATGCTCAGAGATATTTTTCACATCAATTTAATTGTTCAAACTGCAGGAATTCCATAATCAGGATTTAGCCATTTAAATCACCTGCCATTTCATCCTTCAAGCTGGACCTGTACAATTCCTAATGATCTAAAACCTACAAGATCAGAGCTGCTTATGCTCTGCAGTTATATACAAGTTGCTTGTAGACAGCTGTGGAGCAATGCTCTCTCTCACACTCACCCATGAGCACTGTGCTAAAAAAAAATGTTCCAAAAGGAGGACTATCATCACACTTTAAGAAAAGTCACCCTCAAGGGATGTGGAAGAGCAAAGGCAACCTACAAGAGTCAGTAGACGTTCTGTTTGGGACCAAGCAGAGGAAAGTTAGCGCTTGTGAAGAATTGTTGATTCAGAAGGCATAGGAGCTCTGCCTCCTGGATCAACAATTTAGCCTACAGGAAAGACCGCCTCAAATTGAGTCAAGTTCCAGTTTCCCCACTCTGTTCTGAGTGCTGGAATATCAGCTGAAGCCTTTCTGGTAAGCTGTCCTTTTGAGCATAATCCTGTTCCGGAGACAACATTCCATGCCACATGACCTTTATGAACTCTGCTCTGGATTAATGACTTGGACAGAGTCGGCAGCCTGGTTGGGCTTTTCCTGTGCCTTATAGATAAATTTCAGATTCTGTAGCTTGTTATGACTCTTGGACCACATTTTCTGTCCAGCCAGTACATACATGCTGTAAAATATATCTGCCCCAACTCTGCTCAGCCCAGTGGCCTAGGCAGGGAAACACATTAGTTCTTTCCACATCTGACTATCAGCGAGTACTTCATGCCAGAGTAAAAACAGACTCAGTGCTAAATTAAAACCTCAAAACCACCTACTTGATCTCTTCCTGCAGTGCAGTCTTAAAGAGGCGCAGGAGTAGGTATTCTTCTCTTTGATTGGATGCATAGTTGTAGAGTGTGAAAATCACGGAGTCCATGAACTTTGTAGATTTGTTCTGTGGCATTTGGAAAATCAATTTCGCCAGGTACGTTGGGTTCGTCTGTAGGAAAACAGAAAGAAGGTATGGGGGAAGATGCATTGGCAATGAAGCAACTCAACAAACTCCAAGGAGCCTTCCTTGCCTTACCTGCAGCAAATAGAAGAGATGCTGGTAGGCTTCCAACTTCTCCCTCTTCTCCTTGCTCAGAGCCTTCAAGCCGCCCCTTTGCTTGTTCAGCATCATCATGTCAGATAGCTGTTCTTTGTTCTTTTTCGTGAGCTTCTTACTGTGAGACACAACTTCCTGTAGAAGATCAGAGGATGGAACAATTCAAGATCTGACTGCTCTTTGAGACTGGATATTGCTCAATTGTGGAAAGTTGGCTGGCAGCAAGTAACCTAACTTCCTATGATTGATAAGTTCACGATGCAAAATCCTCCAAAGTTTAGGACACTCAAACATTGAGAATATGGATCTAAGGAGGCAGAAGAGACAATTCTGTCCTTAAGCATTTCAAAGCACTTTTTCTAAAATGTACTAGCTGTCAACAAATAAAGTCTGTCTTAGTTATATGTGTGTAACAACATTGGCAATTCCAATCCCTCTCTGACATTGTATGTAGAGTACCTGCAATGTGATTTTATTTTTCACCAGCAATCCAATTTTGATATCCATGAGGTTGAGGTCATTCTCCAGCTGCTGATTGGAGCGAATCAACGTCACAACCTCCTCACGCAACTTCATCAAGTCTAGTTCCTCTTGAAAATCTTGATCACTTTGATCCAGCAAGTGAACAAACTTTCGGACTACAGCCATGGGGGGTTCTTCAGCACTTACTGTAGAATAAAAAGAGTGAAAACCGGTCCATCTGACAGTTTGTTTGGCGGAAAAGGCAAACCTTTTATTGAGAACAGAAGATATCTTGTTTCTGCAGATCCAGAAGCATCACCTAGCAGGTCATGGATTGGTGACCACCCTCCAACACAGAACCCTACAGCTTCCTCCTCCTCCTGCTCACCCTATTCACTCCCTGTGCTGACAAAAATAATCGAGGGGAAGAAAGGCAGGAACATCTTGCTCACCTTTGGAGCAACTTTTCTACTCTGCGGTTCAGAGGGAGGACAGGCCGTCCTTCACTTTAAGCAGAGAGTAGCACTCTTCTGCATGGAACATTTCTGCACAACTCTAGGGTCCGGATTCGGAGACACCCCAGGTTTAACCACACCTGTCTTTCTGGCCATTTGGAGGCCCCTTTTGCTACATATCCCTGCATCCGTACCATATACATTTTTCTTCTCTACTCAGCCACCAGGGTTAATTGTGAGGATCTTGATTCCTCTTTTCCAGTGATTTTGCTCCAGATCACCAGAACTAGCCTCAGCATACAACATTTCCAATTACAGAAACAATTTTAAGATGGGGTCCAGGATATAATTCCAAGGGCATTCCTTCTGCAGTACTTACTCAGAGTTTTGTAGTCATCACGAGCTTTATTAGCACGAATAAAGGCCTGGATTTTCACAATGTCATTGATCTAGGCAGAAAGCAAAGGACAGACAGTTTTCATCCTAGTTCACTAATATTTCTAATGCATCAATGCATCTGTGTAGGCGAAATGAATCTTACATGATCCCGGAAGAATTGTAACCGATCTCTGTACCGCTTTCGGGCCTGATACATCCTAGTCACTGCTTGAATCTATGGAAATAAGAAAACAAAATCACTAGAATCAGGAAGAATTCTAAAGCTCAATAGCTGTGGAAGAGTATGTCACGTAGCAGAATACCAGAATTGGAAAGGACCATGGAATCCAACTTGTCAGACTTCTGCTACCAATGGATCTTTGGCAAAACAAGTGTTAGAACACTCTGCCTCAATGCTAACTTTATTAAATATCTGTTTCCCCCTGGAAATATCTGCCTGCTAACTAGAACGTTTTAAATTTATACTTAAATTAGCCATGCCCTCCAGGATGACCTTAAAAAAACCAATTAAATTGTAGTACTTCTGCTCACTTTACTTTTGCAAGTAATTATAAACATACTTATTTATATTTCATATTTTTTAACCAACCTTCTCTCATTTAATTCTTGACCAATAATCTTGAACATTTGATCAATTATGAGCATGCAAGATGCTAAACCTGTTTCAATTAACCACAAATGTGTTTGTTTTCTCTAACCAAACAAAACATATGCAGAGGCTTAAGATCTGCATCTAATCCTGTCAGGTCTACCATCGTGTCCTGCCATTCTGTTGGAGGGGAGGGAGGAGGCTGACATTTCTTGCATGCTTTCAGTTTTCCTGTACACTTGGGAATTAAGGAAGGGGATTGTCTTCACAGACTCCCTCCCAGCTGGTTCCAGCCTGGTTTCAAGGCTGTTGTGCCTGAGAGTGAACCGTTATCTGTCTAGCACCTCAGAGTTCTCTAAACATCCTTGCGGCATCACACTGGCTGCTGGTGGGCTGGTCAGGGAGGCTGGGTTTGGGGAAGGATTGCTTTGTGCCTTGTGCGGGACCTTGAGATTCCACCTGACTTTACCACAACCACTTTCTCTCAGTAAAAGTTCTTTCGATTCAATTCAGTGGCGTGAAGAATTTTGCTTTCCTGAGGAACCAGCTGAGGCAGGTCCTTACAGATCCTCTCAAGGCAGATCGGAACAAGGCTGAAGCCCCAAACATCACTAACCCAGGAGAGAGAAAGCATCACAGAAGCTTTAACTCTTGGGTTTATCTGAAGAGACTGAGACGTTCTGTTCCATGAGTTGGCCAGAAAGAGTTACCTTCACTGCTTCTCCTGTGTGAGTCTGCAGATACTTCAAACGATCTTGGTATGCTTTGCGCTGCTTGTAGCCACGCCACTGAGACTAAAACAGAATAAAGTGTTAAGAGTTGCCAGGTGCCCCAGATGATCTAGCACGAACCCCTCCCACATCAATGATCTAATGGATTGATCCACAATTTGTGTCCTCAAACTAAACCAGCTGACTGCTCATCCTCTCATCCCATCTGCTGTCCTGCTAATGAGCTATCCTGCCTCTGTCCAAGACAGAGATAAGACATATTGTTAAAAAGAATGTAATTCAAAACTTTGGGGGAGGGGGGGGATGGTGATTCGATGTGCCTCTGATGATTGGGAACAACACTGTGGTGGAGACTGGCGATAGGCTGGTGAGCTCGGATCAGCTTCTCCGATGAAGGAGAAGCAAAGGATCGCCACGTATGGTCCAGAAGGCTTCTCCCTGTGAGGAAATCACATGAGACAACCTGAGGGCAACTGCAGATGTCGAGCCAGAAGCCAAAGGAGAAATATCAAGCTGTTGTCCTCAGGCAGAGCCTCTAGGAAGGACACTTGGCTCAACCAAAGTCCCAGTGTCTGAAGCACATTTGAATGCAAATACTGTGACAGCTACAAAGTCCTTCCAACTAGCAGAATAACTAGACCTCATCAGTGAGTGAAATTATCAATAGAGACTTGATTATTCTTGAAGAGAAAAAGAAAGAGAGATTTGTAACTTTGAAGGAAAAAACAAACAAAAAATTGAATCTGTAAACCAAATCTGTAAACCAATTGGAGAAGTTAAATTAAGGAAAAAGTAGACATTTTAAACACTGAGATAGAAACATGAAGCCAAGAGATGGAAAAAGACTTAGATAATGTAGTGTTGCGGCAACTAAGAGATAAGGAATTTTGTCTGAGATTGGCAACAATTCCAGAACAACCTGATATCAGACAGAGTGTCCCCCCACCCCCACCAAAAGTGGGACTGGTCTATCAGGGCAATCTGGTCTACCCAGTTATGGGATGGAGCCTACTGCTTCCGCTTTTGCCTTTCAGCCCCAATCCTGGAGCCTTCGCAGGCAGTCACTTTTGCAACAAACTATTTTTTGTGTTGAATTTATATTTACCGACAAAGATGATATGGCTCCCTTTATTTCTTTGTTGATAAATTCAACAGAGAGATACTGGCTAAAACATTATCAAAATGTTTGAAGTGGTAAGAAGATATGGAGGCAGAAGTGGACGGTGTACAGAATTGATATAAGATATACAAATTAAGAAACATACAAAAAGATATGTGTGTGCTTTTTCTGGAAAAAAGCAAATATCAAGTTTTGCAACAATATTTTAAAACCAAGTTAAAAATAGATATAATTTTACTCAAGGAGATATATACTAGAATACTACATAAGCAAAAAGAATATACTTTTTTGACTGCCAAGCTGAAACCAAAAAAGATTCCATTTTGTTGGGATTAACTGGAAGGAGCAATTTTAACTTTCAAGCAGTAGTTTGAGTTAACTCTGTCCAAAAGGTGTGAGAGGCAAAGCAAATGGATCAAATGGAGCTATGCAACAAACACAACAGGGGCTTGAAAAAGAGATTACTATGTTGGGTGCTACAAGTGTAGCCTTTTCCAAGTTTATAAAATAAATAAGGAGTTTAAATGCCAAACATGGAATATAAGTGGGGCAAGAACTCCCCAGAAAGAAAGAAGGTACTTCAATATTTGAAAAACAAACAAGAAAAACTTTGTCAAAAGATTTAGATCGTATCAACAGTGATTCCATAGTGATTATTATGTGCCATCAAATCAGTGCTGACTCAGACACACACGAGTTTCTCCGTGACAATCTATCCCTCGTCAAAATCCTTCAGGTTTTCAGACTGTGCAGCCATTGTCAATGTAACTGAGTCCATCCATTTGCTGGTCATCACCTTCCTTCTCCCTTTCCCAGTATTAGAAGCAGGTCTTTGTGTACTATGCCCAAAATAGGCAATCTGAGCCTGATCGTTTGTGCCTCAAGTGAGACTTATGGCTTGGTTTATTCAATGATTCATTTATTTATTTCCTTGCTTGTCCACGGTATTGTCAGCTTCTCAAAAACAAGTTTAAAACCATCAATGCTCTTTATTCTCCCTGCTTCATTATGACATATAGACGGGGGATTCTATTAGAAAATTTGCAGATTTGGGCAGTTTCAACAGCCACATTACTCAGTTTGGTCAGATCAAATCAGGCATAAGTATTGGATTGAGGGGGAATAATTATACTAGGCAGCAATATATGCAGAAAGGATCTGGATATCTTAGTGAATCACAAGCTGAAAATGAGCAAATCTTTGGTGCATCTTTAAAACAAGACAAAGGCGATCCTGGGCTACACCATCAGAAGTACAGACGGAGCATCAAGAGAAATCGTAGTTCCTTTCTATTTTGTTTTGACCGGAATACGTATTACATCCTGTTCTAGACACCCCATTTCAGCAAGAATACCTCTGATAAATTTGGGGGTACAGATGGTAAAGAGCTTGGAAGGAAATGTTGCAAGCAGTGGCTAGGTTTATCCTGGAGAAGATAATTCTGTGGGGAGTATCTGAAGGATGGAAGACAGAGCAGACTGCTTGAGAGTTGCTCTAGAAAACAGTGCAACAAAACAATGGACTTAAATTCAAGGCTGCAGAGTTCCAAGTGTCCTAATGGAAAAGCTGTTCCACAATGGCACAGGCTCCCTTACAAGGTGGTGGGCTTTCTTTTACCCATGTGTTTCAATGAAGGTTGGATGGCCATCTGCTAGGGCTGCTGTAGCAGTATGAGTTTCCTACCTGGCTTGGCGTTCAAATTAGATTCTCCCCAATGTCCCTTTCAATCCTTTCTGGACAAGCCTTGAGACACACACAGGGTCATCCTTCTAATGTATACTGCCTTCATTTACAAAATTCTTTAAAATTCAGGGAGATATTCAGAAAAGTATCTACCCTGAACATAGCCCATGTTGAATGGCATACTGCAGACAAACATCCGGAAGTGTTTTAT
Source organism: Hydrophis major (assembly GCA_033807585.1). NCBI lineage: Eukaryota > Metazoa > Chordata > Lepidosauria > Squamata > Elapidae > Hydrophis > Hydrophis major. The sequence goes on along the minus strand of CM066337.1, from coordinate 21,185,650 downwards.
GGCATTTTATATTATGTCACAAAATGTTTCATGGTAATTTTTGTTACAAAATGTTTTATAAAATTTCCCTCATTTCAATGCCACGTGGGTGATGGGTCACAGACTTTGGGGGTGTTCTGCATGTGAGCCCATTGAGGGGACCTTGGCTCAAAAGCTGTTGCCCTGAGAGGCTTTGTTTCACTTAGTGAAAGGGTTCAAGAAGAAGAGCTTTAGTAGCCTACGGACAGTCTGAGGACGTGTCATAGACCAGACTAGAGCTCGGCCTTCTGGCAAAGGACCATTGGCTCCGCTGGGAGAACTCCCTTCGTTGGTTTCACAACAGAATTTGCCTAGGTTCTTCATTTATACATGACACCTCATCAAGCAATGTGGCCACTGGAACTATATAATATTTGTTTATTTATTAAATTTATTTGCTGCTTATCTTACCTCTAGGCCACTTCCACGATAAAAAGGAAGAAACGAAAAGTATAAACAGAAGTAAAATAACGGAGCAATAAAATAAACGAAACCAAAAGACAGCATCCACGTGGTAAACAAAAGATGGACAGACGGGGGGAGAGCAGAGAGTGAGGGGGAAGAGAGCGGAACCTGCCATCAATCCAGCATCCACCTCCAGCAGGGAATTCCCCTTTGACCCCCAGGCCAACTGGCAGAGCCAGGCATTTAGGCTCCCAAGGAAGGAGACAAGCGGGGCAGATCTTGTCCTGGGAGGCAGGATGTTCCAAAAGGGACTAGCCGATGCTGTTGATAACCAATGGGGAAAAAAGGGGAGGGAGTGGGCACAAATGGAGAGCACGACCATACTCCAATTCTTGCTGTACATTTCATCTCCTTAATATTATTTCCAGCTCATCTGATATGGATCTCCATACCTGGATGCAGGTGATGGCAGGGACTTGTTTTTTCAAGAAATGCATTCTGGCCCTGAACTCCTGGCGAACTAGGTAGCCTCGGCAGCAAGCCTGTAGCTTGGTGATCAGGTTCTCATTGGCCAACCAGAGCTGCTCCCGGTTGTATGCTGCCGTAACTGCCGAGATGGCGCCCTGTGGTTGCCAGGAAAGAAGCACAAAGCAGGTGCTGTATAACAGAGGAACAAAGACCCCTTTCGCCACCAACAGCATATAGAATCGGAATTGGGGCAGGGGCTTGCTAATTTCAAATTTAGGGATTAGCATCCACTCAGTGTCTTTTCCCCAAATCACCAAAGGACCGACATGTGGAATTATCTATTTTGGCAATCAACACTTCTGTGAAATGGGGAAAAAAAATCATGTACCAATTTCCTCAATAAATGTAACATTTATGTCCCTTTGTTTTTCCCACTGCTACATATCAATTATTCAGTTTAAACTGTACATTTATTTAACCATACAACCAATTTCTTATTCATATTTTACGGTTTTTAGTAACATTTTAATAACATCTTGAAAGAAGTATCACTTCACTAACCTAATTGTCCATACGTTCATCTTTGTGGACATAAATATTCAACATTGAAGCAGGATGCAGTAAGTTTGGACTTATTCTGCTACTTTTATCCCATACTAAAATGGTACTTATAATCAAGTACTCTCTTATATGCTGGACACTTCTGTTTAGGACCAAATGCATTTGTGCAAGCCAAAATGGTTTTAACATTAGGTTAATTGTGCCTGGTAACAAATAATTCCTAACTGACTCCCTCATTCCTTGGTACCCAACAGATCTTGGCCCAGGAAGGCTGCCGAAAACCAAAGGCCTCCTCCTACCTGGATCTCCTCCCGAGAGAGATGGAGGCTGTTCTGCACAAATCCCTGGGGCTCCTCCCAGTCTCCATCCTGGCTTTGGAGGTTGTGGTAGAAATGGTAGCCCCCTTTCACCCAGTGTTTCACCCAATTACTGTTGTTGTTTCCTGGAAGGAACGGAAAACCTTACTGGGGTTGAGTCACAACGCAACTCAAATGTGCTGCCAAACGAAAGAGAGCTTGGCAGAATAATTTTTTTTTTGTTTTCATATGCACAGGGAACCAAATTTGCAGACAAGGCTAAATTAGGAGAAGTAATTAATACCTGGGAAGAGAGGTAGAAAATTCAAAAAGACTGAGGCTAAAACAGCTGGCAGAAACAAAAATATAACAGCAACAAATGCAACACTGTACACCTAGGTAAGAAAAAATAAGCACATACAGAGTGGGCCACTCTTTTGAAGACAGCAGTCTCTGGTTTGAAAGTGGGGTCAAAGAGTCCATCTATGTCCAAACTGAACAGCCCTCTCTCAACAGAGGGATACGGGATCGTCTATCTCCAGTCTACCACAAAGTCCTTTCCACAATTCCAAGAAGGCTCCACACCCATTTGCACCACTCAGGTGGTGAATGAGGACGCAGATAAACCTCCAGGTGGCCTCAACGACCCTCTCAAAGGATGTCAATGACCAGCTGTCTGCAAGGAGTATAAATCTTTCCATTCCCCACCATCCAGTCAGAGCTGAAGAAGCTTCATGGATGAGAAGTGAAATGTCTTCGAAGAAAAAAACAGGAAAGCCCAGTTGCCTGCTGAAAAAAAGCACCTTTGGGACAACCAGGACCAGGATGAGTGAGAATCTCTACAGACTTTCATTGGAGGTTTTCAAACAGAGCATAGACATTCAAGTAAATGGAACACAACAGAGCCCAAATATTTTGAAGTTAACTTCAAAATAAGTTGAAGTTGAATTCTACAAGTCTTCAAGTTGCCATGGTTGGAGACCCCTGGTCTATTCCACAGGGTGACTGATTGCTTCTCGGAGAAAAGACTGAAGGAGAAAGTGCTTAAGTGCCCTGCCTCAAAACTCCTGGAAGAAAGCAAGAGGGCAATTGAATAAATGAAAAAAAGGCAGTCTAGAGTTAATTGGGTTGAACACTGACCTGCAAACAACTCCTTACTTGTGTGCCACCAGCCCATTCCCAGGTCACAAAACAGGGTGCTCTTACCAGACGCTATCTTTGCATTTTTTGTTGCCGTCAGCTCCTGAAGATACACTTCGGCACATTCGGGGGTCACCCCATACAGTCCAACATCAGCCGAACGCAGGAAGCTGAGAGTCCTTGCAACATCACCCTGGTCCACTGCCTCATTGATGGCCAAAATTCCTAGGGAAACTTGGATGAAGAAAAAAGAAAAAGAACCTTTTCTGTGAATATGTTTCATGGAACGTGTGACTTTCGACTTGAAATTCATTCACCATTTCAAAAACGTTCTCCATTCCATGTCACGAGGCCTATGCCCAGGTGTTGCCAAGCGCTGGGGAAATCAGGAGATTCAGGCAATTCAAAGGAATATCAAGATTTATTTCAAGCTTAAGCTCTCTGCAAGAAGCTGAGCTACTAACAGTCAAGGGAAATTAGCAGGAGCTAAGAAAAGTATTCCAGGAGACCTGGACTTAGGCCTCTCGTGGACGATGCTCAGGGACTCATGACTGATCCCTCCGGCTCGGCCTGGTCATCCCCTACAGGGATGCTGTTCCTGGAGTGCAGCCTTAGGCCTAAGCCCAGGACCACTTGCTTCTGGGCTGGCTTGTAGTCAATCCCCACAAAGCCCTGCACTCTGAGGCCCTATTTTCCCCTCTGAGGCCCTTCTCCACCCCAAGCAAAGCCTTTCAGGAGCAGCACGCACAACCTGGTGCCCAATTACTTGCCCCTCTGCCCTCCTGTCCTAGGCTGGGACATCCCTCCTCTCATTTTTATCCCACTTGCCACTTTTTGCTCTTTCACCAGTTGGCTGGCATTTGCCAGGCGCTTGTCAGCTAAGGGCAGTCTCCCTGAGAGGGTTCTCTTTTGGTGGGGGGAGGCTATGGCCAAAACCAGCCCAGACCATCACTCAGCCAAAGAACCGGGGGGGGGGGGGGCTCTATGAGGCAGTCTAGGGATAAGAAGAAAAAAACCCCTTGACCAGACCTGCTCTGGGAGTCCCTTCCCAATTCCAGGGGGCAGCGATCGAACAAGCCTCAACTTTCCTTTCCCCCAAAGCAGCCCACCTCAGCCAGGAGTGGGGCTCAGCAAAGCCGCTGAAAGGGGGAAGGCAGACCTACATCTTTGGGCTTCCTCTGTATCTTTGTTGCACTGATGGACACCTCCCTGAATTTCATCCAGCCACAGGACGGCCGTTTCATCCCGGGTCTCCTGAAAGAGAAAGGAAAGATCATCCTGGCTGTCCCGTGGAGCCCAACACGAGGCAGAAACCACTGTTGTTCTTGCTTCCCTCACAGTCTGAGGTTCCAATGAGAACAACAAAAGCTCATGGCACCACAAGCAACAGGCCTGAGCCTCCAAGAGCCGGTCACGGGCCCCGGCCAGAGAAGGGGGAAAGGGCAGAGGTCTACAGAAAGGCTGGAGTGGGGATGGGGGGAGATGATAGAGGCTGACCCAAATCATGTAGATACCCATTACAACCTATCCTCAAACACACACACTATTCTGACCCAAACCTTGTTCCAAGAAAACAAACACAAAATGGAGGTAACAGCAAAAACTTTTAATGATTCTTTACGAATTCTGTTCCTTCACAGTTAAAAGGTTGTTTCAAATTAATTGTCTCTGATAAGAACGAGTCTTGCCAAGGTGGTGCAAGGCTGCCAAGAATACTAGATAAAGCTACTAATAAATATTTCAAACACAAGCAATCTCCCCAAACACCAACCAAGATACTCCAAACGTCCACAAGGCTTGAGTGCAAAAACTTCTTTGCTTCCTGCAAAGAACTCTGGTTTCTCAGCTGGCTTTTATCTCTTAAGGGAGGGACCATTACTTTGCAGCCTTGCTCCCGAGTCGCCCGTGCTGCTGCAGCTGCTCTTTCCTTCGAGCAGCCCTGCGCGTATGCAAACTGGGCACAGGCTCCTTGGGGGCCTCTTCCTCACTGCTGCCAGCCTCCACAATCTTCAAATGCAGCACTCCACTCCCTGATGGTCTTGGACCCTCCCTGCATCACATGCAGGCCACATCCTCTCCCTCCGAGACCTCAGCCGTCTGCACCTGCTGCCGGCGAACTACAACACACACACACACACACACCCCTCCCAATTTCTCCCCCTGAAGGATCAGAGGGAGCTGCCCCATTTGGTTACCTTGTGAGCAGCCGCCCTCCCCAAAAGGGCAAAGGGAAGCACCCCCAAAAGACCATTTCCCTCCCATCTAGCAGTGCACCTTCTTCTCTCTCTTCCACAGGAGCGTCCGTCCTGCAGAATGACATCCATTTGCTTTGACTTCTCACCTGTCCTTTTGGCGCAATGGATAACTAGCCACAGGACAATCCCACATGAGATGGCTCAATGGAGGAGTTGTCGACCGCTGTTTCTTCAACATTATTTCCATTTTTGTGGACATGGACAAAATGAAAGTAACATCAAAGAAACAGTGGCAGGTAATATTTAATGCACTGAGGTATCCCACATGGAATTGTCCCTTGGGAAGTGGCTGCAGCGAGATGGCTGTGGCGAGTTGTCCTAGATTCTCCTGATGGTGGATGCCAATTTTCTTTCTAGCAGGGAACTTTTTTTCGCCCAAGAACTAGGATTGCAGCGCATTTCCATCACTAAGTAATGCTGATGCAATCTAGGACTGCACTGCTTAGCAATGGGAATTCCTATGCCAATTGCCGTAAGTCAAGGATTGCACGTATCGTAAAGAAAGCTACACAGGGATGTATGTAATCTGGAAGTTGCTCAACAGATTTGATGTAAATTACAGTAGACTTAACTTGAATTAATAAAACTGCGGTAAAGCCTGACAAAGGACTTCCCAGTCAAAGGAAGAGGATTGCAGAACCTGTTTTGTTCTGCTGCCCCCACCGTTCTCTCACCTGGGCTTTCTCCCTCTTTGCACGGAGCAGCACATCCTGATAATGCTGTGCTACTTTGGGGGTTACTCCTTCCAATTTTGCTGCGGGGGTCTGCAAAGCCTGCAAGGTCTTTCTGGCATCTCCTTCATCCAAAGCCTCATTTATGAGTCCGATGGCTAAAATCCCTGGAACAAATGTAAGAGAAAGGCAGAATCCCAACAGGTTTATACAGGGGACACAATGCAGTACCTGCTACCACCTTCCATTCCTTGTCCTCAAATGGTGTGTCTACCCTGAGGCTGTTTAATTAATCAAATATTTAAAACTTTCACGTCGCATTCTCCTTCCTCTTCCTTAGGAAAAGGAAGACTATTAACACAGATTTATCCCAGGGTTACTGATATTTAAGGAGCTAAGGGTTATGTATTGGCCCACCTAAAAAGCAAATCACTATGTTGTCCCTTCTAAAATACCTTCTAGAAGTTTTCTGAAGATATTTTAGCTACAACTGTGCAAGAGAGGCCACAGGATGTGTGACTAAAGTCTGAGTTGTGGAACAGAATATAGAATCATAAGGCTGGAAGGGATCCAAGAGGTCTTCTAGTCCAACCCCCTGCTCAAGCAGGAGACCTTAGACCAACCAGTCAAACAGTTGTCTAGTCTACTTTTGAAACCTGCAGGGATGGAGCAGCCACAACTCCAGAAGGCTTGGCTGTTCCACCGATTGATTGTTCTTGCTGTCAAAAAAATTCTCCTTAATTCTAGGTTGGATCTCCCTTTAACCAATTTCCCCCTTTTACTTCTTGTCCTGCCTTCTGGTGCTTTGAAGAATAAGTCAATCCCCATTCCGCTGTGACAGCCCCTCAAATACTGAAAGAGAGTTATCATGTTCTCCTTAATCCTTCTCTGAATAGGATAGACATCCCTAGCTCCCTCAGCTGTTCATCCTATGTTTTAGCCTCCAAGCCCTTTATCAACTTTGCTGCTATTGCCACTTTCTAGGGTCTCAGCATCTTTTTTGCATCATGGCAACCAGAACAGGATGCATATTCCAAGTGTGCCCTCACTAGTGTGTTATAAAGCAGTATGATTACTTCTTGTTGATGTAGGCCAGAACTGCATTGGTTTTGGCAGCTGCAGCAAACCACTGGATAATATTTAAGTGGTGGTCCACGAGGACTCCTAGATCCCTCTTACTGTTGAGCCAAGTACCACCTATTCTGTACCTGCCTCGGTACAGGACCTGACTTTTCTTGCCACTGAACTGCATCTTGCTGGATAGGGTGCACGGTCAAGTCTAAGATCTTGAGATCTTCGATCTGAATCTAAGATCTAAGATCTTAGATCTAAGATCTGAATCTTGCGTCTACCTTCCAAAGTATTAGCAATTCCCTCCAGCTTGGTGTCATCTGCAAATCAGAGTTCCCCTTGTATCCCCTTGCCTAGATTGTTTACGGTATTAGGTCCACTATTGAAGAATACCGGGACTAAAACAGAATCTGGAGGAATTTGACTGCATGCTTCCCTCTATGTAGATGTAGTTCCATTAAGGACTACACACTGGGTGCAGTTGGTCAGACAATCGCAAATCCATCTGATGATGGTGGTGAGGCTGTCTATCCCGCATTGTTCTATCTTACCAAGAAGCAGCCTGTGGTCTACTTTGTCAAATGCCTTCCTGAAGGCCAAGTATACTGTAGCCACAGCATTTTGTTGGTGTACTAATTCAGTTATCTTATCAAATAAGGATATAAGGTTTGTCTGGCATTATCTGTTTTTAACAAACCCATGTTTTTTCTTCTAGTTGTTCATTTCTAGATGCTCACAAATCTGCTGCTTATTAATAATCTTTTCCAGGATTTTAATAGATGTGTTGCAGAGCTTTGAAAGAGGACATCTGGTGGCTTTGAGATTACACCTGCCAGCTCCTTCAGAACCCTGGGATATAAATCATCTGGTCCAATGATTTGTACACATCCAGGGTGGAGAGGTATTCTCTTATTAATTCCTCACCTGTTTTGACCTGTACTTGTGCTCCAATCAACCTCCAAGTACTTCAATCACCCTTTAAAAGGATGCAAATGGCCAGCTGTCTACAAGGAGTATAAATCCTTCCATTCCCTAACCAACCAGTCAGAACTGAAGAAGCTTCTTGGATGAGCAGTGAAAAAAAACTAGAAAATTCAGCCACCTCCTGAAAAAGCCCCTTTGGGACAACCATGACCTGGATGACTGAGAATCCCTATAGAGCTTAAGCGCTCCCTTTGTTCCCCACATGATGAGCCCCACGGAAGCAAGCTGTGAAAGAATAAGGGCTTAGGAACTGAAAGGAAAGCCCCACTATTCTGCCATGGGCAAATATAAACCATCTGTCTGTTGACAGGATGCCTCCTGCATCAATCTTCCTCATTTACAGCTAAAGAAAAGGAGCAATTGTGGCCAGATCATGCTTTATTGCTCTGCTGATTCAGTTTGGAATGGAGATGGAAAATAGTCTGGTCTGAAATTTTGGACAGCGACAATAGATCATTGCTAACCCTGGTTTTAGGGCAATGAACTGCATTGGCATCATGATCCGGAGGAGAATGGTCATGAATAGGAACAGGAACAGGGTGGCCACTCAGGATATCCTGGTCAATCGGTTTCTCCAAACACAGCAAAGGCTAATTTCTCAAAAGCAAAAAAAAGAAAAAGGCTGCCTGTCTTTGTCCAACATGTCCCCAACTGGGCTACACTTCTGCAAACAACTGCAAAATCTAGGTGGATTTACAGGCAGCATTGTATAACACATACTATATTTTTGTGAAATGTAACTGTAGTTATAATACATAACATTAAGCCACTAACCATTTTATAAGTATTATATAGTAGCTGTGTTTAGCATGACATTTAACTAAAAAAGACAATTTATGGCGTTGCATGGTGCAGAAACACTAAAAAATGTGCTACATCTTGTTAAGGGGTGTATATTCCTTCTTAAAAAGCAAAGTACTGTAACTGGGCATACGGCTATGGAATCTTAACTTCCAAGTGCCAATATCATAACGCTGGATGAAAAACCATCTTGAGAAAAATGAGAAACAGACTCAGAGAGTCCACTTTCAGTTCTGAATTGTGTCTGATGAGGTCATCCCTAGAACTGAGGCTAATTCACCTAAAGCCACTCCGGAAGGTCCCTGCTGGATTTTACAGGGAAACCATCTTGAGAAGATGCATTCAAGGGTGGGTCTCCAGCTACTACAGCCAATGTCTTTATGACAAGGATTCCTGGATGCTGCAACTCAATGGAAGCCCAACTTTCCCCACCTTCCCCTAATTTGAGTGAATGGACACTTACTCTCATGTTCTTCGTGTACCACAATATTCACATGGTCAATACATGACTGGATGTCATTCCATGTCAGGAACTCAGTTTCTTCACTCTGCATCTGAGCCTTCAGCTTGAACAACTCATCAATGTACCTGTTTAAGCCAAAATACCAGCTGAGACTGCAAGAAGCACAACTGAAGATATGAAAAGACAATATAAACACTCAATCCCAAAATAGTTATGCCTGGGAAAAGGACGTTTGCCTTCCCAGTCCAGGAATAACTTATAGCTTTAAACCTCTTGCTAGTAATACCCATACGATTTCAATGCCAAAATTCACCGGCAATCACCCAAACCCCAGGGGTGCAACTTCATGATATTTTACAATAGGAAAAGGGCATGTCAGCCTTTGCACTAGCTCTCAGTCATAAAAAGAGCAAAAGTACCCCAAAAGACTGCCACTAGTGTGTTCCTAGCTTCCCCATGTTGTTTCAAACTTGCTGTCTTTTATCACCAGAGGGCTTCTCCCCCTAAATCGCTTCCAACCGACATTCTGATCAGGCCTGCCATCTTCACCCTGGCGCCTCACTGGCATCCAAAGCTGGGGGGAGGGAGTGCTCGCTTTGGCAGCACATATACTAAAATTGGAACGATACAGAGAAGATTAGCATGGCCCCTGCGCAAGGATGACACGCAAATTCATGAAGCGTTCCATATTTTTTAGGATTGTATTTGCTAAAAATTGGAAGAATGAGAAAATACCATTACAGGAAGAAATTATGAAGAAAATATTGGAATGTGCTGAGATGAGTAGATTGACATTTGAAATTAGAGAGCAAGAGGATAAACAATTTTATGAAATTTGGGATCTTTTTTATCAATGGCTAGATGATAAAATACGATAATAGAATATTGACACTATATTTATAAAGGGTTTTTAGGATTGATTTGGTATGACTATATGATTTGTTACAGAATAAATTGTTTAAAGTATTGTTATCTCATAAAGCATGAATGATTAAAAGTATAGTCAAAAATTTCTTTTTTTTTAGTGATATTAGGATATACAAATTTGGATTGATAATATGAGTTGTTATGTAACATAATTGTAATTGAGACTACAAAATGAATGCACAAAACTGATGAACCAACCGATGTACATATGAGAGTTGATGTTTTAATGTTTTGTTTGTCTTGTTTGTTTGTAGAAAATTAATAAAATTCTTTTCAAAAAAAAAAAAAGCTGGGGGGAGGGGGCATGAAAGGGATGAACAAACGGACAATAAACCTGTGTCAATATGTGATAGGAAACAGGGAGGAGAAAAATGACAGCTTGATGAAGAACAGAGACGCTCAGAACCAGTTTGTGCCTGAGCTCAAGGCCCTGAACCCTGAGAAGGAATATGGATTGCCCCAAATATCTCAGTATTCTCAAAACACCGAGGGAAAAGTCAAGGGATCGGATTCGGTCTTACATTGGCCATCATCTGGTAAGTGTAGGGTGCCTGAAGGGGTATGGATAATGAGAAGAAGGTGGTTCTTATGTGGAGGGACTAGAGCCGTGAAGGCTCCCAGGGGAAGAGAAGAGGGAACCAACTGATCTCAGAGGCCAGATATAACCAGGAGGGCCAGCTGGAAACCACAGCTTAGGCAGCCATAGTTGGAGGCTGAGGCACTGACTGGACAGGTGCGTTAAACAGAAGGCTGACCTTTGGGATTATTCCTCTCAAAGGCTAAAACATGGGGGGAAACAGGTGTGGCAGGACAAGCTGGGATGTTTGGCTGGGACCGCAAAAAGCAGCTGGGCTGTGTAGGGTTGGACTGCAGCCTTTTGGAGGCTCCCAGATCAGCCCCAACAACCCAAGGCAACCTTGGCCAGCCATGGAAGAACAGTGCAGTAGTTAGAACTGTGTGGGAGGCACAAAGAGGCCTTGAGGACAGTTACCTATGTCCTCATCCCCTCCCTTAATCCACTACTCCAATGTGCTCTACATGGGGCTGCCTTTGAAGACTACTCAGGGATGGCAGTTGGTGCAGAATATGCCCCAGGAGGAAGATGGAAATTATCAGAGTATAACTAGTTTCATGCTAGAAATCCCTTTACAGCGTGGAGCATGACTACTTGCAGGATTGTGCACTTGAAGCAGGACTGGTCCTAGGCTGGTTCCCAACTGGGAGGCTGAGGTGTGAGATCAGAAGAGGCACCCATTTTGAAAAGAAGACAAGGTGGAGATTTTTCTGTATGGCTGTTATTAAAGATGATTTTAAGAACTGAACTAATCCTGGGTTAGGGTTGGATAAGGATTTTATGCTCATTTTTGGTAAATTACCATAAATCCACATGACATCATATGTAGATAAATAAATTAAAATAAACAAACCTAGTGCTGCCTGCTTATCTCTCTTATGGATCATTATTCCATTCACACATTTTTCATACCAGCAACCGATCTCCCAGATTTTGCAGCTGTCGGCCTCCCAAAGTAATTTGAGCAGGACCCAGACGCCACAGGAGGGCTCCAAGCCTACTTTAGTGAGAGCAGCTCCTATAAGAGACCCTGGCCACCCTTCCACCCTCTTGGGAGTCCGGGAGGAGCCACTCGGAGCCTCTTCCTAATGTCTCCTGGCTGCCCCGGGTTTCCCTCCGGCCTCTTCTGCTCCTGCTGGGCTCCTGGCAGCCTCCTGCTCCAGGGGTCCCTTCCGTGGCTCGCTCCCTCAGCACAAGACGGTCCCTGCTCCCATCCATTCCTACCACTCTTCCTCCTACTAGTATCACTACTCTGGTGATAATGTGATCACCCAGTGGGAACTGACCTCTGGGAGTTTTCGTCCTCCACATTGGTTAGGCCTATGACAGAACTGCTCAGCTGCTTCCAAACCGTGCTCTTGTCCCCCGAGTCCAGGGCTCGGTTGATCAGGGCCACTGAGGAGAGCATTTCCACAGCCACTGACAGCTCTGGGTGCGTGAGTTTACCCTGAAAACAGAGAGGGCGTATGAAGGCCATCCTTGTTATACTTTAGTAAACACAATTATCTCTCACATTAGATCGGTTTAGCAACTCTTTCATTCATTTTCGTTCCCTTTTTCACGAGAGGAGAAATGGGGAGAAAAAACACTTAAGTGGGCAATCCTGTCACATCTACACCCCTTGAAAGCTGTGCTGCAGACCCCCCTCCCCTCCTCTCTCCTCCCAACTGGCGTGAGCGTTCACTCCTGTCCTTAGCCCCTCTGGCTTGGCTGGGGGCCTTGTCAGAACAGGGGCCCAAAGGCTCCTGGCTCCGCTGGCAGCAGAATCTCAGAGGCATCTGCCCAGGAGCAGCTTCAGAATTCTCCCAGAGGGCAGGCGGAGGGTGTGTGTGCAAAGAAGGCTAAACTTACACCTTCCTTACTCAGGGGGAGGACAGCACACTGGATCTGAAGTGGGGCTCCTGGCTTCTGTCCCATTCTCCTGCTGCTCAGTGACCATCAGCTGTGCATAGTGGCAGCTGCGCCTGGATTACAGTCAAGAGTTCATTCTTGCCCATGCTTGCTCTGGGGAGTCTGCAGGCTTCGGGCCTTTGCAGCCCCCTTTTCCCCCTACCTCCAACAGTGGCAGTGCAGATGAAAGAGATGGGAGGAGGGTGAGGGCAGAAAACCCAATCACTGGTAAGGGATGTTGAAGCCTCTTTCCCCACCCAGCGATTCTGACCACGTTGAGCGAAGGGGGAAGGTGCGTCTCCAGCACACCAACTACTGCGGTAATAAGCGTGCTCCCTGGTTGACCAGGGTGTCTCAAAGTCTCAGGAAGAGACTTTTGCAGGAGTCCCTGGAAATGCGGGCAGCCAACCACTGAGGCATGTGGGCACACCAGATAAACTTGGTTGTCTATGCGTTGAAGGAGAGTTTATGGGTGAACTTCAGAACCTGAGCCATTTACTTACATCTGGACTCTGTTGCTGTAGGGTGGCCAGTTCTTTCTGGTACAACTCAGCGGCAAAAGGATAAACTGGAGGCAGCTGAGCCTCAGGATTCATCAACTCCACCACCGTTTTCTCAGAAAGGCCATTACGGATGGCCATGTTGATCTGTTCCACAGCTGCCAGCTCTGGTGGGACAAAACAGAGGAAACAGCCTCAGGAGCAGCAAATACCCTTGCCCTGGTTCATGTTGCTCCAGGCTGTTGCCATGCCCCTTACCCAACCCATGACATGTGAGGGGCAGGGAGCAGAGCAAAGAGTAGGAAGATCTACCATTTCTATCCCACTCCCCACTTTAGAGCTCCTGCTGCCTTAAGAAAGTTCAAAACATCCCCTAAGATCCATCTCAACCTAGGCATCCCCTTTTTCTTTGAACTATTACCATCTGGCAGACGGTCCAGGATAATAATAAAAACAAGGAGGCTTGAAAGAGGCTGAAAAACAGCTTCTATCTCAGGGCAGTAGCTCTGTTGAATTCTACTGCCCAGTGTAATATTGGTGCGGTGTCTGGGTTTTTTGCTTCAATGTGTGGAGGGTGAAGTTTGTATTTATTTTCATGGTCATGATGTGCACTGAAGATGGTTTTTGATTTCGTTGTACGAGGTGCAATGACAATAAAGTAAACTAAATTAAACTTTGATTTTTCAAGGGGTTAAAATAAAGAGTGTCATGAGATCTTTCTCATGACGCAGGAATGTTACATTTGAAATATTCATTGAAAAACAAGAACACTGCAAGTAAAAAAAAGTTAAGTTGCTCAATTCCTGGCTAAAGCAATTTTGTGAGATTCATATCCAATCTTTCCTTTGGTGTTTATATACATTTTCCTCTCATTTCCCCCCACAACATTAAGCCCGTGAGGCAGCTTGGGCTGAGAGTGGACTTGGCTTTCCCAGTGCTTATCACATGGACATTACTAACTGAAGAGCTTAAGACTTTTATAGCCTTTTTCTGTTTTGAAGATTGAGTTATCTTCTTAAAATGCTCAGCAGCTGCTTTAAGGTAGGTAGCCTGTGTCAGGAAAGAGATGCCATAAGCCCAACCAACAATCAAAATCCTGTTTAGAAGAATGGTATTTATTCACCTGTAGAATTTATCTCCTGATTAATTTGAAGTCTGTTATGTACATCTTGAATCAGTATGTAGCAAAAACTTCATAGACTCAATGCAGTTAAGTTGTTTTATTTCAGACAAAAAAAATCTTAACTGTTGGAAGGTGGTGAGGCAGAACCCAGGACTTGAGCTCTCTCTAAATATCAGCCCCAGGTTTAAATTCCAGGGATCTACATCTTATTCTCTCAAATTAAGAAACATTTAGCTGGTGCCTTCCTGGCCTTGAAAGATGGAAACAATTCTGTCAGCCTGAGAATTGTTAGCTTCCAGCTTGTCAGACTGATTTTTATGAGCATCTGTCACAAATACAAAAGTGTCTGTGAAAATTCTCAGTGATCCAGGTCATGGTTGCCCCAAAGGAACTTTTCAGAGCTTCTTCAGCTGGGCTGAATGATGGGGAATGGAAGGACTTAACTGTAATTTCCTCAGCAGTCACCTGGTTGTTAGCACTCTGAAGGTGTGGAGCTCTAAGAGCTAATGACTGGCCTTCAGAGTGCTAATTTCCAGATGGTTGCAAAGAATATCAATCCTTCCATTCCCCACCATTCAGCCAGAATTGAAGAAGCTTTTTGGATGAAAAATGAAATGTCTTCAAGGAAAAAAACTGAGGAAGTCCAGTTGCCTTTTGAAAGCAAGCACCTTTGGTATATGCCATAAGGTGCAGTGTCAGCCTCAAGATATCTTCTACATCTTATATCTTCTGCATCCTATCTGCTGCATCTTCTATGCTGCTATGCTCATTTCTTTTGGCTGTCATTAGCAACGGGGGAGGGGGGACTTGGAGGGGAAGAGAGCTGGAGGTGTTTTGCATTCCTTTGCTGTGGATAAGCAAGCAACTTTCCATTTCTTGGCTAGCTTCTATCCCCTTTTGTGCAGCTGCGAAGTTTTATCAAAATATGTCAAGGTCAATGGACAGAGGCCTCATCACCACCTGAAGATGCCCACATGATCATATTCAGAACTTTTAATTGGAAGTCATTTGGACTTTGGGGGGTGGGAACAATTCCATTCCTTTGTATATGTGATCTTAGCACCAATTCCTCAGATTCGGAATTCAATCTGTAGCTTCCACTTTGATTTCCAGTAAAAGGATAACTTTGCTCTAATCCATGGAGTCTGAGTATTTCCTTCTTGGATCTTGAAGGGAGCACACACTGACATGCAGTCTGATGGAATCCTTTCCTCTTCAGGTCCTCTTGCATTCACTAGAAAAATGGATGAATGTACCAATCAAGCTCCCAGAAGCTAGAGCAAGGGTCAAACTTAGCAAGTTTAAGACTTGTGGACTTCAAATCCCAGAATTCCTGAGTTAACATGACCAGAGGAGGAATTCTGGGAGTTGAAGTCCACAAGTCTTAAAGCTGTCAAGTTTGAAGACCCCTGGGCTAGAGCTTCATTCCAACACTTGCAAAGTCCATGGTGTGCTATTGGTGTGCTATTTCTATAGGCGGAACAGCATAATTGTCAGCGGAGTTCAGTTTGGAAGTTAGTTTCCCTTTTGGTAAGGGAAACTATAACTTCACAAGGCAACAGGTACAGTTGGCATGCATGTCTTTGAATTCTTTGCAGCAGAATCACCAACTCATATTCAAGCGTCCCTTGCCTTCTTGTAAGAGACTCCTGCATCCTGTCTGTCCACTGTGGAGTCATGGTCCTGTTTTCTCTTTCTGCAGTATCCCCAGAATACTTGGAGCCTACCTCACCTGCAAGGGCCAGAAAGCTATTTCTGGACTCCATCACTGGAGATGATCTTCTTCATCTCTTGCTTCTGGTGGTTATTCTCATCCACTGGGCTTGATGGTTTTTCCTTCTCTTATATAATCTGCTTACTCTGAAATAAACTTACTCCGAACTCTGAATGATCCTTCTCATCAGGCCATAAAGGAAGGCCTTTTGCTGCTCTAAATTTTCAACGTTTCTTCAAGGACTGCTCTTGCATATGTTGCAAATATTTATCAAGTTGTTTTCCAGTACTAAGACAAACATGGACTACAGGTCTCAATTGCAGATTCCTACATGATCATCTGCACTTTTGTTTCTATAGATTCCACCAATGGAAGCACTTTTCATTTCTTCTTGTTCTTTTCTCTGGCTAGCATTTTATAAATGTGGCCTGCGTGTCACTGAACTATCCAGGGAAATAATTCATCCCCTCCCTACAAGCATCTTAATCCAGAACGTGCATGGACCTGAAAATAGTAGTTTCATACATGGTTTTGCAACCCTGTAGCTATTCTGAAGGCAGCATGAAATGGATCAAAATAGCCTATTTTCTCTCCGAGTATCTGCAGTTGAGAAACCACCACCTTCAATCTCTTTATCCAGCCCTGCACAGATGAAGAGCGGCTGATATTTGCCCACTCGGAGGGATGCAACAGAATGCTTTAAAAGTGGTTTGTGCCATCCCTTAATCCCTGATTTAGGCAGGATTGTTGTTCTTGTTACAACTAAGAAAAGAACGGATGTAGAGACTGCATGGACTTGTAGGGCAGTGGACAGTGGGACAGTTTTCTGCTTAACTCAAAAATGGGTCCACCTCAGACACCCAGACGTGTGGTTTTATGGGAATCAGAACACCTTCCAACACAACTACTAGTCTGATTTCCCAGTATTTTGAAGGGAAAAATGTAAGAAGCTCTAAATTAGCCCGAACATACTTGAAAAGTAAGGACTCCGACCTGTCCCGGCAAATGACAAAAGCTGCCCTCTGGGCCCAAATGTATCTACCTTTGTCCTAGATGGGGCTTCCTTAATGCTGAGCTCAGCCTAAAGGACTTACTCTGATGGTACTGCTTTGCTGCAGCATTGGCCTGATGGATGCTGGCCTGCAACTCCTCCTTTTGCAGGGGTCCACCTCTGCCATCCTGAAAATGAAAAAGAAGAATTTCTTCACGGCCTTTTACAGGTTGAGAGGCTTTGCCTAATTGCCTCTGAACTAGAACCAAATGAGAAGCTGCGAAGAAAGAGCGAAGCAGCATCTTCAGCCCTTCAGAATTTCACCACTACTCCTGTTTCCTTTTCACCTATCAGGAAAGAAATCGGCTTAAGAGGAAGCAGGGACTTTTTCTGGTGCTCTCAGTGCAGAGGCATCTCAAAAAAAAAAATAAGTGGGCACCACCGCAGTCAACCCACTGCCAGTAGCGATCAGCCGCATAGCCCAGTCTGCATGCCAACATTGCGGATTTTCCCACATCAGCAGCTCAAGGAGAACCAAGAGCTGTGACATACTTCTCCCTCCTACCTTTTGCTTCTCTTGTTTCTCCCGAAGAAGCTGCTTGAAGTACCAATCGCTGTTTTCAGGATGCAGCGCCCGGAGGCCCAGAGCAGCTGAGGACAAAACTCTATACAAGGCAGCTGCATCTCCCTGGTCCAGAGCCAGATCAATATTGGCTAAAGCTGAACGTGCTGGAGAGAAAGGAAATCTACATGGAACCCAATCAGGTTTCCCCCTGTATCCGTTGCAACTTAAAAAAAAATGGAAACAAGTTTTCATTCCACTTCTGAGAGCTGCACAAGCACATCCACAGGTCCCTGTAGCCCAAGGCTCAAATTCAAGAACACCTTGTATGGTTCCCAGCTGCCTATCAGAAAGAAACCAGCTAAGGTTGGAAGCTGCTCAGATTTCATCGGATTTCGCTCCACTCGAAATTGCACTTCTCATTAACAATCTGTATAGAAGCAGGATAACAGGTGAAACCTTTGCTGCCTTTATAGGTCTAAGTGCAGCATATGATAAAAGTATGGAGGCACGGATTGCTATAGAAGTTAATACAAGTAATAACATGCCAAAATTACATGACTTGCTGCTAACAATGTTTGCTGGCAGAGCTTTTTCTGTGACTAGGGGAGAGGATATTAGTAGTCCTAAAATACTAAACAATGGCCCTCCGCAAGGTCTGGTTCTTGCCTTCCTTCTCTTCAACTTATGCCTAGCTGATACAAAGGCCAGGAAGTTGGCTATGCAGATGACTGGGCTTCAGGCACCCAATATAATCCTTTGAGATACAGTAACTGAAGATGTCCTCACTTCCTAACAGAACAGTTAACCAGTGGAATGGAAGTTGCCGTCAGAAGTTGTGAGTTCTCCATCACTGGAGGGCTTTGAGAAGTTTGCACAGCCATTGCCCAGAATGGTATAAGGTTTTCTGCTTCAAAGCAAGGGGTTATACTATTTTCGTAAATGCAGGCTACAACCTAATCCAACATGCTTCCATCTATCTTTGTTAACAGATCAGCAGGCAGAGAGCTTAATGTATATTTCAAAGGAAACTGATTCAATCACAATAGAGTTGTGGGGAGTTCCTCTGCACAAGACATTTCCCTACAAAGAACACTTGATGAAGACCACTGCACAAAATTGTGCAGCACTAGCTGGGCTTCAGCAATGGGCACCTGCAAATAGCTGCACTCAGATTGGTTTATTCGGGAGCAGAATATTGTGCCCACGTAGGGCGTGTCAGATTTGTCAATGTTCAATTTCCAAACATTACAGGTGCTCAAAAGTTGACATGCCTTGGGAAATGTAAAGATATTTTGGTTACTTTAATATAATTTAGATGTCCCTGGTAAATAACTACATAATTATAATAACTTTTTAACATTTTGTTTGTTTCATTGTATGGTTTAATAACTTCTATTCAAGTGATGCAGAATTGCCTGAGTCACTGTGCATTGTTTGTGGAACAATTCAAACTCCTCCCACATACAGTAGAACCTCTGGTCATTCTATAACTTTAGTTGCAACCTGATTTGCTCATGACCTGAACCTAATTTTGGAAATTTGGTGCTTACAAAAAAAAAAAAAAAAGAAAGGCACAGAAGGGGAAATCAGTCGTGAAAAAAAAAATGTGAATTTTTTTGTCGGAACTCGATTTGGTCATGGTCAGAAGTGTTCAGGACCAGAGGTTCTATTGTATTGGCTGCCTGCTTTGAGTCATATACCATTCCCAAAGGTAAGGCAAAAAAAAAAATGCCTGAAGATTATTGGTAAGTCGCAACTGCCAATATGGAGAGATGCCACATCTTGATGCTTGAAGCAAGCAGGGTTGAGATCCAGACATCCAGTGAACCTTACTGCTAAAGGATTTGCAAAATGGTATCGACCACATTTTTAAACAGTCTTCAAACTGGCAACTTCAAATTTCAGTTAAGAAATATTCAATTTTACCTATAGGAAAACAAAACCAGAATGTAAAGTATAAACTAGGTGATTAACCTCATTTTGTTAAGGACCTCTAATGATTTATCTTCTAAAATTCATTACTTTTTAGCATCGCTAAAAAGGCACTAAAAGTTTTGACTTTAATTCTATGAAGGGCTTTTTTGTGGAAATACTGTATTGCTTACTAGAGCTCACAAAACATACATCAGGCCAATCCTAGAACATTGCCCAACTATTTGGAATTCTTGGCACATATCGGACATTAATACAATTGAGTGAGTTTAGATGTATTTTACAAGAAAAATGTTTGGGATTTCCCATCTCTCCAAGCTCCAAAACTACTGTTTTTCCATTTCCATTTTGTCTAAAAACAACAGAAGGCCTAAGCTTTTCACCACTCTTTATTACATAAATAAGGTTGCTGGACTCCAAAAGGATCCGTGGTGGTTTATAGTATCTTAAAAAAAAAAGAAAGAAAGGAAACAGATTCCCAAAACTAATAGCAGCTCCAGAAGGGTCCCAGAGATCCCCCAGGCCCAGGAATTGAGGCAGGCCTTAAGGGCCCCTGGAACGCTTGAAGGGCAGGAGCTGCACGTGTCTCCCAGGGGAGCCTGGAAGCATTTAACTATCCGAAGTCTTCCAGCTGTGCTGCTTCCTTCCAGCTAAATGTCTAATCTCAACTTTAGAAGAGGAAGAGAACTATAGAATAGAGCATTTCAGTCAAGTAGGCCTGGGAATATGGAATAATTTGCTGCTCCTTGGAGGTGCTTGAAGGCAGCAAAAGATGTACTAGAATAAATTCTTACTATTAACTTGGTTGACGTTGCCCTGAATCTCTGCTTGAGTCAGTAGCTCTTCATACACATCTCGTTCTCTTCCTGCATCCTCGGAGGCAACCTAGAGGCAAACGGACACCGTTTAGGAACTCAGAGATATCCTCAAGCCAAAAACTTTCCACCAGAACATCGATGATGCCAATGGTCACTGCACTGGATCCCCAGAGACAGGAGTTGCAAAGGCCTTAAGGCTACAGAGAGATCCATCAGCAGCCATCACCTGCCACCCGAGCGGCCTCCCAAACCATCCGCCCCATTGCATTCTGAGTCCACTGTAGATCCTGAACATTCTTCAAGGGTTGCCCCACATAGAGCATGTTGCAACCATCCCAATGGGAGAGGACCAGGATACGAGTGACCGAGTGCAGGGCCTCACGATCCAGAAAAGGGCACAGTTGGGACACAACACAAAGTTATACAAGCCACAACTGCCACCTGCTATTTGAGCAGTGTCCTCGCCCACCCCTACAGAACTGAAGGTGATAAACCTCTAGATCCTAAGGCTCCATCCACCCACCAGGCCTTAGCATTCAGCTGAAGCCTGGCTGTCCCCCACCCAGTTCCAGGCACCGCAAAAGAGCACCGTGGGGTCCCAGGGCTACGAGAGCCATTGCACCTTGGGCTCAAAGATCGGCAGGCTGAATCAAGAGAGCAAGAGAGAGTGTTACCTTCTTCCGGGCGTTTTCTGCCTTGTCCTGCTTGGCTTGATGGAGCGTGCTCTGATAGACCAGGGCCAGAGTCTCGTCGAGGTTCACCAACATGGCGTTGGGGTTCTTCATGGCCAGAAAGGTTTCAGTGGGAATCTGATGGTCAATGGCCTCATTAATGGCGATCACGGCAGCGTGCACTGCAGGTGAAACAAGGCGAGAAAAGTTGGGCTCCGTTGCTACGTGCAGGAAGGCTCAGCAGCCCAGGCCTCCTTCTGGGCAAGGGTGCCAGGAGAGCCTGGGATGAGCCCCACTCCCAAAGGCTGGACCCCTGCCCGGCACAGAAGCCTGGCCAGAATGGCAAGCCTGTGTTTCTTTGGGCCAAATATTCTGCGATTCTGTTAAGGACAAAGATCCAGTGTGCCTGCACCTCGGTCTCCCTCCAGTGAGAACAAAGGGGACCCGATTTCCTCTTACATGCTGCTTCATCCAGAGACAGCTCATTCGCTAGAATCCCGCCAATCTTGCCAAAGGCGGGCATCTGAATGCCATACTTCTCCAATTCACTCCTCATGTTGCTGATTTCTTCCTCTGGAAACAGAAGGGAAAGGTTGGGACAGGCAGCCCGCAGGTGCAGGGAGGCAGAGAGATGCTGGGAGCTCCTCCTGCAGGGCCACTCCTCCTGCTCCCGAGGCCTGGCCAACCTCCAGGGCATCCCCGCAGAGGGCTGGTCCCTCGGCAGAAAGCCAAGGTAGAGAGGAGGTCCAGGAGCTACCCTTCCTGAAGATCCTGGGCTCCCCCTCCCACACGGGTGGACAGAGCAGCCAAAAGGAAAGGCGTCTCTCACCTGTGAAGTCCACTTTGCCATACAGATCCTGAATCTGTGGAGCTAATCCCAACTTGAATAAGTACAGGCTGGAAAAAAAGGGAAAATCAAGCATATTGGAAGCTCTGGCCCCATTCCACAACACATCTGATTCATCTGTTATGCATGTGCTCACACTCACACTCACACACACAATTATTCTTGCAAGTACAGCAGAGAATTATTTTTCTTCAAACAAATGCTCATTTAGTCCAAATCTGCTCCTCTGGTCCATTTGGTGTTTGCTCAGTTTGCACTGCTATTCTCAGTGGCTGCAACCGAGGGAGAGGGAGGCCAGAACCTGGGGAAATCAGCTGAGGGCGAGTTCTGGAGATGTCCAGGGGGCCTCCTTGGCCATCCTGTAGCTTGATGCTGCCTTCTTTGGGCTTTCCAATCTAAATCTAGCCTGCAGCAGTTGAAATCCAATCATAGCAACGTCTATTCTTCAATACAGTACAACCAGGGGTGGGATTCTATCGGTTCAGCCCGGTTCGGGCAAACTGGTAGCTCTAAAGATCAGTCAGGAGCGAACTGGTTCACTCCAACGATCAGCTGTTGGCCCTACCCACCCGCTCCAGTCTAGTCTGTGCTTTATTTCTGGGTTTTCCAGTTCTGCTGCTTCACGTGGCAGTGGATTTGCCGCGTGTCAGCTGTTTTACACACAAGGCTTGCAGCAGCAAGTGAGTTGCGAAGTGCACGCTCACCAAACCGATTGTTACACCGGTTGAATCCCACTCAAGTACAACTGTCTTTCAAAGTTACAGCTATTCCAGCACTCGCATGGTCACATAATTGCACTCTGGGCTCTTGACCACTGTTTGCACTTATGATGGGTAGCCCAGTCTGCCGCGATCATGTGATCACCATGTGCATGTCCATGTCAGCTTCCACAGAAGGTCAACAAGGAAGCTGGCAGGGAAGGGCACAAGCCGCTTCCTTTTTCTGCACAGCATGCCACCCCGCCATCCACCCCCAGCCAAAGAAAGTCTTTCTAGCTCCAGTCCACTTTCCATGGAGAAATGCTTCTCTGCATGGCACACTGCCTGCCTACCTTGTCATGGGCTAGAAAGACTTTCCAACTTTCTGGGGGGCGGGGAGCACGGAACGTGGGATCATCAGGACCCAGGCTTCCTTCCTCCAGGCCAGCAAGCCAGTTCCTGCGCTCTTTTGAGTAATCATTTAACATCCCAGGTACATAGCGACCACCCCTGAGAGAGCTGGGTCAGAGGACATGAAATGAGGCAATCAAGTGGGCATCTTGCTTAATGATTGCAACAACTTATAATACAACTGTGATGGGCAGGCTCCACTGTGGTTGCAACTCAAGGACCACCCGTACAGTGGCAATGCAAAGGTGTGCTGAAAAACCTCTCACTGACACCGGCAGTGAGTGGGTGGAGGGGTGGAAGGGGAGATCTTTACAGGTGTGTATGTGTAAACAAAGAAAGCCTTTGTCCAAGTTATTGTTGCTGCAAAATTTTGTCCTCCATTGTTCCAGATATTTACTAAACAAATCAATGTTTGAAACTTTAGATTTTTTCAAAGTAATTCTTCTTTTAAAACACAACCCAAAATCAGCATATGCACCAAACTTTTGTGAAGTATTCATTCTTCTTTTAGGTTATATTCAGCTAAGACAGAATATCAGGCCAGCAATCCTGATCCTGTTTATAATGCTAAATTATGATTGACAACCACTCCTCCAATGATCATGCTACCTATTCTTCACAGGGACTTTTCTATAACACATTTATATATGTGCTTATTTTATTGCGCCTGAATGAACACTAACGTGTTGCAGAAGGTCAATTCTGTCTCTTCACCTTTGCATCCAAAATACAAAATCCCCCACATCAACTCTGGGTTAAAAGCGAAATGCCACTCATGCATCATCACAAAATCTCCAAAACAGTAAAGCCTACAAACTTGAAATTTGGCACTCTTGGCTTCTAGGTGCTAAGAAAGGATTTTTTTGAATCGATCATCAGAGCATTAGTATTTCATATATTATTATTAACACGCTCTGATGCTAAGGAGTTCTACTCCCCCCCCCCCACCTGAAAAGAAATCTGTTCAGAATGCAAAACACAAACAGAGGAGTTTCACTTTCACTTTCAGAGCACCAAGCAGCTTTAGTACAGAACAGTTGAGCTAAGCCAGGTCCAGGCTCCTTGCTATCTCATTCTTGCTCACACAGCAAATACTGCTTCAGTTTCCAGGCAGCCCTCAACTCTCTCACACACTGAGAGGACGCTATACCAATGGATGCTGGGAGGCAGAGGCAGAATTTTCCCCCTTATTTTCCTCCCCAAAAACTAAGTTTGGTGAACTTACACAGCTAAATTTCTGTGGAGATTCTCAGTCACCCAGGTCATGGTTGTCCCAAGGGTGCTTTTTCAAGAGGCCACATTTTGGACAGAGAGGACATCTAGTTTGAAGGTGGGGTCAAAGAGGCCATCTATGTCCAAACTGAACAGCCCTCTCTCAACAGAGGGATACGGGATCGTCTATCTCCAGTCTACCACAAAGTCCTTTGCACTGTTCCAAGAAGGCTCCACACCCATTTGCACCACTCAGGTGGTGAGTGAGGACACAGATAAACCTCCAAGTGCTTCAATGACCCTCTAACAAGGATGAAAACGACCAGTTGTCTGCAAGGAGTATAAGTCCTTCCATTCCCTACCATCCAGTCAGGGCTGAAGAAGCTTCTTGGATGAGAAGCGAAACGTCTTCAAAGAAAAATCAGAGTCCAGTTGCCTCTTGAAAAAGCACCTTTGGGACACTTACGCAGCGTTATGCCAATATTTTGATGGTTTAACTCAGGGATGTCGAACTCAGGGCCCATGGGCCAGATGCGTCACACACTGGCCATGCCCACCCAGCCCCAATTTAAGGAAGGGGAAAAAAGTTGCGATACCTCATGTGAAGGCAAAGTGACGCTGTGAGTTTGACCCCCCTGGTTTAACAGGTATCTTATCATTACCTGAGTGCATGGATACAGTAGATGCAGCGTGGCATGTTCTTCCGATCATAGATGTCTGTTGTCTCCGGGTAAAAAATCTGAAGAGCGTGCAAAAAGGGAAGAAAGAGCAAAAATGACTCTGGTGTTTGAATTTGCATTAAAAAGAAGCATTTTCTCACAATGTTTATCTCCATTCAGGGGATCTAGCAGGTCTTTTGGGAGCTGAGGAAAGACTGCAAATCTTGTGATACGTTAAAGGAGAAAAGATCACAAACCTGTAAGAAAAACTTCAATTTGGAGAGGTCAGGTACAAATGGTTAGAAAGTATGTTTTACTCGTTTCTCGGAACACAATAGGTACAACGATCCTTTCCACTTCTTTATCTGATTGCAAGTGATGTGCAAAGGATACAGAGCGCTCAGCATCCAATCAATTAGAGCCTTCCAAAAATGCCACCAAAGGGATTGGGGCCCCTGCTCTGAAGCAAGTGGACGAGGCAAACTGGGAGTTCAGAGCTGGAAACAGATACGAGCTGCCTCTAGGCATGGAGGAAAGGCCATAAACAGGGATATAATTTAGCCACCTTAGAACTAGCAACAAAAAGGCATCCAGATTCTTGACATGAGGGCACATGGACAATTCAATCCAAAGTAATTATATCTCATGGCCTGTGGAGTGGAAATGAAAGGAGCCTCATCAGCCAGTTGGTACAAAGCTTGTCATGGCAAGAAGGCTGGGGCACAAAATCTAATCCCTTGAAGCCACCCAAAGCCCAGATGGATCCTTTTGACCAGCTGTGATACAGGATTCCCCGTTCTCAAGAAGACAGTTAAGACCAGATATCCAGGTCTGGACATAAGGGACCTTCTCTTCCTTACTAGGATCAGGTAGAGTGAAAGGCTCTTTTGCAGACCTTTTTGGATGGGAAACGAGGCAGGGTTGAGTCAGTTTTCCAGTTACAAAATCGAGATGATAAGAAGATTGTAGGATATAAAACATTCTGGTTTTCACAATAAAGGCTTCCCCCACTTATTCTACAACCTATGGATGTAAGAGATAATGGAACTAAATTGAAAAAAGAATTATGACCACCTGATCTAAAACTATAGGAATCTGGGAAAAGAGGGTAAGAATTCCAAATTCTTGTGACTGGTTTAATACCCAGAACACTTAGAAGCAAGCAAAGTTTACAACCAAAAGCCAACATGGTTTTGCGAAAAACAGATCATGCCAAACATACCTTATTTCATTCTTTGACAAAGTGACTACATTAGTGGACCAGTGAAATGTTGTAGGAATAGTATACTTGGATTTCAGTAAGGTATTTGATAAAGTAAGCCACAACCTACTTCTTGATGAAACAGAAAAATGTAGGATAGACAGCATTTTGGGGGGAGGAGGGGGTTGTTTCAGAAAAAGAAAGATTTTAATCCCTAGAGAGATCAGAGGAGTTTCTGGCCCACTGCTTCAGGCCCATCCCGAGAGGCCCCACCTGGCTTCCATGCCAGCCAACTTACCTTAGGAAGGCCGATTTCAGCCATTGCATTGAGCCACTGAATTACATTGTCCGTATGACGGAAGTGGAGGCCTGTGGCCTGAAATACAGAGGGAGAAGAAAATAAGTGCAAAAAACTGAGAGGCTCTGCAGCTCCCGGACAGGCTAACCAACTGCTTCACTGGTCAAGAAATGAGGTCCCCAGGCCCTTCTTTTCCAGAAGGGTTTATAGGATCACAGCAGACTGCAACAGCTCCTTAACTGATCTCATCTGATGCAACCGTTTGGTTAAGGCCTGATGGCTGACACCAGCCCTCACATAGCAACCATGGCGTTTTTCTTGGCTATGCATTGTTCCTTGAATCTTTTCTTTTAAACTAAAACTTCCTAATCCAGCAGAACAGGAAATGTTTGCCTACCTTGTATCTAGTTTGTTCACGATCATAAATTTTTTTGAGCGACACCACTTTGGGGGAGAAAAAGTTTCCAAGTTTAGCCAGGTGAACTCCATTCCTGAGCCCTTCTTCCAGCTCTGTTGTGGGGGGCAGCTCTTCATTCAGACATGCTTCCATCCACCTGAGAAAAGAGGGCAGAAGCCAATTAGGGAAAGGTTTCCAAGAGAATCAAATGAAACCTAGCTTATAAATCCTTTGGAGACCCACTTTAGTTTACCAGGACAGTTGGAAATGAGAAATGTTACAATTGTGGAAATACAACTGATATCAAAGTGAATACCAAAATCAAAGGCATCAGTTAGTAAATTAAACCTGCACGATCCAATCTGGGTCAGTCAGCAACACTCCACACATTCTGAATTTCAACAGCAAACATCCACTGTCACACAAAAAGAGTTGCATTAGAACACTGTATGACAAGATGAGAACCCACTGTAGCACCCAGCAAGTCAAACAGCTGGAGGTACCCTACGGGTATCCACAATCATTTGTCACAAGACGTCTGTGCAACACATTGGGGACAGAAAGGAAGAAACAAGGTACAAGACCAACCACATGGCACACCCTGCCATGTATTCAAAAAGATTTCGGAAGCTGTAGAATGCAGCTTCCGTGACCTGCAGGCAGGCATCGCACACCACCCAGAGGCTACCATACGAGGACAAATTATGCATTGAAAAGATTGCTTGGAGGTAGGAGATACTTCCAATGTAATCTAGAGAAACCCCTGCCTGGACTTCCCATGACTATGTAGGACAGACAGGGAAGAAGCTAACCACCAGACTGCAAGGACACAAGCGAGTGGCCATACGAGGAGACCTGAACTCCTTGGTAGCCTCACACTGCAATGAACAACGACACACATTCAATTTTGTAGCTACTAAGACTGTTGGCCCAAAAACAGCCAGAGAAGTGATTGAGCCGGGTCTCCTTGCATGGAGAGGGAGTGGGCCTCTCTCTGACCCACACATGTTGCCCTCCTGCACACACCATGAGCAACCTGGCCAAGAGAGCAAGCACAGCAGCAGTAGGAGCTGGCCATGGCCACCACGGCATCCTGAAGTTAACCACAATCCTGATGCGGCCCTCAATGAAATTGAGTTTTAAAATTGACACCCCTGTTACAAATACATGCCAGATGCCAAGAAACCAAATTTTGATCACATGACCGTGTAATTAGGGTGGGGATGCTTGGTCAGTTTTAAATGTGAGAACTGTTATTAAGTCACCATTTTTCAATGACTTTGTAATTTTAAATGGTCACTATGGTTGTAAGTTTATCTGTGTATGTTTCGATACCAGTGGGTGCATCAAAATGTATACAAAATCTTGCAACTCAAAATTATAAAGGTATTTGAAGTAGATATAAAAATCCCATTGTCTGCAAATATTCAGAAAATGCAGCAAATAATATTCTCTGGCCATGTCTGCTTTGTACCTTTAACCTCACAATAACTTCAGGCCTACAGGTGTTTGACAATGGTGAATTTGTTGAGTTCTTTAAAAACTCAAGGTAACACACTGTACAACATCCATTATGCTGGCTGCCACGTTCAGGTTAGAAGCCTCTGTACAGTTTGCTCTCACAGAGGCCCAGGAAAATGGTTGGCAAAGGGACTCCCTTTGGGGATAAGAGTCCTCACAGCATGACTGGCCAGAGCTCTCCACACCCTGCAAGGATCCTGTCCCACTCAGGTCAAGGCTTGTAACCGATGCTGCCACAAACGGCCTGCCAGAGAAAAGCGGCTGAGCCAAAATGCTTTCTATTCCCTCTTCTACTTCCCTTCAGCCGCCCCTTTGACCAGGCTAGCCTTGCCTTGCTTGGTTGCTGGGCCTGCATTACATACCAAAGACCCTTTTCCCACTTCTGTGATCCAAGAATGCCTATATGGAAGCCACCGAGAAGGAAACCCCCTCCCCCCAAAACTGGCAGGACAAACAACTGAATGCAACTAGGCAGCAAACCCAAACCGACTCACACTGATGTAACCCGATTGAGTCATGAGATATCTGCAAGCCAGCCACCAAGCTCAGAGAGCATCAAGGACTCCGCAGGTCAAAACAATCAACACCGATGATGGTGAACACGATGTTTGGCCAAGAAAAGACCACATTATTTTCTCTTTTTTAAAAATTAGAAGATCCTCAAAAAAAAATGAAGAGCCAAGGATCCTGCAAGTACTGGGGGGCGGGGGGCACCTCCAGGCATCTCCCCGCCACAATCTAAGCCATAGAGGGACAGAAAAGAACCTAACAGGACCAGCCACGCCAGGCAATCCTGGCAGGTTGGGGGCAGGGACACATTCTTCTTCCCCCAGAGAAAAAGGGGGCATGTCTGGACACATCTCAGATTCCTTAACTTCTATAGGTGGAAGGATTTTCACCAGGTGTGGTGGTATGTCAGCTTCAGTGCTGCTGCTTGCCAGCTCCCAGGTATTTCCCAACCAACAAGCCCAGACACTGGACCATTATTCCTTAGGAAGCACATAGATCTTTATCAGCCCATCAAGTACAACACCAACAGTGATACGGCTTCTTTTTTAGGATGTCTATCCCAGAGATGCTGGGAATCGGGGGAGGGGGGCACATGAATTTAATACAGTGGCCTGGAAGGAAACAAAATTCTATGTCCCAGTCAGCCAACAGACCTGGATTTTACCAAGGAGTCATGACATAAACATAGCAGGACATTTTGGGTTAGTAAAAACTCTTCACTTCACTTAGTGAAGAGGCAATTCTGGTGGCCAAAGATGAAAAAACAGAGAGGCTTATGGTTGACAATGATCTGTGGGTGGCCAAGGGGGATTTTATTTATGTCGGTTTTTGCGGGGAAACCTCGGAACTGACTTTGCTTCTGCTGTACCTAGATTGATCTTTCAATAAAGTTTTCCTCTTGGTGAACTCATTGGACCAGGACTGTCCCACCCAAAGGTCCTTTTTTCAAGAGGCAACTGGACCTTCTGGTTTTCCTTTGAAGATGTTTCACTTCTTATCCAAGAAGCTTCTTCAGCTCTGACTGGATGAGAAGCGAAACGTCTTTAAAGAAAAAACAGAAAGTTCAGTTGCCCCTTGAAAAAAGCATCTTTGGGACAACCAGGACCTGGAGGAGGACTGAGAATCTTCATAGACAATTGGACCGTTGTTATTAAGGCTTGGTCTTTTTTAGAACGTGCCACTTTGGACAGCTGATACTATGGTTCATCAGTCAGTGGGATGTTTAAACTGAGGGGACTTTGGTGCTCTTTTGAGCTTTGTTGTTTTCTTGCAGATGTTTCATTACCCAAACTAGGTAACATCATCAATGCTGTCAGATGTTTAGACTGAATTTGGCCTTTTGAATCCTTCCCAAGGAACAAGATAGGTAGATGTTACTTGATGGTGTTAAAGGTGTAAGTTGTTCTAAGCAAAGCTGCCTTTTGCAATTGACTATGATTTTGCCAAAGTTGATGGTGTTCAAGTGGTGCTCCATATATTCTGAGATTGCACCCAAGGCATATATTTGTGCTATCTTTGCTTTATTTTGCCACAATCATTCCATTTACGGCTCTTTGTATTTTGTTATCTTCTTCCAATTCTCCAATCATTCTACTTTCCCCAGGTACTGTAGCATCTACTATCTTTCTTATAAACAATTATTAATTTCAGACTGTTATGTGGTAGGTGTTTATCTGTTTCTACTCTAAGTTCTAGAGCATTTTAGCATTTTCATTTGCTGTTGTTTGGTCCTATCAGTTCTTGCTTGCAGGCAAGGGATATTTCTTTCAGATCTTCCAATGCACCATTGTTGCTATTTTGTCATATCATTGTCTCCAATCTTCTTGCAGCAGTTAACTAGGTATTTCTTCAGCTTTTTTACAGTGGCAGTACTCTGTTGCTGACTTAATTCTGGCTTAGTAT
Source organism: Hydrophis major (assembly GCA_033807585.1). Classification (NCBI taxonomy): domain Eukaryota; kingdom Metazoa; phylum Chordata; class Lepidosauria; order Squamata; family Elapidae; genus Hydrophis; species Hydrophis major. The sequence continues at coordinate 21,155,156 of CM066337.1, read as the reverse complement.
GCATTTGTTATTAAGGCTTCGTCTTGTGCAGCCAGAATTTCAACTTTCCTGCACTTAGCTACTGCCGTGTCTTTTTATTATCTATTTGCCCTACTATTTATTAATGTAGTGGCCATGTAACGCTTTGTGTGTCTTTTCTGTTTTTGTTTGATCTTTCTTATAGGCTACAGGTGTCAAACTCCATTTCATTGAGGGTTGCATCAGGGCTGTGTTTGACCTTGGAGGGGGGGGGTAGCCAGTTTGACGTCACTCGTGTTGGGGGAACCTGTAGCAGTCAATGCTAAGGCAGGATTTCCCTCAGACCCTCCCTCACTCTCATTATAATCTCCTTCCTTCCTTCCATTTTTCTTTCCCTCTTCATTCTCCTTTCTTCTTCCTTCTCTTCTTTCCTTATTTTTCCTTCCTTGCTCTCTTCCCATCCTTCCTTGTTTTTCTTTGTCTTTTCTCTTTCCCTTTATCCTTTTGTTTTGTGTTTAGTTTTAGCCCTTTGCCAGCGAAAACAGAGCTGTCCCTCCCCCCCCAAACTCTGTTTTCACTGGCAGAGGGCTGCCGGAGGCCATTGCAGCCGAAAACTGGGCCCAGGCTCTCCCAAGCTCCGTTTTCACCGGCAGAGGCACCATGGGCCGGTCCTTTGCTGTTTCCAGGGTGGCACTGCGGGCCAGATCTAAGCACCGTGGGCCTTGAGTTTGACACCCCTGTTGTAGGCCATTTTGGTTTCCCCGGTACTCAGTCAGGCTTCTTCGCTGCCCTTCAGATATTTTTCCAATGTCCCTTTGTCTTCTTAAATTGTACTTGCAACATTTCATGTCTACCTATACTCCTTGGTAAGTAGAATCTGTCAACATTGCTGCTTGGATGAAGATCATGATTCATTGTCATTATTTTTCTGGTCTTCCTATCCAGAGCTTTTAGTTCTGATTCAGTCCAATGTTCCAGTTATGTATCTAATGATTGGAATTGTCCAGGTGTTAATAGCTTGGTGGTATTCCTCCACTGAGTTTGGACTTTAAGATCTTTTTCACTCTCTTTATGTATTCCCTTCTGGCCTAATTCTTCACTTCAGTTGTTTGATACTGTCAGCTTGAAGAATACCCAAGTATTTATAATGATTGTTTTCACCCAGACTGTTGATTATTTCCATGGGACACCTTGATTCCTTCAGTTTTCACTATTGTTTTCCTGTTTAATGGTGAGAATGGCACATTTGTCCAGTCCAAACTCCGTTGCAATATCTTATCTATGGACAGTGTTGGGCAGCCATTCTATTTCAGATGGTGTTTTTGCATACTGCTTCAGATCACCTTTGTAAAGGAGATGGGACAGCCTGCCAGGTGTTTTTGATGTAGGTAGGTAGATATTTATATCACAAAGAATGTTTGTTACATAGTACCCTCAATTAATAGGAAATACCTTACAGGTATTCCTCGCCTACAACTGGGACCTGAATCTCTGTCACTGAACGAAACAATCATTATGGAAGTTAAGGGTCCTAGATAAGGAGTGCGGGATGCCTCAGGCGCCTGGGGAAGACCCTGGGAGGCCCAGCACAGATCACGCATGAGGGTCTCTCCACTCATTGTCCTACCAGCATCCAAGTAGGATTTTTAATTCAGATAACAGATGGAAGGTACCTTGTAGGTCATCTAGTCCAACCCCCTGCCCAAGCCGGAGACCCTACACCATTTCTGACAAATGGCAGTCCAATCTCTTCTTGAAAGTCTCAAGTGATGGCGCTCCCACAACTTCCGAGGGCAACTTCTGTTCCATGGGTTGATTGTTCTCACTGTCAGAAAGTTTCTCCTTATTTCCAGGTTGAATCTCTCTCCTTGGTCAGTTTCCCTCCATTATTCCTTATCTGGCCTTCAGGTACTTTAGCAAATAGCTTGACCCCTTCCTCCCTGTAGCAGCCGCTCAAATATTGGAAGTCTGCTCTCCTGTCTCCCCTAGTCCTTCTCATCCCAAGACTAGCCAGGCCCAGTTCCTGCAACCGTTCATTGTATCTTTTAGTCTCCAATCCCCTAATCGTCCTGGCTGCTCTTCTCTGCTTTTTTTCTAGAGTCTTAACATCTTTTTTATAGTGCGGTGACTAAAACTGGATGCAGTACTCTAGGTGTGGCTTTACTAAGGCTTTATAGAGTGGTATTGGTACCTCCCTTGATCTCGATTGTATCCCTCTGTTAATGCAACCTAGGATTGCGTTGGCTTTTTTGGCTGCTGCTGCTGCACACGGCTGGCTCCTATTTAGCTGGTTGTCCACTAAGACTCCAAGATCCCCCTCCCAGTTCCTGCTATTGAGCCTGGTTTCACCCAGTCTATATGTGTCCTTTTGGTTTTTCTTGCCTAAGTGTAATTTCTGAGGGGAAACAATCACCTACTCCTAGGCCTCTCATAGCATCCACCACCACTACTCCATTCCTTACCTTACTACACTCCTTCTCCCCCTGGGGCTAGAAATCCGCCATGGCAGAAAATCCCGCTTGGATTTTGGGACAGCCACTCCCCCCCCCCCCCGCGTGTCCTGACCCAGGCTTGGCAAAACCAAGAAATAGGCTCCTTGTCCTGAAAAGCCCCTCTTTATTTAGTTATTGTGAATTCATGGTGTTCACAGAAATAATCCTTCCAAGGGTTAAGTGCAAGAGCAGACCTTATCAGTCCTTGGATAATTGCCAGGCTTCCAGTCTCAAAGCTGTAAATTAATTCCTGGCAAGGAGTCTCTGTGATAAGCATGATAAGCAAATCTTCTTAAAGGAATAAACTAATTGTCTCCTGCAACCACCCTTTTGCTTCTATTTATTCCCCAGGGAGAGACCATTCAGCAGCCATGTGTGCCTTTCTTTCCAAGTTGGCCCCTGTTCCTTAGTTGTTCTCCTCTCCTGATAGCTCTGCGCATACATGTATCTGGAACAGGCTCCAGCTGTTCTTCTTCCCCACTTATCTCTGACTCCAAAGGCAGCTGGGAAATGTCGGCCCTATCGCTGCTTCTGATGCAGAGAATCCATCAGAGCCTTCTCCAGACTCCAGGACTGGCCCAAGTTCCTCCCCAACCTCCTCACTGTCCGAGTCTGCTGCCAGCTCCACTGGGAGCTGGCGGGCCACAACACCCCAGAAACCAGACAGGGACCCTCTTGGCAGGACCACCTTCCTTGCCAGCTTTCCCCTTTCTGGGGAAGCTGATGGGAAAGACTGCAAATAGTGACCACATAATTGTCGGGCACCTGGCAACCATGGATTGCCAAATGCCCAGATTGCAATCATGTGACCATGGGTACTGCAATGGCTGTAACTTCAGGCATGGGTCGCAAATCCCTTTCTTCAGCACTATTGTAATTTTGCATGGTCACTGTATATGGTCTATTGTACAGGACTGCAAGGACTACCTGTATTCCATGACTAAACTAGGGGGAATAAAAGTTTAATGCTCTCCACATTCAACCATATTGTAGCACTTTGTCTGCAGTGGAAGAGACAGTGAAGACAATACCGAATGCATCTTTTCGGAGATGTCCCTCTTTTTCTTCCAGTCAAATTCAAGCATTAATCAGAGGAGTTGATACACTTTACATCACTAGTTAAGTCAAAGGTACAATACGTACACGTCTGCTAACCTGAATATCTTGATAAAATCCCTTCTCACCCTTGCATCTTTTTTGTTACTGCTGCTTTAAAAGATTTTTATATTATTACTTTGGGTCTTCCTGCCATCCTTTCATGGCAGTATAATTCTTTTGGTGTACACAACAGTTGTTAACGTACATCCCACTGCTGCTCTTAATCACAGAAAATCAACATGCAAAGCAAGAAGATTTCAGGTTTACACACAAGAACCTCTTTGTGTATTGAGGCTGAGATTTCAAAACTGTAGCAAGTCTAGAACTGTTGAAAAACCCAGTGACAAGAGTAGAAAGCTATACTCAACAAGCTACAAATAAAAGTTTCCAAGTGATACTGTTTTGTCAATCATTAAACTCAGTCTCTTGACCAAAAATATCAGTGCAAGATCACCTGACCATCACAATGACGGTGCTGTATATAGTATATACTCATTGTTCGTTTTCTGATCTTAGCAATTTGACGTATCTTGGGTTATGAGAAGACATTCGTCCTCAGAAATTATGTTGACTTCAAGTAATCAGTAGGGCAAGCGACATGTGAAGCTGGACATCCTGAAAGCTGGGCAAGTCCTTATTTTGAAACAGAAGAGGGTGTCAAACTCGTGGCCCACGGGCTGGATGTGTCATGTGCTAGCCACGCCCATGCCCAGTTTAGAGAAGGGGGGAAAAGTTGTGATACGCCACGTGACAACACGAGCTTGACACTTGTTCTACTCCATACAACAATGGCGGAGCATTTCCAGTTAAACAACTCACTTTTTCTGAGGTTCCAGAGAAGAATGGAACCAGCCAGTTGGCCACATAAGATGTAGGCTTCTTGCACAACTCAGACCTCATGTAAGTTGCCCCAATTTTATAGTGTGCTGTGGTCTACCTGGCATGTCAAAGACAAGCTCCAAAACCAGATGGAGCCATAATTCCAAATTCAGGTGGAAACAAAATGACTGCTAGATAAGGTTTGCCCTTTTGCAGATGACATAAAGCTGTGTAATAGAGTTGAATTCCTGGGGTTATTCGTAACATGGAAAACAAGTTAGTCAAAAATGTGCAGACTGCAATTCAATGTTTTTAAGTATAAGATCACACACTTGGGGGAACAGAATCCTCTGGCAGGGTACAGGATTGGGGGTTCAGTATTAGGCAGAGCAACAAAAGAAAAAGATTTAGGTTGTTCATAGCAGATGACTGCAAAATGAGCTAACTGTGTGGCCATGAAGGCAAACAAAATTATAGGATGCATCACTAGAGGGATCACCAGGAAGAAAAAGGAGGTTCTAGTCCCACAAGAAGCTTTAGTCAGACCCCACTTGGAATACGGGGTCCACTTCTGGAGATCTCATTTAAAAAAAGGAATTGGTAACATTGACCAAGTCAGAGATGAAGAACAAAAATGGTGCAAGGTCTGAAGGACAAAACATATCAGGAGAGATTGGATGAACTGAATATGTGCAGACTGGAAGACAGAAGGGAAAAGTGGGGACATGACTGAAACCTTTAAATATACAAGTTTTCTTTTTCTGCCATCAGTTGTCTGTATTTCTATGTTTTAACTTCTGGAGACGTCCACTTCGCCCCTTAAAAATCATAATGTAGTTTATTTCAGCAGAACATATTATACAATTACAACCGTTTTGGCTTATTAACACAGCCAAAGGTTTGTTCAATACTGTATGGAGTTTGTGAAAACTTTGAATCCTTTCAAAGAATGTGTTATCTGCAATGTGGGAAATTAGTTATTTAATGAGATCATCTCCCATAAAAGCATGCACCAAAAGAAAAAGAGAAAAAAATGGAAGGAAAGAATGACACACTTCCTCATCTCATTCTTGGGCAAGAGTTCCTGTTATACAGGGGGTAAACAAAGAAAGCTTAAAATCCTGCTACACATCATAAAAAGGATGCACAAAAATGAAAACACCTGACAGCCAAAATCATATCTTACCTGGAGAGTTACCCACTCCCTGGAAAAGATCATCAAGCAACATTTTTTAAGTTCCTGAAAAACACTTTTCAATGTTATTGTTCAGAAAACAGTTTCCCTGATGGCCCAATCACACACAGGAGAGGATATTAGAATTCGATCCTGGAGAATTCAACATAACACAAACACAAGCAGTAGAACATAATGACACCAGAATCTTAAATTTTAAAAGAGCTGATTTTAATAAACTCGGAGAGAACTTGGGAAAGACTTCTTGGATGAAAATCCTAGAGGGGAAAACAACTCAAGAATCTTGAGAAACTCTTAAAAGTACAATCATAAAAGCCCAGACTAGCACAATATCACTGAGAAGGAAAAACAAGAAATCCAAGAAGAAACCAGCATGGCTGCACAAAGATCTCTCTGACAAATTGAAAGACAAAAAGGACAAGTACAAAAAATGGAAAGAGAGGTATACAATTAAGGCAGAATATCAGCAGATGGCCAGAATCTGCAAAGACGAAGCCAGGAAAGCAAAGGCTCAGAACAAACAAAGACTTGCAACAAAAGTCAAAGATAATTTAAAAAGTTTCTTCCAACATATAAATAACGAGAAAAAAATCAAGGAAACTGTCAGTTTACTAAAAAGAGAAGGCGGCAAGGAAGTAACAGGCAACAGAGAGAAAGCAGAGCTGCTTAATTCATTGTTTCCATCAGTCTTCACCCAAAAAGAAACTATAGCCCTACCTACCAAAAACATAACTGTGAAAGACAGACTAGAAATAAAAAAGACTGGAAAAGAGCTGATGTGGTTCCCATCTTCAAAAAGGAAAAAAAAAAACAGACCCAGAAAACTACAGACCAATCAACCTAACATCAATACCCGGGAAGATACTGGAAAAGATAATAAAAAAAACAGATCTGCCAACATCTAGAAACAAGTAAAGGTAAATAACTAGCAGTCAGCACAGAATTCTTAAGAACAGATCATGCCAAACCAATCTTACTTCATTCTTCAACATTCATTCTTCAACTAATTTAGTGACTAAATTAGTAGACCAGCGAAATACTGTATACATAATATATTTAGACTTCAGCAAGGCATTCGACAAAGTAGGTCACAATCTACTTCTTGGTAAGCTAGGAAAAAGTGGGATAGATAGCATCACCACCAGATGGATTCACAAGTGGCTGATCAATCATATTCAACAAGTAGTCCTTAATGGGTCTAAGTCTACATGGAGGGAAGTAAGCAGTGGAGTGCCGCAAGGTTCCATCTTAGGCCCAGTACTCTTCAATATCTTCATTAACGACTTAGATGAGAGAATAGAAGGGGAACTTACCAAATTTGCAGATGATACTAAACTGGCAGGAATAGCGAACACCCAAGAAGACAGACTCAAGATCCAGATGGATCTTGGACTTCCGGTTTGGGTCTCTTCAGCGACAGATTGAAATCCGCGATTGTGCACGGTTTCGATCTGTGCTCGCTGCTGGAGCACCCGATCCTTTGGATTCGGGAATGAAGCCACCCCATAGAGGGGGTGAAGAGAGGGGAGACTGCTAGCCGAGTGGAGGGGAGCCACATCTCTCCTCCTTGACTGGTCCCTTCCCCGAAGGCTGTTGCAGCGGTGGTCAGAAATGGCAACCTCAAAGAAGAACCCGACTAGATAAGATTGTGTAGGAGGAAGACAAAGAGGAAAGCAGGACAGATCGGGCTAAACAGAGAACATCTAAGCAAGGTACCCTGAATCTAAAAGAGGGATACTTCCGAAAGATCTTTAAGCGGCGAAGGAGAGAGAAAAAGAGGTTAAAAATCATTTTTTTACCTTTATATTGACAATTACAAATGGTATGGAAAGAAATTTATATTAATCTATTTTGACACTAATAGACAACCTTAAGCTGAAATCTAAGTGTCAAAAGGAGAATAAATATTTTTTTCTTGGTCATTTTAAAGTCCTAAAAAGGAGAAGAGTGGAGGCAAAAGGGTGGGACTTGGAATAATGGAAAAATGGAGTGCCACCTGGAAAAATAAAGAGAATTAACAGTGAAACTTTGAAAAGACTCCCGAGGAGACATTGTAACTGAAACCTTATTAAAAGATATAGTAACCCACGGAAAGGAAAAGTAAAGAAACAAGAAGGAACAGTCTGGGATCATTTGGTGATTTAAAAAAAAAAGGTTTTGGCATTGGTTTTTTCTCTCTTTTTCAGTTTTTACTTAAAGTCAATCGGGTGGTTGTTCAAAACTGTTTAAAATGCCATCACTCCTGGAGGAATTGAAGATGAGTCTTAAAAAACAGGTTGATTTACAAATTGTTAAAAATATTTTAAAACAAGGAATACAAAAATCCCAAAGCAAGCGAATAAAGATGGTAGAAAAAATGAAACCATATAAGAAGAAAGGAAGAAAAGCAGCATCAATCATCCTCGCCAAAGCATGGGGAAAGAGCCCGATCTTCAGCATCCTTTGAAATACCAGTAAGGTCGGGCTTTGAACTGGGGGTGGGGAGACACACCTGAAGCTGCTGGGGGGTTTTCAAGACCAGTTTCAAGTTGAGTGCAGTCGTGAAGCTGTGAAGAGGACCCCCAATCCAGGAAAGGGGGCAATAGGGGCCTCATTGAAAGCTGGACAAAGGCCTGAGTCCAGAATGGGGGGACGAAGGGGAATGGAGAAGTGCCACCACATCCAAGGTGAAAGGTGAAAACTCCCCAGATCTGGGCCTTAGGGTTGCCCTCAAGGGGCCAGTGGCATGTAAGACTGTGATGACTCGCAGGGGCCAGGTGGGCATGGCTGGGTGGTCACAGCCAGGTCAGTGCGACTAGGTGGGTGTGGCCGGCTCAACACTGCTCAACGAGCGTGGCTGACTCAGAATGGAAGAAGTCCCAAGGGCTAACTCCGCATGGGGACAATTTGGTGCCCCACAAGCTCCTCACCTCCCAAAATTGCTGGCAGCCAAGCGCACGCAGAATTCTAAGTTTGGGTGCTTTTAGTCACAGAGAAAGGAGAGGGTCTACTCCCCAAGGACAGGCATGACTGGCAGTGTGCAAGCTCAGATGTGGATGAAAGTCTCCAATCTTGGAATGGCGTGTGTGGGGATGATGGGTGCGTGTGCACAGACATCCCATGTTTCCCTGTCCGGTGCCCTCTCCCGGCAAAGCAGGAGGTGGAGGACAATGTTCTTGCCTGTGGAAGCATGGAAGGGAAAGTTTTCAGGAAGCAATTTCCTCGGAGTCCAACTTCTGCCTTGACAGATCTCTGGCGAGCAAAGGGGGGAGCCAGGGAAGCAGCACTGGTCCTTCTCAAAAGGGAATCTTCACTTCCAATCCTGTGTGGTAAGGATGCTGGCTTGTTGGAGCAGCCTTCCCTCACACAGCTCCCCCACCACCCTCTCCTCCTCTCCACAGAGCTGTCAAAGCAGAAGTTGGACTTGGAGGAAACTGCTTCCTGCAAACTTTCTCCTCCGCCCTTCCACCCATAGCGGCATCATCCTCTGCCTGCTGCGGAAGGTCCAGCAAGGCTGGGAGCGGGGATCTGGATGTCTCCAGCAAAGGAAGGGGAGACCAGGGAGAGCGCCAAAGCCTCGCTCATTAGAGGAGCCTCACTGTCCCTTTCAGGCCACACGGAGGACCCCCAGATGGCGGTGCCGGCTGCCCAGAGCCCCAGGCAGTGGAGTGCAAGCGCCCTCGAGCTCCTGGGGCACAGGACCCTGCAGCCCAGCCCAGCCCAGCTTCCCCAAAAGGGCACCTGGCCAGGCTTATCTTGAGGCAGCCGCTGTTGTGCTTGCTCTCCTTGGCCAGGTTGCTCATGGTGTGTGCAGGAGGGCAACGTGTGTGGGTCAGAGGGAGGCCCACTCCCTCTCCATGCGAGGAGACCCGGCTTTGTAAGCAAAGCATCCTCAGCGATAGGACGGGAGACCACCAGGAGAGGCCATGAGGAAGGGGACAAGGGGATGCCAATAGGGCAACAGGGCTGCTGGTGGCCAAGTGCTAAGGCAGGGCTTCCCTCAGATCCCCCTCCCTCTCATTCCAAGCTCCCTCCCTTCCTCCTTTTCATTCTCATCTCCTTCCTTTCTTCCCTGCCTCTCTCCTTCTGATTTCCTTCCTTCTTCCTCTCCTTTTCTCCTTCATTCCATCTCCTTCCTTCCTTCTTCTCTCCCTCCCTCATTTCCTTGCCTCTTCTTCTCATTCTCATTTGTCCTTCCTCCCCTTTCCTTCTTTCTCAGCTTCCTCCTTGTCATTCCCATCTCCTTCCTTTCTTCCCTGCTTCTCTCCTTCTGATTTCCTTCCTTCTTCCTCTCCTTTTCTCCTTCCTTCCATCTCCTTCCTTCCTCCCTCGCTTCCTTGCCTCTTCTTCTCATTCTCATTTGTCCTTCCTCCCCTTTCCTTCTTTCTCAGCTTCCTCCTTGTCATTCCCATCTCCTTCCTTTCTTCCCTGCTTCTCTCCTTCTGATTTCCTTCCTTCTTCCTCTCCTTTTCTCCTTCCTTCCATCTCCTTCCTTCCTCCCTTGCTTCCTTGCCTCTTCTTCTCATTCTCATTTGTCCTTCCTCCCCTTTCCTTCTTTCTCAGCTTCCTCCTTGTCATTCCCATCTCCTCCCTCCTTCTCTCCTGCCCAGGAGGGGACGAGGGGAGGGGGAGAGGTGGCAGCGCTGCTGGTGGCCTGACTTTCCCACGCAGGAGTGGAGTGGGGAAGGGGCCATCCTGGTGAAAGCTTGCAGGCTGCAGGGTGTGCAGTGTGCAAGGCTGTGCTGGCCATGAAGGTGGCAGAGGCGCTGGTGATGGACGCTGCGCTGCTAATGCCCCTGCGCTGATCTATAACAACTTCACAATGGCCACCTGGACCAGATGACTCAGCCTTAGACCTGGCCCATGGGGCCACCCTGGACACCAGGCCCCATGTGCTGGTCACCTCCCGCGATGGGCCAAAGCAGTGGGGGCCTCTCCCTCCCTGTCTCCAGGGCAGTGCCTTCTGACCACATCATGGGCCACATCTCCATGTCTGCCTTAGATGTTCCCAGTTGGGACATCAACCTAAATGGGGCTATGGGATGGCTACCAGCAGACACCATAAAGGTGGAGAAATGATGATGTTTGCAACCCTTATCATCACGAGGTAATCCCTAAAAGAGGCCCTCACCCCTATTTTTACCCCACTGGCTTGTTGTTAGGGAAAAACATAGGAAAAAAAGAATGCTGTGTTTGCTGCGTTTCTATGAAGAAAAGGCAGGGCATAAATGTAACAAAGTCTCATTTCCCAAATCATTTGGTTGGTAACAATTCAGTATTCCAATGTGGACTTCACTGTATTTTTCCTCCCAAAATCTCCAGCGGTGAAAAAAGCATTTCAATTTTCTAGCTATACTTTTTAAGCCATAGAATTTTTAACAAAATTGGATCGCCATTCCTCATGCCACTTAGTGCGAAGAGACAACTTTTCCAGGAACTTCAGGCCGGGTACAATTACAATATCTGATAAATCCCAGAAACCTCCTTTGCTGCAGCCCAGATCAAAGGACCGGCCTTGAATCCCCAGCCTTTCCCTTCTTTTGAGCAGACCCAAAGCTCAGGCTTTCACCAATAAGCGCCTCCCGTCCTTCCCAGATGCAGCGTGATTTAGACCGCCTGGGTCGGTACCAACGGGGCAGGGAGCCAAGTCAGAGGCCCCAGAAACCATTCAGAGCAGCGGTCCAGGTCGGCGAGCAACCCGGTAACCGATCAAGGCGGCCGCCTTCTCCCACCCGCCAGGCCCTGCCTCACCTCTTGGCCTCCTCCAGGTGGCACAGATACTCGTAGGCCACGTTCTGGCGGCGCCGCTCGTCCATCTCTTCCGCCGTCATCCTCTCGTTGTCCAGCACAGCTGCAAGGAGAGGCGCGGTCACTCCCGGCGGGCCAGCGGGGGGGGGGGCTTCCCAGGGGAAGGAGACCGCCCCGCTTCCCCACCGCCGCCCTGGCCCGGCCGGGGCTTTCCCCACCCGGGGGCCGCCTGACAAGCAGCCCTCCGACCGATCACTGGCTCTCTTCCGGTCCTCTCAAGGTGGCAGCGGCTCACCTTCACCGTCTCGCGCCGACGGAGCCACCTGGCCGGGCCGGGCAGGTCGCCAAGGCGCCCGGTCTGAGGAGCCAGATCCCCGGGAGTGCTCGGGCAAGGGCGGCCGCAGGGCCCGGCGCGCAACGAGCGGGGTTCTGCGCCCAATCCGCAGCTGCCGAGCAGCAGAAGGGGCGCAGGAGCAGGCCGCTCCTCGGCGGCGCGCGGGGCGCCGGGACTACAGCAGCGTCTCCGGCCATCTTGGGCGCGGAAGGGCGGGTCGGGAGCGGCGGCCGAACCCCTGGCGCCCTGCACGCCGCCAACCCGGTGGGATCGAGCGCGCCGCCAAGGAAACCGCCGCCCGCCCGCCCACCCCCCCTGTGCCCCCCCTGCGCCCCCCGGCCCCTGCCTGCCCGCGCGGACTCACAGCCATAGTGAGGCCGGGCTACGCCCGTCCCGTCGCATTCCTCCGGAGCAGCCATGGGCGCGGGGTGGCGGCGGGTCTCTGGCGGGCGCAGAGCGGAGGGTGGCCAACGCAGCGCAGGCCGTCGGAGGGCGAAGGCAGGAAGACGGAGGGGAAGCGGCGGGGCGGCTCCGCCCGTGGGCGGCAGCCCAGGGAGGGCGCGGCCCCGGCGGGAACGAGCGGAACGGAAGCGCGCCTAGGCAGCGCCGCCGAATCCGGCCGGCCTCTCCCAGAAAACTCGCTGCGCTCAGCTGCCGGGGAAAAGCGGGCGTCGCGCCACAAGACTCCGCCGGAGCCTCGTGCCTGGGTTGGGGGCTCGGGGAATTCAGGGTCCGCGCTGCTGCCGAGCGAGTCAATCGCTTCCTGGATCACTGACACCTGGCCCTGCAGCCTTGGAAAACCATGTTTTAAAAAAACTAATATTTTAATCATTGAGCCATTAAAAGAGGAGCCGCTGTGAGACCTAGTTTTCTTTAATGCTTTGATCCTCCTTATCTAAGGAGGTAAATAATGCCAGGCCTTGTATGTTTGCCTTCCTGAATCACTGAGGGCAATTGTGGAAGAACCTAACAAGGATGTTAACCCAACTCTGGTTGTATTGAAATACTTGGGGCCAGAGAGCCTGGAGCTTTGCAATACCGGAACTCCCCAAAATGATATACTGCATTTATATATCCTTCACCAGGACTTAAACCAGAAGAATAATGTGTTTACCAGTAACCAAAATCACAGAGAGATGTAGGAATATCAGTATCAACTCATCAACAAGCACAATCCATACTATCTAGACTGAAGCCCAGGAAATGGCTCCAGATAATCAATTTCCTCCAGGATATTCTAGAACAGCGGTCCTCAATCATTGTGGCTTGGTGGCTCAGTTGGGGTGGGGAGAAGGGAACTGGGTCACATGTGCATGTGTGCATATATACAACTGTTGCGCGAGTGGTGGGCTGGAGTGCACAGGCACTCAATCTATGCAAGTGGTGGGCTGGTGCATATGTGCATGAGTGCCTCCAGGCCAACTGCTTGGGAAAGTTGAGCTACAGGTGCGCTCTAGCCAGCCACTCACACAGCCCAATTCTGAATAGGCCACAGCCCAGTAGTGAGCTGTGGCCTGGGATTGGTGACACCTGTTCTAGAATCTCTGAGCTATGGTCTGGTGCTGGGCTGCAGCACATTTGGAATTGGGCTGAGCAAGAAGTGGGTGAGCACATGAGCACACAGAGCTCCTTGTTTGCACAAGGGAAAGCATCCCCTTGCCCTCCCTTCCCCACGGCCAGTCCACAAAGCCAGAAAAGTTGGGGACCACTGTTCTAGAGGAATTGCCCAATCACCTTTTCTAAAATGGGAAGGTTGGATGATACTTTCTTTTATTCTGCCAATTTCTGAGGTAGTCCAGGTCAGGAAATAATGCCACAAGAAAGTAAAACTCAATATTTGACATTGCCCACTATGGAGGAAGGGTTGGTAAAGTTGGTAGATTTTGCTGAAATTGATAAATTGACTTCCTATTACCATCTATCCTGTGTAAACATCAAAACCAAAAATCACAAATTCATTTTTTTCATGTTTACACAAGTCCATCACCAATTAAAGTAGCAAATGACTTTATTCAAAGAAGAGCATTATGCAATCTTAGAGTTAAAACATATTTGTATCTATCACTGCTGTGAAGAATATCAGAAGCCACTTATTTGTATCTTTTTTCCTATTTTAACTTTTTTTCTTGCACTTTTTTTTCTTTTGGTTCCTTATTTTATACTAGTTCGTGTTAGTTTTTATCTTCTTGCTTAAAATTTTCGCAAAAGTTACATTCAAAAAACGTAAAACTACTTTAGGCGAGAGTAAGGGCCTATTTGACCCCTTCCCTCCTTAATGCTGCGGCCAAGCAAGCCTCCTTCCCGCGCTTTCCCGTCTGGCCAGACGGCGGTCACTTGCGCTCCCTGTCCTCCTCCAACCGCCCCCCCCATCCCAAGCACGCAACCTCCGCTCAGGCAAAACCCGAAGACAGCTCTGACAAGGCGCCCGGAGGGAGGGGCCGGAGCTCCAAAACAGGCGGCCCAGCTCCGTGCCTGAAGGACCCCATCCCGTCCGTCGTTGGGGCTCCTGCGAAGGGGGGCTGAGGCCCGGTCCCCGCGCGACGGCGCCATGATGCACGAGCTGCTGCTGGCGCTGCGCGGCTACCCGGGCGGGCTCTTCGTGGGCGGCGGCCTGCAGGTGGGCGCAGCGGCGGGGCGGCGGCGGCGGCGGGGGGGGCGGTCCTCCCTCCGCGAGCCCGGCCCAGCGTCGTCCTCCTCCTCCCCCCCCCCCCGCAGGTGTCCCCGGAGCCGCCGCCGTTCCTGCACCCGAGCGAGGCTGCCCTCCTGGCCCGCGTCTGCCGCCTGGGCGCGCTCTACGTCCGCCTGCAGGAGTTCATCGAGCAGTTCGCCGAGCACGCCCAGCCGCCGCTGCCGCCGCCCGCCGCCCCGCCGCAGGTGCGCCTTCTTCCCGGGGACGGGTGGCGGCCCCGCGGGTGCCCTGCGGGCAGTCACCGCCTCGCTTCGCCTCTTCGCAGGAGCTGCTGGCCTCCCCGCCGGGGATCTACCTCCGCGCCTTCTGCACCGGGCTGGACGCCGTGCTGCAGCCCTACCGGCAGGCGCTGCTGGGCCTGGAGCAGGAGGTGAGCGGCGGCGGGATGGAGGGAGACCCCAACCCGAATGGGGATGATCCAAGTTTTGACAACAAGCTAGTTTGTCCTGGGCAAGGAACTCATGCCAAGCTTGCATTTTCTGACAGGATAGGACCTCACCTGGAATAAGGTCTTGCAGGCGGTGTTAGATACCGCAGAAGGCTACATCCTGACAACCTGTCTCTTTCTCCGCCCTCCCCCCCTCCCCAAAAAAGCTCCGTTGTGAATGCTCACACTTTTCCTCTCTGTTTTGGGCAGTTTCTGGCTGATCCTCACCTTACCATCTCGTATGTCAACTATTCTCTGGACCAGGTGAGTTTTGCCAAAGAAGCCATTTCTCATCTGCATTTTAAGGAAATTTTCCCAGATGCAAAGAGCAGATTTTAGATTTTGCAGAGATTAGATTGGCTTTGTGTTTTTTTGTGTATTTTTTAAAGCCCAAACTCCACCCAACAGAACCAATTGGGAACCTACTTAAAATGGAGACAGAGAACCAAAAATCGACACCGCTAATTACAGTAGCTTAGGTGACTATTGAGAACAAGTCCTTGAAAAGAGAGATGAAGAAGGGTGGAATTATTCTTGTTCTTTTGCAGCCAATCTCTGAAGTTGCATTTGAGGATAGGAATTATAGAGGCTTTTCATTTCATGCCCTTCCGTCTCATCTTTCTGTTAGATTAGATGGAAATACAGGCAGTTCTCATTGAACAACCTTTCATTCAGCAACCCAATTGAAGGTGTGTTAATTGCAATTCTGGGCGCTTGGCAACCTGCTCACTGTTATGGGATCCCGGCATCCCACAATCCCAGCATCACCATTTGAGATCTGTGATGTTGTGACCATGTGGGGTTCGCCTAACAATAGCAAGAGGGACAGCCGTAACCACCACCTTAAAAGTAGTAGGGACACATGATAGCTCACTTTTTGACTATGCTACTTAGCAATAAAGTTGCCAGTTGCAATTAGCATCCTTAAGCAAGGTCTACTGTAATAATAATTATTATAGTGTTATCCTTCTTTTCCCTCTCTTGCTCAGTAGCAAACACAGTTAATATTCTGCTTCCTATCCTCAGAACAGCAACCCTGTGAGTTGGGTCTGGCTGAGAGTGAGTCACTGGCCCAAAGTCCCCCAATTGGCTTTCATGCCTTAGGGAGACCTAGAATTCACCTGGTTTCAGGGCCAGCACCTGAACCACTCCATCAGAACTGACTCTCTTAGATGAGTTGTTTCTCCTACTTGTTGTACTGAGTAGAGCTGTGCAAATATGTTCCAACCTTGCATTTCTTCAGAGAACTGGACTTTGACAACATACTATTTCCCTTCCTAATTTTTCAAATTGGTTCACTCAGGCAAAAACGGAATTAGTCACAAAAAGTTCTACTTCTCAATCACTGATAACTGTAGGGGCTCTAGATAAGCCCATAGTCACAAGCCTCATCAATAAAGGATTGTTTGAAGAAACCCTGGATTTCACTGAAGCATACAAAAACCACCTGAGTGATGATAATGCTGTAGACATAAAATAGTGGAATGCAGGAGTCTAAATTAAAAAGGTTTCAAGCTTGAAACACTAGTTTCAAATTCTGACCAAAGTTGAACTCAAGAAAAAATGGTAGAAACAGTATAGATAAAAAAAAAAAAGTCAGATGCAGTTTCCAAGTCTTTACAGTAGTTACAAATTTTTACCATTTCTCTCTTTTTAGAATTATATTCTGTAATTCACTCACTACTTCCCATATTCAACCCTTTCTAATCCAGTTCCAAAGATCTTAGTTAATTTTTACCCATTTACAGCAAAATGTTCATACAAGATTTCCAATCTATAAACCAAAACTCTTCTAGTAATCTTTAACTGGGTGAAATGATGCATCATAGGGCAAAACCACCTGAATTGAGTTACTTCAAATAGAGTGCCTCCAAATAATGTGGGCTCCTTTCAAGGCAGATACATCTCTGAATATATCCCAACTTTTTCAGCACATTAGAAGCTTTGCCACTGTTGAAGGCGTTGAGGAATCTAGTAAAGAAATGTCTTTGAAAAGATGGCTTAGCGGGTCATGGATTGTGCAGTCTTTTATTCAAACATTGTTTTCTCCCTAATCAAACAAATCAATCGTGTCATTTCTTTTGTAGTTTTGGAAGAAGCCATTTGTGATCTGACTCCCTGAGAGCACTAGGGGTTTTTTTAATAACGGAGAAGAGATTCTCCGTTGTGGAATATGTAATGAGTTCAGTTTTCATGTTGTTAATCTGATGGTGTGATTTGGAGTGTTAGTGACTCTGCAGCAAGTGGGGGATCAAACAGGTTCCTGAGGAACCTAGTAGTCAACATTGTTGTTAAAAGGTAGAGGAGGAACTAGATTATCAGCTGTACCGAAGGAGAGTGCAGATACCACCCACATAAAAAATTATAAACCAATTTTTTTATTGAATGCCAATTACAAAACATTTATGAATATAATGGCTGAGAGATTGAAAAAAATATTAAGTAAATAGATACACACAGATCAAAATGGTTTTCTTCCAACAAGACAACTAAAAAAACAATACAAGGACAGTACTAGATATCCTGGAGTATTGTGAGGCACATCCAGAAGAACAGGCTGCGCTAGTTTTTCTGGATGCTCAAAAAGCCTTCAATAAAGTAAATTGGCAATTTATGAGACCACAAGTAAAGGAGATGAAACTTGGGAATAAATTCAAAAAAATGTTAGAGTCAATATATTCAAGCCAAAAAGCACGGGTAATAATTAATGGAGAAACGACAAATTCATTTGAAATAGGAAAAGGAGTCAGGCAAGGATGTCCGCTTTCACCTCTGCTCTTTATCATAAAACTAGAAATTTTTTTAAGAGACAGAATTCAGAAATAAAAGGACTAAAAATTAAACAAGAAGAATACAAGGCCCAAGCGTTTGCAGACGACCTTGTATTCTTCATAGAAGAACCAATTAAATTAAAGAGATAGAAAGATATGGAGAAGTGGCAGGTTTAACAATAAGAACAAAACCAAAATGATAACAAAAAATCTAACAAACAAACAAACAAAAAAAATTAGTAGAAGCAATAGGTATACAAATTGTTTAAAAAATTAAACATCTAGGAATTTGGCTCACGGCAAGATGTTCAACAATCAAAGATAATTATGTAAAACTGGTATTAGAAATAAAAAAGAATTTAGAAAAATGGGGGAGATCACAATTATCAATGTTAAGGAGAATTGCCACAATCAAAATGAACATCTTGCTAAGAATACTATTTCTCTTTCAAACCATTCCAATTAAATTAGATAAAAAAATATTTAATGAATTAAATAAAAATACCATGAAATTCATTTGGTCAGGGAAAAAAACAAGAATAAAATTAAGTTCAGTACAAGATAATAGATTCAGAGGTGGATTTGGACTCCCCGCCTGGGAAATATACCATAAAGCAGTAGTCTTAACATGGATTAAAGAATGGGCCAATCTAATAAATAAAAGAATCTTAATCCTAGAAGGGCACGATCTAGAGGCGGGGTGGCATGCCTTCATGTGGAATCCTGGAAATAAGAGATACACTTTAATAGACATGTAATTCGAAGCTCATTATTAAAAGCATGGAAAGAGATTAAACATAAACTTTATATGAAGATTCCAGGGTGGGTTTCCATCATGGAGGCATTGATCCACCCCAATGTCATAGAAACTGGAAGATTAGGTGTTATGATGTCCTAAATTCCCAAGGAGAATTAAAGACGAACCAAGAACTCAGAGAACAAGGGATGAAAATAAAGTGGTGGCCATATTTACTCAAGACGAGATATAAAAAAGATATAGAAGAATTTGGAATTGAGGTAAAACCAAACCAATTAGATAAAATATTAGAGGGGACGGATGAAAAATTAATTTCTAAAATGTACAATTATCTATTAGAATTTGAAATGGCAGAAGAAATAGCTAAAGGCCCAATGATTGCATGGGCAAGAAATGTAGGGCACAACATTTGGAAGATTGGGAAAAAGTTGAAACAAAATTATAAAATAACAAAATTGGTTGTTTATAAAGAAAACCAACACAAAATGTGTTATCGGTGGTATCTGGCACCTTCAAGGTTAGCAAATATGTACCCAAACTTAAATCCAACTTAATGGAAATGTGAGCAAACGCTTGGTGGCTTTGCCCAAAAAGTAAAAAGTACTGGAAAAAAAATAGAATTTGGATAAAAGAAATCACAAATATACAACTAGAATTTAAGGCTAAAATATTTTTGTTGGGAATGTTAAAAGGGCACTATGCAAAAGAAATGAAAAACTTAATTCTCCATATAATCACGGCAGCAAGAATTGCGTTGGCACAATGCTGGAAGGGTGACCAAATGCCAACAAATAATTTGATAATTCAGAAAGTTCTTGACTGCGCTGAAATGGACTACTTACACAAAAACTTAGGGATAAGGTAGACTCAAAATATACTACAGCTTGGGAAAAATGGTATAACTGAATGAAGGAGAAAAACCAGGAAATTAAAAGATAAGGATTTGAAAAACGAAGTGGTTAAACTAAGAGCATATACCAAAAATAGAAAATGAATATTTGTAAAATTGTTTTAGAAATATATATGTTTTATGTCAATATTTGTATTTGTATATTGGTTTCATTTGCAACAAAATGTATCTTATACATTGTATATATTTTTCTTTTTAATCTTTAATAAAGTTTATTTTAAATAAATAAAAAGGAAATATGATACATAACTTGAAGGCAGCCCAAGGGGAAAGTTGTTCCATGGGCCAGATGTTAGATTGTCAGATTGCCAAGCAACTATTCATTTTTTGCCCCAATTTATTAAAACAAGTATATTCTTCAATACTGGTTTTTGTTTTACAGTTTCAGCTCTTGTTTCCCTCATTGATGACTGTAGTAGAGCAGATAAATATCCAGAAGGTATGATATTCTTCCTGTCTGCCTCTGATAAGGGAAGCCTTGTTTTTGGAGTAAAATACAGGTGTCTGGCCAATAGCTGAGTTGAGGAAATTTGGATGGAAATGAGAAATGCAAAAGAGAAGTTACATTGCTGTGGTGGTGGTACAGACATTAGGATGCAGCAGTGCAGGCTGACTGTGTCCACAGCCTGGAGTTCGATCCTGGTGGAGCTTGAGGTTGGCTTAGCCTTCCATCCTTCCAGAGTCATTCAAAGGAGGGCTCAGGTTGTTGGGGGCAAGAGGCTGACCTTGTAAGCTGCCCAGGGAGTGCCATCAAGCACTGTGGGGCAACGTATGTGTAGGGGATATTGCTATTTGCAGAGATGTAAAAAAAGAGAGGGAGTAAATGCAGCTGATGGTTGTTGGCTGCTGCAGACCTGAAAGAGGCACCTTTGGTTTTCTGTCCTACAACTGATTTGTCTGAATTTGTTTCCTTGGCAGATTCACGGTTGTCAGATCTTGGAGACAGTCTACAAATATGGCCGTGGTGGTTTGCCACCGGTGCGCCAAGCTCTGGAGAAGTAAAGAATTATAATTCCGGTGACCTTTATCAGCACCCCAGTAATTCCCAACCCCCCAGCCAGGCACAAGCATAAAGCTGCTCTCAGTGCCATTTGTTACCCCTTCTCTAATAAGTGGCTCAAGGGAGCGATTCAGAGCCCCTGGAATCCAGGGGCTTCAATTGGAGGTCCTGCCTGGATGCTGGTTCCATTTGCTGCCCGTCACGTTTGCTCCCCTGAGCTTTTCCTTCCTTTTGCACTCCTGCAGGGTCTTGGCCATGTGCCATGCCGTTCTCTACAAACAGCTCTCTGCCTGGATGCTGCACGGGCTGCTCTTGGACCATCACGAGGAGTTCTTCATCAGGCAGGGCCCCTCCCTGGGGCTTACCCCGGCCCAGCCGGAAGAAGACGACGACGACCTGGGCATTGGAGGACTCACAGGGAAGCAGCTGCGAGAGCTGCAAGATATGGTGAGATTGAGCCTTCCCCGTGTTCCCTCTAAGCTACTTACTGTTTATTCATTAAGAAAATGTCTGGTCATCCAACTCACAGTGACTCCAGGAGGCTTACAGGAGTAAACCCAAATTCAAAACCCAACAAACCCTCACCCCCCTGGCAACAACAATCTAATAAACTCCTTACCCCTGAAGTCCCCAGGTCCACTGACAAACCAGGTTTTCAGCGCCTTTCGAAAGAGTATCTAGTTGGGGCGAATCGTATGCCTCCTTGGTCCCTCCAGATGGACCTCCTTAAGAATGGGACCTATAACACACCCTGCCTAACTTGCTTTGGTGGGCCAGGTAAATGTACCTGGGGAAAAAAGGGGTCCTTGAAATAACCTGGCCCCAAGGGCATGTAGGGCTTTGAAGGCGACAGCCTGCAGCTTGAATTGGAATCCAGAAGCAAATCAGCAACCAACGCAGCTCCTGCAAGAGAGGGGACCTGTGCAAATCTAGACTTTGACAAAACTGCACTTTGAACCAACTGATACTTTTCTCTGATTCTGGATACTTTTCAAGGGCCCATGTAGTCCCATGCATTGCAGTAGTCAAGATGGTAGGTATGTAATTAGGGGAGTGAATGACTGGGAACATGGATTGTTGGTCCAGGTAAGGGCGTAACCAGCACACCACCTCCAGTTGCCAAAGGCCCTCCTAGCCACAACTGCCATCTGCTTTTCAAGCAGGATTTGTGAGTTAAGGAGAAACCCCAGATTATGCCCTGGGTTTTTGTGGAGTTGTGCCACCCATCCAAGATGGCAATTCTCTGTGGACCAAAGAACCCCAAATCCAGAGCCATTCCATCTTGCCAGGATTCAGTTTCAGGCTGTTGCTCCTCATCCTGCCCTTAACAGCCTCCAGGCACAGCAAGAAGGCGGTCACCATGGACTTGAGACATACAGCTGGGTGTCTTCTGCATGCTGGTGATACCTCACCCTGTAGGGATGGCTGATCTCACTCAGCCGCTTCGTGTAGATGTTAAACAGAAGCAGAGAAAGTCCCAAACCTTGCAGGACTCTGCAAAGCCGAAAGCCTCTCGCTTCCTATCAGCACCAACAGAGAGTGGGCACAGAAGAAGGGACAACTTACTTCCGTTTCCCAAAGCCATGCCTAAGAGGTCCCCAGAACTCCGATGAATTGCTCCAGCCTTTCTTTGAAGTCAGCCAAGCTGGCAGCTGGCACACTGAGGAGTGAATTCCAAAGCAAATGTGTACATTCCTTTTGTCTGTTGGGTTTTGAATTTCATATGGTAATTTGATATTTTGGGAAGGGTAAAATAACTTCTGCTGCCCAGTTTATCCATACTATGCATAATTTTATACATCTCAGTTGTGTCTCCTCTCACCTGCCTCCTTTCTAGGCTAAAAATCTCCCAAAATCACAAGAGTTTCCAGCCCCAGATTCTTTTCAATGCCTTCACCCTGAACCTTCTCTAGCTCCACCAGCCCCTCCCCCCCTCCCCAGTCCCGCCAGAGCAGGTCCCTTCTACCTGTCTGGGCCTCCTGCGAGAGTTTAGGGGCAGAATGTTCAACATTAGGGTGAATGTCAGTTCTGAGGAAGAAGTTTGGATATTCCTTTTAATGTAGTTTGCTGAGAATTCAAAAATGAAGGGATTTGATTCAAGCAAGCCTGATTTGAAGGAGGATCTTGCATGAAGGAGCATGTTGACCTTTGAGGGGAGGAAAAGGAATGAGGAAGGGAACTTCTCTCACTTCCTTGTGCTTTTTAGCAGAGAATCCAGAGAAGAATAAACTTTTCTCCAAAAAAAGTAAAGCTTAAAATAAAGCTTTCAAAATAAAGTAGCTTTGGAGGGATTCTGGAACTGGTCTCAAAGCAACCGCTGTTGCCCCAAAAAGGATTTCAGAACTGGGCATGTTTAAAAAACGCCTCCCAGGGCAAACGCCTCCCCTCCCCACAAACTTAGCATTGTTCCTCCCAGTCCCTGAACTCTTAAATTAAGAGGGAGATCCCTCCCAAGCCTTCTAAAAATGGTTGATGTTCCATCCATGGCTCTGGAGTTTCCTTTGTGTTAATTTTTATTTCTCCCTCCCTTCCACCAACCTTTGTTTCAACAGAGGCTAATTGAGGAAGAAAATATGTTGGCCCCTTCTCCAAAACAGTTCTCTCTGCGGATGGAGATGCTGCCTTCCTACATTCCAGCTCGTGTCGCTGAAAAAATCCTCTTTGTAGGGGAATCTGTGCAGATGTTTGAGAGTCAGAATGTGACTCTTACCAAAAAAGGTACTGGGATTGGCTGTGGTTTCTTTCAAGGGAGTAAGAACGATGGTGTTTGTGTGCTGGTTGCAGGAAGGCTGGGGTATGGGCTAAGCAGTCTGGGCAACCCTTCTCAATCCATAGACCAGGTTTGCTCAAAGCTCCTGTTTTGCTTACCCCAAGTGGGACAATCAGGGGTGGGCAGAACCTGAAAGTGGTCCCTGGCAATCCCTCTGAATTGGGCCAGTGGTCCAGATTACAAGAGGCCTCTCTGACTAGATCAAAGAAAGATCCTTTGCAGCCCATTTCAGCCATTCGCCTTTATGAAGTTTTCCCTCTTTCTGATGCTGTTCTATAGACCCCCCTGAGGATAGTGCATTTTCTTCCTTTTAAATCTTCGAAGCTGCTTCTTATTCTGCAATGTGGGCTAAACCTTACCGCTTCCCTTGACAAGGTACACCTCTCTCTTCGTTGCTGTTCCTGGGATCTGGACTGAGCTGATGTATTTAGGCAGCCTCCAGTTGCACATGCCAGGTCTTGGAAAGAGGGCGAAGCCTCCGTGAAATCTCTTCTCTCGCAGGCTCCATCCTGAAGAACCAGGAAGAGACTTTCGCGGCTGAGCTGCATCGTCTCAAGCAGCAGCCCCTCTTCAACCTGATGGACTTTGAGGCTGTGGTTGACTGGATCCGGAGTGCTGTGGCTGAGGTCAGGCTGTGCGCACGAAGCATGTTAGCAAAGGACCCTTGGGAAGCTTTTCCTAATGGGGAGGAGAAGAAGCCACCCAACCCGTGGAGGGAGGGGGGCAGGGGGACCTTGCCCAAGGAAGGAGCGGGGAGAGGCGCTTTGGATCACACCGTTGCAGCTGGGTGCAGCTTCTGGATCTTGATGCTGGGGCTTTTCTCTTTCCTAAGCACTTATGGAAGCTGATGGTGGAGGAGGCCGACTTGATAGGCCAGCTGAAGGTAAATAAGAAGGCCCTGTTTTCCAAGGGAAGGGGGGAGGGGTGTCGAAGTAGCTGAGCAGGATGCCTTTCTTCCAGGTCATTAAAGATTTTTACCTCTTGGGGCGAGGAGAATTGTTTCAGGCCTTTATTGATACCGCACAGCACATGCTAAAGACACCCCCATCCGCAGTGACTGAGCACGGTGAGTCTCTCCGTCTCCAAAAAAAGGCCCTGCAGCTTGAAATGCTCCTTGAGTGGCATTTCTGCCAGGCTGGACTCCCAAAATCACCGTTTCAAATGCCCTCTGTGTCGTTACCTAAAACTGGACAGGTTGGATGCAGAGGAGAGAAGCATAGTTGTTTGGGCCCCCCCAGAGTTGCTGGGTGGAAAGGGGGAGGCAGCAAAAGGCCTACTTTCCTTCTTCTATCCCCCCCCCCCCCCGGCTCCTTCCCTCAGATGTGAATGTGGCATTCCAGCAGTCAGCCCACAAAGTGCTCTTGGATGACGACAACCTCCTGCCTTTTCTTCACCTGACCATCCATTACCATGGAAAGGAACACCGAGGTGGGTGTTGGTGCAGGAGGCCGGATGCCGCATTGGGGAGTTAAAAGGGGGTGCCCCCCTCCCTGTAGCAGAGACCTGCATTAAGCCACAACTTCTGTTTTTCCTCCAAGATGGCAAGCCCCTTGGCTAGCTGAGCAGAGGCTGCAGGAGGGCCCCCACCCCACCCCACGTGGACCTCGGCCTCCTCCAACTCTCTGAGCTGCGGCCTTGGCTTGTCCAGCTGCCTCCAGCCTTCTTCAGTCCAAGTTGTTGGCTGGCTTCCTTTTCAGACCCTTCCCAGAACCGGGAAACCCCTTCTCGAGAACTGTCTCCTCACGAGTCCCCCACATCCGGCTGGGCTGCCTTGGGGCTCTCCTACAAAGTCCAGTGGCCTTTGCACATCCTCTTCACTCCCGCCGTCCTGGAAAAGTGAGTGCTGACTTCTCTGGGTCGGTGGGAAGCGAGAGGGGGCTTCTGCCACTGGAGTCCTGGGGCTTCCTGGCCCAGGGCTAAGCCCAGCCGACTCTTGGCTGCAGGTACAACGTGGTCTTCAAATACCTGCTGAGTGTGAGACGAGTCCAGGCTGAGCTGCAGCACTGCTGGGCTCTGCAGATGAGGTGCAAGTGCCTGGAATCCAGGCGGACGGATGCCATCAAGTGGCGGCTGCGCCATCACATGACTTTCCTCGTGGACAATCTGCAATATTACCTGCAAGTAAGTGTTTGCCGGGGCGACTGAAAAAGGGCCAAACGGCTCAGCTGCTTTCTTCTCCACTTTTTCTGCTGCCAGCACTCTCACAGCTTCTTACAAGACCGTAGGTGTTAAAAGTAGTGCTTCTGCTCTGTTTTCTTTCAGGTGGATGTCCTTGAGTCTCAGTTCTCCCAGCTCCTGCAGCAGATCAACTCCACCCGTGATTTTGAGAGTATCCGACTGGCCCACGATCACTTTTTGAGCAATCTCCTGGCCCAATCCTTCATCCTCCTGAAACCGGTAAGTAGCTTCTCTGTGGGTACATTATCTTGGACCCCTGGACTGCAAAGGACATATGGGGAAGGGCGGCATGCCTCTGCCTTTAGCCCACTCCTCTCCCCAGTGTGGATGGTCGATTTAGTTGAGGGGAATTGGCTCCCCTGTGAGGATTTTTTTCCCAAATGTTCAACTGGAATCTGCCTCTCAGCAACCTCAGTCCATTATTCCATCTTCTGTCCTCTCTTAGAATAGAAAATAGATCTCGATCACCTTTTGGTACTGACATCCTGTTAGGTACTTGAAGAGTGCCCTTCAGTCTTGCCCCAGTTTTTCTGGTGGCTCCCCTCAAGGTCATCTATTCCAGCCAGTTTGAATCCTTTACAGTTGAATGGACACTCACTCAAACTAGGAGTTACCAATACAAAATTAAGTGGGATGATGAAGCCCTATAATTTCAGAATTTGTTCTGTTTGACATAGTCTAAAGTTGCATTTGCCCATTTGCAGCCTTATCAGGGCTGCTGGTTTGAAGTTTGCAATTAGCTGGGCTTCCAGATCTTTTTCATGATTGCCCAGCTGGTTATTTTCCCATTCAAAAACTGCATTTGATTTCTAACGTTCAGTATTGTAAGGACCTGCTTCAGCTGCCTTCTTAAGAATTTAAAACTCTTGCAGCAGTTTGCATTTCAAAAGGAACTTTTACTGAGAGAGAGTGGTTGCAGAGAAGTCAGGCTCTGAAATTCGGGCTCCAAGCCTTAGGCTAAATTTCCCTTTCAACCCCCCCCCCCCCCAATACTCCGTGTCCATCTGTAGCCAATAAAATGCCACAAAGGTGTTTTGGAAAATCCGAGGTGGGATGGTGAGAAGAGGCGCTGCAACTTTGAATACCAGGCTGAAACCGAGTCAGGGGGAGCCTGTGCTGATGGCTGATTCTCCCCTCCCCAAACTCCCAATCAGTTACAGCAACAGTGAAAGCATGTAAAACATTCAACCTACAAAGCCTTCCCCCCCCTACCCCCCCCCCTCCGAATGGCAGCGTTCTGACAGGAGCCTGACAGTTATTTTCAGCCCAATTCTACCAAGATCATTTTGCTAGATCTCTTGTGTTCTAAGGAATTTAGTTTGCATTGTTTACAGATTTGATAAGCATTTTCTCCATAATTCTAATCCAAGTTGTTAAAAAAAGTGTTGAGTTCACAACCCAGAGCGGAACTAACTAATATTTCCATAGGTAAAGTTAGTTTAGAATCAAAAGTTACAACTGTGGGAGGATAAATGAATACATAATAATAATAGCCCATTTCTGATCCTTCTTTTGTAGGCTTTTCACTGCCTGAATGAAATTTTAGATCTCTGCCATAGTTTTTGTTCCTTGGTCAGCCAGAACCGAGGGCCCCTGGATGAACGAGGTACAGCCCAGCTGAGCATCCTGGCTAAGGTAAGTACACACCCACTCATTCACATACAACTACACACAGATGCACACTGAAGCAGTGGTGGTATTCTCCCGTTTTGGCCCGGTTCTGGCATACCGGTAGCGCTGAAGATCAGCTGGCAGAGAACTGGTTTGCTCCGAGTCACCTCGCAGTCCAGTTATGCCTTTTGGCTGCTTTTACAGTTGTGAAAAATTAAATACAAACTCTTGAGTTCTATGATTTTACCTATCAGGATATAATAAAAATCATCTGGTCCTTAGCAGTTCTTAAAAGTAGGTAAATACAACATGTTAGTTACATCATGTCATCCTTTATTTTACAAAAAGAAAGCCAAGATGGAGAAGCCAGGTGTGAAAACCATGTACACCTTATGATTCAATAGCTTGTAGAACCACCATTAGCAGCAATAGCTTGAAGTAATCGTTTTCTGTGTGACGTTACCAGTCTCTTGCGTTGTTTGGCCACCTCTTCTTTACAACGTGGCTTCAGTTCACGGAGGTTTCTGAGCATTTGCTTATGCGCAGCTCTCTTGAGGTGCCTTCAATCAGGTTGAGGTCTGGACTTGCATCACCTCCATTCTTTTCTTTTCCAACCATTCTGGGGTAGATTTGCTGGTGCCTTTTTTGGGATCATCGTCCTGCTGTGTGTCTCTAGAATACTTCAGTATACAGAGGAGTTCATGGTCAACTCAGTGACTGCAACGTGCCCCAGTCCTGTGGTTGCAAAACAAGCCCACATCATCACCCCTCCACCACTGCTTGGCAGTTGGCAGGCTTGTGCTGTTTGGTTTTTGGCAAACGTGGCGCTGCACTATGGCCAGACCCCTCCTCTTTGGTCTCTTCTGCACAAAGGGCAGAGTCCCAGAAATCTTGTGATTTGTTCAGGTGCAAATTTGCAAACCTGCTGCCAATATTCGTTTTAAAGAGAAGAGTTTTTTTCCTAGCAACCCTTCAAAACAAGCCGTACTTCTTCCATCTTTTTCTAATTGTACTATCATAAACTTTAATATTTAACATGCAAAGTGAACTCTGTGGAGTCTGAGGTGTAACTTGGATTTTTTTGCAATTTCTTTGAGCATCGTAGGATCTAACCTTGAGGCTCTGTTCCTGGGAAAATTGGCAATTGTCTTGAATGTTTTGCACTTGTGAATGCTCTTCCCCACCATAAAATGATGGACTTTAAATGTTCTCAGATGGCCTTCTCAGAATGATGGGCAGAAACAATTGCTTCTCTAAGCCTATTGCTGATGTCTTTATTTTTCACCTCAAAACTTCCGCTTTTATAGAGTCAGACTTGCTAATGGATCAGTTGATCAAGGGCATTTGATTAGCAGCACCTGGCTGATACGTCGCCTCTTCAAATGCACCTAAGCAGTAAGAGTGTACTTGCTTTTTTTCACATGAGGCTTCTCCATTTTGGCTTTTTTGTGTATGTAAAATAATGACATGGTGTAATATATCACATGCTGTTCTCTGAGGTTGTATTTACCTACTTTTAAGAACTGCTAAGGACCAGATGATTTTTACTTTGTCCTGATATGTAAAGCCACAGTACTCAAAGAGAGTGTACTTTCATTTTCGTGTGATTGTCGTTTCCCTGGTGAAGCCAACTTTTGTGCTTTAGCCTTTTTCTTTGCCGAAATGAGCTGCCTTGAGGTTTGTGTGGAACGCTTGGCGTAGATAGCTCCTCAGTTACAGTTCAGAGGTCCACTGATGCCTCTGCCCCCCTGTCCATGTTTTCTCTCCCCCGTTTCATTCCTGGCTGTGAAAATGGTGAGGGCCAAAGTCACTGCTCCAGATGCAACTGCACAACCCTTTTTAAAAATATATATATATATATTTTCCACCTTGGGCATGGCAGTGCCCTTCTTCTGCCCGAAATGGCTTTTGGAAGATCCTGCTGGGCTCCCTGTGGGCATTGGCTCTAGAAGGCTGCTCTGATGCCTGGGCTTCCCTTTGCAGGGCTTCAGCTGCCAGTCCTCCCTTCTGTTCAAGATTCTTTCCAGCGTTCACAATCACCAGATAAATTCTGATTTAGCACAACTGCTGTTACGCCTGGACTATAACAAGTACTACACCCATGCTGGAGGCACTTTGGGCAGGTAAGGCTCAGCATCCCAAAACAGAGGGTGCTCCTCTAGCCCCCTTCCAACGGAATCAGTGGGGAACACCGGGCCAAAGGCCGTGTCAAGCCCTGAGGCTTCCCCTCCAATCTCTGCACCAGATGGGTTGGATGTCCTCCAACTACTACATACTACATATATACTATGTGCTATATGGCATGGGCAACAGGCGCGCTCTGTCCACTCCTTTTGTCCTTTTACTTGCTTCCCTATCACACGTGGGGGAAACTGCAGAATAGCAGCTGCCTCTGCCTCCCTGGTCTTTTATGGTTAAGTCAGCTCATGCTCACGTCTGTTGTAATCTGTCCATGTATTACAAAAAGTATCAATTTGTGCACAATTTGCTTCCTCCCTTTGAATCCCTTTTCTTTCCCTGCAGCGTGGGGCTCGAATGATTAGCCCACTGAAAGGCCACGGTTTCCAAGAAGTGTTCTGGCCTGCAATGGCAGCAACATTCCAGCCACTGGCAGAGGAGGCGCAAGATTTGCTCTCAAAGCAACTGGGTGTTGTTTTTTTCTCACAGGGCTCCCACAACACTTGCAAATGGGGTCTTACGTATTCAGTAGCTTTTGGGGAGTGGGCTCCGTGGGCTCCTTTTGAAGCCAACTAGAGGAACACCGATTGCTTTGGGCTCCCAAGTGAGTCACCCCTTTTTGCTGTGACTGCAGAGCCGCAAGTCCAGCCTTTTGAAGTGTCACCTTCACCATTTCTGTGCCAAAATCAGATGATGGCTATAAAGGTTGCAATGCTATTAACTGTATAAATGATTTTGTGTTCTATTTCTGAAGATGGAATAGTATGTGAAAAGTAACCTGGCCTTGGAGATTCCAGTTGCTCAGGCTTTTGTTTGCTTCTCTTGCTCGGAGGGGAAGCCTTGCTGAAGACCCAGTTTGAACAAAAAGGCCAAGACACTGTCACCATTTGCTGCCTCTTTTGCTGGAAACAGCAAAACATCAAACGTAAGAGGAGCCGCTTACCATTTCATTTCCTAACAAAACTGCTGGAACCTTTAATGAAAAAGTCCATTTTTTCAAGAAGTCGATGGCCTGGGAATACGGATCTGCAAATGTCCCAGAGATAGGAAACCTCTCTTCTCCCAGCCTGATTTTCTAACCTACATTCACCCTGTAACTTTGCATGGAAAATATCCTAGAAGAAGCACTTTTAATTGTTCTGGCTTCACAAATTCTAGAAAGCAAACCAAACTTTTGATAGCTATTCCACCTTAACATGCTCCCTCCTTGTGTTTGCAGCTCTTCAAATCAGCTTTTCTAAGTATATTCATTGAGACTGGGTTTGTACTGCTTTTAACGAACTTCCTCTTGCACACCTGGGCCTCAGCAGGTTCATCTAGAACTTTTGTTGCAAGAAACTTTCTGCTGAAAAAAGGGAGGGAGGGGACCTAAGTTTGGAATTTCCCAGCCTCGTGTTGTGTACCATGAGCACCTGCACTAAATTTCTCTGTGTTCACACAACATAGCTTCTTGCATTGTGAAAACAAATTCTATAATTCATACCAGGGGTCTCCAAACTTGGCAACTTTAAGACTTGTGGACTTAACTCCCAGAATTCCTTGGCCAGTATGGCAGGCTGGCAGTAATTACTGATAAATCCTCCCATGGTACAAGTAATAGTATAATAATGACCAAGATAAGAAATCACCATTTATTTTATCATAAAAGTTCACATTAAAACTATATACAAGCACACCATGCATAAGTCAAACACCACCAAAAAGTTTAAAATCTAGAGAATGAAAATGCCACAAAGCAAAATGGGAGCTTTAACAGGGGACGTAATCATGTTGATACTTCGGATATTTAAAACCAGCACACTCTCCAGCAATGAGGCTCTGGATCACCCACTCCTGGGTTACTACTGGCAGCTGTAATGCTTTGGCACAGGGCACCATGGCAGCTGGGCAGGAAGCATCTGTCACCACCACATCAAACACACCCAAACTCACATCTAGAAGAACAGGAGGAAACAATGATGGTCAGTTTCTAGCATTGCATATCTCATGCTTAACACTTTCCCATGAAACCTGATCTTGCAGGAGATGCATCCAGTTTCTCAAAGGATCCTAAGAATCCTTTTAGAATAGAAATGGGGCCGGTTAATTTTTTTTTTTTGCCAAGCCCTTCCTTACGCAGAGGCAAAATATGCCTTCAGCTCTGGGGGAAGTTGTTCCAACCCTTCTAAAAAGTCCCCGAATAGCCATTTGCCTCATCCCCAGAGAGCCGGTGGCAGCTGCCTGCACCTTTCTTCCATGTGGAGGATTCCTGCTGCTTAACTGAAGCGGCCCCTCCCATCATCAGGATCTCTGACCAGAGTTCCAGGAAGTTTTGTGGTTCGTCAGACACTAGGAGCACCCTCAGCCTCTGGAAGGGATTTTTCCGTGGATGCCTAGAAAGTAGAGCAGCAAGGCATCTGGGATAAGCACTGAACACCGGAGATGTTCCTGCTGGGCTGGGATAGCAATGTCTCCCACACACACACACACCCTTGTACTAAAGCTGGCTGGTTCTCCCAAGGCCACCACCCTGCCCACAGCTGGCCACTCACCACTCCAGCAGCCGCTCTTCCTCCAGGCTGTAGCCAGCTGGCAACAAGTAGTTCTTGTAGTTCTGAGTCTGATTGGCCAGGCAGCTGTCATGGACCCACATGTGGGAGACACAGGGGATTCCCCGGGCAAGGCACAGGAAGTACTTCCGGGTGCGGCAGTGCTGGTCTGCTATCAGGAGGCACTCGTAGGCTGCGCTGCACTGGATCGGGGGGGGGGGGGGGGAAGGGGTGTCACATTGGTGCCAATCCAGCCACAAACGGAGGTCGCGTCAGAGGTTGGGAAAAACAAGGGTGAGGCCAGCAGGCCAGAGGGAGGCCAAGAACGAATCTGGGCCTGCCTTAATTGCAAGCCACACTTAAGGAGAACCGACGCTCTCGGTCCCACAGCAAAGCAAGGTTTGCCAGGTGGAGGAGGGGCATTCGTGGCTTTGTGCAGACTGCCCTGCGTTGGCTCCCGCTCAGCGTAGTCCCAACTTTTCCTTCAGGAAAGCCACAAAGACCCGGTTTTTACAGCAGACTCTTTGCTAGCACTGAATGAGGGGCGCTCAAGACTGGCCCTCAAAAATGCCTGCTGTGATGACCCCTCACAATGACATCCCTGCTGGCTTTCAGCTAGCAAAGGCAACGGGGAGCCCCGAAGGAGGATTGCCTGGCATCACCCTTGGCAGCCCTGGAGTTGCTCAAGGAGGGCAACTGGAAGCGCTGGAGCTGCTATGATGACTAAGTCATGGCCCGTCTCCCTTTACATCCAGATTGGTTAGCAATGGAAATTCTGGCCCCAATTACTGTTGTCAATCAAAGGCTTGCTGATGGCTAGCACTGTCCCGTCTCTCTCTGGCTGGCAGTCTCTTCCTTTCTTCCTGAAGCCAGTAAGGGAAGATGTTGGTCTGGCCATTCGTGGTTTCAGAAGCCAGGAAGGCTGCATCCCAACAATGCTTGGGAAGAGAATCCTGTAGCACAAGACCTGCCAGGAAGCATCTGCCAAGTCCTTAATCTGGCAATGTTTGATAGATGCTGGATTGCTCCATGAAGGTGACAATTCACCCCCAACTGAATAGAGGCAAAGGGCTGCATTCATTACCTGAGATCTTCCTTAACTGGGCTTTTCACTTAAATCTGAGATGATTCACTTATAACTTGGACCACGGTTGCCCTGGGCCTTTTATTTGGTTGAAGTTGGTTTTATTTAAGGAACCTTTATTTAATGAAACAACTTGATTTAAGTGCTACAAATTATTACTGATGTTCCTTCCATTTGCATCTTTTAATCCCATTCAAAACATAAAATAGCTTGTCACGAAGGCACAAAGAATGCACTGAATATTGGATATATGCGTCAAATTAACAGTAATTTTAAAATCCCTGAAAATGGAGAGAACTTTCCCCCCGTTTGCATCAGCTGCTCTGTGGGCAACTGTCTTCTTTTTACAACAGCAATTTCTTGTATCTTTACTTATAACCCTTAGGCTTTGCAAGTCCCTTTTGTCAGCTTTATGCTCTGAAAGATGGGTACAAGTCCCCCAAATAGCTCAGCCCAGCCTGGTCCTGGCCAGCTTCCCTTTCATCACTGAATAAACTGCTTCTGTCCTTGGATTATTATATTTTCTTCAGCATATTTCCCTGGATATTTTGCCAGGCCTGCAATCCAGGAGACATCATACAGAGCAACATGTCTGTTTCCTGCAAAGATTATTTCCCGGCAGGAATTGTGGTCTGTACGTTGCAATATTCTGCTGCTTGCCTTTTGGTTTTATGGCTAAGATGGTGTGAAAACAACTTGATCAACGGGTGAGGAGAAGCTACTAGGGAAGGGTCAGTTAAGGTTGCTGCTGCTGATCTTGCTCATCTGTGGATCAAGGCTGACCAGACCAGAATCTGACCAGATGAGCTGCTACGGGGAGGCTCTGCTAACAGGCTCTTGCAAGTCTGAAAGAACAACCTGAGTGGGCCTTTTTTCTTTTTCTGCCCATATCCGATTGTTCCTCAGAATCTCTCTGCCTTATTTATTCAGCTCTTTCTCACATAGAGGGTGAAACTAAACTTTGCACACAGATGCCACAAAAGAGGTTTCAACACCAAAAAAATCCAGCAGCAGCATCAGGAACACGGGTGCCAGAAAGAAGCCGGGGGAGATCATCTTTGAATACCCAACTGCACTTCACCAAAAGCGGGAAAGAAAGGGCAACTGCAAACGGAAACAACTGAGATTTGGGACAAGCACAAAATGCAGCGGAACCCAAGACACCATGGCTAAGAGGAAGTTCACTGAAGGTTGTGTTGCTGTTGTTGTTGGTTTTTTTTGGGGGGGGGGGGGCTGCTGGCGTCCTGAACAACCTCAGAGGTCAACCCTGCTGCTTTTGCTCTTCAAGGGTCAAGAGCCAGCTGCCCTTGAAGGCTCAGGGGCCTCCCCCAGGGCCCTCCAGCCACAGTGCTGATTATGCTCAGGGCCGTCCTTGCTAAACACGAACAAGCGGGGGGACACGGCCTGGAAATCAGAGCAGGCGCTGCCCAGCATTCTCAAACGGCCCCTGCCGATTTTATTCCGCGCGTTGCTGCCGACTCCTGGAGGTGGCGCTCATCTCCGTTTTGAGGCCATTGAGCCAAGCATGGTCGGAAGACATTTCTGCAGTCATGTGGCCAGCATGATGT
Organism: Hydrophis major; assembly: GCA_033807585.1. Lineage (NCBI taxonomy): Eukaryota > Metazoa > Chordata > Lepidosauria > Squamata > Elapidae > Hydrophis > Hydrophis major. The sequence goes on along the minus strand of CM066337.1, from coordinate 21,121,062 downwards.
CAAGCGGTGCTTATTGATTTACTCGCATTTGCAGACTTTTGAACCACGAGGTGGGCAGGATCGGGAGCGAGGATGGGAGCTCACCCTATGGCGTGATGCTTGGGTCTCAAACCTGGGCTGCCAGCTTTCTAGCCAACAAGCCCAGCGCCTCAAGCACGGAGCCCTCGTGCCACCCCTGACGCTCCAAAGGCCTGGGAGAACCCCTTCACTTTCCCACCGAGATACCGGGGCAGACATAGAAAATCCACCCACCCCCAGTCACAATTATAACATGTGATCACCAAAGTACTGGGGACTTTTTGTAGCCAAAAACGGCCAAGTCACAGAAGCCACTGCAAAAGCTGGTGGCCTCCAAAGGCATACAATCATTTACTGAAGCCAAAAGCAGATCTAGCTCACCCATGCAGTCTGAAAACAATGTAAAACAAATCCCTTCTTCAGGCATCCCAGAACCTTGTGGAGGGAGGGGGACACTTTGCCTTCCTGATGTACGCTTGCATCAACGGGTTTTGCTCAAAGCTCGTCTCCCTGCCCTATTATAAGCATCCCCTCGCCCGGGACTCTGACCTGGCTTTCATTGAAGTCTTCTAGGATGAAACCTCCTCCTGCTTGGAGTTGTAGCTCAGTGTAGGGTTTGTTGTAAGGTACTCTCTCCACTAATTCTGGAAGAGGGAAGTACATTGGACAGTTCTTACTTTTCCTTCAAAGCAGCATTGCATATTCGCATCATGCCTGCAAGAAAGCCTCCAAGCAGATGAATATCAAGTTTATGGGAACAATTTTCTTCCTGTAGGCAGGCACACACACACACGCACACATGCCTCTGGGCCCCAAACTGGATTGCAGTGGTTGCTAGAAGGTCTTTCTTGATGTCAGGGGCACCTGTGGTGTCCAAATGCTAAGGGAGGACTTCCCTCAGACCCTCCCTCACTCTCATTATAATCTTCCTCCCATTTTTCTTTCCCTCTTCATTCTTCCTTCCTTCCTCTCTTCTCTTCCAATCTTTCCTTGTTTGTCTTTGTCTTTTCTCTTTCCCTTCCTCCTTTCCTGTCCCTTCTTGCATGCTCAAATGCAAAAGGGGAAACATGTCTCCTTTTGTTTTTAGGTTTTTTTGCTAGCCCTCTGCCAGCGAAAACAGAGCTTGGGAGGGCTGTGTACGGCCCTCAGGCTCCTGTATCAGCTGCAACAGCCTCCTGCAGCCCTCAGCCAGCAAAAATGGAGCTGGGGGGGGGGCTGTGTGTGCCCCTCCCCTGAGCTCCATTTTTGCTGGTAGAGGGCTGCAGGAGGCCATTTTACTATCCTGTTCTCAGCAAGCTTTTCTTTAATGTTTCTAGTATTTTTAACTTTCATTGTTGGAGAACATCACTGATTTCTTAATATATTTCTGTCACCCCGAAGCCTCCCTCCTCCCCTCCTGGAGATTTAATCCAGAGATGTTGAAGCTTCAGTTTTTCCTTCTTGTTCCAGCTCCTCCCCCTCCCATCTTGGGAGCCATCCTGTGGCAGGGACCTTCCCTCCCTGCCTTTGAGATGCTCTTGGCCACACGTTGCTCAACTATGGAAAATTTCACTCAAATGTAATCATCTTGAAAGAAAGTGAACAAAAAGGCAGAAGTTTCCCTCTCTCTCCAAATCAGAATTGATTTTGGTATCAGCACTTAAAGGTTGGCTAGGCTAGAAACCTTAAGTCATATAGACCAATACTACTTGAATTGTAATGTTCTATTAGCAGAATCTTGTCTCTGTGCATTCCTGGCCCCCACTGAGAGGTTACAGTTAGGACTCTGCCCCAGACTCCAGCTGAATCAGCTGTCTTGGCAGCAGCACTTCTTCCTCCTGTTCCTGAAGGCCATTCCCACTTCCACACCAGGTGTTCTCCTTGAAGGTGCAAAAGAACTGCCCATGTTGCAAGGAAGGGTGGATTTTCCTTGGAAGACGTGAAAGGCCAGATGTGAACTTGTCCGACTGACCAGGGAAAATCAGGGGGTTTGGGATCCAACCCAGAAAACCCTTGCAAAGGGACACCAAGACTTCCAGATAGAAGAAAGTCAGTCAAGGGGAGAGAGAGCTGGAGGACAGTGGTTTGGTTTCAATTTAGTGCAACATGTACATGCAGCCATCAGCACCACCTTAATTCTGCCCAGGAGTTAATAATATTTGATATATTAACATCCCTTTTAATGCAATACATCACCATCAAAGATCTACAATTAACTAGAGAGTGTTTAGTGTTCCAGAAGGACCAACGCACATTGATACAAGCAAGCCAGGTGGCCTCACCTTCTTCTTCTTCGCTGCTCACTGCAGTCTTTGGATGACTAGTGAGCTCTGTTGCATTTGCCATGGAGAGAAGAAAGGCGTAGCCCAAAAAAAGGGTTTTGTTCTGGGGCAAAGGGCCCCATCGGTGATCAGGTGCCAAGTGATCACCTGACGGGCTTGCCATCTCCCTGGCATTTGCAGCTCCTGCAGACAGAGAGGAAGGTCAACTCCTGCCCTTTGCCAGCTCTTCCCACAAAACCCAAGAGCCAGTGTGGACAGAGGGAGGCCAGCCAGGACATCCCAACATGGGAGGAAGTCACCAGAAGAGCACGGCCAAATTGCAGCCCCCCAGGCTCAGGAGACGGCAGCCGAGACCAGGGTCGCCTGGGCGAGCCTCACCTGTTTTGGACAGGGCCAGGTGCCGCCCTCGCTTGGCTGGGGACTGCTCCTCTTCTGAGACAGCGGCCAGTTTCCTTTTGCTGGAAAGGGGCTCCGGGCTCTTGCGGACAGGCGTGGTGCTGCCACTGGAGGGGCTGGGTGGAGCAAGGCTGCGTCTTTTCCGCTTTCCCTCCACCAGGTTATCTGGGTCCAACAGGTAAAGCACAGTCAGCTTCACCTTTGGTAAGTCCCCTCAGCACAGGGCTGCCCCAGCCTCCCTGCAGCCCTCCCCCAGGGGCACAAAGGCGGGACTCGCAGAGGGCCAGGGCGGCCTCTGCATTGAGCTCTCCAGCCCAGCCCCTCCCACTCCGGCCACATCTGGGACTCCTGTCTCAGGGCCACACCTAGGCTGATATCGGCTGCCCTGGTCAGAGGAGAGGCCGGCTGGCACGGGCCGAGTCCAAACTGCTCCCGGAGCCTGTTCCCTTGCTCCAAAGACAGGATAACCGCCGTCCGCCGGTACCACTTCTGCTGTCCGTCCTTCTCGACGCAATAGAACAGCTCCCCCGCCTCCTTCCGATGGCCCTTGACCACACCTGCAGCAAAGGCAGAGCTACAGGCCGAGGCCCCAATCCTGCTCACTCCCCTTGTCCCGCCACCCCGAGTGACGGGTGCCTTCCGAACCGACAGGTGGTTACCTGCACTGAAGTATTCATCCTCGGAGAGCGCCGTCACCTCCGTTTCTAAAGGGAGGGGGTCACACAGGAGGACGTCTCGGGCCAGAACGTCGCATTCATAGCCATCGTCAAAGAGCAATCTGTATTTGGCCCCGCCCACATCCTGCGTGATGGTCCCAGAGTAGAAGTAGCCATTGGATGACCACTTGGCTACCACCCGGAGGCCCACCAGGCAACTCCCAGGGGGAGGGGGCCTGGGATCGTCAGAGGCGCTTGATTGCTCCTGCAGAGGGATTTCAGGGGAGCCACTGCGGCACCGAGGGGTCTCAGCTTGCTCCCGTCCCTCCAGATGTGGACCCAGGCTGGGCTGCCCATCCAAAGAGGCACCGGCTGAAAGATCTGCCTCGGCCTGCATGGAGCCTCTGCAAAAACAGCAAGAGGGATTACGGGGGCGGGGGCAAAGACCTGCCAAGAAACCTCCGCTCCCATCGCTCCCGCTTTACCTTGCTCCGGTGGATCGGGAAGCGGGGCGGCCCCTTCGCCCTCGCCCACGGGGGGTGAGAGGTGCGCCTCTGCACTGCTGGTTGCTGGGGCCAGGGTCTCCCGCCTCGCCCCCCACGGTGGCCTTGCCATGGTCACGATGGGCTGGGCAGAAGCCGGTCCCTTTCTTTGGGCTGGGAAGATAAGAGGCAGCTTAGCTTCCCCATAGGAAGCCGCTCAGGTTCATGACACATGGATCATGGATGTGAAAGCTCCTTTTCCCTTTGGAAAACCCTGGAACTGGCTAAACGTTCAGAGGTCTCCAGAAAAGTGTGTTGCTTACCAAGGCCAAAGATGGACTACAAAAGATGGTCGAGATGGGTGGCTAAAGAAACTGAACAAGTAAAGGACCATCTAATATTACTCTTCATGACGGAGTTTGGAGGGAACTTTCAATAACATGGTGGCCTTCACAAAGTTTTGCCAGACATCTGGACTCTTGACGTCTGTTTATCTGCCTCTGTGCTCAATAAGTTAAACTACACTTAAGGTTTCAGAGCTCAGTTTTCTGAACTCTGGCACGAGCTTCTCTTGCAAGACATCAACTGACTTTCTCACACCCAAGAACTTCACAACAGACCTCCGTGCAAACTGGCAGGCAATCTCCAAAGCCTCCACCCACCTTGGCTTCCTGGCTGTGGACAAGGCCGAGTCTTGAAAGCCTCTTCGTGGGCCTGCAGAGTTTAGGCGGCTGCGAGTGGCGGACGGAGCACTGCTTCCTCCACTGGACGTCTGATGAGGTCCCGACGCCTTGGAGGAGAAGGAGCTGAGGTCTCCAAGGTCTCCGGAGGTTGGAGAAAAGTCCCCCGTCCGGGAAGGAGAGACGTCCACCTCACACTCGTAGCAATCCACGTGGGGCTCTTCTCGCTCCTGAAACAGACCAGGCTCCAGATGCCATCATCCTCATCCCCCCCTCCACTTAGGCCCCCAGCCCTTCCCACACCAACATCCACCCTTCCCAGAATCCCTGCACTGTTTGATGGCATTTCGAAGGTACAACTCTGCTCACGCTCTGCTGTCATTCCATATACCTGAAATAACAGCATATAGCAGAGTTGGAAGGGACCAACTTGGAGGTCTTCTAGTGCAACTCTCTGATCAAGCAGGACACCCTGTACCGTTCCAGACCCTTCAATCTCTTCTGAAATAATAGATAGTTTTCCAGCAAAAGCAGCCTTCCATTTCATTCTCATCCCACGGATAAAAATGAAAAGGATGCAAAACAGATTTTCCTTCCCGGAGACAGAAGACATTTTGCATCCATTCCTACCTTAAATGGTAGATCTGGGCTGGGCTGGGAATGGCTTCCTCGGAGGTTCCTTTCTTCCCATAGCAGCCCCACTCCCCTTTCTCCTCTTTCTGGGTCTGAACGTGGCTCCCTTGGATGGATGAGGCCCTCAGGGCGGGCAGCCTCAGCCTTTCCAACGGACGGGCTCAGGACCTTCCGCAGAACCTACAGGCCTGGCTTCTCATCATGTCCTGGATCTGGGGGACACCCTCAAAGACACAGGCTTGGCTGGGAGGACCCAAATATACCAGAGAGTATTGTTGCTCCATTTCTATGTGCTCTGGAGGAGTGGAATATCCTCAGCCTGCCAAGAGATTAAATTGGGCCCAGGCAGCAAAACTTCCTTCCACCAGTAAAGTCCTTCAGCTGGGAGGAATCTTCAGCCATCGCTTTGGCTCTCAGGCAAATGGGGGAGCGGGGCTGCCCAGGCCTTCTAGCCTGACCTCCTCTACCTCTGAACCCTCCCTTTCACTCCTGTCCCCCCTCAGGGCCCCCCAGAATCTGGATCCTTCTGGATGTGACTTGATTCACTTTGCAAAGATGGCTGTCCCTCTTTGGAAGAGAGCAGAGTATGGATATGGCTGCCACGGCCTTTGCCTCCGGGAGCCTCTAAAAGACGGACATCTGACACCCTTGAAGAGATTGTGCTGAAAACCATGGGGTCCTCAGCGTTACGGGGGCCTCATTGGAAACACCCTACCTCAACCACCTGTCGTTCCACTTCGCTGCCATCTTTGTAGTAAACATCTGTGATGACACGTGTTATGAGGGTGCGCACTTCCCGAATTGTTCTCACATGGCGCTGTAGGACTCTACCTGCTGGTGGGTGGGGCAGTTCAAATTCTTCCTCCTTCTAAAGAAAAAAAGAAAATCCAAAATATTTCCAGACATCCTTTCATCAAAACCAAGTACGTTGGGTTTGGACTGAAACATTTACTTATTGACTACTGCATGTTCTTGCTTCCAGTTCTAACCTACCCCTAAATGCTCACTAGATTTAGCTAAACATAGTCTCAACAACCGCAGGTATCAAGTCTGGCCCATTGTGAAAGAAAGCTAAAGCAGGATCAGAGCTGGCTGGTACTTAGATGGGAGCTTAGCAGGAAATCGAAAGGCTACAAACTAGCCTGACAAGTCAAACACATGAAAAAGTTGGCAAACCACCTTCAGGCTGCTTCATGAGAATTACATGGATATTGCAATTGGACTCCCCCCCCCTTTTTTTTTTTCATCTGAAGAACTATTTTTAGACAACAGGGCCTGGGGTGCTTCTCAATTGAATTGCCTCTGGAAGTAGCTAGGGAGTATCACATTGTTCATAAATAGGACACCAGTTGATTCTCCTCCTAATAAGCCAGAATCATAACCGCTATTTCATGCTAGATCTATGGCACCAGCTTATTTGGGGGGGGGGGGGGGAACCAAAGGATAGAGTTCCTTGGTCTTCTCTGGGCCAGGTTGTTTCCTTGCAGACATTTCATGTGTGCTAGCAGGGAATGAGGTTTGCTCTCGGCTGATGTTCTAGTCCAGTGACTTCCCCTGCCAGTGTTTATGGGGTTGGTCTTACAAGTTCTTGGTTGGGCTGTTTACTGTTGGCTTGTTTGGCAGCCCCTTGGTTGCAGTATTGTTTACTTCTGGATTGTTGGTCTGATGTTGACCTTGGTGTTAATCTCTGCTCACCTGGGTGCTGATTGCTGGCAGGGAGAGTTTTGGTCCTTTTGTTCACTTCTTGCACAATATGTAGTTGTTGTTTATGTGTCTGTTGGGGGCCAATTTGTCACAATGTCAGGCTTCCAGGAAATCTCTAGGGTTTTCAGACTTGGTTTGGTCTAGGATGGGCACGGTTTCCCCAATTGAAACTAGGGTTAATTCTGTCCGTGGGTTGAGAAATGAAAGGTTTTTCATCGTGTCTACTGACTACTAGTTGTGTTCATGGATGCCTTCTGCCAGTCCTCTGCCTGTTTGGCCTACATAGTTGCAGTCTTTCATTTCCACTGTACGTTGGAGATGATTCTGGGTCTGCTGGGTTTTTTTTTATAACTTAGGATGCTTTGGAGAGCTTTACAGCTATATATAAACTTACAACCACAACTGAGCCCTACATTTCTGTCACTAAGCGAGAGAGTTAAGTGAATGTGTCCCATTTTACAGCCTTTCTTACCGCAGTTACTTAACTGAATCACTGCAGTTGTTAAGTTAGTAACGCGGTTGTTAAACGAATCTGGCTTCCCCACTAACTTTGCTTGTCAGAAGATCCCAGAACACTACAATCATCATAAATATGAGTCAGCTGCCAAGGAGCTCAATTTTGATCACATGACCATGGGGATGGTCAAAAATGTGAGAAACCATCATAAGTCACTTTTTTTGATGCTATCGTAATTTTAAATGGTCACTAAACGAACTATGGTAAGTTGAGAACTTGTAGTTGGTTTGTGTGCTACGCTGATGCCCTGTGGTTGTCATTGTCTTTTCGTAGTTTCTGAGCTGTTTTTGATATATGGCAGTGTTATTGTCCCTTTTGCGGTTTGTTTTGGTTGTGGTTATGGTGTGTTAAGTGGTCGGGCACTTTTTGCTGGAGTTGTGCGTGGATATCCATTTTGTTGGAAGGTGTGTAGATGATCTGTTTCCTTTTCCTGCTAGTCAGGGTTGCTACAACGTTGGTGCATGTCTATATCGAGTTCTTATGCAGCTTCTCTGGCAGAAGGTTGGGCGATTACTTTGGGGAACTGGCTCAAGAAAATTCTCAGTGACCTCACCAAGAAAGATCAAATTACCAAAGAGGAATAGGGACGGATGAGAAGCAGTGGACCCATCTTTCATGTTTATATAGATGCCCCAAAATACAGAACCTCTCCTTCTAGTTGTATCATTACCAGGAACCCCAACCTGCAGAATCACAAAAGAATTAACCAAAAAGCCTTGGCACCTCACAGGGGGAAGCAAATACTCCATCAACTCCCCACGACAGGCCTTCAAAGAATCAAAGACACAACAATATAGATGAGGATGAAATGAGGGTCTCATTTGATGTCACAGACCTTTTCACATCCACAGAGCCAGAATTAAGTAAAGAATCCATGACTACTTTGCTCCACGGACACCTGATCTAATCAGATACACCAAGACTGAAACACTCAAAATCATGGATCTTATCAACCTCAGCCTAACCGCATACTGTTTCAATTCAATGGACAAACTTGTCAACAAATCAAATCATGGGATTACCACTTCCAGGACTCATAGCGAAAGTTGTAATGCAACATCTGGAATCAATAGCACTCCCACAAATACAACCCAAAATATGAAACAGGTATGCAGATAACTTCACCATAATAAAACAGGACCAATTAGAGAACACCCACAAAACCATCACCAACATTTTCAAAAGAATATGGAATATTAAAAGATTCAAAAACATCTCAGAAACTACCAACAGACTACTGCAACCACATAGTATCAGGATAGCACACAAACCAATTAAAGCTCTTCAAAATATCCTAAGTTATAAAAAAACAAAAACCCAGCAGACCCAGAATCATCTCCAACGTACAGTGGAAATGAAAGACTGCAATTATGTAGGCCAAACAGGCAGAGGACTGGCAGAAGGCATCCATGAACACAACTAGTAGTCAGTAGACACGATGAAAAACCTTTCATTTCTCAACCCACGGACAGAATTAACCCTAGTTTCAATGGGGAAACCGTGCCCATCCTAGACCAAACCAAGTCTGAAAACCCTAGAGATTTCCTGGAAGCCTGACATTGTGACAAATTGGCCACCAACAGACACATAAACAACAACTACATATTGTGCAAGAAGTGAACAAAAGGACCAAAACTCTCCCTGCCAGCAATCAGCACCCAGATGAGCAGAGATTAACACCAAGGTCAACATCAGACCAACAATCCAGAAGTAAACAATACTGCAACCAAGGGGCTGCCAAACAAGCCAACAGTAAACAGCCCAGCCAAAGAACCTCCACTATCTCTCCCACCAATCTTGGCAAGCCACTAGAACACGGGTGTCAAACTCATGGCCTCACGTTGCCATCATGTGATGTATCACCATGTTTTTTGCCCTTCACAGAGCTGGGGTGGGCGTGGCCTGCGCACAACATTCTGGCCCATGAGCCGCCAGTTTGACACCCCTGCACTAGAACATCAACTGACAGCAAACCCCACTCCCTGCTAGCACTGATGATGTTACCTAGTTTAGGTCATGAAACATCTGCAGGAAAACAACCTGGCTGAGAGAAGCACGAAGGAACCCTCATTTCAAGCCTGAGCTGCAAATATTCTTTATTGATGAAACTGATAGAATCTAAGCCTTTTACCCAGAAGAGATGCTAGAAAGCATTTATACCTAATATTGAGAATATAAGATTATCTGTGCTATTGACAAGTTTAATTCTGTATGATTGCTATTCAAATTCTCTATTTTCTCTTTTTGTTTTGTGTAGCACAGATGCTTAAAAATTATCACTTTCATTCAAATACATTTAAACTACAACCTACCTCAGTTCATCCATAAGTAGAATACAAGCAACCCCAAAGGCAGAAAACACAACAATAAAAACCTGTTGAAAAAAATGTTATGTATTTACACATTAACAACACATTAGCCACAGGCCAGTCCAGTGAAAAATCCAATTTGTCCACTGAAGGTCACCAGAAAATGGCCAAGACCAGCCTCCTTTGGGAAAGGTCAAGATGACCTCAAGGAGCTTTGGATGCTGAAAGGACCTGGGAAGGCTTTTCCCAAACCTGACACCGCTTCCATTTCCAGATAAAATAGCCAATGCTCTAGAGGCTCTAAGGCAGGGGTCTCCAACCTTGGCCCCTGGAAGCCTGGCGGACTTCAACTCCCAGAATTCCACAGCCAGCTTTGCTGGCTGTGGAACTCTGGGAGTTGAAGTCCGCCAGGCTTCCAGGAGCCAAGGTTGGAGACCCCTGCTCTAAGGAATCAGTAAGTAAAAATGCTGTTGCACACTTGTGTAGCTGACACTATCACTTGTGTCATTCAAACACCAAACGCTCCTTCATCTGCCAACCAGCAACTTCTCTATGGCATCCCCTATTTCTCACTGACTGGCTCAGCTGAGGTGGCCTACCCTCCTCCGTCCCCGTTCCCATCCAGAATTCATCTGCAGGGCCCCAGGTAGATGGATTGGGGGGGAGGGAGCAGGGGCTGCTGTGATGGGCAGAGGGACAAGGCAGGTTAGCCGGGGACTACACTTAATCTCACCCCACGTGGCCAATTTGCCATAGAGAACAGAACAGAGGTGGGGCAGTTTGGAGGGGTGACAGCCCCAGGGCCACACCTGCCGAGGGTTGCGGCCTCCTCAATCTCTACCACAAATCATAGAAACCACAGAAACAGAAGAGAGTTGAACCACATAAAAAGTCCACATTGTGGCCATAGCAGCCACACTGTCAGGAGTGGCCCTGAGAGAGGGAGCTGAGCAGGAATCCCGCAGTGGAGCTGCTCCTCTCAGAGACACTCGGTGGAAGGGAGCCCAGCCTCACTGCTCCGCCAACTCAAGAACCAGGAAGCTGAAGAGGACCACAAGACCCATCCGCTCTCCCTTTCGGCAACCTCCCACCCAGGAGAAGCAGAGGAGCTGCCCAGCCACCCTCTGCCCGCCTTCCGGCTCCACACGGGCCTCCTGGCTGCTCCCAGCGTGATCGGCAGAAGCGGCTGCCAGCGCCTGGAGGGCCTGAGGCTACAGGGACCCACTTTAGGACCCCAAGCCCACCAGGCCAGGCCATTCCTTTCAGTGGTCAGGGCAAGGCAGGGCTCGTGGCTATCCTGGTTCAGGGGTTGGTGACCCAGGCTGTGCTGGTAAGATCAGTCCCAGCTCTCCCTCAGAACTTGCCTTCACCCTAATGCCATGCAATCTGCCCCCCAGGGAGGTGCTTTGGCAGCCCAGCATGCCACCTGGACTCGGGCCTTGACTGCCCCCTCCCTGACCTGGGACAGTCTTTGGAGACCCCCTGGGAGCTGCAGCCAATCCAGAAAGTGCTGGCAGGACTCCCGTGCCAGGGTAAAGCCCCTCCTAAACTACTTACCTCCATGAGGGGGCTAGGGAGAAGTGGACGGAGGGCAGTTTTTTCCTGCTGTGCCCTCACATTCTGGCACTTACTTTCTGCATGACTCTCTTCTCCCCCAACCCCCCACCAGTGGCATTTCAAGCGCCCCCCAAACACCCAAAGCTTTTGCCTTGGCTGCTCAAGGGATGCATTGCTTGCCATCAGCTCCTAAAAAGAGAAACCTGCTGCTCAGGGTTTTCTAAGTCTCCTGAAATATTCAACACTGGGATTACCTGGTGGGTCTGAATATGCAAAAAGAAACGATTTCTCCTTTGTAAATTTCCCTGCTGCTGTCAGGTAGCTGCATTAGAGCTGCCTGAACTCCAAATGGTCCCGTCCTTCCTCACCTGACTGGGCGAGGCCTCTGGGGGGCTTCCGGGCCGCCACATAAAGTCCCGCTCTGTTTGCACGCTGGCGCTGCGCTGGAGGAGCAGAGGACAGGCGGTGCTGGTGCCCACTTCCACCTGAGCGGCAGAGGCCGTCTGCGTGGCAGCTGAGACGGGGCCTGCTGGGTCTTCCTGGCGCTCCCCTGGAACCTGGGGGCTCTTGCCACGGCTGGATCCAGACTCTGGGACGGGCTTTTCTTCTGGGGTGCCCCCATGCCCCTTCTCCCCTTGCTGCAGTAGGGCAACCTCAACCTCCATGGCCTCTCCTCCCACTTCAGCGCAGCCTTCAGCTTGCGCTTTAGCCACCAGCTCAGAAGATGGGACTTGTCTGCAACCCAAGGAGACACACTTCTGCTGATCCTTCCAGGTCCGTGGTGGCTCCTCTTCTTCTTGGGAACTTGGAAATTTGAACAAGTCACCCCTAAAATACAGGATAATAATGACAAAAAAGCAACTCTGTTGGATCGGGTCCAATATCCTGTCTAATCTGATGAGCCAACAGGCAACGATCCAAACCCTTGAGCTTCCCTTGCATCGGATGCTGCCTCTAGGCGATGTGGTTTCCCTTCCAGCATGACCTTTCATTTATTCAATTGATATGCCGCCCATTTCACAAGCAAGTGACTGTGGGTGGTTGGCGCTTGGCTGTGAGCCAGCAGCTCCCCCATTGTGTCTATCCCAGAGACAATCCTCTCAGGAGGCGCCAGGGCTCACCAGCAGCTGACCATTCCTGACTCTTCCCTTCAACATTGCTCAACTTAGGTGCCACGGCCTACTTGCCATGGCTACCTTCTCCCTAAAGCTGGAGCCCCTGGAATCCCCCAGGAGCAGCATAAAAAGTGAGGCTGGACATTAGTCCCTGGCCAGATGGAACCGCTGCAGGGAGTCAAAGACGGCAGCTCTCAAGGCTGAAGAAACGCAGCAAAAAGTCCCAACCTTCTCAGTAAAGGACCCAGCAAAGAGACCCAGAAAGCCAGCCAGGCTTGGCAGACGGAGGCTGCTCAAAAAAGGGGAGTTCTCTGTCCCTGCAGAAGAAGCGGCCAGGAGGCCCCGGCTGGAGCCTTGCCTGAACAGGGGAGACGGCTGTCCTGGGCCCGGAGCCTTTTCTTCAGGGAGAGGGCCACAGACTCGAGCGAACACCGACGGCGTCTTCTGAGAACTGCAGACAGAGGGGAGAGAGGCGTCAAGGGCCAAGGCCCCTGGAGCTTCCCTTTTCCCGCCATCTGGCAAAGGAGCTTGGGGTGGGGGCCAAACTCTCTCCTGCCAGAGGTCTTACCTGGGACTGGTTGCGGTGGCCAGCCCGTTCGTCCTTTCCCTGCCTTCAGGCTCTACGGGGAGCAAGGAGAAAGAGCAGAACACAGCGACCTTCGAATAGGAGCCATCCTTTCTCCAAACAAGCCGCATTCAAGGCTTGTGGCCACCTCAATGACCTCTTTTCTCACCTGGGTCTCCCAGTCACCGGGTTGGGGGGGGGGGGGCATCCCAATCACTGGAGGCAACCAGCACACACACACACAAAGCCAAAACCTCCCGGGCCACCCACCCCCACCCCCGGTCACCATTCCTGGGTGGCCTCTCTTACTCTCCAGGCTGAAAGGCAGAGGCTCGTCACTCTCTTCCATCACAGGGGTCACCAGGCTCCTACGCAAGGAGAGCCCCCTGTCCTCTTCCTCTTCACAGGCCACCACAGAACTCCCTTGGGGGCTCTCCTCCATGGCTGCAATGCCGGACGAGCCAGCCCCCTCCAAGATGCCGTCTCTGCCCTCTGGGCCAATCGCAGGGTGCTCTGGATCGCTTCCCACCACTGCCAAGGAAAAGCCAAGGAAAAGGGCAGCTTCAAAAGGGCCCCCCGGGCCTCTAAAGCTTCTTTCCTGCAAGGTCCGTGGAGATGTGTGCCAGCCTTGGCACCTTCCTCCAGCACCACAGCTGCCATTCAGGCAATGGGCCAACCAGCCCCAAAGGTACAACTGGCAAAACTGCTTCATCGTTAAGGCAAAAATACCACGCAGAGCTTCAGCCCCCCCCCTCTGACTCTCGAGTTGGTCTCCCATAGAGGCCCCTGACAAACCCTCTTCCTGCCCCCACAGAACCCACCCTCCACTCACCGATGGGGGTGCTGTGCCTGGGGCCTTTCTTGTGCTGGCCCACCAGAGGCGGGGTGAGGGCATCTCTCTCTTTCGCCAATAAGACACAAAAGGGTGGCTCTGAAATGACAGGCAAAACAGTCCCATCTCCTCGCTTCTCTTGCCTTCATCCCCCGCAATCGACCAAAGCAGCCGTCCTTCAAATGGCTGCTATCACCCTGGGTCAGCTCCCTCAGGGTGGTGGCTGCGTCCCTGAAGCCCAAACTCTGCTGTGCTGGCCCACCTGCTGCTTGTTGGGCATGAGTTTTTCCACGCCCCATTTTAGGGCTGAGCATGAGGGGGAAACATGGCTCTCCCCACTCCTGGTCCAGCCCTTTCCCTCTCCACCCCACCTGCGCAAGGTTGCTATGGGCGCAAAACCTAGAATAGCAACCATGGGGGAATGACTGGTGAAGATGACAGAACTTTCAGACAGAGCAAAACTGACCTGGGCGATCCGGGATAAAATAAGCATCATTATAAAAGACCTTTTATAAACTTTTTGCTAAAAAGGGCAAATATTCAATGGGGGTTTCTGGGTTTGAAAAATGGGTTGAACCCAGAAGGGAATCAAAGAGGGAGGGACAAGAAGATTGACAGGTAGCCCTCAATTTACAACCATTGGTTTAATGGTCGTTCAAAGTTACAATGGCACTGTAGAATAGAATTATTATGCCCAAAGAAATTGCATGGGCTTCTTTGAAAGGGGTAGGCAGGCAACCAAAGATACCCGTTCCTGCCAAGGGGAGAAAACTCAAGAGTTTGGGACAAAAACAGTCTCTCTGACGATGCCTCCATCGTCCCCCACCAGCAGTAAGAGAGAAGAACCACCTGGGATGGGCTGAAGAATCCCTCCCAGGCCAGGGGCCTGCCCAGCCTGGGACTCCAGCAGCTCCGCTTCCCCTTTGCTGCAGCCTGCCTGGCAACTGCAGCCCATAGACAGGAGGGCCAAGAGGGATGCTTGCTCTACTCAGAGAAGGAAAGAAACCCCAGTTCAGAGGCCTTTGAGAGATTCAGCGGACTGGATGGACTGCCCAAGGAAGATGACAGGGGAAAGGGAAGGAAGATGAGATGGCGACTTAAGGAAAGACGGGCGGCATACGAGTCTATTAAAATAAATGAAACAGTAAGAAGAGAAAGAGAATATGCTTTGAGTTCAAGCAGAGTCAAACAAGCATACAAAGAGTTGCTTAAATTGAAAAGAGCACAAGACCAAAAGAACCACCTCTTCCTAGAAGACCTCCCAGGCCCCTTCTAGCCCTATAACTCTATGATTCTGTCTCTCTGAAGGAGCAGCTCAAAGAGAGGAGAGACAAAGGGGTCTGTTGCCCGGATGGAGCAGGAGCTTGAAAATGGAAGCCCCCCATAAGACAGACCAAGGAGGGATCTGGTTTCTTCAAGAAGATTTAAAATCCTACAATCCCAGACTAATAGTAGTTCTTTCAATTTCCTGAGCTAAACAAACAAGTATGCTGAAGAAACAAAATTAATTGGACTAGATCAATGTTCCTCCAGTGACCTCAAAGCCCTTAGCTCCAAATCAGTAACCAGAGCAGAAAAATTGCAAAGTTTTAAGCAGAGGAATTAACATATTGGAGCCAACGTGCTGAATGCGAGAAAAGAGCAAAATAGTCGTGCTAGTCAAAGAAACGCTGAAAAAGAGTCCGTCAAGAGTCTCCTGTAAAAGAAAACGAGAGAAGCCTTCATAAGCAGGAATCTGAATTGGGGACATTTTAACTGCGGGACAAGAAATTCTGAAGGTCATTATGGGAAGACGAGGATCGCTAGCCAAAAGCTACCCTGTTTAAAGTCTGATCTTCATGAACTTCACTTCGAGTCTAACCAAGTCTTAGGAATAGCAAGAATTCACACGTAAGACAAACATGTCTGCGTCCATGGTGAGTTAGGCAACGCCATGACCGCCTCTCGCTGTGCCTGGAAGCTATTAAGGGAGCAACAGGCCAAAACTGAACCCTGGCACGACGGAATGGCTCTGGGCTTGGGGTTCGTTGGTCCATGGACAACTGTCCTCTCTGGTCTTGGATGGGGTGGCACAGCTCCGGAGGAACCCACAGCATCACCTCGCATCTTTTCTTCTCAACCCAAATCATTCCCAGGAAGGGTCCTGGGACTGCCCCTGACTTTGCTCCCAGCAGATTGCCTGGTCCCTGCCAAGCAGCCACTCCACCCACCCCAGCCAGCTCTTCTCTGGCAGACATTGCTGCCCTTGGGTCGGTCCCTACCTGGCGGGACCTGGGCATGCAGAATCTCTCCAGGAAAACTACCAGCTCTTCTCTGGGACTGCCTGCTCCCCTGCTCCGGTTGGGGCTCAGAATCGGTCTGTTTCAGCATCATTCCAGGGTGGACCCTCCGACTCAGGCTCTGCACTTCCAGCCCAGCCTTGCTGGGATGATCCAGAGGACCTTGCTCTAGCTTTCCTGACTCGCCAGTTACCTGTGGATCGTTTGGGGGAAAGGCTTCCCTAACTGCAGAGCATTCTGCTTGCTCTACGGCTTGGGAAATCGTCAAACGAAGGGAAAGTCCTTCATCCAGCAACGTGACTTCTTCTGGCTTTTCACAGGGAGTCTCTGGGACAGCTTCATCCTCCAGGAGCAAGGATGCCCTGCTTGGCATGCTGCCTTCATGGCCATGGTCACTGCAAGGGTCACCAAGGGAAATCTCCTCATCAGCCTCCTGTTCACTGCAGTCCTCAGGCAAGCGAAGCTTCACCTCCAAAGCACGGGAAGCAGCATGGTCAGTGGTCTTCCCCTCCTCCGCTGGGGTCCCCTGACTGCCTTGACTGGCCGAGAGGGCCAAAACACAGTCGTCCTCACGGGAATCCTCCGCCAGGGAAGCCTCTGCAGCACTTCCTCCTCCTTTCTCGGCTCCTGCCTTACAGCCTTCCTCCAGGCTTGGAGTGGGGAGGAAGGTGTCCTGCAAAGGAAAAGGAAAGGGATGCTGCTCTGCAACCTGGAGTCAGCTGCCTTCGTGGCTGACACCGAGCAAGACCATAAAACCGCATCGTGTGGCTTCCAAGTGAAATTCTATGGCAGATTAGCTTATCCCTGACAGACCCTTTTGAAGGAAAAGTCCACAGAAATTTCCCCTCAGGAGACGGGGGCACAGTGCTTAGAATGCAGTACTGCAGGCTACCTCGGCTGACTGCCAGCAGTTCGATTCTCCAGATTGACTCAGCCTTCCCTATTTCTGAGATTCGTAAAATGAGGACTCAGATGGTTAGGGAAGGCTGTAAAGCACCGTGAAGCGTTATACAAATCTAAGTGCCATTGCTATTCCCAAGCTGACCATTGGACCTTCAGAATTTTTTCTGCTGCAGAAAAGGCCTTTCAGAATAGGACAGGCTCACTGGGCCATTTGCCTGGCTGCTACCTGCATTCATTCCAGCAGCAGCAGCAGCAGCAGCAGCTCAGGCAGTCACTCACGTGAGAGAACTCGGGCTGGGATGGCAGCACAAAAGCATCTTGAGAAACTGGAACAGAGCCCTGAAGGGTGCCTGCAGTCTCCAACGCTGGGCTTTCCTGCTTTCCTAGTTAGAATTGTGAAAAAAGTGGAGATTAGCCCTTCTAGAAAACTGACACCACTTTTGACTGCTGTGATGGGGCCATTCTTGAACAGTTCCCAGAAATTTCACTTCGTCCACTTGGTCCAAATGCAGCAGCCTTGTGCAAGTATAGATTTGCACACCCTTCACCTTTCTTGCAGGAGCTGCCCTAGTTCATAATCTGCTTCTGGGCCCAATTCATAATTCACAATAACGTGCTGGTTGTCACCTTCCAAGTCCTACAAGGCTTAGGGATTATTTGAAGGACTGCCAGCAGAATGGGGGAAGCAGAGTATGTTACAGGTCTCCTTTCTTAAGGAGGTTCATCTAGTGGAACCAAGAAGAAGAGCCTTCTCCGTGGTGGCTCCCTCCTCCATAGTCTTTCAAAGGACTCCTTTGAAGACATGGTTTTGCCAGTGGGCCTGGGGACCCAAGGGTGATACGGAGCCCACTAAATGGTTTGTTGGGTGGTTGTTGCCAGGGAGGCAAGGGGGACTTATGGGCGTCTTTACTATCGTGTGTCTCCCGAAGTCATCGTGAATGAGTTGGACAGCCATATACATTTTCTAAACAAATAGAAAACAAGAAAGCCTCGTGGCAAATGAAGGGAAAATGGACTACTCCACTGTACTGCCATTCCTAAGTGTAAGATCAAGTCAGTCCTCAGAGCCTCTTCCTCCCCCAAGAACCAAGGGGGGAACCGAGACATTCCCAAGTGTAACTAATCTGGCAAAAGGGGATGGCATACCTCCTGCCTCCTGTTCAGTTGGGCTTCTGGGAAGAATAAAAGGCACTGGTTGTAAGACATCAGAAGCTGTTCTAGCAAGACCTGAAGCACAACTAAGGGGAGAGAGAACAGTGAACAGATAAAGACCTCCACCATCTGCACACCCACCCCTCTACTTTGGCCAACAGAAGACAAGCAAAAGGCTGAAGAGCAAAGCGGAGTCCTCGGTCCTCAGCAGAGATGGCCAAACCATCTCAAAGCACGAATGTTCTGATTTCCAGATCTGACAGTACAACTTCCAAATGGACTGCAAGTAATCTCAAGTTTAGAGCCAGCCTTGAAATATTTTCCACACCTCAAATTTTCAGAGAAGAGCAAGAACCCAAACAAAATCACGGAACACCAAAAGGAGAAAGAAGCAGCAGAGCAAAGCAAAGCAAAGCAAAGCAACCGGTTAGAAAAAGGATCCCAAAGAAAGAGACCCATAAAGGCATCTCAACAGGAGAGACATAAAGAAGCATGCATCAGGCGGAAAAGACCCTGGGCAAGCTTGCCACTTACTTGGAGAGAGGCCCTTGTCCAGAGAGCTGAAGGACGCGCAGAGGATCAGCTGGAGTGGATGATGGGGAACTTGCCTCTTCCAGTCTGCCTGGAGCTATTCCAACACAGAAGAGAGTCGCTTCAGAATCCAGGTCTCAGCTGCTGGGGTTGCTTTCCTGCACCTACCCCAAACTGCAAAGGACCTTGGACCCTTTGCATGGCTGCTAGGAACACTGTGGCTGGCTGGAAGAAACTTCCCATTCTCCAGCACTGAAGAAATACCTTCCCCTGGAGAGGCTGCTTCCTGGGGAGCCAGTCAGCTGCTCCTGGCAGGTCAGGAAAAAATCTAGCACCCAAGAACTGTGGCTCTCCAGATGCCACAGGGGAATGACGAGAATCCCTCTGCTCTGAGAAACCCACAGCCCTGTTTGTTACTTTTCTCAACATTGCTGATTCAGGTTACAACATACTCAAAGCTGTCTGAACAAGACAAGAGGGTAATGCTCCAATATTCACCACGGAACAACCTGTAGTTACAACAATAAATTTATTTGCTGGAAACAGATACTTTGGTAATACAACAAGCGCAAATGGGCATTAAACATTCTCGCTGAAATGAAACCAGTACCCCCCCTCTTCCTGTCCCTGCACAATGGGGACGGGGGCATGGCATTCAGCTCTAGGGCTCTAAACAGCAGGTGCAGGTTGCTCTCCACAAAGTCATGGTCCCATGACAGGACCAAGCAATTTCTATTCCACTTACACTTAGCTCACAAGACATACACCGTATGTACTACATTCCTCACCATCCTGCTTCATATTAGTATTCATTTTGTGGGGCCCCAGACAGTCTCCTCTCTTAGTTATCACTCACTCCTCAAATACCGGGATAAGCAAAGACTTCAAAGTGGGAACACTGAGCAAGAAAAAGATGACAGCCTCCCATCACCTGTTGAGCTATTCTGGCCAAACATGTCCTCCTGCGTAGAAGAGACAGGCTCAACCTCCTCCAATGGCCAAGGATGAGGGTTCTTCACTGGCGGTGTCCTCTCCAGGAGGAGGCAGGCAGACACTGGGCTCTCGGGTGTTTCTTTCTGGGGCTGCATTATTCCAGGGACATGGCTGGACACGGAGCTTGAACTGGGGAATTCAAGTGGAAATGTTTCTCATGGCCCAGCATAGGTACCAACTTGTAACTTTGCAGACAGTCAAAACAAATGGTAAATACATCAGATGTACAAGTAAGTCTCAGAGAATTTCTTTTCAATGACATTACAAAGCTGCAAACCCAGGATTGAGAGAAATCAGATCACGTAGCCTCAAGAAGAGGGGAATTACGGTGGCACATATCAATTGCCTGGAAGGGAGGCTACACAGGCCAACAACATCCTAGAATATATAACAACAATCCTGAATTACAGGAAGGCAATTCCAGGTGAACATTAGGAAAAGCATCAACAGCATCATCCCAGCAAGAGACCCTTCCCGGAAGCAATGCCTGTCCTCTGGAATGAGATCCCTCCCCTCATGGAAACTGGGAGGCCCCACCCGGCTGTGGCTTAGAAAGGCTGTTCCTGCAGGCCTTTCACAAAAGAGAGAGACGCCCCATGGCTCCATTCCTTTCCAGGTGTCATTTGTGCCATCTCTGCTTTTATTTTAGTTGTGGCGAGTTAAGATGCCCAGGTGGGTGAAAAACAAATTTGACAGATATTTACCCTTCGGAATAATCACTGCTGGGTTTCCTTACTACATGACAGCCAGCTTTATCTTGGTCTGCAGGTGGAACTAAGAAAGAACCAGGAATGGATGTTGGGTTACAAGCTATGAAATTGTCACAATGACTTTAGTAGAACCTGAGCTTCACCTAGAGCAGGGGTGCCTAACCTTGGCAACTTCAAGACTTGTGGACTTCAACTCCCAGAATTCCTCAGCCAGCAAAGCTGGCTGAGGAATTCTGGGAGTTGATGTCCACAAGTCTTGAAGTTGCCAAGGTTGGGCACCCTTGACTAGAGCAAATCAGCAGCCGGCCAGGTGAAGGGCTGACTCCGGGCCCCAAGGGCCCTGCCCAGCAGCCCAAAGCCTGAGCTGGGCCTCAAGGGCCGCCGTCCCCGCAGCCTCCCCAGAGGGAGCTGGGCAGCCTCCTGGGTCTTTTGAGACCAAGCATGGTATTCCCCCCACGAGCCCTGTGGGTCTCACGGGCTTGCCTGGGCCTCCAAGCCGAACATTTCCCCACAACTGAAATGCAGCCTTTCCGACGGCGCCAGCCAAAGCCCCGTTCTCGGCCTCTTTGGAAGGGGGCACCTTTCCCGGGGCTCCCCCGGCACACAAACCGGCCGTCAGCGGGGGGGGGGCAGCCCAACTTTAACTTGGGCCCTTCGGCCTCCGCGCCCATCGGGGCCCGGGTACGAAATGGGCAGAGCCTGTACCGTCCCGCCGCCGGTTCCACGCCCCGCTTTAGCCGCCGCCGCCCGCCATCGCCCGACTGTACCGGCGGAGGGCAAGAGGAGCCCTTCCCCGAGGCCGCCGCCGCCGCCGCCGCCCCCTCCAAGGCTGCCTCTCCGCCCGCCCCGCCGACCCTCCGGAATGGAGCGGAGCGGAGAGGCGGGCCGAGGCCCAAGGCTGCCCCCGCGGCCCTCCCGCACGTCGCCGGCCCCGTCCGGTTCTGGCCGCGCTCCCCATCGCCGGCGTGCCGAAGGGAGACTCTGCGAGGCGGAGGAGGCTCGGCCGCCGCCCGGAGAGGACCCAGCGCCGAGGAGGCCGCGCCCCTCCCCCTTACCTTCGCCGGCCTCCGGGCACACCAGCGAGCGCGGCGGCGGCGGCGGCTCCAGGACCGGGCTCAGCGCCTCTCCGCCCCGCTCCGGCTCCGGCTCCGGCTCCGGCTCCGGCTCCGGCTCCGGCTCCGGCTGCGAGTCCTCCACCAGCAGGCGAGGCGTGTCCGCCATCGAGCAAGTCGAGCCCGACGGGTCCATGGCGACGCCGGTGGCGGCAGGGCGGTGGGCGGGGGCGACGTCGCGGCTCTGCGCAGCCGCAGGGCGCTCGCGCTGCTAGCGCCCCCCCTTCCCAAGGATGCATGGGCACCTTCCCTGTGGAGATGTGCGCAGGCGCAGCAGGGCCCCGCTGGCGCCACGCCTCCGCGTCCCGGGCCGTTGAGCAGCGGCAGGGCGGGGCGGGGCGTTCCGTGGGCGGGGCCTTCCTGGTCCTCTCACCTGCCGTCTCGGAATTCGCCCGCGGCCCCCGGGGGCTTCGCTCGCTGGGCCCGTCGCCACCGGCGGCGCTCTTCTGAAGTGGGAGTTCGGAGACGAGAGCGCGATGCTGGCACAATGTGTTCGCCCCCTTTTCAAACAGAGGGCGAGATGAAGGCGGTGGTTTGACCGTTGGTTCGAGGCATGTAGCCCAGGGGGCCTGAGGGAGGCAGGCTAGAATGGACTCCCGGCCTGAGCCCTGCCTGGGTCCACGGGGGCGCTGCCCGCTCCCTCCCACTCGCCCAGCTGCCTTGGCTTCCGAGGGCTGCCTTTGGCCTCTTGGGTTCTTTTGGGCTCAGCCCCCTTTGGGCAGGCTTGACTGAGGTCGCCCCTGTCTTCTGGGGTGGGAGGTGGAGAGACACCCCCCCCCCCAAAAAAAAAAAAAAACGGAGACGACGGTGCAAGACCCAGATCCCTGCTCCGCTCTGGCCTTTTGGCTGTTGCGTGCTTCTTTTTTGGAGATTGCGAAGAGGTACCTGGAGGGAGATAACACTGCCAGCAAGGCACGCCTGGCTTTCAGGAGGCCCTTGTGATGCAGCTCTTAGGGGAGAAGAGGACCTGCTGCTGTTCGTGGAGTGGAGGAGAAGGCATAAAAGTGGCTGTCAGAAGCCGCCCAATTGTTAGGGTTGGGTTTGGGAGGACTGCTTCTAACAAGTCAGGCTTGACTTTGGGCTAAGCGGGCAGCTGCTTCAATTTGCATACCAACTACTCCGGATGTGGAATAGTTTCTTATCCTGCTGTGCTTTCCTGGGATTCTGGACTCATTTACTCTCCTTGGAAGAAAATACCGATGATTCTGGCGGGCCACTCTTCCTGCGGGCCCGCTCCCTCGCCGCTTTTAGCTCTTCCAACCAAGCCGCCCCAAGGAGACCGCCAGAGGACGCCGGCCGCCTGCCCGCTAGCCTGGAACGCCGACGACGCTCCCCTGGGAAACGAAGACGCCCGGGGCACCCCGCCCGTCGCAGACAACCCTTCAGCGGCCCCTCCGGAGCAAGGGCGGCGCGGGCGGCGGACGAGTGTCGCAGTGGCGGCGCGGACCACCCTCTCGCCGAGCTCGCCCGGCCACGTGCCGTCGCCCGGGCAGCCGCCCCTCGTGCGCAGGGAAGAGCCAAGCTGCGCGCGGCCGAGCGCTTTTAAGAGCCGGCTCCCGCGGCCTCTGCTCAGCGCGAGTCGTGGACGGCGGCGGCTATGGAGGCGCCGGGCGGCGGCGGGCGGCGGCACGCGCTGCTGGCGGTGATCGGGGAGATCGGGACGGAACCGGAGCGGGAGGCGCTGCGTCACAGCCTGGAGCGCGGTAAGCCGTCGGGCGGCCGGGAGCCGAGCGCTTTCAGCACCTGGGACAGGGGCCAGCGGCCGCTGCGGCGCCGGGAAGAGGCCGGGACGGGAGGGCGAGCGAGCGAGCGCTTTTCCCCGCAGGGGCTCCCGGGGACTCTGGGCCGCCGGGGCTGCTCCCAGGACCGCGCAAGCCGCCCTGGGCCACGCTCGCTTCCCGAGGGAGCCGCGGGGGGGAAGCGCCTGCCACGCAGCGTCTCGGCGGGCGGAGAGGCGCCAGCTGGCCGCGGCTTAACGGCGGGACTCGGAACAGACCCTGGAATCCCGCGGCGCCTCCGACTACCAGCCAAGCTCTGCGCCTCCGAGCAAACGGCGAGGCAAGAAGCGGGTTCCAGGGAAGGGAGAGCGGGCGAGGCTCTGGGCTGAGGAGCGCTAGGCTGACAGAAGCCAAAGGCGGCCGCTCCTGCTCCCGCCTCCGAGCAAGGGTTCCGGCGATGGAGAGCACCTTCCCGGCCTTTTCCAGCCGGCCAGGGAAGTTTCCGGCTCTGCGCCGGGAAGCCGGAGAGGTGGGCTGGCTCCGCCTGGTGCAGCGGCGGCGGCCTCGGGCGAAAGTGCTGCAGTGCAGCGGCGCCTTTCCTTTCCCCGGAGGAGCAAGCGGGCCCAAGAGACGCTCGGTTTCTCCCTGACCTCCTCCGGGAAATCCCTCGGGCGGAGCCGTCGCGACGTTTTGGGCTTCCAGGCCGCCTTTGGGGGCTCTGGTCAGGCCTGCCAACCCGTCGCCCTCAGAATGATCAAAGGGGCTCCTCCAAGCAACCAGTCCCACCCGCTGCTCAGGGCAGAACCCCCAATCCCGGAGAGGAGCCCTCGGGATGGAAGAAGAGGCGGAGGGGAAGGTCGACCCTCTTGCGTCTCTCCTGGGGAGCTCAAGGTGGTTCTGGAGAGGTCACCCTCCCCTCCCACCTGGCCCCCGCCCTCGCAGCCTTCTACCTTGCTCTGAGAGACCAGGACGCATTCCGCTCCCCCCCCCCCAAGCTGCCCTGGAAGCTGCCACGGCTGGGCTGAGCTGGTCGGGGTCTGCGGCTTCTCAACCTCAGCCCCGCCCCCTCCCCTCCCCTCCCTTGAGTCAGCAGAAAATGACACCGGCTCTTCTATGCCACAAGGAGGAAGACAAATCCCCTGCAGATGCCACCCTCTGAGGCTCAAGCGCAGCAGCATCCGTACAGGAGAGGAGGCCACCCATTCCCTCCCAATAATCATTCAAAATCCAACAATAAAATCCATTATCCCACATCCTGCAGTCTGGAGAACTTTTTTTCTTCGACTTCCCTTCAGGTACTTGAAAGTGTGTTGATACGTGCCTGCCTCCATCTTCTCTTCAAAAGAGTTCTAATTCTTTCTTTCGATTGAGCAGAAATATTTTTTATTTTTTTATTCTTTTTTAGGGTCTCATGTATAGCCAAACACTTGATGAAGAAGAAAAAAATAGGAACTCTTAAACCAGGTGCCTTATATTTCTCATAGAATCTCCACTTACTCAGCAGGAAGTAACTCAGTTAACCAGACATTTCATAATCAGCATTTAACAGCTCTGAGAATCTACCTCTATCAATATGAAGCCAGTCTTCTTATCCTCATAGCTGGGTATACAATCCCAACAGTTTTGCTATAGAGCCAAGTTACTTTCTGTGTTTGTACTGAAAACTTTCTGTCCTTGAAATAAGTTGCCCAGCAGTTCTCAGTCATTCAACAAAATTCAGAGAGCTGTGCACAAATGACAGGATGTTTGTCCTGCCTCTCTGGAGTGGTTTCTGCCCTGACCGCTTTCTTGTTTTGCATGCTTTAGCTTGGGAGACGCCCAGGTGAGCCATGTCTTTACATTCACCTAGCAGTTGCATGGATTCCATCAGCCCCTTTGGATGTCAAAAAGAATGACTCAGCAATAATACATCTCTCAGTATGTATTGTGTGTGTGCACATGCCCAACAGCAGGGTAACAATACCTACAATCATTTTTATATTTAGTTACCCATAGATATAATCATCCACACTTTCAATAAAAAATTTATGAGAATGTATGCTTGGGATGCACATTTTTACAATACTGCAGCAGCAAAAAGCTACACCCAGGATTAATTTGTAGCTTACTATGTAGAATCATGTCAGATATAACTCTCCATATTAAGTCTATGTTGACTATGCAGACTACATTGGATATTAGATGAAGCAATAGAAAGGGAAGTCATAAAATTTGGAGACAACACCAAGCTAACAGATTCACAAAATAGATCCAGATTGATCTTGACAGACTTGAACACTGGAGCCTATCTAACAAAATGAAATGCAATGGTGAAAAAAAGTAAGACTTTAGCCTTAGGAAAGAAAAACCAGATCCACAGATACAGAATAGGTGGTTCTTGGGTCAACATTAGTCCCTGTGAAAGGCTCCTAGTGATCCTTGTGGACCACCGCTTCAGTATGAGCCAGCAGTGTGCTGCAGCTGCCAACAAGACCAATGGCTGCATCAACAGTGGGGTGGTATCAAGGTCCCATGAAGTGCTAAGTGCTGCTTTGCACTGTTTTGATAAGATCACATTTGAAATAGTGTGTCCAGTTTGGCCACCATGATGCAAAAAAGTTGTTGAGACTCTAGGAAGGGCTCAGAGAAGAGCAACAAAGATGATTAAGGGATGGGAGGCTAAGACATATGAAGAAGGGCTGCAGGAGCTGGGTGTATCTAGTCGAATGAAGCGTAATGAACCAGGGGTGACATAAGAGGAGGGGCTGTTGCAGAGAAGAGTGGGTCAACCTATTCTACCAAGCCCTTGAGAGCAGGACAAGAAATTTATCAAGGAGAGATCCAACCTAGAACTTAGGAGAAATTTCCTGACAGTGAAAACAATTAACAAGGAGAATGGCTTGCCTGCATTACTGGACGTTTTTAAAGAAGTGATTGATAGCCATCTGCCTGGTACAAGGTCTCCTGCTTGAGCAGAGGGTTGAGCAGAAGACCTCCAAAGTCCCTCCCAACTCTGCTATTCTGTATTCTGTTCTGTCCATATGTGTTCATGGTGATTTCTACTGGACTGGAACATTTGTTCCATGATAAAAAAAAAAAAAAATGCTCAGAGGCTCTTCTTTAAGACTGAGACATGATCCAATAATCATTTTAGAAGAAAATATCCTCGTTATACAACCTTTGTCT
Source organism: Hydrophis major (assembly GCA_033807585.1). Classification (NCBI taxonomy): domain Eukaryota; kingdom Metazoa; phylum Chordata; class Lepidosauria; order Squamata; family Elapidae; genus Hydrophis; species Hydrophis major. The sequence continues at coordinate 21,094,774 of CM066337.1, read as the reverse complement.
TATTGCTATCTTGTTACAAAAAAAGCCCAAATTAATTCTTAGCTGTTACATATTTAAATAGTATCTTCGGTCTTCTACTACAAGTCTTTACATATGATTTATGATGCCTTCTTCACAATCTTGGTGATAACACATCAGTCAGATTCCTGTTGGCTGGTTGAGGTTGCTGTGGATAGGTCTTATTCCATGGAGGAAGATTGGGAGCCTTCTTAATCTTGAGGCTTTGGTCCACTTAACACTAGTGTGGACTTCCTAAAACACTATTTGGGCATCATAGGGACTCCTTATAAAAACTGATTTTCCAGACTTCTGGAATCTCATTAAAACTTTTATTAAACATGCCCAGCAGTCTTGCAAACCGTTTGTTGACCAATCTGTTTTTCTTTTTAAAAATGGCTGCATTAGCATTCGTGTGTGAGTGTGTGTGTGCATGTGTATATGCACGCATGCATTATATGTGTGCATGCATATGCAAATAAATAAATATAAATTATAAACACCATTCTTATGCCTGAGCTCAAGGAACTGAAGGGTCTCTATAGATGATGGATAGCAGGACAGTCATAGATATGCCAGTTAGCTGCAATATTGTATTGCACAATATATATTGTAGGATATAATTATAATATGATATGATATATATGATATATGATATACTATATATGCCCTGTGTGTGTGTGTGTGTATGCAATCTATATTTACATATCTATCCATACACAGCCAAACACACTCACACAACCATATATGAATACACACACACAAATATATACATATTTATTTATTTTGTCAAGCGATTATAAGATAATAGGTATAAGTATAACATAGTTATGAACACATGAAATGGATACATATAAAAAGAAAAAGAAACAATAGGACAGGGGTGAGGTCAATAGTAGACAGTCTAAGGTTAAAGTTTTTGGGGTTTGGGGAAGAAACCACAGAGTCAGGTAGAGTATTCCAGACATTGACCACTCTGTTGCTGAAGTCGTATGACAAAGAAACATATAGATTTGAAACCAGAGATCTTCTTATTGGGAATTTTACCTGATATATATAGTAAAGATTTGAAATACCTGATTGTAAATGTATTAACAGCGGCCAGGATTGTATTTGCTAAAAATTGGAAGAATGAGAAAATACCATTACAGGAAGAAATTATTAAAAAAATATTGGAATGTGCTGAGATGAGCAAATTGACATTTGAAATTAGAGAGCAAGAGGATAAACAATTTTACGAAATTTGGGATCTTTTTTATAAATGGCTAGAAGATAAAATACGATAATAGAATATTTAGAATGCTAGATAGTAAGGAATATCTTTATTTTGCTATTATTTTGCTATTTGATATTATATTTATAAAGGATTTTTTAGGATTGATTTGATATGACTAAATGATTTGTTATAGAGTAAATTGGTTTAAAGTATTGTTAGCTCATAAAGCATGAATGATTAAAAATATAGTCAAAAACTTCTTTCTTTAGTGATATTAGGATATATAAGTTTGGATTGACAATATGAGTTGTTATGTAACATAATTGTAATTGAGACTACAGAATGAATGCACAAAAATGATGAACCATCTGACACACTGGATGTACATATAAGAGTTGATGTTTTTATGTTTTGTTTGTCTTGTTTGTTTGTAGAAAATTTAATAAAAACTTTTTCAAAAAAAAAAAAAAGTCAATCATGTTGTGGTCACATATTATTATTATCCAAAAATGTGAACAAAGCAAACTTGAGCCATCTTAAGACTCAGCCATGTTGTGGTCACATATTATATTATATGTGTGTGTATAATTTTATTAAGAATGATTATAATAGTAAAATCTAATACAAACTAAAAGCAAAGAGAAAAGAAAAGAATAAAAGCAGAAAAATGAAAAAATAGAGATGAAAGAGAAAAGAAAGAATATAATAAAGGGGAAATATATATACAGTAAAGTTATTTCCAACCTTCCTCAGAAGTATAAACAAATTTAGTAATCTTCATCCCCTCTAAGGTTAAAAGGTTAAGAGGAGCAGCCACCAGGGTGGTTCCTTGTCCTTCTGTTATCCTCACCAGTTCCTTGGTCTGTGCTGTGATCATCCGTTACACTTATGCTGAGTTTTCTTTAGTTTGCTATCCTTTCCCCAGAGGTCTCTAAGCAGGATATATTCTGAGGAATAAACAGATATCAGTCATGGACAGCAGTGTCAGCAAGATACCGTGAACTAAGGGGACAATACAGTTCTACGAAATGCCCCCCCCACACACACACACAATCCAAAAATGTGAACAAAGCAAACTTGAGCCATCTTAAGACTCAATGCCCAGGCTGCCAGCAGTGGGTAACTCAGTCCCTCTGGCATAAGTCCCCAAGAAATCTAGGAGTCAGTGAATTCATATGGATGGGCATGGAAAACTTGTCATCAGATGAATTTGGAATTTTCTATTCTGGAAATGAAGCTTACAGAAAAAGTGAAATAATATCGTCCCAAAAGACCTTGCTATCTTCTCTGCAACCCACTCAGTGACAGAAAAATGGACATCAGGATTCAAAGTTATACAATTATAGGCATCAACAATGTTATCTGGAAATTGAATCCTTTTGGAGTTGAAACATTTCTGACTGAAGAAGACTGAAGAAGAGGCTTGGGTAAGCAGTGAAACATTCCCATGACTCAGCTTCCAGACATCTCTGCCTGGATGACTTAGAAGCTTCATCAACATACACAATGTTATTTTGAGCCATATCAGTTTTGTAAATAAATAAACACAGATAAAATTTTTGCAACGCTGCCTCACCCTGGCAGGGATGAGTGAAGAACTATCTATACCGTTGTTAAAAGCTGATACCAACTTGACAGCACATAATCAAATCAACCACTGAAGAGCTGGTTGATAAATTCTTTGTATCACACAAGTAATAGGCAACATCAGAAAATATTTTCTAATAATTTTGGCAAATGTAGTGCAAAAGTTGGACTCTACTGAAAACAAAGGGAAATTTGGACTGGGAACCCACAATGTGTACAGAAAAAGAGCTGTACGTTATTAACACATTATTTCAACAATCCAGACAACAAAAAATGCTGTAATAAAATACCTTATGCAGCCATAGATGGCGAAGCTCTTTGCTGAATGGCAAAGCAACACCATTCACTGAAATGCACCCCAGAAATAATCAAATCCCTGTGAAATATAATCTTGAACCCGCTGCAGAAGAATAGACAATTATGGTTAAAAACACATTCAGAAACCTAGATTTTGTGGACAGAAGTGGGAGGAAATGCAGAAAATTTAAAGGACTGCAAAAGAGGAAGCTAGCAAGCCAAAGACAACCCCGGAAGGAATCAAAGAACCAACCAAAGAAATGGCCAAGGAAGGAAGATTGGCCAAAGCCAGAGGAGAGTCTGAGTCAAATGGATTCACTTGCATTATACTCTTTTATTCTCTCTGGTATTTTTTTATGTTTTCTTTCAAGTGTCCCATGGGGGGAATGGCTATGAGAGTTGCTCGGACCATCTGGGACAGATCAGTAGAGATTAAAAAAAAAGGGTGGAGCAGCAGGTTCTGGAGAAAATAAGAGGACATTATTGCCACTACTGTTGAAGAAAAGCCTATTGCTTTGAGCAAAGGCCCACAACCACCACCTGGGCCATAATTCTGAGCAGGCAGGCCCATGGAACTGCCCAGGCAACAGTGAAGACATCTTGGGAACTTCCCATGTTCCTCTGAAGAATACATCTTTCTGCCAAGAAGCCTGAAAAAGCCAATCTTCACCCTGACTTAGTTTCAACCAACCACAGTCTGGTTTGTCTTGGTGTGACATTTAGATGTCACCATAGATTCAATTATGGTTAAGGTGGACATTAACTGCCAGAGTTTGTAATCATGGTTTGTTGCAGGTCAAAAAAAGATGCACTATAGAGTTCTGATCTAAAATTATCAGTTTTATTCATGTGGCATTTGGGAGGGCATTATTATTTCATTCTGGCTATCTTAACAGGCTTAACCCTTGATTACTGTCATTAATCAAATTACATACGTACATTTGCACAAAAATATAAACAATGCTGGGATCTTAGTCTTTACCCACCTTGGTTTTCTTCTTGTGTTCTCACCAAATGAGTCAAATCATCAGTGCTTGGCACAAGTAGAGTTTAATGCCAATTTGTGTAATACAACACTCTTCATCTACATTTTAGCCAATTGAATTGTGCAGAATTAGGTTTTGAACATTTTAATATAACATTAAAATATAATTCAATGTTGCTGTGATTCAAAGTGTAGCCAATTACAGATCAAAGTCCCCAAATACACACTCAGCCTAGAAAGCAGATGGAATTACATAGAATTTACTAGCTTGTACAGAGAAATTGGAAGCTGAGGCCAAAAGCTAAACGAAGCACAATATTCCTGACCAGCCAGTTTCTCATTTACTGGTTTGTCCTGCAGCAAAATAGCCTTTGATTTCGAGGCTTATTCCAGGATTCTTCAAATGCTGCTGAGGTAGAGAAGCACATGCAAAATAACCCCAAGGAGGGGCTGGGGTAATCTGACTCTGTACATGACTAAGAGGGAAATGCTTGCTGAGGGAAAGTAGGTTGAGAATCATCCTGCAGGAGGGGCCTATATTCTGAGCAACTCCTAACAGCTGGAAAGGCAACCACATGTAAAAAAAAAAGGGGGGGGGTCAGTCTTTTTCTACATAAACCCAATTGTATTCCTCTAATTGTGAGCTGCTCAGTCATTTGCTCAAAGAAACAAATGATTGCCATGGCTTAAAGTGACTTTGATCTTGTTTCCTGTCTTTCAACAGGTCTTCGCTCCTGGGATATTGACCTTCAGTTCTGTGACCTGAATAAGCAGCTCAAACTCTTTGTCACATGTCATCTTGCCCACTTTTCATCAGAGGTCAAAGGTCAGAGCCCATTTCTTCATCTTTTGACATTCCAATAAGCTTTGTGAATAATGCCAGCACAGGGCCCACAGGCATCTCCTCCATAAAGTGGTAGGCTTGCATGGAGTCCCACCCCCCACTTCTGTAATGCATTCCACAGGGGGCTGCACTGGAAGTGATCCAAACTGTGGTGCTTTGTTTGCCAGCCCCCAGGAGGCAGATCCAGCAGCTTTGGGTGCAGTCACTGCCTTGTTTCCAGGCCCTGGTTAAAGAGATGACTTATTTTCACACTGGGCAAGCCTCTTAAATACACTCGGCTCCGCTGAGCAGTTGAATGCTGATCGCCTTTGGTCTGCCCAGACCAAGTTAGACTGGGGATGGTTGATTCAATATTCATTTTTAAAATTGGCCTCCCCCTGGGCTTTTCTTCTTCAAGCAAATGTAATATTCCTGGGATGGTTGCACCATGATTTTGTGTAAGACACTTGCAAATACTAAATTTATATGTGTTTGCTCAAGAGTAAATAACATTTTGTGTATCCTTCATTATTAATGAGTAAACAGTTGCACATTGATCCCAAATCACATGAGAAATTGATATATTGTTATATCTCAAATATGAAAAATAGCAAGGAATATATTTTATGGCAATTGGGCTAAACAAAAGATTCCTACTTTAAAATGGTGGATTTTAATCACTGTTTTCAAGATTTTAGGAGGTTGTCTTTTGAGTTTGACATGTTAATATTTGGAATTGGCAACTAAGCATTATGTCCTGGATGTTTTGGCATTTTCACTTTTAATTTTTTTAAGAGAAACTGTGGTTGAATAGAAACCAAGAATTCATTTTTATGAAGTATTAAAAATTGAAAGATTTATTAGTATTACAATTGACCTGTGAAAGGAAGAATTAGAATATCTGATTTTGGAAAATCAGTGGGTCAAAACTATTAAAACATGTGAAATATATTTCCTACGATTTAACAATGAAATTAATTCATAAGAAAATATTATTTCAGATCTATATGACATCTCAATAATTTTTAAAGGGAAGATATTAAAGTTCCTATACTAATATAAGAAATTTACATTCTTAAAATATCTCAGAATTTGTCATCTTATGAAGATTTTTTTTCCAAGCTTTGCAGCAAAAAAGGCAATGCTATAGAACTGGAAAAAATGTTATTCTCCTGCTTTTAGAAAATAAATCCGGGATATGAATATATTATATATATTTGAAGATATTGTGATTAAAAATGAGAAGTGGACACCATTATATTGATATGTGGTTCAAATTTAATGCTCAATGATTGAAGTAATTCTATATGCGTATTTATACTTACCATAGATTTTTTTCTTTAGTTCTTTAAAAATCAGTATATTTATTTGCAACCCCAGCAATTTAACAAAAATCCATTTAAAATTACAGCAGTTCACATCAACTTCATTGCATCTGAAAGCTTGTCAGCATCTGTGTTTGTGTCTTCCTTGCAATCACTGCAATTTGTGTTGTTACATTAGTCAGCATGAAATAGATTTTTTCTTCTATGCTAGGCAGACTTAGGGTTAACAAATGCTAACAAATATAGCTTCCTGATACTGCTTGCAATGTGATTGAACTATCCTGAATGCATAAACAGAGTGCAGTTAGCCATCCGTTATGCCTTCTTTCCAAAGAGGCCCTTGGCATTGTCAGAGAGTGAAGTTCTATGTAAGTTTCTGCAGGGAAATGGGATAAAAGATGGTGAAGATGATGCTCCTTTTCCGCCTTTATTATTTATTATTTATTTTTATATTTTATTTATGTTGTCAATCGCTTACAAGATAATAGGTATAAGTAAAAACATAGTTATGAATGCATGGATACATATAAGAAAAACAAAAAAAATAAAAGAAACAATAGGACTAGCACTACTTCGCTATCTTGCCTGTGTACAGGGCTGTTGTCTAAAATCTTTCTTTTTTTAAAGGAGTCCTGAGCACATGGGAAAGGGTTTGCATGGGCTGGCAGTTAGGGTGAAGCACAGCAGGCTTCACACGAGCACACAGAGAGCCCTACCTTACATTTACAAATAACACCAAAGGAAAAGGAATGGCTGATGGTCTGGAGGTCAGAAGTAAAACTGGTTGCATTCTGGGAGCCAGTTATGCCAGTAGTGATATTGCTGGACTAGCAACCCAGGAGGTTGAGACAGAGGCACCAGCTGGGAGACTTCAGCCACCAAAGCCCAGCTTATGTTGCAGCACATAAGATTTATTATTTCAAGCAAGAATCTAGTCAACTAACAGTCAGCACTAAAGTGATACTAGATAAGGGTCAACAGAATTCAAAGGGGAGGCTGGACTTGGATCATTTGTGGCAACATAAGGACTCTAACCTATTGACATGTTTAACTCCATCTCCCGAGTTCTGCCTGCTCTTCTCCTACAAAGTCCCTTTTAAAATGAGCTGCCTAAATAGGAGGTGCCTAAACTCAGACTATAGAGACAAACCAGGGGAGTCAGCAGTAGAGGAAGCCAGTACAGCTGTAGAATTGTTTTCATTCGAATACTAGGCACCTCCTCCTCTGCCTCAGAAAGAACAAAGCTCTCAAGTCCTCCAAAAATGGTGCATTTTTCCCTCTGCCAACAAACAGCTGGTTTTGTCACCAAAGCTGGCTCTATGGCGACACGCTCCCCAGGTTCAAATGGAAGCAATTAGGAATGACCCAAGACAATCCTTGGACGACCATGGACCCACTTGGGAAGAGGAATCTTGGTGGTTGCAATTCTCAGTTGCAATCTCAGGATGGCCAAGTCTCCATCTTTTGGAGTTGCAAATCAAAAGCTTTGTGCAAAGACCAATGCACAATGGAAGACACGGTTGTAAGTCAATGGTAATAGATTGGGATCCTGACTCATGCAGTATACAGGCCCTCAATGGAAGGCAAGTTGCTTGCAATTATATTTTCTGCAGTGAAGTGTGTAACTGTCCTGTTTGGTTGCTTTACCAAACCAGACAATTATAGAAGTACAAATGAGACTCAACAATTCCTCTGTATAACTATATCAGCAGCTCCTGGGGCAATCTGAGCTTTCTGAGCTGATGCAGGAAGAACATTGTCATGCCTTTTTAATGGTTTTAATGTTAGGTGTCCATTGCAAATCCTGGGATGTTATAGAACCCTTGAAGGTCTCTACTACCGATACTGTGTTGTCTAATACTTGAAGAGGTGGTAGAAGGGCTCCTCCTAAAATCCACTTTCATCTCTACAGTTTTAAGCGTGTTTTAAGCGTGTTTAAACATTGTTCTGGCTGCACCATAGGCCAGTTGATCTAACACTTGTCTATATGCAGACTCATCATCATCTTGAATGAGACCAGTGACCTTGAATGATCATCTGCAAACTTTTAACTGAGGGATCCTTTGAGGTGCATTTGAGATGGTATAGAGAGAAAAGAGTAATGGAGAGCACACACAGCTTGGTGTATGCGTGTTTGTGTGTGAGTGCCTGTGCTAATTTAATTGATATCCGATGTGGATATCCTGAAATTACACCCATTGGTTCCTGTAAGGTTTGCAGAGTCACTACAAAACACATGCTTAAATGTTACTTCCATTGTTTGCTTTGGTTTATTTATTTATTTTAAAGAGAAAAATTCCTTTGGCCAACTTTGGTGTAGAAAGCACTCAAGATGGAGCTCATCTATCAACTCACTTATGTAGTTTGAGATCAGAAATGGAAGGAGTAAGGACTTGTTTCAAATTCCCATTTTCCCAATCATGGAACACTCAGAACATTTCAAGTTTTGTTCTTTAGACCAACAATTACATGGCTGAGGCATCTCAACTTTTATCTTGTTGGAACTCAGCCAGTGTAGACTTTTCTGACAACACATTCCAAGGGCTGTTTTGCGCTGAGTTGAAAACAAAACTTTTTTTCAGTTTCATGCATGACTTTAGAAAAAGAATAGTTCTTGACCATAACCCTAACCAGCACAAAAATCCCTTCTGAAGAGCAGCTTGAAGTGCAGATCTTCAGCTCTTAACAAGAACAAAGTAACTTCTGATTTCTGAGCACGTGGGGAAGGCTCAATCTCACCATATCCTGCAGGTCTGGCAGCTGCTTTCCTGTGAGTCCTTCAATGCCCAGATTCTCATCTTCTTCAGTCCAGGCTGGGATGACCCTCAGAGGGGCCCTGCCTGAAGAACTCCTCGTACTGGTCCAAAGGTTTTAGTCATTTGGGAGAAGCATTCTGGAATTTGATGGCTGTTTATTGATTCTGTTGTCAGCTGTCATGGCAGGCCTGTAGACTAAGTGTACACGATAAATAAATTAACTGAATGAAGTAATAAGTTCATGGCAGATCTAAGCAGAAAGCCATTTGTTCAAGATGGCTCACATTTGTTTTAGAATGCAACTTTTAGGCCCCAACAGCAGCTTTGGGTATCCTAGTAGGGGACTTATTTCATCAGATATCTGATATACCTATTGAATATTTTCCTTCCATGTTCAAGCTCACCTCCCATAACTCCTATGCATTATTCTTTATCTGAGATCAGTTAAACATACACTCCCTACCCTCCTCCACTGATCAAATTCACACTGCTTTAGCCAAATCCATTTCATCAATTTATATGATGAATGACTCTTGCCTGCCATCTTGATATTTGAAACCCTGGCCTCAGAAATGAAATGTTCTGCTTACGTTATTGGCGTAATCAGTCATCAACTTTTAGCCTCTTTCTTTCCCTTGCCTGCTTTCTTCCATGAACTGGAAGGATGGGTGAGAAGATCACTTGTGTTTGCAGGTTCTTCAGCTTCTTTTGCAGATAAGGTGATGCAATTTTAACTCTTCTCTCTGGTACAACTTGTCATTTATTAGCAGGAGTTGATGGAAATATCCTCAAGTTAGAAAAAGGTGTACATAATAATGCTGTACAAAAAAGTATTGATTTTTTATCATGATCATATGTTGACCATTACATTATTCTCCATACTGGTTTATTGTTGGCAAAGTTATCCTCTCATCAATGATTAGAAGTGAAATTCTAATAAAATCCAGTTTAGAGAGGTATAGAGAATGAAAGAAATGGCACTGTTGAGATTATTCAGGAAAACTCTGGGAATTGATACAGAGGAGGTGTTGCCAATATAATGGAGCAAACAAGTGAGGTGCATTACTTGGATTCTGGCTTTATTTCATACACAAAATGTTACAGATGTGTATAGGACATGCATATTTCTTTACTGTTCTTTACTTCTGGCGGCATCTGCCTGAAGCCCTGCAGGGTTTCTGGTGTTCCTCCAATTCAATCTCTTCTCTGTTGGGACCCCAGAAGCGCCCAACATTTGCCGTGAGGAGGAGGAGGAGGCACCGTCCCTCTGAGGCTGGGTGGACGAACTTTTCACCCAGGCCTGGGCAGAGGGATCCTCTGTTTGAAGTGATTCTATTGTCCTTTCTGGGGGGCTGTAAGTGGCATAAATGGCTGCGGCGGCTGCGGCAAGCGAATCGGAGCCGGCGAGGGGCAGCCAGGCCTTCGGCTGAGGCGGGGAGCCGAGTTCGGGCATTCCAAGCAAAGGCAGCATCCCAAGTATGACAACAGACCTAGAATTCAGGCACCGCGCGGACCCTTCGGCTTCCCGCTCCCGAAACGTCCGGGAGGCAAGGCTGAGGCAGCGCCGCGCCATCGGGCCCGGGGAGCCGGGACCGCCGCAGCAGCGCAGCCACACTCCGGGAGGCTTCTCCCTGGTGAGAGGCCGGGCCTGGAGCGCCTTCGCGGGCGAGGGGGTTTGGTTTTTGGGCAGACTCTCGAGCCACCCGGCAGGAAGACCGGCTGCCCGTCCGCGTCCCTGCCTCCGGGGGCCTTTCGTCCGTCTGCTGCGGCGGCGGAGGGCGCCTAGCTGCCTCGGCCTTCTCGTCCGCGGGCCTCGGCGTTCAGGCGGCACCCGGCGGCAGGCGCGGCCGCGGCTCACAAGGGGTTACGGCTGCTGCCGCGGCGGGCGGCTCCTCCTCCGCGCGCTGACAGCAGCAGCAGCAGCAGCAGCAGCTATCTGGTGCTCCCGGGCCCGCCGGCCGGCTAGTCGGCGCGGGCATCCGAACTGGGGGCGGTGCCGGCAGGGGACCCGCGAGGAACGGCGGCTGCCGCCGGGCAGGTGAGGCGGGGGCGGCCGGGCGGGCGTCCCCTCGGCGCATCCAGCCGGCGGAGGAGGCCCGCGGGGGCGGCCGTGATCCTCCGGCGCGAGGGGGCTCGGGCGCCTTAGCCCCCCCCCACACCCCCAGGAACTCCTGCGAGAGAGGCAGGGAGGGCGCGGCGGGGCTGTGAGGGGCGCGCCGCGCGCAGCTTCCCCAGCTTCAACCGGGGATGGGGCGGCACCTGCCCTCCGTAGCCGCTCGTCCGAGCCGCTTTTCGGCCTGCGGGGAGGGGTCCTCGGGCAACGCCCGCCCGTCTCCCGCGGGAAGGGAAGCTCGGGAACTTGCTGCGCGCGCTCCGCCGGCGCGCCCACTGCGGCAAATTCCGCAGCTGGCGCCCTGTGCTCCGAAAGCCCCGCGCCCCGCCCCGCCCCTCCCCGGAGCCGAGCCGCCGGCCTCCAACCGAGGGGTGCCCGCCGGCCTCGGGGAGGGCCGGCGCGAGCGGCCGTGGCTGTTTCCTGGCCCCGCGGCTGCTTCCCCTCAAGTGCAGGTCGCGCGCCCTTGCCCCGGGCGCCGCGCCTCCGGGCCCCGCAGCCATGCCGGCCATGGGGGCCCCTCCCTCCGAGATGGGCGACGAGGAACCCGTGGAAGGTTCCCCGATGGTTCGGCCCAAAGGAAGGAAAGGGCCCCGGCCTGGAGAAGCGCCCCAGGCCTCGGGCCCGAAGGTCGGAAAGCGCAGGAGGGCCGCCCTGCTCCTGGCCGGCCGGGGAAGGTCACGCGCAGGCGGGCCCAATGCAGCAGCAGCAGAGTCAGGCCATCCGCGGTGGGCTCCATGTGGGGGCTCCCCCCAGGCCCTCAAGGGGAGGCTGGCCGGGTGGCGGCTGTCCCCCTTCTGGGCTGCCCCTGCAGGCAAAGGGCTCCCCTTAGAGGGTCACTGGCCCAACCCAGCCCTTCCCTCCTCCTCCATGCAGTCCAGGCCAGAGCAAATTGGGGAGTTTGGGGGAAACTAGTCTCCGAGGTCCCAGGGCTGCTCCCAGGAGACCCTTCTGCCTCTTCCCAAGGAGGGATCTTCCACCAGCAGAGAAGGGAGTCTTGCCCTCATCCCCACAGCAGAAGCTTGGTTACAAGGGTGCTTCTCTTTCGCTCCGGAACAGTCTCTTTGCTGCTGGTTCAGAGCTCCAGGGTACAGCAAGGAACCGCTGGGAGTAGGAAGGGGCTGCTCAGAGGATCTCAACCAGCATTTTTGCAACCCAGAGCTTGACCACTTGCTGAGCCTGCCAAGAGCTTAGAGATGCTTCTGAATGTATCCTCTCCTGCCTGGATAGACCATCCTCCCCATTTTTCCCACTCTGTGAAGGTTACTGGTGGGAGCAACACTCAGGCAGGTCAGGCAGGAACCTTCACATTGTCCAGTTTCAGGTTGCACATCAACCATTTAGAGGTGAAGGCTAGGCCTAGCAGATAGCCACCTCTGTGGACTGGGAGTGACATTTTGTGTGACATGCCCAGGATTGCCATGACACAGTGAATTTCCAATTGTTCCCTGAAATATCCCACAGCGCAAATATTGAAAGAACTCCACCGGCTGTCCTTCAGCAAGGATCTGCTTGGCAAGACATGATTGGGATCCCCAATCATGGGGCTCAGTGTAGCAGGCCATCCAATAAGCTCAGTGTAGCAGGCCATCCTTCACAACTCATCATCTCCACAAGAGGTCACTGTTAGATTGTCCCAGATGACCATTCGCATCTTATGCGAAGCATGGGGGGGGGGGCAGGATTTGAAAGCAGGGAAGCGGATCTAAGAGGGCAGTAGCCCCATGAACGCAGGGTTACCAGGCCCACTAAGGTATGGGCAAAGGTCTGTCTGTCTTTCTGTCTGCCCATCTGTTGAATCGACCAAATTTATAAGTCACCCATCTCCCTTACAGAGGGATTCAGCATTTATCAACAGCAATCTGGGCCAAAACTCCCTTCACTTGGACACTGTGCTGAGGCTCTTTGGTCTGAAAGGGAGTGGGCATCAAATAGCTATTTCCCTCCTCTCACAACCCCCTGCCAAACCTCCCCTCTGAAACATTCACCCTCCCGTTTCTCCTGCCTTCCATTGGTTCCAAGCCAGCCCCAATTGGTGATCACAGAGTCGGGGAAATTCCTTCTCTGCCACTTCCCCAATTGCTTTATACATCCTTTCCTCAGGGGAAAGTACCCAGCTACCCCATTCTCCATGGCTCTTTTCAGTCTCTTCCCACTTATTTTAGGGATATACAGTTTCCCTTAACTAGGTTTCTGTAACCCAGAATGGGTTGGCGTGCTTATCAAAATTATCTCTGCTCTTCAGCAGAATCTGGGAAGAATTGGAAGTTAGAAGTGGTTGGTATTTCTTCACCAACAACCTGTCTTGTACACCACTACATCTGGAAAGATACGTCTGATCTTCAAACAAAGCCATCCCCAATTCACATTATTAACTGCCAAGAGCATTCTGCAAAATGCTGGATAGTGTTCATTCCATTATTGGCTTTTTTGATATTCACAGATTTTGGTTGGTTTTGCATTTTAAGGAAGTTTAGCTCTGTATTTTGATTATGCACCATAAAATTGGTATTGATTCTCAGTGACCACATAGATAGATTTTCTCAAAGTATTTTGAATATCCACCCTATTCTGTGTAAGGAAGGAGGGAAAAGAGATAAACTTTTGTCATGGAAAGATCCTGTACTGAAGGATGTTGACAATGGCAAAGATCCCTCCGGGGTTATTGCCAGCCCCATCATTTGCCATCATCAAGGCAGGAAGGATCACTGAAGCTGCCGAGGTGGGTCCCCGGGCTGTGCTTAGCCCACATCAGTGAAATTACAGGTAGTCCTTCACTTATAACCAGAGTTGGTATTCAGCAAGTTCTGACCAGTTCTGGAGAATCGGTAGCGGAAATTTTGAGTAGTTCAGAGAACCAGCAAATCCCAGCTCTGACTGAAGATTTTATAGTCCCCTTCCCCTCCCACGACCACCAAGCTATGCCCAGCAGAATCGATAGTAAGAAAATTTGAACGTCACCACTGCTTATAACCGTTCCTATAGTGTCCTTTTGAAATTACAATAGCTTATGATCACTTTTCATATTTAACAACCATAGTAGCGTCCCCGTGGTCATGTCATCAAAATTGGATGGTGGACAACTGGCATGTAATTTATGAGGTTGTGGTGTCTCAAGGGGACGTGATCCTCCTTCTTGCAGCCTTCTGACAAGCAAAGTCAATGGGGAAGCCAGATTCACTTAACAATCGTTAATTGCAGGGATTCCCCTAACTGGGATAAGAAAGTGATAAAACGGAGCAAAACCCACCTAACATCTGCCTTGCTTAAGCAATGGAGATTTTGGGTTCAGGGATGGCTGTAAGTCAAGAACTAGCTGAAAGTCTGTAGAGATTCTCATTCATCCAGGTCCTGGTTGTCCCAAAGGTGATTCTGAGGGCACAGATAAGTCTCCAAGTGCTTCAAGCATCCTCTAAAACAGGGGTATCAAACTCGCAGCCTGCAGGCCAGATGTGTTGTGTGCTGGCCCCATCTCCATCCAGTTTAGCAAAGGGGGGGAAAGTCCCGATACATCATGTGATGTTGCCATGATGACATGAGTTTGACCCCCTGCCTTAAAAGGATGCAGATTGCCAGCTATCTGCAAGGAGTATAAATCCTTCCATTCCGCACCATCCAGTCAGAGCTGAAGAAGCTTCTTGGAGGAGAAGGGAAACGTCTTCAAAAGAAAAAACAGGAAAGTCCAGTTGCCTGCTGAAAAAAAGCCCCTTTGGGACAACCAGGACCTGGAAGGGGAACTCTTCCCATGTTCCCCTTCCAATGTGGGGTTTCACACTTTGGCTTAGTTGGGTCAGTCAGTGAACTTTATACTACCAAAATGAGGATAAAAATAATAATTCAAGATTGTTAGGAAAAACTATGAGCAAGAAAAATTTCAGATGAGAAAATTAAACAATATTTGGAAAAGTGGAATTACCTAAAATACCAGAAAAAATAAAAACTATGTTAAATGAACGAATATCAATGATGGAATTATCAGAAGTGATCAAGAGAAAAAAGAATAATAAAACACCAGGGCCAGATGGGCTGCAGGCAGAATTTTACAAATGTTTACAAGATACTTTAGGCCCATCAATGCTGGAAGTCCATAATGAAGTATTGATTGGTGCAAAGGTACCAAATTCGTGGATGAAAGCAAATATTACTTTGATTCCAAAAGATTCAGATTTAATGCAGATAAAAAACAGTAGACTCATACCTTTATTGAACACTGACTATAAAATAGTCAGTAATGGCACAGAGTCAATAATGGCACAGAGAGTAAAAAAGTTTCTAAATGAATTTATATATTTAGATCAAAATGGCTTTTTACCTAAGAGACAGATTAAAACAATATTAGAATAATTTTGACTTCAAAGGCAATTTGCTATAAACAAATGGCAAAGGTGATAGAAAATGGAAATAGGATAGAGAATTTTAACATAAAAAGGCACAAGAAAAGAATGTCCACTATCTCCTTTACTATTCATATTGATATTAGAATTGCTAAATAGAAATATTAGAGAAGAGATAGAAAATAAAGCTATGGAAATAAAAAGGGAACAATATAAATTATAGACATTTGTAGAAGATTTGCTCGTTATCTTGGAAGACCCACAAGAAAATTAGGAAATTAGAAAAATAGAAGAGTATGGTGAAGTTGCAGGACTGAAAATAAATTTAAAAAAATCGAGATAATTGTTTACAGACATATAGGAAAAGAACTAATGAGGAAAATAGGTATAGAGGTAGTCAAGAAAATTATAAATTGGTGCAACCAATTAAAACAAATTTAAGTGGAAAAATCTACAACTATCATTGATGGAAAGAGTAGCCACCATAAAATTGAATATCCTGCCAAAATTACTGTATTCATTCCAAGCAATACTAATAAAACTGGAGGAAAAAATATTTTGAAAAATTAAACAATATTAAAATATATTTGGTAAGGAAAAAAAAAAGCAAGGATAAACTTGAAAATGTTGCAAGATTCTAAAAATTTTGGCTATTCGATTGAGTTAGACCAATGGCAGAATTTATGGGATAGAAATTATAAATTAACAATGTCTAATGTTAATGTTCTGCATTCTAAGAAAATTTTTATAAAATGTTTTACAGGTAGCATTTTCCGCCTTCAAGGTTAGCAAAGATGTTTAAGAGTAAATCTGCAAAATGTTGGAAATATCATCAGATACCTGGTTCATACTATATCATATGTGGTGGGCATATCAAAAAGTGGCAAAAAATAGACAGAAATACATTTTTTATTTACTTATTTTATTTGTCAATTGCTTACAAGATAATAGGTATAAGTAAAACATATTTATGAATACATGGATACATATAAGAAAAATAAAAGAAACAATAGGACAGGGACGGTAGGCACATTGGTGTGCTTATGCACGCCCCCTACAGACCTCTTAGGAAAGGAGTGAGGTCAATAGTAGACAGCTAAAGTTTTGGGGGTTTGGGGAAGAAACCACAGAGTCAGGAGGAGTATTCCAGACATTGACCACCCTGTTGCTGAAGTCATATTTCCTGCAATCAATTTTGGTGCGGTTTACCTTGAGTTTGTATCTATTGTGTGCTCTTGTATTGTTATGGCTGCTGAGCCTTGAGTGTTGAAGCAAACAGGGGACCTATTGCAATTGACAGATCTATTTGAAAACCAATGCTTCTCTACTTCTCTCCAGGTCAGAGGACCCTCCACCACCAGAGCGAAGACCTGGACACAGTCATCTTAGTCAATCCTGACGAGTGGAGCGCCGTGTCAGAGGTAAAAAACATTTGTATGGGCAGCACGACTGGTTTGGTCAGAGTTGCTGCAATGGAATTGTACAAGGGCCTATCAAATTGGAGCTAAAAGGGGGAAATATCATGAGCCATTCCTCAAAACTGTGTGCTTAGCTTCGGCCTCCAGGCCTTCTAAAAAGTAAGCTGACCTCCTGTTCTTCCTCTTTATTTAACCGCAGTGTACTGATTCTCCTGAACACTGTTGGGTGAATATGAGTCCAAAAGCACCACAAAGCTTGGCAGGTTTGGGGGATGGGGGGCACATTTGTCATAAAGTTCTGAAAACCCAGAAGTGGCAAATAGGCAGCTGAAATCCATCTCTGATGTGAACAGGTGCGTTCTTTGATATGTGACCCTTCCGCCCACAAGCTGCTAGTCCTGTGTGGGCAAAGCTCTGACCAGGGAGGTGATTTGATTCTGCAGACTGGGACTTTCACCTACCAGAAACTCACCGGGATATTTGCAGATCCAGAGGTAAGCTTCGTGAGAGGGTAAGCTTGGATTCCAATTGAATCAGGTTGCTTTGTTCCCATGCCACTAGTCCTTCCTACCTTGCATTTAATTTTGGGAGCCTAGTCAATTATTTGTCTTAAGCAATTCGCTACCTTGGCACTTGCAATTTGAGTTGCTACACTGCAGACAATTTTATATAGTGACTCGCCACATGGCATTAATTCAGAAACATTCTGTATGTTTTCCATCATCTGAACTGTATAAATGAGATATTCCAGAGATCTTGGATACTTTCTTAGACTCTTTAGAAATTCCTTCCAAGTAGCTGCTCTTCTGGTCAATATAGTGATTAAATAGCATCTTTATGTGTATAGTTCGTATAAATGTAATATACATTTATGTCTATATTTCATATACATTTAATAAACATGTTTCTAGTAAAAAATAGTTGTAGGTTATCCGGGAGTAACAGACTAGATTATTGATTGATTGTGTAGTATTTTTTTGAATTCAACTGAATTTGCATAGTATTCACTAAAATAACTTTTGAACTTAATCAAGAAGTTTTCATTATTATAATCTGTTTTAAACTCTTGTAGGTCGCCCAGCTTTTCAGTAATACTGATCCAGCTTGTAAAACCTCCCTCACCATATCGTGCTTGGGAGAAGGAGATTGGAGAAATCTTCAACACTCCAGTTTCCAAGACCATTTTTCCCTGAGAGTTAATCCTGATCCAGTCCTACCAGAGATGGATGGGGTATCTGAATTTGCTGAATATGTCTCTGAGACAGTGGATGTCCCATCCCCTTTTGATCTCCTGGAACCCCCAACCTCCGGGGGGTTTCTAAAGCTCTCCAAGCCCTGCTGCTACATATTCCCAGGCGGAAGGGGGGACTCTGCTCTCTTTGCTGTCAATGGATTCAATATTCTGGTTGATGGTGGCTCAGACAGGAAGTCCTGTTTCTGGAAACTGGTCCGACATCTGGATAGGATTGATTCAATTCTCCTGACCCACATTGGAGCTGACAATCTTCCAGGGATTAATGGACTCTTGCAGAGGAAGATTGCTGAGCAGGAAGAAGAGCAGTCACAGGGCTCCACTAACTATAGTGACTGGATAAAAAACCTTCTGTCCCCAGAGCTTGGGGTGGTTTTCTTCAATGTTCCTGAGAAGCTCAGAATGCCAGAGTCATCCATGAAAGTCAAAAGAAGCATTGCAGAAGCCAGCCTGACCTTGCAGTACCTCCATAGGCTAAGCATCAAACCGGAGCCTCTCTATAGAGTGGTCACCAATACTGTTGAGCCAATCACTCTGTTCCACAAAATGGGTGTTGGCAAATTGGACATGTACATCTTGAACCCCGTCAAAGAGAGCAAGGAGATGCAATTTCTCATGCAAAAGTGGACTGGAAACAGTAAAGCCAAGACAGGCATTATCCTTAGCAATGGGAAAGAAGGGGAGATTTCGGTTCCCTATCTAACATCCATCACAGCCCTTGTCGTGTGGCTTCCCGCAGGACCAACAGAAAAAATTGTACGAGTTTTGTTTCCAGGAAATGCACCACAAAATAAGATTTTAGAAGGTCTGGAGAAACTCAAGCATCTTGATTTTCTGAAGTATCCTGTAGCTACTCAGAAAGATGTGGCTTCTGTCACACCCTCTTCTGTGCTTAAACAGTCCAAGATTAAACAACGGACAGACAGTAAAGAGAGCCTCAAGTTATCGCTTAAGCCTCCTACCACAAAGATGGTTGCTGAAGAGGGCTCTAAAGAGATGAAGATGGAGACAGTAAAAGAGGCTAAAACTGAGAAAAAAGGGAAAGAGCATTCTGAAATGCTTCAAGAGAAGCTGGTCAAAACAGAGAAAGTGAAAATAGACTCCAGCGATGCCCTTAAAGCTGAGAAAAGAAAACTTGCCAAAGACAAAGTTGGCAAAAAACATCTGAAAGATAAAGTTTCTAAACTGGAAGAAAAGAGAGATAAAGAAAAGAAAGATGTTAAAAAGGAGAAGAGGGAGATTAAAAAAGATGATGGGAAGAAAGAAGAAAAGAAAGATTCAAGGAAAGATGAAAAAAAGAAGGAAGCTAAATCAGAGTTGAAAAAAGTTTCTAAGCCAGACTTGAAGGCGTTCACCCCTGAAGTAAGGAAGACTTTATACAAGGCAAAAGTTCCCAGTAGAATAAAAATGGACAAAGTTCGTACCAAAACTGAAAAGTGCACCACTGGAGAACCGAAGTCTCCAACTGTGCCAAAGAAACATGACCAGCCTCAAGGGCCACCATTTATGGCTGAGGAGAGGCTGGTGATATCTTCACCAGAGGACCTGACCAAGGATTTTGAGGAGCTGAGCTGTGAAGAGCAAAAAGGGCCTCATCCTGCACCTGCTCCTTTAGAGGCAGAGACTGTCTCCAAGCATGCAGAAAGGCAGGATCCCTGTGACCTGGTCGCTGGAAAGGGGGTGCCGATATCCACAGGGACCGGAAGTTCAGGACTTCTTTCTCTGGCCATGCCAGAGGAGCAGATGGCTTCCCCAGAAGGTGGGGTGGTGGAAGCAGGCAAGTCACCTGAAAAACCTGACGAGAAAGCCACCTTAGCAGGGCCTGTTGGGCAAGAACTGGATGAGAATGTTGGAAGGAGTGTCGGAGAATGTCCAGGAAAAGGGAAAGATCAGATACCATCGCATAGGGAAGAAAACACTGCTGTTTCAGGGAGGGATTGGATGTCCCGAAGAGAAGACGCCAGCTTGAAAAAGAAAGATGTATTTAAAAAGGCAGAGCTGGAAGGGACATTAGAGGAAGTAGTAACGGCAAAAGGCAAAGAGTTACGAAAGAAAGAGCTTTCTCAAGTCCAGCCAGCACAAGGCCCCTCTTTGCTTTCTGATGGGAAAGGAAAAGAACACAAGACAGACAGAGTGAACTCAAACAAAGTACCTGGGAAGTCACCCGGGATAAAGGAAAGGGAGGACTCTCACCTGGGAAGCATGCCTTTCCCATCGGGAGAACATATTTCCTACATCCAAGACGAAACCATCCCTGGCTACTCAGAGACAGAACAGACCATCTCAGATGAGGAGATCCATGATGAGCACGAGGAGAAGGTGGCACACTTCAAGCCAGACATTGGCAGTTATGATATTGCAGGAGCAGACCAGACCTTTGAAGCTGCCAATGGGATCCAGACTCTTACAGCGCCTGAAGTTGCCAAAGGGTATGCTGGACAGGAACCTGAAATCCTTGCCTATCCTACAAATCTTGTGGCAGCCCCTTTGGCAGAAGAGGAGCATGTTTCTTCAGCAACATCCATTACAGAATGTGACAAACTTTCCTCCTTCGCCACTTCTGTCGCTGAAGACCAATCAGTTGCATCAATCACAGCGCCGCAGACAGAGGAAACAGGCAAAAGTTCCTTCCTGTTGGATACGGTGAACAGCATACCTTCCTCTCGAACAGAGGTCACCCAAGGCCTAGATTACGTACCTTCTGCTGGCACTATTTCTCCCACATCGTCCCTAGAAGAGGACAAAGGCTTTAAGTCTCCTCCTCCAGAAGACTTCCATAGTCAAATAGAAAGTGAGAAGAAACTTGAAGCCTGCAAGAAAGTTTTAGAGCAGCAGCAGCAGCAAGAAATTCCACACTTTGAGAGGCCTTGGCAAGCCAAAGAACATTATGATGCCCTACTGTTTTTACAGCAAGGGCCCCTGGGAGATAGTTCAAGTGAAATATCTGTGGAAGGATCTCAAGAAACTACCATGCTTTTGAGTGAAGCAAATGCACACTTGCTGCAGGTACAACAAGGCTCTGGCGATGCTGAAGATCGCTGCATAAGCCCTGACGATAGCACAGTCAAGATGGCATCTCCCACCCAATCAGGCCCCACTAGTGCAGGGCACACACCTTTTCATCAATCCCCTATAGAAGAAAAATTGGATACTGCAGAAGCAGACATGTTTGAAAAGTTAGCAAAATCTCCTGTAATGGGGATTGAAATAGAAAGACCCAGAACATATGAAGGTGATGGGGAGCATCATGCAATCAGAGAGACATGCCTTCATGACATGCCTGACCTGGAAGCAGCAGCCATCCTGGGTGCAGGATTTTTACCTGCACCAAATGACGACAAGAGTCAGCGTTTGGAGAAAGAGGAGCTAGCAATAAGCTTCTATCACAAACAAGAAACTATTGATATTTCTGACCTGGATCTTCCCACTAAAAATAACCTTCTAGGGACCTTAAAAGATGCTTCATCTAAGAATATTGGCACTGCTGAGGAAGCATCCCATGAACAGGTTGTTAGGCCTGGGACTGAGGTGTTCTCTGCTTCAGAAATACCTCTGCCAAAAGGATGGGAAGCAATTTCAGACATATCTAGAGATGAAAACTCTTCACAAGTCATTAATTTACCAGGAGAAGAAAAGGCATCTTCTTTTACTGATGAAATTCCTGGAGAGACATCATGTTCTGATAATGTCATCACTGAAATATCTCAAAAGGGTTTGCATTTGACAGAAACTGGCTTAGAACAAAAGGAGTCTGTTTCTCCAGAAGATAGTAAATTTGTTCTGAGTCTTCATGAAGAAACCCCTTCATATTTGTTCAAAGAAGAAATTTCTCCTAGAGATACTACACTTCTGCTTATGAAAGAGAGCCCTACTAAAGAAACATCATTGGGCGTGCTTGTGGAACAGCTGTCTCCTAAAACTAAACCCTCAGCTTCAGCAGAAGAGAGCCCAAGTCCAGATGAAAGAACAGAAGTGGCTATCAAAGAGGATCCATGCAGTTCCTCTTTAAACTTTCAGCAAAGTCCATTTCTAGATGCCACCATAATAAAGCCTTCAGCAGACCCTTTTCTGGAAAGTGAAAGATCAGCTTCCTTAACAGAAAAACAAGCTTGCAAGGAACTGTCTCCTAAACAAACATCTCCAGACTCAGAGTCCTCAAGCTTCACATCAGTGAGTCCAGCTTTAGATAGCAGTGCCTTGGAAGTTTCATCTGGAGAGAAAGAACCTAATCAATCTATAGGAAAGAAAGAGAAAACAAATGAATTATCTCCAAAAATAGAAAATCCTTATCTGAGAGAAATAAATTATGAGAAGAAAGTGTGGTTTCCAGAGGGAATGAACGAAATACCGTGCAAAGAGCAGCAACTGAAATATAACAAAGAAAAGGGGGAATCTACATTTTTGGATGACGAGGTAGACAAACCTGCTAAGAAGGAAGAAGACTCTATGGAGAGTGAAGATATTCCCAAGCAGGATAGTTTGGATGCTGAACCTGGCTCCTTTCAGGAAGAAACGGCCAATGAGAAGGATGGCTTTTTATTTGTAGATGGCAAGCCTATGTTGAAAGCAAAACCAGCTCCCCAAGCACATCCTAATCAAGGTGTTTTGAATTCAGAGAAAGCTGAACTTTGTAGCTTTGAAAACAGTCCCTCTTTTGAACTTGAAAGTGAGCCAAAATCAAGTGTGGAATGGGCTTTTTTGTCCTTTCCACACCAGGCTAAGATGCCCACTTCAGTGCAAGGAGGAGAAGAACCTTTCCCTCAATCTAATCAAGTAATGGAGAAAGTGACCCTGTACCCATCTTTTGACCTCATGAGTGAAGCTGTGGAGAGAAAGCAAAATGCTGATGAGAAATCAAGTGAGCATCTTGATGATCACCCAGATGGCAGTAGAAAGCAGCCAAGAACTTCTGCAGCTCTTCTGAATGCAAGTGCAGGGTCCGAGGAGAACAGACAGTTTGATCCTGACCAAGATTGCAGAGGAAGCTGGGATCTTGACATCCCTTCACAAGACACACACTCTGTTAGCCAAACCAAATGTTACGTGTGGCCAGGTGCTCTGGACTCCTCGGGTCCTTTGGAGTTGCCTGATTCCAAAGCAAAGGCAGGTGAGAAAGGGCAAGAGAGGGAAGAAAGGGAACCAACTCCCTACCCTCATGAAAAAACTTTCCAGTATGCTGACGTCTACAGGAACGTAGTGATGTCTGAGGTTGGCCATCCTGGAAAGGATGCAGTAGCCAAGAGTACTCAAGCACTGAGCCCTCCAAAGGAGGAATTCCTCTACCCCATTTCCTCCAAAGAAGAAGATTCTTACCTCTCCACTCCAACTGAGAAGGAACTCTCATCCCCAAGTTCGCCAAAGTTTGTGACGGGGCATTCCTTTAAGTATGCAGAGGTTGCTGAGCAGTATTTGCAGGATCCCCATTTCATGACATCCACAGATGCCACACAATGGAAAGAAAGCCCAGGGAGCCTCCAGCCTGCCTTCTCTTTGGGAGATACAACCTTCAGGGAAGAGGTGAGCCCTTCAGATAGAAAACCCAGCAAGGAGCAAGAGTGCTCAACAGGTTTTCACCCCAAAGACATTTATTATGAGAAAGCTGAAAGAGAAGACAGTGCTAGCGACTCAGAGCTGGAGAAAGGTGCCAAGGAGAGGTCGGAAAAAGAATCCGCGTCTCCCCTGGCGAAGCCAGAAGAAGTCTGTGCTGCCTCAGAGAAGGACAACGCCTCTGTCCCAGGGCAAGAAGTCTACGATGGGTCATTGGGAGAGGGGAGTCCCTCCAAGAAAACAGCCGGGGATAGCCTTGCAGATCCTAGCAGGCGGGAAGGGGGCACAAAGATGTCCCAGGTGGCCATCGAGCAGCCCTCCCAGGACCTCGTGGAAAAAGCCTGTGGGGGTCTTGACCCTAAAAGCTTTTTACTTTCCGTCTCTAATAAAGACAAGGACTCCCCAAAGGGGCCCGTCCTCCTTCCCAAAGGGCTGGATTGTTCTTCCTCTGGATTTGAACTTTCCTGCCTGGAAAAGCACGAGCCATCCATTTTGTTCAGACATGAAGCCCATTTCTCCTCACACTTGGAGCATAAATCTCTCCTCTTCAACATGCCTGAACCTGCTGCTCCAGGAAAGGGTCAAGAAGACGAATACTTAGAGGTATCAAAAAAGGGGGAAGCAGAAGGAAAGCTCCCTTTGCAGACATCCCCAGAGGATCCGATCCACAAGCAGTCATCCAGCCCCCCTGAGGAACCTTCCTCAGGGACCCCTCTCTCTGCAGGGCAACCGACAGGGAGCAGCCCCCTCCCCAGCCTCCAATACCTGGCAGGGGCCCAGAGCCCACCCTTCGCCCCTCCATGGCTTTCAGGAGAGGCAGCTTTAGATGTGGTAGAGGACGTAGCCTCTGCTGGCCCAAAAGCTGGGCAGCCATCCGAACCCACTTGCACAGTTGGCTGTTGCCCACAGCCGGCAAGCCCCCAAGAATGGCCAGCAGCAGCCCTGCCCCTGGCCGGTTCTCCTCATGGTCATCAGGAGGCAGGAGCAACAGCTAATGGCCCCACGGAAGTCAGCCTCAGTCCACTCCCTTTGTCTGATTCATCCTCCATTTCAGAGCAATCTCGGCAGGAGCAGGAGGTGTGTGCGAGGCAGAGCCGTCCCCTGTCACTGGTGAGCCCTCCCCAGGGGGACTTGAACAGCCAAAGACAGGAGCACGGATGGGACATTTGCCAAGCAGTGGAGCCAGGCTTCCAAGCCATATCTAACCGTGGGCAGAAATCATATGAGCGTAAGCAAAGAAAGGGTGAATTATCTCCATCCTTCATCAACCCAAGTCCTCAGGATTCATCAGAAGGCAGTGAGTTTTCACAGGGGAAGGGGCCCATTTCAGTCAAAGGAAAGCCCCGTTCCGTTCCTGGTGGCCATAGACCAGCTACTTCTGCTGTGGAGGAAACTCCTCCCACGTCTGCCAGTGATTCAGGGACTTCTCAGTCAGACTCCGATGTCCCTCCTGAAACAGAGGAATGTCCCTCCATTACAGCAGAGGCCGCCCTGGATTCGGATGAAGAGACTGACTACCTCCCAGTAGACAAAGCTGCCGGCAGTTCCCAGCATGGCTCAAAGTCTGGCCAGGACCCACCACCTGCTTCCTTGGCAGACCCTCAGCCTCAGCCTCGACACCCAGATGTCTGCATGATGGATCCTGAAATGCTGCTGATTGAGCAGAACCTGAACAGACTTGACAAGATATCCAAGAAGGACCTGAAGGATAAAAATAAAGCGTCAAAGAAGCTCCTGGGCAAGTCCAAGTCCTCCTCCCCGTACCAGAAAGCTAGCAAACAATTACTTAGTCCCCTGAAGCAGCCACCTGACAGTCGGTCTTCAAAGCCAGGGATGGCTAAGAAAGAGAAACTGCTGAAGGCACCCATGGAAGACCGAGAGGAAGGTTCTCGAAGCGCCCACACCAGCCCTGGCAAGAACCTCATCAATGGTGTCAAAACTGGCCCAGGTAAGAATGAACAGAGGTACAGCAGAGATTGGGAAGGTTTGGATCCTCCGGAGGGATGATTTGGGCAGAGGAGCTGAGCTTCACCAACCCTTTAGTGTTTCTGGAAGGTCGGCCTTTTGGTCAGGGTCCCAAGAATGAATTGACAAGAGTCTTGTCAATTCCTCCCCACTCGTTACTAACAATATAGGGCAAGTTACTGCTTTGACTTTTATCCCTAAAACGTTTTAAGACAGAATTAAATTAATTATAAGGGCTAAACAAGCTAGATGCCTCCTCCTTCCCCCATTGCTTTATCTGCCTTTCTGACTACTCGTAGTGAAGCCCCAGTAAAACCATAAAGGCTTTGTTTAGATATCCAAGAATTTAAGTTCACTCTCTCTCCCTACCGGATACGTGTGCAGCTTGCAGTGTGGACAAAAATATGCCTAGCAGTTTCTAGGTTCCCACGCAGTTAAGTCACGGGGTTGGTTACCTCAGCCTGGCAGGATGGGATTTTCTCTCTTCAGTTTCTTCAGCTTCTCATGAAAGCAATTTGTGAGGAAGAAATGCCCCTGGGGGTCCATCTTGGGGCACAGCAGTCTTCACTGGACCCTGCTCTGGAATAGACCATTCTTCAGCAGTGTGACATTATCTACTTCATCTCAGATATCTCCAGCCAACTTTTCTCCCCTTCCCTAGACGGCTAACATCCCTTCAGTTCTTCCTCCGTCCCCTACTTGCTAATACAGCCTCCCTTTTTCCTCTACAGAAGTTGCCATCGTGCTCAATGATTTCCATGGCACCGCTCCCATCTTAGGGCATATTGAAAATCTAAGCAGGGAAACAGCTTCCCCATTTCTTTGGGCAGGTTGACCACAAATAGACCCTTTTCCTTTTCCTTTCCTTCTTTTGAGGTCTCTTTTCTTCTCTCTGGTTGCCCCTCTTTAAACTTGACCTTGTAAACAGTGCCTTTCTTTTTGACAGACGCCTCAGAGGTGGGTTCCCCAAGGTGCACCTCCAGTTCTCTGGCTGCTAGACAGCCAATTCTTCATCTGCCTTCCCATCTCAGGATGATATTCTTGAACCCAGAGTGTGGCTGAACCTGGTAGGATTGAGAAAACTGTTCAAAGTTGATGTCTTCTCTACATTGGTTTGGATATTTTTAAATCAGATCCTGAATCCTGACTCACTGTTCTCTGATCCCTTTCAGCTGATATGTATGTGATGCCACATCATATTGATAAAAATCTCTTCTTTAAAGCTGTCACAGTGCTTCATGTCTCTGCTGAAAATTTCATGTAAATTGTTAAGTGAACCTGGGAGCCAACTTGCAGCCCTTCCTTCTGAAGCCATTGATTGGCTGTTATATTCAAAAGCCACTGTGCCACTTTCCAACCCAGTTTTAGTAAAAAGCTGATGCTCAGGTTTGGCTTGGCCATGTTATGTCTAAAAGCAGAGACAGGTGGCTCCTCCTCCTCCTCTGGCTGTTAGCAGGACAGTTAGAGCCAAATTTTGGGGAGACTAGGATGGTTACCAAAAAGGCTGGATCCAAAGAGGGCCTCTTAAGAAAAGCCAGACCAGACCAGATTCTGTTTAAGGCTGCAGGTGCAACCCAAGAGAGGTTTTCCGGTTACTATGCCCCCCCTACAAAAACGGCCAGGACGGCACGAGTCAGACCTGCAATGGTCATGTTAGTAAGTGTCCTTCCCAGTTCCTTAGAGGCCACAGCTCAAAAGTAGCCCAAGCAACACAGCAATGTGTTACTTAGTCAACATTCTGACTCCACCTGGTAAACTTCAGGAGGTTTCTTGGCAAAGTGCTGTGCTGAAGAGGAACCGTAAGTAGCCAGACAGGAGAAGTAGGTTGCCAACTGAAAGGTCATCAGTGCAATAAAGTATGCTTTGCCCTCTTACCTTCTCAGTCCAGGTTCAAATCAGAGTTCATACCCATGTTTGTTTAAATTGACTGCTAATCTTCTTCTACCAGCATGCCAAATGTTATTTCGGTCACTTCATCTCCCACAGCTCATCAGAGAACCAAGAAGCACTTCAAGATCGGTGCCCTCAGAGTTGGGGGCAAATCTCATACCAGAAACTTCTTCAGTTCTCACTGGATGGTGGGGAAAAGCCACGGTGGTGCAGTGGTTAGAGTGCAGTATTGCAGGCTGCTTCTGCTGACTGCTGGCTGTCTGCAGCTTGCAATTTGGCAGTTCAGATCTCACCAGGCTCAAGGCTGACTCAGCCTTCCATCATTCCGAGGTGGGAAAAATGAGGACCCAGACTGTTGAGGGCAACAGGCTGACTCTGTAAACCACTTAAGAGAGGGCTGGAAAGCGCTGTGAAGCGGTATATAAGTCTAAGGGCTATTGCTAATGGAAAGATTTATATATTCCTTGCAGGCAGCTGGTTATTTCCATTCTTTCAGAGAGTTGTAGAGGCCACTTGGAGGTTTATCTGTGTCCTCAGGGTCCCCTGACTCATTGAGAAGTTGGGACTGTGCTTTCTGCAGGATGTTTTTCTGCCCTGTGTCCCTTCAGCCAACAGCCTGTGCACTGTGTTCAACAGTGAAGGGACACAGGGCAGAAAAACATCCTGCAGAAAGCACAGTCCCAACTTCTCAATGAGTCAGGGGACCCTGAGGACACAGATAAACCTCCAAGTGGCCTCTACAACTCTCTAAAAGAATGGAAATGACCAGCTGCCTGCAAGGAATATATAAATCCTTCCATTCCCCACCATCCAGTCATTGCGGAAGAAGCTTCTTGGATGAGAAGCTAAACGTTTTCAAAGAAAAACAAGGAAGTCCTGTTTCCTCTTGAAAAATCACCTTGGGGCCATTGGCACTGGAGCTTTATTTAGGCGATGGGTCTCTCTTTGTGTGAGCAGAGCTGTTGAATGCGAAGGACGGCCCTCTGCCAGGCTCTGAGCTTGCAAGGCCTGAGAGAGGACAGCAATTGGCCAGCCAAGGTGTCAGTCAGACTGAGGTCTGCATCCAGAACTGAGGCCTGCTACTTTCATTGGGAGCAAACAAGTTAGTTCTACGAGATCCTTTGGAAAAGACGATGGCCTGAAGTTAAGCCCTAACAGCTCTAGAAGGCAAAGCCTTTCTGGGGATATTTGTGGAGGCAGACAACTTTCCAGGCCTGAAGTAGTTTGGCTTTGGGCCTTCACAGAGCAGGAGCTGGGAGGCATCAAGCTCATCTTGTTTGCTTGTATTTTAAACATTATACAAAATGCTTCAGGCGTTTAGTGATCTTTCTGCTGAAAGTCCATGGTGCAATTTTCACATTGTTCACAGCTGAGAGCCAGAAAGTACCAAGCTACTGAGGCCGTTCCTTTGCTCGTCTCCTAGGCCTGCAGGGAGGGATGGGCAAGGGAGGGCAAACTACGCTTCCCCAAACATTCTGAGCTGCCAGTTGGAAGATTCCCATGAAATCTTCTACAGGGGCCTCCTATTAAAGTCTTCCTTCTGAAAGAAAAGGGACAGTTGGTTGGCTCTAAGCGGGGCCCTCAGCTCTATACGCTTCTTTTTTCTCAGGAAGAAGCGCAGTCGCATTTGGACTGGGCCCCCCAGAACCCTTGGCTGGATTGCCTTTCAGCTCCTTGGCCTCTGCCATTCCGCCCCATCTGTGAAATGGGACAATAAAAAGGAGGCTAGACTGTCTATTTCTATACCAGCAATTTATTTTTTATTTTTTATTGGAGTTAACAGATACAAAGATAAAAAAAACTAATACAAATGACAAAAAAATATAAAAAGAAAAAAGTGCAAAGAAAGGAAAACAATAAAGAAAAAAGATACATAAAATAATTACTAACCTCCTTGTCAAGACAAGTACAAACAATTTTAGCCATTTACTTCTTTCTCTGACATTTCAACCAAAGACCTCCTCTTCTATATCTCATCTCTTATCTATAAACAAGTGATAAAGTCTCATCCTTGGGGTCTAATCAGCAAACATTGATTAAGAGTTACCAGAAATAACATCACCTGTGTCTCCAGTTTCATGCCAAAATGCATGAAAGCCGCCAGCCTTTAGTATCTGAAAGGAGCCCAACTGAGGCTCTTCGGGGTTAGAGGAGCTGAGGTCACATACCCTTGCCCCGCGATTTACTGGACAGTCCAGAAGGTGCCTCCATGATCCTATGACAGAATGAAAGCTGTGTTGGAAGAGCCTGTGATTTTTCCTGCACACCTTCCCTTGATCTGCACACCTTCCCTTGACCTGACCAGAACATCCTCTTGTGTACTTGAGAAAAGCCAAGGAAGGCTAATGAGGCTTCCTTTTTAGACATAGCTAGAAGTGAAGAGACAGCCGGCCACTTTCCAAGTTCATGAATATAGAAGGCCTCGCTAAGAGGAATGATCTTCACAAAATCATACACAGTTGGACTTTTCCCTCTGGGTAGTTTATTTCCTTCTCCTATGCAGAAATAAGGGGGATCCTTCAATCCTATGGTAATCCATACAGGGACAATTTCCTTGGACATTGGGAATCTGCTTGTGACCTGGGTTTTTTGGCTGAAGAAAAAGAAAAGAGATACAACAAAGACATACCGTTCCTGTCTCCTGATACTGGAACTCAGTGAGAGCATTTTCTGCATCTGAATGTTAGGAGATTAAGGTCAAACAAGAGGAAGAGATTTCTTTACACGGATGCCACATTTTTAACTTGTGGAGTTCAGTACCACAAGGTCTAATAATGGCTTTAAAGGTGGATCAAGCAAATCCATGATTAAGGCTACTAATGGACATACATTATTTTCAGGAATAGTGATGGCACCAGCTGATGGAAAACATACATATGAAAGCACTCTTATGATGGTAGAAAAGCCCATGTGGGTGTCTATTTAGCCACTTGAATTGTCACCATCTTAGGGGTAACTATACAGTTGCTGTCTCTGAGCTGCAGTCATGAGGATTTCACACATTTCAGTACCGAGGTGGGGGAAAGAGCAGACAGAGCTCAGACTTCTAGCTGTCCCCTTCCTTCCCTCCCAGCAACAGTGACTTGTGTCGTCCAAGGGAAGACTCTCAGAATATCATTCACACATGGGCTCTGAAAATCTATTGACCTGGGCCCCAGTCAGGAATGTGTCCCTTCTTGGCCCTAGTGGCCCTCAGAGATGACTCAATCATTCAAGGTCCTTTGGAAAGAGAAAGGTGGAGGAGGACGTGATCAAGCTGGGAGTCTCGGAGGGTTGCCCAAAGGCCCTCAATCCTCTGGGATTTTGAGGAGCTTGGAGATGCCTACAAAGCCCGGTGAACAATCACACACTGGTTTGTTCCAACAATGATGCCTATAGGGAGGCAAATTTACAAGGCCCAGGCAAAGCACTTCCCAGAAACAACGTTCCTTTGGTGGTGACCGGTGTAAAGGAATGCCTCCCCAGCTGCTTCATTTCTTATGTATAGGGATCACAGTGGAAGGGAGCTTTTTCTGCAAAAAATGAACAAGATAAGAGCAATAATTGGACAGTTGTTTCTGAGAAGGGTTAGCCCAATATAAACTAAGCAGCAAGCCCAGATCCTGAAATATATGGAGTTTTACCTGATTTTCAACTGGTCAGCTGTCAAATGGATTTCTGCTTCCTATTGCTAATGGAAAGAATATACAGTGACCTGTGGTTGATCCATGCAGAAACAAGGGTGGGATGGTTTAGTGTGAATTGGCACAAGGTGTGCTATCCCTAAGTGGCAAGGGGAGAAAAACCAGGAGGCCCCTCTTCTGGTCGCGTTCTATGTCACACCACGTTCAAGCAGAACTTATCTCTCACAAACATGGACGGGAGAGGGTACAGCTCCCTTCCATGGCTGACTCACAGCTCTAGTGTTTAATGTGTGTTATTTGTGATCAGGACTTTGTAAACAGCTACTGAGACTAATTACCATTGAGGATCCAGTCTCTGCATTTCATAGAAGCATAGAATCACAGGGTTGAAGTCTTCTAGTCCACCCCGTCTCAGACAAAGAGTTGTCCAATCTTTTCTTGAAAACCTCCAGTGACGAAGCGTTCGCCATTCCGGGAGTCATGCTAATCCAACTGCTTAATAGCGTCAAGAAATCCCTCTTTATTTCCAGGTTGGATCTCCCTCTGACAAGCTTCCACCCATTGCTTCTTGTCTAGCCCTCTGGCGCTATGGAGAATCAATCATTGGCAGCCTTTCAAGTAAAGACTGCGGTCATCTCCCCCCTCAGGGTTAAGCCAAACATACCTGTCTTCGTAAGGTTTTTGCCTCCAGGCCCCGTATCATCCTTCTTGCTCTTCTCAACACACTTTCTAGGGCTTTCTCCTCTTTTTCTGTATCGTGTGGACTAGAACTAGATGCAGTATTCCAAGTGTGGCCTCGCTAATGTGGTACAGAGCGGCACTGTCTCATCCTGCGATCTTGATGCTATATCCCTCTGCTGATGAGCTGCACTGGCTCTTTTTGGCGGCTGCAGCTCACCGCTGGTTCATTCCAGGAGTGGCCTCCTAAGACATCTAGATCTCGCTCACAGCTAGGGACCATTTATTCTATACCGGTGCAGTTGGTTTTTCCTATCTAGATGTAAGACTTTACTTTTCTCATCACTGAATTGCATCTTGTTGGATAGGGTCCAGTGCTCCAGCCTGTCAAGCTCCTTTTTCCGAAATATTAGTGATTCCCCCCCAGTTTTGTGTCACCTGCAAATTTAATGAGCATCCCAAATGTGACCCTATCGAGAAAATGAGATTGGCCTTTCTAGTCTCCTGGCGCTAGACCCAAATCGGAAACAGGCTTCATTCCTTCCGGTTTTCTTTGGAATAACTACTATGGCTTGCATTGCCAAAGCCTTATTAGTAGCCATTCCTATTCTTTGGGAACTATTCTGGTCTGCCAAGGCTACTTGACAAAGTCCAGCTTCCATGCCACCAATTTTCAGGAAACTGAATTCTCTCTCCTAGGTCTAAAAGGACAGCAGAAAATTTATTTGCCTACATTTCTCAGCAAACTTTTGTAATGGAAGAAACCATGCAAATCTACGTCAATCTCATTTTGTCTAGGTAGTTCATAGGGGAGAGAAACTGGGTGCACTCCAACAACTTTATACAACTATCATTTCAGTGGTTACCAGAGAAAACTGCCCCGGAAGATTGCTTTCCACCAAAATCCTCAACCTTGTGTGTGAATGTGGAGAGATTAGCAGAATAGTAGAATGCCAGTTCCTGCCAAGTCAGTTGTCCTTCAGTTATTGGGATGTGTCCTGCAAGGATTACCTTTGCTTCATGGGGGTAGAAGAATCTGGGAAGGGCCTTGACAACAGGACCTGGCAGCCGTTAGGGAGCTAGCCAGGCTTTGGGACAATTTCTGGCCCGGTCCCAAGTTCTAAAGGTTATCTAAGAGACAGTTTTGTGAACTGCCTAGCATACTTTTGTTGCTGCAAAAGATCAAATTTTAGTAAAGTGTAAAAAAAATAGATGCTTCTTAGACCAGGTTTCTTCCAACCAAACAATAAGGAAAAGTTGGCGATTGTTGCATCTTTTATCAAAAACCTCCATTTTCTCTCCACAAGTTTCCAGCAGCCCCAAAAGTTCCTCCACATCACCTGGACCACCTGTCTACGTGGACTTGGCGTACATCCCCAACCATTGCAACGGGAAAAATACGGACCAAGAGTTCTTCAGGAGAGTCAGAGCTTCTTACTACGTGGTCAGTGGGAACGATCCCAGTAGCGGGGAGCCCAGTCGTGCCGTCCTGGAGGCCTTGTTGGAGGGGAAGGCCCAGTGGGGGGAGAACCTGCAGGTAGGTGCCTGGCTGGCTTCCCTTCCTCCAGGAGTGGCAGCCTGTGAGACCCGCTTCCTCTCAGCTCTTTAGGCATAGCTGCAGGCCCTGCCCGGGATCCTCTTCTCTGGTCCACCAGCTGGGCTCCTGGGCTGGAGCCGAAAGGGGCTCAGGGGTTTCCTCCTTCAGAAAGCCACCTTGCCTGCAGGGCTCGCTGCAGTCTTCCCTTCCCCCCACCCCCATCAACCGGCTGGCCCGCAACTACTTTGCCACGCCCCTCTTCTTCCCCTCCACCTCCCCCCACATCCTGAAGGTGGCGGCTGCAGCTGGCAAGAGAATCTGCGCCGCCGACCCTGGTTGTCAAAGTCTGGCTGGAATTCCACGGTTCAGGCCAGAGGCTCTTGACAGGTGGTCCATCTCTTGTTTCCCCAGGTCACTCTAATCCCAACACACGACACAGAAGTGACGCGGGAATGGTACCAGCAGACTCACGAGAAACAGCAGGAGCTGAAGATCATGGTCTTGGCCAGCAGCAGCACCGTGGTGATGCAGGACGAATCTTTCCCTGCATGCAAGATCGAGTTCTGAGCTTCCCCTCCTCTCCTTCCTCTCCCATGCAGCACTTGGAAGGCCCACCTGCTCCCCACTGCTTGATTTGTTGCCTTTCCCGAGTGTCGGCTGA
Source organism: Hydrophis major (assembly GCA_033807585.1). Taxonomy (NCBI): domain Eukaryota; kingdom Metazoa; phylum Chordata; class Lepidosauria; order Squamata; family Elapidae; genus Hydrophis; species Hydrophis major. The sequence goes on along the minus strand of CM066337.1, from coordinate 21,060,773 downwards.
ACTCGGCAGGAGCAGCACTCCATCCGTGTGTGGTTCTTGCTTGCCAGAGCCCCAAGACCTGCCCCACACACCTGGATACGTATGCCGAGTGGCCCCACCACTTGTCTGCTCTCCCTGGAACCGCTGCCAAGGGGTTCGGCTCCCTGGATTTGGTTTATCTGCCCTGTCTTTGCCCTGCTCCTTCTCATCCCACGGCTGAGCTCTGTCCAGCTCTTGGCCCATCCTTGGAGGGAACGTGGGGGACCACGTGGGGCTGATGGAGGAGGCAAGGCTCGAGCTCTGGAGCAAGCCAAGCAAGGAGGTGGCCCCAGGGCCCTCCTTTCTGGGGAAGGTGCACAGAAGAGAACGTCTCGAGAGACCAGGCATGAAGTGGCACAACTCACCTTCCCCTCTGTGGCACAACCATTTGAAGGGGGAAGGCTCCTGTGACGATCAGGGCCCAAGGGCCTGAGGCTGGGATGGCGCCTGCTGTCTGTGCCAGGAGGGATGGGCGGTTGAGGCAGCGGGCACTGGGAGCTGCCTGGTGCAGCGCTGAGCAGGTTGCAAGGAAGCTTTAGTCCTCTGGAGGAAAAGATCAGCTTGCAAGAGCCATAGGATACCCAGAACCCTTCGAAGGAGAGGGTGGATGAGGAGATATAGAGCAATGTTATTTTTTCCGGTTATTGTTTAATTTATTATTTTTTAACGACGTGTACTTTTTCATGTACAGGTTTTGCATTTGTGTTTTCAAATGTTTTGACTTTTATTGTAGGCTCTTAACTCCCAGGTCACAGGGTACTCACATTTCTAAATGCTGCAAACTGACAGAGGATGGAGAATTATCCCCCTGTGCCCCCCCCCCCAAAAAAAATCACTTTGGTAACATGCATTTGAATCCTTCAGTCTGCTTGGCCCAAGTCAGCCTTGGGACATCTGGTCCTGGATGAGGGGAAATGCGTGCCAGCCTTTCTCGTGGTTCTCGTGGCTTGAATTGCTTCCCTTCTGGCTGGTGTTTAGCTGGCAGGCCAAATGTACGTCTGTAGTTAGACAGGTGAATGTACTGACCCACTTATGAATGTGTCTTAGAAGCTGAAGCTAATGCGGTGGGAGGAGGGAGACCAAGAACAGTTCCTTCCTCTTAGGCAGGACTCTGACCCATCTGTTCCTCCTCCTCCTCCTCTTCCTCACACAGCCCTGCCTGAGTCTCACTCCAATATTTTGTAATTTTGAAGCAAGCTTCAGCAGCCTCCCCTTGCCCATTTTATGGCAAAATTTATAACGATTATTGCTCATCCTTAGCCAGGAGAACCAACTGGACCTTTGGCAACCCCAGGAGGAAAATGCTGCTTCTGCTCTTCCTGCATGTGGCAATTAGTGCCCGAGTGCTCCTGTTCCTATGACTCCCTTGGCCTCGTGGCAAAGAACGAGAAGCAGCCCCTCTGTGGCGTGTGGGGGAGTCTCGCCTCAACAGCCCCCTTCTCCGCTGGCCCTTTTGCTCTCCGTTAGTCCTGTCCCCCTCCAACGTCTCGCCTTCCTTCAGTTCTGTGTGCAATACGCTGTAATGCTAATAACCGCAAAGGAATGGGTCTGTGCTGACCAATAAAGCAACCTTCACCACAGGATCCGTGTGAGGCTCTCCCTCCGGCGCACTGGGGATCGCAAGGCCAAGAGGCCTTCCATTTTAGCCCAGCAAGGCCCGGCTCCCGTATTTGTTCTTGAGCTGGCAGGCTCTTCGCCTTGTCTGAAGGCACCTGGCCACAGAGCAGCCCTGGGACCCCCCCGCCCTTCCCTGCCTCAGTCTGGCTACAGCTGGGCACCCTAAGAGTTAGGAACATGAAGAAGTGGGTCCGGAATGGGCTGTGCCCCAACAAGCCACAGCCTAGCTCAGCTTGGTGTTCTATGTAAGACGCTCAGCGTCACTGGCTGGGTTCCTATAACGGGGAGGCCTGGAGATGCAGCCAGGGCTGATCAGGAGTCGTGGGCTCTGGGTCTCCCTTCTTTGGGGCTGTAAGTCTGGCTGGGAAAGGGGAAGTGGGGCTCCCCAAGCGCCGCCTCCAGTCTCCCGGTGGGGCGGGGGGCATTTCCAACTTCCTCTTCGCCTTGCAGAGGGAACCACTGTTCTCCCTTCTTCCCTCCAGCTGCTGGCAATGCTTTCTCTGAGCGATTGCACGGATCTCCCCCTCAGCCCTCTTCCCCCCCCCCCGCAAATATCCTGAAGAACTCCAGTTGGGCTGGAGAAAGGAGCAAATGGAGGGTGGCCCCTTGAGACAAGAAGCATCTGCGCTTCATGGTAGCTCCTTCTGCCAATCGCTGCCAGCAGTTTGGCAGTTCGATTCTCACCAGCTCAAGGTGGACTCAGCCTTCCCTCCTTCCGAGGTGGGCAAAATGAAGACCCAGATTGTTGGGGGAAAGAGGCTGACTTTGTAAACTGCTTAGAAGGGGCTGTAAAGTACTGGGAAGCGGTCTATAAGTCTAAGGGCTATTGCTGGACCTGGCCACGCCTGGAAGGCTGAGCCTAAGCCCTTCCTCAGGCTTCAAACTCTCCCTTCTAACTCCCCACTTCAGGCCTCCAGCCCAGCATGGTGACGGACCCCTCAAGCACTGCCACAGAATTTAGAGGCTCTGGGCTGCTTCCGTTCGACAAAGGGAAATAAAGGAAGTGGACATTAGAGGTAGCCCAGCCCTATTTTGGATCCTGAGCCTGGCAACTGGGGCTGTCTGTCCTCCTCTGACCCCCGAGGGCTTTGCAGGCCTTGGAAGCCATTTCCCCTGGGCCAGCCCTGGGGCTTCGGTGCGGCTGGGGCTGCTCCCCCTGGCTGGGGTTCTCAGGAGCCCCCGGGATCTGAGCTGGGAGCAGCAAGACGGCAGCTAGTTCACCTTGGCCCTCTCATGCCACTCACCTCGGGGAGTTTGCCCCTCCGCTGGGCTCTGGGTGGCAGCAATCAGCTGGGCAGGGAGGGGGGGGAATCAGCCAGAAGTGCTGAGGGGGAGAACTGGGCAGCAAAGGACACCCCCGGGGTCAGAGCAGCTGTGGTTTGCAACAGCTCTGAGTCATCGCAGTGCTTAGAAGGATCTCTTTCTGCCACCTCCAGTTGCACAAACTCCGCAGGAAAGTCCCCAAACGGCCCTTTTGTATTCCAGCCACCTTTTTCCCACCGCTTGTGCAGCTCCATCAGAGATTTCAGCACACCACCTTTCCTAGCAAGCCCACCCCACCCCCAGTGGCTTGCCTGCTTCTCTTCACCGAGACTGGGGGTCTCGGCAATTTAACTGTCCCCTCCACACCTAGCAGTCTGTTTGTCCACAGAGCCTCTCGCTTGTGCCAAGCAGAACTCCCTCCATCCTTCCTTCTTCCCCTTCTGCTGCCTGCCTTCCTTCGCCATCTGCCTGACCAGCGGCTGCCAGCGGGAAACCGTCTTGCCTTGCAGCTGTGGCAGGAATGCCACCAGGACACACACACCCCGGTGTTTCTGCAGCCCCCCCCCAGCGTGCGAGGCCCCTGGACTCCCTCCAGAGAAGCACCACTGCACAGCTGTTGCAGCTCAGACACGGAGTGTTCCAGCAACTCACTTTTAACTCGCTTTCTCTGCCTCCTTCTTAGACCAAAAAGGTCGTCTGAAAAGCCCCACCAGAATCACCACAGCAGCCTGTCTATAACCATTTCAAGCCATGGCTGAGACCCCGAGACGGGATCCTCGGTCTCCCTTCAGACGGAGCCCCTGGAAGGAGTAGGCCAGCTCCTTCTGTGCCTGCTACCTGCCTGCCTGCCACTTCCTTTCCCTGGAAGGACCCTGCTGAGCATCTTTGGAGAATGTGGGGAAGCTGCTCGATGGTCAACGTCCGTCCATAGGTCGCTGCACCCCTCCTCAGCCGCAGAGCCCTAGCAGGGACTTCCTCTCCTGTCATGGGGCAGGCCGACCTCTGGGGCACATTGGAAGGGCATCCGATTCCAAAGCCCGTCTCCCAGGGTTCCTGTGAGCAAATCCAGGCCTCCCCTCCTTTGACCAGCAGCCCCAGGCCAAGCCTTGCTCCTTTAACATCCTCCCCTCCCCTGCTTCACAGGGTTCCTCCAGCTCCTCCAAGGCAAACTGCTCCTGCCCAGGGAGGCTCTGCTCTTGGGCCCCTTTTCCACATGCTTCTCGTACCTCCTCTGAGAAAGAGACCCCCGCCTCACGAGGCTCTAGGTCTCAGTCCGGCAGAGAATAAAGATGCAACCAGGGCCAAGAGTGTTTTACTACAGATTGTACCTACAGTACAAGGACTTGGCGGGTGTGTCATAATTCAGAACAAGGGAAACACAGAAATCGTAATCACCAACACTTTGGACATGACATCTGCCCCCCCCCCCCAACCACGGATGCAAAGAATATATTACTATTTGCATTTGGTAACACCCCCACACACACACCCAGCCACTGATTTGTATATTCCTAAGAAAACCTGGTTCACTTGGTGACTCCAGCAAGGCTGGGAAGGGGCTTCAGGGAGGCCAGTCTGCTTTCTAGTGGATCGCTGCTTCAGCGGCCTCACCAGAAAATCCCCGTGGAAAATCTGGAGTGCAGCGTCCGCCTGGGCTGCTCCACTGGGGCAGCCTGGCTCCTGGCTGGAATCTTCACCACTCTGGGCTTTTGCTGGTCGAACAGCAGTTTCCCAGATGCTGCCGAGGAGCAGAAGGTGCCCTGCCCTCTCTCCCAGGCCAGGTCCCTGAGCGCCTCGCTGGGGGCCTTTGAAACAAGGTCCCTCACACCTCCTTGCTCTTCAGCCTATCTGGCTCTGGCTCTGGGCCTCCCAGGCCCCATGGCTGCCCCTCTCAGCTGGGGCCTCCTCCAACCGATTCTGCTCTGGCCCCGCCGCCTCCTCCTCACTCACTGCCAGGAGCTCCCCCCAAGGGGCAAAGCCCTGCAGGCCCCCTTCTTCCAAGGTGAGCAGATCCTGACTGGGGGGCCTGTCACCAGGCTGGTCCTCGTGGAAGCAGCTGGCCAAAGAAGGCAAGGATTCCATGCAGCCTTTGCCAGAGGCCCCATCGAACGTGCTCCTCTCTGCAAAGCAAACATAAGGGAGATTGTCATGGGCAAGTCCCTGGCCAGGACCCCCAGGACAGCCCGGTCTCTGCACCACCTTCAGCCAGGAGGAATCCAACACCCCCGAGACCTTCCCGCATGGGCAGCCCACCTCTTGCTGCTGTACTGGCTGCCCAAGTGCTCGCGGCAGGACAAGAGCCTCTTAGCACAATCTGGCAATGTTGCCACCCCTTCAGTTCCCTCAGCAGAGGCTCAGGTGGGCTGCCCCATCTTCCAGCCACCTCAAAGCCTTCCTGTCCCATCCTCCAGCATAGGACAACAACCACCCACTCCCTCCCAGAAAAAAAGATCATTTCTGCTCCTTTGGAGAAGCGGCGGACAAGCAGGGCCCCAACCCGAGGCCTCCCCTGGTTCCATACTGCTCACTCGCTTTACACGGCTGCCCAACTGACAAATCCCTTTAAATTTAAATAACCGTGATGCTGTTTGTTTTGTCCTGGCATCCTTTTGGATGTCCTCCTGCTTCAAGTATCCATTAGCTGACAATACAAGAATTTCAGAGAATCCACCTGATGTCTGACCTTTTTACTTCTTCTGTTCGATACCAACAAGCTGTCTCTGAATTAGACAGGATGGCATGACCCAAAGAGAAACCAAACTAACACGGCTTTGGGTCCAGAGCTGCAGCCCAGGGTGGCCAGCCCTTAGGTCCCCTCCTCTGCCCCCTCTCAAGGGGGTTACCTGTGCAGGGCCTCAGGTGGGAGTCGGGGCAGCTCCTGGACAGAGCAGTCAGGAAATCGCTGACCTGGCGAAGAGAGAGGCAGTTGTGCAGTGTCTCCAATGGGTAGATGCTGGGCACCATGGAACAGCCTTCGAACCCTGCAGACCAAAGACAGCACGTCAGGGTCTGGGAGCCTCGCCCACCCAGCCTGCTTCCATTCTGATTGCCCCAAATGTCAGCAGCAGCAGCACCTCCAACCCTTTCTGAGCCTCTCAGGCAGAAGATGAGCCCCCAGGCCAAGCTGAAGACCAGCAGGGCTGACAGCTCCCCCTTCATCGGGGGGGGGGGGGGCTGGAGGCAGCACATCTGCAGAACAAGCAGCAAGGAAAGCCACCTCCCAGGCCCCATCTTTCAATGGGGGGGGGGCTGTTCCATTGCTGCAACCTTAATGCTTTTGGGCCAGAAACCCTTGTCCAGGATACGCAAATTCAGCGGCAACGGCTGGGGAGAGCATCTGTCTGCAGATGCCTCCAGGCTTGTGCAGAGCAGCTGTGCTGCATAAAAGCCCAGGTCTCATTCGCTGACTTGGTTTACATCCGTGGTGTTTCTATTGCTTTGGGCTGTTTCTCCCTGTTTTATCCTAGAGAAAATCTGTTGAGGAGGTTAACGCTGGAGGGCAGCACGATCTGGGGCGCATGGACATTCACAGAGCTAACCCTGGGAGCAGCTGTAGACCACTAGACCTGCCTCTCCTTTTCACTGTTTCATGAAAAGTGATGGGCAGCTTTGTGCTCCAACTGAAGAACACTAGATCTGACTTTTTAAACCCGAGTGACCTCACAGCCAGCAGAAGAGTTCCCCCCACCCCACCCATTGGGACTGAGTGGGGAAAACAGCATCAGGGGGTGGGGGGAGGCTCTGGGTAGCAATTTCTGAAACAAGACAGGCAGATGCTGGGCTCAAACGTTCCTCAACTGGTCCAGAGCAGAACAAATAAACTCATAAAACGCTGTGGTGGACACACTCTGCTACTTATACAAATAGGGAAACAGACCACAAGCATAACCCATTTTTTTGGGGGGGGGGATAAGAAATTGAATGAGAAATGTGTATGGGGAAAATTTGCCCATTTCCTAAAAAATAAAAGCTCTTTAAGGGAAGGCGATTTCTACCTGTGTTTGCAAAATAGCAAAACTAGCCAAGCGTCATTGTTTTTTTGAGGATCTCAAAAAAGGAATGAGGATTAAAAACATCTAAGATTTGCATTTTGGAAGGGGGAACCTCTCCACAAAAGGGTGTCTCCCTCAAACTGGAGGCAGGAGAAACGTGGCCTGGATGTGGCCCCAAGGCCCATGAGGGCCTTTCGGGTCCTTGTGAACATCAGCTCCACCACAAAACCACCTGCCCATTTTTCCATGCAATCTCCTCTTTGAGCTCCTGCATGCTGCTGCTGAAGCCCCACAAAAGGTTTCCCCCTTCCCTCTGAGAGTGGACCCATGTGGCACAGCCAACAGCTGAGAAAGGAAACCGGTTGTTCTTACAGCCAAAGAACAATTTAGGGGATGAGCAGTGTGAGAGGTGATAGATCAAAGTATTCATTTTTATGATTCAAAGCTCATGTTGGAAAGAATGTTTTTGGAGGAAGAGAAGTGCCAGGCACCAATTAAAATGTTGACTGATCTTGGTATGTCTTTGAAGTGCCAGGAACGAGTTAAACTATCTAACTTTCTTGGAATGCCTTTGAAAATGCCAAGTACGGGTTGTGTAAGGAAGTGCCTGCTGTGTGAGGTAATAAATTGTAACTTGTATCCTGAAAGGTAGATTGTAAACCAAGCCATTTGCATAATGGGGAGGGGGTTTAGTTTCAGAGTATAAGAGTAGAGCAGAAGCTTTGTCTTACGTTCTTCCCAGCTGCCAAAGGGGAGAACCCATCTGCAGATGTATATTCAATAAAGTCTTTTTCCTTGGATCAACTTTGAATCCTGGTGGTCTTTTAAGCCACAATCTCACAATTTGGGGGCTTGTCTAGGATCCTCGACGGTGGTCGACTGGAAAGTGGGGACTAGGTAAAAGAGTGGCCACAACCTCCCATTGAGAGGCACCTCTCCCCGAATTCGGTCAGACCCCGGAGGTGACTGGGAATCCAGACGGTCCTTGGAAAAAGAACTAAGATGAAATGCTGGCTGAGAGTTTGTGAGATCGATCTGAGTTGGGGACGTCCACGCATCCTTTTGACTTCGGAGAGTCCAGGAGTGATCAGATCAGGTAAACTTTGTTCCTTTCATTTGTAGTCAAAAAGAGAGAGGTCCTTAAACTCTCTGGGAGAATCCAGCGTCTGCTGGAGGACTGGGACTGGTGAGTCAAAGCTCTGGGAGTCTGGAAGAGCAGAGATGGTAAAGGGACAGAACAAGGGTCTTAGAGACCAGGAAGAAGCCTGTCTGGGACAGGGAAAATCTGACAATGGCAGAAAATCAATTCTGGTAGATTCACCCCTGGGACAACTACTTAAACAGTGGTTCTCCCCGAATCTAAATGAATTCACCAGATGTCTCGAAAAGAAAAACATGATTTATCTTTGTCGGGACCGATGGCCAAAATACCCCTTGATTGATCTTAAATTTCCCTGGCCAGATATCCAAAAGAAAATTCAGAAAATGGATTATTGGGGAGCTGTGGGAATTGTTGATCTCCTGAAAGCAGCCCAACAAGTTTTTGTGAACAGAGACACAGTAAAAACCAAATAGAAGTTACAAATGATGGTTGCAGCTGTACAGGCTGCAGCGAAAAATGAGGTGAAGAAAGGTGGGAATTTTGGTAGGGGTCAGATTGGAGAAAGAAGAGAGAATTTTGGGGGATACAATCAGGGAGGATTCCAGGGATGTGGTAGAGGTTTTAGAGGAAAAGGCATGGGAATGAGACAGCCCAGAATGGATAGGAGCTGCTTTAGGTGTGGGAAGGAAGGTCACTTTGCGTGCGAGTGTCCTACCAACCGGGAAGAGCGGAGTTATGCATTGTATGATGATTAGGGCTGTTCCGGCTCCTTTAAGAGGACCTGTGGGGAGCCACTGGTAAACATTTTAGTGGGTCCTAACCATCAGGAGCGGCTGTTCCTGATAGACACTGGCGCAAGCTGGACTTCTCTGTGTGACCCGGTAGAAGGTGCACATAGATCCAAGAAAGTGATAAAAGTAGTTGGGGTGAGTGGAAAATCACAGGATGTGAGTGTGTTTGAACAAATTAGACTGGAGATGAATGAAGTAGTGATGAAGCGGAAGTGTTGTACATTCCTGATTCTGGAGTGAATTTGCTAGGGAGAGATTTGTTGCCTGCGTTCGGTATCCAGTTGTGGGATACTGGGAAAGGAATAAGGATGTGGAAGATAACTGTGGAAGATGAGAGGGCAATTCCGGATGAGGCCTGGGCAGGAGGAGAGAAGGCAGGGCGAATGAACATTCAGCCGATTAAGATTCAAGTGCAGCCTGGGGTGACGAAGTTGTAGACATCACAATATTCAATGAGTAGAAGGGGGAGAGAGGGGTTGAAGCCTGTGATCGATAGGTTGTTGAAACAGGGCATGTTGAAGCCTGCTATGTCACCTTTCAATTCCCCAATATTGGCGGTATTGAAGAAGGATGGGAAATATAGATTAGTTTTGGATTTGAGGAGGATCAACGACATAGTGGTTCCCAGATTCCCAGTGGTTCCTGATCCCTATACTATCTTGGGACGAATTCCTCCCAACGACAAATGGTTTACTGTGATAGATCTGAAGGATGCCTTCTGGGCATGCCCCCTGGAGGGAAGTAGAGACCTGTTTGCATTTGAATGGGATGATCCTGAGAGTGGAAGAAAACAGCAGTTAAGGTGGACGGTACTTCCCCAAGGCTATACCGAGAGCCCTTTGTTGTTTGGACAGGCTTTGGAAGAAAAGTTAGTGTCTTTTGAGAAAGGGAAAGGGATCATGTTGATTCAGTATGTGGATGATCTGTTGTTGACTGGAGAGAAAGAGGATGAGGATTGGAAGCCGGAGGGAAAAGAGAAAGATGATTTGGAAAAAGAAGGGTGTACACTGACGAAGAATGGGTGAAGAACCTCAGAGGGGGTGAGAGTGGTTCCTGTGAATGTAATGAGAGGAATTCTGGAGAAGTTACATGAGGAAGGACATTGGGAAACAGAAGCTGGTGACAGCTGTGAAGCCACATTTTTGGAGTCCTAAAATGTGGACACTAGCCCAGAGCATCTGTTGGAAATGCTTGATATGTTTGAAAGTAAACAAGAAAGCAGCAAGGAAAAAAAGAAATAGGAGGGCGACCCCTAGTGGGCTGGCCTTTCCAGAGAGCACAGATTGATTTCACCAAATTACCAGAGAAGGGGGGTTGGAAATACTTACTTGTGATTAAAGATCAATTGACAGGGTGGGTGGAGGCCTATCCGACCAGGAGGGCCACTGCCCACACAGTAACCAAGATCCTGTTAGAACAAATCATTCCTCGTTATGGGATGATGGAAGCTATTGATTCTGACAGGGGGACACATTTTACACAAAAAGTGTTGCAATCTGTGATGAGAGCTGTTGGGGTGAAATGGGATTTACACTCCCCATGGCACCCAGAATCCAGCTCGAAAGTGGAAAGAGCGAACGCGGAATTGAAGAAACATTTGTTGGAAAATGGGTTACCATGGAAAAAGAACTTATCTTTGGCACTGCTCAGAATCAGAACATGTCCAAGGAAAGACACTGGGGTCTCTCCATTCGAGATGCTAATGGGGCGACCCTACTTGGCAAAAATAGGGAATCCAATTCCTGAATTCAAAGATTTGTTCTTGAGAAAATATTTGCAGACACTGTCCAGGTCTTTGCTTTCTCTTCACAAACAGGGATTGTTGGTGCAACGACCACCTTTGGCTGGCAGCCAACATCCTCATGAAGTTGAAGAGCAAGAAGCTGCAGCCCAGCTGGGAAGGCCCGTACCAGGTGCTGTTGACAACTGAATCTGCAGTTCGCACTCGAGGAGGAGGCTGGACGCATTACAGCAGAGTCAAGAAGGCACCGGAACCTGAGAAACCTTGGAAGGCCATTCCAGTGGACGGTCAGCCATTGAAGTTAACTCTGAAGCGGTAACATGCAGCTGATTTGCCAAGTGACTATTTACTTACTCATGAACAGGATAGGAGGAGAGACTGAGATAAAGACCAAAGCTAAGACTGAGGGACAATGTGATCAATGCATAAAAACAACAAAAACAGGGACACAAGTGACAAAGACTCTAATTTTCCATACTCAACTGAGTTGCAGGAAAAGAGACTCTGGGACTTGTATCTATAATGGGACATCTTACTCCATTTATAAGGATGGAGGGAATGTTAAATGTTATGACCCGAAGGGTCCCACACATAGGTACACCATAAAGATTCAGGCAGGGAACAAGGTAATGGTGAACCATGACTTCTATAATCTCAAGGTGTCACAGTCAGTAACCTTTGATGCCTGTGAGGCAATGGATGAGGGAGATAATGGGTGTGGGTCTGTGGAATGGAGAACATACGCAAAAAATGAGAAATATATTTGTGCTAGGAGGAGAGCCTCATGGGATGACTGTGGTTGGGGCACTTTCTGTAATGGGCTGCTCTGGCAGAAATGTATTAATTTTCAGTCAAGGGGGCTAACGGTAAGACCAGATACTATCCCAAGATTAGACAATGCAAAGACGTTGTGTATGAATAGGCTGAGGGTACCCAATGCCAATTGCCCTCGTCGTAAGTATAATCCCATTAATCTTACATTCCCGATCCCTGAAAATTGGCTGAAACCCCAATCCTGGAAAGGATATCAAGACGAATATGGGTTAGGGATAGACGGGACAGGGGCCAACCCATCTGTGAAACTCAAGATTCAGGTGATCAAACATAGTCTGAATCCTATCGAAAACTCTTTGTTCTACTCTTATTACCAGGAGTTTCAAAAATTACAAGATGTAGTCTTGCCCCCAAAAGCTCAAAATATGTTCCTGGCCCTAGCTGAAACTATTGCTAAAGAATTGGCGGTCAAGAACTGTTTTGTGTGTGGTGGAACCCACATGGGAGAGCAGTGGCCATGGGAGGCTCAAGAGGTTAATTATACCTATGTAGCAGAGAGCCAGGCCAATGATACCTTTAAGCAAAAGGGAGAAGAAATATGGGCTATTACCACTAATCTAGTAGGAAATATATGTTACCAAAGGAACCAAACCACAGATCGAATCATCAATGTGGGATCTCTGCGGTGTCTAGGGGTATGGGAGAACCAGGCTTGGTGGTCCGGAGGGAACATCTCTGAACCAGCAAGGTCCTTAGAAAGTGTAAATAAAATGGATTTTCTGAAAACACCTGAAGAATAGAAACCCTGGACAACCCGATGGGCTGTACTGGATTTGCGGCAGATATGCATATAATATCCTCCCAGCAAAGTGGTTTGGGTCATGCGTTCTGGGAGCAATAAGACTGAGTTTCTTCTTATTACCTCTCAAGCAAAGACAGGTATTAGGAGTGCCAGTGTACGAAGAAATAGGGAACATTAGGGTGAAACGAGGGACAAAGGACATCCATAAAGGGGTCTGGAAGGATGCTGAGTGGCCGCCGGGGAGAATAATTTATTATTATGGACCGGCCATGTGGGCGGAGGATGGGACTTATGGATATCAAACCTCGATTTACTTATTAAATCACTTAATTCGCTTGCAAGTTGTAGTAGAAATAATCACAAATGAAACTATATTGGCTATGACGCATCTAGCTAAAGAAAGTGCACGCTCAAGAACATATATAATGCAAAATCGCTTGGCTCTGGATTATTTGCTTGCTAAGGAGGGAGGAGTATGTGGGAAATTTAATTTAACAAACTGCTGCATCGAAATTGATGAGAGTGGAAAGGTGATCCAGGAGATAGCAGACCAAATGGTAAAAGTAGCCCATGTACTGGTCCAGACTTGGGAAGGATTCAATATGGGGAACCTGTTTGGATCCTGGTTTCCTAAGCTCCCAGGGTTACAAGCCATAGTAGCACTCATTGGTATCATTGCAGCGGGATGTGTAATACTACCATGTGTTCTTCCTATATTCATCCGCACGATAACTAGCACTCTCTCCCTGATAGCCAAAAGGCAGGTAGCTGAACGAATGATGACATTAAGACTATATCAGCCCACATCAGTCTCAGAAGAGGAAGAAGCTGAAGATTTGCTACTTGAGTTTGAGTCAAGAATGGATCAAGAAGAGGGGGGAATTGTGAGAGGTGATAGATCAAAGTATTCATTTTTATGACTCAAACATTCTCATGTTGGAAAGAATGTTTTTGGAGGAAGAGAAGTGCCAGGCACCAATTAAAATGTTGACTGATCTTGGTATGTCTTTGAAGTGCCAGGAACGAGTTAAACTATCTAACTTTCTTGGAATGCCTTTGAAAATGCCAAGTACGGGTTGTGTAAGGAAGTGCCTGCTGTGTGAGGTAATAAATTGTAACTTGTATCCTGAAAGGTAGATTATAAACCAAGCCATTTGCATAATGGGGAGGGGGTTTAGTTTCAGAGTATAAGAGTAGAGCAAAAGCTTTGTCTTACGTTCTTCCCAGCTGCCAAAGGGGAGAACCCATCTGCAGATGTATATTCAATAAAGTCTTTTTCCTTGGATCAACTTTGAATCCTGGTGGTCTTTTAAGCCACAATCTCACAGCAGCAACTGTTCTTTTTTTTAGCAATAAACTAGAGGAAAATCTGCCCAGAGCTCTCAGAAGCTCCACTTTACAACATAAAATGCGGTTTTCTGGTCTGGGCTGTTCATGGCCCTTGTGGTGAGAATTTCATGCCTTTTGCTCCAGATTTTCACCCTCGGCATTTGCAGCAAGCTAAAATTGCTCAGCCCCTTCATCTCAGGTACCTTCCCAAGAGTTGGTCAAGCAAAGGTTGAGATCTAGACGTGCTTGGAAACCAGGTGGAGGTGCTGCCTCCCACTTGAGGCCAGCAGGTGTTGCCTGCCTCCCCACGGGGAGGCCTCAAGGGTCTCTGCCAGGCTTAGCAGGTGCTCTCACCAAGGAGGAAGCCGCCTTCCTTGCCCTTCGGAGAGAGTGACCAAACCTTTACGCCAACAAGGTCAATTCTTCTGTCCCTTGGGGATGTCAGAGGGACATGGAAGAACCCAGATCAACATCCCCAAGACAGAGCGGCACACTTGTTGCCTCATTTTGTTCCCCTTCTGTCACTAGATTTTAAAAAAAGGCATGATGTGGTGTACCAACACCTCCACCTGGTTTCCAAGCGCGTCTAGATCTCAACCTTTGCTTGACCAACTCTTGGGAAGGTACCTGAGATGAAGGGGTTGAGCAACCTTAGCTTGCTGCAAACGACATGATGTGGTGTACCAAAGCTTGCAAATGGGAAAAAAATTCATGTATGTGTTTCAGAGCAAGCCACCTGTCACCTCTGAACCCCTTATTTATAGCTTGGAAGCCCACTCTGAACATGACTGCTAAAAGGGGACCCTAATTTCAGAAGGAGAACAATGAAAAGGAGAGTAGAAGCCCTTCGACAGCTCTTCTCCTACTTTAGGCGGACTTTGCTGCAGTTTCTGGAAACTGCCCCCACTGCCTGGACCTGCTCTGGGGAACGGCCTTCTCTGCCTATCCACCTTCCAGAAAAGCCCTTCTGTGGCATAGGAGCTTCCATATGAATGGGGGTTGGAGTGGGGTGGGACTTCCCCCTCCTCAAAGTCTAGCCTCCTCCCGAGGGAGCTGAAGCCCTAGTGGCTCCGTCCGTGGCTCAGGGGACGGGGCTTTCTTGACCTTGACAGGGTGGAGAAGCGGCCCTGCCCCCTAAGGCCCCGCCCCTCGTCCCCCGTGGTGGCGGCTAAGTGAGCCTCCTCTCCTCCTTCGGAAAAGAGCGGAAGGTGTGGTTATTGTGAGGCAACACAAGGCAACATTACACAAGACAGACAGACAGCCACAAACATGGAGCAGGAGGTGAGGACACGGCAAGTGCAGGGCAGGGGCAGCCAAGAAGGGGAGAGTCTCAAATGAAGAAGCAAACGTACCGTTAGTTGGATGCTTTGCAAATGACACAGAAAATCTCTTTATGGCTGGCATAGACAAGAGCTCTGGGGAGACAAGAAAAAACATCCCTTGAGTTGGGGGGGGGGGGCAGTTAGCCCCTGCCAAAGCTGCAGTTGCTGCTGCTGGTGGGGAAGCACGAGGGAGGGGCACAAAGGGGGAGAGGCAGAGGAGAAGCTGGGCTAAGCTCACTGGATCCCCAAATTGTACTGAAAGGCTGAGGCTGAAAAAGGCAGGAGAGCATCTTCAGGACAGGATGGAGCCCAACTTGAAGAAAAGGAGGCCGGACGGGCATCTCTTCCCAGGCCTCTCCACGGCTTCTGGCACTACGAAGCGGCCACCAGCCCAGGGAGACGCCAATCAGCTCTGCAGTCTTTCCCTTCCCCACCAGCCCAGCTCAACCAGGGCTCTGCAATGCCAAGGCTGGCCACACAGGCCAGAGGGCGCCTTCTCAGGCCAGCTACTGGCTGCTTACCCGTGAGCAGTTTTAAGGCTTATTTAGAGGAGGCGAGTTAAGTTTACGGTCTTGTTCTGCTCCATTCATGGTTTGGTGTGTTACATGAATCCAGGCAGTGGGTTTCTTCAGTAGCCACCTAACACTCACCATGCCAGGACTGCCTCGGGTCTCATTTCTCCCTTGGGTCCTGTTCAAGGCAGCGATTCCACCGCAAATCAGGGGGACTCTGGCATCACCCCTGGCAACATAAGAGCCACTTTCGGCATCTGAGACCAGATTCCCCTGGTGGCCCATCATCCCCAACTTCTCCCAGACTTTCTGACTGACCAGACGGCCGAGCTCCTGAAAGATTTCCAAACTGTACTCTTTAGACTAAAACAGCCAACCCAAATTCTGACCAACTGACGCTTTGCTTGAAAGGGTTCAAGCCAGATCCTGAAAAGGGCTGCAGAATCAGGGGAAGGGAGGCACACAGGAGAGCCACGTCCAGCTTTTCAATCAGGGAAGAGGCCCTTCTTCTGGGCCGACCTCAGGGGACCTGGCTCCTCTGGGACCCCCACCGTCCCTCCTCCTTGCTGTTCCGAGAAGCCTTGAGGGACTGACATGGACATGCCTTCCCCCTACCCCTTAGGGCCATTTATACTGGAAGAACCAAGTTTCATTGAATCCTTTCTTCTTTTCATAAATATCTTAAGGCAGCCAGTGTGCTTAACGCTCCTTCCTCCTCCTCCACAGCAAACTTGTGGGCTGGGATAGGCTGAGATGGAGGGACTGGCCTAAAGTCATCCAGCTAGCTTTCACATCCAGGGCAGGACTCAAACTCACCATCTCCTGCTTTCTAGGCCATTACCCGAACCACAAGGCCAAACTGGCCAAACTTTCTGGGAACAGCAGCCCTTTTTATTAGTCATTCTGGCAGTGCATATTCCTATGAAGCCTGCTAGTGAAATAGAGTGGATGCCATAGAGAATCAGGTTCAACAGAAGTGGCCTTCTGAAGTGGAATAAGAATGAAATATCTCTGCAGAAAGTAATTCCTTATCCTCCAATCAGCCTCACCCCCATGTTTGAACTCGTCTCTCAATCCTTCTTCGTGTGTGGTTTCCATAATAGATGCTTCAGAAAGTTTTTACAGGTGCAAGGATAAAAATATGCATTGAGAAATTTGTATGGCCAGAGTCCCCATGGGCCTCTTGGGGGGGGGGCCTCAGCCCCCAATGACCTGCCTCTTTGAACAGCTGCCAGGCACCAGCAGCAGCCTCAGGGCAGAAGGGAGAGGCCAGTCCTTCCCCACATCTCCCCAGCCTCAACACCCAGGCAGGCCCTGGTTGCCTGGCCCCCGTTCAGAAGGTACCCTTACCGTCTTTGTACAGAAAGCTGGAGACAAACTTCTTCCCGTGGCTGCGGGCGTAGTCCTGAAGATTTGGGGCACTGGAGGAGCCCCCCAGGACCGTGGTGCTGAAGAGCCTTGAGCAGGGAGACCCTGGGAAGCAGAGCGGGAGTGTGAGCAGACTCCCTGCCAGAGACCCTGCGGAGAGAGGCCAGGAGAGAGAGGCGCCAAGCTTTGGGCCAGCTGGGAACAACGGGATGGCAGCTGACTCTGCCCTGGGCACAAGAGAGTCATGGACCAAGATTGGCTCTGGGTGGCTATAATGGAAACGGAGGGGGATTTTTCACTTTACAAATTAATAGAGTTGGAAGGGACCTGTAGGTCATTTAGTCCAACCCGCTGCCCAAGCAGGAGACCCTGCCTACACCATTTCTGACAGACGGCAGTCCAATCTCTTCTTGAAAGCCCCCAATCATGAAGCCCACAACCTCCAAAGGCAACTTCTGTTCCATGGGTTGACTGTTCCGTCAGACAATTTCTCCTTATTTCTAGGGTTGAATCTTTGGAATTTGGAACCCCTTTGAAACCCCTGGCCAGAAAAAAACAGAGGGACAGAGAAATCCTTGGTTCAGGTACTCAAGAAACTGTCCCTACGCCCAGGGGGAGCCCAGGGAAAATCCTCCAGCAAAGCTCAGAATCAACTTCGTGTCTTTTCAAAGCAGCTTATCAGCTTTGCCAAAAGATGCCCTCCGTGCTGGATGCTTCCTTCCTGGGCCAGAGCCTCCTCTGGCCACCGAGCCCCCAACGAAGAAGGCAGGCATGGCTTCCCCAAGGGGCCCTTTGGGATCATCTGTCCACCACCGCCATCCCACGGGGTTTAGGAGTGTCTGGGTGCCTGCAATCCGGCCTTGGGCCATCCCTGCCGCTTTTGGGTTTGGCACTCGGTCCTGGGCCTGGCCAGCGGGGCGGCATCTCAGAAAGGAAAGGCAAGGAAAGCCCCTTTCTTGCCTCTTCTTTCCGAGGTGCCCCCACCCAGCCTGCCAGCCCCCAAGACCGAGTGCCAAAGCAGCTCGTGGGGGCTTTGGGATTCTTCCCCCACTTTGGGGGCCAGGATGTCCCATGGAGGGAAGGGAGCCCCTGAACAGCCCAGCAGCACAAGCAGGCCGATGATGCCCTGCAGGAGCCAGGCCCCAAAGTAGCCCTCCAAGGCAACCCAGCTAAGGTGGCTGCCTTCCCAGGCAATGTGCAAATGGGAGATTGGGGTTGAGGGTCCGTCCTCTCTGCCCACTTCAAGGGCCAGGGAAGCAGGTCCCCTTCAAGGGAAAAGGGCCAGGCAGGAGATCCAAAGGAAGATGAGGGGATGCTGCTTTATCTCCGCCAGAGGAACAGGCCTCATCCTGACTTGGGCCTGTCACTAACACCTCCTAACTGAGCCAATTGAAGTTCAACCTTCACGGAAGGGAGGCGGCCTGGGTTTGCTTTGACAAAGGCGCCACAAAACCAGCACAGCAGCTTTGCCCCCAGCCCTTCCTCTTCAGCAGGAGCTACCCACCTTCTTTCTCAGCTGGATCCGAGCCCCTGGCGCCGAGCAGCCTCCCCCAGCCTTTCGGTAAGGGCTGTTCCCAGCTCCCACCACCACCTGCATGCCAGGCCAGTCTGAAAGGTAGCCAAGGGGGATGTTCATGCTTTATACCTAAGCCACCTTGCTTCCCTTCTGACGAATGTCTGGCAAAGGAAAAGAGCCGGTACCCGCCGGATTTGGATGACTCGGACAGCACCTGCAGAAAGGAAATGTTGGTAAAGCCAAGAGAGCCAAAAGCGAGCAGCCCCCATTCGTCAAAAGAGGAGAGCAGCCCCCCCCCCGGGCCACCCGTGTCCACTGCAGCTGAGATGCAATGCCCCCCCCCCGACTTCCAGCTCCCCCACTCACCTCCATGGAGCCAGCCTTGCGGTTCCGGATCAAGGGGGACCGGCGCTGGAGGCAGACCGGCTCCGAAGGCTGCGGGGCCTCCGCCCTGTCTGTCTCATTGCTGCCCTTGGACTCAGCCAGGTCCTCCAGACTGCCCTGCTCCGGCTTTCTGGCCTCCTTCTGCAAGAAAGCCGCGGTTGTGATGCCCCAAACAGTGGGAATCTCTCTCGGGGCACGGAAGCTGCCTTGCTAGCCATGGGCAAGGAGAAGCAAGCTGGTCGGCTTTGGGCTGCCAAGGCAGGGGAGCGTTTCTTCCCTGCTTTTGCAGCTTGGTGGCTTAACAAATGTGTGCCCAAGTTTCCTCTTTAAGAGTCAAAGAGAGGCAGAAGTCTGGTTAGAGTCACAAGGAAAGGTTGCAGCTGTTTCTCTGCCACTCCTGCCACTGCAGGGACAGCCTGACACCCCATGTGTGACGGGAAACCTCCAGCTACCCCTGAAGAGAGGAGGCTCCCTGGACACAAGCGCACCTCTGCAGAGGCTGGGCGAAAGCCGCATCCTGCTGGGGCACTGCCTTCCTCCTCACAGCCTTTCACTCCGGGGCTGAAATGCAGCTCCACATGGAACCTCTCCTCGGACGACGGGTCCTGCAGAGGCCACACGGTGGATGAGATGGGTCCAAAGGCTCAGCTGGCTCCGCTCTGGCCGGCCCCTCCCTCACCTGGTTGTTGTCCTCGTACAGCATGATGACGATCTGGGTCATATAGTTCAGTTCCGAAATGGCTCCCAGGTAATCCATGGCCCTCTTCCACTGGGCATCTTTCGAGGCCTGGCATGGAAGAGAGGGGCAGAGGGAGGCCAGATGGAAGTCTTGGCAAAGCTGGGCAGGAAGCCCTGAGTAAGAGGGCCTCGGGGAGTTGCTGCTGTCTTCCCTCCCCTCCTGGCTGGCCTCAGGCAAAGGCAGCTCCCCTTCCTTCTGCAGCCCCACAGGACTCCAAAGCCCATCACGCAGTTAGTTGCCCCTCAGACCAGGGCCAAAAGGAGGCTTAACAGGGACCCATCAAAGAACGGCCGTCCATGGTGCCCCAGCCCCTGGAATAGGAGGGCTCTGGACTCCGCAGCCCCTGTCCATGGGGCTCAAAGCTCTGTGCCTGAACGTAGCAGCCCCAAGTGTCCTGGTGGAGGCTCCCCACTTACATCTAGCAGGCCTCCATAACGGAAGATACTAAGCAGGGAATGGACATGGCTCTCACTGGTGAAGTACAAACGCGTCCGGACGTGGCGCCCTGGAGACAGGACTCCCCTGGAATACCTGCAAGCAGAGCGGCCAGGCAGCAAGAGTCACCCTGCTGGGCAGGCAGGGCCGGGTCACCAAGGCCCCCAAGGCCCCCTCTGCAAGGGCAGGAGCCGGGGGAAGGATCACAGCTCAGTTGGCTTCCCGTATTCAGACAGCCCAAGCCCCCCCGTCATCCTGCCTGGGGCAAAGTGAGCATTTGCCCATGTCTTACAAGGGGTGCAGCTTGTTGACGGACTCGTCCTCGTGAGTTCGCTGCAGATCCAGCTGGATCTTCTTGATGAGAGGCTGGCAAAAGCCCACTGCAATCTCCAGCTTCTCCTGCTGGCTGATGCCGTACTCCTGCGAAAGGCCAGAGCGTTTGCAGGGCAGCCTCAGCACAGCCTGGCTGGGGGGGCTCGGCAGCAGGGGAGCGAGACTTGCCCCATACCTGGGGAATGACGACATCTGCCAGTGCCTTAGAGAGCCGGAGCAGCTCCAGGGGGCCTTCCAGCTGCAGGGCAGCGTTGTGCTGGATGTCGTACTTGACACAGTCGTAGATGTCGGGGATCTTGCTGATGTCATAACGTCGGTTCTTCAGTCGGAAGTCTTGCTCCAGCTTCCTCCAGCGTTGCAGCATCAGCTCCAGGGTCTCACTGTGGTACAGCTGCAAGTCTGCCAAGTCAGAACAACCTGTCAGTGCCAGGCGAAGGGACAGATCGGCTGAACCCTGGCTGGCAGACCAGCTCTTTCTGCAAGGAGCCACCCCCAAAACACTGCTGCTCCAGCACCACGCCTGGCTTTGAGAAGAAAGAAAAGCTGGGACAGCAGATGAGGTTGGACCTTCAAGATAGTGGTGGGATTCCATTTTTTTTACTACTGGTTCTGTGGGCATGGCTTGGTGGGCGTGGCCATGTGACTGGGTAGGCGTGGCTTTTTTTCTTTTTGGCTTTTTTTGCAACCATCCCTCCACATTTTGGGGCCTCAGGCAAGCCTCCTGGGAGGCATTTTTGCTCCCAGAAGGCTCCCCTGGGGCTCAGGAAGGCAAAAAATGGAGTGGGGGGACTGCGCCTCTCTCTCCATTTTTTGCCTACCTGGGCCTCAGCAAGGGGAATCTCGGCACAGCTGATCATATGAACAGCTGATTGTCAGGGTGGAAAAAAAAAAAAGAAATACCTTAAGGGGCGAGCATCAGGCAGGCAGGGTGAGCGAGCCCGTGGTGACTGGGCGACCAGATTGGGGGCATGGCCAGCCAGAACTTACCACCGTTTGGCAACCCACACCAAATCCTTGCTTCCAGTTCATGTGAACCGGTGCAAACCGGCTGAATATCACCACTGCTTCAAGAGTTTTCTTGGAAAAGCAAAGATCCACCATCTCAGAAGCTGCCCACTATGTCACGGGCCACGTCCATACAACTCCTGCTTTTGTTCTCCTGCAAAGGAAACGACTCTCGTACCAGCAGACTTGGGGTCCTCCAGACGTTTCTGGATCTGGGAAGTGAGGCTCTCAATCAGCTCAAAAACTTGTTCACAGGTCTCCACTGGATTCCCAATGATTCCCATGGACTTGATGAGCGAAGTACTGCCTGTTGGCGCCAGCTGGGGAGAAATCAGAGCAAAAGGTTAAAGTTGCCCATGATGGACCAGATTTGGGCCAACTGGCTCCATCATACTCAGCTGCCACCTCTGGAGTGTAGGACTTGAAAGCAGAAGCCACTGGGAAATATAGTCTATTTCACTCCGCCTTGAGGAATGCCTGCATATTGACGGTTTTTGCACCAGCAAGAATCCTGACTGCACATGTGATTGGAAGCCAAAACCCTGACTGGAGAGGTCAAGTGTTAGCAAGATTTGAAAATAATGGCTATAATCCAATTGGCTTTGAATTATAGTAGTAAGAATATAGAATATAGATTCATAGGGTTGGAAGAGGCCTTCTAGTACAAACCTTGCTCAAGGCAGTATACCTTATACCATCCTGATCAAATGGTTGCCCAGTCTATTATTGAAAACATCCACCCACAACTCTGGCAAGCAAGCTGTTCTATTAATTCATCAATAATCATTGATCATCCCAATAATCAACTTTAGGAACTGCATGTATTTGCATACTTCTACTTTCTTTGAAAGTTTATGTACCCTTATTACATTATTCTAATTGGATGCCAATGAAAAGATGCCCAATCTATTTTTGATAAAGGTTCATTTCTGACAGTTTTTTAGATAAGCAAAAAGGATAGTGTGTGTGTGTGAGAGAGAGAGATACACATTTATAACTCCTGTGTAAACTCTCCAAGCTTCTAGCAACTCAGGTTTGTTGAAAATTGAATTATGTTACAGTCCTTAGCAAAAATCACATGTAGTCCTAAAAGTTACTATGGTGGTCGCTCTCCAGCATTGTTGATCCTTTTATAGAGCCATCTCATTCCTGAATGCCTTTTCCTTGAATGGTCACTATTCACTTGGGATAGCTCCGTATTGGGATAAAATAATCAGCATTTCCTTTTTCATTCTTTATCGCCCACTGAGGAGGCAATATGTCAGGAGACATTCAAACTTTAGAGAGGAATGGCTAGTTCCTCTACAGGCTTAGGAGGTTTGGCGATGCTGTGCGTTTTGTGCAGCTGAGCTAGATACCAGATGATGGTGAATGAAAACTATCTTTATTCTGGGATGCCACTCCTTAGAAACCTGTTTCAAGACCTCCCTAGATGGCTCTAAACCCCTGGGGATAGTAGAGTACGGCAATGTCTCCGGCTGAGCCCACAGCATTCCTGCCTCCGGGGGGTGGGGGGGTGTCTTTTTCTTCTTGGAAAAATGAGCTCTAGCAAGAGGTGCCCCCAGCAGGAGGTTTTCGATCTGGCTGGCTGCCCTCCTCTTTCTTGTCTCCTCCAGAGAAGCTGTGTGTAAAAATGCAGCTTTCAATAAGACCACCAACAATAGAACAAATACTCTTTGTAACAATACATTAAGCAGGATTCATTTTCAAAAAGGCAAGGATAAGAGGGCCTCGTAATAGGTCTGATTTCTAGGGGCTTAATGCACACCTCTGTGCCGTTTCCTTGGCAACCACACAGAAGTAGATGGCTTTGGCCTTTTGCTAGGATCAATGTTTGAATCCCATGTTTAGGAGCAGCGCAAGAGCTCACGGTTGAGACGCTGGGCTTGTCAGCTGGGAAGCTGGTAGCCCCGGTTCAAGACCCAAGTGCCGCACCACAGCGTGAGCTCCCGTTAGTTGCCCCAGCTCCCGCCAACCTAGCAGTTTGAAAGGTTGCAAATGCAGTAGATAAAAACTTTGGGGAGAAGCTAACGGTGTTTCATATTTTCATGCAGGCACATGATCACAGAAGCACCTTTGGACACCACTGGCTCCCTCGGCTAAGAGACAGAGATGAGCTCCACCTCCTTGAGTTGTGTCAGTGTAGATAAGGTTCATAAATTGGAATAGACATGGTAACAGGTCAGCCAACGGGGACTGTTCGGTGACCAGAGGGCTCGGAGCCTGGCTTAGGTTCACTGATCTGTACATATATATATGAGTGCTTCTGTGTTTATATGGCTTCTGTGATTATGAGTTCTGGATTCTGAGTTCTGGTTCATGGATATTGTATACGTGCAATATTTTATATTGTTGTATATAAAGAAGTTTCTTTTATAAATGAATCCTGCTGAATTATTTTCTCATGTGCAAACTTTGACAAGTTGGAAACAACGAGGCAGGGAAAACCTTTAAAGCCTTGCCCATCCCCCATCAAACTCAGTCCAAGCCTAACCTTGTTCATATCAGGCAAGGCTCCTGCTGAGACAGCCCTGCAGGAAGAAGCTGCCTTTCTGACTAACCAGAAGCAACAGAGGAGCTAGTGAAGCACCATTCTGGAGTTTTGCACATGACTGGGCAGCCCAGAGGGATACCTTAAACCATGGGATTAAAGGGGGAATCTCCCATTGCAGTCCAGCAGGCAGGAAAGGGCCACCATGCAATTCCCAAAACATTATGCGGCCCCAGCATTTCCTCATGTCCAGGGATGCAAGAAAATCAACGTGGTACCACTTTATAGCTCTCTCTTCCAGCAAAGATAAGAAACCAGAGCAATCAAGTCACTTCTATAGGATATCCCAAAGAACATCTAAACAAAAATGCATTTAAAGAATATTGTTTCTTCCATGTGTGGGCCTCTTGCCCAGGGAAAGGGTTTCTGGAGCTGGGCAAGTGCAATCCAGCCCTCAGATTCCAGGCCCTCTCAGTGCCTGATTCACTTGGTTAAGTTGTGCCTCCTAAAGTGACCAGCCAGAGTTTAGGAAAAAGGCTGTGACCTTCATCGCTACCATAAGCTCCTCATCTTCACCTTGAGAGCGGATGAGTCTGATCAGGCCAAGGCCCCTTGCCTACCAGAGCCCTTCCTTGCTGGCCAAGAAAGACCCTGGCAATTCTTTGAAGAGCAACCTTGGGAAGGTCTTGGCAGGGGCACTTCCAACCATTCCACTGGTGCTCTTTCGTGCCCCCACAGAGGGACCCAAATTTATGCCACAGAGCTGCCACGCCCCAGTTTCCACAAAGGCCTTGAAGCCATCCTGTCAGAGATCTTCCCTTCAGCCAGTGCAGCAGCAAAAGGCCGTTATCAGCCCGATGGAACAACCTTTGGCTGCCTTTCTGATTGCTAGTAAAGTCTGGGACCTTTCAGCCATTTTCCTGGAATTGGGGCGCCCACAAAAACCTTTCTCAAGGCCAAAGAAATGCGCCTCTGTCACCTTCTCATAGTCCTCTGCACAGAAGGAGGCGTCTTTCTGCATGATTTCTCGCAGATGAGCCTTCACCCGGTGCTGGCAGCTGCTGAGGGAGTCACTGTCGCTATCCAGCAGGCCGTTCATGTTGGCACTCTTCACCATTTGCACTAGGATGGGCGTCAGCTCCCCCTCCAGAGCAAGGAGGCCCTGTGGGAAGACACAGCCTCTAGCCAGGCAGCGGGCTGGGGGGACACTGAGGCTCAGGAAAGGACCCAAGCCCTCCTACAGTCTCTGCTGGCCTGACTGGAATGCCCCCTCCCAGAAGAGTCCTGCCCCCCCGGGAACCTTTGCAAATGCTGCTGCCGTCATCTGGACTCGGCCCTCATCAGAGGCGTAGATCTTGAGGTCATGGCGGTAGGTGCTGTGCAGGCGAAGGAGGCCGCAGCCTGGAAAACCAGCATAGTCTCCTGGGCAGGAAAGAGAAGCCCTGTGGCTGTTCCAGGAGTGTGGGCATTTAATTTTCACAGCGCCCTCTTTAAAGGGCAGAAAGCCCACTGAGCAGGCAGGGTTGCCAGGGCACCTGGCGCCCTTAAGCAGAGCTGCAGGTCAGAGTATTGGAAAAGAGACCATTTCTGAGCAGATAAAAAGGAGGCAGGATGGATAAGAAGAGCCACAGACACCCAACTGGAGAAGCCCTAAATTCCCTTCCTGGCAAGACCAGCCCAGAACTTTACAGCACAAGCCCAGGAGTCCTTCTCGTGCCCAGTCTCCAATCACCACCATTATTCTGCTGTTTGCTGGCTGGCTGTTCCAGGAAGATTTGGGGCTCTTTCCTGCTTTGAGACCAGCAGCTGCGTTGCAGGCATGGAGCTCAGACCAAGAAGAGTTGCCTGCTGTCACTGGAGCCCCACTCCAAAGCCCAGAAGCCCAGCCTGGCTTACAGCAGCCGCCCCTCCAATGACTTATAGAAACCCCACGCCGTCCCCTTGTAGCTCAGCCAAAAAGGAGAGCTGGGTAACTGTTATGTCAAGATGGCCTCAAGGTGCCTGGTTCACCTGCAATGGACCTTTTGGCTTGGGAGGGAGAGGGGGATGAGATCCCCCCCCCCGACTCACAACGGGGATGGGGGCACGGAGCAGTTCAAGGGAGAGGGAGTGGGGGGCTGCCAAAGGTTATGGGAAAAGGATGTGGGCTGAGGGCGCTTTAGAGGGGAGGGGCTGGCTGTTTGCCTCCTGCTTCCCCTGCCCAGTGTCCCCTGCGTCACAGCCCTCAAATGACCAGAGCAGCAGGAAGCAGGAGGCCAGACTGCAGCTCCTAACGGGAAGCTCAGGAGGGGAATCTTGAGGGAGCCAACCGTGCAGGGCATCCAAGATCTACTCTATTCACAGAAGCGTTCCCTGAACTTCTGAACTCTGAAGGCCTCTTGATCGGGAAAGGCCAGTTCCACCCCTGAGACCATCTTGCCTGATGAGAAGTTTTGAGCACTCAAAAGTTGGCTTGCTGCCCAGGACTGTGGAGACGGGATAGGACTCCCAAGGTGACCCCCATCATCACTGCCCTTGAGACCAAGGCTGCCCCAAGCGCTGTAATCCGATTCCACCAACAGCCCAGACGATCCTCTTGGTGCAGGGGAAGAGGCCAAAGAACACTTTGACCCCTCCTTGGCGGTGGCTCCCAAGACGGTGTCAGCTGCTGCCTCTGCCTCCCCCCAGCAAGCCAAGCCAAGCCCAGGCTCACCTTGGCCCCCTGGATACATGCAACGGAAGGCTCGGCCCAGCTCCTCTGCTTGCACTCGGCCGGCAGGTGTCAGCTCGCCTCCCCACTTCAGCACCAAGAGCAAAGACGGGGAGCCTTCCTTGAGATCTGCACACAGCAGAGAACCAGAGTCACCTCCTGCCAGGGCTGGGCGGGGAGAGCAATAACGCTGAGACTCACAACCCTCCTCTCTGAGCGGTTTACAGGGTCAGCCTCTTGCCCCCAACAATCTGGGTCCTCATTTCACCACCTCCAAAAGTTGGAAGGCTGAGTCAACCTGGAGCTGGTGAGACTTACACTGCCAAACTGCTGGCAGCCGACAATTGGCAGAATTAGCCTGCAGTATTGAAGGAAGACCTACTGGTGAAACGGGAGGAGGGGAGGTTGCTACAGGCCTCTGAGGCCTGGAAAAACCTCATGCCTTATAACTAAAGCAAACCTCAGTTCTGCCTCCCCCTCCCCCGTCCTCTTATCAGTTGGCACTTTCCCCCAAAGTGGGGGTTGTTTGGCAAGGGCAGCGGGGGTGGGGCATGGGGGTAGCCATAGCTCCCCTTCTTCACAAAGGTTGGCATTTCAACTGAAGCTTTCTCAGCTTACATTCTCAACGTCCTCATTGACCCCCATTCGCCCACCACCCAGAATGGCCCTCCTTGTGTCTATCGGTGCGTGCATGCAATCAGGGTCTTCACCCTATGAAATTGGCAGGGCTCTTCTGCAACCGCCATCCTCTCCCCCAGCTGCCTTCATGACCCCCCCCCGCCCCCCACCCCACTGCAAGACCCCAATACCTGCCTTCCTCCTCACTGGATGCCTTCAGGTGCCCATGAGGCAGGTAGGTCAGTTGCACTTTGCGGTTGATTCCAGAGAAGTGCCCGTACCTGCCAGAACAGCAAAGGGCCACATGAAACCTCGGGCTTTACACACCACAACTGCAGCAAGGACACCTAACTGCCTCCCTCCTGCCCAGAGATCTGTTGGGGTCACTCAAGAGGGAGTCACTCTTTCTGGGGACAGGCGAGGAAGTGCAAGTGTGGCTTGCAAAGGTTGATTTTACTCTCCCAGAGGCTGGGGAGGAGGCAGAGGGGCCATGGAGACAAGTCCCTGCTCACATCTCCAACACGGTCTTGAGCTGCTCCGGCTTCGACTTCTGTTCCTCAGCCACCGCATCGCCAAGAGCGCCCTGCTCCTGCACCAGCAGCCGCGCAATGTCCAGCACCTCCTGTCGGGGCAAAGGCTTGCTCAGGTCTGGGGGCCCAAGGGCTCTAGGAATCAAAGGCACAAGCTCCTTAGCCACACAGGCTCTCCCCCCCCCCCGCCTCCCCCTCCAGGAAGACAAGTACAAGACCAACCAATGGAGGGAGGAAGCTTCACCTGCAGGGCTCCTCTCGGACCAGAGGGAGCCCCCAACTCACCTGAAGCTGCTCCGGCTTTTTCAGCTTCAGTTTCCCAGTCTTGTGGCCCTCATATTTTTCAAACAGAACAAAGAATCTGGCAACAGCAGAAGCAAAGCAGGTTACCGACATTATTGCTTGCTTGGGACATTGATGCATTCCTTTTCCTGGCAGCTCATTTTGTCCTGGAGCCTTTTCTGTCCTGCAGAAGAGAGCCCGGCTCCAAGACACCCAGGGACTCCACCATACCTGGGATGCTTCACTTCCATCTTCATCTTCTGTTTTGGGGTCCGATCACCATGCCTTATAACTGCAATCACACACCGCAGCTCCATCCTGCAAGAGAGACGCTTGAGCTCCATCCTAGCCTCACCCTCCTTCCTTCCTACAGTGGCCAATGCCTAGGAGACCCCAAGGCCTCCTCTGACAGCGCAAGGGACCTTAAATCTGGAGTGGTGGTCCTATTTACAAATACAGTCGAGATATATTCAGGAGAGGAAAACATGGGGCATTAATACAGAACCAACAACACTAGACAAACGGTGGACAGGGACTGATGACAAACTGATTAAGGTGCGGTATAGATGTCTATTAGAATATAAACTAGAGGAAGAGCATGTCAAAGAGACAATGGTGGCATGGACTAAAAATTTCGGATACAATATCAAATTGGCAAAATGGCAAAATCTTTGGAAAAATAATAGGAAACTAACAATGGCTATGGCATATACTATTCAAGATATTCTACAGGTGGCATCTTCCCCCCAGACTCGCCAAAATGTTCACCACCAAACAGGGAAAGAGAACAGCTAGAACTTCCTGCCTTGGGTTCTCCGACCACGCTCGCTGGCCTGGTCTCCCCCTTGGCTTCCCTGAACCTCCTACAGCCGAGATGCAGAACTTGGGCACTGATTTCAGCTGAACTCCAGGAGCTGCTGTGGGCCTTCAGCCCAAAAGAGACCACGCCAAAATCTTAAGCAGAAGAAGAGGGAAGGGCGACATCTCACCTGATCTGTTTTTGTTACGGGCCCTTTCAGGGACTGAATTTTTTGTACCCAGAAGCTCCTGCACATTAATACCAACTCTACATCGTCTTGTTTTCAGAAAATCCAACAATACCGCCAATAGCACCCCAAACCTATGTGGTCTTTCTAAAAAAGAATGTGCCTCCTACTGACAGGCCAACCTCAGGAGCCATCATCACAAGTGGTGACCAGAAAGGGAAGCATGGCCAACACTAACATTGTCCCTGATGTGGTGGGCACGATGGGGATGTCTTCTGCTTCTGTGGGGATGGACCAGGGGATCTGGAACTGGGGAGCCATTTCACGCATGATGATGTTCCTGGCAGAGAGAGGAGGGACTGGTTGGAAGGGCCATCAGCCCAAGGCAGACTGGATTCAGACCAATGGTGCTCTGGTCCCTTCCTCTTCCCTTCCAGGAGGGGACGATCAACCGAAGCACCACACACCCAAGGAGCTTGGCACAGTCATCATAGTACTTCATGGAGTTCTTCACAAAACTGAAGCCGTTGACATCACAGACAAAGGACTGGCCATTGGCCCGCAGTAAATCAAAGCCGCAGACCGTCTGCTGCAAAGGGAAGGCCCAAGGGAAAGGACTCAGGACTCTTTAAGGCACTCGACCAACCCTCAGGCCCTCCCTGCCACCCTGCACTGCAGGAGACTGCAGGAGGAGCCCCCATTTCTCTGCCATAATGTTAGCAGGGAGATGCAGGGACTGGCCGAAGCAGCACCTGCAGCCTGAGACTTCAGAGCCAGGGAAGACCTGTTTGGGGAGGGGAGGGTGGCCCCAAGACCTGTCCAGGCATTCCAGGCTTCAGCACAACTTCAGGGAGGGTTCCAGGAGGCCCCAAGTCAGAGAGAGAGACTAACCTTGAAGGCCACACAGACTTTTCGGGCCACCAGCTTCTCTATGGCTGTTAACATAACTGGGTAGCGGATCTCCTTCCCTTCGCTGTCCCGTTCCACCTTTCCATCGAGAGCAGGGGACTTCCGTGCCTCGGCGTGTGCATAGTCAGGACCCACGGTGTAGACCTGGATGAAAGGGCACCAGCGCTCAGAGCTGCCAAGAGGGTCTGAAAGGAGCCCTGGTGACCAGCTGAGATGACTCCCCCGCAGGCCCCCCACATGCCCCCTCCTACCTTGACATCCGTGCCGTCTGTAGGCATGAACTCCTCATAAATATACGACCCGGTCTTCCGTACGCTGCTCTCTGGAGAGTAGACGCTGCTGCGGCTGCCAATCTGAAACCGTTCAGGAACTCAGCTAGAGAGGCGAGCTGCCCCTTGAAGGAGAGGGGCTGCGAGCAGCCCTGGAGCCTCACGCCAAGGGGTAAAAGACACCTCCACCTGGGCAGCAAGGCCCGAGAGGAACAAAGCCCAGGAACCTCTCCTGGTTTTCAGTCACAACATTGAATGGATTCCTTAGGCCAGGATTCCCCAACTCCTGGGCCGTGGCCCACTGCCTCTTGCCTGCTTCCAACCGGGCCACTTGTAAGCGTGGTGGCCAAGCACGTGAGCGGAGCTCTACTCCTGCGAGCAGCGGGTACTTTCGCTCACACACGAAGCTCCACTTGGCCAAGCAGAGGGTGTTTGTGTGTGGCTCCATTTATGTGCATGGAGCTTTGTGCACCAACCCAACCAAGCACCCTCTGCTCAATGGGAGCTTCGAGTGTGTACAAGTGCCTTCTGCTCATGCACGAAGCTCCATTTATGCGAATGGAGACCGCACGCACCCGCAACTCACACCAAAGGAGTTGTGTGCACGTGCAGCTGCCTATCGGTCACACACCTTCCCTTCCGCACTGGGCCCGGCTACCGAGGTGGAAAGGTTGGGGACCGCTGCCTTATGCCACTACTTATTTCCTACCAATGGTGTTTAAAATGGAAAAGAAGAAGTTATTACCGCAGTTCAATAAAACTATAATCCCATTACCTTCGTTCCAGCTGAGCCCAATCAAAAACGCTTTCTGGAATTCAGATTTCCACTTTACTGAATATTCAAAGGAAGTAAAGATACTCCGGAAACACACGTTACCTTAACTTCTCAAATCTGGCACCTGAAAGGGGACCCAACCCCAATGACCCTGGTGCCAGTGAATTGCCCTTCAACATTTGACGGACATGGATTGTGTTGTGCCCTGTGTCTCTTTGGCTTGGGATTCCTACTTTGGTTGTATGAGTCGTACAATCTCCTGGGGAAAAGTCGAGAAGAATCCCAGGGCCCTCAGAATTCAATAGAGGTCAGCCAGCCCCTCATCAGGCAGATGGTGCCCAGCCGAGGCCAGAGCCTTCTCACCTTGCGGAAAAGGCGCTGGCTGCCCCCACCAGCCGAAGAGGGATAGTAGATGTAGACGTTGTGGTCCTCAGCACTGACCGGCTTTTCCACAAAGGGCTTGGGGAAAATGGCCCCATTGACCTCCACGTGGTCCTCCCCCTCTACCAGGCTGCATTCTGCACAAACATACAGAGCCTTCAGAAACAGGAAGCTGACCCGGCCCCCCCCCCCTCAATTTTCCTTTCTTGGGGAGCTACGGAGCCTCCAGACTTCTCCAGACAGCCAGGATCATCCTTGGAGGAGGCTGGCTCTGGCTCTGAGTGTCAGGGAGGGGTCAAAGGAATTGGGCACACCCGGAGAGGAGGCAAGGGGGGTAACGGGGGGGTAAATGGGTGGAGGCAAACCTGTGGCCTAAGGGAGGATCAAGGGAAACACAGGGCTCGTCTAGATCGGCACTGAGGATGTTCCCTAGTTTGGGTAATGAAACCTCTGCAAGAAAACTGCCAAGCTCAGAGAAGACGACCTGAGTTACCAATACTTTCCTCTGTCGAACAAGGAGGAGCAGCTCTTGAGCAGGCATCCCCCTGAGCTTTCCTGGTGCTTCTTTGCGCAAAAGGCAGAAGCTGCTTCCTCTCCTGAGGGCACCCCTCAGGCTGCGCTTCCTCTGATGCCAAGGCTCTCCTGGCTGTGCTCTGGGCCACAAAGGAGACGGCCCTGCACGAGACGGTGCTGCCCATCTGTTCATTAGGTTTCCACAATGCCTCTTAGCCCTCCCCAAGCAGGCTGCACAAATACCGCCACCCGTTGTGCATACTCAGGCCCTGGCCAAGGGGGCACCTTCCTGCTTGTCTGGCAGCTGACCCACTTGCCTTTGCCTCCAAAGTGGGCCAGGGAGGAGGCTCGGCCCTGCTTGCCCCATACTCACCCTCTGGGCGATCAGGGTCCCGGTTGAGCACTGCATAACGAGGCAGGTCTACTCCTTCCTCCTGCAGGATCCGGTACACCTCCCGCCTACAGAGGATGGGAACACAGGCAGGGGTCTCTGGGTGAGGCGGCATGACCGGTTCGGACCTTCCTGCTTCCCGGGCCCACCCGGGTGGCCAGAGCACACAGCTCAGCTTGGCCACATTCGGACCGCAGCGGTTTGCAAGGAGTTTACTTCGCTCCAGTCTGCCTTGCTCCTCCCTGCTACTGCTGCTGCTGGTAGCCTAGTTAACCAAATTCCGGCTCCTAAGCTGCTTCCACCCCAAATGACCCAAAGATCTGGGGGAAGATCAGGGTGCAGATTTGGCCCTCTGCTGGAAGCACAATGTACCATGCAGCCCATAATAACCCCACAAGTTTATCCACCTCCACAATCCTACCTGTCCTGGATGTAATATTGTGTATCCAGGTCGTTAATCAAAAAAGGATTGCGGAGCTTGGCGTAAGCAACGGCTTTGTCAAGAGGGAACCCTGGAAGATTCGGGGAGGAAAAACCATGTTGACCACGAGCTGAGCCCCCAGGCAAGAAGAGGAGCTGGGATGCCAGCTGGCCAACCTTTGGAGTGGAAGGAGATGAGGCAGTCGCAGGCCGGCCACTTCTCCACTGGCTCGTTCAGGATGACATCTTCCCCCATGATCACCACCGTGATGTATTCGAACTTGCACAGCCGCTCCAGGATTTGGGTCATGGGCTTCGATTTGGACTTTTTGGTCATGGCGCAAATGCCAACCACAATCTGCCGTTCTGGAGGCTGCAAGAGAGCCACAGCAGCAGGGTCACCCTGGGCGGTGGGGGGTCTGGCAAAACCTGGCTCTTCCGTAGTAAAGTCAAGCCCAAAATCAAAGCAAGGGGTGGGGGGCTATTCCCACCAACACACAGGCAGGCCCAGGGGTCTCCCAGCCGCCCGCCCCCCCCCCCGTTCCCTCCCCCCAAGGCCGGCACGGCTCCTTCCGAGGCAGGCCGAGCAAGAAGCCCCTTTACCGAGTCTTCCTCCTCCTCCTCCTCCTCCTCGTCCTCAAAGAAGGGCAGCGGCTCCATCTTCAGCTCTGCTCCCGGGAAGTCCAGCTCCTCATCTCGGGAGCCCACGAAGAACTTAGCCGCGGAAGCGCCCGCCTTCAGCTCGCCCGTCCAGGACGACATGCCAGAGCGCGCAGCCAACCATCCCGCTCTGCAACGAGCAGGCCGGCGTCAGCAGCGGCCGCCCAAGGAGCCCCGCCCGCCGCCCGCCGCCCGCCGGAGCCTTACACTGCCGCATCCGTCGGGCTGCGGGCGGGCTCCGGAGGCAGGAGAGGGCCGAGCGGCGCCCGGCCTGCCCGCGCCGATCTTCGCAGCCTGCCAGGACGGCGAGCCTTCGGCCGGCGGGGCCGCGGGAAGCACCCGGAAGCGTTAGCGCTCCGGCCGGGCACCAGTGGGGAGTCGGGCCGGCCTCCCGGACGCGCCAGCCCCGCCTGCCAGAGCGGCCGCCGGGCGGGGAGGCGCTTGGCTCGCCCGAGGCTCCGCCCGCCAGACCGCCGCCCGCCAAGGGAAGGCCGCCCCGGGAGGAGAAGCGGCTGCCGCGGGTCCCCCCACCGGCTCTGGCGGGGGAGGAGCCGCGCGCCCCCTCCTTCTTCTCCCGCCGCGGCTCGGGGCTCCCAGGCAGGGACGCCCCCTTCCCGCCCAACCGAGGCCCCGGGGGCCGGGGGGGGGGGTGGCGGCGGCGGGCGAGGGCCGGAGGCCGGAGGGAGAAGCGGGCGGGCGGGCGGGCCCTAGGACGGCGCCCCCGGGCAGCGGCGTCGGAGAGCGGGCCGATTCAATCCCGGCTAGCAGCCAGGCGAGGGCGGGGCAACCCGAGCCAAGTTGTGCTTGCGAAAGAATCCAAAGGTCGCCGAGCGTACCTGGCGGCGGTCACCTCGACACACCTGCCCGGGCAAACAAAGTCCAGCCACACCTGGGAGCAGCGGAGGAAACGCCTCCTAGCACTCTCGGTGGAAGCCGGCCCTGCCCCTCCGATTCCCGGAGGAGTTCTTCCCAGGCTAGGAATTGTCCTGGGTCTCTTCCACCTCCTTCCTTTGGGCCCATTGCTCTAATCTCGGGTGATTGATGGCCGTAATGGAACGTTTCAGGCGTCTTTCGTGGTATCAGCTGTTCCCCTCGGGTTTGCCTTCTCTCCATCCGCTCTGCCTCTTCATGTTGAATCCTTTGGGAAGACTGACGTTGGAAGGAGACCTTGTGCATGGCCTGGGAGGGAGGGAAGGAGGGCAGATAGGGTCACCGTGCAGGGGGGCCTTCTAAGATTTGGTGGGAGACAAGAATGAGGGAGAGTAAGGGGTCCTGGGGGCTCTCTGAGCTTGGTGGTTTTCTTGACTCAAACCTGGCAACATCGTCAGCACTGCCAGAAAACCACCAAGCTCAGGGAGCCCCCAGGACCCCCCCCCCTCAATTCAACTTGCAGTGCTACACATATTCTCCTCTATGGATGATGGAGAGTCCCTGATAGGGGAAGAAGCGAAGGGGAACCTATCATCAATATGCGGGAAGGAGGCTGTCACATTGCTCTCCATCTTGTCCTGTCCCCCATCCGCCCGCCCCCCTCCCCCGCTAAAAGGAGCTCTGTTTACACCCCAATTTTTTAGGATTGCGGACCATTAACAAGTCTCCTGGAGCTCTGAGGGAGGCACCATCCTACTGTGCACCCGAACCCCTTTTCGAGGGTCTTGCTCTCTTTCTCTCGTGCTGGCAACCGAGGGAGAAATCCGACATGCCAAAGAAGGGGGGGGGAGAGAGAGAGAGAGAGATGGTCAGCCGGATTCTCCTTTTCCCACGGGGAGGGGGACCGTCCACCAGACAAAAGCCCAGAGTCCGCTGTGCCCAGTCTGAGGCTCATCAACTGGAACCTATTGCCTACCTCCCAAGGCAGCCACCCCCAGGTTCTCCCATTCCCTTCAGCCACTGGGGAGCTCAGCGGGGCCTCTGCCCTTGGGGTCCCTGTGCACCAGAAGAAGGAAAGAGCACCCCGCAAAGGGGTCTGCAGAGAACAGGGCCGGGTGGGTTCTGCATCTGGCCAGAGCAGCAGCGAATCTGCTCAGCGTTTCCCAGCGCAGCCGCCTGCCTCTCCTCTTCCCTGCGGAGATCAGGTTTGGGTCGGGGAAGACTTGGACGAGAACCGCATTGCACAAAGAAGCTTCTTTCATCCCCGTTAAATATCTTGTGAACAAAACGGATCATCTCAGCGTCAAAATGGTGCGGAAATGCCTTGCTTGTCTCTTCGCTTGTTTTATTCTCCTCGGCGTGTCCCGGTGCGGGTGAAAAGGTGCCCGGTCGGGAGCGGGGAGGAAAGTAGCAGCTCCCAGCCAGCCTCGCCCAAGGGGAAGAGCAGAGCCTTCGCCAGAGCAGCCAAATTCCGACGTCGCCGCCGGTGGAAGAGGAGGAGGAGGAGGAGGAGGAGCGCCGAGCTCAGGACACAGCTGCGGGGCCGGGGGCCGGGCAGACGCCCGGGAGGGCCGGCTGCGGAGATCGAGGGCCGGCGGTGGGGAGCAGCAATTGGGGCCGGGGGTGGGGGGGCGGCCCGCCTGACTGCCGTTGCCCGGAGCTGTCCAAGCCGGGGTCGGTGCTGAAGCGCGCTCTGGGTGCCGCAGCCGTGCGCGGCGCTTCGGGCGAGGCCCCCGGGCTGGGCTGGGCCGGCCGGGCCGGCTTTAGGGCGGCGTAATCTGCGCTCCCCTCCCCGCGAGGCTTGCATTGGCGGCACGTCTCCTCCCGCCTGCCTGTGCGAAGTCCTCGCCCGCCCGCGGCTCGCCTTCCTGCTTGGCGCCTTCGCTGCTCAGACTCCCCGCGGCGGCACCATGTCCAGCACCTTCGCCCGCGCCCTCTCCGCCCGCAGATCCGCCGCCCTCCTGGCCGCGGTGGGCGCCGCCGGCTCTCTGGGCGCCGGCTTCCTCTTCTCCCGCGACTCCCTCGGCCCCTCGGAGAGGACCAAGCGGCGCTTCTACCCGCCAAGGTAGGGCTCCCGGGGCGACTGGGGACGCAGCGGCCCCCGGGAGAGCTTCCCCGGAGCTGCAGCAAAGGGCCTGGGACGCCGTTGCGAAAGGCAACCAGGACCACCGGCCCTGACCCCAGCAGTGCGCCGCTCCCTTAGCTCCGGCGCCGCAAACGTGACCTTGGCTTTGGCCTTTAGGCACGACCAAGAGGGAGTCTGCTTTGCCCCTGAGCGACCCCCAGAAAAGGGGGTCTCCCCAGGGCAGCCAACCTGACTCCTGCCTCCCCAGACGCCCAGGGTGGCTTCCTCTCCCCAGCGCAGCTAAAGAGGCCGAAGATAAACGCAGTCGGCTGATGCTCTGGATCCCTCTCTGCCTCAGCTCCTCCAGGGCCTTCTGGGGCCCTGGTGAGCTCCAGGTCTCCCTCCCCCACCCACAAAACAGCACCAACCTAGGGGTGATTATCCTCCCAAGAAGGGCCTTGGAAGCATCCCCCCACCTTGGGCCAAACCGGGCAGTAGAGCCTGCCAGAATCCCCCCCCCCCCCCGAACAGGGAGGGACCAAGCAAGGGTGGCAGGTGCCAAGCAAGCCGAGGCTTCTGGTGCAGCTCCCTTATCTGCAAAGGAGGAATGGAGCCCAAGCCCTGCCCACTTTTTGGGTTGCTGCTGGAGAGACCAGCCAGCTGCAGGCTGTTCTCTAAAGAGCCCTGCAGGCACCGGCTGTGGTGGTTCCAATGGGAAGGAGGACACAGAGCCCCTCCAGCACCTCCCCAGCCTCCACTCCTTCCTCAAGACACCTTAGAAGAGTTCAAGGACCCTCTAAATTGGCACTGAGGTCAAGGGAGAGCAGCTTCCTAAGCAGATTAAGGAAGGGAACTTAATGCAAGCATTATTCTGCGGCAGGATTGTGAATTGGGGTCATCCCACTTGCTTAACCACTCCAGGTTGATGTGAAATGTCCACCTGCCTCAGAGGGAAGGGTCAATCAGCAGAGCAGGGAGGATTCTCCAGCTTGTGAGTGGCAAGAGCCGAGACACTTGGCACCAGGAAGTAGGAAGAGGGGTGGCCCTTCCCAGGATTGTGAAGCAAGGCAGAGTCCATGTGACCTGAGATTGAACCACCTTGAAGCGCAGGTGCTTAGACCAGCCAGCTTCTCTTATTTGCCGTTCTGGGCAGTGCACCTTGCTAAGTGCAAGCTGCCAAATAACGAACTCCCCACTGAGATAATTTACTCAGTTTGCTGTCTCTGTTCCTTATTTTTGTTTCTGATGGTATCTTTCTAATATTTTTACTTGTGGCCCATTGGGAGTCAAACACATACAAATCTAATAATATTTTAAATAGAATTGTCCCAGTTTGACCTTAACTGGGCACCCTATGCCTGCTAGTCAGCACTTAATAAAGCAGCTGATCTTCACTAACCTGCAAACTTCCCTTGCTACCAGCCTAAACCAGTGGTTCTCAGTCTGGGGTCCGTAAACCCCAGGTGTGTCTGTGTATGTGTGTGTGAGAGAGAGAAAGAGAGTGATGTCACCACAGGGAGACATTGAAGAAATGTTATAATTTAAATCTTGAGTGAAGTCTTGGGTATTGGAGCTCACAAAAGGTATTTAAAAGGGATCTGTGGTGAAGAAAAGGTTGAGAACCATGGGCCTAAACTAAGCCTCTTCCAAGGGACAGAGCCTGAAGGAAGCATCTTGCAAGCAGATGCTATGGCAATTCTCCTGACTGCTATTTGGGCTGATGGATCCAGATTGGGGGGAAACTCTCTGATGCAATAACTTTATTCATAAACTTCTATTAATTGTAATGCTCCTAGTGTCTTCCACTATGGTACTCAATCTGCAGCAGATATCCAACGCTATAGCCAGCAATACTAAGTCACTAAGAGGACATGGGAGCTAGTTTGGTTAAGGCATTAGGCTAGAAACTGTGAGAGTGTGAGTTCTAGTCCTGCCTTAAACACAAAGCCAATTGGTTGAGACAATCTGGTTTCTTGGCCCTAGGAAGAAAGAGAAGGCAATGACACACCACCAAGTCTTGCCGAGAAAAGTGCAGGGACTTGACCAGGCAGTCCTCAGGAGTCAACACTGACTCAAAGGCACCAAGAAACAAAAAAGCTGGTGACAGAAGACAGAGAAGCAGAAAATTTAATTGCTCTCCATCCATCCTTGGATGGAAACAAGATTGGCTGCACATTGGTTCCCATTCTTGTTGATCTCTCTCCTGTCTCTGTTGCTGTTGTTGCCATAAAAAGTGTATATGCCTGGCTGTGGAATAAGGGAGGAAATAATAATTGAACACCAATACAGCTAAAGATGACCTAACTCTGGGCTGGGGATGGGACAAAGGCCACGGTGTCAGGTTTCCCTAGCAGAAATAGGAGGCTACCAGGCCTCACCAGTCAGGGACAAGGGAGAGAAGCCCCAGTGCTGCTCCAAAGGCAGCCCTAGAAACCCTAGAAACAGGGGAATAGAACAAGTATCCAAATGAAGGATAGAGAAAGAAAAGATGGGAATGGTTCAGGCCAAAAGGCACAGCTCTCTTGTCATTTTCACCCTGCTCTTTCCACCATCTCCCACAGTGCTGAGTACCCTGATCTGCGCAAACATAACAACTGCATGGCCAGCAACCTGACACCTGCCATCTACACTCGGCTCTGTGACAAAGCCACACCTGCTGGCTGGACCCTGGATCAGTGCATCCAGACTGGGGTGGACAATCCCGGACATCCCTTCATCAAAACAGTAGGCATGGTGGCAGGAGATGAGGAATCCTATGAGGTGAGTGCTGAGGAGGCCCACCTTCCTTGCCTATCAAGCCTTGAAGAGCTTCTGTGAGATGATTGCTAACCAATGGCCCTCTTGGGACTCCAGGTTTTTGCAGAGCTGTTTGACCCTGTAATCGAGGAGAGGCACAATGGCTACAACCCACGCACCATGAAGCATCCCACCGATCTCGAAGCTCGTAAGGTATGCTAACCAGGGGCCTGCCTTGGCTGTAAGGAAGCTCAGTAGAACTTTATTACCAAACTGGCCTTAGAATTTATCACCATCCACCCTTCTTCTGCAATGAATGGGGGGGGGGGTGTCCTCTCCAAAGAAGTCTTGAATCTCCTAAATTATATCACAATGGGGAGCATGTACTGCCGGAAAATTCATTCCTAAGATGCAATGCTTGACAATGAGTGGAAAGAAAGAAGGGAAGGAAAGGAGGGAGGGAGGGAGGAGGAAGGAAGGAAGGAAGGAAGGAAGGAAGGAAGAAAGGAAGGAAGGAAGGAAGGAAGGAAGGAAGGAAGGAAGGAAGGAAGGAAGGAAGGAAGGAAGGAAAGATAATCTTTAAAAATAGAAGAAACATAATAAATAATAAACCAAAGTCCATAAAAAAGTCTAAAAAAGAATTCAACTGTAAGATGTTAATGGAAGCCCATCAGGGAAGGAGCCTATTTACCTTCAGCCAAAGGACCAGCACTGTGCCCCTCCAGAAGCACCTGCCCTTAACCCCTCACTTCCCAAAGAGAAGATCTATGACTTGCTTCTCCCACAAAATTCAGGTAAGTTGGTCGAATTCTGGTTACAGAAAACCCAATGCCAATGTCGGGGACCTTGAGAGATTAAATCAGCCCTTTAAATGACCTGTGCAGGGTCCACAGCACAGCACAATGTGCTCCCAAGCCTGGTCTTAGTGACATTTGCACATCAGAGTAGAGCAACTGTCTCCAATCTTTCCTGCTCGCCAGACTGACAGAGGCAGCAGGTGGTGATTGGGTGGGGGAAGGTGATGGTTTCATGTGTACAGCCTAATATTGTGCATGCACAAATGGAGCTGGGACCCCTGGAGAAGAGCTTGTGCCATTCGTCAAATGGGTCATGATCAGGGCAGCAAGGTCTTCCTACCCAAGGTAGGCTTGGACCATGGCCTTGGCCTCCTATTCAGGCTGGACTCCAAGTCCAGGAGGACACACTCCCCCTCCCCAGCCATAGTGACCCTCTACATATTAAGGGATAACATTAGAGCAGGCAGAGAATCCTAGTCAATCACCCAGAGTGCTGTTTTCCTTGGGATCACTTTGAACTGGTTCTGTCCCATCCAGAGTCTTGTCGCCTCCAAGCCTCAGGGCAGGCTTTCAGTGACTTCTCCAGCATGGCTCAGACTCATGGTATATAGCTCGTTTAATTGGCCTACTGATTATATTGAACCCTAAACTGTTGAATGAATTCCATGATGGCCTCAAGTAGATCTTCAAACTAGAGGGAAGATACTCTACCAGGCAGAGGCTACTACTAGGCCAACCTCTGGAACTGGCTGCTGAGGAAGGACTGGGACCATTGCAGATTAGAGCCCCCAATCTGTAACCCAAATGGATGGTCCAGAAGGTAACCAGCAAAGATCACTGAGAGGCATAAGAGAACAGGGCAGTTACACTCCCCCTGGCCAGGTCCTGACAAAAGACATCTACGAGTAGCCAAAGCCAGAGCCATCCATGTTCAGGGCTGAGCTCAAAATCCAGGTGATTCATTTCCTCCAGAGCATTTCCCACTGTTGACTCAAGAATTTTCCTTACAAAAGGAAGTTTGAAAAGCTTCTCTGATTTGTTAAAGGCTCAGGAGTCCTTTTGCTTCAAGGGGATCACAGCCTCGCCACACGCTTGTTTCAGTACAATTCGGGGTGAGTGCTAAAGGCAGATCCTGCTCCTGGGATAGGATGGGATGGGATGGGAAGGTCAAGGCTGGGTGCCTGATGGAACTCTGTTCCTTCTTAAGCCTGCAGGAACTTCAAGCCAGGAACCCTTTCCCAGAATCAGTCATGGCCTTGGGACATGTATTGTGAAAAAGTGATAAGAGGGTTTCAACCCAAACAGGGATACCAACAGCTATGAGCTCAAGGACACAATGTTTGGTGACTCTCTCCAATGTGGCTGGGCCTGGAGAGGGAGGTTTTAAGGGTGAAATAGTTGCCATAAGCGTCTGCAAATGTTTTTGCCTCTTCAAGCTTTTCTAACAGCCTAAATGCAGAAGAAACTTGTTCTGGATTCCAGCAATTCTGTATTTGTCTGGTGATTTTTATTTAATGTGCTTATATCTAGCCAGCTATGTAGGAGAGGGGGATGCTGGCAATCGTCAGGTAGGGGAGGTGGTCCTGAAGGGTCAGAAAATGTTAGTGCTGGTGCAGTGAATGCTCATCTCAGATTCTGATAAACATAAACTGAACGCATCAACCCAAAGAGATCTGGAAGTCACAACAGTTTTTCTAAAAAGACAAAAACTGCCGATTGCTCTTCTGCACACGAAGCCACTCTCCTGTCCAGCACAGCCTCTGTTGCTTCAGGGACTAGCCTGTCAAATAATACTGGTTAGATGTACACTTAGGCGCCCCTTCAGGAACCCAAGGTATATCTAATATAATCTCCTTCTATTCCCCAATGACAACCCAGTGAGGTTGGCTGGCCAGGTGGCAAGGCTGACCCAAAGTCACCCAAGGAACTTCTATGACGTGCGGGGTGCGGGGGGACGTCAACCTGTCACAGGCCGGGGCAGGGCAGCCTTTCAAGCCCCAGCTCCTTTGGAAGCTGCTGAGGGCAGGCTGACGGGGGGAGGCTCCTCCAAGGCCAGGCCCCAGATCCCAGAGCACGTCACACTCTGCAAGGAGACACAGCTTGGTTAAGAGCTGCCTGGGATGGGATCCTCGTTGCACGAGGCATTTAAATAGATGGCGATTCAATTAAACGGAATGAAATTAAATCCATGGCCTTTTGCCAAGGATGCCGCTGCAGTCTCATCGATCCTACAGTTCAAGCTCTGGGAATCCTACAACTGCAGCCTCAGCCCCTTGTTGGGGTGGCAGGGGGCGCTGCATCCCAGAGAAAAGCTTTCAGGGAAACAGTTGCTTTAAAGAGCAAGAAGAAAGGGTGCATAAGCACACCAATGTGCCTACTGTCCACAGCCTATTGTTTTGTTTGTTTTTTCTTATATGTATCCAGGTATTCATAACTATGTTTTTACTCATACCTATTATCTTGTAAGCAATTGACAAATAAATAGAATGAGGAGCTCAGGGGACCTTTGGGAGGGAGAAAACCAGGGAATGACATACTAGACCAGCCCGCCTCGGCCTCCCCAGCTGCTTCCAAGCAAAAGAAGTATGAGCCACAGGCGCATGTTTTGAGCACAGGAAGTTTCATGGAAAATGCTTCCGCTTGGTGCCAAGGGCTTCCCCCCCCCCCATTTCCATGACTGCAGTTCCTCCTCAGGAGCACCTGGCAAGCGGGCCTTTCCTCTTGCTCCCCTGTGAGAGAGCCAGCACGCCTAACTTCCACCTGGGACCTGGCTTCCTCCCAAGCCCCGGACGCAACGAGATCCAAGACCCCTTGTCTCCCTGAGGTGTGACCAGCCTCGTCTTCCTCAGATCAAGGGCGGGCACTTTGATGAACGCTACGTCCTTTCCTCCCGGGTCCGGACTGGCCGCAGCATCCGTGGCCTGAGCCTGCCTCCAGCGTGCACCCGGGCAGAACGGCGGGAGGTGGAGAAAGTCACAGCAGAAGCCCTGAACGGCCTGACTGGGGAGCTGGCGGGCAAGTACTACCGCCTCAGTGAGATGACGGACAAGGAGCAGGAGCAGCTTATTGAGGTGAGTGTGCCGGGTGGGCCAGGGCCCTGAGTGGACCCTCCTGGGTTGGGAGAGAAGCCATGAGGAAGGAGAGCAGAGAAGATCAGGCCCAGCTGGTGGGACCTGCAGGCCCAGGTCACCTGTTGTCTGGGAGTGCATGTAACTTCCTGCAAGGCCCCTTGGCTGCCAGGCATCACACTGTTTCCTCAGCCCACCTGGTTACAGGCAGCCGCTATGCCCTGGGACAAAATTCAAGGGAAGCATAAAGAGATCCTAGCAGGGATGATCATCTCCTCCTCCTCCTCCTCCTCCTCCTCCTCCTCCTCCTCCAGGACCATTTCCTTTTTGACAAGCCGGTCTCCCCTCTACTGACAGCAGCAGGCATGGCTCGCGACTGGCCTGATGCCCGAGGAATCTGGTAGGTCTCCATGGATGCTTCTGATTGGGACAGACCAGGCTGGGCAGAAACTCCAGCCCCAGGAGAGGTGCCTCCCTGTGCAGAGGTCACCTGGGGCATGAAAAGCGTGGATTGGTGGGGGAATGGATCCTTTCCTGCCACCGAGTAAGAGCTGCTGAAAGCTGCGCCAAGATTGGTGAAGACCAGAGGAGGCTGCCCAGGGAGGGAAGGGAGATCTCACCGCAGCCAGGTCAGTTGGCGGTAGCCTCCCCTCTCCTCATCAGCCTCTTGACTCCTGCTCAGGCACAACCATGAGAAGACCTTCCTGGTCTGGATCAACGAGGAGGACCACACTCGTGTCATCTCTATGGAGAAAGGCGGCAACATGAAGAGAGTTTTTGAGAGGTTCTGCCGGGGTCTGAAGGAAGTGAGTCATCTCCTCACTGGGACCTTCTCAAGGGGGCCGGATCAGAGGCTGCCAGAGAAACTGAAGGGAAGGGGCTCCGCACCAGGGAAACCGGGTTGGGCAGGTGGGCAAAGCTGGGGAGAAGGTGGTCAGAGAGCCCTGGCTTAGGTGGATCCACTTACACTTTGCCTTTCCTCCCGTGACCAGGTAGAGCGGCTGATCCTGGAGAGAGGCTGGGAGTTCATGTGGAATGAAAGGCTGGGCTACATCTTGACGTGCCCGTCCAACCTTGGCACCGGCCTGCGTGCTGGAGTTCACATCAAACTGCCACTGCTGAGCAAAGTAAGGACCAAGGAAAAGAAATGACCCAACTGCTCTGAATCCTTTGTCAAATCCCGAGAGCCTCTTTTCCTTGGCGGAAGGCAATAGCCGTGCTTTCCCCCTCATCTTTTGACCTCACAAAACACACCCAGCACCTGCTTGTCCCACCCTCCACCCCCAAGCTTTCAATGTGATATTGGATTCTTCCCCATCTCTCTCCAGGACCACCGGCTTTCTAAGATCCTGGAGAATCTGAGGTTGCAGAAGCGAGGCACTGGCGGTGTGGACACAGCTGCCACAGGGAACGTCTTTGACATTTCCAACTTGGATCGCCTGGGCAAATCTGAGGTAGCTCCCAGGTTGCCTTCCCTTGCTTTTTGCAATGCCTGTTCGAGTCATCCAGACCATTGTGGGCATAGGGCAAGGGCCCTGGGAAAGGGTATGCCTGTGGCAAGCAGGCCAGGGCGGGAGTGCTTCCTCCTTCAGAGCTTAGGGATGACTTAGTACCACACACAAACAAACAGCAGACTAGACCCAACTGCTCCAGCTCAGCCTCTGCCTCTTACCACCCTTGCTTGTATTCCCATCCTTGGCAGGTGGAGCTGGTACAGCTGGTGATTGATGGTGTGAACTACCTGATTGATTGTGAGCGGCGCCTGGAACGAGGCCAGGATATCCGCATCCCAGCCCCTGTCAGCCAGTCCCGTGGTTGAGCTCAACCAGACCCTCCAAGGCTTGAGAGATGCCTGCATGCGTAGTCTTGTGGCTCTAACTGTGTACCCTGCAGCAATCTCCATAAAGTCCCAATTGCTTGGCTTCCTTTGGATTGCAGCTATTTTTTCGGGGG
Organism: Hydrophis major; assembly: GCA_033807585.1. Lineage (NCBI taxonomy): Eukaryota > Metazoa > Chordata > Lepidosauria > Squamata > Elapidae > Hydrophis > Hydrophis major. The sequence goes on along the minus strand of CM066337.1, from coordinate 21,016,327 downwards.
GGGGGGGGGGGCAGCAGGCAGGAGGAACCTTCTGTTCCACATCCCGGGTTCCCCTTCAGAGGATGACAAAGGGAGCTGGAAAGGCTTGGGAGGGCAAACTGATGGGTTGGCAGGTTGGCAAAGCTTCTCCTCTGCCCCAAAATGTAGGACAGTGATGGTGAACCTTTTCGGCACTGAGTGCCCAAATTAGAACACATGCATGTGTGTGTGCCAGAGTACCAGGAACCCGAAGGCCAGACATGTGCATGGACTTTGAGTTTCCGGCATAGGCATGTACACTGGCCAGGTGGTCTTCAGGTTTCTGGTGCTCTGGTGCGCATGAAGACCAGCTGGCCGGCATGCATGTGCTCACCAGAAAGCGGAAGAGTAGCTGGCAATGGTGCGCGTGCCCACAGATCAGACATTCTGATTAGCAAGCAAGATCCAGGTGGCATACCAATTAAGTTCATTCACAACAGCTTGAAAATCATTTTTAAAAAGTACTCATTAATGATAACAATCAAACAAGTGAGATAAGAATGGGGATCCACAGTTTGGTCCTGTGTTTTCATCACTTTTGTAGATAAAGGAGCACATTTAAAACACTTACTAAATTTGCAGCTGATACAAATTGGGATGGCATTAATTAATATTCCAGAAGACTGATCAGTTAGAAAAATGGCCTTCTAGAATAGACAAATGAATGTTACTCACTTGGAAAAAGAAGTCAAATGCAGTCTGTATGTGTGGTGAGTGTGTGTGTGAAAAGATTTTTGGAACTGGGGTGGATTGCAAGCTGAATATGAGTCACAGTATCACACAGCTGCTAAAAGGATAAGTGCCATTTTGGGCTTCACCAACAGAAGCATAATTTCCAAAGGTTGGGAGGGAATTGTCCCACTTTGTATTGAACAAATATTCTATTATCCATCCCTGGGCATCATAATTTGAGAAATATTCCTTTGCCACGAAGATGATCAGAGAACCAGGGGCAAAACCTTTTGGGAGGGAGAGACTCACATATGGTGGGATTTCAGGGATTTCAAGGGGCCACCTAAAGAGCCAAGACCACACACTCTTGTCTCGGGGGACATTTATTTGTGCATCCTCGAATCAGCCAATACAATATCTGAAAAATCTTGATAGCTTGTCACCCATGTGTTGCTTTATCAGTTCTTTATTGAGAGGTTCACTATTGCTATAAAAATATTTTATTCCATACATTTGTCTCCAAGAAAACTCATTATCCTACCCAACAACAATTTTCGATCACTAGAGCTTTGCAGGGCTTCCAGGAGGTAGGTGATTGACTGATAGATAATACTGATACTCATCCCATAGCAATGGATGATCCTACCCAATGTGCAAGTGGAGAGGGAGCTGAATTCGGAGGCATTCTGCAAAGCAGGCGTCATGGGTGGGAATCCCTCAGTGCCAATCAATACTGACTGGAAGCAGGGTGAAATTGAACTGTTTACAATATCAAGCCCAGTGGACTTGCTTAGGGGATGGTTTACACAGGGTTTTCAGAGCTTCTAGATTTTTATCATCAGTCCACCCCTCGAACTGTGTTTTTGCTCCCTCTAGAAAGTGTTGCCAAATGAGCAAAGCCCACTGTACTGCATATGCCTCCTTCTTCCGTACTGCCCACCACTATTCTGCTCAGTTTCAGTAAGTTTTTTAGAGGTGTACGAGAGGATTGAAGCAGGACCTGGGCATTCACTTGTAGTAATACAGCCCCACAGCTCTTTCACTCACACCAGACAAAGGCAGACTAACTGGGGTAACTTTGTCTGGGGTAACAGACAAAACTGATTACATTAAAAAACAACAACAACTGAGAATAACACTAACACCTATCAGGTAATCAACAAAGGCCCAACAAAACAATTAGACAACAGAATAAGAAACACCTTGATAAAAATGGAAAAAGAAAAACAGCTAACTTAAATAGAAATGAATTTATTTACTACCACAAGACTTCACTTTACCGAGATTCTATGTACTTCTCAAAATACCAAAAAATGAAATTCCTCTTCATTCCATAGTGGTGCCAGAGTAGCACCAACCTACAAAATATCGAAAGCATTAAGAAATCTTCCACAATCTCGTCAACGATTCGGCTTATCCTATGTACTCACTGCGACAATTTCTTCAACTAATTAAAAACATCAAAATAAACTAATAAGGGTGTCATTTGACGTCACCACATTATTCACATCTGTCAACAATGACCTGGCCAAACAAATCATTTATGACAAGGGTGTCAAATTCGATTTCGTTGAGGGCCGCATCAGGGTTAGTTTGACCTCTAGGGGGCTGGGTGTGTGTGTAACTAGCTCAATGTCACTCGTGTTGGTGCCTCTGGCAGTCCAAGTGCCCTGCCAACGTAAATGGGCTCCCAAGCTCCGTTTTTGGCTGTGATAGCCTCCTGCAGGCCTCTGCCAGCGAAAGTGGAGCTCAGGAGGGCTGCGTGTGACCTTCACGGACTCAGTTTTCAGCTGCGACAGCCTCCTGCCAGCGAAAACAAAGCTTGAGAAGGCTGAAAGCAGCCCTCCTGAGCTCCGCTTTCACTAGCAGAGGCACCGTGGGCCAGTCCTTTACTATTTCCAGGGTGGCCCTGTGGGCCAGATCTAAGCATCCTGTGAGCTGAATGTGGCCTGCAGGCCTTGATTTTGACACCCCTGATCTAGGATCTACTCACAGAAAATCAAAAGCTATAATTTAAAGAACACTCCATGTCCCCTGATGCTACCATGAAATTTCTGGAGTTATACTTCAAATTCAATAGCAAAATATATCAACAAATACCTATGGGATGACTGATATGTGGTCCTAATGGCAGAAGCAGTAATGTAGAAACTTGAATGCCCAGTCCTGCCAACCACCCAGCCAAAATTTTGGGTACATTTCCTGGAGAACACTTTGCCATCATGAAATGCTTCACACTGGAAGAGACAAATCATCCACTCAACAACATATTCAATGGAATCAGTTGCCTTAATTAAATCATGAGCCTCGAGCCAAGGTTCAAAGAATCTAAAAGATTTATTAGGAGCAACATGTCTGGCACTAACCCGTATGAAGCCAACTCTGAGACATGTAATTTACTATCACCTATGATCCTGTCCAGAGGTTCAGCAGGTTCTGACCAGTTCTGGAGAATCAGTAGCAGAAATTTTGAGTAGTTTGGAGAACCGCAAATACCAGGTCTGACTGGCCCCACCCCCATCTATTCTCTGTTTCTCAAGTCCCTGCTGATTGGCTGGGTCTTCTTTTGTTGCTTTGCATAGGAGAACAGAGCTGGAAAGCAGGTTAGTGGGGTGGGGAGGAAATGGGACTTTGCAGTAACCTTCCCCTGCCATGACCACCAAGCCATGCCCACAGAACCGGGAGTAAAAATTTTTGAATCCCACCCTGTCCCCCCCGCCCCCTCCCCCGGGTGTGTCACAAATCAGATTCTCCAACGAAACACGTTCAGGGGCTGAGTGTCATAAATCGCATTCTCCAATGAAGGATTTTCAGAAGTTCCAGTAGCCTAGGCTACAATCTCCACAAGATAAGCGTGGAATGTGCTTCTGCCTTTCATCTGCCGCACTGCTCCCTCAGGTGTCCGGTTCTGCCGCCACGAACGAAGAAAAAACGAGCACAACAGATTCAGAAGTAATCCATTTATCTTCTACAAGGTGGTGCCGGCACTTAACTGACCAGCATGAAGTTCATACAAACTAATTCTAGGGATCAATTAATTCTAGGGAAGAAAACCGTTGACTCCATATTTAAGAGAAAAGGTACTTTTATTAAGAATGAACTGAATGCAGCAGGAGTCAGGCAAGGTGTGAAACAAATAAGCATGAAAAGACTAATTGAAAATAACTGCTCGGGTCTCTGTTCTAACTGCTAGAGGAGACACACACAAGACCTAGGACCTTAGTTTCACCCATTAGCACCTAATGGGAAAGACATGATGCCATTGCCCCTCCAACCAGGCCTTCTACATCCCCAAGTGGTCCAGAATGAGAAGAAAGTTGCCTCTGGGCTGGAAACGACTACACGCCCTGGATGGAGCCCAGACGAAGGATCCTTATCATACTGCTTCCACTGGCCAATTGCCCTGGACCATTCCCTGTGGTTTTCTTGGTCAGTTTACTAGTCTGGTGCCTTTAGCCACTGCTCTATACTGCCTTTCAGTCCATACCACACTGTGGTCAATGGAAAAAGGCCAATGCCTCATCCTGAGACATCGATGTGGCCCTTGGGAAGGGGAGGGGCAAGAGCAAGGCCTGGCCCTCACAGCAGCTAGAGACGATTTTAGGACATCCCGTGTTCTTATACTACAGCAAGCTTTCAACTGCTCTCCAAAAAGGAAGGATTGTTAAAGCTCCCAACAGAGTCCAAAGGTTTCAGGCTGACTCAGTGCCAACTAAGGGCCAATCATCATCCCAAGCAGAAAAAGGCAGCCCCCTCTAGAGATCGTGTGAGTGAGTCAGTAGGAACAGGAAACAGAACCCCCTGAGAAGCCTACTGGCCGCGTGATCCTACTTATCTGGGTAGATTCTGATAATAAAGCTCGACTCTGCAGGGTTTTCCACAGCCACTTCATACAAATAGGAAATCAAACAGGAGGGAAGAGACTATTCCCCTGTTGGGCCGCTTAGCCTCTCTTGCTCCATGTGGGGCTGGGACTGCTACAAAATGATGCCTGTGATTCCAACCTTCATGGTTTACCTTAAAACATGATGTTATTGAGAGCCCCCAAGTGGAGCAGGACCTACCCAAGCCCACCAGGACACATCGAGGAGGGCAGCTGATGTGGTTATGCCCCATACCCAGGCCTGAACTAGGCCAGGCTGGAAGTAGTCCACAGATTAGATTTCTTCTGGGGTGCTCAAGTAACCGTCCCCTTCAGCTATATGGATACCGATTGGTTACAGCTCCTTAAGCAGAGGATGCCACAGGGCACCCCTGGAGGTCCCTGGCACCCAGCCTCCTGGCACAAGATAATGGGAGCAACTGGATGGGTCTCCTCCCCAGGCTCAGTTACTCCTACATCTCATTGCACCTAGGGATTGTCCAGCTGGTGTCAAATGTCCAGCAAATACTAGTGTCCGTATCTATAAAATGCTCCAACTCCAAGGATACTCTAGCCGTGGGGATGGGTGGGGTGCCCCAGAAGGAGGGGGAACCCAAGGACCACATTCACCCCGGGGCCCTAGAGGAACTCGACAGTGCAACGGGGCCCCTCAGAACCCCTCAAATCTGGCGAGCTCCCCCTGCGTGGCCTGGGCAGCGGCTGAACTGCGTAGGGGCGGCCAGCAGGGCCCATTTTCTCAAAAAAAGCCATCAGGCTATCAGGACAGGCTCACACCCTTCATCCCCCCCCCCCCGCATCCGCTCAGTGTAATTCTAAGAGCCGCACCGAACAGAACCGACGCGGAATATTCCCCGCTCCCCCCTCATGCCAAGCCGCCCGCACTGCCGCTTCGGGAGCTTGCGCTCGGACCCGGGAAGAGACTCCGGGAGGAAGGTTTCTCCCACCGGAGCAACATCCGAGCTGTCCTCCCGCAGACAAACTCGGGCCCTGCCCCGCGGACGGGGCTGCAAAGGCTCTTGTTCCAAGCGCGTCAACTTTTCCTCAGCCCCGACCCCACCACGAGGCCGCGGACTCCTAGCCAAGGTCGTCGCCCCTCCAACAAGGCCACCTCGCGGGGCGGGGCGGGGGCAGCCAGATGGGCTGAGCTCCCGGCCTGTGGTGGGCGGGCCGGCGCGGGGCGAGGGCTTAAAGGGCAGACCGCAGCAGCGCCCGATCCGACGGGGCGCCATGTGGTCTCTGCAGGCGCTGAAGCTGGGCTGCCTGCTCGCGCTGGCCGCGCTGCCGCTGCTCTGCGGCCTCCTCCCGGCGCTGCTGTTCCGCTTGCGCGGGGCCGCGGCCAACGGTGCGTGGGGTCTCCTGGGAGACGGGCAGGTGGCGTGGGCCGCCGGGCCTCCCTCAGCGTCTTCCTTCTCCCCGGATCTCCGCAGGCGCCTCTCGGAGCAGCCGAAGCATCCTGAGCTGCGCGGCGGGCGGAGTCTTTATGGCCGCCTGCTTGCTGGACGTGATGCCCGATTCGCTGGCCGATCTTCGGGACGAACTCCGTCGGCAGAGCCTCTCGGTACCTGAGGGGGGCGGCTCTCCCGGGCGAGGCCAAGCCAAACCGCATCGCCTGCTGGCGCCTTGCGTGCTGGGAACTCGCAGCGGCCCCGTGGCCGAGCGCAGGGCGGCTCGGGGGCGGCTCGGCCTTGAATCGCGCGGGGACTCCAGGGAGGACCTGAAGCTGCCGCTGACCCGGCGGGGAACCCCTCGCCGCCTTTGGCCGAGTGCCTGAGCCGCTCCCGTCGTCGAAAGCAACGCCCGCCAGTCCGTCCGTCCGTCCCCCCCGATCCTCCGGCCTCACTGGCCCGGGGCCGGGGCGGCGGCGCTGACGCTCGGCTTCTCTCCGTTGCAGACGGCCTTCCCCGCGCCCGAGCTGGTCCTGGCGCTGGGCTTCCTGCTGGTGCTGGTGCTGGAGCACGTGATGCTAGACTGCAGCAAGCGGCCGGGGCCCGAGGCCACGCCAATCTTCGAGCGCCGCCAAGAAGCCGCCGTCGGGGAGCAGCGGGCCGAGGCCGCGCCGTCGCCCTTCCGTTCGCTGGTGCTGGTCGTCTCGCTGTCGCTGCATTCAGCCTTCGAGGGGTTGGCGCTGGGGCTGCAGGACACGCCGAGTAAGGTGCTCCGGCTGGCGGCGGCGATCGTCCTCCATAAGTGCATCATTGCGGCCAGCCTGGGCCTGTTGCTGCTCCAGAGCCGCCTGGCCTTGCCCTGGCTGGCGGCCGCCGTGGCCTGCTTCGCGCTCATGTCTCCGGTGGGCGTGGGAGTGGGTATGGCCGTGCCCTGCGGTGCTGGTCCCGGAGGGTCCCTGGCGCGGAGCGTCCTGGAGGGGGTGGCGGCCGGAACCTTCCTGTACATCACCTTCCTGGAGATCCTGCCCCAGGAGCTGCATCTTCCCTCGGGGCGCTTGCCTAAAGTCCTCGCTCTGCTCCTGGGCTTCTCCGGGATGGCAGGGCTGCGCTTCCTTGGCTGAGCTGTGCTCGCCCCCCTGGATGGTGGCGCCTGAGCAAAGGCAAGCTGTTCCTAGCACACCTCAATGGTTTTATTAAATAGGTTTGTATTGGTCAAGAACAGGCCTTTGTGATGCCAATTTGTGCTCTTCCTGCCCCATTTCTTAGCTGCTGGGGTGGGGGCTTGCTGTTATAATTTGGCAAGTTTATATAATTTGCTAGAAGCCCATTTGTCCACATAGACCCTCCCCAATTCTTTCCAGCCTGGTGGGTTTAGGTCAGGACCTGAGCAGCTGGTGGGGCTGCAGCACCCCTCCTGGAAGAAACCTGGGATAGTCGCATCCTAATGGACTGACAAAAACCCTCAGCAAATTGATGAGATGGTATCACATACAAGAGACACTCCCAAGAATTCCTCAAGCATAAAAATCCATACAAGAGCAGGGTGAGCCCAGGAGAGGTTGCCAGGGTGATCCCCTTCTCACCAACTGGGACTGTCCTTTGGTATCCCACTGTCAATGCTGCCTTGGCCTCTCATGGCAGGAGGCTCTGTCCAGCTGCTAGATCAAGTGGTCGGTCACAAGCTAGCCGACATACAATTTTAATAAATTATTAATACTTGAGGCCCTCTCTCCAAGTGTTACCTGCAGACCAGTCATGTGGTTCAATACCATTAATGTGGAGACTGGGAGGAGGCTACGAAGCAAGGGTCCAAAAGTGGCTTGCCTTCTGCTCACCTGATCCTTCCTGGCCTGGTTTCCAGATAGTCCAGATTATAATCTGTTCACAGAGGAATTGGCTGACTAGCCTGGGCCCAGAGAAGAGTTTTCAGATATGTGCCTACCTGGATTTTATGTTTGATGCCAGCTGCTATTCCAGCATGGGGAATGGGGCTGTGCTGCAACTATGAGACCCTGTGACATTGGGCTTTAGGAAACAGTTGGGTTTTGCTTTTGCACTGGTGTTGTGGAGCGGGACTCTCCCCTGAGCTGCTGGATTCCATTGCATGGTTCTAGTGAGATATCAAGGCTGATCCTTGAGGCTGCAATCTGTCCCTGAAAAGCATTCGGCCTGGTGCAGCTCCGAAGGGTATCATAAAAATCATGGAGCTTCTCTATGTCACCAAGGAGAAGCACATGCACAAGTCACCCTTTAGAAGTGCTTTGGATTTTGTGGCAGGAGTAACATGTATAAAAGGAAGACATAGAAGGAAGATCAGACAACTTGGCTTGATGGTGCTGCCCTCTTCTGTTCCCATGGTAGAAGGCAGGGACCATTGGACTGAGCTGCTTAGGTAACTAATGGACCCTGTTGGGTTCCAAGGGAAGTTCAGGATACCTTCAGGCTGAGGTATCAATAGAAGAGAATTCAGGTAGCTTAATTTTGAACTGTGGAGCCCTTGGTGCTCTCGGAGCCTGGTCGTTTGTGCACCATCCTGCAATCAGAAAACATGATGAAAACTTCCTAATCTCACAACACACAGACTCAACCACAGTTTCAGTTGGGAAATAGAGGATGCTAGACCAAGCTAAAACCAAGTGTGCTAGGGAAATCTTGGAAGCTTGGCATTCAGAGAAATTGACCATCAACAGACTCACAGAAATAAACCATACTTAACACATTCAAGAGACATAATTTAAGAAACTAAGTAAAAAAAGGCCAGAAAAGAGCTCCAGGAGCCTGGACCTAGATAAGCAGGGATTAACACCAGACAAGCAAGCAGAAAATTATTCTCTATTCAAGGAAATATCAAGAATACACTCCTTCAACACTGGCAGGAAGCTACTGTATATATGAGGAAGCCCCATAGCACTGATGATGTTACCTAGTTCAATAATGAAATGTCTGCTAGCAAACCACCAATGACTCCACAGACTAAAATACATTTAAATTGCAGGAAAAATAGCAATCCAACTATCTGAAGGGCAGTCATTGTAGGGGGTTCAGACTTAATTCTCATTTGCTCCAGAGGGTAGGAGTAGAGTTTGTAGGATGAGCTCAAAAATGTAAATACTTTAGAGATTAAGAACTGGGGGGGGGGGCATGTTGGTGGTGGCTCCTCTCCCTTAGGGAAAGAGACTGAGTCTGGATACCTACAGAAGCAAAACACTCCCACCCCATCTTCTGTTTAATGTCTATATTATGCCATCAAATGAACTCCTTTCTTGGTATGAATATGTGGGAAAAACTATGGGAATAGATGCCACTCAGGGAATGATGAGCTGGGGAGAAGGAGCCCTCAGCTGCCTAACAGGCAAAGAAAGAAACTCAGGATTTTTGCAGTGGTTACAGTGCAGCCCTCCTCCTGACTCTGGTTGCCTGCAGTATGGCAGTTGAAATCTCACCAGGCTCAAGGTGGACTCAGCCTTCCATCCTTCCAAGGTCAGCAAAATGAGGACCCAGATTGTTGGGGGCAAGAGGCTGACCCTGTAAATGCTTAGAGAGGGCTGGAAAGCACTGTGAAGCAGAGTGCTATTGCTATTAATGATTCTGGCTGTAAAGAGGCAGTGAGATATTTGCACTTTCCGACTTGCAAGGCTTAATGTAGCCTTAATTAATGAAGTAGAATTAGTCCAGTTAGTCATTCTTCCTATCTCATCTATGTGGGAAGGGTTAACAGGCAATCAGGTGTCATCATAAATGATATCTAGATGTTATCCTGATCCCATGCCAATCAAGTGATACTTTCAATGTTTTGTCCCTTTTGCCTGCAATCTGTCAGGCTTGGATGAGGCAGAACAGACTTGGGTTCAGCCTTGGTGAGAGTGATTGTGGATCAAATATGTGGACTTCTGGGGAGGAAACAGTGGGCTGAAGTTGAAGTGGAGTGTAGTACAAAGGCAGCGAGTAGGTTGTCCCTTTCATAGTTCCTCTCCAGACAAGGGGAGGACTTGAGATCACCATAGGTGCTCTGGACCAGCAGTCGCCAACCCATGGGCCACAAGAAAATTTTGGTAGGCCGCAGAGAAATCTCACGCCCAGAGCACCCCCCAAAGCAATTAATCAAGGCTGCACAGAAACACAAGGCTAAGCCACCCACATGGCCCGCAGGAACCCTCCCTCCCCACTCACTCCTTATCCCGCAAACTTGCCTGCTAAATTGCCATTTTTTCTTTTTCCGACCATCAGCTGTTCTGCTGTGCCAGGAAATATAGATTAGCTAGGAAGCAGGAAATGGTTGGATTTCTTTGCTTTCTAGCTAGATCTCTGCTTTTAAGCATAGCCGAACCTCCCTTAGGACTGAAGGTTCTATTATTCAGTGCAGACTCGGCAAGCAAATTTGAGAGACTGAGCTAGCCGATGGCACATAGATAGATCACTGAATGATTCTGTGAGTAACTCAATCTGCCTGCCTGCTTTGCCTGATTTTGGGTAAAAGTTGCTCTTTTTTTAATAAAAAATTCAATATTTACATATATGGTGTGTTGTGAGTTAATTTTGTGAGTTTGCTTGCTAGCAAATTTTATGAGTTTGTTTGCAAACAAATTTTATGTGACAGACTGAGCTAGCCAATGGCAGATAGAATCGATCTCTGAATGAATCTGTGATTCTATAAGCCACTCAATCTGCCTGCCTACTTTGCCTGATTTTGGGTAAAAGTTGCTCTTTTTTAATAAAAAAATCAATATTTATATAAATATTTATGTTTACATAAAAGCCATGCCCAGCCACTAATCCATACCCACAAATTAGGCCAAGCCCACAGAACCGGCTAGTGGTCCCTGAGATTTAAAATTATGAGTTTGTTGGTCCCTGAGGTCCAAAAGGTTGGCGAGTCCTGCTCTGGACAGCTGCTCCTCATGAGAAGACACCAGGTCCAAGAAGCTTCCACACTTAGTTCCATCATTCCCTTTTGGGACTTGGATGCGACCTGGTGGTCTTCCTGGATTCTCACTTCTGCTTGTAGAGAGCAAAGATGATCTTGATGGAGTTACGCAGAAGCTGCTACCTAGCCAAACAAGGCTGAAGTGTTTTGTTTTGTTTTAAGTCCTGGACAACAAGAAGTTATTCAAAAGGGGATTGGGCAGAGGCGCCTCTAATTCAGGGTAAGGTGCATAAGGAGGATGGCAATCAGTCTTGTAAGATTCTGCTATTATAGTCAATTTCAATAGAAAATAGTTTTCAATTGAACTTTATTATGTTTCAAAGATAAAATACAAAACAGAAAAGGAAAAATTGGGTTTAAGCTTAAACATAAAAATATACAGCTTACAAATCTAATAAAAACACATATTTATAACCATAACACATCTAATCATCAAATCCTAAAATCAAAACTTTATCCAGTCCAAAAGTGGTTTCCATGTGGAAACAAAGTTAGGTAGGACTTTTGTCTTTCATCAAAGTAGTCAGTTTTGCTGTCTCTGAAATGTAGTCAAAATGGCTTTACGCAGGAGCTGAAATGCTTGAAGAGTGGATGGCAGCTGTGCACTCACCCCTTTTCCTGCACTGAACTTGAACTCTGACTGAACATTTTTGAGATGGATTGGTAGTCAGCTGAGATATGAGTAAGACAACGCACTTCACAAAATTGGGAAGAATTGTTCCAGTTTTAATGGATGGAGGTAAAGAATGGGAGAAATGGCAAGGGGAGCAGTTTTTGCAGTTTTCTCGACCTCTGGCACATCTCTTGTTTCTATGGTGGCGGCTTCAAGTGCAGACAGTCTTCAACCATTCAAAGTTACGGTGACAGTGAATCCTCAAAATTACGCATGTTTCAGCATTCCCATGGTCATGTGATCAAAATGGGAGTGCACTTACAACTTACGATCACAGGGGTGCTACAACTCCCCCCCCCCACACACACCTCTCCACATCTATACTGTTTTGGTCCCTGTGCTCCGCACTCCCTGATACCCCGGCTGACCTTTCTCCCATGGCTGATTAAACCTAGGTTCTCAGATTGTGGGCCTCCCTCTGTTTGGATCAGAGAAAGGAGACTCAATTACTAGGACAGCCCTAGAGCGGCCCTGTCTCTCCTCAGCCAGGCCCTTGGGCTGATCTGTCACCTACCTACCCTTGCAGCATGCAAGGAAACTGCAGGCCTCCAGCAGACTCGGGTGCCCAGATTGCCATTAGAGATTTGATGTAGCTTTCTGCTGTGTGTCTGCTTTCGGCCTGGTTGCCCCAAATGCTGAACTCAATGCTTATTGGCCTTTTCCCACTAATGAAATAAATTAAGCCAGTCATGTTTGATCTCCAAATGCTGGGTTTTTTTTATGAAAGTTCATTCTGAAATTCTCACCCAAATCCCATCCCTGTGAACCTCAGGATGAAGGGCCCTCTGTGCTTCCTGCCCTGGTAAATTCTCCATTTTGGACCATCCTGCAATGGGAAGAGAGGACTTTGCAGTCCATCGAACCCACAGACAAGATTTGTCTGCAACCAGGGGTAACAGCCAAGCAGAGTTGAGGGAGGGAATGGGGAGCCAATAGAGTTGCTTCCAATAACGCCGTGCCAGGATAGGAGTCTGCATTGAAGAAGGGAGTGATATAGGGCAGGGGTTGCCAACCTTTTGGACCTCAGGGACCACCAAACTCATAATAAATCCCGCAGACCAGAGACCCTGGGAAAATCCCCCAAAAAGTCTGCAGGAAAATTCCCCACCCCGTTTTCCTAACAATCATTCTTTATTTGGGATCACAGGATACTGTCTCCAGCTCTGTTCTCAGGGGGAGAGAGAGAGACAGACTTTAGGTTTCATGCAAGGAAAGCAGCAGAAGTCTTTCTCTTTCCCAAACTCCACCAGAAATGAGTCTTGGTGAGACTTGTCGTGCCGGCGCAGCCTCTTGGAGCAGGAGGCCTTGCAGGGTCCTAAAGACTCATTTCTGGTGGACTTTGGGGAAAAGACTTTCCTTGCGTGTAGCCAAAAGCAGAAATGGAAAGAAGCAGCCCGGTGGGCAGGCCAGGTGTGTGGGGCAAGTGGGCAAGTTGCCTCCCTCTGCACTCTCCCCCCTCCTCTCACTACCTTGTGTTGTTCGCAATACAAGCGATGCAAGCCTTGTGTTCCCATGCAGCCTGGATTAATTGCTTTTTTTGGGGGGGTCCTTTGGGGGTGACATTTCTCTGCGGACCACCAAAATTTTCTTGTGGACCACCAGTGGTCCCCAGCCCACTGATTGGTGGCCACCGATATAGGGGATGGAGCTTGCCTTGAAGGAAGGATCTGGCAGCCATTGCACATGCACCAGCTTAAACCGGAAAGACAGGAAGAAGCAAGGAAGACTCTTGGAACTGGCCCAGTTTGTCTTGCTTGGATATAAAAGGAAGGAAAAGAGAAATGATCAGATCCTAAGATTTGATTACATCCCATATCAATAAAGAGGCATTCTAATATTTCCTGTGTTGTTTCCTGACCTGTCCACCTCAAAAGTCTGACATATATGGTATTCAATCAAGTGTTTAAGTAACACTTTAAAATATTATAAGTCTTCTGATAACATCTTATTATATATTAATTATAGTCAAAATTGCTCAAGTCTTAATATACAATTCTCTGTGTTGCAACTCATCCATACACTATCAATGAAGAATGACTAAACTTTCAGGGTAATCCAGATGGAAAAATGAGGGAATAGCAGGGGGACTCGATGACACGAAGCTGGCAGGACGCAGCCAATGAAGCAAAACCGGGCTCCAAGACAGTCCCGGGGAGAGGGAGTCCTAGTGAATCAGAATCAGAATCAGAATCAGAATACCTTTATTGTCACTATCCACGTGTACAATTTGCATCATACGCATACACAGTGAAATTAAGCGACTCGTCCTTCAGTGCAACATACACACCAGAAATATACATAAAATCTCTAAAAAAAAACAGCCAGAAAAAAACAGAAGTGGGCGACCAATTCAAGATAAGCCAGGAATTTGTGGCAGCAGCCAAAAAAGCGGATCCAATCCTTGGTTGTCTAAAGCAGGGGTGTCCAACCTTGGCCAGTTTAAGACTTGTGGACTTCGACTCCCAGAATTCCTCAGCCAGCTTTGCTGGCTGAGGAATTCTGGGAGTTGAAGTCCACAAGTCTTAATGTGGCCAAGGTTGGACACCACTGGTCTAAAGAGAGGCAGAGAGTCCAAAGGGGCCGTTAAACGTTATGGCGGAGTAAGGAGAGAAGGTGGGAGGCGCTCCTTTCACACCCCCGGCCCCCTTCCTCTTCCTCCGCCTTCGAGGCAGCTGCCCTCAGCCAGGGGACAGGCGCGTCTCCTCTCCTCCCGGCAGCAGAGCCACATCCGTGCCAGTCCGCTCCCCAACGCCGGGCCGCCTTCTCCGCGAACGGGGAGCGCACGTCATGCGCTCCCCGGAACGGAAAGAGCCGCTCCGCCCGTCCTCTCCCGACCCTCCGCAGCCCCGAGGATCCCCCGCCCCGTTCCGACTAGGCGGCTGAGGGGGCAGCGAGGGCTTCGCTCCGGGACTTCGCCTACGGCCGAGGCGGACCCCGCCCTCCCGTCGAGGTCGAGCCTCCCCCCCCCCCCGCGCGCGCGCGCCACGGCGCCTGCGCGAACCCGAGAGTCAGGAGAAGCGGGCTGGGCCGCGCCGAATCGTCGCCCGGCGACGAGGGAAGCTCCACCCCCGGCCGAGACGCTCGGGCCAATGGGCGGATGCCACACGATAGATCCGGCCCGTCTGCGCAGGGGGCGGGCCTTCCGCTTCCTCTTTAGCCCCGCGCTGAGGCGATCGCCGGGGAAAGTGAAACCCGTCGCCGCTCCCGCCCGTCCTGTCCGCTGGGTCTCATGGCGACGCTGCTCCTCGCGCTACTTCTCGCCGCGGCGGCCTGGCCTGCCCGCGCTTCCGACGTGCTGGAGCTGAGCGATGATAACTTTGACAGCGGCCTAGCCGACCGCAACGTCGCCCTCGTCGAGTTCTACGCGCCTTGGTGAGTCGGGACCGGCGCGCGTCGTTCCCCGGGCCTCCTCGACCGCCGAGACGCTCCGGCAGAAGGAGGCGCGGGGCGTCCTCGCGGCGGGCCTGGCGCTGCGGCTGCAGCCCGGGCGCCAGGGGGCGGGGCGTCGTTGCCGTGGCCTCTCCTGAGTGGCTGCCGCGGCGTGCGGGCGGTCGTGGATTGGTTGCCGCGAGGCCGGGGGGGGAAGGGCACAGGCTGACCGGCTGCGTCCCCTTGCAGGTGCGGCCATTGCAAGCGCTTGGCGCCCGAGTACGAGGCAGCGGCCACGCGGCTGAAGGGAGTCGTCCCCTTGGTGAAGGTACGGGGGCCTGGGGGCGGCGTGGCTGGAGAGCCGAGCCCGGGGCAGGCGGAGGTCTTGGCCGGGACGGCAACGCGCTCCCCTCTCCTCCCCTCCCCTCCCAGGTCGACTGCACGGCCAATTCGGAGACTTGCAACAAGTACGGGGTGAGCGGCTACCCGACGCTGAAGATCTTCCGCAACGGGGAGGAGTCGGGCGCTTACGACGGGCCCAGGACAGCCGGTGAGCGGCCCCCGAAGAGGCTGCTCGAGCCCTCGGAGCTTTGCGGGGAAGGGGGAGCGGGGGCTTCAGGTTGCTTTTGGCCCCGGGGCGTTGCGGCACGCCTGGCCAGAGTCCGCACCTCTCCTATGGGTCTGCTGCCCACACCGGAGACTCTTCCTTGGCTGCCCGGGACCCTCCTGAGCACCCCTGGGGCTGCTGCAGATTTAAATCGTGTCCCCCGCCCTCCCAATTGCGGCTTTGGGCTCCGGATTCTCCCCTTGCAGCTCGATGGTCACAATGGGCTGGTGTTGGAAACTGTCCAGTCGCTCCAGACAATCTTTGACTTGCGACCATAGTTGAGCCCAACATTTTTGTTGAGTGAGACTGGGGTTAAGTGAGTTTGCCTCATTTTAAGACCTTCCTTTTCCACACTTATTAAGCGAACCACTGCAGTTGTTTAGTTACTAACATACTTGTTAAACAAAACTGCCTTCCCCGTTGACTTTGCTTGTCAGAAGATTGCAAAAGGAGATTACGTGACCCAGGGACACTGCAACCATCATTAGTAAGCTGCCAAGCATCTGAATTTTGATCATTGGTATGAAAAACTGGCATAAATTTTTCACTGCTGTCATAACTTTGAATGGTCTTTAAATAAACTGTTGTAAGTCAAGGACTACTTGTAGATGTGGGAGTAAGATATTTGCCTATAATAACAACAATGGCATTGAACCAATGATTGGTGTACAGCACACTTCAGCCTTTTCCCTTGGGGCTTTTGTACATGTCAGTGTGAGTCTCTAAACAATATTGGCCTTTAAGTATATTTTTCTTTCTCCCAAGATGGAATTGTGAGCCATCTAAAGAAACAGGCCGGGCCTGCCTCGGTCCCCCTTTCTCCTGAGGGCTTTGAGAAGTTCATCAATGAAAAGGATGCTGCTGTGGTGGGTAAGTAGTTTGTGGAGCAGGAGATCACAATATAGATCAGTACTTACCTTAATTAGTGATTTTTTTAAATTCTTGTTTCTGTGGAGGATTGTTTCATGGACCTATGGATTAGATAAAGGTAGGATGGGATGATTTGCTAACCAAGTTAAGTATTCTGCATTTAAAAAAATATTAACTTGATCTCCAGTTGGTGTGAATTATCTCTTGCCTTCTGTTTTCCTATTGGAAATGCTGTTTACTTCATCCTTCAGATGAGAACCTGTCTTGGCAAGGCACACTCCCCAATAAAAATACCAAAGGCATCGGTTGGTTGTGTTGGGTGGGATTTGAAAGCTGGGACAGATTTAGGTGTGGCCCATTCCTTGTGGATTAAGTCGTAAGGTAACCCCTTATGAAATATACATAGACCTCAAACACAGAAAGTGATATTATCAACATTTAGCAATAAAATGCTAACTTTTGGTTTTACCAGATATTTCTCATCTATAACATAAACAGCTAACAAAGGTTTAACTGAGGGATGTTAAATCTTTGGTAGGCTTGAATTTCTTGTGATTTTAAAGAACAGTCATGCATTGTGTCTTTTAGCTATTTATTTCTTATGAACTACAGGATTCTTCAGGGAGATGTTCGGTGATGCACATTCAGAATACATGAAAGCAGCAAGCAATTTGAGGGACCATTACCGCTTTGGGCATGTCAGTGATGAGGATCTCATTAAGAAATACGAACCAGATGGCGAGTAAGTGTTCAGTGGTTGCCCTTGTATTTTCCTGATTTGGGTTAAAAGATTATAGAGGTTATGAGGTTTGTTCATATTTTTGTGTGATTGCCGACCAATCAACTTTAGAAGCTGCTTATATATTTTCAAAATATAAAGTGCAGAACTTATAGTGCTTACTTACGTGAATGAGTTTTTACTATTGTTTTTGGTCTTTGAAGGGTCACATATATGACACAGTTCTTTAGAGTGCTTAAGCCTTGCTCTGAGTAGCCTTCTGTGAAAGGTGGGGTGTCACATTTATACAGTGGCACAAGTCCCTTCTGGACTGGTTCTTGTTTATCCACCTGCTGGTGCAGGCAAGTCAGAACTTGATGTGCTTGCTGGTTATGTGTTAGCTTCTCCCTGTGGAATTGGCTCAAGCAGCTGAGGCTTGCTCAGGGACTGAGGTCCTGTCCTGGAGGAACCTTCAGTCATCCGTAGGGGATGATGGTTCAGTGAATCTTGCAGTGTGAAGGGCATTGCATTTGGTCTCCTTCCCACTCTTGAAGTTCTGTGAACCAAAGAGATGTGTTCTGGGGTGATGCTTGATTGTGTTTGACTGTCAAAATGCACCAGTCTCCTTTTCACAGGGGCATTGTCATGTTCCGTCCACAACACCTTGCAAACAAGTTTGAGGACAGTTCTGTGCGATATACAGAAGAAAAAATCACAACTGGCAAGATCAAGAAGTTTCTTCAAGAGAACATGTGAGTGTTTAGTTTCTCTTCTATAGCAAGTATGTTTGTTTGAATGGGATTCACGTACTAACAGAAGGGAGTTTCTGTATTTCAGCTTTGGTTTATGCCCACACATGACTGAAGACAATAAAGAATTGATCCAAGGGAAAGATATTTTAGTGGCTTATTATGACATAGATTATGAAAAGAATATCAAAGGCTCTAATTATTGGCGCAATAGGTAAGTTTCCATTTCTATGTCAAGGATTCTATGGACAGATGAACCAATTTTATTCCAGATGAAATCTGACTATTGGAGGAAACAGTAAACAACATGAAAGCCATATCTGCCAGATAGGGTTCCCCTGCAGCCAAGTTGCAAAAGCCAATTAAAAAAAGTATTGTTAGAATATAGGTCTTCTGAAAGTAAACTGTCATGGCCCTGTCAGGAATCTGATTTGGAGGGGGAGGCTGAGCAGCTGACAGGGAGTGGGTGTGTTACTCCCTTGGCTGTGGAAGAAACGGAGGAAGGGCAAAGTCCAGCTGGGCAGAGCAGGGGAGAGGGAGTTCAGAGAAAGACCCAGGCCCACCCCCTCTTCATCCTAGTGGTTTGTGTTGTTTTTTATTTACAGTTTGTATGTACTTTGTTTTTGGACTGAAATTTCCTCCACTTAAAGACTTATTGGGAGAGTTTTTTCTCCAGCTGAAGGTAACCTGGACATTGGGGGCAAAGTTGGAGATACTAAAGGGACACTTCTTGCTTATTTGACTATGTTGCCTTTGTGCCACGCCCCTTTGGGTCATCACATAAACTTTCTGTTGTGGGGAGTGAGGTAAAGAAGCAGTGATAGACTGGGGGAGACCGGACAGAAGGCAAGAGAGCAAGCTTGCTGCTGAATGGCTAAAGAGGAGCTGGGCAGTTACTTTGAAGACCTGTCGCCCTGTAGGGAGCTGGTCCCAGGATTTTCTTGCACTATTTTAAAAAGCACTAAAGGCAGGATGATGAATAGGTGACTATCCCTTTGTTAGCAATATAAAGTTGGTTTCATAGACCAGGAATGATTAAGATGGTGCACAAGCAATAGCAGAAAAGATCTGTGCTTGTCCTTTTTGTGTCTGAAGAGTTGTTGCTTCAAAAACAAGTTTCCTTAGAAAATAAGTACAGGGTGTTTCCCTGAAATAACTTTCATTTTTATAACCACTCTTTTTATTGGCAGTATCACATTTAAAAATACTACCTGGGAAACAGGTGTTCTAATTTTGTTTTTCACTTGGGTGCATCCATTAATTTGTTTCTTGCAGATGTGATCTGGTATTGTAGAATTCAATCCTTAGCAAAATATTCACAATTGAGCCAGGTGTGGAGTTGAAACCACGCACCGGGTTTACTTGTGGAGTTGGTTGTATTTTGGGGGGGCTTCAGATCTTGGCGTGGCCATCCAATTTTCTTGAGCTGACAATAACAGGACAGTTGCCTTGTTTCTGCAGAGTAATGAAGGTTGCTCGGAGTTTCCTGGATGCTGGACACAAGCTTAATTTTGCTGTTGCAAGTCGAAAGACTTTTGGCCATGAACTCACAGAGTTTGGGCTTGATGGTTCTACCAGTGATGTCCCTGTTGTTGCAATCAGAACAGCCAAAGGAGAAAAATTTGCCATGCAGGAGGAATTTTCGTAAGTTCACATTTCTGTTCCTTTATTGGGAGTGAACAGCTTCTACTTGGAAGTTCCCCTTCTTTTGAAACGGAAACAGTTCCTGAAGGATAAAGTTTCCATTGAATTGTTCTGGGAAGGAAAGACCTGTGTTATTTCCCTAGGGGCTCTTAAGGGTAGCACCAATAATGGGTCTATGCTATGGTTGAAGCAGCTCTTACTCCATTTGCAGCCGTGATGGTAAAGCCTTGGAGAGATTCCTTCAGGATTATTTTGATGGAAAACTGAAAAGATACCTGAAATCTGAGCCTATTCCAGAGAACAACGATGGTCCGGTGAAGGTGAGAGCAGGGCTAGTCTTCCTTTAACCCCACAGTAACCGGGGAAGAGATTTTATAGGGCGCTGTGATGTTTCTGAAATAATAGGGGAAGCAGAGTCTTTTGCATAGTCTCCCGATTCCCTTAGGAAAAAAGTGTGCCATAACAACGCAATATATATATATCAAAATTTTGCTCTCAAAACACAATGCTTAATTGAGCATGGTAATGGCTCTCCTTGTTTCAATATGTTAAATGGCTGTAAGTAAGCAAATAGAAGGAATGTTAGGGGAATGAAATTTTACGGTACTTCTATGCTAGCATAAATAGCCGTCTAAAACTGGGCCAAGTTCACCTTGATATGAGCAAACAAGTGACTCAAGCAGGTAATGTTACTCCACCATTGTACAAACGTGAGTTTGGACAATACTTTACATTGCAAGGAAAGAACAGGTAGTTTGCATCTGGAGAAAGCAGCTGTTCTTTTTACCATAAGGTGTTTTGGTTCTTTCAATATAATTCTGGTCTGTTTATTTAAACTTTCTTGTCTTTCTCAGGTAGTTGTGGCTGAAAATTTTGATGAAATAGTAAACGCAGAGAACAAAGATGTGCTTGTAGAGTTCTATGCCCCGTGGTGTGGCCACTGCAAGAATCTTGAACCCAAATACAAGGAGCTGGGGGAGAAGGTAGGGGGCAAAGGAAGCCAGAGTTGCCTCAACTTTGGAGAAGTGACTTGATCTATAAAGGGACTGGTGAGGGAGTCCCTCTCTGGGTACAGGAGTCCCAAGAATGGGAAATATCAGCAGTTCCTTCTCCTGCTAAAGTATACTCTGTCCTGTTTGCATTTGACTTCCCATACATATCTCAGTCACCCTTTTCTCAGGGGGCTGAGAGTTTTGTCCTCCCTATCTTTTTCAGCTTAACAAAGACCCCCACATTGTTATAGCTAAGATGGATGCCACAGCCAATGATGTGCCTTTACCTTATGAAGTCAAAGGGTAAGGAAGCCGAGGAATTGCTGTTGGCTTTTCCTGGTGAGCTACATCTGCTATCAGCAGAAGAGCTTTATTTATTTATTTATTTATTGAGGTTTGAGGAGCAGTTAAATTCATGTTTGCTCTTTGCTACCAAAAAAGATTGAATATGTCTGACTGGATCTTTCTTTGTGCTGCAGCTTCCCTACAATTTACTTTTCTCCTGCTGGTAGCAAGCAAAATCCAAAGAAGTACGAGGTGAGCAGATCTTTTTCTGGCTTCTTTCTACCAGGACTTTCTCGGTAAAGAGATGGGATATACATTACAGCAGCAGAAATTTGGTCTGGTTGGATTGGGCCTTGGAAGGGAAACCACCCTGAAATACCTGAACAATAGACTAGATTAGAATCTTTTAAAAGCATTCCCAAAAAGATAATGGCAACTCCGCCTTGGCACCAAGGAGGGAAGAGGAGTGTGATTGTGAGTCGGTTTGGAGTTCAACTGGGATTCCTAGACTACCATAGGTAAAAGATGGGGACTGTTGTGAATTGTAGATGGTGTAAACAGTGGACTGCATCTCGCCAGCTTCTCTCCCTCTTGGCCTCACTTCTCTCTCCTTGCCAGGGCGGGCGTGAGGTGAGCGACTTTGTCAGCTATCTGAAGAGGGAGGCCACGTATCCACCAATTGTCCAAGAAGATGAAAAGCCCAAGAAGAAGAAGAAGAAGGCGCCGAAAGAAGACCTGTGAGAGCCTTGTTCAGAGAGCCTGGCGGCTGCTCTGGGAAAAAGGCCAGGGCTCCGTGGTGCAGCTTCGTTGCTGGAAAGCAAAATCCTTCCGGCAGAGGAGAGCCGGTGGCTGCTGTCTTACTTCTTTACCTGCCCCTTGTGTCTTAGCTGCACTTGCCATGGATGCCCTGGACTGGAGAGGGGGGGGGGTTGTTTTCTAATTTTTTTTGTACATTTGGAGGAATGAACGAATAAACGAACCCTTGGCCCCCGACCCCCAGTTCCTGTGTGATGGTGGAACCAGGGAGCCTCTTGCGTGGAGAGCCAGAGTTACTGGCTTTGCCTTTAAGAGGGGCTACTGAGAGCTGCCTCTGTGTCGGAGTCCTAGGCTAAGTGAATGAAGTGTTCAAGCAGGAGAACCACTTCAAATAAGGGGACTGTCAAGCCTCTTCCTGAAAACATCCATCAATGATTTCTGGTGGGCAGCTGTTCCACTGGTTAACAGTCCTCACTGTTAGGAAGCTTCTTAATTCCAGGTTGCTTCTCTTTTTTTCGATTAGTTTCCAATCATTGTTTCTTGTCCTGCCCTCTGGTGCCTTGGAGAATAATTTGACCCCCTCTTCTTTGTGGCATTACCTCAGATATTGGAATACTGCTATCATGATATCCCTAATTCTTTTCTCTAGAATACTCAAATCCTGCAGCCTTTCTTCATATGTTTTAGTCTGCAAGGCCTTTGATCATCTTAGTTGCTCTTCTCTGAATTTTTTCCAAAGTCTCAACATCTTTTTGTAGTATGGTGACCAAACATGGTTGCAGTATTCCAGGTGTGATCTTACTAGGGTTTTATAGTGGTAGGGAAAGAAAGTAAATTAAAATTGATGATGGGGCAGTCTCCTTAGTCATGTTTTTATCTTCTGAAATTGTTAAATGATTCATTGTGCAGAGTAGACTGAGAACCTACTCCTTTGAGGTATTGCACAAAGTAGGACTATTTGAACCTAAAACAAACTGAGTGCAAAACAGTTCATAAACAGTTTGCCACAGATAGTCATTATCAGTGAAGTATTAAACGTATGCAGTGAAGCTCCACAATGGCATTGCTTGAAAGTGGGTTGATCTGAGAAGATCATTGGCCCATAGGCACCTTGGCAGCTTTTTCTGACTGATCTGGGCCATACCTCTCCCCAGTTCTGATGCATTAGCCTGACTGCAGAATAGGAACCAGCTCTGGATTCCCTCTTAATTGCCAGCAATGAGCCCACTTGGGCACTCCACCCCCAAATACATAGCAAAGCCACAAGGGTACTGCATTGTGTGGACCAGGTTACAAGATTCAGCTGGACACAGCAATGTTGATTCCTAGGCTAATGAATTATCAAGGAAGTTAGGAAAGTTCTCTGCTTGGCTAGCTGCTGAAATTACCAGGGATCGGAAAGGTGGAGAACTATACCCCAACATAAAGTTGCTGGAAGAAGCCCACCAGTATTTGTACAGTTGATTTTACATGTCAATCCTCTGAAAATGGGAAAGATAGCTCTTTTCTGGTGTCTGGGCCAAAAGAATATGAATAAAACAGTAATTCCGGGGCTATATTAAAATCAGCGCCCAGCCTTGCATCTCCTTGTTCTTGGCTTTATTTCTGCTACCCTTTCTGTCCCTTTAGGCCCTTGTTGAGTGACAAGGGCCTAAATTAGTGGATCAGCAAAATGTAGTGGACATAATATACTTGGATTACAGTAAGTTCTTTGACAAAGTAGACCATCACCTACTGTGATAAGCTAAACAAATGTGGGATAGACACCATCAACACCTTCATGTAACTATATTTACATGGAGGGAAGTAAGCAGGGCCTCCAGCAGTGGTTTGTTTTAGGTCCAATACTCTTCAACATTATAAACCATTGAAATGAGGGAACAGAAGATTTGCAGGTGACGCTATACAGGTAAGAGTGGCCAACACCTTAGAAGATTAAGGCTTAAATTCCAGAGGGATCTCGACACTCTTGAACATTGGGCCCTATCTAACAAAATAAAATTCAGCATAGAAGTTCAGGCTTCCCCTCTTCGTTAGACAAGACATTGGGTGCCATGAAAGCACCAAGTATTAGGCTAGCATTACGTAGACTAAGGGCAACAGGACAGCATTGTTCCAATATTTGAGGGGCTGCTACAAAGAAGGGGTCAGTGTATTCTCCAAAGCACCAGAAGGCAGGAGAAACAGCAATGGATGGAAGCTAATCGAGAGAACCAACCCACAACTCAACCTTTTTGACAGAACAATTAACCAATGAAATGGCTTGCCTTCAAAAGTTGTGGGTGCTCCATCTCTGGAGGCTTTTAAGAAGAGACTGGACAGCCACTTGTCTGAAATGGAAGAGAGTCTGCTTGGGACTAGAAGGCCTCCGAGGTGCCTTCCAATTCTGATTTGATAAAGTAACAGATGCTGTTGGTTTTGCCATGTCTCAATTTGATGATAAACCACAATGAGCACTCTTGGGGCTGTACATGTTAACTTGGCAAACTCGGCCTCACGATCAGGATTTAGTGTATTTTGTAAACCCAGACGTGATTTCATTGAAAATTGGAGCAGAACACTGTTCTAATTTGGCCTCTGAGGTGGTTTTTGAAGCCAATTGTGGAGCTGCCTGACTAAATCATGCAACCCATCCTAAACTAGATTGTTCATGAAAAGGTGAGGATTGTGTGCCATCAAGTCAATGTCAACTGCAGGCAAATGAGAATGGAGCATTTTGTCAAATGCTTTGCTGTAGTGAAGATACACTAGAAAATTCCCAAAGTCTACTAAAGTGAGATGAAAGTTAAGACAATTCACTTTCCAAATAGTACGTCTTGCGTTGTGTTCCAGGAGGTGGTAACGTGATAGTTTTTATTTGTTTTAATAATTGGGGACCTGCCTTTTCCTTGATCCCCTCCTTTCTTTTAGAGTACAGGAACAGCATTTATCCTCCCATTCTGGATTCAGTAGTCTAGGAAGTCATTCATCTTGCCCATTGAAAATGGGTATTCCCCAAAGGCTTTTTTTCCCCAAGCTTGCGCTGGAATCTTAACCTTTTCATGTGATTCATTACCATTCTGCAACTTGTGGAAGAATAGAATGGAATACTTTATTAGCTAGGTGTATGTAAGGCCCAGACTCCCCTTCAGACTATAAGAATGAACTTTTGAAAGTTGGCTATTTCAAAAGGAACTCTTTATTGAAATGGAAGATATCCAGGTGACTTACAAAGCAGGGTCTAATATGCCTCCAGGCATGCAGCTTAGATAAAGAACCCTTCCCTTTAGTCCAGTGTGGATTTTCTCAAATACAAAGAAGCAACATGTTAATTCCCCTCCACCCCCTTTTTTTCTGGGAATGTAGTTGAGAAGAGCTTCCCAGGAAGCTTCTTTCGGAGCTGGAATTTTTATGGCTCCTTCTCTTGCTATCTCTCCAAGAGGTGTCAAGTTTCTAGGCATCAGGGCTCCAGTCCCTAGTTGTATATTGTGCAAGTTATACAGATTCAATTCAAGAATTAAGATATTCAGGTTACATCAAAAAGGATCACTTATATCAACCCCCCTCTTCCATTGAAGAATGGTAGATACACAGATCTGACATATTGCCCTCAAAAAATTGAGAAATCCACCTGGAAGACATAAAATATGTGTTACATTTGCAGCTTAGGATGGTTTGTGAGGGTATTTCAGGTGGAACTTCCGTAGTAATGTGGGTGCATTTACATGTCATTTGGCTACCCACTCATTTTCTGAGGAAGGAAGGTGTTTCCAAGCTACTAAATACTGTGTGGATCTACAGAGAGTGTGCTGATCAAGGATATCTTTAATTTCAAAATGTTGTTCCCCATGTACCATAATGGGAGTTGGAGTGGGGTCTAAGTTTTGGAGTAATCTCTGGTTTGAGTGGGCTGCAGTGAAATACTGGATGTATCTAAGTGTCCTGGGGAGTAGGAGCTCTACATTAACAGGGTTGATAATTCTGGAGATGGAAAATGGGTCAATGAATTTTGGTCCCAGTTTCTTAGAGGGCTGCAATAGTTTTAGGAACTTTGTGGACAAATATACGTGGTCCCCAACTTTGAATGGTTTAGGATCACAGCGGGTTTTTTGTCCACTTGAGCTTTAAAAACTGCTCTAGATCTGCAGATCTTCTAACCTTAGATGGGCGGCGGGTTGCAGATGCAGCCAGGAAGGCCTTTGAGCGGCTTCAGCCCCGCGATCTCCGCCTCCACCGCAGAGGGGCTTCTCCCACCTGCTCCTCCCAGCCACTCCCCGCTCTTCACAGCCGCTGAATTCGGAGGCCGAGGCCGCCCGAGCTTCTCTCTGAAACGCGCTGCCTTGGCCGCCGGCCTCCTTCCGCGTTAGCCGCCGCTTTCCGTCTGGCAGTTCCTCCGGGTCCCGTCTCACCCCTTCACCCCCCTCCCCCGACAGGCCCCGTTGCCACCCCCGCCAAGTTCCCCCCTCCCACCCGCCAGCCGGAAGCGGTAGCTGCCTCCACCGGAAGCCACGTCGCGACTTCCCTTTCTGAGCTCTGCGGGTGTTCCCAGCGCGCCGTGCCGGAAGTGCGTCATTGCGGAGGCGCGGGGTGATGGCGGCCGAGGGGGATGTCGAGCTGGAGCTGGAGGCCGAGCCCAACGGCTCTGCGGTCGGCGGGGATGGTGCTGGCGGGCGACCGGCCGAGAAGCCGCGGAAACACGACAGCGGCGCGGCGGACCTGGAGCGCGTGACCGACTACGCGGAGGAGAAAGAAATCCAGAGCTCCAACCTCGAAACGGTGCGGGCCGATGGGGAGGCGGGAAGGGTCCCAGCCCCGTCGGGCGTTCCCGCTGCCTCCGAGAAGCGCCCCGCCTGGCCGCCCCTTGCTCTAGGCCGCCGGTCTTCCCGTTCCTTCTGTTCTCTTGGAATGGCCCGGACACAGCGGCCTTCGCGCCCGACTAGTCCCGTGCCGTTTTTTTTCCCCTGGGGTGGAATTTCATGCGGGGTGGAAGATTAGTCCTCCCTCCCCCCCCCATTAATTTCAAGTTCTGTCCATATTCCCACGCGCGAGAAGGTAACCATGTCTGTGCACCCACAGCGATGTAGAGGAGGTTAATTCATACATCGCGACGCACGATCTATTCCATAATTAAGCTTACACTTAATTATTTACATCACCCCTGCGCTCAAATTCATTTAATTTTATAGTGCCCAACTCAACTAATTGGGTAGCTTACAGTTCTAGAATTATAAAACAATTTAAACAATAAAACAATAAACCTACTAACTAAATTAGCACAAACACCTATGCTCTTCTGTATTTAATACATGATCTTTGCCATGTTCTCTTAATCATTATTTAGAAGCTTATTACTGTTTTAGACAAACCTAAGTAATTTTTTCTAAATATGTAAATTATAAGTCACAAGTGTATGACCTAATTTGCAACCTTTGTTGTTTTACTAAACGCAGGAAGTGTTTTAGCCAGCTTAAATCATTATCACATATTTTAGGCTTCTGCTTCCAAACCTTACACATTTTAGGGTTATGCTGTTGCTCCAAAAATCTTTGTCTGGAGTTTGAGATTTTGCTACCTAGACAAATCTGACCTTTCTAATTTATCTGATAAATCAGATTGGTTTTCTGGGGTACCTCTTACACAAGAATTCTGCAGAATAAAATTATGTTATTCTCTGACTTGGGTTTATTGAAACTCCTGCTGTGCATGGAGATTTCCCACTCTACCCTTCTGCAGTTTCAAGTGGTTCCACAATGAAGAATTGCTGAAAGAGTTCAAAGCATTTTAAAAACTTTTTTGATGATGTGAAACTTT
This sequence comes from Hydrophis major, assembly GCA_033807585.1. Taxonomy (NCBI): domain Eukaryota; kingdom Metazoa; phylum Chordata; class Lepidosauria; order Squamata; family Elapidae; genus Hydrophis; species Hydrophis major. Next base: position 20,988,992 of record CM066337.1, on the reverse strand, counting down.
CAACAATGCCTGCTGCATAGTCTGTTTTTATATATGCAAACTTTTCTAAGTCTAAGCTTTCCTTTTGTTTTGATTTTCCTAGGCCATGTCAGTGATAGGGGATCGAAGATCTAGAGAGCAGAAAGCAAAACAGGAGCGGTGAGTTCCAAACTTCTGTTCCCAATGAGCAGCTTGGGGCTTAAAGCAGTGGTGGGATTCATATAGTTTGTTTTGTGCAGTTCAGTGAACTGGCTGAATAGTGTGTCTCCCCTCCCAGGCCTCTTGCTGATGGCTTTGTGGCACTTCTTATTGTAGCATTGAACTCCTTGTCTTTTGAAATTCAGCATTCTTCAGATTAGCTGCTCGGGCTTGGCAGCCAGAATGCCACTGGTTCTCCGGCTGCCGAGCGTGAGCAACTGATCCAAAAAGTGCTGGATTCCAAAAGCAAGGAGCTCAATGCTACAAGTACCAGTCTCCCTGTCTTCTCATGAATCCGTATTTGTGATCTCCAGAAACAGCAGAAAAAAACAGCTAATTGCTTTGCGGGTAGCCAAGTTGGCAACACCACTGTCACATGACCACCCAGACACACCTTGCCAGCCAGTCACTGGGGCAGAGAACCAGTTCTTCAATTATTTGAATCTCACCACTGGCTTACAAGTATAAAACTACAGAATTCAGCTGCCTTTCCTAGGTGGAAATTATGGCTGAGTTTAAGGGTGATAGTGACCACATGACCAAACAGTGAAATATTTTCTCAGGCACGTGCAAAACTTAGCATTCTACATCACTCTACTTTTCTTGGCAGTAGTTGGAATACTCCGGAAGGTTGGCATGCCCTGAAGTTCTTTGAGAACTTTAGTGTCTTCAGCTTGGGTGGGGGATTGGACCAGAAGACCTGCAAGGTCCCTTCAACTGTGTTAATCTGTTAAACTGAGATGGGATGTTTCTATGTTTACTTTATATTACTTTATAATTTCCCTTCTACAGGTTTGCTTTTTTAAAATTCATTTGAAATTAACTTGGCATTAAATACTGATCTGCTCTTGTAGGTTGAGCTTACCTGCAATAGCTGAAATAAATCTGTTTTAATGTCTGATGAAGTCTGGTTTGTTTGTTTGCTTGTTTTTTGCTATTAGACCAATTCTGGGCTTCTTTGGATTCTGTTGTATAGGCAGTATTATTTCTATTATGTTCCCTCTGGCATACTTATATGGGAAAGAAGGAACAGTAGGACTGTACTATTGTTTGGATGAAAATAATCCCGAACCATTTCTCCTTATTGTAGAGAAAAAGAACTGGCAAAAGTCACCATCAAGAAAGAGGATCTGGAATTGATTGTAAGTCTAGCATAGAGCTAACAAGTTGGCTTGACTTTAACAGAGGCATTTGACATGTTAGAAAGGTCTGTGTGGATACCTGCAATTTGTACTGGCTAAAAATTACTGTCTCTTTTTTCTTTTTAGATGAATGAGATGGAGATATCTCGGGCAGCAGCAGAACGCAGCTTACGAGAACACATGGGCAATGTGGTGGATGCACTTATCACTCTTACCAACTGAGAACTCTGCTAGGTATATTTCTGTGGAGAAAGTAAAAAACACTTGGTGGGCCTTTTTATGCAGGTTATGCACTGTATGACACATTTTGAAGTTATTAAATAAAAGTGTGATTTTCTAACTTACTGTGTCTATATTGACCCAGATCAACCAGTTATCTTCCCCCAATTAACCAAAGTGTTGCTTTTAAATGGGCCCTTCAAGAATTTTACTGAACATATTTTCTACATGTGAAATTTTTAATTAAATGCAAAGAAAATCGGAAAAGGGCTATTGGATTCTTGTGACTACGCTTTTTAGGTAAAGAGGAACATCTGGAGATAGGAAAAATAAACTTTATTCCAACTTTATCATTACTTGTACCCTTTTTAGTGGTGTTTTACTGAATTCAGTTGGGCCAGCTATTCCATTTCCCAAACTGCAGCTATAAAATCAACCCTGGCACTGTGAGATCAATAAATTCCAAAATAAAAATGGAACAATCCAATATAATCTGGAAAGTGAATTTTGTACAAGCTCTAATGCTATTGTTTTATTTGCAAACAATCCTCTGATGCTGCCACTGTTCAATAAGAGCAGAACAAGGAGGGGGCTTTTTCCTGTTAAAAGACAAACCGGCTTCACACAAGCACTAAAATGATGTTTGTATGATGTTCATATGGTTCATTTAGTAAATTATGGATCATTTAATAGTTTGTCCCTCCCCACTATGTAAACAGTGTTCCTATAAAGAGCGGTTGCCTTTATAGTCGGTCAAAATTAGAAATGGGATTGCAAAAGATCTAAAGAAGAGTTTGTTAAGCTGAACCAGCACCAGCTTAGTCAATTCAGGCCAATGAAACTATTTTGTGGTCCCTAGTAACAAAGCAGTTGAGCCGGAGCTAAAAGGGAACTGGATTATCCTTCCCACTCAAGTCACTTTCCGCTTCTTAGCAGAAGGTCTCTCAAAGACATCCCGCACGCCAGCTGCCTTCTGCTTGAAGAACTTCGTATTCTGGGCACTCTCCTGCCCCCAAGCAGAGTCAAAGGAAGTTGTGTCCTGGTCCACCAGGTGGGTATATTTAGTCCGTCCAGAACGTCCAAAGTTCTTCACCTGAAGAGCAAAGAGAAGAAAGCGTGGGAAGGGTTGAGATGAGGTCTCTGGAATCACTCACCTGGCCCTGACACTGCCGAGAGTGCTGGCTGGAGCCACAAAACTTATCCCGGCCCCAATCGGCAAGCGGACTCCTCCTCCGTTTACCTGCATGACTTTAGGTAAGATTGTCTTGTTGAAGTGATCCTCTAGAGTTGGTGCACTGAAGTCCCTCTTGTATACATCCTCATCTTCATCCTGAAGAAGCAAGAGCACACCTGAGCATAGGGAAGTCAGAACTATTGGGGAGAGGAAAAACACCCCAACACGCCGGGTTTGCAGGGGAGATAAAATCAACAGGGACAAAGCTGTTGTACAGAGGATGACAAAGGGCAGGTCTGCCTGTTGAACAGACAGTTGATCCTCCTTCAGTTTTGGGGCAAAAGGCTTACCATGAAGAAGGCACCGCGGTGGTAATATTTCTGCAGGAATTTATATTTGCCCTTCACAGCCTTATTGGTGATGACCTTGCCATTGGCTCGGAGCTCAGCCCGGCGTTCTTCCTCAGTCAAATTCCGCACCCGTTCAATCTCTGCTTTCTCCTTCTCCATCCTATAGAGAATAAAAAGCCTGCTTCAGCCACAGTCCCTCCCAAGGCACAATCAGTGACTTAGCAGCTTGCAGATGCCTCTGGCCACGAAAGGTTGCCAAGCAGCCATGGGCCTAGTTTTGTGTTTCTGACAGCAGAAAGGTTTTCTGTGAAGATTTTTCTTTTAATGCCCCAAGAGTCAAATCATATTACGGGATTTACAACAGGCATCACTATTATGGCTCTTGACCAACTGCAGATTTAGCCTTATGCATATGAAGGCCTTTCACTGTTGCAGCCTGAAGAGATGGATAAGGTGCTAGATAAAATCCTTGTGATTTCTCCCTTGCTATTCTTAGTTCATTACATTAGATGGGAAGAACCTGGATATTCTGAGAAAGCAGAAGATGCAACTTTGAAAGGGAACAATCAATAACCATATCATGAAACTGCTCTACCCAGGATGCTGTTCTCTGGTATTGGAACCATCTGCTCCTTTTTAATGCTCGCTTCCTTCCCAAGATGCTTAGGAGGGGCTGCCCTGTGATTTCTGGCATGTTTGGCATTTGGTGCAGACTATGTTCAAGCCACATTGAATGAAGTAGCTTGATTGGGAGATCTTTGGGAGACCTAGGTTGACTCCCCATAGAATGTTTATACTTGCCATCCTTGTTGCCAGAAATAAGATTTAGCAATTATTTCCAGTGCACGGAAGCAGCTCTGCTGTCTTTTTAGAGAAACCGAATAAATCTCCTGCAGACTCTTGTACAGTTTGACAAACTGACTTGTCATCTTTGCTGTTATACATTTGATAGGGTAATGATTCACTATTTTGTTAATCTATACAGTTGCATGTTTTTATGCTGTTTTCTAGCACATGGTGCACAAACTATCTTTTTCTCCCCTTCCTATTTGATTCCATCAACCAGGGAATCTTTCACTTTGCAAAACATTTCGCTACCATTTGGAAAATCTATCCCAAAAGATGGTAGTGTGGACCAGCTCTTCAGCTTCATCAATGTTTATCTATGGAAACCTATAAAAAGAAAATCATAAAATGATGAATTTTGTTGAATGGAAATGATATAGATTTGTAGTCATAATGTGGACTGAGTGTGTGAACTGGAAGAATGATATTGTGTCGCACAACCTACAAAGAGATTAGTTTTTTAATCATACCTGAAGAATTCTGACTGAAAGGTTAAAAGAGGTCACAGTGAGCAAAATTTCAGAAGTTCAGTGTGGCTTTCGGCTGGGGGTAGAGGCTAGATGCCTGATCTTCAATGAATTTCTGACAAACATATGAACTTGAGAAACTACATTCTCATTTGTTGAGTCAAATAAGTATGTAATGAAATAAACAGGTTCCATAGAATTGTAACATTCTTCAAGTCCACCCCTTGCCCAAGGAATTAATCTGTGTATGACACAATGAGCACTATGGATCTGAAACATAATTCATAAAATATCAAAGGGGATCAGAAAGGTGAGCAAAAGCAGTTGTGACAAAAAGGTGAAAGCAAGTGGAAGTGATTAATCTGGATACCTCCTCTACTTACTAAAAAGGGGGAAAATAGGGAAATTTTAAAATGCGCAAATGATAAAATATTTGTTGTACAGTAGTTGAAAGAAGTAAATGTCTTCCATTTTACTACCTTAAAGGGAGTATTGGGTGTATCAGAAGAAAAATTATATTATCACGGTGGTCTCAATTGCAAATACAGCCAAGATATGATATAGATATGAAAAAGTATGGTTTTATAAAGGACAAATACCGTTTGGTAAGATACTGTTGAACTCTGATGAAAAATTAATTAAGAAAGTATATAAATTGTTAAATTTAAAAATGGAGAATGAACAAATAAAGGACACAATGGTACAATGGGGAAAAACTTTGGCTATAACATAGAATTAGAAAAACGGCAACATTTATGGGAAAGGAACTATAGATTAACAATAGCCACCTGTTAAAGGATAATAAGGAAACATGTAGATTTTAAACCTGAACTATTTTTATTAGGGATGATATCAAACAAACTTGATAAGACAAGTATGTATTTAGTATTAAATGTTTTAACTGCAGTATTATCTTTGCACAATATTGGAAAGATGAAAGATGAAGAAACACCTCATAATGAAGAGATAAATAAGAAGATACTAGACCAGGGGTCTCCAACCTTGGCTCCTGGAAGCCTGGCGGACTTCAACTCCCAGAATTCCACAGCCAGCTGGCTGTGGAACTCTGGGAATTGAAGTCCGCCAGGCTTCCAGGAGCCAAGGTTGGAGACCCCTGTACTAGACTGTACTAAAAATGGACAAATCTATATTGAAAAATAGATCTAGAGAGGATGCTATAGCCATCACTCTTCACACTGCTCTGATTCATCTAGAACAGCTGGAGTGGGGGGCGCTGTTAGGATGCTTTTTGTGGATTTTAGTTCTGCATTTAACACAATTTTTCCACATAAGAAAGACTAGTGTCTAAACTTCTGGACCTTAGACTTTCTTATTCAATCTGCCTTTGGATTATGGATTTCCTGTCTGGCAGCCCTTATTCTTAACACTGGGACACCACAGGGTTGCGTGTTGAGTCCCTTACTCTAAATTCTTTATGTGCATGACTGCATTTCCACTCATGCTAGTAATACTATTGCTAAGTTTGCAGATGATACAACAGTGGTGGGACTTGTCTCCAGGGGTGGATGAGTCTGCCTACCGAGATGAGGTGGACCAACAGTTGCTTTCGTGGTGTGGAGACAATAACTTGATCTTGAGTACCAATAAGACCAAGGAGCTTATAGTGGATTATAGAAGGAACAGATCAGACATCCAGCCCTTGCTTTTCAATGGAATGGAGCAAGTGGCCAGTTTTAAGTTTCTGGGTGTTACCATAAAAGAGGACTTGACCTGGGGTGCCCACATTGCAGCCCTGGTCAAAAGGGCCCAGCAGAGATACTACTACCTGAAACTTCTCAGGAAACAAGAACTGAATGAAAAACTGCTGGTGACCTTTTACCGCTGCATCACAGAGAGCATTTTAACCTACTGCACCTCTGTATGGTTTGCCAATTGCACAGTGACAGATAGGGAAGCACTCCAGAGGGTTAATGTATTGCTCAGAAGATCACTGGTTGCCCATTCCCCTCTTTGGAAGAGCTTTATTTATAGCTCCCGCTGCCTTAAGAAAGTTCAAAACATTCTCAAAGATCCATCTCATCCTGGGAACCCTTTTTTTGAACTATTATCATCTGGCAGACAGTATAGAACATTAAAAACAAGGACAAATAAGCTGAAAAACGGCTTCTATCCCAGGGCAGTAGCTCTTTTGAATTCTACTATTCAAAATATATACTACATTTTTGCATTCATCCAGGCATGAAGTAAAAAAGCTGGAACACATTTTCTCACTAGTCCAACACATGAAAGCCACAGGTCATAGCATCAACTTCAATGGCACCAAAACCCTAGCCACTATAGAAAACCCCAGCCACAGAATCATCAGAGAAGCCATAGAGATTGAAAAAAGACCAGAAAGTATGAATAGAAGAGATGATTCCACCAGACTGTCAATCATTTGGAAGCCTGCACTCACAAACAAAAAAATCTCCACACCACAAGCCAGGCAAACACCTGGGCATAAACAGATCCCCCGCCGATACCTCCAGCTCAAACACACCCCAATCAGGCACCCAGATAAAACCTAGCTTCCTAACAAATGATAGCTGTCCATTTACTCGGAGCCAAGCTGCACTAAAAGCCTCTAATTACAGGAACACAATGTTGCCAGCCAACCAAGACCAAAAAAAAAACCACAAAACAGACAGAAGGTATTAGAAACACCAATCAAGCAGAACACAGCAAACTCCAAGACCAATAAACTCCCAACCAATCAGGATAAAGAAAAAACCATTCTGGCACAGCAGTAGCCTAGCCCCAAATTTAAAACTGAAACAACTGTAAAAGTCTGACTCACAGATGAACACAATACAGAAGCCTGATGATGGCAGATGAGATTCTGCTGAAACGTTGCTACAACTTTAAAAGCACAACTATAATGACATGGGAAAATACCCGAACAAAGCTGAATACCATACATGTAAGTACCAATGAAAACTTAACATATATATATATATGTACATATATATACACATACATACATACACACATACGTATATGTATGTATATGAATTATGTGGAATGAGTTTATATGTTTACTTCTCTTCTGTCATATTCTCATTACATGCTAAATAAATATCTGAAGTAATAATGTGGATGGGGTAGATATTCTCAGTATTATTGTTCTATCTAGTATAGAATAAAGAATGCGTTTAATTACAAGGAATTGGTTAGAAAACTTCGTACTGATCAGCTGTTTGGCACTGGAACAAGCTATTCTGGGAGGTGCTAGAGCTGCTTACAAAGGTTGAATGGCCCTTCCATCAGAAAACTGTAGCATTGGAAGCCCACACTGGGAAGAGGGCTGGATTAAAAAAGAACTAGGCACTGTAAGTAAGTTGGCATCAACAATCATCCTCTTTTACCTCCTCTTGTGAGGATAGGTTTTAACTTTTTACTCAATCAAGGCTCCATCTGATTATACTTACGCTTCACGTTCCTCACGGTCTCGCTTGATTCGCTTTAATTCTCGCACTTTCCAAGCTTCATACTCTTCTTCATCATTCTCATCATCCGTATCCAAAGCATCAAGGGCTGCCAAAGAACGCCTGTTCTCCTCCAATTCCTTCTTGGCTTCTTCTTCTACAATCTGTGCCAAGACAAACTCCTTGTGTGTCCAACCACACTTGGCCAATAAAGAATTCTATTCTATTTTCTATTTTATTCTATTCTATCTCTATTCTATTGTATTTTATTTTTATTCTATTCCTATTCCTATTTTATCTCTATTCTATTGTATTCTATTTCTATTCTATTCCTATTCTATTCTTATTTCTATTCCTATTCTATTCTATTCTATTCTATTAAGAGTAAGCCTCCCGAAGGACCACATTCCTTCTCTCTCAATCACACGCTCTTCCTTTCCCAGTACCTTCAGGGTGTACTTGCGCCTCTCTTCAGCCATACGTTTTGCCTCTTGCTCCAGTTCTTTCTGTTTCAATGCCTCTGCTTCTCGTTCCTGGACTGTGATTCGGTCCTTTCTGCAACAGATATTTATGCCAAGTTGGATAATATCCAAATTAAATCTTTTCTAGAAGAAAACTTTATTAGACTTCACACCCATTGCTACAAGAAAAATGCCTTGGAAGCTACCCAAAGTGGAGCTGTAATTGTATGCCACCAACATTTTAAAAGAAAAGCTGTGAATACCACTCAGGCTCAAGAGATCAATGCCCACTCCCACTTCCTCCCCTTCTTTTTCTTAACTAATGGAACTTGCTTGCGAATGAAGACAGGTTTAAGACGTGGTTCAGTTTCATCTTCACTATCTGTGTACTCCTCATATTCAGACTCAGTTTCAGACTCCTCCCCAGAACGGCCTTCATCTTCCAGTTCCATCACTTCCAACTCCTCATTCTTGCGTTCCTGAGCACGTTGGCGCATCATATTACGTCGACGCTCAATTTCCTGTTAAGGAAAGGGAAAAGGTTATAGGTGTACATGCACCCCCTACCCCATTCCAACCTGTCAGGTATCAATTTATGGCTAGATTAAAATTACACAGGTATAGGGCCTTTACATGTTAAATGGTCCAGTTCCAACTCATGGAATCTCTAGCAAAAACTGAGGAAAAAGGGACAAGATTCTCGATGCTCCCAGTCAGAACCCTGGACTACTGGATACACTGCAAAATATTCCCCCGCATTTGTAAATTCAGGAGGGCTCATTGCTGCTGCTCCTGCAGAAGCAGAGTTTTCCCAAGGAACCTCCAGAATTTGCTCAAAGATGCAGTCCACCCCAAACGCCACACCTGGCTCTTCTGCCTGCACATACCTCATCGTCCACCTCTTCCTCTTCCTCCTCACTGGTGTCCTCACGCTCCACGTGCCAGGCTTCACCCTCCACTTCAGAATCGCTCTCCCCCACCACTTCTGGCTCCACAATCTTGCGGTGCCTTGCCAGCCTGGAAGACAAAGGCCGTTTTCCTCCCTCCGTTGGGCCACAAAAAAGCCTCCAGGTTTGGCCCAGGTAGCCTGGCTGCCACTCACCTCTCTTCCACATCCTCGCTGACTCGGTTCTGCAGGCGGCGCAGCCGGGGGTCGCTGGCCAGCTCCTCCTCCTGCTCCTCGGGCTCCAGCTCCTGCTCCTTGGCCTTCTTGATGAACTGGAACTCCTCGTCTTCCTCATCGGAGGACTCCATGGGCGCATAGTCGGGGCGCTTCCCCGAGACGTACCGCTTCACCTTCACCTTCTCCATGGAAATCTCCCCTGGAAGAGGCGGGCGGGGTTCAGGCTTTCCAGCTGAGACCAGCACCCCCTCTTCCTTCCCCTCCGCCTCTCCCCGCAGAGGACCCGCCGTGGACTTCTGCCCCCTCCTCACCTTTCTCGTTGCGGACGGGCACGGCCCCCGCCGTGGACTGGATCGGGGGCTGCTTCATGAGGGCGCTGTTGGAGCCCGACATGGTGACGGTGGGCGGCGAGGCCGGGAAGCCGCTACAGGAAGGACGGCTGCTCGTCCGCCGCGCGTAAACACCGGACTGACGGTCTTCCACTTCCGGCTGCTCTCGCCCGCTTCCGCTTCCGGCGCGCCGGGGCCCGTGGGAGTGGACCCTCAGCGACCTTCCGTTGAAGCTGCGCCTGCGCACTTTCTTCCGAAGGAGAGGGGAGGGTGGCTTCCTATGAAGTGGCTTAAGCGGGGTCGCTGGAGGGGCCTTCGGCCGTTTGGGTCCCTCCTGCAGCAGCAGACCCCGAAAGCTCCGGGGTGCCGCTACGGCTTTCAAGTCCGGATGCCAAACTCGCGTACTGGGGTAAGAGGGAATGGAAGCGCCTCAACCCCGGCGGGGAGGTTTGCCGCCTCTACTCGGCGGGAGGATCGGTGCGTGGATGGGACCGCCGGTCGGTTGCGAAGGAGCAAGCGGGACTCTTTCCGACCGAAAAAAGGAGGATTTATCCAACAACAGAGAATACCAATTTGGAAACAGCGGCCCGTATGGTTCCAGGGAATAATAAAGTATACTTGGCAAGGAAGAGTTGCAGCAATCCGCACGAAACATTTCCTATTTCAAGTGGTTTCAATTCCAAACCCAACAAGGTTTCATGGCTAGCATGGACTAGTAAGGAGTCGTATGTAACCCAGCAAAGGGGCAAAGATTAAATTCAAGAATTTCCAAGATTCAAAAGAGCAAGTTCCCCCTCCTCCCCCTCTCTAGTTTTAATTTCTACCTGCCTAAAAATGGATTTTTAGGAGCGTGGATTATATTTCAGTTCCATCATTTTGATGGAAGGGCCAGGCCCACCAGAAGAGCTGCAGAGATATTTGGGTGGGTGTTCACTTTTTTCTTGAAACTAATATATTGAAACTATTTAGCAACTCATTGAAAGTTTGAGATAAATAAAAAAGGAATAAGTCCATGTCTCTTTTCTTGCTTCCTTGTTGAATGTCTATTTTTATGAGGAAGGACTAAGAAATTTGCTCGGTGCAGACTCAATAATCCATTTAGATTACAATATTAATAGAGCAAAATTAAGATCTCTCCAGTCACATGCTACACAATACTGTTCCAACTTTGTAAGAATGCTGTGTGAACTGAAAGGAATATTGAAAACAGTTGAATCACTCAGTGTAAAAACTTAAGATGGTTTCTTTAAAAAAAAACTTCTTTGGCTGGCTGTGGTGCTGGGACTGAGGAGGCGGGGAACAGACTTTCTTCATCATACACTTTTACACAAACATATTTTCAAAGTAGAACTGTGTTTCTATTGTTTAGTGTTAAGAAAAATATACCATTAGCCAAATTTTCTGCAATTGTGTATTTAATGGACTTTACCTGTTCTTTTGGTCCCAGAGAAAAACAGAAGAGCCATTTCTGAATGCTGCTATTTTACCAGTATTTGGTGGAAGATCTCCAAACTTTTGAACAAAGATTAACAGGTTTTGCAGAGTTGGAAGGGACCTTGTAGGTCATCTAATTCAACCCTGCCCAAGCAGGAGACCCTACACCATTTCTGACAGGTGGCAGTCCAGTCTCATCTTAAAAGCCTTCAATGAAGGCAGTTCCATTGGTTGATTGTTCTTTTTTTTTTTTGATAAAACTTTTATTTGGGTTTTCACAAAACAATACAAGTAAAATTTCTTTCTTTCTTTCTTTTTTTGAGAATAGCATGGTCTCGGGTTATCACTTCTCCATACAGACACAAATTCAATTTCATATTCATCTTTGTGTCCTATTCCATACCTTATTACTATTTTAACATTTTCTCAATTTTCCCTTCCCTTAGTTATCTCAATCTTACTTTTAATTATCTCATTCCTTTCTAAATTCAATTATATATATATCTTTTTCTAAGTTTCAATACTTTTCTAGTCATCATATTTATACTTTTGTCTGTCCTGTTTCAATTTCATATTTTCTTTTCTCATTAAACAAATTTTTCCCTGTAGTTACTAATTGGAGTATGACACCTTTGTATCTTTTAATTTTTATCCATTCAGCTCTTATTTAAACTTCAATTTATGCCTTTACAATTATAACATTCAATATAACACATAACTTCCAGTCGAATTCTGCTTGGTACCATTCTTAAAATACGCACTAAGTATATATATAACAATAATAAATAAAATACGTATTCTATTTCAATTCAGCTCTATCATTAATGTTAGTTATAATCTTTGATATCTTTAACATTTCTTTTCAATAGGATATCATACTTCTAGGAACACTTATAATATTTCCATAATTTTTTCATGTTTCTTTCATATTCCTCTTCACTTAAATTTTTATAACACATAATTAAAATGTTCCCCTCCTTTCCTAATTTCATTCTCTCATTCTCTTTATTTCATTTATTTATTAAACATTCAATTCCATTACAATGAGTATTTTATCTATCATTTTAATCACACTTGTTTCATATTTTCAAAGTTCATTTCTATTTCTAATATAACAATACTATCTTATGTACCCTTGCAGAATCCCCCTTCCAATTAAGCTTTCACCCATCTCTGTCTTCTAAACAGGCTTATACCCATAATCCTTGTACATTTTCCCTGTTTCTCTATGTCCTGTTTCTGTCCTTTATAATTTCCTTTCCCTCTTCTCCCTCGTCTTCTCCCTTCTTGACCTCTTCTCTCTCTAATTCTGATTCTCTCTTCTGTAATCCTCTCTTCTGTTTCTTCCTAATGTTGTAATTAATTTTCAAACTATTCTTTTTTTGAGTTGTTTTTTCAGATCTTAAATTTTTCACTCTCCCCCCTTTCCTTTCTTTTCCCCACATAGAAATACTTGGTCATTGAAGATGGCTTCTTCTTTGTCCCGCCCTTCTTGTTCTACAGGCATTTCTTGTTGTTTCTCATAGTTCAGGATCTCTTCCTTCTTGTGCATCTTTCTGTTTTTTAAGTACCATTCTCAATTCTTCCAAAAGTGGTACCATTTTAAAAACTTTTAAACAACCACCCGATTAATTTTAGTCCTTTAAATTCAATAGCCAAAAATCACCAAGTAATCCAAATAATCCAAAGATGTTTCTTCTTGCTTCTTTTTTCCACTTTCTCTTCCTGGGGTTCTCTTGTTACAAAGTTTCAGTTAAAATGTATCTTTTAGGAATCTTGTTAAAGTTTCACTGTTAATTCCTTTCACTTCCAGGTGGTCTCCATTTTTCCAGATCCCACCCTTTTGTTTTTTTCCTTCTTTTAAAAGTTTTTGAGAATCCAGAAATCTTTATTATCCCTTTGACATTTTATTTTCAGCTTAAATACCTGTTAATGTCAAAGTGGGTTTCTGCCGGTTTCTTGCTTAAATCTCTTAGTTGTCAATATAGGGAAGAAAAGAAAAAAACCCAAATCCTTTCCCTTCCCTCTCATTTGCTGCTTCAAAGTCTTCTTTGGGAACAATGTTGTTCTTTATAATTCAAATTACAGGGTACTTTGTATTGTTGTTTTTCCAGTTCGACCCGGTCAGCCAAAACTTTCTCTTCTTATCTTCCTCCTGCACATTCTTTTCCAGTTGAGTTCTTTTTTGAGGTGGCCATTTCTGACCATCGCTGCAATCGCTTTCGGAAAAGGGAGTAAGGCCAGCTGGGGAGGAGAGATGCGACTCTCCTCGACCCTTCTGGCAGTCTCCCCCCTCTTCACCACCTCTACGGGGTGGCTTATCCCCAAAACCAGATGGCTTGGGGTGCTTCAGCGGTGAGGACAGATTGAAACTGCACATGATCACAGATTTCGGTCTGTTGCCAAAGAAGCTATTGTCAGAATGTTTCTCCCTATTTAAGGTTGAATCTCTCCTTGACCAGTTTCTATTCATTATTCCTTGTCCTACCTTCAGGTGCTTTGGAAAATAGCTCGACCTCCTCCTCTCTGGGACAGCCCCTCAAATATTGGAAGACTGCTATCATGTCTCCCCTAGTCCTTCTCGTCACTAGACTAGCCAGGCCCAGTTCCTGCAACCGTTCATCGTATGTTTTAGCCTCCAGTCCCCTCATCATCTTGGTTGCTCTTCTCTGCATTTTTTCTCAACATCTTTTTTTTTACTGTGTGACCAAATCTCAGATGTCCAAGAGGTTCCAAAGACACCTTTCAAATTAGGCTTTTTTCTACTCAGCTTGAAACAAAACACATTTTTTTGTTTGTGCGCACCCAAGTAAGTTTCACAATTGTCTCAATAGAATGAGATAAATGAAAGGCAGAGAGAGATGCATATTCCAAAAATGAGATATATAGAAACTTAGTAAAGCAAAAGCAGGAGATGGAAGCCCCATGTATCAGTCCTTTCAGATTATTGCTTATTGCTTAAAAACCTAGGCCTGTTTAGAAAAAAGGTATCAGCATTTCTAATATTCAGTTTCCTGCCAGAAGTTCTTTTCTCAATTGCTCACACTCTTACTTTATTTGATATGGGCAGGTTCGCCTTCCCTGATGTAGCCAGAATGCAAAAGCGTTTCATCCTACAATAGGAGAGTTTATGGGTCAGAATGTTGTGGGAACCTAGCCATTATTTTAGTATGTGTGAAGTAAGCCATCATGAGAAGCCAGACTTAGTGGCTTGGACACAGACTACCAGGTAGGTGCCAAGTTGACCTGCTGTAATACAGGTCTATCTGTCTCTGTAGGTAGATTTCTGACCTGGTATTGGTGAGGGGAAGAGAATAACTACCAGCCTGCTGGGTTAGAGCAGAGATGAGTGTCTATCTTTTTAAAACCAGCTTTTAAAACAAACCAGCTTTGCTTTGTTAATGGGTGTTTCCAGCACAAGGAGCAGATGACAGTGCTCAGCAGGCGAGAGACAGGCCACTTCCTGTGTGGTATTCATTCGTAGCAGGGCCTGGGGCCTAATCTGCTATGAGTGTGTGTTTGTGGTATGAAGCCCTTGCCTTGCCAGGTGCCATGATTTCCAATATCAAATGACTTGGTTCTGTTTCTAGGCCAAGAGATTATTTCCTGCTGGGTGGGGGCTTTGTTCAGAGACTACCTAGTTGCTTGTAAACCACCTCAAGAAGCTCACAGAGTAAGTATTTCCAAGCTCTTAAGAAGTAAAAGATGCTAATAAGAAAATAGGACTGTGGCTGCCCACATGGAGGGTCTTGGGGAGAAATGCGGGGGAAGGGAGAGAACCTGCTTCACAGCAGAGGGACTGTCAGATCCCTAGAGCGATACTGCCATTCAACTGGGGGAAGGGGGGAAACCTTGAATGAAATTTTTTTATACCTCTGACAACTGCTATTTTTATAACCTTTATCCTGGCGCCCAAGTACCCTGAGATTTTCTCACTTTTGGGGAATGTACAAAGGGGGAGGGCCACGTGGTTGTTTCATTCTGAAAGCCAGTGCAAGATGACCCTGGGAATGCATTCTTATCTGGTTCTCAGGATGGGCCTTTACAATAACATCTCAACATCTGTGGATTGGCAGAATCCACACTGGACTGGAGGGAGGGGTTTATTTCCAACTATGTTGCCTGAGGGGATTTAGAGTCTGCTTTGCTTTTGTTCTGCTATAACTTCTGCTCAATAAAAGGTTTCTTTTGAAATACTAAGTTTTAAGAGTTTTTACTTTGAGTGAGGAGAGGCAGGACCTTACAGGGAGTCCAGATTGGGATGCACTTCTAGTTTCCACAGTTCCTTCTGGTTGGCCTTGATCCAGGTCAGCTAAGCTTCTGGGATGCAAAGCCTTGGTGGCATGCTGATTGCAGACACTGGTCACCTAATCATA
The DNA here is from genome assembly GCA_033807585.1 of Hydrophis major. Classification (NCBI taxonomy): domain Eukaryota; kingdom Metazoa; phylum Chordata; class Lepidosauria; order Squamata; family Elapidae; genus Hydrophis; species Hydrophis major. Next base: position 20,973,469 of record CM066337.1, on the reverse strand, counting down.
GGCTGGCTTCTCCTGGCAGGTTGACCAAAGTGAGGGTCAAGGGTTTCTGGTTTGGCAGATTTCCATATTAAGCAACTCACCGTGTTAAAAATGTGGTCTGGTTATTTGGGCACAGTACTTTCTGTGGCAGCAATTCTGGTTTCCTAACATGAGGAAAGTTGAAGGTTAGCTCTTGTGTAAACCTAGCTGTTGTGTTTGCTTGACCAGCTTCAAAGCAACTGATTTATTTGTACTCTTCTACAAAGGAAGAATTGCAGTGCTTGTAGCCAGTTTTTTTTTTGTTTAGAACATGAATAGAAGATTGTTATGGTCCCTGACCCTAGAAAGTATATGAATAAGCGTTCTATCAGGACATGCTAGCTCTTAGATAAAAATGTACAATTCTCTCTTTTAAAATTGTAGCCTGCTTTACACACAACGCTATTCCTGGATTTAGTGTTTTTTATTATGGTTTGTATATCAGAATTTAAATTACTACTTGTATTTTGCCAATCAGCCACATTCCTTATTTCTGGATGCTGGAATATTTTAAACATGGATTATCTTTCTGCTTGAACCTGAAGCTATTCTATATGCATGTATTTATATTGTGCTTCAATCCATGAATTAACTCTGCCCAATTAAGAGATGCCAGAATAAGACCCACAGAAATGTGGCAGATACAGTGCCCTCAAATCAAAGCAGAGATGGAAGTCTGACCTGGAAATGCCAAAACACCTCCCTCCACCCACAATGGCAGCAAGACTTGTTTAATTGCTGACACAAAAAAAAACCCCAATCCAGCAAGCCTGATATGGAATTCCCCGCAAGTAAACAAATCATTGTAGCTTATGTATGTGTGACTGTTTTCATTCAGGGGGCGCTTCTCTGGCTGGATATTTATGAGGGTTTATCAGATGAGTGGCTTCCTGCATTGGTGTTTTTTCTGTGTCACTAGTTAAACAGGTATTTTGCTGGCATTGTGGGAGGAGATGGGTGTTTTTGGCATTTCCAGGTAAGCATTAAATAAGTGTAGAGTATGCAGTGATACATACAAATGAACAATAGGATTAGCAAAGAATAAACAATATAAAAATATCACCCAATGATTACGGAACAATCTTTAATATATCTGTCAGAGCGGCCAATCTCTTTTTTCGCTAATATATTCCACTTCATTAAACAAAAATAAACAATGCTTAAAACAGAAAAAGATAGAAAATATATATCATGAATAAATCTGAAAACTTGACTAGCAGAGTCCAGAATCCTCTCCCTTGTCCTCCTGTCCTAGAAATAACGATGTGAAACAGGCAGTCAGGGGAGCAAATGAAACGTACCCCAGCCCACCAACCCCAAAGAATATGGCCATGTCCAGGCAACGTCTGTGCACTGGAGGAGCTTCTTTTGCCTCTGCAGCCATGCGCCACTGCACTGCACAAACATCGTTCTATGGCTGCCAGTCCAACAGCAGCAACTCTGGGTGGATTTAAGAACAACCTCCCAAATCCCAGCTTAAAACAGTAGTCCTAACCTGGAAAAGCAACATTTTGCCAACAAGGCTCCCGTAAGCCCTTGGCCTGAATACCAGTGGAACAGCCAGGCCTTTGGTGCCTTATGGGAGGATGCCAGTTGTCAGGAGCACACAGACAGTCCTTGGGGCAGGGGCAGGCAGAGAGAAAGCATGGCAACAAATTGTTTGCTGGAAGGGACCCACAGTATGCCCTCCCACCACCTCTGGGGGCAGAGCAGAAATGATGGAGAGGCAATCCTGCAACAGCCTGGCTGGTTTTATGGGAGATAAGCAGTCCCTTGCATCCTGCTGTCAGCCAGAGCAACTCAAGGAGCTACGGAGTGGCTGCCCAAATGTTGCTTCTGGGCCAGCTGAGCCCCTACCGGGCTTATGACTGGCTGATTGAGTCAAATTCTTTAAGAAACTCATTCAGGCACCCAGGGGCTTCCCCAGTCTAGTTGTCTATATAGAAGAACTATATTTATTATAAGGACTGATCACAATCTGAATCATTATCTTCAATTTTTTGGAGGAAGTTTATCTGCTTTCCACAAGGCCAAATACTTAGTGAGTGTGATCAAAAAGAAAATGGGAATTTTCCTCCAGTGTTTTGAGTGATTTGGATTATAATCCAGCAAAGGTTGCCTTAAAGCAAAAACCATCAGAAAGAACTTGGGGTCGACGTCTCAGGCAACCCTATTTGCCACTTTAACCCCCAAGTCTCTGGGGCATTTATTTCCTCCAAATGCCACACTTCCTTGATGGCATTTTCCTTTCTCAGCAGACTTGGAAGGCCAACTCCGGACGATGCCCAAGAGGAGGATTCAGAGGGAAGGGGGAGCTTTGGGGCAGGTGAAGACCAAAACTGTTTACCAGGCTGTCAGGCTGTTGGAGAAATACAGTGGTTTAAGTTTAGAGCAAGAAAGTGCCCCTCTTTCCAATGTCAAAATGTGCAGCAAACACATTCAAAGAATAATTAGAGTGAAGAAATAACAGCTGGAATCAAAATAGGAGGCCAAATCACTAACAATTTGCCATATGGAGACAACCCCACTTTGTCCGCAGAAATTAAAGACCTAAAATTGTTCATTGGAAAATGGCAAGTGGCCAATTAAATACAAAGAAGGCAGTGTTAACTGGCCTGGCCCAGGAACATACTGACAGGAGATGGCAAAAGGTGAAGACTCAAGAATGAAGCTGGGTGGAGAAGTAAGAAGACTGATCTTAAAGAGAAAGGCAATGACAGGCTCGATCCTGAAGAAGGTTTCAACTAGGACAGGACCCTCCAGGTTTCCTTACAGGGGATCAGCGAGATTAAGAAATACCTGGAGATTTCAGTGACTTGCATGTGTTACCTTGAAGCCAGTGGTTAAGAAACACTGGCCAACTCCCATGAAGAGAGATGGAAAGTACTGGAGAAAAGCTGTCTGAGAGTAGACATGAAAGTGCTCTTCAAACTACTTCCCCAAAAGAGGTCACTGGGAGTGGTGAAGATAGGGGAGCTTCCCCAATGCAGACTGTGGAATAAGGGCCAAATTAATCAATTCTAGCTGAAAGTGAGAAAAATCTTCCTAACAGGAACAACCTGATTGAGAAACCAGGTCCCCAAAAGTGCTCTTCAAACATTGGGGAGGCTTTAATTTCCATGCCTGCAGGAGGGTGGGGTTGATGGCCTCGAGGGTCCTTCCAAGTTCTGGCACAGCTGCCTGAATTCAACTGGAAGGAGTGCCCGTCATCGCGTTCAAGGCCTACCAAAGCCACCAAATCTCCAGCCCCGTTTGGAAGCCCCAGGCCCGCATTTCTTTCCCTTGCGGCCGTTTGCAGCCGAGATCCCAGGTTCCCTTCGCACGAATTGGCCACTTTTATGCTGCCGCTGGGCTTCGCTATCTCCCTTTGGTTTGCGACGCTTGCCGGGACTTCTCGTGGCTCTTCGAGCCCCTTTGACCATCCCCGGCGCCTCCCCCGAGGCTCCTTCCGTGCTTGTCCCCTTCAAAGTACGGAGCCCAGAAGCGGAGCGGGAAAGAGGCGGACTCGGAACGGCCGGAGCTCTTTCGCCACTGCCTCCGCACCTGCCCCGCGGGGATTCCAGGAGCCCCTCCCGCCCAGCGGCGACCCGGCTCTCCGCGGCTTCTTCCTGGCAACCGACCCGCAAAGGCCCGGCTGAGCTCAGGGTCCTCGGCACGTTGGCAGAGCGATCGACGAAGCCGCCGGGATCCCCGGAGAGAGCCCAGAGCTGGGGAGCCGCGTCCGCCGCTGAGCAAGCAGAAGCGACGAGCGACCTCCGGTCCGCATGGTCCCCGGGCTACGGTCGGCTTTGCCGGCCCCTCCCGTCCCTCCACCGCCTTCCCTGGCCACGGCCGCGCAGAGTGGTCGGGCGAGCCCCGGGGTCGGCGGCCGAGGCGGCCGGCCGGCCTGCCTGCCTGCTTGCCTGCGCGCGAGGGGAGGTGCCGGGCTGGGGCCGCCCCGCCGCCCGCACGTCAACCAGCGTCAAGCCGCTGCCAGCCTGCCAGCCTGCGGGGAGGGGGCAGCTCGGCTGGGCTTCCCGGTCCGCCTCCCGCCCGCCGCGATGACGCCGCTCCCGCTCGCCCAAGGGCCGAGCGGGCAGCCGCGGTGAGCAAAGCGGCGCGAACCCCGCGGGCTGGAAGGTAAGGCCGACGGCGGGGGAGGGAGACCCGCTCCGGGCCCGCCGCGCTCGGCCGAAGGGCGCGGGCCGCCTGGGGTTGGGGGGAGGGCGAGGCGAGGCCGCCTTTCGGGCCCGGTTCTGCCGCCCAATCGCCCGCCTCGGCTCCTGCATCCAGCCCACGACGGGAGGACGCGGCGCTTTGGGCCAGCGAGGGCGCCGCCGCAAGGGCCGAGGCCGCTGCTCCGCTGGGCGCAACGAGGTGGGCGCGTTCAGCCCCGGGACGTCCGACCGGCAGGAGCGCCGCTGTCGGGCGCTGGCCCCGGTGGGATCTGAAGGGCAGGGCGCTGGGGCCGGCGGAGGCGCGTGGAAACTCTGGAACCCTCGAGGCCTTCGAGACGGAATCGCGTTGTCCGAGGCTTTGCTCCCCGGGCAGGGCTCGGGGTTGGGGAGGGTTGTGTGCCCGGACCAGGCGCTCCCGCTCGGCTCTCCGCCTCGCAGGGGGCGGCGGCGGCGGCAGTAGGAGGAAGCTGCGGCCGGGAAGCCAAAGCCGGGCTGTCTGCGGCCCCGCGCGTGAGTCACAGGCCCTGCGGGGGTGGGGAGAGTTTCCGGGGTAAGTCTGAATGGCACGTCTGACACCTGGAGAGCTGCGAAAGCAACACTGGCTTCCCGAAATCTGAAGTTCCTATGCAGGCTAGTTAGCCAGCTTCTCAAAATCTCTGAGGAGGCAGTGCTTTTTTTTTTTTTTTTTTCCTGGAGGCCCACTTAATCTCTGCTGGTCTGTAGCAAGCCAAGAACAAGAAGGTAAGGCCCCGGGATTGGGTGTCTTGGTCCCAAGAGCCATTCTGGTTTGCTTGGTCAGCTTCTGCCCAAACTAACTGCCATTTCTGTCTGAAGAGCCCTACAACCACCACCACCACCACCAGCAGCAGCCTTAAAAGTAGCTCCCACTGCACCTGTGACCCTTCCTGGCATCAGGTGGTCTCAGGTGCTCAAGCTAAGCTCTGCCAGGGCTTCCCAACAGAAGTTGTGCAAGAGTAGGGATGTGAATCATACATAGGAGTTCCCACCTCCCTTGAGTGCCCATCCCCTGTATTATGGGGTTCTTCTTATTTTTTACTCTTCCAAGACTATTCAGTGTGGGAGGAGAAAGTCAGCGGGGGGGAAAGTAGCAGAGTAGAAGGAAATAAATGAGAATTTGTGCTTTCCTGTTGGTGTGAGAGCTGTCTCCTGAAAAGACACCATTTCCTGCGTGCGTTTACCTGTAGGCTCTGTCCCCAGAAGTGGCTCAAAGCAGCTTCCTTCACCTTCCTGGTCCATGGGTCAGAATAAGTGGGCTGTCAAGAAACTCTGTGAATTAGAGGGCTGAGCATCTGATGACAGGTTTGCACCCGGTGTCTTTGGGCCTGAGCAAGCAGGCTTGGGGTGTGGGCCTTTGAGCTGAAATAGGTTATGTGGTTAGGAAGTGGTTGTTTCCTGAAGCTGCTGAAGGACCTGAATGAATCTGTACTTTCCCATCTTTAGAAAATTACAATGGTTGGAAAAAAAATTCCTTGGCAAATCCAGGCTGAAACATGTCTGTTTGTTCCCATGTTCTTCATTTGCTCAGTCCCGCTAACAAAGCCAGAGTTCATCATTGAGAAAGTGGCGACCTGTATCTGCCGAGAAGGTATAAATTGATGTTAAGTTGGGAATGCCCAACATGGGTAGTTTGAAAACTCTTCAACATCTTCATAAATGACTTAGACAAGGACACAGAAAGGGAACTCGTGAAATTGACATCAAGCGTGGGAAATTGCTAACACTTTGGAAGATAGACTCAAGACTCGGAAGGATCTTGACAGACTTGAAAACTGGGCCCTCTCCAACAAGATGGGTGGTGAGAAAAGTCTGGTCTTGCATTTAGGCAGGAAAAACTATATGCACAAATACAGAATGGGTGGCACCTGGTTCAACAGCAGTAAGTGTGAGAGTGATCTTGGAGTCCTAGTGGGCAGTCATTTAAATATTCTACAGCTGCCAAAAAAGCCAATACAATCCTAGGCTGCATCAACAGAAGGATAGTATCAAGATCATGTGAATCAATACTACCACTCTACACTGTACCAGTAAGACCATGCTTGGAATATTCAGTTTTGGTCAACATGATATCAAAAAGACCCTTGGGCATTAGAAAGTCAGTCTGCAGGGGAAAAAAAAAAAAAGCAACGAAGATGAACATAGAAAATAGACTAATAGGGCTGGATCTTGGAGGTCTTCTAGTCCAGCCCCCAGCCCAAGTAGGAGGCCTTAATAATAAGGGGTCTGCAGGCTAAATAGAATGATGAATGGTTGAGAAAGCTAGGTGGATCTGAGACAAGGATTAGAAGAGACATGATAACTGTCTCCCAGTACTTGAGGAGCTGTCTCAGAGAAGGGGGACTGTCTTACTCGCCAGAGATAATGGGTGGAAACTTACTAAAAAGAGAAGTAATTACATCCCAGAAGTAAGGAGAAATTTTCTGACAGTGAGAACAATTAATCAAGGGAACAGCTTGCCTCAAAGTTTTGGGTGCTTCACTAGAGATTTTCACAAATAGACTGGACAAACATTTGACTGGGATGTGACATCCTCTGCCTTGAGCAGAAGGTTGAAGGAGAAGATCTCCAAGATATCTCAAACTCGCGTTGTCGCAGCATCATCACAGCGGAACTTTTTCCCCCTTCGCTAAACTGGATGGGGGTAGGGCCAGCACATGACGCATCTGGCCCACGGGCCAAAGGTTTGACACCCCTGTTCCAGCCTTGGATTCTAAAGGCTGCAAGACAACGGAATTTGGTTCAATTGAGTGTGAGAGAGGGAGAGAGGCTTCTTGTGGATGCATTTTGGAGACGTGTCAAAGAGACATTCCAAAAGAGCAATCGGCTTGGGATTAAATTCCAAATGAAATCGCGTCTTCAGGGTAAGGAGACCTGAAGAACTTTCAACTGCAGGTTTCTTAACTCACTAGTCCAGAGGGAGCAAAAGAGATAGGGTCCCAATGAGAGTCTTCATGTATTTAACTCAAGAATAACGAGTTGAAAGGGACTATGGAGGTCTTCTAGTCCAACTCCCTACTCAGGCAGGAAAACGGAGGATGCCAAACTCTGAATCGAGGTCCTGGGAAAGGTGTCAGAGTAACAGAATAACACTTAGAAGGGACCTTGGGGAGAACCTTATACCATTTCAGAGAAATGGCTGTCCAGTCTTCTCTTAAAAGCTTCCAGTGTTGGAGCACCCAGAACTTCTGGAGACAGGCAGTTCCACTGGTTAATTTGTTCTCACTGTCTGGAATTGCTTCTCTCTTTGTTCAGTTCCCATACATTGCTTCTTGTTTTGCCTTCTGCTCCTTTGGAAAATACATCCCCCCCCCCCTTTCTTTGTGGCAGCCCTCACAAAAGCCTGTTTTGTGACCTGCCTCTCAGCCTCTTGGGCAAAGCATGCGAGCCAGTTCCTCCTTTCAGTGGTCCATGAAAGTCCACCTATAGCATGTCTCTGGCATGTCTCCCCCGTCGCCTCCGCTGGCACTGATCCAGGGAGAGGGCTTGGATTCTTTGCCACGAGACAGGTGGCCTGACCCTCTCCCCTTCAGAAGATGCACTCACTGTATCGGTTACTCTGCCAAATTGGCTGGAGAAGGGTGAGCTGCCAGTTGGCCTTTGCCACACATACCCGTCCATCATCCAGAGCAAAACCTGTTCGGAGTGGCATTTCCTTGAATTACAGAAATGGCCCCCATCTACTCCTTAGGCTTCCCAAGAAGGGTTCTTTGTTTGCTCAGCCAATCTATAAGCTTGTTCTGCTAGAAGGTTAACCTTTGGAAGCTGGAGTTCACTTTTGGTGCAGGGCCAGACAGGAACAGCCAGTGTGGTGAAATTAAGTAATGTGGCTGGGTAGAATTTCCCCTCTTCTCTGGCTCTGCTGACCTTCACCTGGCTGGGATGACCTTCTGCTTGGTCATCTCTCTGCCTACTCTTCAGCCTTGGAACAGAGCAGCTGCGTTCAACCCTGAGGTCTTCTTTGGGCTGAAACCCAGGATCTTGGGCAGACGTTACTAGCAGGCAGCAAAGAGTCTATTCTGACCAGGGTTTTGGATCAAGAGGTGGAGAGATCAAGCATACAAACAGTCGCTGCCCACAGAGGAATCGATACTGTCCCTTGCCCTGCTGAGTCAGCCAAAGAGGGTGAGGATCAAGGTGCCCAGTGGCTCCATGGGAGGGGCCTGCAGGCCACAGGCCTCTTGTTCTCCCAACAGGCCTCCTGTGTGTGGTTGTCCCATTTTTCTATGGTCACCCCAGCCAGCACTTTCCCCAGTGTGCTTGTGGGAGATTAGAGCACAACTGATGCTTGCGTGGTTGAGAGAGCAAGGGAGCCATGGTAGCCAATCTGCAAATTAGTTTCCTTTTCTTGGCCAACTTGTTCGTTTATATATAGCATGTTTTCAACTTTCCTTTTTCTCTGTAAGCTCCTTATGAGATTGTTTTGGTCTTGGGGCTCCAAGAAAAGCAATGACATAGTAGGTACAATGCAAAGTGGTTTGAGGGTTAGGATTTATTTACTAAACAGACAACTGCTTAACAGGATGTAAATTGGCTCCCCTACACAAATGTGGCTGTGTTGCATGGCAAAGAACCCTGGCTGTGAAAGAGCCTGATGTCTCCTCACTTGGGTTGCTATTGGCCACAGCTTTGCAAGGGGGCCAGGGGGGGCTTTGGAGAGCAACCCATGTCCCACGCAAGGGAGTGCCACTCACTCTGAGCACCTGGCCCCATTTCCTCTCCTTCCCTCAGGGTTGGGCTGCTCTGGGTGGGCCTGTAGGAGCACCTCCTTCCTTGAGGCCCTCCAGAAGGGCGACTGAAGCCCCCAAAGGTCCTCCCATCCCACACGAGGGCAGCTGGCAGACGGCCTTCCACAGGGGGGATTTGCTGCCTCTTACATGCAGGAGGAAGCACATCTGGGCTCAGGAACTTAAGAAATGGTGCTTCAGGATGGCAACTCCCTCACCCTCTTGCCGGCCACTTGGCTCCCGTTGGCAGATGACGGGTCCATCCTCTTGCTACAGCCTGCTTTCCTTTTCTTGGGGCTGGGGTGGGGGAGGAGGTCCAGTCTGAGTCCTGTGCTTTCCTTTGGTCTCCAGGTGCTGTGCAGTCGACGTGTGGCCCAGAGCCGACCCCCATGCTTCCTCAGGCCGACTGAGCCCTTGCTGGGCACTGCAAGGGCCTCTCCTGGCTGCCCAGCTCTGCTTTCCCTCCTGGCTTTCATGGATCGGAGGCTGTCCTTACTGCTTTTCTGGTGGGCAATGACAGTGCCCCTGGCCCTTCTTGTCAGCGAGGGACTCAGCCAGCACATCTACACCAATACCTGGGCTGTCCTGGTGCCCGCCGGCCTGCAGGAAGCCGAACGGATGGCCAGGAAGCATGGCTTCCTCAACCTGGGACCGGTGAGTTGCTTCCCAACACCATTTGCTCTTATTTAAGCCGTTAAGCGAGCAAAGAGGCTTGTGCTACGTCTGAGGGAGCGGCTGCAGAGGGGCTGCTCCTTTTCCTGCTGCAGGGCCTCATGGGGGTGAATTCCCTAGGATTTCTGGATAGCAGAGGAGCAGCACGAGATCCCAGTGTGTAATTCCTGACACTTGGAGCAATGGAGGAGTCTTCTCCCTGGCACTGGCTGGTCCCATTTTCCTTGGAGACCTTGGTGCTCTCTGAGCGTGGCTGTTTTCTTGTGGACATTTGGTTACCTGGCAGATCACATCTTTAATGCTTCTGAACTGAGCACACTGAAGTGAATTGGGAAGTGAACCAGTTGGGTAGCAAAACGTCTGCAAGCAACAGGCAAGTCAGGGAGTATCAAGGACTCCTTAGGTCAATCTTGAGCTACAGAGATTCTCTTGGATTGGAATTCTTGGCAGGATTTGCTTTCATGGCTGAATTCCTGGCTATATTGACTTCTCCTTTGGGAAGCAGGTTTCAGTTTATCTGGAGCTGGCCCTTGAGCCTGGGAAGTGGCAGTGCTGTTCCTTAAGACAGGACATTTGATGTTGGCTGTTTGGAAATAGCTGTTTTGATGACTCATCAGCTATCACTGTTGCAGCAACAGTGAAGTTGGCAGTTATCTTATCTTAGCAGCAGTGAAGTTGGCCGAGGGCCCAGCTACCCAGAGTTGATGCGGGATCGAAGCCCACTTTGCTTGGCAAGCCAGGTAGCCAGTGATGTCAATTCCCACCCATTCTTCTGGTATTAAGGCCACATCACTGTTTGAGGAATAGGCTCAGAATTTACCGGAGGCTTTTACAAAGACCGTTTCATGCAACTTCACAAGTCACTTTAGACATCTGTTATGACAACTTTTTGAGGAGCACGGTGCTTCTTATTCGAAGTACGGAATGTTTCTTGGGAAGGATGTGTTATATAAGGAATCCTCAGTTACACTGTTTACAAACAGAGGAGAGAACAGCAGAAGGAGAGCTGAGAGAATGGCTGGATATGATTGGGGAGTGAGCTAGTGCAGGGGTGGCCAACCTTTTGAACTTCAGGGACCACCAAACTCATACTTTTAAATCCCAAGGACCACTAATGTGAATTTTTTAAAAATGATAATATATTTTAAGATATAATTTTTAAATTTTATATTAAATATAAATTTAATATTAAAAATTATGCATGTGTATGTATATACGTGTGTGTGTGTGTGTATATATATATGTGTGTGTGTGTGTGTTTTCACGGGTATTTATATGTATGGTATTCAGCTTTGTTCCCACGTCATTATAGTTGTGCTTTTAAAGTTGTAGTAATGTTTTGGCAGAATCTCATCTGCCATCATCAGGCTTCTGTATTGTGTTCGTCTATACAGAAGCCTGATGATGGCAGATGAGTTTCTGCCAAAATGTTGCAACAACTTTAAAAGCACAACTATAATGACGTGGGAAAATACCCGAACAAAACTGAATACCATATATATTTGTTTTCGTAAATTTTCACGGGTACAGGTATGCTGGTTTTGGCGTGTTCGGGTCTTTTCCCATGTAGGATTGAGAGGACCTCAACACGCCAAAACCTGCATATATATACATACACCACACACACACACACACTTATTTAATTATAACTGTAGCTGCTTGGAGTTGGGGGAGGGAAGGAGGACCGGGCCCTCCCTCCCCCCCTCTGCACTTTCCAAAGAGAGAGAAGAGCAAAAGGGGGGGGGGGGCAACTGCCGCTGGGAGAATCAAAGGCAGAAAGGGGACTTTGCTCTCTTTGGGGGGCAGCGTCCGTCCCAGGGGCTTCTCAGCAGGCAGCTCCCTGCAGAAGGACTGCCACTTTCGGGGATTAATTGGGGGGAGGGGGAGAAAGTGGGGGCTCCAGGATGGGGGTGCCAGGGCTCTTCCAGCCTCACCTGGAGGCAGGCAAGGGAAGTGGGGAGTTGATACCTTCCCCCCTCCAAGAGGAGAGTTGCTTTCCTCCATCAGCCCTCCATCCACTGTTTCTTCTGTTCCTCACCTCCCTGACACCGTTTCCTCCCTGCCTAATGGCTGCACCCTCAGCGTGAGAGAAAGTCCGGAGCCCGGCAGTGGCCAATCTGCTCCTCCCAAGTGCTGCTTCCCCCGTCGTCGTCCTCCTCGCAGAGTGGAGGCTGAGAGAGGTTCCCCCTCCAGCCAAGCTATCGGGCGCTCCTTGAGAGAGACAAGAGAAGCAGCCGGAGTCACTCTCGTCTCTCAAGTGCCTGGCCGGTTTCTCACACCGCTTCAGCTTCAGAGACAACAGTTTGCAGGGGGCCGGTTTAGCATTGGCAGAGCTCGGGTTGACTCCAGCTGCTTCTCTCTGCTGCACTAGGGGCTGCCTTGGTGCCACCAGCTGCTGTAAATGTACCGCGGCAAAGGGAGATGCAAATGTGAGTCCTGCTTTTTCCAGCCACCGCTGCTTCAGCCCACAACCACCACCACCCCAACAATACAATACCTCATTCCAGCCACCATTGGCCAGTCCCATCTTTCAGAGCTGTACTCATCCTGATGGAGGAACTGCTCCGGGATAGCCAAACGGCCAGTCCTGTGACTAATACAGCTCTGGAGTATGGGACCCACTTTCCCACCAACATTAGCAAGTCACCCCAGGGTGGATTTCCCTCCCCTGCCATTGGTCTTACCTTCCAGTTGCAGCTCACATGATTCTCTACTCAATCTCAAGGTTTGCGCTCAGCTGAAGGGTGGGGGGTCAGCGGGTGGGTGGGCCATGTGGGCGGAGCAGCCTTGTTTTCCCACGTGGCCCAGATTAATTGCTTTTGGGGGCTATTTCTCTGCCATTTCTCTGCAGACCACCAACATTTTGCCGCGGCCCACCAGTGGGCTGCGGCCCACCGGTTGGCAACCACTGAGCTAGTGTATAAGAAGTCTTGGACTCATTTTCATCCAGAACAAATGGGGTTAAATCACCTACTGAGTGGTAGCTTTTATTTTGTGATGAAACCTCCCTCCCTCCCTTCCTGTGTGTGTGTGTGTGTGTGTAGTTTTGCAATTGTCTTGAGATCAGGGAGGGAGTCCCTGCTGCTGGTGTTCTCAAACTTGGCATTAGCAACGGTTTCATTGCGTTAAGATTAGGCAGGCATGAAATACTGTTCATGAACATTATATTTTCTTCACAGTCTGAGCCTTAGGGCTACCTTAGCTTTTCCCTTTCAAACCCTCCCATTCCATTTTAAGGACTGGAAGTTTAAAATAATAGATAAAGGCACTGAATGTCACTAACTCACACACTTCTAAGACACTAAACATTACAGATACTTTCAAGAGAATTGCTGAATGGAGATCCACAAGGTACAATCTATGCTGCTCAACATTTTGAAGGAACGCTTATTAGATTTGCAGATGGCACAATGGTGGACAAATGACCGATGCCTCAGATGAACCACAGAAGAGAATCTCTGTAGCGCAGAATTCAACTGTGGTGTCCTGTCTATCTCTGAGCTGGGCTCTTGGCTTGCAGAGATTTCATTCGCAGACTGGGTCACATCTTCAGTCACCAGTTCAGAAACACTGAAGAGCATTAAGGATGCCACAGAAAAGCTGAATGTTGCGGGGGGGGGGGGGAATCGAGACAGGCTTAAGCAGTTGGCAGAAATGAAAAGGATAGATGTTAACAGGGCGAAATAATAAAGTGTTGTATCTGAGTAGGAAAACACAAGGCACAAATATAGGACATCCATAAGATAGAAACCTGGCACCTTGACTTGTCAGGGTGATGGAGCTGCCTGAAGGACCATGGAAGGTTGCATTGAGCCCAGCTTACAGGCAGCAACTGTTTTACTCCACTTTGTCCCAGTCAGAGCAAAATAAGATAATTAGGACCCAAATACAAATGGCATCAGATAAAAAGAAAAATGGGAGAAATGCAAAGCGCAGTGTAGTTGCATAAAGAATTCTCAGATAAACCAAAACAAAAACAAAAAGGAGACATTAAAAAATGGAAAGGAAAGGCCTTTAGGAAAAGCAGAATATCAGAGAATAGCCATAATCTGTACGAATGGAGTCAGGAGGGATCAGGTTCAGAATGAGCTGAGGCTCTCAATGAGTCCCAAAAATGGTTTTGAGAAAGTAGTTGGAGAAGTGAGTGAGATGGTAACAGGTAAAAGTGGAAAACTTGAATTGCTTCATTTTTATTTTGCATTTGTCTTTTTGCAAAAGGAAAACATGGCCCAATTTGTCAAACGATGCCCTGTGTGAGGATGAAGACCAAACCCAGGTCAAAATATGCAGGAAGTGATGAGAGAAGTCCTTGCTGCTTTGAGGGAATTTAAGTCTCTGAGATATAGCCCCAGATGATAAACTGGTAGATGGGAACTTAAAACCATAGAGAACCTCTGAACTGAAATGCCAGAAGATTTCAAGAAGAGCTATTACCTTGTTTTCAAAAAAAGGGGAAAAAGTGGGCCCAAGAAACTACGGAGCCGTCAGCTTGACATCCGTATTTGGGTAAATCTTAGAGAGGATTATCAAGCTGAGGGTTATGGGCACTTGCAAAGGAACTTGGTGATTACCAGAAGCCCATGTGGGTTAGTTAAAAATAGTCTGCGTCAGTCAATCTGTCTTTCTGGACAAAGCAACTAGATCATCAGAGCAAGGAAAAGCTCTGTATGTTGTGTACTTAGACATCAATAAAGTATCTGACAAGGTTGACAATAACCTCCTTTTTGATGAAATGGAATGATGTTGGATGGGCGGCCCCACTGCCAGATGGTGGACCTGTGGAACATCCGTGCCCAACAGGTGGCCCTGAGTGGATCTGTGTCAAGGAGGGAACTCTGCCATGGGTCTCTAGGGATTCTGTCCTGGGTCCAGTCTTCTTTAGCGTTATCATGAATGACTTGGACGAGGGGATAGAAGGATTGCTCAGCAAATTATAGGAGACAGAAACCTGGGGGTGGTGTTAGATGTTTATGATCTGGTGGACTGGGAGGGAGCAATTGCCACGGAAAAGATGGGGAGGGGGGTTGCATTGCTGCCCGCGGGTAATTCGACCTCTCCTATTCCTTTGCTCCCCATTCCCTTTGCCAGTCACAGATGTGGCCCCTTTTCTCTCTCTGGGCATTTGCAGAGATGCCTCAGGGCTCCTTATGGTTTTAGCTCTGCAGCCATGCCCTCGGCTCTATGGAGAAAGAGGCTGGCAAGGAGAGGGTGCACAGGGGTGGGGACGGAGCTGGCTTGTGGGGAGAGGCAGAGGCTGCCTGGAAAGCAGAGCTCCTTCCTGGCTCTTTGACAGCCCCCCTCCTGCTGCAAAAGGCCGGGAAGTCCCCCTGGCTTCATCCGGGGGGCCCTTTCCTCCCAGGGAATTGAGGCAGCTCTTCTTTTTCGGTGTGGGAAGGTGGCCTTTCCCTTCCCCGTTGAATCTTGACAGACTCCTCTGCTCAGCAAAGCATTTCATCAGCACAGTGCAAACAGACCTTCTGCCCATGACATGGGTTCATGAATGGGGCCAAGTCTTTTGGAACATGTTGCAGTCAGTGGGACAAACTGACCCAGTTACAAAGACAGCCCCAAAGGTGCTTATTTCAAGAGGCAGCTGGACTTTGTGGTCTCCCAGTTGCCTCCTGAATAAAAGCCCCTTTGGGACAACCATGACCTGGATAACTGAGAATCTCTATAAACTCTTACAAAGAGAGCATTCCATCTGGCCGGCGTTTGCAAAGGGTCTGAGGATTATGGCCACCTCTGGTCTCATGGCAGGCTTGAGCTGCAGCAGGAGGAGTTCACGTGGGCTAAGAAAGCGGCTCTGTGCATTGCCTGCAGACACCTGTGCCCTTTATAACCTCATGGCTGCCGCTGCAGCAGAGGCTGGGCATGGAAGTCATGTGGGGATTGTCACCTGAGCACCTGCTGTGTCAGGTCTCATGGAAAGGGTGTCTCTCCTTTGTCAGCTGCCCAGTGCAATTTTCTTTCAACCCCCTAGTTTTGTGGCAGCAGGACTTCTTGGGTGGAGCAGCCTCCTGATAGAGACCCAAGGAGATGATCTTGGCAAAAAGTGGCTCAGATGACAGTTGCAAAACCATGCTGTGAGCTGGGGAAAGAGAGACAATAGGAGAAAGAAGCTCCCTGCTTCATATGAGTATGGGTAAAATGAGGACCCAGATAGTTGGTGGGCAAGAAGATGTTGACTCTGTAAACTGCTTAGAGACGGGCTGTGGAGCACTATGAAGCTGCATATAAGTCTAAGTGCTATTGCTATGCGAGGGACGGAAAAACTCAGAGACTGTCAAGATTTTGCTACTGAAGGGAGTTCCAGCCACAGGGGGCAGCTGCCCTCCCCTGCCCTCTCCCCCAGGGACCTTGGGGCTCTGGGTGAGGGAGGGGAGCATGTTCCCTGGATTGCATGCCAATGCTTCTCTACCTGGCTGCCATGGCCAGCAGGAGCTCCGCACTGCAAATGGAAGGAGGAACTCTTCCCCAAAGGGGGCTGGGAAGTTTAGTGATTATGTTGGATTAATTGCCCTGGAAGTTCCATTCCAGCTTCCATTTCAGCATCCCAGTTTCTCCCCAAGGAGATGGGAATCAACCATAGATTCACTTGGTTCTGTCTTCGTCAAGGGCATGCTGTTGGGCATTTGGGCTAGAAGGGACCTCCTCCATCTTTGAGAGCTGAAAAACAACTTGGGAACAATTTGTTGCCCTCCACAGAACTCCTGCATTGTTGCTGTCTGTTTCTTCATTTTGCACCCTCTCCACTCACCCCTTTCAGTCCAGGAAGGCCAAGCCGGCTCTCTCTTCTGGTTCAGAAGCTGCCCTGCCCTGCATGAGAATAGATCTTGACCTTTGGGGTGACTGAGCACTGTCATATTCCTACTCAGGAGTCTTAACTTTCTTCCAAGACTTCACAGCTTTCAGTTTCTCTTTGTGGAACATGGTTCCTAGCCCAAGGCTGTCAACCTTGCAGCCTTCGGGCTGGATGTGTCACGTGCCAGCCATGCCCATGCCCAGTTTAGCAAAGGGGAAAAAAGTCGTGATAGGTCACGTGATGCTGCCATGACGCGAGATTGACCACCCTGTTGTAACCCCTTGGTCATCTTTAGAGGTTGTCCTTGACTTATGACCATTCATTTAGAAACTGCTTGAAATTACAAAGGCACATTTCCAGTGCAAAAATCAATAACCCTTATACGATATATAGTTCAAGCCCCTCGAAATTAAAAGCCATATCTTCCCATTTGACCTGGGAAAATACTCTTTGCCTGTCTATCAAGATTCTCCGTCCTGCAGGCCATGGTTGTCCCAAAGGTGCTTTTTCAAGAAGCAACTGGACTTTCCGGTTTTTCTTTGAAAATGCTTCACTTCTTATCCAAGAAGCTTCTTGGTTTACATCTGATAAAAGAAAATGCTGCTCTTTTTTTTTTTTTCAAATTTCAAGTCGAGATTTCTTTTATCATAAAAAAAATATTTTTTCTTTTGATAAAAAAAACTACAGTCATTTTAAAAAAAACAAAGATTTTTTTCAGGATGTTCTTGTTCCCTACCTTTAATTTCCATTATATTTTTTGTTTGTTTATTATGTGATAATTTTTCCATTTTCTCAAGCTTAGCTTCTAAGGATTGTAGTTCTTTTTGAATTAAAAAGGTCCTTCTCTAAGAATAGGGCTGCTACAGTTTTTTTCTTTTTTCCCATCCCCCTGTGGTGGTCAAAGAAAATAATTGCAGGTTGTGGTTTCTGCTTTGGAGAGAGCAACTGCCTCCGATCATATTTGTTGCGGGATCCAAACCAATCAGTACAGAGCTAAATAAAAACAAGGCAACTTTCCTACGGAAAACTATGCTTAGAAAAAAACAATAACTTCAGAGGCACCAAAGTTTCCCAGATCAGTGTGTTAATTTTCCCTCTTCACTCAGGCTGCATTGGCTGTCTCATTTCCTTTTGCACACACACACACAACCCTGCTTACTCAGCTGGCTTGGGCCACTCGGTCGATCGGTCAGTTGCGTCCCTTAGGCAGCCAGGCAGCCATCGGGACGAGCCCCTGGTGGTTTGGGGGATGGGACACCGTTATCCTTCCTGTGGTTCAGTGCGGTTCCTCAGGACCACGTCACCCCCAGGGGTCCACGTCCCTTCCTGCCAAGCAGCCCCTCTGCCCCCACAGCGGGAGGAAGATGGCAGCCCCCCTGCTGCCCTTGAGGGGGATTGTGTTGGTAGCTTATCTCAGCCCTTGAGAGGCAGAATTTGGGGAAGCTTCTTTCAAGGCATCTTGGGACCTTCGCTTGGCTGGGCAGCTTGGGAAGGTGAGGAAGGAGCAGAAGAGCGTCTTCCTGCTTGTGGGGAACCGTTGCTTCCTGACGACCCCACCAAGGGTTTGCAGCTTTCCTCTTCTGTGGGCGCTGGGACCAGCTCTCGAATGAGCCCGATCTGCTTGGCTTCTCTTTTCAGATCATCGGGGACTATTACCACTTCTACCATCGGGCTGTGGCCAAGCGGTCCCTCTCGCCACACTGGTCCTGGCACAGCTCCTTGTCCAGAGAGCCACAGGTATGAATTCCGGTCCTGCAGAGTGAGGAGGCTGGCCTGGAGGGCTGCACCATGAATCTTGCCCTACCAAGCTCTGGGTCTCCTTCTGGTCTCCCACAAGCCACTGGCACCTTTTCTTGCATGCCAGCCTGTCAGAGTTGCCCAGGCGGGGATGGAATGGCTGCTTTCCTTGATCTGCCAAGGCTGATGCCCATTGGGGAGAAGACTTTGGGGCCTGGCAGGAGGAGCTGGAGATACTTAGTTGAATCGTTTCCGGCTCCACGGTGGATGAAGTGGGTGAAGCCAAGAGATACGAGGGCTTTGGAACCTGTGTCTGAGCGATGCTAGGCTTCCTTTGCCTGGGGAGGAAGACCCAGGCAACGCCCCCTCCTTGGTGAGCAGAGCGGCCTTGCTTCCTGAGTGGAGCAGGGCAGGTCACCCTGGGACAGAAATGAGAAAAGGGAACCCCATCAGAGGAAAACCTTTCATTGCACTGTTATGCAAGACTGGATCCTGGCAGCCTCTATTGGGTCTGCTTAGCTGTAAAGGGAGTTTTCCTTCTTTGCCTTTTTGGAAAAGGGCCCCTGGGAGCAGAGGGGGCCCCTGTAGCTTGGCCACCAGGGACCTTATGTGGCCCTCTTGGCAGGGCTGGGCTTGTGATTCTTGTGGGGTTGGATGGCAGCATTGCTCTGGGTAGCAGAGACCTAAATGGGTGGTTCCTGGCCTTGTTGGTCTGGGACCTGCGGGAGCCTGGCAGCGTGCCCATGCATATCTCTCCCCAGGTGCTCTGGCTGGAGCAGCAGGTGGCCAAGCGCCGAACCAAGCGGGATGCCTTCATAGAGCCAACAGATCCGAAGTTCCCCCAGCAGTGGTACCTGGTAGGTGAGGCGACTGCCTTGGGGAAACGGGACACATCAGGGCAGGGCCAGTGGGACGGAGGCTCTGAAATGTTTCCCAATGGCTGTGTCCCAAGGCCGTCCTCTTGGGTTCCCGGCAAGTTCCAAGGACAGCTGGGGACAGTGACAGAGCGGGGGGCGGGGGGGCTGCAGGAGAGCAGCACAGAGAAGGGCTAGCAAGGCATTCTGTATTTGGATGAAGCTTTGAAAAGGGCCTGTGAGATTGAGCCTTGGGGGCGGGGGGGATTTTCTCCCCTCTTTGGCTTGAGATTCTGTTTTGAGGACAATTAGTTGGGGGGAATTTACCCTCAAGTGGACTCGCGAAGCCCCTGTGCTCCCACTCCAGCAGCCTGGCTCTTGGGGTGAGTGAGTGCTGCTCCCCTTTCTCGCAGTCCAACAACAACCAGAGAGACCTGAACGTGCAAGAGGCCTGGCAACAGGGCTACACTGGCCGTGGGGTGGTGGTCTCTATCTTGGACGACGGCATTGAGAAGAACCATCCAGATTTGGAGGCCAATTATGTAAGTGGAGGAGAGGACGGGCATGTTGGCTCTCCTGGGAGGGAGAGCAAAGGCTGCCTCTCGCTGGAGGGCCCCCACCTCCAGCCAAGGCATTGGGGGACAGGCCTGTCTCTCAGCCACCAGCAGGCCTGTCCCCAGGGTGACCAGGGTCCTCATCTCCTGCAAAGGGGCAGAGAGTGAGGCCCCAGAGGCGTCTTGTCTTTCCCTAGGACCCTGCGGCCAGCTTTGATGTGAATGACCAGGACCCGGACCCCCAGCCCCGCTACACACAAACAAATGACAACAGGTTAGGAGGGGTGAGAGCAACTGGGCCCATGGCCTGGGATAGGGCCCTGGGGTGAGAGGCTTCTACGGATGACCCCCCCCAGCCCCTGGCGAGGGTCACACTTGTCCCTGCACTCTTGCAGGGTCAAGTTGCCCAGAAGAGGGGGCCATTCATTTTTCTTTATCACATTTTTAAACCGTCCACCCTCCTTAGGCAGGTGTGGCCTCAATCTTTTCTGTCCATTGCAGGCATGGCACTCGGTGTGCAGGCGAAGTGGCTGCGGTGGCCAACAATGGCATCTGTGGTGTGGGTGTGGCTTATAATGCCAAGATCGGAGGTGAGGGGTGTTCTGGGACTCTGCCCACTCTTGGGCTGGGCCAGCTGTCCAGAGGCAGCCAAAGCAGCAGCCATCTTCATTCCAGGTGTCCGCATGCTGGATGGGGAGGTGACAGATGCCGTGGAGGCTCGCTCCCTGGGCCTGAACCCTGACCACATCCACATATACAGTGCCAGCTGGGGCCCGGAGGATGATGGCAAGACTGTGGATGGCCCCGCCCACCTGGCTGAGGAGGCCTTCCGCCGGGGCGTGAGCCAGGTGAGAGGGCAATCCGGGTGGGCAGCTGGGGGACAGTCAGGGCAAACCCCAAGGCCCCCCCATCGCTTCACCCAATCCTTTTTTCAGGGCCGCAATGGGCTGGGCTCCATCTTTGTCTGGGCCTCGGGGAATGGCGGCCGCGATCGTGACAGTTGCAACTGTGACGGCTACACCAACAGCATCTACACCCTCTCCATCAGCAGCACCACCCAGTACGGCAATGTGCCCTGGTACAGCGAGGCCTGCTCCTCCACCCTGGCCAGCACCTACAGCAGCGGCAGCCAGAACGAGAAGCAGATTGTGAGTCCCACGCACCCCGCCAAGCCCCCCTGTGCTCCAAAGCATCCTGGCAGTGTGGAACCCAAACCCGGGATTGCTGACTATGGGCGCCACCATTGCTGGATTGCAATTTCTGGCCATGGGAGCCAAGCTTGGGATAGGAGATCGCAGGTAGTATCTTGAGGGGAAAAGGGAAAGATTAACATCCTGAAGAGAGTGTGGAAAGGATCCGGTGGTGCAAATGGCTTGGAGGGACTTGGGGGGGGGGGTCAAGGAAGGAGGGGCAGGCAGTATTGGGGGCCTGCATAGGGGTAGGAATGAGAGGAGAAATGCTCCAAGCAGCAAGGACAGTCTGAGGCTCCGAGTTTGTTCCTTGCACAGTGGGAGTGAGAAGTTGCACCTGGTCACCTGCAGGCACCCATGGCAGAGGGTGGCCAATTGCATTTCCCTGTGGCTCAGGTTAAATTGGGAGTAATTAAAGCAAAAGCACTTTTTTGCTTTAATTATCCTTTCGGTTCATACTGAAACACATATTGAGTCCAAAGTTTGGGGAGTTCAGGCCCCTCCCTCCCTCCCCCCTTCCCTGTGGCTAAATAGAAATCTTCAATCTGGCAATTCCTGGTTTTTAGGAGAAGGCTCAAAAGAGAGCAGAAAATAATGGAGCTCTCAGGCACATTTCTGCCCAGCTAGAGATCCCAATAGGGGCCCAGCCAAGGTCGCTGTGCACAGTTGGATGCGTGTCTCCCGGGAGGCCAATACCAAGAGGGGCTGGGAGTGCCAGCCCTGCAGGTGGCCCCCATGGCCACCGAATAGGGTCCATTTCCTCTGAAAGGTGCCCGGGGGTGGGGAATGCTGAGCTGGCAGGTGAATGGCAGCCAGATAAGCTGTGTGACTGGGCTGGCCTTCCTCTCTCTGTCCTCCAGGTGACGACTGACCTGTGGCAGAAATGCACGGAGTCACACACTGGCACGTCCGCCTCAGCGCCCCTGGCCGCTGGGATCATTGCCCTTGCTCTGGAAGCCAAGTAAGGGGCGAGGGAGGTGGTGGTGTCATGCATGCTGGGCCTGGTGGAGCTGCTGTTGCCAGCTCACCTGTCTCTTCTCTGCAGCAAGAACCTGACCTGGCGGGACATGCAGCATCTGGTCGTGCGGACATCCAAACCTGCCCACCTCAACACCAATGACTGGGCCACCAATGGGGTGGGACGTAAAGGTAACCCCAGGGACGGAGCAGACAGGCTGCGGCAAAGGCCATCCCTGCCCTGCTCAGCCCTGACTGGTGGCCTCTTTTTACGCAGTCAGCCACTCCTACGGCTACGGGCTGCTGGATGCAGGCGCCATGGTGGCTCTGGCCAAGAACTGGACCTCCGTGGGACCTCAGCGGAAGTGCATCATCGACATCCTTCCAGAGCCGAAGTGGGTGTTGAGGGGTGGATTACCTTTTTTTTTTTTTTTTCCTGTCAGATTTGCAGTTTCATCACATATTCTTTCCATAGATTCTAAATTAATACAAGCTTTTGCACAAGAGAAAAAACATAAGTCCCTCCCCCCTTTCACTAATTTGAGTGTGTCATCTCAGTGGTTTTAATATACCTTAATTCCCTCATCTTAATTCCCAATAAACATTTGTTTTTAGTTAGTTCTAATAATAATAATCATTCCCTAAAAAAACTACATAATATATATCTTTTCAATCAGATTCCACAATGTATTTTCCCCCTTTAATTTCATAGAATTTATTTATAGTTTCAAAACAAAGATAAAAAACAATTAATCCATTTAGCTAGTCCTGGTCACTGATATTAATCTCATTTTTAAACATCCTCACAGTTCATTTCAATTATTTCAATTTATTTAATAAACATTAACATTTCTTTTAAAGATAAGAGTAAAATTATACATTCACCTACTAAAGAATATCAGTGTCCATCCCTCCTCTTAATAGTCTATATTTCCCTATTTTCTAAATATTTTATAATTGCAAATACATTCTTATTACCCCTCATCTCCATGCGGATTCCTCTTTTCTTAATTCATTAACCATTATCTCTATGTCTTCTAAACAGTTTCTTTTCATTATTTTACAATTCCCATATTTCTTTATTTCTGTTCCTGTTTCTCATTACCTCTCTTCCCCTTTATTTTCCCATATCTTTTCTCTCTCCAGTTTGTGTCTTTCTCCCTCTTTATATCTTCCTTCCCCTTTTTCTGCTGTTTCTTTCTGCCTTTCCTAATTTCACAGGTATTCCCCTTTTTAGTTACCTTCTTGAATCTCAAATTTTAACCCCCGTTCTTTTCCCTCTTCTTCTTTGTGGTGTACTTTGTTTTAATTGTCTATTTAAGATGGCTTCTCCTTGAACCAACTCCTCCTTCTCTGAAGTTCTTTCTTCATGTTCTTCAATCATCATTTCCATAGCTTTTAAAACAGAGCCAAATGATTCACCTCTTTCCTGTAGTAATTCTTTCATATTTTTAAGTTCCATTTTTAGTTCCCGAAGAGATATCATTGTTGCACACTCTTATATCTTATAATCAGTAAAATCCACAAAACTTTTATTTTTCTTCTTTCTTCTTCAGACTTTCTAGATTCACAATTATTCCAACACTGGATCTATACCAAAATCAACAATTAGTCCCGCACTCAGTCTTTTCTTACTTTTACTTTTATTCTAATTCAACTTTCACTTTTTAGATTTCTTGTTTTATTGTTTCAATATTTCCTTTACACTGTATCCAATCAAGTTATAAATAGGATCTTTTTCTTTTAAAATTTAAATTTATTTTTTTGTCCACAAGATGGCACTCTCCGTTATGCAAAGTCTTCACCTTTTTCCCCTGTTTTATTATTTAGGGCTTTTCGAGCCTCAATATTCCAATACAATCAAATCTCCAATTTGTATATTTCCCCCTCCCCTTTTATTTGAAACCCTTAATTCCAACTTTAATTTATACCTGTTTATTGCCAAAATATTTTAGTCCAATTTAGTTAAGTATCTCCTTCCGGCTTCTTCCTTTCCTGGTTCAAAGCCCCGTTCAGCTGTCAAAATTATTTTTTTTTTCTTTTCCTTCCCTTTGTATTTCCACTGCTTTCTTTTCCTTCTTAGAAGTTCTTATTACATTAATCCCAGGGTACCTTTTATTTAGTTGTTGTACCCAATTGTCCTGGCTCTCATGCTATCCACCTCTTTCTTCACTCCTGCACAAACTTAGTCCAGCTGAGTCCTCCTCTTTGGGGTGGCCATTTTAGACCACGGCTTCAGTTGTCTTCGGCGGGGGGGGGGGAATTGCCAAGCTCAGGGGGAGATGCGGCTCCCCTCAACCTGGCTGGCGGCTTCCCCTTTCTCCACTGCTCCTCCGAGGCAGCTTCAACCCCTAATAGCAATGATTGGGGCTCTCTGACGAAAGAGCACGGACTGTAGCCACGAATGATTGCGGTCTACATACCATCAGCGAGGAGGGCTCCGGGGCTCTGCTTCTTGAATACAGGGAGTTCTTGACTTAACAACCACAGGTTTAGCCTGAGAAAGTGACTTAGGTGGCCGATCTTCACAGTTAGAAGTGTTGCAGCCTCCCCACCCAGATCAGAATTTGGGGCCTTGATAATCAACTTGAATTCATGATGGCTGCAGTAACCTGGAATCCTCTCTTGGCACTCTCCCTGTGCCCCCTACGCCCTGTATCCCCAGGAGGCACATGGGACACTTCTGGGGCCTCAGGGGTCAAGCCCCCCTCCCTTTTTTCCCCTCCTTCACCAGGTCACTCTGCACCTTGCAGCCAGTGCCGGTCCTTTAGAGATAGGCCTGTCTCCCTATATCCACTTCCCGAGGACAGCTGGGTGTCCAGGATTTGATGGACTGATTGCTTTAGATTCCAATCACTCCAGGGAGTCTCTGAGCAGCTCACAATAGAAAAGTCAGAATTCCAGTGCAATAAATAAGTAAAAATTACCATAAGAGAAATAACTGAAAGGCAGCCAGACAGCTGGTGCATGTATCCAGTACCTCTAACAATGGGGGGGCCCTGCCCCATGGGAGTAGAGGGCCCATGGCCACTGGCAGCCTTGCCCAAGGATCCTTGTGTCCCACAGGGATATCGGCAAGTGTCTGGAGGTGCGGCAGAAGGTGGAGGCCTGCTGGGGAAAGGCTAACTCTGTGGCTCGACTGGAGCATGTCCAAGCCAGGCTGACTCTCTCCTACAACCGCCGTGGAGACCTATCCATTCACCTGGTCAGCCCAATGGGCACCCGCTCCACCCTCCTGGCTGCCAGGTAAGCCGATCCCTGCCACTTCCAGTCCGAAAGCCCACTGAGCCTCTGCTCGGCCCTCCCTGTCACCTCTTTCTGCTTGGCCAGGCCTCGGGACTATTCAGCCGATGGCTTTAATGACTGGGCCTTCATGACGACGCATTCGTGGGATGAAGACCCAAGTGGCGAATGGGTGCTGGAAATTGAGAACACGAGTGAAGCAAACAATTACGGTAATTGCTTTATTCCTCAGCGTTTCCTTTCGGTGTTGTCTGCCCAGGGCCAGGAAGACTTTCTCCTGAGGGCGGACGGTGGCTTCAGGCCTTGCCCCAGACATCCCCCCCATTCAGTCCTTGTCCTCCCCTTCCACTGTGCTCAACAGGGCAGCGTATTGGGAAGAATCACTCGGCCATGTGGCTCTTTCGTCCCAAATGTTGCTGCAAAAATTGGACTGCAATGATTTTGTTGCTGTTTTTACAGAACTAAGCCTGGAGAACAAGGGTGGGAGGCAAATCAATTCCCAAAGGAATAACAACCTGCAAAACGGACTCCTGGCTATTTCTTTTTGCTTGGGCAGTTTTTTTCCCCACCCCCACAGTAGAACTCTCCCCAAAGAAATTTAGCAACTTCCAGGGTCATCTGTTAATGCTCTGGGAATGACGGTCGGGCTCAGCTGATGTCCCCATTGCAGAACTTGTAAGGTGTAGGCTATTCCGTAAGTGCAAGTAGTTCTTGTTTAATGACCCTAATGGGGCCCACTGCTAAGTGAAGCGGTTGTTAAGCAAAGCATCCCTGATCGCACCGCTTAGAAATGGTGGTTTCAGGTGCAGTCTTCCACAGTGCCAACATTGGCCATCTTCCCGCATTGTCTCTCTGCCTGGGCCCAGCAAGCTCCTTTGGCAGATGAGCACCCTGATGCCTGCATGGGTGTCCCAGGCCAGTTTCTCCCACAACGCCTGGAGCCTGGGCTGGCAGCTGGAGGAAGGAAATGTCAGCTGGGGGAGCAGAGTGCAGGGTGGCCCAAAGGACAGAGATGGGGTGGAGAAGCAGGTGGGAGCTGTCATAAATGCAGGGTGGATCGTAGTCACCCAAATTTTCACCACAGGACCACGGGGTGCTGCAGTAGCCATAACTTTGAGGACTGGTAATAGTAGCATTGGTTCAGCGCCATCATAACTAAATGGTCATTAAGCAAAACATACTTTTTAAAATGTATAATATGATTCAAAGGCCTCAAAGACTAACCCAATCATTGAACAAATTGTAACGACAAAGAAAACAATAAAGTGGCCCTCTTGAAAAATTTGCACAGCTTTAGTTCTGTACAGGGTGGGAGCTCCCTCCCGCTCCTCCAGCAGGAGCTGGGTGGGAAGAAGGCAGTGCGGTGCACTGGCTTGGATCCAGACTGTCAGAGAGGCTGTTCTGGGGGCTTACCCCCCCCTTTCCCTTCTTCTGCTTTCCAGGGACCCTCACTAAGTTCGTCCTGGTTCTGTATGGGACAGGCCCCGACCTGCCTGACCTCTCCAATCAGTTTGAGAGCAGTGGCTGCAAAACCCTGGTCACCAACCAGGCCTGCGTGGGTAAGTCCTAAGGGAAAGTTGTCCACGGGCTGCTTGGAAGAATGTCCCACTCTCAGGGGTGGCCCCTGTCCTGCACCTGGGCTTGTGCTCGCTGCCCACTGCTCTTGGTCTGCTGGATAATGTTGGACTCAATGGATGCCTCCTTTGCCCCTCCGACTCCCAAGTGGAAGGAGGAGAAGCACCGCCTTGGTGACAACTCTTCTTTCTCCGCTCTGACCTCGGTCCAGCCATTCGGTCCCACTGCTCTCTGCTGCTCTCTCCAGGTCCCCTTCAGTGGGCCAGTGGGCCAAGAACCCCTGACTGGAGGGAGTGGAGGCACTGCTGCCAGACCTTGCCACAGGAAGCAGGGCTGCTTGCCTGGTACAGTTCCTATGTCTTGGCTCCAGGGGGGGAAGGGAGGGCA
Source organism: Hydrophis major (assembly GCA_033807585.1). NCBI lineage: Eukaryota > Metazoa > Chordata > Lepidosauria > Squamata > Elapidae > Hydrophis > Hydrophis major. Next base: position 20,946,581 of record CM066337.1, on the reverse strand, counting down.
TGGCGGAGGCCCTGAGAGCTCCCCCCTCCCGCTGCCTTTGGACCTGCAGGTGGCTCTCCCAGTCCAGCCTCTGCTTCCAGGTTTCCAGTTGGCTCTTTCACTCCACCTTCTTGTGGACGCTTGTCCCATTCTGCCTTGTACTTTATTCAAGTGGCTTCCATATCATCTTTCTTGTTCAATTTGTTTTGAAATTCATCCATGTAATTTTTTTATACAGGGTTTTCCCTTTCACTTCCCATAGTCATCCCACATTTATTCTTCTCTCTTTTACTTTTCTTCCATTATTGCTTCATTTTTGACACCACCAAATAACAGCACACCCCCACATTTGAGATATCCTTACCAGCCTCCCACATTCCCCATTTATCTCAGCCTTTCAAAGCAAACACTTTTTTTTTTTTTGTTCTTTACTGAATACCTGCAGAGATTAAAATGTTTGGCAAAAAATGAGCTTTTTCCTAAGCTCACATTTATGTAATTCATTTGGATTCCCCCAAATGACTTTCCTTCAGGCATTTGTGCAGCAAATGTCTTCCTTTATAGCCATTGATAGAAGATGGGTAACTCAGTGCTGAACGGTATGCCTCTTGATGCTCTCTGAGCTCGGCTGTTTTCTTGCAAGACATTTCATTACCCAACTAGGTGACATCATTAGGGCTAGGAGGGAGTGGTATTTGTGGATGGGAGGAAGAGGAGAAGAAGAGGAAGAGGAGGAGGAGAAATAGGAGCTTGGTTGTTTTCTTGCAGATGTTTCATTATCCAACTAGGTAATCTCATCAAGGCAAGGAGGAGTGGGTTTGTGGAGTGGAGGAGGAGGAGGAGGAGGGTATATGGGTGTCCTTGCTGTTCTCTTGCTGACATTTCATTACCAAACTTGGTAGTTTGAAGAGTTGAAGCCATTTTCTGGAACATACCATCATCAACCTCTGAATTTCTACTTCCTACAGACACTTCAAACAATCCAGAAGATACCAGTTCATGTTTTCTGATCCCTTCATTTATAATGAAACATGCACCTTCCTTTCCTTGTATATCTTCATCATCTTCATGACCTTCCTCTCTTTTTGATTGACAACCATGCCCAATTCTTTTTCTTTCCTTTCCCTTCCCTTCCCTTCCCTTCCCTTCCACATTAATTCATCTTTGTTTTTAGAAATGCAACACTTTTCAGAGAAATACCTGGTCCTGCGGAGTAAAAGTCATTTTGTCAATCACAAAGTTTAGCATTTTCTTAGTTAATTCAGTATTTATCCCATTGTAAAAGTAAATTAACTTTTACGGTTGTGTCAATTATTCCATGGGCACTTTGAAAAGCCCAGAGCAGTTTATGTGGGGCTGTCAGATCATCTCCCATCTGGCGAGATCAGGAGCTGCAGGTATAATACTGCGAGTGTTGTGACTCTGCTGGGTGACTGGAAGTCTTCTTGTCCCCTGCTTACCACCTTAGCTAAGTAGCTGGTTTAATGGCTCTGCAGCTGAGATCTTCTGAGATCTGCTGCATTACTGGCACATTGCCGAGAGCCTCAAAATGCAAACAAAATAAGTAGTGGCTCAAATACTGACTCTGACTGGCCAGAAAAGTAGTTTCTCACCTACGGAGCAGAGGAGGAGGGCTGGCCAGTCACGCACAGCAGTGTCTCTCTTTTGGCTTCTCTTGCAGTGTGTGAAGAAGGCTTCTACCTCCACCAGAAGACCTGTCTCAAGACTTGCCCACCTGGCTTTGCTCCAGCTCTGGCGCCGCCTCCTCTGGAGAACAGCCTCGACCCCCCACTGCTGCAACCCCGGCTCTGTGTGCCCTGCCACCCATCCTGTGCCACCTGCCTCGGCCCCTCAGTCTCCCAATGCTTGTCCTGCCCGGCTCACGCCCACTACAACAGCCAGGAGCACACCTGCTCCCATCAGATGCAGAGTAGCCGGGCCTCCCCTGCTGTTGGGGGAGAGGGCATGGCTCCTGCCAGCCCCCCTTCCAACTTGCCGCTCCTGGTGGCAGGCCTGAGCTGTGCCTTCATTGTCCTGGTGTTCGTCACCATCTTCCTGGTGCTGCAGCTTTGGTCGGGGCCCTGCCGGCGTGGATACAAGCTCTACTCGCTGGAGAGCGGAAACCTCATTGCCTACAAAGGGCTGCCCTCCATTCTGTGGCAGGAGGGGCTGGAGGAGGAGGAGGAGGAGGAGGAGGAGGAGGAGGCGGCTGAGGGCGAGCGGACTGCCTTCATCAGAGACCAAAGACTTTGATGAGCCTGCAGCCCCAGGCGGAGCAGGCCGGGCCCACCCCCGGGGGCTCCTGCTCTCTCCTGGGGCTGAGCCCCGGTGTCTTATGGGCCTCTGCTGCTGCTGCTGGAGTCATTCTTTTCTGGTTTTAATTCACCAAAGGTTTTTTAAAAAACTAAACCAGTCTGTCCTGTTCTAGTGGAAAGAAAGGGGGCCGTGGGGGGCACATCTCCCTAGATGGAGGCTGAGGCAGCAAGAGAAGGGTTTCCAGCTTCCCCCTGACTTGGCCACCAGGCATCGCCTCCCCTTCTCTCTTCCCGCATAGCCAGGAGGGCCTGCCTGATCATCTGCCCCCTCTCTGCCCATGACCGAGCAGGGCAGTCAGGAATGGGATTCATGAGGACGCCGCCTTGCACAGGGCAGACAGGCTGCTGGGGGGCCCGCCCCCCCCCCACGAGCAGGTTCTCTGGACCTTGGAGGGGCAGCCAGCCGGCTGGCTTCCTCACTAGTGCCCCCTGGCGGCTGTTCCCTGGATCTGCTGAGCATTGCTGGAGCTTCCACCTTTCCTACGTGCCTTGTTGCCCCTCCCCCCTTGGATGACAATCTCTGGCTCCGGTCCCGGCCTGGCATCTGCCACTGGCCTCGGGAGCTGCCTGGTGGAGGTTGTTTGGTTGGGGCTGCCCAGGACACTTTTTCTATAACTTTTTTGGTGCACAAATGATTTCTTGTAATTTGAAGAAGGAGCCAATTCCTGGGGCCAGTTTTTTTAATTTAATGGATGTGGATATAACTCTAGAGAGATTAAAGTTTATTAAATGTTGGAACTATGCAAACCTAGTTTCTCTTGCTGTATTCTCTCACCAAAAGCCTCATTCAACCACTAAACCTTAATCAAGGACTATGATACATCCCCTGCTTACTTCAAGCCCAGGAATATTTGATTCTCTGAAGCTTCTTCCATCCAGCCACTCTGCTTTTCTCTCTCCTAACAAAATTGAGGAAGGCCCATCAGGCCTCCTGGGGGACAGGCAGACTTTCACCGGGCTTTATTTTGCAGGGTCTTCAAATTCCAAATAAAAGCAGATAAAATTCAAGGGCAGAAGCTATTTGTGGAATGATAACATAAATTTATATTAAGGACATGGATCCAGCTGATTGTTGCAACTTGGAGGTGTCCATTAGGATTGTCTCAACTTCAGAAAAACAAACAATAAAACATAATGAGACCAGAGTCCTAGATTTTAAAAGAGCTGATTTTTAACAAACTCAGAACTTGGGAAAGATTCCTTGGATGAAAATCCTAAAGGGAAAACAATTCAAGAAGCTTGGGAAACTCTGAAAATATGATCATAAAAGCCCAATCCAGCATAATACCACTGAAAAAGAAAAACAAGAAATCAAAGAAATCAGCATGGCTGCACAAAGATCTCTAACAAATTGAAAGACAAAAAGGACAAGTACAAAAAATGGAAAGGGACACACACAACTAAGGCAGAATATCAGCAGATAGCCAGAATCTGCAAAGACAAAGTCGGGAAAGCAAAGGCTTAGAATGAACAAAGACTTGCAACAAAAGTCAAACATAATAAAAAAAAAAGTTTCTTCCAAGATATAAATAACAAGAATAAAATCAAGGAAACAGCCCACTAAAGAGAGAAGACAGCAAGGAAATAACAGGCAGCAGAAAGAAAGCAGAGCTGTTTAACTCATTCTTTGCATTGGTCTTCATGCAAAAAGACACTATAATACAACCTACCAAAAACATAACTAAAATATAGGCTAGAAATAAAAGTTAAAATAAGGAAGAAAATGGTAAGGGAACACCTGTCTGATCTTGAATACAAATCACCAGAACCTGATGGATTACATCCCAGAGTTCTAAAGGAGCTGGCAGATGTCATCTTGGAACCATTGTACCACTGTTGTAATGACGAGGCAGTCGAGTTGTTTGATCATGAACAACTGAATCATGATGATCTTTATTGGAGTCCAGTCTTGCATTTATACACATTTTTAGTTATCCTCCATCACTGGTTAACTTTGGTTACTGCTTAACTTTGGTTACTGTTTAGCACAGTAATCCATACAATTAATTATCTCTAGTTAAAGTCTAACATATGTTTACTTCCTCTCTCTAATCCTCCTTTAGATTAGTGACTTTGTTTACCTGAGTTGTATTTGCTTGGAAACATTCTTTGAGGTTTGCCATCCGAGATTGGAACATTCCTGCAATTACAACTCTACATACTACATCTTTCAAAGATCCTGGAGCACCAGAGAACTACCAGAAGCCTGGAAAAGAGCTGATGTGGTTTCCATCTTCAAAAAAAAAAAAGGGTGGTGGCGGTGAAAAAAGACCCAGGAACCTACAGACTAATCAGCCTAAATACCTGGGAAGCTAACAAAAAAACTGATCTGCCAACAACTAGAAGCGAGACAGTAATAATTAGAAGTCAGCACTGGTTTGTTAAAAACAGATCATGCCAAACCAATCTTACTTCATTCTTTGGCATAGTGACTAAATTAGTAGACCAGCAAAATACTGTGGACTTAGATTTAGATTTCAGCAAGGCATTCAAACAATGTAAACCACAATCTACTTGGTAAGCCAGAAAAAAGTGGGATAGATATTTTCACCATCAGATGGATTCATAACTGGCTGACAAACTGTACCTCAAGTAGTCCTTAATGGGGCTACGTCTACATGGAGGGAAGTAAGCAGCGGGGTACCATAAGGTTCATCTTAAGCCCAGGGCTCCTCAATATCTTCATAAACAACTTAGATGAGGGAATAGAAGGGGAATTTATCAAATTTGCAGATGATACTAAGTTGGCAGGATTAGCCAACCTTTTGGACCTCAGGGGTCCAACACACTCATCATTTTAAACTCAGACCAGAGAACCTGGGAAAATCCCCCAAAAAGTCTGCAGGAAAATTCCCCTACCCCATTTTCCTACCGATCAATCATTCTTTATTTGGGATCGCAGGATACTGTCTCCAGCTCCATTCTCAGGGAGAGAGAGGGAGACTTTTGGCTTCATGCAAGGAAAACAGCAGGAGCAGCAGAACTCTTTCTTTCTCTCCCCCAAATTCCACCAGAAATGAGTCTTTGTGAGACTTGTCATGCGGGCACAGCCTCTTGGAGCAGGAGGCCTTGCAGGGTCCCAAAGACTCATTTCTGGCAGAGTTTGCGGAAGAGAAAGAAAGATTTTGCAGCCAAAAGCAGAAGAAGAAAGAAGCAGAAAGAAGCAGCCCTGTGGCCAGGCTGGGTGCGTGGGGCAAGTTCCTTCCCCTCCCCCCTTTCTCCCCTCCCCTCACTACCTCGTGTTGTTCGCAATGCAAGTGACACAAGCCTTGTGTTCCCATGGGCCACGTGGGTGGCGCAGCCTTTTGTTTCTGCACTGCTTTGGGGGGTGCTTTGGGGGTGACATTTCTCTGTGGACCACCAAAATTTTCTCGCAGACCACCAGTGGTCCCTGGCCCATTGGTTGGCAACCACTGCCCTAGATGATAGGCTCAAGATCCAGATGGATCTTGACAGACTTGAACACTGGGCCATATTTAACAAAATGAAATTCAATGTAGAGAAAAATAAAAGTTACACTTAGGCAAGAAAAACCAAAAGGACACATATAGACTGGGTAAAACCAGGCTCAATAGCAGGAACTGGGAGAGGGATCTTGGAGTCTTCGTGGACAACCAGCTAAATAGGAGCCAGCAGTGTGCAGCGGCAGCCAAAAAGAGGCAATGCAATCCTAAATTGCATTAACAAGTGAGGTACTAATACCCACTCTATACAGGCTTAGTAAGACCACACCTAGAGCACTGCATCCAATTTTGGTCACCACACTATAAAAAAAGATGTTGAGATTCTAGAAAGCACAGAGTAGAGAAAGGGGACTGGAGGCTCAAACATACCATGAATTATTGCAGGAACTAGTCCAGTAAAGAGAAGGACCAGGGGAGACATGATAGCGGTCTTCCAATATTTGAGGGGCTGCCCCAGAGAGGAGGAAGGGATCAAGCTATTTTCCAAAGCACCTGAAGGCCAGACAAGGAATAATGGGTGGAAACTGAACAAGGAGAGATTTAACCTGGAAATAGGGGAGAAATTTTCTGACAAAACAATCAACCCATGGAAAGTTGTGGGAGCTTCATCGCTGGAAGCTTTCAATTAGAGTGCTGCCATCTGTCAGAAATGGTGTAGGCAGGGTCTCCCGTTTGGGGGAGGGGGTTGGACTAGATGACCTACAAGATCCCTTCCAATCTGTTCAAGAGCACTCTGGAAGGAGACCGACTGCAGCAGACCTGAGCATCCGGATCACTTTTTCATCCGTGGGCTCCAGAGAGAGAGGGCTGCTTCTGGACCCTCGGCACGGCAACCGTGCAGAAAGGATCCTTCTGGATCCTTTCTGCACGGTTGGGAAAAGAGGAGGGACCACCTGTTGAATGGCTGGGACCGATTACCTGCCCGAAAACAGGTGCTGCCGCCAATTCTCTGGGACGCAGAGGCCCATCCGGGCAGGGCTCTCCACCACCGGCCTTACGCCCTCCAAGGTGGCGGCAAAGGGCAGCCAGGCTCTCGGCGCCCGCCCCGCCCTCCGCCGCTCGTGGGCCAAGCCAGGACCGGGGCTCCTGAGGGGCCTCGAGTCGCCCGCCCGCCCGCCCGCTCTTTTGCCCTTGGAGCGGGGAAAGGAGAAGCGGCGCAGGAAGAAGCATCGCGCAATACCGAGCGGCTGCCGGGAGGCTTCCTGTTCCTCTTTCGCCCTTCGGACTTGGCGAAGGGCGGCTGGGCGGCTTCGGGGGGTCTCGGAGAGCGACCTGGCCCGAGGAGGGGTGCGGGTCTCCCGGGCGTCAGCCAGGCGGGGCTCCCGGACAGGGGCTCCGCGGTGGGGCGGGGCGGGGCGGGAGAGCTCGCCCGGCTGCCTCCTGGGCGGCGATGGGCTTCGGGCTGGCGCTCGGCTGCCCCGAGGGCCACAGCGCCCTGCTGCAGCTGCAGGAGTCGGAGGTGCGCCTGCTGGAGGGGCTGCGCAAGTGGATGGGGCAGCGGGCCAAGAGCGACCGAGAGTACGCGGCGCTGCTGCACCAGATGCACAGCCTGGCCGGCAAGCAGGAAAGCGGCCGGCAGCCCCACCTCGGCGGCCAGATCGGCCAGGTAGGCAGCCCCGGGCGGGATGATCTCGCCTTGCCTCGGCCGGCGCCTTCCCGATCACGCTGCCAGAGGAGCCTCGGCGCATCCGAAATGCCCAGGGACGGGAGCGGCTCTCGGATGGGGACAGGCGGTGCCTTTGCGCTTCTCCGCTGGGGCCTCCGACGGCAGCCCTTACCTTTGCAAGGCCGTTTCAGAGAGGTCAGGCAAGCCTTCTGAAAGAGCAGTGGCTCCTCCGGCGTGGAGTCAGGTCAAAACGCATTGAACAGATTCACAGTTGGGCCTGCCCAAAGCGCGGAGGAGAGAGAGAGGCCGCTGGTTTGGGAGGCATGTTTCCTTCCACCATCAGGCCGTCAGGGGGTCAGTGAAGGGGGGGAGTCAGCAAGCCCTCCTTCAGTTGTCTTGCCTTCTGCTTGGTGCAGACTGGTTGCAAAGTGAGGTGCCTTGCTTCAGAAAGATCTTTGCCCAACCAGCCTCCAGACAGCTTCCCCCTCTCAGTCCCTCAGGTGGGAATAGACCATACTTTGCAAGCTTTGGGTCACTTTTTCTGTTGCAGTGCTGGTGGTCCCTGGTGACCCAGACCGAGGCGCTGAGCCAAGCGCTAGAACGCCACACAGAAGCCCTGCTGGCTGGACCCCTGAACACGCTGGCCCTGCTCATCCAAGACAAGCAGCAGCTGCACCGGTGCTACGGTGAACAGTGGCAACAAATGAACCAGGATTTCATCCGGGTACAGCTGTCTGGCTGAGTCCTCTTGTCATCCAACAGGATCCCAGGGAAAGGGCCAGGAAGCGTGGGTGGGTGGGGGGGGGAATCAACCGGGCTACCAGCCCTTCTGAGCTCCCTTCTTTGCTTTTCCAGACCACCCAACAAGAGCCGGAGCGCCTGAGAGCCCAGTACCGCAGCCACATCCGTGAGTGTGCCCAGGCAAAGCGCAAATACCAGGAGGCCAACAAAGGTGCGTCCTTTGCCAGGGGAAAAATGGGAGCTTTCTCACCTCACACCCTGCTTTCTGTCAACAGCCCACTAGAGGTCTCCAAAGGAGCCACCCAAAGGAGTCCTAGTCTTGAGGTCCCTTGGGACAGAGACCATGCCCGATGGCAGTAGCATTTGTCAAGGACCAGGCAGGATGGGGCAACTTCTCTGGTCCTGCTTGAACTCTCCGTGATGCCCCCAGGCATCGTTTTGCAGAGCTTCTCTGGTGTTGCTAGACAGAGACTTAGCCTGAGGCCCCTGCTGAGGTTCCACAGGACTCCACCTTCTCTTCATTACTGGAGGTGGAGTAAACTATGTTACCCCCTCAGTGCAGGATGAAGTTACATTTCTACCCCAGCCAGAAGGAAGGCTGCGAAATCCTATCCTGATACTCGGAGACCAGGCCTAGGCTCAACCGTGGCAAGACCTCATGAGCTCTGGGTTTCAAGAGCTTTTTGGCTACAGTGATTTAGCATCTTAATTCTCAATGAGGTGGCATTTCTCAGCTCTACCTGATGTGTCATTTGGGTGCCTTCTTTGATTCTCGGCTCCTGCCTATTAAGCAGGTGGCTGAGGAAGCCCTTCCACAGGCCATTTTGGAGACCCTTCTCACAATCACTCTGGCCTAAATCAGCTCAGTTTGGATAACTGCAATGGTCCAGAATGTGTGCTCAATAAGTGCCTCCTTTGACCACCCCTCTGTCCGTGCAACAAAGCTATTCTGCAAGTTGTGCTTATTATTGCTGGGCTTCTGGCTGCTGTCAACCAGCCATCCACCACTTGGTGTACTGGTAGGCACTTGAAAAGTCCTCCCCAGTTTAGGGCCCAATTGCTGCAGGATTGTTTTTGTCCTGATCAGCAAGATCTGGACAAGTTGGTGTATTTCAGTGAAAAGAGTGAAGAGTTGTTACCTTGATTTATTGGATGTTGGACACGATTAACATACCGCAGTTCTTCAATAATAATTCATAATCAACAAAGACCACATAATAAACATTTTTAAAAAGACACGATCCAAAAGAGCAACATACAAACATAGGTGCAGAGAAAAAAAATGTATCCGGTGAATCATATCTCTTTCAGGTGGCCTAAGAGTAAAGTGGGTATTTTGAAAGATGTCCAAGAGGGTAGAGGGCCTGCGTGAAGAGAGGCAGCTCTGCCCCTCCAGGCCTCCTCCACTGGGTGATGCAGCCAGGCGCCTCTTGCTGAGGTCAAGCAATGTGCCCTCTCTGCTGCCAACCCCACCCACATGTCCCCAATCCTGTTGGCCTCTTGTACATCTGCTTCGTTCAGCAGGCCTGGGAAAGGGACATGATCTGCTTGCTCCCCGAAGGTGTTGGATTGTTAAGTAGGAGTCCACTTTGGTTGCCCTTCCCTGATATGCTTTCTGATTTTTTTATTTGGTACTTTGTTTTTGTTTTTTAAACTTTAATAAGGCCTCACTATTTAGAGACACAGTCATATTTCTGTGCAATATGCTCACTCTGTCACATCTGATCTGTTCTTTTTCTAAATCTAAGTGGGCTTGAACGAACCTTTCTTTGCAGGTGTGCTGCCATGCTTTTCCAGTTGTTTAGGTAACCTCTTTTGTACCATTTCTAAATCCAGAATTTTCTTTTTGAGATACAACAATCATAACTGTGGTAGTATTAATAGAGTAGCTGTACCATTGATTTGTATAGAGACGTTACATTAAAAATTGAATTTTTCCTCCAGTTGACGGTGCTTTCCATTCTGAATTTGCTCTTTTTATAGTAGCCACATCTCCATTTTTCACTGAACAGAAAATCCTTAATTGTCACCTGCTCAGTAAGGATTATTTTGTCCCTTTGCTTGTGCTGAGTTGTGTTTGTTCTTTAGAGCCCATTTCCTCAGGATTTTTAGCAGGGCTCTGCCATCTGCCAAGGTCCCACTCTTGGTCTTGCTAGCCCAGGGACACGGAAGAATCCTTTTCAGGGGGATGGAGCTGCAAGAGTCGATTCATCTGAGTCAGGAGATGGTCTAATCCTACCTTTCACTTCTGTGGCTCTGTCCTCAGGCAAGGAACGTGAGAAGGCCAAGGACAGGTATGTCCGCAGCCTCTGGAAGGTCTACTCCCTGCACAACCAGTACGTGCTGGCCCTGCGAGCTGCGGAGGTGCAGCACAGCCTCCACTATAAGCAGATCCTGCCCGGCCTTCTCCAGTCCCTGCATGGACTTTTGCAGGAGATGGCCCAGATCACGTGAGAGCCGCAGCTGGTCCCAGATGGGCTTGGGCTGGAGGTGGGATTCAGGCTGGGTGGCTCAGTTCCCTTCAGGTGAAACAAAACTAGGTTGCAAGGAGAGGGGGGGTGGAGTGGCCATTATTGGGATACAGTTAACAAAGCCCTTTTTTCTTACCTCATGCCTTAATTTCTTTGACTTAATATTTCATACTTCTTGTCTGCACTCGGCATACAATCCTGCTGACGTCAAAGAGGGATCCGCACATGCAGGTGTGAATGCTGTTCTTTCTATCCATCCTCCTGCATTTGTTCCAACAGGAAGACAACCCTGCAAGAATATGCCAGCATCACAAGCCTGGTACAGGAGGAGATGGTGGCTGTACACCAAGCCATGGTCAGGGCCATCGACCGCATCCAGCCAGCCACCGACTATGAAACGTTCCTCCCCCCTTGCAGGTAGTGTCTGCTGAGGGCTTGCCTCCTGGCTGGCTGGGAGAGGGGCTTTTCATGCTCAGGATGGCTGGGGTCTCTCTTTCCAGGTGTGAGCAGCAGGAGGTGCCAGGCATGGTGACCTTTGATAGGAGTTTGCTAGAGGAGGCTGAGATGGAGGTCCTACAAGAGGGGCAACTCCAACTGAATGAACTCACCCTGGAAAGCCTGCAGCACACGTGTGTAGGGGGAGGCAGGGCCCTCTGGGTGGGGGTGCTGATCCAACCCACCTACATGGGCACTGCTGAGGCCAGGGACTGTGGATGGGGGAAGACAGATGGGCCCGTCCTGACTGGCTGCCCCGGAAGCTGAGCCTGGGCTCACAAAGCTCAGCATGGGGTTGCCCTCTCCGCGTGAGACAGGAGATCCCCTTCTCTGCTTTGCAGGTTGACTTCCCTGGAGGAGGAACTGATCAATGCCACAGAGAGCACTGATGCCCATCGCCAGCGTGTCCAGATGCTAGAAGCTGAAATCCAGAATGATGAGATGGCAGGGAGCCCAGGAAAACGGTGAGCCTGTGCCACAGAAGCAGATCTTGCCAAGGGGCCAGAAGAGGAGGCAACTCCCTGCCACTCATTCCACAGCTCCAAAACTTTTCCCAACTCTCTCTTTTCTCTGCCTGATGTCCCCAGCATCCCCCACCCCTATGATGTAGGAGGCAGGGGGGCAGGGGGAGGGTCGAAGGTGGTCCTTGAAGGCTGCTCACTCATTCCCGCATTCTTTTCATGCAGCAGCTGATCTAAGAGAAAAGGTCGTCCTTTGCACAGAGAAGCTTTTATTTTTCTTTGCTGAATTGCTATCTGCAGGCCCACCTGGAAGAAGACGTTTTGTGCCAGAGGCCCCCGACCTCTTGGAGGGTTGAACGCTCCCTTGATCTTCTGCCCCAGAGGTGCTCCTTTTCTGTGCTCTATCCAATGCACCTCTTTCTCTTCTGTAGCATCCTCCTCCTGGAAAGGCAGAAGTCCCTGCATGAAGCTTGCCACCTTTTCCATCTTGCTCTGGGCACTCAAGAGAAACTCAAGGCCCAAAGGGATTTGCTGCAACAGAAGCTGGATGAGCTGGGACCCCTGGACCCTCCACCTGCCCCAGATCTGCAAGGCGACAGGCAGTCACTCTCTTCCGGGGTGGGTGTAAGCAGTGCCCTGCCAAGCCAGAGCAAGGCAAGGCATGCCTGCATGGCCCCAGGCTGCCTGTTGTGCACAAGCCACAGGCTTAGTCCAGCTGCTTCTTTTTCTCTGCCCCACCTCTTGGGTGGGCTGGATTCCAAGCCTTGGGGGGTTGCTCTTGGGAGTAGTCAAGATTGATTCCATGCCTTGGAGGTGGAGGGGGGGGGCTGCTGGGGGTTTGCAGGGGTTCAAGAGAGCCCCTAGCTAATTCCTTGCAGTTCAAAGAACTCCCAAATCCCACTCCTGGCTGGTCCCACCCTTCCCCTCCCATCCCAGGAGTTCCTATGCGGCCTGTTTTCATTGCAGGTAAACGCAGGGAGTGTGTGTGTGGGGGGGGAGGCTCAGGGAGGGTGAAAAACGGGCCTCCCAGAAGCTCGGGAAGGCTGGAAATGGGCCTGTTTCTGACTTCCAAAGAGTCTCCAGAGTCTGTGGAGGCAGTTTTTGCCCTCCCTTTCCGGAGGAAAGCCTCCGGAGCCTAGGGAGGGCAAAAACAGCACACACACACATAAGCTGTGGTGCAGGAGGCCGATTAAGCCACGCCTATCCAGCAACTGGGCAGAGAACTCATTGCTAAAATGTTTGAAGCCCACTCCTGCTTGTAGGGTGGTCTCTGACATGGTGCTGAGCTTGGGCTTTTTGCCCCTCTGCCCACCTCCAACTCACCCTCTGCCCTCCTTTGGCAGGAGCAGGACTCTGAACGAGATTGGGGCCGAACGCCGCCGGCTTTGGAGGCCCTGAAGCATCACATCTCAGGCATTTTTCGTCCACGTATCTCCGTGAGTGGCCATCCTCCCTTGTTGCTGCCTCCCTGCCCAGCTGAATTTCTTCCCCAGGGAAAGCCAAAAAGGCCCCATGTCCCAAACATCTGCCCTTAAAATATGCTAGATGAAGAATGTATAACACTGGCATTTATTCAGAAAGAGCACAATTTTTCTTACCTTTGTTTTGAGATAAAATAATTAAAAACATCTGACGGCCACCACCCCAACAAGCTTAACATTCTTAAAATAGTGTAATGTGTGAAGGCCAGAGTGCTCAGCAAGCAGAGGCCAGGGGAGGAGCAGGAGCAAAGCAGGACCGAGAAGCAGGAGAGTCCTGAGGTGAGAGCAATGGGTGTGTAATGGAAAGAAAAAGAGGATTTCAGTCTGAGCAAAGGCAGAGGAGGAAGAGGCTAGGCGAATTCTGAACTTGCTGGCTTTTCATAAGGAACTGAAAGTGGTGTAATTGCAATATCATCAGCTGGGCAAAACAGGCATTTCCTATGATCAGAAAAAAAGAGGAAACCAACAGAGGGACAGTGAAGTTGAGCAATCTAAAGTCGAACCAGGCTCAGTTCCCTTCAGAGGAAACGGAGAGCTATAGAAATGGAATAAAAAATAAAGTAAAATGGAAAATGTAGCTGTGGCCTTAGCACCGGCCTTTTCCGCCTCTTCCAGACAGAAGCCTTGTCTGCAGCTTCCCTGCTGGACCCTCTGGAACTGCCAAGCGGTCATTTCCTGCCCAGCCACATCCCTCCCAACCCCCCAGTCTTTTGGGGTTAATGTTGCTGAAGGGTCAGGAAACCAGGGACAACTTCTTTCAAAGGGGATGGAGTTGGGCGGTCAGTGGGTGGCCTGGCTTATCTGCAAGGACAGGTAGAGCCTATCTCCAAAGGGAAGGGCCCCCTCTATCCCAATCATGCCCAGCCCAGTTTGGCCTTCTCTGCCACGTGGAAACAGCTTTTGCCAGCCAGCCGAGAGCAAAAAGGTCAAAACTGCTACCTGGATGCAGCCTTAGGGCTCTTCTCCCCTCTTCTTAGTTCTGATCCTGGGGATGAAGTTCCTGCCCCCACTTGAATGGGGTGCCATTGTGTTACCTTTAACACTTACTTAGAAGTGATGTTGATTATGAGTGGTTAACTCAGCAAAAATCTTTATGAGTAGTGAGTGTATGACAGGAGGCACTACAGGAGTGTGTCAACTCTCTCTCTCTTTCTCTCTCTCTCTCTCTCTCTCACACATACACACACACCTGCTGATCAGATAGCGTTCAGTTAATTCTAATTGAAACTGGCAACTCCATTGCCAAGTGAAGTAGTCATAAAATGAAAAATCACATGGCTGCACTGATTTCTGATGGTAGCTCTGGCCATGGCCATTAAACAAATTGTATCTTAAGCATGCTATTATGTGACTGTGACTTGCAATTTCCTGCTGGCTTCCTCATTAACTTTGCTTGTTGAAAGCTGGCTGTGAAGGTTGCAATGGTGATCATGTGACTACCACGGGATGCTACAACCATCATTACTGCATGCTGGTTGCCAAATCCTGATTACACAGCTCCAGGCTCACTGCAATAGCACTACAGCTTTGATGGTAAGGATTGGTGCTAAGTTTCCTTGCCCAGCATTGCTGTAACTAGGCACTCAATGAGTGATTGCTAAATTAGAACTATCTGTACTGGATGATTGCCCAGCTTGTCCTGTTTCTCTTGGATTTCCTTCTCCTCTCCCAAAGCCAGTTGTGCTCTCCTTTCCCCCTCCTGCCTTCTCCAGGTTCTTCTTGCTTTCTTGCTTACAAGGAAGGGATCTGCCCACCGTCTCCTGGTACTGGAAGTGATTCAAGGAGACTTGGAGTGAAGAAAGTGCCTTGAACTTCTGTCTCTTCCACAGCTGCCACCCTCTCTGCCACAGCTCCCTGAGGTGCAGAAGCCCCTTGGGCAGCAGTCCTGGTACCATGGTGCCATTCCCCGTGTGGAGGTGCAGAAGCTTCTGCAGACTAATGGTGACTTCTTGGTGCGTGAGAGCCAAGGCAAGCAAGAGTACGTCCTCTCAGTGCTGTGGGATGGGCAACCACGACACCTCATCCTGCAGGCTGCTGATGTGAGTGCTTGAGGGAACAGCAGGGTAGCAGTGGGAGGCCCAGGCTCAGTACACCTTGTGCAAACAAGTCATTGAGCATGTTCCATTCACCTTGGCTCATTGGGGGCAAACCTTCTACTCCAGTACTGACTTCTCTGGCCCTTTAACGTAAGACCTAGGGGCCTTGGTTGAGCAGAGCAGAGCCCCAAAGAATCCAGAATCTTGTGCATGAGATTGCCAGTGAACACAACAAAGTTGGGTTTCAGTGCTGCCCTTTAACACATCAGAGAACAATACAGAATTTGGCAGGTGGTGGGTCTGAAGGCTGATGCAAGTGGAGTGAATTGGCAAGGAGTCGATAGCATCTGCCTAGAAGTTCTCTGGGCTGGAGTTCTGGTCAAAGAAATTTGAGCCACTTGCTTGAAGTCTCTGGTGTATTCTAGAAAAAAGCTGTTGGTGCAAAAGACGGCATTCCCTATCGTAAGGACCTGCCTCAGCTATTTTCTTAGGAAAGCATGACTCTTGAAACAAATGGTATTTTAAAAGGAACTTTTATTGAGAGGAGTGATTGAAGGAAGTCAGGTGAAGTCTGAAGATTCCCATGGGAAGTGTTTAACTAATTTCCCCTGTTCAGCCCCCACCCAGTGTGCTATATTCACTAGGAGCCAATACAATGCTGTAAAGGTGTTATGAGAACGCCAAGGTGGGATAGGTGCCGCAGCCTTGGAACCAGCGGGGAGGGAATCCATCCTGATGGCCCAGTCCCCTCCCCAGTTCCCATGTGGTGAAAGCAAAAGCCGAAGCATTCATTCAACCCCAAGAAGTATTTCCCCTCCCTTTCAGAGTGACAGTGTTCCAGCAGAAACCTGGCACCTATTTTCTACATTGTGATTTTCAGCTGGATATGATCTTGGGCCAGCTGTGTACTGTGACCTTGTATACATGTATTGATAAACCCACAAATCTTGGCCCTCTTCGGGAATGAAGTTAGCAGGAGGGAAATTCTTTGTAAGAGTTCTAGTGTGAAATAAAGTTCTGCTGCCAGTTGGCTTGGGAGGATGTGGGTTGATATGAGAATCCTATTTCTTTTAGGAAAATGTAGTAGAGGAAGCAACAGCATAGAAGGGAAGTGACTGTCCCCACAAACTGTAGTCCTCCAGAGTAATGGCAGAATGCTCTTTCCCCCAGAATCTGTACCGCTTGGAGAGTGAAGCTTTCCCTACCATTCCACTGCTGGTTGACCATTTCCTGAAGTCCAGGCAGCCCATCACGAAGAAAAGTGGCATTGTACTGGTCAAGCCTATCCCCAAGGTAGGAGCGCAATGGCGGTGATGTGCTGGAGAGTGCTTTGGGGGAAAATAATGGACTGTTCTTCCAACAGGACAAGTGGGTGCTGGACCATGAAGATATTGTGCTGGGGCAGCGCATTGGGCAGGTGAGTGACGTCTCAGCAGGGCAACCCCTCTGAATTGAGGAAGCACTGGCTGATCGGTTGTGCCTTCATCCATGCCCAGAACTTTCCTTTTAGAACAATAGCTTATTCACAAACTTCAGTTGCTCCCCCCCCCCCGCCCTTCCCC
Organism: Hydrophis major; assembly: GCA_033807585.1. Classification (NCBI taxonomy): domain Eukaryota; kingdom Metazoa; phylum Chordata; class Lepidosauria; order Squamata; family Elapidae; genus Hydrophis; species Hydrophis major. The sequence continues at coordinate 20,929,970 of CM066337.1, read as the reverse complement.
GGCCACCTTTGAAAAGGAAGTTATCTGCTTTTGGAGGTGCTCCTTGTCCAGTCTTTCACCAAAGGGCACAAGGTCAACAGGCCCTGCTCTGGATGCCCCAGGGCTCTGGGTTCACTGCTGCATAAGTTCACCCTACAATTTTGTTGGCCTTTGTGAGTTCCTGGTTCCAGCCTTTAAGGATGGACCCGACTCTGGAATCACACCCTTTGTTTCTCTGGAAGTCTATTTCCCACTTTATAAAGGAGCTGAAAGACCTTTTCGTGGATTAGAGGAAGGGCTTATTTAGCTGATAGTTCTGCATGGAGGCCAGTTTTCAATAATAATATGATCTGTTCTATTCCAAGGTATTGATTAAATGTATAGCTGTGTTGGTTTAATGTTGTTTCATTGAATTGATTTCTAATTATTGTTTTATATTCTGCTGCAATCTTGTGTTAGTGGTTGGTGTTTGGTCTTTCTGAAAGGTGAGTTGTGAAGGCATTTAACGATTGTTCTTCAGAAGTTTTAGGAACTTGCTTGTTCTGCCAGAATGCATCAAATTTTGAGCCCACTTTTCTAGCCTTTGGCTACTCCTTGCCATGCCAAAGGAGGGCTGCTGCTATGTGGCCTCGCCCTTTGTTCCACAGGGCAATTTTGGAGAAGTCTTCAGTGGATTCTTGCGTGGCAGTAACACTCCAGTGGCAGTGAAATCCTGCCGTGAAACGCTTCCAAATGAGCTGAAGGCCCGGTTTCTTCAGGAGGCTGGGTATGTATGGCTCTTTGTTAGCCGAGGCGTTCAAGAACATGTTCAGGATCTCCCTTTCAATAGAAGTTTAGAGGACGCACAGCTCCCTCACTGGCTATCCAGTGGCCAGCTCTTTCCCAGCTTATAGGCAGATTGTGGGGACCATCCCAGAGGAAGGCATTCGGAGCTTCCGCTTACTCTGGCAGATCAGCAGAGAGCCTGTGTGTGATTCCCTGACAATCCCCGACCTTTGCTGTCTCATGGCACATCTGCCTTTGACACTGTGGGCTCCTTTTCTGAGCATTTGAGAGGAGGTAGCAGGCACAGCAGGGGCCCCTGGGTCCAAGGAAGCTGGCTGCGAAGGCTTCAGTATTGTTTTTGCAAGTCTTCATTAACCAGAGATATTGAAGGCGGTACTCTTGGCAATTAGATACATTTTCTGTATCATCTGGTTTATCCCAATCCTTTTGCTAACCACCAATACACACAAAGGTGCTAGCAATTCTTCTGATGAAGCATGTGCTGATCTTCTGCACTGCATATTTTGTAACTGCCACCCACTTTCCCATGACTGGAGAAGCCGGTCATGGACCGTCCCCTTCCAGCTATGTCTTCTCTGACTGCAGGATCCTGAAGCAGTATAGCCACCCCAATATTGTGCAGCTCATTGGTGTCTGTACTCAGAAGCAGCCAATCTACATTGTCATGGAGCTCATAAAGGGTAAGTCCAGCCTTTTGCTCAACTTGCTTTCTTGGACCCCGTATTCTGCTTCCCACCAACATTTACAGGAAGTAATAAGGGATTGGCTGTTATATTGGCTTTAAGAATGTTCTACCTACTTGATCATGGCTACTCCATGAATGCCCAGGTGTCCCTCCTCTTTGTTGCTCACTTGAACACCCCTGGACCTCAGGGAACTCTGCTGACGGAAGGCTGAAATAGTTTTCATGAATGGGGGTGCTCCTGTGCCAGAGTGGTCCCAGCCTTTGCCTTCTCCCTTCCCAGGTGGCGACTTCTTGACCTTCCTGCGCAATGAGAGGGCTCGGCTCACAGCCAAGGAGCTCCTGAAGATGATGGAGAATGCTGCCGCAGGGATGGAATACCTGGCCAGCAAGCACTGCATCCACCGGTGAGTCTGCTCAGCCCAACCTGCAGCCAATTAGGAGGGCCTTGTCCTAGGTTTGGCTGAACTTCCCAGAGGCCTCTGCCTGGGGATGTCAGATGGCCCTTTCCAATCTGTCCCATGACTGAGGCTGCCGATTGCTGTGATCAGAGGGGCAGAGTTACACTGAGCGAGACTTGATCGAGTGAGTCGCCTTGTACCCTGGTGAAAAAGCCAGGAGGCCCCCCTCTTCTGTTTAGAGAGGACAGAGAAATGGCGAGATGGCCATTTGCAGAGGCTGCTGGAAAAGTGCCTGACCACAACTGGACATCACTCTGAGCAACTGCCTGACTGGCGCCTGTGATTCTGCTACTTTCCAGAGATCTGGCAGCACGGAACTGTCTGGTGACGGAAAGTAACACTCTGAAAATCAGCGATTTTGGGATGTCACGGGAACAAGTGGATGGCATTTACTCCTCCACGAGTGGAATGAAACAAATCCCTGTGAAGTGGACAGCTCCAGAGGCACTCAGTTACGGTACATAGTTCCTTGGCTCTGGCCCTGCAAACGCCATAGTCCAGGCCTGCTGCGGAGCCTTGGTTGAGTTGTTTTCAGCTGTTGCCATATGGACGTTGAGCTTCTTGCAACCGCCCTGTCTAATCCCAGACAGAAATCTCCCCTTAAAGATTATGGGCAGCCTCCATGCTTCCAGCTCATGCCTGCTACTCCCCCCCCCCCACTCCTTAGGTCGGTATTCCTCAGAAAGTGATGTCTGGAGCTTTGGGGTCCTGCTTTGGGAGGCTTTCAGCCTGGGTGCCACACCATATGCCAATATGAGCAACCAGCAGACCCGTGAAGCTGTGGAGAAGGGTGAGTCCTAAAAGGGCTTTACAGGGGAGCAAGAGGCAGAGAGTGGCATAGTCCATGGCTGGGGATCTGAGCAAAAACTCAGCAAAGAGTTGGGAGTTGCTTGGTTGCTGCAGGAGTGGCTCAGGTATTGAGGCCTGAGCAGGAAGCTGGAGGGTTGGAAGGGAGAGGGGCGATATTATGATCAAGCCATGGAGGTTCAGCAATTAGTTGCCCAGGTGCTCCGCTTTCAGAATCCAATAGATTCTTTGACAATACCTATAGTGGACGAATGGTTGGTGAAGATGGTGGGACTTGCAGAGATGGCCAGGTTGATTGGTTTGAGTAGACAAAAGACATTATCTAAGTTTAATGCTGACTGGAAACCCCTTATGGATTTTTTGCATAAAACAGAAAAAATGAATGTATGTTTTGATGATTAAATAGGATAAATTACAGCAAGAAGAGAGTCACAATGTAACTTTAGAGAAAGTGGTCAATTTATATTTTGACTTATAACTGTTACAAAGAAGATTGGAAGCCACATCTTTGTCTTTTTTTCTCTCTTTCTCTCTCTCTTTTTTTAGTTGTTCTTTTTCTTCTTTATATTAACATTAGCTTTTACCTGATTTTAATTTTTAATAAACACACACACACACACACACACAGTATTTACACACACATAGACCAAAATACAACAGATTCTGACAAATTGCTGAATCTTCTTCAGGAGTTCCTCATTTGATCTGCCTTATATTTTGCTCACTTTGGATTGGAGTATGAAATGGTCTGTCCACTTGGTTCCCCTCATAGGCCCTTTTCATATAGTAAAACTGAATGGCAGATGGTGATATCTGAAACAAAAGTAATTTCACAATTCATGTTGCAGCAAGGCTCTTTATGGTAAAAGCTTTCTACTAAATAAGTATAAAAAACTAAATAAGTACCTAGAAAGAAACATCACAACTCCAGACAGGTTTGCTGTTAGTCATTAAGACAGTTTGAAGATAAAATCATTTGCTTTTGGCTTTCGTTGTTGGACTTCAACAATTAACATTCATTTGCTGACTTCAGTGGTATGAAAAATAGTTTTATCAGTTCTGGCTGATTTGCCAGCCAAGGTCATTTCTAGATGAACAGGCTGGATTATTGCAAGGCAATTGCCATGTGCCATGTCCTTAAAGATGACTTAAAAAATGGTTAGTGCAGAGATCAGCTATAATCAGGTTTCTGATATAATAATTTAACTTCCATAATCAGGTTTCTGATTGGCTGGTTGGTCTGTCCTATTTGATTGGTTGGTTGATTGATTTTAATTCTCAAGAAGATATTAAGTGAGTTGTGATGTTCTGTTTCTTGTTAGATGTCCCTTCTATAACCTGGTTGCCTCTTTTGCCAGGTATTCGTCTGAGTGCTCCAGACCAGTGTCCCGAAGACGTATACCAGCTCATGTTAAAGTGCTGGGAATACAAACCACAGAAACGACCCAGCTTCAGTACCATACTCCAAGACTTGGTTGTGATTCAGAAGAAGCAACGCTGAGAACCTTCTCAGGATGTTTGCATGGACACTTCTCAAATCCTGTGCTCACATCCCAGACTATTCCACTCCTGGCATATTTTTCTAATCACACAAACCATCTCCAATCAGGTCACCTGCCAAGCATTCAGCAATGGTGGCCAGAAGAGCCCTAAAGCTTTGGTCTTTGAAGTTATTTGTATTTTATATAAAGTTGATAATAATAATTATAAAGTTTGGATTAGATCCTCAAAAATGCAAGCTTAATTAAGAGCAAGTCCCAATCTTCACCTCAAATAAAATAGATAAGATACAAAGCTACAGAAGAAGGAATTTAAGGAGGAAAAGGCCTTGTATTGTATAAACACTTTACTGTGTTGGGGTGAGGCAGGTTTAAATGTTTCAACTGAAACTTAACAGTGAAGCTTCATAACGGTTACAGAAGCCTTATACCGGAAGCAAAGCAAAAGATACTTCATCCAAAACATGCCACAATATACACCATCTACAACCTGGATATAGCACCAGATCCACATGACCACACACAACCAAGGGTTTAAAGGAGGCCAGGCCCAATGAAACACATCAACCAAACCATCCTGGTTCCTAGGAAAGCACTAGGACAGCTTGTCTTTATAGCTCCAAGCCAAAGCTTTTCAAAGAATCACGAATCTGAATCAACGACGACCTTTCCATAAACTGCCATGGCCAGTTGACAGCATGTCTGGGGTGAGCGATCCAGGCCCAGGGATCAAATCCTGCAGGAGAACCAGATGCTGATCCTGCCCTCCCTTCTTCGAAGGCCCTGGGGATGGATTTCGGCTGCTTCTCCATCGCGACTCATTAATGCCTTCCTCTTTTTGTCTCCCTCATCTTTGAGGCGATTTAATGGGCCAGATTCAGCGGGAAGATTGGGGGGGGGGGGGCGGCGGCGGCGGCGGCGGCGGCAGCAGCAGCAGCAGCAGGCAGCAGGCAAAGGCTTCGGTCATTATTAAGACAAATTTACAACAACACTTTCAACAACTCATCCAGGCCGCCCCCTCCCCTCCTCCCGGCCGGCGCTTTGGGCTAAACGGAGAGCCGGGGTCCCCCCAGCTTCCCTTAAGAGCTCGCAGAGCCGCTCGAGGGCCTGAAGGGGTTCCGGGAGAGCCTCAACCGCGGCTGCTTCGGGCCTTTGGAAGGAAAGGCGAGGAGCGGAGCCCTTGGCCGGGCAGCTGGGCCTCCCTTTCCCCAGGACACCAACCGCAGGGCCCACCGGCGGCAACGCAGCCGTCCCGGACTCTAAGCCGGGGAGCCTACCCGCGGGGAACCCGACGGGCCTTGGGGGAACGAGTCGGCGCCCCGACTGCCTTCCAGCCCTTCCGAGGCGCGGGATCCACCTCCCGGGGCTCGGGCCCAGCTCGGGGGCTCGGCCCGAGGCGCGGGATGGGACCAGCGGGCCGCTCGCTCCAGCCGGGCCGGCAGGGGCCGCTGTGACCGCGGCGGCGGAGGCGCGGCTCCCGAGGCGGCGCGGGCAGGAGCGGCGGCGGCAGCGGGAGCGGGCGGGCCGCGGCGGAGCTGGGTCGGGGCGGCGAGGCCCCGCGGCGCGGCGGCCGATGAAGCTGAAGAAGCAGGTGACGGTGTGCGGAGCGGCCGTCTTCTGCGTGGCCGTCTTCTCGCTCTACCTGATGCTGGACCACGTGCAGCGCGACCCCGCACGGCCCCTCCCCGGGGGGCACCTGCCGCGGGTGAGTCCGGGCTGGGGGGGGCAGGGCGGGGGCGCGGGCGGGTCTCCCCCAGGCTGACCTGGCGACACCCCCCCCCCCCCGCCGCAGAGCCAGATCTCGGCGCTGCAGAGCCGCATCGAGCAGCTGGAGCAGCTCCTGGAGGAGAACCACGAGATCATCGGGCGCATCAAGGACTCGGTGCTGGAGCTGACGGTCGGGCACGAGGGGCGGAGCGCGCCGCTGCCCCTCCGGCTGCCTAACGGCTCCTGGGCTCTGCCCGCCGACGGCCGGCCTGCCTTCTTCTCCGTGGCGCCCGGGGACTGCCGGCTCGGCCCGCCCGCCGCCCGCCCGGAGCCGGACCTGCAGGTGAGCGGCGGGTGAGAGGAGAGAGCGGGGCAGGGGAGGGGGCGGGGGCGGGGGCGCCCGGTGCACCTGCCGTCTCCAACCTCCGCCCGCAGATGCTGGCGGTGTCGGCGCTGTTGCCCTACGACAACCAGGACGGCGGGGCGTGGAAGCAGGGCTTCGAGATCACCTACGAGCCCCACGAGTGGGATGCGCAGCCCCTGCAGGTCTTCGTGGTGCCCCACTCCCACAACGACCCAGGTGAGCCGGCGGGGCAGAAGGGTCTTCCCTGCGGGTGGGACTCAAGGGCTGTTTGGCCGGGGCCTGTGAGGGGGCGCTTGTGGAGCCCTTGGGTGCCACAGGTCCCCCCCCCCTCTGGTCCTGGAGAGGAAGGATGCAGAATGGGATGTCACCCACTCAATGTCTGACTGCTCAGATGCATACCTTCCGTTGACCCTTTGTGATTTAACCCCATTTCAGTTCTTCCCTTCCAGAGTAAGCAGTGACAGAGGCAGAAAAGAATTAAATAGGAAACCAAAGATTAAATGCATGATTAGAAAAACATATGTACCTGGGAAAAGGCAATCTAATAGAGCAGGAAATGTCCCTGGAAGTACTGTACCCCTATCGCATAGCAATCCAAATAGAGCTGGAAAGGACCTTTGAGGTCTTCTAGTCCAACCCCCTGCTCAAGCAGGAGACCCTCTAACATTTCAGAGAACTGGCTGTCCAGTCTCTTCTTAAAAACCTCCAGTGATGAAGCACCCACAACTTTTGACCACAAGCTGTTCCACTAGTTAATTGTTCTCACTGTTAGGAAATTTCTCCTTAGTTCCAAGTTGATTAGTTTCCATCTGTTGTTTCTTGTCCTGCCTTCTGGTGCTTTGAAAATTAAGTTGACCCCTTCTTTTTTGTGGCAATCTCTCAAATACTGGAATACTGCTATCATGTCCCCCCTATTCCTTCTTTTCTCTAAACTGGCCAAACCAAAATCCTGCAACCGGATTTTTTGTCTTCAGGCCTTAATTGTCTTAGTTGCTCTTCTTTGCACTTGTTCCAAAGTCTCAACATCTTTTTTGTAATGTGATCAAAACTGGATGCAGTATTCCAGGTGTGGCCTTATTAAGGCTTTATAAAGTGGTTCTAATACTTGATTTTGATTCTATGCCTCTGTACTTATACAATTATATTAGCTTTTTTTGCTGCTATCGCATACTGCTGGCTCATATTTAAGTGATGGTCCATTAGGATTCCCAGATCTCTCTCACAGTTACTGTGTTTGTGCCAGGTTTCGCCTACTTGTACCATTGGTTTTTCCTGCCTAGCTATAAAACCTTGTATTTCTCCACATTACATTTCATGTTGTTGGATGGGGCCCATTGTTCAAGTCTGTCAAGGTCTTTTTGGATCCTGAGCTTGTGTTCTGGGGTGTTGGCTATCCCTGCCATCTTAGTGTCATCTGCAAATTTGATGATTTCCCCTTCTATTCTCTCATGAATCACTTTCAATAGAATAATGTAGCTGAAGGCTGAACTGGTGTCCTTGGTGTTCTCTGAGCTGGGTTATTTTCTTGCAGAATGTTAGGCTTTTAGGAAATCTCTAGGGTTTTCAGACTTGGTTTGGTCTAGGATGGTCACGGTTTCACAGTTGAAACTATGGCTACTTCTGTCCATGTGTTGTGAAATTAAATATTTTTTTATCATTTCTTCTGACTTAGTTGTGTTCATGGATGCGTTCTGGCAGTTCTCTGCCTGTTTGGCCTTCATATTGGCTGTTGCAGTCTTTATTTCCACTGTATGTTTTTACTTCTGGGGCTGCTGGGTTGTTGTTGTTTTTTGTTTTGTTTTATAACAGGATATTTTAGAGAGCTTTAGTTAGTTTGTGTGCTATGATGATACTCTGTGGTTGCAGTAGTCTATTGGTAGTTTCTGAGATGTTTTTGATGTCTGGCACTATTATACTTTTTACAGCTTGTGCTGGTTATGTTATATTGGCTTGAGTGGTCAGGAACTTTTTGATGAAGTTTTGTAGATATCCATTTTATTGCAAGATGTATATTTTAACATGGTAAACCACCCAAGGTCAACTCACGGTGGGATGGGGAGTAAACAAATGTAAAAATTAAAATAAAAAATAGATGATCAGTTTCCTTTTATTGCCAGTCAGGATTGCTGCAGTAGTTGCGTTTGTCTCTAAATAAAGTTCTTACAAAGCTTCTCTTATGAGCAGTTAGTTGGTAGGGGGGCACTTGATTGGGGTAGGTGACTTTTTGGTATCCTTGTGTTTCTAATTTGCCTTCACAGTCTCTGCTGATAAGGATAACCAGGAAGGGTAGTGAGTTGTTTTCTTCTTCCTTTGTGAGTTAGATTCCTTTGAAGAGGTTGGTGGTGGTTTTGTGGGTGTTCTCTAAGTGGTCCTTTTTATTATGGTAAAGGTGTGCTGTACATACCTGATCCATATTTTGGGTTGAATTTGTGAAAGTGCTATTGATTCCAGATATAAATTCTGCTATAAGTCCTGAAAGTGATGATTGGTTGATAGTTTTGTCCTTCAAATTGAAAGTATGTGGTTAAGCAGAGGTTGATGAGATGAAATATTGTCCTGGATTCTTTACTTAATTCTGGCTCTGGGGATGTGAAAAGGTCTGTGACATCAAATTTCATCCGCATCTATTGTTTCATTTCATCCTCATCTATTGTTGTGTCTTTGATTCTTTGAAGGCCTGTCATGGAGAGTTGATGGAGTATTTGCTTCCCCCTGTGAGGTGCCAAGGCTTTTTGGTTAATCATTTTGAGGTGGGGGCAATGATACAATTGGAAGGAGAGGTTTGTCAGGCTTGTCTATTTTTTCTTCCCTTGGGAATTTTATTCCTTTGAAGATATTGTTGATAATTTTGTGGGTCTTTATTTTATTCGTTTATTTAAAATATGTATACAGTTGCTCATTTTCTAACAAACTGAGTGTTACTCAATCAAGTTTCCTCTGGTTGTTCCTTTTTTATGTTGTCTATGCGTGGGAGTGCTGTAGTTTTTAGAGGCAGGATTACAGTCTCTGCTATGAGTCTTGGAGTGGTTGCCCTATCAGGTTATTCCTCTGGTTTGTTGCTAGGTCTTTCCATCAAAGTGAAAGTAGGTACAGCTAGTCCTCATTTTATAACCATTTGTATAGTGACCATTTCAACTTACAGTGGCACTGAAAAAAGTGACATGACCATTTTTCACATGATCATTTTAGCATCCCCATAGTCACATAATTAGAATTAGGAAACTTGACAACTGACTCATATTTATGACGGTTGCACTGTTCCAGGGTCCTGTGATCATTTACCATGTTTTCCAGTGTATAAGACACACTCCTCCCTCCCAAAAACTGGGTGGAAATGTCTGTGCGTCTTATACAGCGAATGATGCCGAAACCCCATCCACTCACCGGTCCCCACCCTTCGGCCTCTGCCTCTCAACCATTTGCCTCCTTGCAGCAAACAGCCTGGTCAGCTTCAGCACAGCCTGATTTAGCACGAGCAGCTGATTGGCGGTTGGATCAGCCTCCCAACGATCAGCTGTTTCAGGCTGCAGGGTGAGCGGAAGTGGCAATAGGCGATGGTGATCCCTGCAGCCTGAAACAGCTGATCGTTGGGTGGCTGATCCAACCGCCAATCAGCTGCTTGTACTAATCAGGCTGCGCTGAAGCCCATCAGCTGTTTGCTGTTTGCTGCAAGGAGGCAAATTGTTGGGAAGCAGAGGCAGATTTTTTTTTCTTGTCTTCCTCCCTAAAATCTAGCTGCGTCTTATACTTCGGAGTATCTTATAGTCTGAAAAATATGGTAATAACTGCATAACTAATTTAATTACAGGGATTCACTTAAGAGGTGGGCAAGAAAGATCATAAAATGGGACTTTCTTGCTTAGCAATAGAAATTTTGGGTTCAGTTGTGATCATAAGTTGAGAACTCCCTCTCGTGAGGGAAAGGTTGATCAGGTTCACGATTCTGAGTATTTCAATCTTAGTATATCCAGTTAGGTCAGATGTGTTCTGTGGTACTGCTACCATGCATTCTTTTACAGGATCTATGATATAAATAGTGCTGTGATATTAAATGAAAGTTTAATCTCATCTTCTTCTATAATTAGGTCTTTGATATTGTGGAAACATCTGCAAGCAAACAACTAAGCTCCAGAGCACAAAGGAATTTCTATCACAGATGTGCACCACTTCCTATATTGCCTTTTATTCTTCTAATGTCTATGAATATTTCAGCACCAGTTTCCCACACTCTTCTCCTTTCTCTGAAGACATTCAATTTTCTTTCATATATTTGTAGTCCTTTATTCTCTTTCTTGGACCAAACCATAACAACATTTTCTGTGTTGGTCAATCACATTTGAGTTCAGTCAATGTTCATTATGCACTGATTCATTCTTGACTCTCTCTTTCTCCCTCTCTTCTTATTTTATTGTACAGATTGTTAAGTCGCCCATTCCAAGGACACCAAGTTTTTATGTTTCACCTCTTACCCTCAACAGACTGGGCAATTGCATGCTTCAATTTCACTTATTTTGACAAACATTCTTTAAATCATCAGTCCATACACCCAGGGTCCTCAAACTTGGCAAGTTTAAGACTTCTGGACTTCAACTCCCAGAATTCCTGAGCTAACATGACTGGAAGAAGAATTCTGGGAGTTGAGGTCCACAAGTCTTAAAACTGTCACATTTGAAGACCCCATACACTAATACTTTCTATTGCAAGCTGAATATTTTAAAATGCCAAAATATTAAGGAAATGTTCTATTTGCTGTAGTTTTTCAGTTTTTATGATAATATGCAGCTGTTGGGAATGAACTTATCAGACGCACCTAATTTGGTCTTTGGCATTCATTTTCAAGTCCTTACTCTTCGTTGTGTCATACAAGCTATTTAATATACAAGCTATTGGTATTTGGCCAATAATGTGACTTCATCTGCTAAGATGAACGTGTCGCATTCCCCAACTAACACACCTGTGATGTCCCTGCAAGGATCCCAAAAATATCTCACCTATCCAAGAGGAGATTGTAGCATTATCACCTTGCACTGGCTAAGTATTCTCTTTATTCTCCCTTATATTTATTTCCCTGTTGCAGGTAATCCTCAATTTATGATCACAATTGGAACTGGAACTTCTTCTGCTAAGCAATGTGGGTGTTGACTTATACCCAGTTTTATGATCATTTTGCAGGTGTCATTAAGCAAATCACTAAGATCAGTTAAGTGATCATTAAGCAAATCCAGCTTCCTCCCTTGAGTTAGCTGATTGGAAGATCCCTGGGAAGGTGATCCCAGGATGCTGCAGCTGACGTGAACACGTGTTGGTTACCAAGCGCCCTAGTTCTGCTCATGTGACTGGGGATGTGCAGTGGTTGTGAGGGCCAGTCATAAGTCACATTTTTCAGTGCTAAATTTGCATGGTTCTTAAATGAAGAGTTATAAGTTGAGGACTACTTTTATACTATTCTCACCATATTCAGAAGGCAAGCCACAAATGTATTTGTACAGAAATGAAATTCACTGTATCATACACTTCCTCTAAAATAGCTGACATGCTGTTGAGATTCTTTCTCGCTTCTGCCAAGAAAAAACATTTAAAGAGCAGAAATTTGATTGGCACACCTCCTCCCCATCCGGCATTAAAGTGCATTGGAAATCCCGAATGTTTAAAGTGCATTGGAAATCCTGAATGTTGCTTCTGGTCCCTCCCCTTTTTGTATATATTTTTAAAGTTTACAAATACAAGGATAAAAAATTAAACTAAGAAGTCTATAGAAAGTAAAAAAAAGTGCAGTAAAAATTATTTAAAAAAATTCCCTTCTCCCGGACAATTTCATTTCCTTATCACCTTCTCTGATGTTGCACTAAAAATACTTGTTCCCAGATCTCATCCCCTGTCAAGAGAGAAATATCTCTCATCGTAACATCTCATTAGTCTTTTTCAGTCTAAATGTTTCAGTGTTTGCTTCCTTTCTGTTCACATACAGGAACTATCAACACATTCTTCCAGTTGACAGGCACAATCTCAGCCTTCACACACATTAAGCAAATCATTCCGTGAGCAAATTCAAATAGCTTTATTGCAGTTGTTAATCACCAGAATGAAGGAGAAAATAATTTTCAAAGATACAGAATATCCAAAAATAAATGAGTGATACATAGAAAAATTTGCTAAAAAGCTTTATTTTTATTATTTTACTAACCTAAAATTAAGAAATACTGTATAGAGCCCCTGACAAATCTAAGGAAGGTACAGAACAGTAGCTGACTTTAAAAAAATGACCGGTAGGTAATGCTGAGGCAAAGCCATTTACTTACTCAAAAAGTTCCGTTGCTCTTATTTATTTTTTGTTTAATTTTGTGTGCCACCACACAGAACCTGGCAATCTTATAAGTTATTTCAGGATTAATATCAGAAAATAATTGCTTGTACTGCTGATCATTATATCCTGTTTTACAAGCCAGGAGTGGGGCAGTGAGAGCATTTTGGGAATCTGTGTAAAACTGGCAGTACAAAATAATCTGGTTGTTTCTACATGTCCTGACTGCCAGGAGCATCATCCTAAAGGGCATGGCATGTTTTGTACCTAGGACATCCGAAGGTGGTACATTACATCAGGCTAAGTTAATGGCCCTTCTCTGGTGGGGAATGTTAAGATGTGTGAGATACACGTCATGCACCAGGAGGTGTCTCTGACTGTCCATCATGGGAAGCCAAATAGCATTTCCCACTTGCATATCTTGGATACAGGCCTTATTTGAGGGTGGGTTCTAGCCTACTCATAGCACAGAGATACTAATAAGTGGGGAAGACTCCTAGGAGGGGGATCTTGTTATAAACTGCTTTTTTTGCCCCCTTTGAAACTTCTAATACCAACATGATAGGCCTGTAGGGAAAAATATTAACCTCACTTTGTAGAATTGCCAAATTCTGGTCTCCCATCTCACCATTCCAGCCTCATGCATACCGAATTAAAGATGCAGCGTGGAACTTGAAAAATTGCTCTTAAGAATTTAGACTGGACAAGTTAGAAGACAGTACAGTTATATAATTGGGCTAGAGAGTTAATTTCTAAAAGCTTGTGGGTTAATGCATACCTGCAGTCATCAAGCTTTTAAGAGGCTAACCTACAGTGGTATAGTAAAATATAATAAAATCTTAGAATAACTGCTGCACTTTGATGTTCCTTTTTTGAAGCATAGTTAACATGAGCCCTTTTAAATTCAGTAGCCTGAAAGATTGCCCCTAGATATCGAAAGCATTCCACCTGTTTGATGGAACAGTTGTTAATAATCCAGATAAGTTTTTTAGGGTGATTTGCAAATGCCATTAATTTAGTTTTAAGAAGTTGATTTCTAGCTGCTTCTCTTTACAACAATGTACAAAGGTGTCCATAGCTCTCCTGAGTCCAGTAGGCATCCTTGAGAGAATTACTGCATCATCTGCACACAGTATAATTTAATGTCTCTCTGCTAGTTGGGTGGATGAAACTTCACTCTCTCCAGCTGTTTTATCCACATCATTCACATAAAAATTAAATAAAAGAAGTGTCAGTATGCAGCCTCATCTTACACCTTTGGTAGTTGGAATTCATACTGTCAGGTATCCTTCAGACTACATCTTACTCTTATCTTCATTTGTTCATGTAATGTGCAAATAAGGAAGTATTGTCCATGGTGGTATTACACAGCTTGTCCCATAGCTTGATTTGAGATACAGATGCTGTCTTAAGATCAGAAAAGTCTGTGTAGAATGAAATAGTAGCCTGAGAGATGTATTTCTCATTAGCAATAACACCTAGACTTATATACCGCTTCATAGCGCTTTACAGCACTCTGGGTGGTTTACAATGTAAACATATTGCCCCCAACAATCTGGGTCCCATTTTACTAACCTTAGAAGGATGGAAGGCTGAGCCAACCTAGAGCTGGTCAGAATTGAACTCCTGGCAGTTGGTAGAGCTTGTCTGAAACACTGCATTCTAACCACTGCACCATCGCAGCTCAATAAGATGTTGATATATAAGACATTGGTCATTTATTGAGCGGCATTCCTTGAACCTGGCTTGTTTCTCTGCCAATAATCCTTTCTCTTCCATCCAGTCTCCACTTAAGCTTCCACTGGAGATGTCCCCATGAAGTTTGCTTATAATATTATGGAGACTTATAGTTTGATAGTTGGCAGGACTGGTCTCATTCCCTTTCTTATAGAAAGGTATAATGATCGCGAGGCCCCAGTCCTTAAATATCTAGCCAGATTTATAGTAAAAGGTGATGCCACCATAATGGATTATTTTTAATTAGCTCAGGTATAAATAGCATTTGCACCTGATTTGAGGTGAAAAATTCAGTCCATAAATTCCTTGGGTTTTACTGCTTGCCAAATAGGCAGTTTTTCCATGTCAGTACAGAAAGATTCTATTTGCCACTGAGCTATCTTTGTAAAGTTCCCTACAGTGATTTCCCCGTATTTCTGGCAATATAACACTATTCAGCTGACATGAGCCAGCCCCAGGAGGTCCTACAGTGGTGTGCCAAAAGAGGGAACAGCCTGGAGGAGGCCATTTTCATCCTCCCAGAGGCTTGAGGAAAGCCTCTGGAGCCTCCCAGGGGAGGTGAAAAACGGGCCCGTTTCTGGCCTCTGGAGGGCCTCCGGAGCCCAGGCGAAGCTGTTTTCACCCTCCTGGGGGCTCAATGAAAGCCTCCAGAGCCTGGGGAGGGTGAAAACATGCCCCCTGCCATGGTGCAGGAGGCTGAGGAGGCCACACTCACCACGCCCACCCAACAACCGCGCAGAGAACCAGTTGTTAAAATTCTTGAATCCCACCCCTGTTTCCATCCATGGTTTCTTGTCCTGCCTTTTGTGCTTTGGAAAATAAGTTGATCCCCTTCGTCTTTGTGGCAGCTCCTTAAATATTGGAACACTACTATCATGTCGCCCCTTCTTTTCACTAGCCTAGACATACCCAATTCCATCAACTATTCTTCATACGTTTTAGCCTCCAGGCTAAATCTTCCTCTCTGCACTCTTTCCAGAATCTCTACATTTTTTTATAATATGGTGACGAAAACTTGATGCAGTATTCTAAGTGTGGTCTTACTAAGGCTTTATAAAGTGGTACTAATACTTCAATTGCTCTTGATACTATCCCTCTGTTAATGCAATCTTCCCCACAACAACAACCCTGTGAGGTTGGCTGGACTGAGAAAGGGCCTTACCCAAAGTCACTAGCATTTCCTACCTTTTATCTAATTTCCCTTTAACCCTTTCAGCATCTGGTCTTCTTGAAGTGGAATTTCCCCCCATTCAGGCCCAATTTTTTCCCATCCAGGGCACCTGTTTTCCCTTACTGCAGCTCTTTGTTCTTCCTTTCACTTTTTTCTTTTTATTCAAGGATGTACTACACTACATATCCCTCCATCCATCCATCCATTCTTTATGTATCTGCATATCCTTCATGGAGGTGATGCACACTAGTTGGTGGGATGCAGACAACCATCTGTTGACTTGTAAGCAGGGGTGTGATTCAACTGGTGTAACTTGATGATTTAAGTTGGTAATCTGGTTGGGTTTCCTGTCTGATAGCTCCCCAAGGCTCAGGTGGCAGAGCAGACTTCTCTTAGGTGTGGGAGATAAACAGAGACTCCATGACACTATAAACATCTAGGGTCCCCAAAGGGCCAAGGGAAGCTTCCCCTGAGGCCTACTCCCCCACTCCATCACTGTTGAAGGATTATTTTGAATAACATTCTTTAAAAAGCAGGCATAGTACAAAGCAAACTACTGGAATCAACTTCATTGCCAAGTGTTAAGTTCTGCGCATGGGTGCAAGGAATGGAGACGAGGCAGTGAACAGTGAACTTCAACTCTTTATTAATCATTCTGAACAGAGCAAAAACCTGGGGCAGCAGCAGCCCTTTTATAGAGCAGGCTGCTGACCTATTAACCAATGAGAACATGGAAGCATTAAACCCTTGAACCAATGAGAGTGGCTCGTTAACAGCCAATCAGATTGCCGAGAACGGACCAATCCGATATCGCTATTATCAGCCAATCAGAAGTGCAGGATTAGAACCCTGCTTTTTTTTTAAGCTTTGATAAACTTTATTTAAGCGTTTTTATTAGTTCATAACACCCCTTCTCCCCGGGTTCCGTTTGAGGGGTGCGGTGACGTAATCTCTCAGATATGTGGGTTGTTTTAACTGTCTATTAGATTTGCGCTGTCCCACCGGTTCCCGTTTGCAGTCCAGCTTCGGTGGGACGTTTTTGGACATATCTGGTACCAGCGGTTCCTCATTCTCACTGGACGACTCGGTGCCACTAATTCTGTCGTTGTTGTTGTCCTCCGATCTTAGCGGGCTAGCCTCCGTTGAGGTATTCCTCTGTGGAGAGGCCACACCCCTCCCTGATTATTCTTCATTAATCGCGCCTGCTCGCTGACTTCCTTCGCTTCTGCTCTCCCCCATCTCGAATTTGGTTTCTTCGACATCCCCTCCCCCCTCAGTTTGGGAGTCCCAGGAGTTGCGGGAACTGGGTTGTAGCCTAGAGCGAAGCTGATCTATATGGCATTTCCATATTTTTCCGTCGCAGGTTTACACATGGTAGATCTGGGCCCAGTGGTTTGAATTACGGTTGCTTCGATCTATAATGGTTTGCCGGAGAGGTTTTTAGCGAAAACTAAGTCGCCTACCTTGAACTCGCGGCATTTCCTGCTGGATCCGCAGGTTTTCTCTGGCTCGTAGGAAGGGTGAAGCCGGTCGAGGTGGGAACGGAGCTTGCGTCCCATCAATAGTTCAGCTGGCGTCTTGTTGGTGACGCTGTGCAGAGTGATGTGTTGGAGTAGGAGTATTCTGTTTATTTTTTCATCAATGTCCCCATGGTCCATTTTATGGAGAGTTTTTTTAACAAATTGTACCATGTGCTCGGCCCTGCCATTAGCCACAGGGTGCTCAGGCAAAGTTAGCGCATGGCGGATGCCCTGATCCGCTAAGTATTGTTCAAACGCCACCAGGGCAGTGAACTGGGGTCCGTTGTCGAAGACCAGGACGTCTGGCAGTCCGTGTGTTGCAAATAGCCTGTTCAATTTTCGGATGACGGACTCTGTTGTAGTATTCTTCATTTCATGGATCTCGAGCCAGTTGGAATAGGCATCCACTTTTAGGAGGAATGTATGTCCTTTAGTAGGTCCCGGAAAATCAATGTGGATGTGGGACCACGGCCCCTGGGGGTTTCCCATTCTGTTGGAGTTGCTCTAGGTGGGGCACTGCTGACTCCTTGGCACTTTAAGCAAGTCTTTACCCAGGCTTCGATTTGTCTGTCGATGCCCGGCCACCATGCATAGTTTCGTGCGAGCGCTTTCATACGCACGATGCCGGGGTGACCGTCATGCAATGTTTTCAATACTGCTCATTGTAACCGCTCTGGGACGACGACTCTATCTCCCCAAAGGATGCAGTCTTTTTGAGAAAACAGTTCTGTTTGCCAGTTTCTGAAAGGGTGAAATCGTCAGAGGTTTGTTCTATTGGCCATCCTCTTTCGACCCAGCTAAGAACTCGCGATAAGACAGGATCTCGTTTTGTTTCAATTGCAATGTCTCTGGCTGTTAGCGGTGGTGACTGTAGCGTTTCAATCTGGAGTATGGTAAGGGTTGGAGCTGGGTCATTGACGGTTTCCGGAAGTGGGGCGCGGCTCAATGCATCAGCGTGGGGAATGGCTTTCCCCGGGCGGTGTTGTAATTTATAGTTGTACGCAGCTAAAAACTCCAACCAGCAAGTCATTCTCGGTGACAATATATAGGGAGTTGGCTTGTCTCCCGCTATAATTCCTAACAACGGTTTGTGGTCAGTAACAATAGTAAAAACTTGTCCATACACATATTCATGAAACCGTTTCACAGCAGATACAACAGCAAAAGCCTCTTTGTCGATCTGGCTATAATTACGTTCAGCCTTTGACAAGGTCCTTGAAAAATAGGCAATAGGGGCCTCACTACCATTTGGTAACACATGACTTAAAATGGCTCCTACTCCAAACGGTGACGCGTCACATTTAATTGTTAAAGGGAGAGTCTCGTTATACTGCATTAAAACAGCATCTGAGGTAAGTTTTTCACTTGTCGGAATGCGTGCTCCTCGCGGTGTCCTCAGACCCAGGTTGCTTTTTTGTCGAGAAGTCTATGGAGGGGCTCAGCTACGGTCGCTTTCTGGGGCAAGAAGATGTTGTAAAAGTTAATGAGCCCCAGGAAAGCTTGGAGATCAGTTCTGTTTCTGGGTCTTGGGGCGTTTTTGATTGCTCTCAGTTTGCTGTTAGTGGGGTGGATGCCCTGTTTATCAATTAAGTACCCCAGGAACTCTACCTTGTCTGTACACAGTTGACATTTATTTTTTTTAACCTTAAGGCCAGAGTCTTTAAATTTCTGGAGAACCAGTTTAAGCCGCTTTTCTAGTATTTCTCTATTCGGGGCAGCAATTAAAACATCATCAAAATATGGCACGACCCCCTTGATCCCTTGCAAGAGTCTCTCCATCAGACTTTGAAAAATCCCTGGGGCTATGCTCACTCCGAATTGGAGTCGGTTGCACTTAAAGGTGCCTCGGTGCGTAACGATTGTCTGTGCCTCTGCGGTTGTTTTATCTACAGGCAGTTGTTGGTAGGCCTGTGCTAAATCCAATTTAGCAAAGACTTTTCCACCCCCCAGGGAATGGAGAAGGTGTTGTACCACCGGTACCGGGTAAGCGTTCTGTTGAAGAGCGTGATTAAGGGTAGCCCGGTAGTCCCCACAAATCCTTAACGATCCATCCGGTTTGATGGGTGTTACAATTGGGGTTTCCCAATGAGCGTGGTCAGTTGGTTCTAAAACACCCTGGGCTATTAACTTATCGAGCTGCTCGTCAATTTTTGGTTTCAGGGCAAAAGGTACCCGACGAGGCTTAAGGAGGATGGGGGCTACTTCAGGGTTAAGGTTAAATGATATCGGGGTCCCCTTGTACTTGCCTAGTTTGTCTGCGAAAACGTCCTGGAATTCCTGGACGATGGCCTCCTCCCAGTTGTTGCTTCTGGTTTGGTGAATGCCGGCTACCTCGATCTTGAGTGGGGCGAACCATTGGAGGTCTAACAAGCTAGGCTGGTCACGGTCGACGACGGTCAATGGTAATGACGCAGTACGATTTTTGAATGATACTTGGACTTGGCTGGATCCAACGACCGGAATTCGGTTCCCCTGATAATCCTTGAGTATGATTCTTTGGGCTCTGAGGTCTTGACGCCAGACGGCAGGGATTAATTGTTTAAGAGTCTTCCAGGAAACCATCAAGAGGGACGATCCTGAATCGACTTCCATCACACAAGGCTGGTTTTCGATGGCGACCTTCACTCGGATCTTCTTTGCGTCTAGCGATGAGGTGTGACTGATTGTGATGGTTTGGTGTGCCTCTTCTCTTCTTGATAAAATGGCCGGTGTTTTATTTCTGTAGGAGTGGTTGTTCTATTGGCGGTTCAAATGTTCCCGACTCACAGGGCAATTCTCTGTGGTCTGGCGGTAGTTGTTTCCCTTCTGAAATGGGCTGGATCCTTGCTTGCTTCTACTGACCTTTCCGATGTGGCCTCTTTTCCCACAGAAATGGCAGAGCGCATCGAGGAATTTGCAGTCTGATTGCGGGTGGTTTGCCCCACAATCTGCGCATTGGTGTGGTAGTCTTTGATTTTGCTGGTGGCGTTGGTCAAGTTCAGACCGGAGCCGGTTGACCTCCTCCTCATCACTTTCTGATGGTGATTCGAGGTCCTCGTGGTGGGTCACTGTTGTGTGCCTCTCTAGGCGAGGTGAGGTATCGCTGGCGAGTTGACGGAGCAATGCGTTGGTGCGGCGCATTCGGGCGGCCGACTTCCTGGTTGCTTCTGCTGCAGTAGCGTCCTTGATGACATCAGCAAGGTTGATGTCCCCTTTTGCCAAGATCTTGCTCTGCACCGTCTGGTCATCTAATCCCAGAATTATTCGGTCTCTCAGAGCTTCTTCGAGGTCTGTAAACCCACAGAGGCCTCCCAGGTTCCGGAGATCCGCAATGAAATCTGCAACGCTCTCTCCTTTCCACTGGTCCCTCTGGTAAAATTCATGTCTTCGAACAAGCATTGGTACGGCGGGTGCATAGTGGGCCCGTAGAAGGGGCTCGAGGATGTCCCAGTCCATGGTTTTCACCTCAGCTGGTTTTGCTAGTGCCTTAGCCATCTTAAAGACGGCAGGCCCGCAATGGGTCAGGAACACTGCTCGCTTTTTCCCCGTAGTAGCATCCTTCAAGTTTTTGGTTTCCAGAAACATCTGGAACCGGTCTTTGTACGCGTCCCAGTCTTCTTGTGCCGGGTCAAATGGAGCGGGTAGTATGGCGCCTCTGGACATGGTTCCGTTGTCGATGTGCCTTCAGCCACGTGCTCTGTTTGGTGCTCTGTAGTGTTCAGTCAGCTCTGATATCTCTGCATCCCATCCTCGTCGCCAGTGTTAAATTCTGCGCATGGGTGCAAGGAATGGAAATGAGGCAGTGAAACAGTGAACTTCAACTCTTTATTAATCATTGTGAACAGAGCAAAAACCTGGGGCAGCAGCAGCCCTTTTATAGAGCAGGCTGCTGACCTATTAACCAATGAGAACATGGAAGCATTAAACCCTTGAACCAATGAGAGTGGCTTGTTAACAGCCAATCAGATTGCCGAGAATGGACCAATCCGATATCGCTATTATCAGCCAATCAGAAGTGCAGGATTAGAACCCTGCTTTTTCTTTAAGCTTTGATAAACTTTATTTAAGCGTTTTTATTAGTTCATAACACCAAGAATGCCTCTAGATTTTCCCAGAGTTTCCTTAAAAATAAAAAGCATGGTTAGCTAAACTCAGGGCTTTGTTCACAACCTAAAAAATGACCCCCTTTCACTTCATAGTTGGTAGAGAGTGAGTACCCTGGGGAGAGTGGTGGGAGAGACATCTTTCAGCGAAATTGATGCCGCTTCCCTGGCTGCTTTGACTAGGGCAGCCATTTTGTGAATCATCCAAGCTGTGTCCCCAAGCTGTGTCCTCAAGCTGTGTCCCCTGCTGGGCATGGGAAGGGATGCATAACATCACTTCATTTTGGTTTTCCCTGGGATGTCCAGTACAGGATGGTTGCTAAGAGTTTTCTAGAGTTCCCCGGGCTTCCTGGACCCCGGGCACTTGTCCTCCTTTAGAAGGCTAGCTGCTCCTGAGGCCATCGCAGCTATCAATATGAGCTTTCAGGTGGTTCCCTTCTGAAGGTGCCTTGACTTCTCTCCCATGGGGTACAGCTCAGGTGGGGAGCCTGGAAGGCTGGTCCAGTGAGAAGCGATGGGATCCCTTTTGAAGAGGGAAGCGATGTGTTTGCTTGCTCCAAGGCCGGCCTGCAATTCATTGTTCAAAACTACAGGGAAGCCAATTCTGGCTGAAGAGCAAGAGAAGCAAAGAGCTTTTTGACGAAAGGCTGGATCAGCTGAAGAAATGGCAGCAGTTCCTTTCCAAGCAGCATTTAAGCAGTTTAACATGTTTGCTGAGGAAAATGTAATTTTCAGAAAAGAGTCTAATGTGTTTTATATAGTCTTGTCAATATCCAATGAAATAATTATGGAAGTTCCACTTTAGCATTATTTAAAGCTAGACCATTTACTAATTTCATATAATCAACTCCTCATCTAAAACAAAAAATGCTTGATCAGCAGAGTTTGCAGGGGGGAAAGGGTACTGATTCCTAGATATATGAAATACTTGGCTTTCGTTTATTTATTTATTAAATTTATGAGACACCCATTTCACTGCCCAAAGTGACTCTGGGCAGCTTACAATATAATAAAAAGAGATATAAAAACAACCATAAAATAAAACTATATTAAAATTGCAAAATATTAAATACAGACCAAACAACCAATGGCTCAGAGTGAAGCAGAGGTGGTGCCCTCTCTGTCACTGTACCAACTCCAGCCTGCAAGTTCTCCATTGAGATCCTTTTCACTGATACAATTGAAATGCCAGTTATCTCTCGCGATGAGACTAAATATATTTCTTTTGGAATAAAGGCTGATTGATCGGGGTATATAATTTTTCCTATAATTAGTTTAAGATGATTGGCTAGTAGTTTAGCATATAATTTATGATCAATTAATAAATGTATGTAAGAAACATACCATAGTAGTAACTGGAGACTTTAACTAACCTGATATCAACTGGGAGACAAACTGCAGCAAATAGGAGATCGAACAGATTCCTAACCAACTTAGCAGACAACTTTGTCATCCAAAAAGTAGAGGAGGGAACTAGAAGTAAAACTTATACTGGACCTAATTCTTACTAATAGAGAAGAAATGTTAGAGGGAATGGAAGTTGCTGTAACCTCAGGTGAAAGTGGCCACGTCATACTGGAATTCAATATAATGCAAACACAAGCAATAGAATATAATCTAACCAGTATGTTAAAAGAGCTGATTTTAACAAACTCAGAGACCCTAAGAAAAATTCCATGGATAAAAATCCTGAAGGGAAAAACAAGAAGTGTGGGAAACACTGAAAAATATAATCATAAAAGCCCAGTCTAACACAATATGATTGAAAGAGTAAAACAAGAAATCCAAGAAGAAACCAGCATGGTTCCACAAAGATCTCCTGATAAACTGAAAAACAAAAAGCAAGGCATTCAACAAAGCAGACCACAACCTACTACCTCTTGGTGAACTAGAGAAAATGTGAGATAGACAGCCTCACCACCAGATGGATTTGTAACCGGCTGACAAACTATGTCAACTCCCAACATGGTGAGCGTTCAACGGGCCATCTCGGGGTTGCCACCATACTAATCAAGTAGTCCTTAATGGTACAGGTAGTTTTCGTGTTACAAATGTAATGGAGCCTGCCAATTTTATTTGTAATCTGAAGATTCGTAGGAGTGAATTGCGTAAATTGACCACAATCACTCATTTGCCAATCGAATACATGGGTTGTTAAGTGCACATGAGGTATCTCAAGGTGGAGAAGATCCTGGGAACAGGTCACCTGCTTCAGACTACCCAAGTGCCTCCCCAGACCCACTGAGATACCTCATACTCCCTTCCCTGGGGTCCCCACAATTGTTCTCCCTCATCCTGCCGGGCGCGAAAAATGGGGCAGTGAAATCATGTTGCTTCAAGTTTCCCATCGGCTTGCAAATGCTTTTTGTGCCATTCCAATCTTGGGATGAAGAGCGCTTGTAAGCCGATGGGAGGCTTGAAGCTACATGATTTTGCTGCCCCAAAGTCTTGTTGGCTTGCAAATGCTTTTTATGCCATTCCAGTCTTGGCCTGAAGAGGGCTTGCAAGCAAAAAGACTTTGGGGCAGCGAAATTGCATTGCTTCAAGCCTCCCATCAGCTTGCAAGCTCTCTTCAGGCCGAGACTGGAATGATGCGAAAAGCATTTGCAAGCTGATGAAAGGCTGCAAGCAACGCAATTTGGCTACCTCAAAGTCTCATTAGCACTCTTCTGCAGGATCTGGTACAGGCCTCAGTTCACACAGAACAAAGGTCTAAATTATTATAGGGTGAGATCTTGCAAGATCACTAACATGGCATCTTGTGCTACTGATCTCACATGATCTCGCACTACATATTTAGGCCTCTGTTCTCTACGAACCAAGGCCTGCACGAGATCTGGGGCAAGAGGCTTTTTGCAAATCACTCTGTTCGCAAAGCCTTTTTCAGTGGATCTTGTGCAGGCCTCGGTGCGCTGAGAGCAGAGGCCTAAAGTACTGTAGTGCGAGATCACATGAGATCAGTAGGGTGAGATTATGCACTACTGCTCTCATGTGATCTCTCATTACTTTAAGCTTCTGTTTTCTGCAAATGCAGTGAAGCAGGCAAAGGAACCGATGGCTCAGTAGGTTGTTGCAAGGTAAAAGCATCTGCACAGGCCCAATGGGAGATCTCCAACGGGGGCTGGGGGAATAGGCAGGACAAATGTTGCACTGCTTTTGCTGTCGACTGTAAGTGAACAATGGCTGTGATGATGCAACATTTATAACTTTGGGACTGGGTTGTAAGTACTTGGGGGCTATGTCATAACTTCAAATGGTCGCTAAGTGAACTGTTGTAACTCAGGGATTACGTGTACTACATCTACATGGAAGGATACAGCAGTGGGGTACCGCAAGGTTCCATCTTGGGCCCAGTACTCTCCAGTATCTTCATAAATGACTTAGATGAGGGGATAGAAGAGGAAATCAACAAATTTGCAGATGACACTGAACTGGCAGGAATAACCAACACCCCAGAAGACAAGGTCAGGATCCAAAGAGACCTTGACAGACTTGAACAATGGGCCCCATCCAACAACATGAAATTTAATGTAGAGAAAAACAAGGTTTTACACCTGGGCAGGAAAAAACAAAGGTACAAGTACAGATTAGATAAAACCAGGCTCAAAAACAGTAACTGTCCTAATGGATGGTCACTTAAACAATGGATGGAAACTAATCAAGGAGAGAAGCAATTTGGAACTAAGGAGAAACTTGCTAACAGTGAGGACAATTAACCAACTGAATAGCTTGCCTTCAGAAATTGTAGGTGTTTCATCACTGGAGGTTTTTAAGAAAAGACTGGACAGTCACTTATCTGAAATGGTATAGGGCAGGGCTGTCAAACTTGCGGCCCATGGGCCAGATGTGTCACGTGCTAGCCACACCCGGTTTAGCAAAGTCATGATACGTCATGTGATGATGCTGTGACGAGGCAAATTTGACATCCTTGGTCTAGGTTCTCCTGCTTGAGCAGGGGGCTGGACTAGAAGACTTCCAAGACCCAACTCTATTCTGATTGGGTCTATAAGAAGCTTCTATCAGATCTTTACCTAGTTTAGGAATTAAGCTTTTTTCGGGTTATGCTGCAATTTTGCTTAATGAGAAAAATTCTGATGGAGCAATCAATACCTTTAAATGTCTTTTAGAATCTGTTAACTGGTTAGGACCTGGAGACTTTCCATTTTTAATATTTTCAAAAATATAATCAACTTCTTAATATGCAAATGAGTCTAAGAATTGAGTACTTTTTACTAATATTAATATTTGTGACAGTGGGTTTTTAATATCTTTCATTGGCTTCATATACACTTTTTCATTTTTAAAACACTTGCCAATAATCTTGAAGCTTTATTGTCAAATTTATAGTATTTTTGTATTAAAATTTGGATTGATATTTTGTCAATGTCTAAAACTTTGATATTTTTTCTTTTCATTTCCAGTTACAAGCATGTGTTAACAGAAAATTTTATATTATATCCAGAAATCCTTAGTTTCTGAAGATATGTTCATAATCTATGCAGATTTCTTTCCTATCCTGCATTTTATTTATACATTTGTCTCTTATTATCTTCATGGTATACCATGTTGTTTTATTTATTTATTTTGATTTTTCAATCGCTTACAAGATAATAGGTATAAGTATATACATAGTTATGAATACATGAAATGGGTACATATAAGAAAAATAAAAGAAACAATAGGACAGGGACAGTAGGCACGTTGGTGCGCTTATGCACACCCCCTACAGACCTCTTAGGAAAGGGGTGAGGTCAGTAGTACAAAGTCTAAGATTAAAGTTTTTGGGGTTTGGGGAAGAAACCACAGAGTCAGGTAGAGTATTCCAGAAATTGACCACTCTATTGCTGAAGTCGTATTTCCTGCAATCAATTTTTGTGCGGTTAACCTTGAGTTTGTAATTTGCTCTTGTGTTGTTATGGTTGAAGCTGAAGTATTCATTGACAGGTAAGTCATTGCAACGTATGATTTTATATACCATACTTAGATCAGACCAAAGATGGCATAATTCAAGGTTTTCTAGGTCTATAATTTCAAGTCTGGTGGCATAAGGTATTCTACAATGAGCAGAGGAGTGGAGAATTCTTCTTGTGAAATATTTCTGGACTTTCTCAACTGTGCTAATATTAGATACATAATGTGGGTTCCAGAATGATGAGTTGTATTCGAGTATTGGTCTAGCAAATGTTTTGTATGCTCTAGTTAGTAGTGTGATATTACCAGAGAAAAAGCTATGTAGGATTAGATTAACAACTTTTAATGCCTTTTTGGCTATGTAGTTACAGTGGGCTCTAGCACTTAGATCATTAGAGATGAGTATTCCAAGGTTCTTGACAGAGTATTCCAAGGTTCTTGAAAGAATTTGGATCATCAACAGCTTGTATTTTATTTTCTGATTTTTTTTGCCAATATGTAAGACAGAGCATTTATTTGTTGAGATTTGAAGTTGCCATTTGTTTGACTATTCTGATACATAATCAAGGTCTTTTTGAAGGGTAGCAGTATTGTCTATGGTATTGAACAGCTTTACATCATCAGTGAAGAGAACGCAGTTGCTCTTAATATGATCACAGAGGTCATTTATGTAGAGTATGAAGAGAGTTGGTCCTAGAACACTGCCTTGGGGGACACCACTATTGGCAGGTACAGAGTTTGATAGGACACTCCCAATTTTGACCATTTGTTGTCTGTTTGACAGGAATGCTTCTATCCAGTTATGCAGTTGTCCAGAGATACCATAAGATTTTAGCTTTAGGAGTAATTTGTCATGTACCACTGAATCAAAGGCTTTACAGAAGTCTATGTAGATTGCGTCTATTGTTTTGCCCTGATCGAGTTGTGTAGTCCATATGTTTTTGCAGTGTAAGAGTTGCAGATTACAGGATAGTTTTTTTCTGAAACCAAATTGTTAATTAGAGAGTAGGTTGTTTGTCTCTAAGTGGAGGATAATGGATTGGTTAATAATTGATTCCATGACTTTACAGGTGATGCAGCATAAGGAGATTGGTGTGTAATTTTCAACTAGGCTGGGTGATGTGAACAATGTTTGTTCTCTATCTTTTTCTTGGCTCTTTTGTTCAAATTTTGAGCTAAAATCATTACAATTCCTTGAAATGATATCATGAGAGATGTGTAACAAATTAAGACCACAATAGCATATTTTTGTTCAATTTATCTTCCTGACATCTCCCTTTTGTTGTCAAGAGCTAGTGTTTTGACATATTTGTGATGGGTGTGTTTTTATGCTTCCTTGTCCCTTACCCAAAGGCTGGATCAAGACGTTTGACAAATACTATGTTGACCAGACTCAGCACATTCTGAACAACATGGTGCTGAAGCTGCAGGAAGACCCACGGCGGCGCTTCATCTGGTCCGAAATCTCCTTCTTCTCCAAATGGTGGGACAACATCAGCAGCCAAAAACAGGCTGCAGTCCGCAGGTAACTGCGATTGATGTGTGTCTGTGATTTATTTTCTGATTTTAGAATTTGGGAAGCATAATTTTAGAAGGATCATATCATGGGTTTTGCACTTGCCTCCTTTGGAGAGTTTTTGACATAGATTTCTTGTTTGCAGGCTCATAGGGAATGGGCAACTTGAGATGGCCACGGGAGGCTGGGTGATGCCAGATGAAGCTAATTCCCACTATTTTGCCATGATTGACCAGCTCATTGAAGGGCACCAGTGGCTGGAGAAGAACATTGGTGAGTACCACAGTTGAAGCCAGCGGCGTGCTGTGTGAGGGCCAGGCAGAAGCACTGGTGATGGCATCGCCTGGAAGGGGTTTGGGGCCACTTGGGAGGAATTCCATCTTTGTAGCTGGGCACTCTAGTAGCTC
Source organism: Hydrophis major (assembly GCA_033807585.1). Lineage (NCBI taxonomy): Eukaryota > Metazoa > Chordata > Lepidosauria > Squamata > Elapidae > Hydrophis > Hydrophis major. Next base: position 20,902,040 of record CM066337.1, on the reverse strand, counting down.
CAGGCAGTGTTGTTGTAATCTGGATTTGGGGGACAATAACATCAGCCTCTTGCTATGACGTACCACTTTCTTTTGGCCTTAGAGTTTTCCACAGCTGCCCTGCACTGTAGAGAGGGGGGGCCCATTCGATCAGCCGGCCCCTGATGGGCCTAGTGTGGTTTCAGAGAATGCTTGGGGAAACTCTGTTACACAGTTCAGTAAAGGCTATTTGGTATTCTGCCTTCTATAGACTCATGTGACATTAAATTCCTAGATCGATTTTTGTTAGTTATTTATTTAAATCAAATTATGATTACTGTGTGCCAAACTCTATATTTCCATTTTTTAAAAAAATATATAAACAACATTTATCCTTTATGTGGCTTTGCTTTTCATAAAGAATTAATCAAGTCTGTCCTGACATAACTGAATGTTTTTGAAATTGGAGCTGGTTTACACAAATAGGGCTTTAAGTTGTTGATCATCCATACACAATATATCCAAACATCCAAAGGCATCAGGATATGCCAAGGGGGGAACTTTCCAAGGTATTGTCCTTGTACCATGTAAGGCATTTTGCACTGTATCTACAACCACCTCTGACCATTTCACTCTTTTTTAACTGATGTCTGTTTTTACATTATTACTTATTAGACTTAGAGCCTGCCCTTTGTGCCGGAGCATAGGTGGTGCTCCTGGTCTTCCATGAGCTGTGTGATTGAGGGAAAATCCATTCAAACTGAAACTTCATCAGACACCAGACTCAGAAGAAAAATTGGAGCCAAGAGATAGCCTGGAAACAGAAACATTGGTTTCTGTTTAGCTTGGGTTCTTCCATGGCTGATCTTATTAGAGGGGGTTCATTATGTCCCCTCTTTCTTATTCCTCCATGAAAGTCACACAGTTCTCAAAAGCATTTTAATAACCTTGGGTAGCTTGAAACAGAGAAGAGGAGGAGGCAGTTCATATGGAGGTTAGACTAATAAATGAGAATTTAAAAAAGGCACTATCATCAACAGAATTTAGAATCCCAACACATGTATCTTAAAATAAGGAAAAGCAAATGCGATTAAACTCATAGTGTGACAAAAAATGCACTGGTGAGGTCAAAGATCCTCTACCTGCTGCTATCATGGTGATGGGGCTAGATGGCACCCCAGAAGGAAAGAAGGCAGGGCCACCCAGGCCACCCCAGCAGAAACTTCCATTTTGGATCTTTCCTCCATATTCCATCAAAGAACAGCAACTACCAATCAACCAGCCAAGCTCGATAATTGACTAGACCTAACTATGATGGAGGAAGCCAGGAGGGGCCCCTCAGGGTCATGTCAAGCTCTGTAGCTTCAGCTACTCTCCAGTGACCTGGTGGCAGATCCAAGTGAGCGAGAGGTAAGGGTTTCCCTTGGAGCCTCTCCAGCAGTTGCTGCTTCTGGTTTGACCTCTGGACTTGGACAGGGGAACAAGAGGCTTCTCTTGCCACAGGTCTCTGAACTTGACACGCTGAAACATCCTTCAGTTTGCCCAAATGCCCCAATCAAATGCACCAGAGCTGGAATTGAATTATGAAGGTCAGAAATAAAAAATAAAATCCTATCAGCACATAATGCTCATTGACAGATAGTCCTTGCTTACCAATTGTAATTGAGGTCAGCCACTCTTTTGCTAAGCAACATGGTTGTAGAATGAGATGTCACATGGCCACATTGACCTACAATAGCACTTGTGGCCATTCCAGTTGCCAGCATTAGGCAAATCTTGCACACTTGAAGTGTCCCACAGTCATGTGATTGCTATTTGTGAACCTGGCACTGAAGGTCAGAACTGGCGATCATACGATGGCAGAACCCTGTTACCCTTGTAGCTGCCAGCCAGTTGCCAAGTGCCTAAATTGTGATCACATGACAATGGGGAGTCTGTGAAGACTGCAATACAAGGCCCCATCTTAGGGCTCCCTTTTTAACTTCAAATGGTCACTGAAAAAGGGGTTGTTAACTAAGAATTGTCTATATATTTTAAGAAGTTATGCAAACTATTATAAATATGACTGACTTGCCTAATACTGTGTTTCCCTGAAAATGCGACCTACCCCCAAAATAAGCCCTAGCCTGATTATTTTGGGATGAGCCTAATATGCGCCCTACCCTAAAAATAAGCCCTAGTGAAGGGGATGGGCGTGACCAGCACAGGAGGCAGCTATTCCCTTCTCCGGTCACCTCATGGCTGCTGGGCCCCTTCATCGCGGCCTGTGGATCAGCTGATGACCCAGCGAGGGCCAGGAATTTTGTCTTTCCAGGTGCCTGGAGATATTTCCAGCGCACTCTTGCTAGCCTCAGCCCTGCCCACGGCACCAGGCAACCTTGCAGTGAAGGGCCTCTCTGTTCCGCAGCTCACGTTGTGGCTATGGAGCAGGCGGCGAGCACGATTTATGCTCTTCCAGGCCTGGAGTTCTGGTGTTGCTTAGGCTGCTGCTACTATGAGGCAGAAAGCCATGCGGTCCATCAGAATTGGCTCCCCTCCCCTGCGTCCACCCTGCTGCTGCTTGAGAAAAGGATAGGCAATTGCAGAACATTGTGGGAAGTGCATGCTTATGATAGAAGCAAAGCCCAGCCTTTCCCTTTTAAGCGATCAAATGTCTGTGTGTGAGAGAGAGAATGAGAAAGAAAGAGAGAGAAATGACAGAGGGAAGTAACAAGAATTGTAGGCAATGCTGTTTGAAAGGGTTTCCTCTCCACTGTTTCTCTTCTCCACTCCACCCACCCACTGCCCACTCACCACACCTGGGCCTGCTGGGCACTGTCCGCCCCAAACCAAGCGGTGGGGAAGCTTTGGCACAGCACCCTTCTAGTGCCTGCCGCCCTGGCAAAGGGAAAGCTGAAGCAGGCAGGGGCAGTGCAGGGCTCCTCCGATGGCCTGCTCACCTCTGCTCTGGTCGGGGGCGGCCCATACACGAGGTGTGAGTATGTGCTGAGTTTGGTATTTCATCTTCCCACCTTTTGCGAACTTTTGGCTGCGTGCAATGAAAGCAGCAGAAGTCTTTCTTTCTTTCCCCCAAATTTTGCCAGAAATGAGTCTTTGTGACACTCGTGCCGGCACTGCAGCCTCTTGGAGCAGGATGTTGCAAGGCTTGTTGTGCCATTGTGTGTGTGAATGGCAGCACCCGAACGCAGTCACAAGCTTCATCATACCGGCACAGCTGGCGTCCTGCTGCTCATGGCTGCACCAGTATGTCAAACCTCGCAGTGGTGCCACTGCTCGTGCACGCAACAACATAACAAACCTTGCAGAGTCCTGCTCCAAGAGGCTGCGGCAGTGGTGCGACGAGTCTCACAAAGACTAATTTTTGACAGAGTTTGGGGCAGAGAAAGAAAGCAGAGACCCTGGTCTTTCTTTCTCTTCCACAAATTCTGCCAGAAATGAGTCTTTGTGAGACTCGTTATGCCGCTGTCGCAGCCCCTGCAAAGCTGTGCAAGGTTGTGCCATTGCGCGCATGAACAGCAGCACAGCCGCAGTTAAGGGGCCCAGCAGCCATGAGGTGACTGTGCTTGCTGCCTCCTGCATTTCAAAAAAATAAAAATAAAACTTCCCGAAAATAAACCCAAATGCTTATTTTCAAGCCTAATAATACCATTACTAATACTAATAATACCAATACTAATACTGTGACAATACATATACATTTATACATCCTATCCAATCTTTCAATACACACTACTTCTGTAGCCTCATAACTATTTATATACATTATTTACATTTTCTATTCTTATATCTATTGTCAATCCAGATATACCATGTTTCCCATATTGCATTGTATTATGTGTCAGCTTTCTCTTTTAGTTCCACAGTTAACTTATCCATTCCCACACACTCAAAGATTTTTTTTAATTATTAACCTTTGGGAGGTATTGCATTTTTCTTCCAGTACTGTGCGTAGAAAATTCTGGCTGCTGTTATTATGTGTAATATAAGATATTTTATCTTTCTATTATGGTTTCTTTTAATTATTCCTAAAAGGAATAGTTCTGGGACGAAATCAATTTTATTTTCAATGAATTCCTCTAGCCACATATGAATCACTTTGCAATATTTTTCCACCAAGAGTGAAAGAAGGTACCTTGTTGATGTCCACACTTCCAGCAATTTGGTTTTAGATTTGGGTAGATCTTAGCTAATCGTGAAGGCGCCATGTACCAATGATAGAACATTTTGTGTTGGTTTTCCCTGTAAGCCGCCAATTTTGTTATTTTATAATTGGTATTCCAACTCTTTTCCCACTATTCTAATTCAACAGTATGTCCAAAATTTCTACCCCATGAAATCATTGATCCTTTTACAATCTCCTCTGCTCTATCCTATTCTAATAAGTGTTTATATATTTTAGATAATAATTTTTCATCTGGTCAATCAAAATTTCATCTAATTTTTGTAATTCATTGTCTAGTCCAAATTCCTGTCTTTTTTGTATCTTTTTTGTATTTGTATATAAGTCCACCAATCTAATTTTATTCCCTGTCCTTCCAATTCCTGCCTACATTTTAGATTCCCTTGTGTGTCCAACATTTCTCTGTACCTGGCTGTTTTCTTGATCTCCGTTATAGTAGGGTAGACTACTGCTTCCAAGGGGATATCCAGTTTGGAATTTTCAGATAATATTTATTTTTTATTTGTCTCCATGATTGTATCAGTACGTCTCTTATTCTATGTCTACAGATACAGTTTATTTTCTTTATCCCACAGGAATGCATGCCACCCTCTTTGTAAGTCATACCTCTCTATGGTTAATATTCTTTTATTTCTTAGATTGATCCAATCTCGTATCCATGCAAGCATTGCCGCCTTGTGGTACAATTCCCAAACCAGGAGCCCAAGGCCACCTCTACTCTTGCTATCCTGTAAATCCTTTAACTTTATTTGCGGTTTTTTACCTGCCCAAACAAATTTAGTAATTGTTCTGTTTAATTCTCTAAAAAAATTCTTTTCTAATTTTATTGGGGTTGTTTGAAATAAGTATAAAAGCTTTGGCAAAACGTTCATTTTAACAGTTGCTATTCAGCCTAATAACTATAATTGTAAAGTCCCCCATTTTTCCAAATCCTTTTTAATTTGATTAAGTAATTTCATATGATTGTCTTCTTTTATTGAGGAGCATTTTGTTGTTAACCATATTCCTAGGTATTTAATTTTTTTCGTAATTTGTAGTCCCATTACAATTTCTAACTCCTTCTTGTTTTTAGGTATTATATTTTGAACCAACATTTAAGTTTTGTTCCTATTAATTTTGAGTTCTGAGACTTCTCCATATTTCTCTAATTCCTTTATCAGAATTGGACTGATTCTAATGGCTCCTCAATAAAAAAAAACCCAAATCATCCGCGAATGCTTGTAATTTATATTCCTCTTTTTTAATTTTTGTTCCTTGTAATCCTGAGTTTTCCTTAATTTTTATTAATAATGTCTCTAATGTCAAAATAAAGAGCAGATGGGACAATGGGCATCCCTGTCGAACTCCTTTTGTTATTCTAAATGCTTTTGTTATATCTTCATTTATTATTATGTTAGCCTTTTGGGAAGAATAAACTGTTTCTACTAATTTTTCAAATCTATCTCCAAATTTCATTTCCCTTATCTGACGTATCATGAATTCCCAATTTAAATTATCGAATGCTTTTTGTGCATCCAGAAAAACAAGGGTCACTTGTTTTCCTGGGTGCATTTTGTAATATTCTAATATGTTCATTATTATTCTGATATTATCTCTTATTTGCCTATATGGCAAAAATCCATTTTGATCGTTGTGTATAATTTCATTTAAAATCTTTTTCGGGTCGGTCTTATTTTCGGTAGCACAAGTTAAGGGTTTGAAACAAGAAAGTGGACCACTCTATCTAGTATTTTATAATGCAGAGTGAAAAAGCAGATGGGGGAAAAAAAGCTATTGATTTTCATTTTCAATTTGAGGATTGCACATAGAATCTTTTTGTGTGTGTGTATGTCTTTGAGTCACATTTCTGATTTATTTATATATTTTATATTATTTGTCAATTGCTTACCAGATAATAGGTATAAGGATAAACATAGTTATGAATACAAGAAATGAGTACATATAAGAAAAATAAAAGAAACAATAGGACAGGGACAATAGGCACTTTGGTGCGCTTATGCATACCCCCTACAGACCTCTTAGGAAAGGGGTGAGGTCAGTAGTACAAATTCTAAGGTTAAAGTTTTTGGGGTTTGGGGAAGAAACCACAGAGTCAGGTAGAGTATTCCAGACATTGACCACTCTGTTGCTGAATTCGTATTTCCTGCAATCAAGTTTGGTGCGGTTAACTTTGAGTTTGTATCTATTGTTTGCTCTTGTATTGTTATGGTTGAAGCTGAAGTATTTGTTGACTGGTGGGACATTGCAATGTATGATTTTATATACCATACTTAGATCAGACCGAAGACGGCGTAGTTCTAGGTTTTCTAGGTCTAGAATTTCGAGTCTGGTGGCATAAGGTATTCTGCAACAAGTAGAGAGTGTAGAACTCTTCTTGTGAAATATTTCTGGACTTTCTCAACTGTGTTAAAAGCAGGTACATAATATGGGTTCCAGACTGATGAGCTGTATTTGAGTATTGGTCTGGCAAATGTTTTGTATGCCCTAGTTAGTAGTGTGATACTACCAGAGAAAAAGCTACGTAGGATTAGGTTAACAATTCTTAATGCCTTTTTGGCTATGTAGTTACAGTGGGCTCTAGCACTTAGATCATTAGAAATGAGTATTCCAAGGTTCTTGACAGAGTTTGGATCATCAACAAGATCTTGACTATTCAGCTTGTATTTTATTTTCTGATTTTTTTTGCCAATATGTAAGACAGAGCATTTATTTGTTGAGATTTGAAGTTGTCATTTGTTTGACCATTCTGATACATAGTCGAGGTCTTTTTGAAGGGTAGCAGTATTGTCTGTGGTGTTGAATAGCTTTACATCATCAGCAAAGAGAACACAGTTGCTCTTAATGTGATCACAGAGGTCATTTATGTAGAATATGAAGAGAGTTGGTCCTAGAACACTGCCTTGGGGGACACCACTGTTGACAGGTACAGAGTTTGATGATGCTTCCAATTTTGACCATTTGTTGTCTCTTTGACAGGAATGCTTCTATCCAGTTATGCAGTTGTCCAGAGATACCATAAGATCTGTACTGCTTTCCCTTATTGACCCTGTACAGGTCACAGCAGTAACTCTCTTTATCATCCAACTGTTAAGCAGAACTCGGCACCACATTGTCATAACAAGAACCAGGTGACATGAGTCACAGAGAAAAAACAACACCTGACAGTACAGCCCATCCTATTACATACAATTATATATTGCACAACTAACCAACAAATCTTAATTTCTCCAACATCATGGTGCTGATGACGTTACTTAAGCCTCTGCAGATGTAGAACTAAACTCAGAAACCCCCTTTAGACCAACATTCCACCCTTGGACTACCTGTACAATCGTCCATCACAATTTTAAAAGTCTTTGGGGGACATTCAAATTCAGCTACGGGAATCTATATACACTCTCTATACATTTTATCCAACTTTTTTTCCCCCTTTGAGCAATAGAATTGCAGCTTTCTTTATGTAAATCAATCAAATCCACTATTACCAACATTACCATTCTCATTTACTGATGAAATCACTTGGTAAACAGTAAACATAATGTCTGCTTTAATCAATGAAATATGACAATACTTTGCATATAATGTATAATCTTTACTGGGTCTTGGTATAACTCTGACATACACTTCATTTTTAAAAAGTATATAGAATGCCAGTTTCAAAATCTCATTGTACAGTTGAAGATTAACAGCAACCATAAAATAAAGTAAATGTTTATGCCACCCCATAGAAAATTCATCTAGACCTATTGTTCATATCCATCTTGACATTCTCCTCTATTACTCAGAGGAGTGCCTAATAACATATCTTGAGGATTAGAGCTATAGAAGTTCTATTTTAGCTTAAAAGCCTTGATTTCATCAGATAGATTCTTTGTTCACCAAATAGGTCTGAGTAAAATATAAAAGCTTGAAAAGCCCTTTTGCAAAGCAATGTCTCTTATTCCCTTCCTGGTGGCTATAACCACAAAAGAGGTAGGCCTTGAGCCAAATCACTCAACAGTTTGCAAAAGGCTGCTTTGGACTATATTCAACTGGCCATTACCTCTTTGAAGGGCCTGATGCAAAGATAGAGGCCAGGCCTGATGCAGAGCCAGAGTTCTTTCCTTGATTTGATGGGGGAGGCGGTAAAATGTCTTGAAGACCAGGAAGTGTCTTGTTCCTGCCCCTACTAACAAAGAAAAGAGGAAAGTCTGCATAGACCTGCCACTGGAGACATGCCAGGTGATCCTGACTGCCTGTTTTTATCTGCTTCTCTTTGCATTTGAAGGGGAAGAGCCCCCCCCCCCACTGTCTGCAAGACACGCTATTGGGAAAAAGTGTGGGAACTGCAGGAATCCCCCCCCCCATAAGCCTTTCTCTCCTCCTGCCAGCAAGGATGTTGCCTTGGCGGGCAGGAGGGCTGCAGCTGGCCTTGGTAGTGTCTCCTCTCTCTTTGGCAGGGGTGACGCCACGCTCCGGCTGGGCAGTGGATCCCTTTGGTCACAGTGCCACGATGCCTTATCTCCTGCGCCGGGCTAACCTGACAAGCATGCTCATCCAGCGGGTCCACTATGCCATCAAGAAGCACTTTGCAGCTACCCAGAACCTGGAGTTCATCTGGAGGCAGAGCTGGGGTGAGGCCCTTGGGACCCTGCTTTGCACTCATTCTTCTTCGCTGAGGACCGGGGCAGCCCCCTTGGAATTATTTCTTTGTTAGTTAAACCTTTATTAATTTTAGAAATAGCTCAAGGCAGGAAACGTATCCAACATACCTCTTCCTATTGCCTCCCCCCCAAAAAAACCAACCACACAGAGCCTGCCTCTCTCCCCAATGGCCAGGATATGCTCCTCTCCCCCATGTCACTTGGCTAGACTGCTTTGGTCCATGTGGGATCTGCGGGGCTGTTTGGGCACACGGGAGCGTGAATCTGCTCTAATTTCCCCCCCCTCCCCCAGATCCAGACTCCAGCACAGACCTCCTCTGCCACATGATGCCTTTCTACAGTTACGATGTGCCCCATACTTGTGGGCCTGACCCAAAAATCTGCTGCCAATTTGACTTCAAGAGGCTGCCAGGCGGGCGCATCAACTGTCCCTGGAAAGTCCCTCCCAAGGCCATCACCAGCACCAATGTGGCTGAGCGGTGAGTGACCGAAAGTAGGTCTGGACCAGCCCTGCCTCTCCACTTGCAGCCCTTCCTGCTTTCTTCCTCGCAGCCCATTTGATCTTGCCCTACTTTCCAAGCAGGCTCAGGGGCCTTGTCAGTCAGCCTGGCTTCCTCCCTTCCCAGGGCACAGCTTCTGCTTGACCAGTATCGGAAGAAGTCCAAGCTGTTCCGAAGCAGCATCTTGCTGGTGCCCCTGGGAGATGACTTCCGCTATGACAAGCCCCAGGAATGGGATGCCCAGTTCCTCAATTACCAGCGTCTCTTTGACTTCCTGAATGCTCGCCCAGAGCTGCATGTTCAGGTGCTGCCCAATCTTGGGAAAGGAGCATAAAGGCAGGATGGGATGGTGTCTTGCTGAGGTCCTGGCCTCTGACATGATGTTCACTTTCTCCCGCAGGCCCAGTTTGGGACACTCTCAGACTATTTTGATGCCCTCTACAAGCAGATGGGTATTGTCCCAGGCATGCGCCCACCTGGCTTCCCGGTGCTCAGTGGGGACTTTTTTTCCTATGCAGACCGGGAAGACCACTACTGGACAGGCTACTACACTTCCCGGCCTTTCTATAAGAGCATGGGACGAGTGCTCGAGGCCCATCTCCGGTAAGTGGCCTGCTGAGGAGGTGGTGCTCTGCTGGGGAATCCTATTCCAGCATTGTGAACCTAATGGGCTCTTTGCCCTGTTGCCACAGGGCTGCCGAAACCTTATACAGCTTGGCTCTGAGTCACGCCCGCCACGCTGGCATAGAGAGTAGGTACCCACTGTCCGATTATGCCATGCTCACAGATGCCCGGCGCAATCTGGGACTCTTCCAGCATCACGATGCCATTACTGGCACTGCCAAGGAAGCAGTAGTAGTGGACTATGGTGTCAGGTAGGAGGAGTAAACCTGGGCTGCTGGACCGGGGCAACAGAAGTCAGCTTCATGCCTGGCTGACCTTCTTGTTCCACAACAGACTGCTTCACTCGCTGATGAATGCCAAGAGGGTCCTCATCAATGCTGCCCATTACTTGGTCCTGGCAGACAAGGAAGCCTACCACTACGACATGGCAATGCCCTTCCTTGGCACAGTGAGCTCTCATCTCCCTCTGCCTTTAGGCCTGGAGGAAAGGGGTGGGGGCCCATTTGGGACACGCTCAGTCTCCTTCTTCCTTCCAGGATGAGACCCGTCTCAATCAGGACTCCTTGCCAGAGAAAATGGTGATCAAATTGGATGCCACACCCAGGTGGGAGAAGTGGGATGGGAGTGCTGCCAGCCAGGGAAAGTGGGGTCCAGCAACAGTCCGGACTGAGTTCCGCTGCTGGTGGAGCCAGGGACAGAGCTTGCTAACCTCTCTGCCACCCTGCAGGTTTGTGGTGGTATTCAACCCCCTGGAGCAAGAGCGCCTGACTGTGGTGTCTCTGCTGGTGAACACCCCTCAGATCTGTGTCCTGAATGAAGAAGGACAGCCCCTTGCGGTGCAGCTCAATGCCCAATGGCAGTCTGCCACAGACATGGCGCCTGACGTCTTCCAGGTAGTTTAGGAGAATTGGCAGGGAAGGCGGGAATCACAAAGGCAAATCTTGCCGTCTACAGAGAGCTTTTTAAATACATGCAGGTCTAGAGGGTCCATAGATTGTGTGGACCCGAAATTCATCTTCCAGTTTATGTCCCAATTAATCCGGAAAGTTCCTGAGGGAGGGAGCATGGAGGTGTGTGGATGCCTGGCTCCTTCGTTGCATGGAGGGATGGGCCTGTAAGGATCAAGGCTTATTCCTCCACCAGGCTTATTTTATTCTTCATTGACAGGTGTCTGTCATGATACGCCTGCCAGCACTGGGCCTCACCATCCTGCAACTGATCAAATCTTTTGATAGCCACAACATGCTGAAATCTTCAGTGCGCCTCTTCCTGCATGGTCATGACTTTGCTGGACATAAGCATGAAGCCGTCCCTGTACAGGTTCTGTCCACCGCCACAGATGATTTCTGCTTGGAGAACCAGCACATGAGAGCTTGTTTCTCAGGGCCAAGTGGCTCGCTCAAGGTGACCCGCAGAGGGGACAAGGCTGGAGGGAAAAGGGGAGGGCAGGGGGAGGAAATGCACTAACTGGTGTCCGGCTTGTGGACTGCAGAGTGTGCATCATGTTGGTGACAAACAGGAGCAGCAGCTCAGCAGCCAGTTCCTCATCTACGGGACCCGGACGACCAAGGACAAGAGCGGTGCCTATCTTTTCCTGCCCGATGGGGAAGCCAAGGTCTGAGTGGACTGCCTGGGCTGGGGTTGCTCACCTTTCCCTGGTCCTCACTGGGACAGCCTGCTGAGCCTGCATCTTGTCTGTCTATCTGCCATGAAATGTGATGTTTGGCTGGCTTCCAAAAGGGTGGGATCAAGTCATGGAGGTCCCAGTCATCTCCTGGGAGACTTTCGGGCTTCCTTGGGTGCCTGGTTGGCCGCTGGGAGAGCAGACCACAGGATGAGATGGGCTGGGGGGGATCTGATGCAGCTGGGGTTGCTTAGGATGGATGCTGCCTCGTGGCTTTCCAAATGGGCATGAAACCCTGCCTTTCTTATCCCCAGGGATGGGAGGGCAGCTTTTGTGGGAGGTGGGAGACCCCTTTCTGCCCGTTTCCAGCATGAGAAAAGCAACTGTGTTGCCCACCCATCAGGCCAACCCATCTTCAACCTGCAAAGAGCCTCTGTGCTTCCCAGTCTGCTGATGGGGAGGCAGGTGAGGGGCATCCTAAGCATGGCTGCATTGACAGAGTGGCTGCCTGCTGAGTTCTGCCACGGGTGTCTTTGGGCTCCTACTTCCACATCAGCAGTGCTTGCTTGGCTTTGATGGATGACTTACTCATCTCTTCTCTGGAGTAAATGCTCCACCTAATACTTGATAAGTGCCGCAAAGAAGGTTTAATGGTTCATGGCTTTCAGAACAGCTGCTGTTGCTGCTTCTTCTGCTGATTTTTTGAGTCTGGGGTTTCTCCAAAAAAGCTTGTTAATTGTTAACATTTTCAAACATGCACCTTTGTATAATTGTTTTTAAATTGCATTATGTAGTACCATTAAAAACTAGCCAAAAGCAGGCTAGAAATAGATGAAGCTGGATCAGAGACACTTCCGCGCTTGCATTGGCTCCTCATTTCCTTCTTTGCAGCCCTACACCCCCAAGGACCCTCCGGTGGTGCGAGTGACTGAGGGCCCCTTTTTTTCAGAAGCAGCCATTTACTACCAGCACATCCAGGAAGTGGTCCGACTCTACAATGTGCCAGGTGAGAACTTTGGCCATGCTGCAGGAGGGGGTGTGGCTGTGCAGAAGGCTGCAGTCACCTCACGTTGTGTCTCTGGCCACAGGGGTTGATGGCCTCTCTCTGGAGATCTCCTGCCTGGTTGACATTCGCGACCACGTCAACAGGGAGCTGGCCCTGCGCTTCAGCAGCAACATTGAGAGTAAGGGCAGGTTCTTCACTGACCTGAATGGCTTTCAGGTAAAGGACTGGCAGAAGCTTGAACCACCCTTTACCCTCTCCCTGGTGTAGCTGGAGAAGCCACCTGCATGTTTGCCAATTGTGCCCACCCTGCAGATCCAGCCCCGGCAGTATCTGAAAAAACTGCCACTCCAGGCCAACTTCTATCCCATGCCAGTCATGGCCTACATCCAGGATAGCCAGCAGCGCTTGACTCTGCACACAGCCCAGGCCTTGGGAGTGTCCAGCCTTAGCAGTGGTGAGTGTGAGGGAGTAGCTACAGAAGCACCCAGCAGCCAGTCTGGAGAAAAAGCCAGGAGAATGAGGGTTGTGCCTGAGGCCTGGGAGAAGTCAAGAGGGAGAACTCTGCATTTGCTCAGAGGGACCCTGGTTGTGGGATGAGGCACCTCCTAACTGGGGTTTTCCTTTCTCTCCACCAATTGGCAGGCCAGCTGGAGGTGATTTTGGACCGGCGTCTCATGCAGGATGATAACCGTGGACTCGGACAAGGTCTGAAGGACAACAAGCGCACCTGCAACCGCTTCCGCCTCCTGCTGGAGCGATTCAGCTCGGCGAACAAGGTAGGATGTCCTGGAGCTCTGCGGCTGCATCGGGCCGCCTCCTCACCTGGGATTTCTTGGGGAAACCTTTTCAGTGCCTGCAGATAGGTTTCATTGAGCTGGATATTCAGAAAGGCTTGGGGAAATGATCTTAAATCCACCTGTGAGAAAAACTTGTTTCTTGCCATCAAGTAGCCAGCTGATTTTCTCCTTTGACTTTGGAAGGCAGAACAGTCATGGCCATGATCCTTGCGTGGAAGGTCTTCCGCCAAAGAAGCAGCCCTGTGGCCTTTCCTCTTGCCCCCATCCCTTCTGCGTTGCTGCCCTCTTGTCTCCTTTTCTGCCAGGAGAAACACAAACCATTTCCCTTCTGTTTCAGAAGAGAAAGTGGAAGGCATTTTTTTCTCTCCTAGTCAATGGTCAGCATTTCGTAGCGGGTATGACTTATACACATGGCCTCCAGTTCAGAACAGGAGTGACAGAGAAAAGTAGATCCATCAGTAACAATGAGGTTAAAAAGAGAGAGAGAACTTTCTATTGGGAATAAATATAAACAGAGATCTGTTGAAGAGATATTAGATCTAACAGAGGGGCTAAGCAAGGGAAATAAAGGAAGCCCAAGAGAGATGATCCAGACAGAAGGCAGGAAGGCTGCAGGAAGCAGATGGAACCGGCTCCTCTTCAGCCCTGCTGAGGGAATGACGAGTTTCCTGTCCGCGAGGGGTGTAGTTTGAGGCAGTGACATTCACTCTGGTAACTCACCTATTCTCATCGCCCCACCTCCACCCCCCAGAGCTCCAGCTTCTTTTCCAAACTGGCCTCCATGCTGAGAGACCTGGTCTTCCCCAGCAGCCAGGCTGGAAGCCCAGAGGTAAAATCTGGTCTTGTGGTGTAGTCTGGCCTTTCCCTGCCCTGTTGGTGTATGTGTGTGTGTATGTGTGTGTAAGCCCAGCCTAATGCTTAGTAGCCAATAGTAGAACAACTGTAGAGGCTCCTGTGGGGCTCATCTGAGGCTGAGGCTCCACGGCCTGTATGGCTGTGTCCATCTTCTCTCATTCTCACTGCAGGCCCAGGAGAACCAGCCCACCAGCTTCCCATCTCTACTCAGTCACATCACCTCCATGCATCTGAATGCGGAGGTTCTGACCATGCCACTTGTCCAGGAAAAACTGCCCCCTCCAGCACTGAGGTCTTTTGCGCCATTTTCGATCACAGTGCCCTGCGACTTCCACCTTCTCAACCTTCGAACATTGCAAGGAGAGGTGAGCCCTGGCCTGGCAGAGCTGAGGAAAGAAGCCAAGCCCTTGGCCTAGACAACCCTTGCCTGCTTCCCCAGACTTCTCTGCCTGCTGGGCAGAAGCCCTTGAGCTTCCAGGTGGTACACAGGCTTTCTTCTTCCCAGGATGAGGCTTTGCCATCTGCTGAGACAGCTCTGATACTGCACCGGAAGGGCTTCGACTGTGGCCTGGAGGCCAGGAATCTGGGCTTCAATTGTACTACCACCCAGGGTGTGGTATGTTTAGAGTTCTTGGTTGCCCTGGAGGGAGAGGCACCAGGAATGGATGTTTGCTGGTGGGGGGAGTTTGTGTGAAGTTGCTTTAGGAAATTAAGGGGAGCTTGGGTTGCTGGCCGTTTGCACCCTCAGCTTTTGCCTCTTGCTCTCCAGCTGTCCCTAGGCAGCCTATTCCAGAGCCTGAACCTGATCTCCCTGCAGCCCTCTTCTTTGACACTGATGTATCCACTGACCATGGCCTCCCCCAACAGCACCACCATCCATCTTGACCCCATGGAGATTGCCACCTTCCGTCTTCGCCTCGCATAGCCTTCATTGGGAATTTCTGCGAATGGACCTTCATCCTCTTCTGGCACAGATGTCCCAAAGGGTGCTGCTCCATGCCAGGCAGAGACAGAGACAAGACCCTTGGGCAGCTGTCTTTTTTGATGCTGCAGAAATTGCTCTGGGTGTTACCTGTGCCTGGAGGACTTGTGGTGCTGCTTCCAGAATTTGATTCTAGCTTGGCGTGGAAGGCAGCGGACTATGTGACAAGGAGAGATGGCGGATGTTGTTTGAGCAGCAGTGAAGACCCCACTTCTGCTCTTCCATGGCTCCGGAAACCATCTCTGCATTTGATTTGACTGATCCCAAACATGCAGAGCAGCAAACACTTTAGAACAGAGGATGGGCCAAGTGAAGCTCCTGCAGCTTGAAGCAAAGCCCTCATCTCTGGGTGCTCACTTCCTCCAGAAAGAAGGGGGCAGGCGGGGGGGGGGCAGACTTGCAATCAGAGGTTTGGAAACATCTCCCCATATTTTTTCTTAGAGGATGGAGTGTTTCCCCACAGTGTGAATTCTCAAGAGATGACTACATTCATACTCTGAGCTAGAGGGAAGGAAAAAGCATTGATATGCTGCAAGCAAGGCTTCCCCCCCTCCCCCCCCCCAATCTCTGCTGCAGCTTGGTCCAAGGCAACTTTTAGCTAGCACAAGGCTGAGTCTGCTGAAGGCCTGCCTTTTCATTATGGATGAAGACAGAAAACTCCCTGGACGTTTTTGCTGCCTTTCCTGCCTTGAATCCAAGAGGAAAGCCTGCTGCCGTGTTGTGGTTAGTAAGAGCCAGCTGGCTCAGTCTCTTCCTTTCTGAAGGGTGAAGCCAGCAGTGCCAGCCCAGCTACGGAAATGCAGAACATGCAGCTGAGGAGCAGCTCCTGCCCCAACCGTCCTTTCTCCCTGGCCAACAGTGCATTTTGCATGGCACTTGTGTGCACAGCCCACATGCTTCTTATGGCTCAATGCGTCATGCAAACCCAGAAAACGCATTGGAATAAACCATGATGCAGCTAGCTCTTGGCTAGCATACTTTGTAAAGAAAGCCCTGTGACTTAAGTGCAAATCTGGTGGGATTGAGCCCTGCAGGATTGGTCATACTGCCCAGTTTTGATTTTAGGAAGGTGCTCCTCCCTGTCAGGCACTTGCCTCAAGGTTTCCAACTCCCATGAGGGCAACCTAGAAGTTTTTCTGCTCTTTGCTTCATTTCTGCAGGCTTCTTTCTCTGTGACAGGCTCTTCTTTGGATGTAGTATTGATTGATGGGTTGGCTGTCACTCCTAGTCTTATACCACAGGACCTTAAGAGATCTACCTACCCATAAGACTTGTACATAATGCATATGGCAAATGCTCTGAAACCTAAATTAGACCTTGGAATCTCTTAGTTTTCAGGGATGTTGATTACATTAGGAGGAAGAGAACGCAAGCTACTGTTTTCTGTGTTGCTCAATTTGTGCTGCATTAACTCAGTGAACAGGATGTGAAAGTGCATCTTTGTGTCTTGTCTTTACCATAATTGTTGTGGGCGGTGGGGAGGGACCAGGAATCCATGAAGCAGAAGTGGACTCAGGTTGGCCTGCTCTGGCTGTCCCTCAACCAACAGAGACAGTGAATGGGTTAGAATCAGGAAAATCGGTGTCTGGGATAAGAAACAGGGTCTCTGCAGCTTCTGTTCCCAAGATTTGTAAAACATGCAGTGGATGCATATAGTCCAGTCTCACCTTCCATATGAGGATAAAAAACAAACAACACAAACCATAGCTGAAGATCCACCTCAGGAAAAAAAAAATAAGATGTTTGTAAAGTTCCAAGTGGATAAGTCTCAACTTATTGTTAAAACAGGCATCCTGAATGAATTTTGGGGCACAGTCAACTTTAAGAAAAGCCAAATAGGCTTCTGGTGTTTACTACAGCTGTGCAGTAATCCAGATCCCAAGTGTTAATTCCTAGTGCAGGATCCATTGGCAGCTGCATAAAGTTACAACAAAACATGGTCCAAAATTCCTTGAAAACCTTAGTCACTGCATAGACCTAGTGTTCTTCTTTATTTCTTCATCTTAGGAATTGTATAGCTCTGGTATGTAGGAAAAATAAGTAATGCTAGGAAAAGGTTGAAGTATGGCACTCAGGCAGTCAAGCTGGTACGTGGCAACTCTTGGGACAAAACTACAGCTCTGTTGTTTGTGAAAGGCCAGCACAAAATAAGGGAAGTACACTACAAACCACCACAGAGCAGGGCTGTCTTCTTGGGTTCCCTACCTTCTGAAATTTCAAAAATTATTTTGGCAGTAATCGCCAGTCTTGACTCATATGGGCCTTACCTTTCTTGATCCTTGCAGATTTGGGCTGTTTGCTTGTGGTTTTAGTTATGTGCCCCCCTTTTCGTATTTTTTATATTTGAACTTTTTGTCCCTTAATTTTTCAGAGCTCTTTATGCAACTATGCTGGTCTCATGAGGTGTCTTATTTTCTTTCTTTGTGGTATATTGTTTTTGCTTGTGTCTTCATTATTACATTTTCAGGGTATTCCAAACATCTGGAACTATTTTTCTTTTTAGGATTTCCACCCATGGAATTTTTTTGTACTTTTTCTCTTAGCCTGTTGAATTCAGTTCTCTTAAACTCTACAGTAGTCTGACTTGGTTCAGTTACCTGTGGTTGTATAAAAGTTGCACTATGATGAATTCAAGTATGAGATGGTTACTCTCCCCCTACTTCCTCAACCATTCCATCCCTATTAGTAAGGATTAAGTCCCTCTAGTTCCCTCCTCTACCTTTTGTATGACAAAGTTGTGAGCGAGGCACATCAGGAACCCATTTGATGTCCCACTACCTGCAGTTTCCCCCCCAATGTTATCAGGGTAGTTAAAAGTCCCCCATTAATAGTGTCGTATTTTCTGCACACCTTAGCAAAGGGTTCATCTACTTCCTCTGCTTGGTTCTGTGGTCTGTACACACCTATGGCTATGTCATTTATTTTTCCTCTAATTAGCCAAATACTTCCAAGGCGGCTTTCATTTCTAGTGTTGAATATTGGGTAATATTTCCTAACATAAAATGCAACCCCCCCCCGCCCTAAGGTCTGTTTCTTTTCAACAATTTATATCCTTCCAGATGTGTTTTCCAATCATATGTTTTGTCCTACCAAGTTTCAGTAGGTGCTACAATATGGTATTTGCCAGTAGTGGGATTCAAATATTGTTGCTACCAGTTCGGTGGGTGCGCTTTGCTTGCATGCGCATGCCAAACACACATTGTCCACAGGCACAGAGACATTTGCGCAGGCGCAGAGGCATTCTGCCTTGCTTCCTGCAAGCCTGCCCAATCTCCCAGTCGCATCAGCAGCTGACGCGTGACTCTATTCTGTGCTATGCAAAGCAGCTGCGCTTCAAATTCAGCAGATAATGGGATCCTGGGCGGGCAGGTGGGCCCCACAGCAGAGCCATTAGAGGAGCGGAGAGAACCGGTTCAGTCTCTGTTGCTCATCACTCCTACCGGCTCTCCAGAACCTGTCAAATACCACCACTGGTATTTGCCCTCATATATTAGGATTTCAAGTTCTCTGTTCCTCATATGAGGAGCATTTATATGCAGACCTTTGAGCCCTTTATGGTTGACTCTGGGCTTGTTTCCTTTATCTTCCAAACTAATTGTATGCTGTTTCACTACTCATTTTCTTATGTGGCTATGTAGGGTTTAGTCCTACAATTTGCTCTCCTTCCCCCTGTACTTTTACTTCAAAGCCCTTCGGACATGTTTCTCAAATACATTGATAGTCCCGGGTGCAGTTTTTCTCTTGCTAGAAATCCTTCCTGTAGGCTCCAGTGTTGCCCTTCCTACACCCCAATCCATAGTGTAGAAAGCCAACCTTCTCACAATATCACCATCATTTGAGCCAGTGGTTTACTTCTCAAATCCTCCATTCACTCATTAGGTTTTGCTCTTTTGTCAGTATAGATAAGAAAACAATTTGGGCAGCCAGATCCTTTGCTTTTCAGCCTAGTTGTTCATAGCCCTTAGAAATTGATTTCAGGCTCTTAGTTATATCATTCGTCCACACATGAAAGAGGGGAAAGGGCTAATAATAGGTGGGCTTAAGTATAATATCCAGCCTGTCACATCTTTAGTCTTTGCACTTGTAAGCCAATTCACTTCCCTTAAGAAATTGGACTACAAATGAATGACTATTCCTCTTGAGTGGTGAGTCACCAAATGCATGCCTCCCCTCTCTGGGGATCTCTGAGCTACTTCATTTCTTTTCACTGGAACACTTGACAGACTCAACTGTCCACATGTTTCCTTCCTTGTGAAGGATACAAAAGTGGCTCCTTCCAGCTTTGATTCCTGCAAGTAATAATTCCTGCTAATCTGAAATCTCATCTCCCCTCACAGGTATTAAACAGATGCTGAGGCAAGAAGGAGACTGGCTTTGCAAAAGGCTTGGTACTTCATCAAAAGGCATCATGCTCGTTTTTCCTTCTCCAAGCTTTTGGTGTAGCAGGCCAGTTCAGGATCCCCATTAGCAGACGCCTTTACCTAATGGATCCTCCCCGCCGCCAGGCTGGCAGCGTCCCCACGGCTAAAAGCAGCAAGGCTTAATGGCACGGGGAGGGGAGTGGCCACTAATGGATGTGGGAGCAGGACGGCGAGCGCCGTTTCCCTTCCTTCCCTCCCAGTCCGGGCTGCCTCCGCCTGGGCGCCGCGGGGAACATGCTGCTTTGGCTCCTGCTGCTGCCGGCCTTCCTCCGGCCAAGTGCCGGCAACTTCCAGCCACGACCCGCCGCTTCTCGCCGGGGTTCGTCCGAACTGGCCGCCGCCGGCGCCGCGCGGACTCTCCCGCTCACGGCAGGCAACGCGCATCTCTGCGAGGGTTACTCGGGCACGGACGGCCGCCTCCACGCCGCCTTCTTTTGCCCGCGCCTTTCCGACGCGCCAGGCGACACCTACTGCTGCCAGCCCGGCGGGAGCGGCGCCCTCAAGTCCTGCTGCCCGCGACCCGACGCCGACCGTCCCCGGAGCGCCAACGCCTCCGCCGCACTCCCGGGCGGGCTCCGGTGAGGTTGGGAAGGCGGGCCGGGGAGGGGGCCAAGGCAGGGTCCTGACACCGGGCTGACACCGCTCCGTCCCGCCGCAGGGGCCCGCTGCTGCCGCTGCTGGCCGTGGGGCTCTACGGCGGGCTTGTCCTGGCGCTGGCCGCCTCCGACCTCCTGCACTTCCGTCGCCGCCGTGACGCCAGAAGGAGCGCCGTCACATGCCCCGCGCAGGGCCCGCCCCCGGAAGTGTTGGCAGTCGCCTCCGCATGACGCCTACTCGACGCGCCATGGCTGCCTCGGCGATGGCGGAGCTGCGCCAGGAGGGGAACGAGTATTTCCAGGCCGGCCGCTACGCGGAGGCGCTGGCCGCTTACGCGCGCGCGCTGGACCTGCCCGAAGCCGGGCCCGAGGCATCCCAGCGCGCCCTGCTATACCGCAACCGCGCTGCCTGCCACCTGAAGCTGGTGAGCCGGGCCGCCGTGGGGCGCGGCGGGGTGGGGCGGAACGGAGCGGGGGGAGCATCTGTTTTAGTTTGCCGACTGCCGTCTTCCCTTCGCAGGAGGACTACGCGCAAGCCGAAGTGGACGCCTCCCGAGGTGAGCGGGCCGCCTCCCCTCCCCCCCCCGCTTCCCCGGCTGCCTCGGTCTCGCCCCCGAAACGCCTCCCTTTCGCGCAGCTCTGGAGCTGGACGGCCACGACGTGAAGAGCCTGTTCCGCCGTAGCCAAGCCCTCCGGGGCCAGGGCCGCCTCGACGGAGCCGCCTCGGACCTGCAGCGGTGCGTGCGCTTGGAGCCCAAGAACAAGGCCTTCCAGGAGGCACTGCGCGACCTTGGCAGCAGCGCCCAGGAAAAGGTAGGCCCCGGGGTCCCTCTGCTCCCGCTGTACCGAGGCTTCAGGGATGGGCCGGTGCGCTCTTGGCTTCCCTAAAGTAAGGCTGTGAATTGGCTGGTAGCATCTCTCTCTCTTTCTCTCTCTCTCTCTCTTTTCCTCTCGGTCTCAGATGAAAGCCATGACCTGCACTGACTCCAAAGTGGAAGCCATGTTTAAGCTGCTGCTGAGCAACGAGGAGAAGGATCAAGACAAGAAGCAAAAGGTACTGGTCGAGAAACAGGGAGTTAGGATGCCCTTCAGTGATGAGCTGGGCAAAATGTGCTGCATCTCATGAAGCCTGATGAACTTGTTACTCTGAAAGCAGAAGTTTGCAAGTAACGGGTGGGCTGGAAAAAGCGTAGAAGCAGTGCAGAATTTTAGATATAGCGTGTTCTTGCTTGCAGGTAAGCAGATATCCCAAACCCTCTATTTGGTATTTCACTTGTATATTGTGTCAGAAATGAAAATAATGTTAAATATAGGGGGTAGGGGCGGTCAATGGGGCATAAGCTTTGAGGCTTGACCCCAACCCCATCTTCCTTCACTCTCTCCCCCAAAGGACCTACAGCAGCATTTTCTGATTTGAAGTGGCAGATATTAAATCTTGTTAGTGGCTTCTCTAGGTTGGATTTATGGGTGTGTGTGAAGTCCAGTATAGGCAGAGGGCTTTAGGCTAGAAGGTCTGCTCCTGCCAGTGTGTAGCAAGAGGTGGGCGTTTGATGGTTCAAGATTTCCCAATACAATATAAATCAGTATGAACAGAGAAAGCTCTCTCATGTAGCTAAACTGTTGTTGTTTTTCTGACCAGGCAGCTCAGAACTTGATAGTTCTGGCTCGAGAGGAGCCTGGTGCTGAGAAAATTTTCGAAAATGATGGAGTGCGCTTACTGCTGCAGCTGTTGGATACAGGCCATTTGGATATGATGATAGCAAGCTTGCGGACCTTCACTGGCCTCTGCCATGGCCACTCTTCTCGAGTAAGGGCTGCTGCAAGATGATGGTTTTTCAGAGCTGGGGGCTTTGGTGCTAACAGCACTTAACTTTCTCTTGGAGTATCTAACCAAATAGTTAGCAGACTGGGTGGATGGGAGTGTCCTTCCTGAACCTACTGAAACACCTACTGCACACAGTAAGGAACTAGTGAAAGCATCTCTGCTAACCAGGCTCTTTTTTGCCTCTGGTTTTGTGACCCAGCAAAGGGGCTTGGGAGAGAGCAAGACAATCACATTGTTCTGTAGCTCAGTTCTGGAAATAGTTTTGAATTTGTGTTGCTCACAAAAGCTTGGTGATTTCTTGCCATATTGGAATGGACACCAGTGTGGTTGAACTCTGATCTTTTTGTAGATGCAGTGGGGACTAGATCTCACTGTGTTATTGAGAAATCAACCCTACCTCCTTAGCCTTACTGGCTTGGATCCCTAAACTTTCTGCTTCTCTAGGACTTTGAGAAACTGTGCTACCTCCTCAAGAGCAATTCTAGTTAGACTTGAATTTCAGAGTAGCTGGTTCTAGAGAAGATGATAGGTAAGATGGGTCTAAATCCTTCCTTTGTTTCAGAGCTGGTACTTTTCTTACAGACGGTGGTGATTCTGAGTGACCTGGGGCCTCAACGCCTGTTTGCTGTGCTAGAGAGGGAGGATGAGCAGCTTTCATTGGCTGCCTATAACTTGTTGCAGGTCATGTTTGAGACCCTCAGGCAAGGGCTGCATAAAGAAGTGCTGCACAAAGACAATGTTTTAGCATCAGGTGAGTCTCCAGCTGCCTTTCTGAAGTTGTGGGGATGGCATCACTGTCTTTACTGCTTAGTAGAAGGGTGGCCAGAGACACATTTTCATGATGCTGTCTTAAGTCTGGACAGATTACAGCGTGCTCTAGATGATGGCTCTTATACCAGGAAGGGCCAGAAATGTAAGTTGCATATTTCCTAGTTTTGCAAGAAAAATATAGTCTGTCCTGCCTTGTTTCAAATTGTGTTCCATGTTGCTTTTTTTGGGGTGGTGGTGGTGTCCTAATCATTACTGTGCTTTTATTAATGTTTCTCGTATTCATGTTTTCATGCATTCATCTTGGATAAAGCATCTTAAGACATTTGCAGGAGAACAGTTATGCTAAGTCAACTTAGGCCTTTGCCTAAGTGTTGTAAGTGATGGTAGCTTACAAGTATCAGTGGAGATGATGTTTACCCTTCTATCTGATATTCTTGCTGTAGACTCATCCAGAGAGCTGCGTTTGCTCCTTAGATGGCTGTTAGAGGCTCTCACTCGAGCAGGCATCTCTTCTTATGGTCGCGACAGTATCCTCAATCTGCTGATCAACGTAATAGCCCCAAAGTCATTGCAAGCCTCCAACAACTCTTTGACTCTTTGGGTCATTGATCATGGTGAGCATGACTCTCTGTGCAGTAACTTTTCTATTCTTGGCCCCTTCCCTGCTTTAGTAAAAAAAAAGGTTTCTTGCAGGTCTCAAAGAGATCCTGGAAGTTGGGGGCACAGTACCCTACAATCCTGGAGGTCTGCGTGTGACAGAGAACACCCCCATGACTGTGGCTGTGCTGCTCAGTAAGCTTTATGAGGACTTGAAGTGTGATAGCGAGAGAGAGAATTTCCATCGACTCTGTGAGGATTATGTCCGGTAGGTCTGTGAGTGTTTAAATGTGGCCCTTTGGAAAGAACTGCTGTTTGACAGAGGGAGCGGTCGCTTCTTCGCAATGAATGCTGGGCTGGTTGTCAGTCTTTTGGCTTTGCTGGCTTCTGTTGGTGAATGTTTAATGTCAGACGCCTCACTGATGACAGAGGAATGAGTTACCAAGTTCCCTCTAAAATAAGACCCAGTCTTATATCTTTTGGGGCTTCAAAATATGCATTAGGGCTTATTTTTAGAAAAACACAATATCAGGGTGATTTGCCAGGCTGGGTGTCCCACCTCCCCAGCATGCACAGAACAGGTGGCAAGCGAGCAGGGCCAGCAGTGTCCGGCAGCAGGTGCTTGGCTGACGCACTCTGGGACTGTGCAGCTTATACAGCGCAGGTGAGTTGATTATCTGTCCAAGCAGCAGCCATTGGGGGTGGAGGGGGAAGGCAGGTGATCCGGATGCACCACATGGGCCGCGGGAAAGGCAAGAGTCGGGCTAGAGTGGGCAGGCAGTCACCGGAGGCTCATCTTCGCATGGCAGCACTGGCTGCAGATGGAGGTGTGGGGGAGGAAGGCAGATGATGCCAACGCGCCGCATGGGCTGCAGGCAAGCTGAGAGACACAAAGGCGAGCCTCCCATGGCTGCCTGGCTTGACACTCCATCCCACCAATTCTGTGCTCCCCCGTGGCTCGCGCAGCATGTCCAGATCACCTGTCTCCGTCTCCCCCCGGCACCATGACCCCGGAACAAGGCCTTTGCACCTCTCCCAGGTGATGATGACCTTAACCGGGGCTTATTTTGGGGGGTAGGTCTTATTTTGGGGGGAATGTGGTACTTCAGTTGTTGATTTCTTCCTGTAATATATATCCAGTATTTACTTAGTAGTTCCATATTTAGTCTATAGTGGTTGCTTACTCTTCCTTTCCAGGGACTGTTTCCAGGACCAGGGCATGGCTGGGAAACTCAGGGCCATCCAGACAGTGAGCTGTCTCCTGCAAGGCCCTTCAGAGGCCGGGAACCGAGTGCTGGAACTGAATGGCATCATGGAGAACATTCTGGCGTTGTGTGCCTCATCCCAGGTGGCTCACCAGCTTGTGGCTGTCGAGGCCCTGATCCACGCAGCTGATAAGGCCAAACGTGCCTCCTTCATCACCGCGAATGGTGTGACGCTGCTCAAGGAGATTTACAAGCATAGTGAGCGTGACAGCATTCGCATCCGGGCCCTGGTGGTGCGTAGAAGGAGCTTGTTTTGGATCAGGTTGGGTGACGCAGGGAGGGGGAGGGAGTTTGTTCAGATGCGCTCCTTTCTCTCTCTTGCTTGTTTGGAACAAGGCCTTTGGTAAGTGACGCCTGCCTGGTGCAGGTTGTGCGATGGATTGTTGTCTGTGTTTTCAGGGCCTTTGTAAATTGGGCTCGGCAGGGGGCACGGACTTCAGCATGAAACAGTTTGCCGAAGGCTCCACTTTGAAACTGGCCAAGCAGTGCTGCAAGTGAGTGTGGGCTTTCCTTGGCTGCAAGAGGTGCTCTGCTCTAAAGACCCCAGCCCCTTCAGTTCCACCGAAGGATTTGTAAACGTGGTGGATGTCCAGGGGCGAGCGTGATCTGGTTGCAGGTCGACATGTTTTATGCTTAATGGAAGCTAATGGAAGCTAACAGCCTGAGCAGATCTGATGTACAGTAGTTGCAGTATGGACTGGATCTGCTATTCTGTGATTGCTATCAACCTTGCATGTTTGAGCTCTTTGTCCTAATGGTTAAGAGTGAAATTCTAATGTTTCCTGCTGAATGGCCAGGATCTTAATGGATCTAATGGCACCTTGTCCCACATCTAGATGGTTGTGCAATGAGGTCCTTGATGCTGGCACCCGCCACTGGGCAGCAGAAGGTTTGGCATTCCTTACCTTGGATGCAGATGTCAAGGAAGAGCTTCTGGAGGACAAGGCAGCTCTGCAGGCTCTCTTCCAGCTGGCACAGGTAAAGCTTCTTTGGGAGTTGAACATGATAGAGAGGAAACTGTCTCATCAGTCATATTCTAACATGGGTGGTCCTTCCTAAGCAACCGGTCAAGTTTGTGTTGGGATTGAATGAATGCTACTTATGGCTGGTCCTTGAAGCTGAGACATCGTAGCATCCTGTGGTCAGGTGGTTGCTATTTGTAACCTTGGCTGTCTTTTGACAAGCAAAATCAGTGGGGTTCCCATCTCTTGGGGTGGAGAGTCGTGGTAGTCTCTGGTGGGAAGTGCATTTTTTCTGATTAAAAACTTTTAGGAAGACAAATGTAGAGTTAAATTGGGGTGAAGTGGGAAGAAATGGCAGAGGCAGATGGATGGAAGTGACATGTGAGACAGAGTAGCTGATCAATTGTTTAAAACCCATTGTATTGGTTGAAACCTTCAGAGATTGTCTGAAGCCTTTTGATGTCTGCGGGTGTAGCTCTTCTTCACTGGTTGATCCTGTGAAAAGTCCTGCTTTTCTAAAAGAGTCCCTTGGAAGTCTGCTATGGAGGCTTCTGGGAAGTTTTCTGATATTATTTAGACCTTGCTTGAGTTCCAATGTCAAACATGTCTCCTAATTCTTTTGTGCAAAGTTGTCCTCTTGGTTGTATGAAGAATCCAGAGAGCATTGCTAGCAAATGATCCTGTATGTTCTTGTTGAGCCTGTGATGAGGCTCTCGGTGTAGACGGAGGGATCTGGGTTTGTTGCAATGTCTACTTCTCATGTTGGCCTCTTTGTCCTGTTGGTTCTTGCTTCTTGTGAGAATGTGCTTCAGGTTGGGGGGAGTCTGTGCTGAAGTCTGGATCTGCCCCTGTGCTTGAAAAGTGCCATGTCACTATCAGTACAGTATAGCTGTATTGCACATTTGTCTGCAATAAAAGCAGTAACGTTTTGGAAAAAAAGATTGTTATACAGCCCACTGACTGGCGGCTCAGGGGAAGGTAGATTCTGCTGGAATGATGGAAGATATGTCCTAATGACACGTCGCCCCAAGGGGAATGGGCTGGCTGTGTCCAGTGGAAAAAGATAGCTGTCTCTGGGGGTGCTCAGTTTTGATTCTTGGAATACTCTGACTTAAGTGGCTTGTTTATCCAACTCCAGAATTCCAGATTAAGTTACAGATGCTGATTGGTGAATTCAAAACAGCTGCCAAATAAACCTCCCTTCTCCTTCCTTTCATCCTAGTCGGAGAATCGGAGCTGCTTATTTGCAGTGGCCTCTATACTGGTCAATTGTACCAGCAGCTATGACTTTGAGGAACCTGACCCACAGATGGTGGAGCTTGCTAAATATGCCAAGCAGCACATCCCTGAGAAGCACCCCAAGGTGAGACAGACAAGTGCCCGGGATGGATGAAGAGTGGAGGCAAAATCCCTGCGGGAGAGAAAGGGATGCACATCTTAGGGGGGTGGGCAAAGATTGCCCCTGCTGGTGCCTTCACTCATCTCCTCTTCTAGGATAAGCCAGAGTTTGTCCACAGGCGTGTGCAGAAGCTCTTGGCCGCTGGTGTGGTTTCGGCTCTTGTTTGCATGATCAAGAATGAGAATCCTTCTTTAAGCCCTGCCTGCCGGGAGCTGATTTCCAGGTGAGGCTCTGCGACTTGACCTGGAGTCCAGAGGCAACTAAACTCGGAAGCCAGATGGGCTAGCAACCGGGAAGGGTTTCTCAGTGTATGGCATGAGTTTATAGGGGACAGCTGGCTGCTTATCTTTCCTGCCATACGTCAAGGATGACCTGCAGCTCGAGACCTTCAGATATTGGTTAATGCTCCATTGATTAAACATACCTGTGAGGGACAGCATGTCATTTTGCTGCTGACCTTGCTAGGCAGTGGTTCCTCTAAGACAGGGGTGTCAAACTCAAGGCTTAGGAGCCGGAGCTGGTCCAAAGGGGGCTGCCCTGGAAACAAAAACGACTGGCCTGCGGTGCCCCTGCCAGCAAAAACAGAGCCCAGGAGGGCCACGGGTGCCACTTGGGAGCCCATTTTTGCTGGCAGAGCACTTGGGCCACCGCAGGTGCCCCCGACCCAAGTGACGAGCTGGCCATGTGCCCTCCCCCCAGGTCAAACACAACCCTGATGTGGCCCACAATGAAAATGAGTTTGACACCCTTGCTCCAAGACCTACACTTGGACAAGGGAAAAGACTCTTTGAGAACCAGCAGTCCATGGGCTCCAGGCATCTCCAGCAAGAGGTTATGAAGCATGTTTTTCTCCCTGGGGCTTATTGGAGCAAACTAGCATCATGATTCCTGAGACAGGAAAACATCAGTTGAATGGTCTTGTTTGGTGTGTGTGCACACGTGCGCCCTGCTTTCTGCAGCTGTTTTTCGGCTCCTCCAAGCTCCTTACTTAAAACTAGAGTCCCAAAAGTTGGAAAATGCCATTTAGGCCTGCAATCCAGTCCCCTGCTTGGTGCAGGAATCTAGCTGAAAGAGGCCATGTCACCTCCACCTGAAATTGCTCTCCGATGGGGCAGGGCTTCTGAATCCAGCATGTCTTAGCCAGTGATTTGGACTGTGACTTAACAGGGCAGGGTGGAGAGAAGGACTCCTATTTGCTTGTCCTCTCTGTATGCCCACATAGCTGTTGGGAGGGCATGTGCTTGAACCTGGCTCTGACACACACACCCCCGCCCCTGTCCTGCTATGCTATACAGGGTTTTCCTGGCCGTAGTGGAGAACCCGGAAAACCGTGGTGCTGTGGTAGCTGCTGGAGGAGGGAAGGTCAGTATCGCCCCTTCCTCCTCTTGCTCTTCCCAGCAGGGCTCTTGGGGCTGACCAGTCTCTTTCCCCCTCTCCTGTCACCCAACAGGCGCTCATCCCTCTGGCTCTGGAGGGGACTGAAGTGGGGCAGAGCAAGGCCGCCCAGGCTCTGGCCAAGATCTCCATCACTACGGCTCCGGAGATTGCCTTTCCTGGAGAACGGGTCTGTGCAGGGGGAGCACTGGTGGGAATGGGAGGCCGCTCTCCCTGGGTCCTCCTCTCCCGTGAGGAGGGCAGGGCTACTCATAGCTGAGCTGGGTGCTTTTCTTCCACAGGTCTATGAGGTGGTCAGACCCCTGGTGAGTCTCCTGCATTTGACTCGTTCCGGCCTGCAGAATTTTGAGGGGCTGATGGCACTCACCAACCTGGCTGGGACCAGTGAGAGGCTCAGGTGAGACCTGTTTCGGCTTTGGGAACACAGGGTCCTTTGGGACCTCGGCATGGCTTCTGTGGCTACTTCTCCCCCATGTCTCCTGCAGGCAGAAGATTGTGAAGGAAAAGGCCGTGCCCATAATCGAAGGCTACATGTTTGAGGAGCACGAGATGATTCGTCTGGCAGCCACGGAGTGCATGTGCAACCTGGCCTTGAGCCCCCAGGTGAGCAACTGAGAGCAGGCTGGGGAGGGGTGGCCACTGCCCCTCCAGGCCTGACACTGCTCATCTTTCATACAGGTGGCAGAGCTGTTTCTGGCCGAAGGTAGTGACCGGCTCAAACTGCTGGTTTTATACAGTGGGGAGGAAGATGAGAGGCTTCGTCGGGCAGCTTCTGGCACGCTGGCAGTCTTGACCTCACTGCTGCCACAGATTTGTATCCAAATTTCCCAAGTGGTAAGTTTATGTGAGCCAGCTTTCTTGCCCCCTGCCTGTGTGCACACACAACCAATTCCTGAGGGGTGCCCCTTGCTCTGAGCCTGGGAAGGCAAGACGCAAGATCCTTCTGCCACAGGCCTGTTTCCCAGGGGCGCTGCCAGCTCTGGAACCAGGGCTGTTGCCTGCTGAAGCATCCAGTGGGTCGCAAGGGCAGGGTTGGGCCTGCCTGCCAGCTGCTTCTTGTTGCTTCTCTTCCAAGACAACAGACTGGCTGGAAATCCTGCAGTCTCTGCTGTTCAGCCCCTGCACAGAGCTTCAGCACCGCGGTGTGGTAGTGGTGAGAAACATGATGGCAGCTGACCGGGAGGTGGCCACGAAGCTGATGGAGAGCGAGATGCTGGAGATCTTGTCCATGGCAACCAGGGCAGAGGACAAGCCCCAGATGGCTCAGTTGGCCCAGGAGTGCCTGGCTCACGCTGTCTCCTATGGCTTGATTAAGCCCAATGCTGCTGCCGGGGAGTGAGGGCCCCCATCCCATTCTCTTCTGCCCCCCCCCCCCCCCAGAAGCACCTCTGCTGCACCTGGCCACACGCACCAGCTAGGCCTGGTGGAGCACTACTGGCTGCTGGGACCTGGCAAAGAGGGAGTTCTTGGGGAGGTCCTGGGGCAAACACAACACAAACTGCCCCAGGGCAGACATACATACACATGCTGCTACACAATGGTTCTTCTCTTGCACTTTTCGCATTTTGTACACTCTGGCAGACAACTCTGTAAGATTTGGGGAATAACGGGACATGCTGCATAAATAAAAACAGAAGACACTTCCTGCATCTGGTATAGTCAATGTTTGAAATTGTAGCATTTGCAACAGTGAAAGAAGCTCTATATGGCCATGGGAGACGCAGCAGGAAAACATCAGAAACTGCCTCTAAGGGCGAATCATGTTTCCTTTTCAGGTGCCGGCCATGTCTACACCTGGGGCTGGGGTAGGTAGGGGGCTGGAGGGGGTGGGGGGGGCTTGGCCGGAGGTTTTGTGGGGCCAACGGTTGCTTTTGTTCCCAGGGAAATATGGCCAGTTGGGGCACCAAGATGTGGCCACATCTGACCGGCCAAGGAGAGTTTCCTACTTTGTGGAGAGGAATCTCAGGGTGCAGGACGTGGTCTGTGGGCCGTGGACCACGTTTGTCCAAGCTGCGGCTGCCAAGAGTGGGCCGTGAAGAAGCCACGTCTGCCAGGCATTTCTCTGGAGGCCGAGCAGCTTCACGGAGCTCCATCTTGATTCAACTGTCCCAGGACGTCCCATGAAGGAGAATTGGGGGGGGGGGGGGGCGGAAATGACACCTCGGGTTTCCTCACGGGTGTTTATTCAAGCAGTCCATCCATGTTTACATATCAGAAGCACAACATTAAATGCAGAATAAAGATATCTTTTATGTAGAGCAAAGTCAGACATTTTAAAAAAGCCCTTTCAAAACAGTACAACTGATTTTTTGCTGCTCACCTACATCTTTGAACAAGCGAACAGCCACACAAATAAGAGGCTGTTGTAGTGAAGAAGGTGCAAATCTAGCCATGATCGTTAAAAGTATAGTCAAAGTGCCAGGGATGCCAGCCTCTCAGCCCAGCCAGCAGATGGGCCAGGAGGTGAAGAGGGAGGGGGTGCATCCTTGTAGAGGACTCCCTGTAGTGTCTCCCCTTTCTGGGCCCCAGGTGAGCCGGAGACCATCTGCTGGGCCTGGGTGGACAAGGTTGCCCAAGGAAAGGAGGCAAACCTCTCCCTGCCCCCCCTTCCCCACGAACAAGGCAGCAGGCCTGAGCCCACAACAGCTGCTGCATCTAGACCTTTATTCCCTGTAACATAAAACTTGGAAATCAATTCATTAAAAAATGTTAAAAGTGGCAGCGTAAACCAGGCCCCAAAAGGTCCAGTTCATGCCAGCCGGACCCTGGATGGTGAGAGGATTCAGGGCTGGTAATGGCCCCCCTTCAGCCGTCAGGATTGGACATCGTGGAGTTGAGGACGTGGGATGGGTGCTCAGATTTGGAAGCCTCTGAAAGTGCGTGCTGGGGAGGGAAAACGATTGCCATGAAGGATGCAGAGTTGGTCAGAGGGAGCTGTGGGGGTAGCTATTCGGACAACATGCAAAGGACTGTGTTCAGAGGGGCTTTGGGCAGGAGTGGAAGCAGCGGCAGGGAAGAGAGGGCAGAGTGAAGCAGAACTGGGCTCTCCTGCCCAAGCTTGCTTCCAGCCATGGAGCCATCTCTTTCTGCACGCAGCGGCCCCTCCTTCGACACTGTCATTTACAGGTAGGGGAAGCAGCGGCAAGTGGGGCCCACCCAGCCCCTCAGCCTCCCCCTAGGAACGGCTGACTGCCCAGCAGCCCTGATGGGAAGCACAGCCATCTGGTGACTCTCGCAGGCTGCTTCTGGCTCCAGAGCCAGTGGGACAGAAGGGGCAGAGGGGAAGAAGAGGGAGAAGGGAATTACCGCAAATGCCGAATAGGTGCTGGCAACAGAGTAAATGCTGCCATTGCGCTGGGCAAGGGCTGTCGGGGTACACCCACCGCTCAGAGCTGTTCCGTTGAGCTGAGACATGTTCTCCTTGTTGCGCTCCGTCTGGCCTTTGGAAGGGGTCTTGGCAACCACACGGAGGGGGGTCCGGACAGGCTGCAGGCAGAGAAGGCAGCAAGGACAGCCAGAAGATTAAAGAAAGGGCCATGTTTGACAAAGGCATTAAGCCATGGTGGAACTCTTCTGGGAATTTATGACTTCCATTCTCCATCCTCCTCAAACTATTGCTCTGAAGGCATTTCCAGTCTTCTCTAGAAAGTAATCTCTGCGTTCTCTCATTTCTAAGCAGTTCTTTACAGTTCCCTTATTTTGTAATTTTTCCACTCCTGGGTTACACTCTGGTACTTTTACACTTGACCAGTTCCCGCTTCTGAGCTTCCTCTAGTTTCTCTGTCCTCTTGGCCTTCTGACAGAGCTGGGAATGGGATGGGAGGCTGCCTCCCTCTGGACCAAAGGGGTCAGTTCTTTACCTTGCCTCCAGATGGGGGTGGGTGGCATCCGGGGGAGTTTAACATTGAACCTCTCAGGGCTGAGCGGATGGTGCTGTTGGGAGTTGTGGCGGTAATGTTGAGCTGCAAGAAAAGTCCAGGTGTCAGGAAAGAACGGGGTCCCTGATTTGATTTCACTCTCAAATATCTCTCCAGGGGAAAAAAAATATCTGGCTATCCAGAAAGCCACAATACAATAGTGCGAAGCCAGATGTAATCAATCCACTGGCCGCTTAAAGTAATCACCAGATCCCAGGCAAAACAGGAAACGTTGATGGACAATGACACCACTCAAACTTTTAAACAAGCATTGGCCACCGATGAATAGTTGTTGAGCCACAAATCCAGTTGTTTGATGAAAGATGACTTAGCTTGGGTGGGAGGGAAGTTGTATGTTCCAGATAGCCAAAGACTGCACCTAATGGCAAGGTGCCACAACTCCAGATTAGCTGGACACTGGATTTATGAAAACTTTACACCTAATTAAAAGATAATTTTGGTGGCCATCACCTAAAAAGGACATAGAGAGCTTTGTAACTAGCTTCCCCATTTCTGCAGCAGCAAAAAGATGTCAGGGCAAAACCTCAGGACTCTTACAGAAGATAGCCAAAACTTCAGTACCTTTGAGAAAGATTTCTATGGACTTTATTGTAAAACTGCCAGAAAGTGCAGGGACTACTGCTATTTGGGTCGTGACAGACCCGTTTCCAAAACAGGAACATTTTATACCTTGCCAAAAGATCCCAACTACCAAAAGTCTAGGAAAATTATTCCTAATTTATCATCTTCATGGAGTTCAGCAAAGGATCATCTCCGATAGAGGGGTCCAATTCACCTCCAAATTTTGGAAGGCATTTTTAAGCTTATTTGGCACTGCCCAGGGTGCACTAATGGTCAAACTGAGAGAACTAACTCGATGCTAGAACAATATCTAAGATGCTTTGTTAATTATCAACAGGATAACTGGACTGAATTTCTTCCTTTTGCTGAAGTTTACTCCTAGTAAACATACCCACTTCCTGCAACCATTCTTAATATGTTTTTAGCCTCCAGCCCCCCAATCATCTGTGTTGCTCTTCTCAATTCTACTTCAAAATATCCCTGTAAAGGATGGATTGTATGCTTCTGGTGGAACCTGGTGCTGAGTTGCAGGATGTGGGGGCTTTTCCAAAGGAACTTGAGGCAAATCCGCCTTCGGTCATTGGTGTGCAGAAAGGGATCCTCCCGGAATCTTTCCAAGATTTAGCAGTTATGCAGAGTGTGACTGGCAAGAGTTTTCTCTATGGGGAACGGCAGTAAAGAAACTACCCTATTGTCTCCTTCTTGGTGCCTTGCGCCTGATCATGCTGTGGGTGGCGTTTGTATCTTGGAGAAGCCCTCCAACCTCCCCGTTTTTTTAAAACTACCATTTGTTTTGAAAGAAAGCTTCTAACTGCGATATACAGCGAGTAACAAAGCCACCTCCCCCTTTCTGGGTTAGTCCTGGACCCGAGGTGTCTTCAGGCACTCAAAAGACCAGGAGTCTCCAGGGCTCCAGAGGAAAATGTCCACAAACACTGAAGAGGAAAGGGGAAAAGCTGTCCTGCATTTATATATGTGAGATAAAAAGGCAAACCTTGACTTCTGGGTGACCCCACTTACCTTTCGTGCTTTGCCAGGTGTGGTGATACCCAAAGCCCGTCTCTTGGTGGGTGTGCTGCCATAGAGCATCTCCTCCTCTGTCTGTCGGGACTTTTTGAGTTGCTGAAAGACAGAAGGGAATGGAGTAGGCTAAACAGGAACTGGCGTCCACCTCAGAAATGGTATCCGAGATTGACTGATCTCAAGCGAACTTTTTTAAAAAATGGATTCCATTCATCCAAGATGGACCAACTGCTTGGCTGTCACACTTGGAATCAGAGGGCAAGTAAAGGGAATGGCTGTGAGGCCTCCCAATTCTCAGCAGCCCAGCTGGAACCGGCTCTGCTTCAGCCTGGGGAATAGAGCCTTCTGGCATCTGGTGGGGGAGCCCTGCTCTGCATGTCCCAAAGCCCAGAAAAGACGGGATGGCTGTGAGGGGACCCCAAGGTCTCTGATGGGTTTAGAGCTCTGGGAGGCAAGGGAATAGCCATCTTAGAGAATCAGAATCATAGGGCTGGAACGGACCTCGGTGGTCTTCTAGTCCAAATCCTGTGCAAGCAGGGACCCAAGACCACCCCAGGCAATGCTGAGTCGCAACACCTTTTTTATATTGTGGCGACCAAAACTGGATGCAACATTCCAAGTGTAGCCTTACTGGTGCAGTATAAATCAGTTCTCGCGATCTTGATTCTATCCCACTGCTGATGCAGCCTGGGATTGCATTGGCTTTTTGGGCAGTTGTCACAAATGGCTAGCTCATACTTGGCCCACTAGGACATCTGGCTCTCACATTCACTAGGTGCCACCCATTCTGTACCCGGGCATTTGGCTTTCCCTGCCTAAGTGCAGGACCTGACTTTTCTCACCCCTCAACTGCCTTTTTTTTTTAAACAAATTTTTATTAATTTTTAAAGACAAACAAACCATCATTAACCATTGAGTACATAAAACCTCTTTCCATTATAAATTTTTACAAGTCAAATAAAACATTATTTTATACAACATAATTCTATTTTACCCCATTTCCATATGGACATATAAATATCTTTTAGCAAATTTCTCATAATTTCTCTTTACTCTTGTTCAATTTCATTATTATTATTATTATTATTATTATTATTATTATTATTATTATTATTATTATTCCCTGTATTTATCCATTTTATAGTCATCATCTTCATTTCTCTCTGTAATGGCCGCCACAAAGAAGCCGGCAACTGGGTAAGACTGCGCAGGAGGAAGAGGGAGAAAGTCTTGAAGAGATAGGTTTTTTTGGCTGACCCAGGACTTTAAGATACACTTAACATCCTGAAAACTATGACTTTGTTTGAATGATACTTTGTTTCCAGAGGAGATTTTCAAGTGGCGAATTTGAGGTGCTGAAAGGGAAAGTTTACTCTCCTTCCCTACAGAATCAACAAATGGACATTGATAAATCTGTCTTTTTACAGAAGGCAAAAATTTGGCTCTTTGTTATAAGTGGGAAGGGAGAGGACAAAAAAAAAATATTAAGATCTTGTTGAAGGAGATGCCTTGAAGATTCTGAGACTAGAAACTAATTGCAACAAGACTTTAAAATACAGATTGAGCTTTTTTTTTTCTTTTTATGGATATTACCCCAGGAAGAGAAAGTAAGAACTTTGTGCTCTGTTTGAACTGATTGATGACTCTGGGACTTTGGGGAACTGTTTTAACTTTTGAAACATCTTGGTTGTTTTAAGAAGAAGAAGAAAGGTTTATAATGGCTTTACCTGTTGATGAATTTGGAAAAATAAAGAAAGAAGGAAAGGACGCTGTGAAAGAAGCCTTTCACTTTTTAGAAATGGTGCAAACACAACAACAGATGGAGGAAGCAGCAGCAGAAGAAGATGCCATCTTTAATGAATCCAAAAGTCTAATTAAGAAAGAAAGGAGAAAGAGAGAAAGGAAAATGAAGGACTTAAGACCTAAAAAAACACTCAAGAAAGAGAAAAATAAGATGCAAAATCAACACAATGTTAGAAAGCAAAAGAAAAAAGGAATACTTTAAGAGGAAAATATGCCGAGGATAGGGGTACAATTAGATAATTCGGAAAAGAAAAAATGGAATCTAATGGAGAAGAGGGAAATGAGTAAGGAAAGCCGGGGGGGAAAAAGGAAAAAAAGAAAGAAAATGGGAGACAAGCTAGAAAGTGATAAATTAATTCTTTAACAGAAACAAGAGATGATAGCTGAAAATGAAAAGATAAGGATTCCACATGAATGTATGTATTAACATTCAATATATATAATGGATAGTGGTAATAAACATGAAATCAATATGATATTAGAGGATTAGCATTAAAGATATATAACTGACCTGTAATAAATAAGAAAAACGATATTGTGAAGTAGGAAAAGAAATAACGTGGAACCTGTTAGATATGAAAGGTAGTGAAATATATTAATAGATAAAGGGGAGTGTAATATTAGAATGGTACAATATGTTAAATGCTTATAGAATGTATATTGTCTGTTTTATTAGAATTGGGAGTAGGGAGAAACTTTAATGTGTAATGGTGGCATAGCTAAAAATTAAAAAGGGGACAAATAAATAGAAAATATAAGTTAACATGAATTTATGAATGGATATTTGAAATACATAATTAAGTAAATGTTAGAAATATGACTATTAAAACAGAATTTATAACATAAGCAGGGTTGTTAAGAATGTAGAGATTGATACAAAATTATATATGAAAATATTGAATAATTATGATTGATAATATGTATTAATATTAAACTATGAAAGAAAGCTAATAATATCAATGTGAAATTATTGTCATGTTTGTTTTAAAATTTAAAGTAATTTGGAATTATACTGTTTTGGTATATACAATTTGTTGAATACTGTAAATATGACTGCTAATATAGAAGTTATGATAAAATAAATGTTAAGAATATAGAGATTGATATAAAATAGTGTATGACAATATTGAATAATTAAGATCGATAATATGTATTAATATCAAATGATGTAAGAAAGTTAATAATAACAAGGTAGAATTATGTTTTGCTTTAAAATGTAAAATACCTTGGAACCACACTGTTCACACAATGTGTTTATAGAAATAAAAAACAATTTTGTAAAAAAAAAGGGGGGATGACAAACCAAGACTGGGTAATTTTCCTATATTGGATTTAGAGAGCAGGATTGTTAATGTTTTGAAGAATTTTGCGAGAAGGGACAAAGAAAAACGATATGTTGTAGGTATGGGCCGGTAGTGGGCCACAGGTTGAGGACCCTTGTTCTAGGATATTATTTGAAGGGACTAAAAACCATGATTGTTAAAAATAAAGATTGAACTAGACATGTTCTTCTCCCTTCAATGGATCTTTGCTGGCGTCAGGACTGAAGTGACAAGGCCTGATGGCTTTGTTTATGGGTAACCAGTGGGATGAGGGGAGGAAATTATTTGCGAAAGTTACTAAAGGAGAAAGTCATTTCTTTACATATTTCCTTTATTCTTACTTTTGCTTTGTGTTTTTTTTTACTCTTTTCCTTTTTTAAACTTTTTTGTGTTTTTAACTTTTTATGTTTTAGCTTACATTTAACTGTAAACCATCCGGAGTTGCCCTATGGTAAGATAGGCAGCAATAAAATTTATAGATATAATAAAATAATTAATTTTATTGGTGTAATCTTTAATAAAATTACTATTAAAAACAAGCAAACCAACAAAAAAGCCAGCACTGACTGCCTCCTTGGGAGGAGGGGAAAGCAATTGCTGGGTGGGCTTGCAGGCAAAATCGCTCTTCCTGACTGCCCTCTGGCTAGAGGGGCTAAGTACACCAGTCAGCAGGCTTGCTACCCTTGCTGGACAGGGTAAACTAACAGCTATGGGTGGAAGGCTGAGGCTGCCAACTCACCCGTTCCTGCCTTTCCTTCTCCTTCTCCAGATGATGGAGGCGCCACTGCTCAGCCACATGCTCCATGAAGCGCTGCCCGCTCACGAGAAAGACCTGAGCATGCTCTTGCTCCCACAGCTCAACACGGACCCTCAGCTCCTCCTCCAACTGCATCAGAACAAGGCAGGTTAAGGTGGGGCTATCAAGAGGTTCATGGGATGGGGAGAGTGGCTGGGCCCACTTGCCTTGGGAAGGGTCTTCTGCAGCTTGGCACGCAGCTTCTCTTCTTTCAGGAGGTTGCCTCCTCGGTTGGTGAAGCGGCTTGGATCGTTGGCCTTTTTCTACAGGGAGGAAAAGGTGAGAGTCTCCTGCTGCCTGGAGAGGCAGCTGAGCCCAGCCCAGCCCACAACTACCTCGAGCTCCTGAAAGAGACACCAGCTCCTCTTCCACTTGTGGATTGCTTCAAAGAGCTCTTGATGTGTTTCATAATAATGCTTCAGTCGCACAAGCTCAGTGTCATGTTGCTGCAACAACTCTTCGGTGAAGATGTCTATGAAGGAGGAAAGCATGAGGGACGGCAGAAAGGGGCACTGAAGATGGCCTCATTCACCTTCAACACTGGCTACCAACCCACCTTCATAGTAGGGGCCAAAGGAGCCTCTCTGCTCTTTCCCAAAAAAGCACTTGTCCCAGTAAGTGGCCAGCTCAGCCCGAATGGCCTCCACCACCTTCTGCAGGTTCTGGCATTTCAGTTCCTCCAAGCGGTCGACTTCCAGGTGCAGCTAGAAGAGGCAGTGGGGAGGGAAGTCAAGGCAATGAAACACAAGGAAGGGCTCATTTGATGCACCCCACTCTTCCATGGAAAGGTGGTAACTTTTCAATAGGAACGTAGGCGAGAGTGCTGCTCCTGGACCTTCAGGAGTTGACAGGGCCCTCGTACCCAGGAAGGGAGCCCAGCCTCTTACAGCATCCAGAATGCTGGATCTGGAACCCTCCATGTACGGAGCAAAGCTGTTTCTCTCTTCGGGAGGCACTTGCAGCCAGTCCCAGAGCATCCGGATGCGGCAGCGCAGTTCTTCACATACGGCCTCTTTCTGAGCTCTCCTGTCCTCCAGCTGGGAGACAGCAAAGGAACAGCCTTAGGCCTAAAGAAAACTCAAGGCAGGCAGATGGGTGCCCCCCCCCCCCCGCAGCCCATTCCCCCAACCTGCTGCAGCAGATCCTTCAGGGCAGCCAAGTTGTTCAGGGAGAGGCAGAAGGCGCCTGTGTCCTGGCACATGGCCTCTCGCTCAAAGGCGGTGCTGGGCTCCTGCTCCAGCTCCTCCATGCAGAGGACAACCTGCTGCTTCAGGCGGACAAACTCTGCCTGCCGATGTTTCTAAGGGGAAAGGAAAGAGTCAGCACCAAGCCGCCCCTGCCGCCCCCCCCCTCTCTTGGAGATGGCCAGACCTTCTCAGCTGCCAAGGCTGCCAGGTGGCGCCGGAAGTGGTCCAGGTCCACCAGGCTGGGCACCTCCTCACTGTTGCCAATGCTGTAGGGCAGCCCGCCGAGCAGACCCGCCAGCTCCTGGTCGCGCTCCTGCAGGGTGCGCAGCTCCTGCTGCCTCTCATGCTTCTGCTTAAGCATCACTTGCACGCGGGTGCGCAGGTCTTTCTCCAGCTGCAGGATCGTGGCCTCCTCTTCCTCCTGCAAGACAAGAAGGTGACAGGCGGGTGGGGGGGCGGGCTGGGGGGGGGGCGGGCACCGCCAGGCGGACTCACCTGGAAGGGCGCCACCTGCAGCTCCTGGCACAGCGCGGCCAGCTCCCTCCGGCACAGCGTGATGCTCTTCAGCAGCCGCTCCCGGAGGCTCTCCTCTTCCACCACCATCCGCTCAAGCAGGTCCTGCGCGGCGCCGGAGAGAAGAGCGCGCTTCAGACACCGCCCCGCTGCCCCGCCGCCCCGCTGCCCCGCCGCCCCACCGCCCCGCTCACCTTGACGTGCCTGTTGACCACCTCGGTGCGCTGCAGCCGCTGCTCCTCCGGGATGCCGATCTCCTCCCAGATGCTGCGCAGGTGGCTCAGCGCCTGGGTCAGGCAGGCCACCGACTCGTCGGCCAGGACCTCGCTGTGCAGGGAGGGAAGCAAGGCGGGGGGCGTCAGCTCGGACGCCCCCGGCCCGGTCCTCGCCCCCCCCTCCCCCGCCTCCCGCCTCACACCTGCGTCTCATCTTGGCCGGCCAGGCGGCTCCTCGCCCGTTGCCTCTCAGTCCCGACCGTTTCTGCTTCGCGATTCAAACCCCCGCCGCGCCGCGATTGGCTCCGTCCGAGGACCCGCCCACCAGAGCTCTTCCGCGGCCAATCCGGGGGCGGGGGGGGCGGGGCCATTAAGGCCAGCTTTACCCGATGGGCGCCCACAGGCCCCTCTCGGTCCCCAAAGGCCGAGGACGCGTCTCTGCAGGGAGGGGCGTGGCTGGCCTGGAACGGGAGCGGCACGGAGTTGCCCCGCCCCACGGAAACCCGGGGCCCCCGCCCTGCTGTAGCTCTTCAGGGCCGGCCGGGCTTCGCCGGGTTGGGGCAACGT
Organism: Hydrophis major; assembly: GCA_033807585.1. NCBI lineage: Eukaryota > Metazoa > Chordata > Lepidosauria > Squamata > Elapidae > Hydrophis > Hydrophis major. The sequence continues at coordinate 20,861,715 of CM066337.1, read as the reverse complement.
CGCCCCGTAGGCCGTTGTTGGCGCTAAGGCGAGAAACCCGCCGTGGCTGCCTTCGAGTGCAGCCTTGGGCGACCTGAAAGCCCTTGCAAGAAAGCTGCAGGTTCGGTCCCTGAAGCGGGGAAAAGGTCGTGAAAGGGGTCAGTGACCTTCCTTTGCTCCACCACGCCCGCCTGACGGTAAAGGGGAGGCGGGAGCGCTTTTTGTTTAAATATTTTTTAATGTTTTTGGTATTTACAATAATTCCGCCTTTCGTTTATACCTTGTGTTGACTGGGTGGGGGGTACATATATTTAGTACTAACAATTGTAGTTAATACTTTTCTTACCGATATAGCCATAATCACATTTTCTTTATTAGTCATTATTTCTTAAATCTATTATCTTGTTCGTCTATATATTCATCTACTCAGCTTTTACTTGTTTTATTTTCTAACCATTGATAAAGTAAATCCCATACCAAGTAATATTCAGTTTCTTCTTTTAGTTGAATTGCCAGTGTTAATCTATCTCTGCACATTCAAGTATTTTCTCTATCACTTTTTCCTCTTCCGGTATTTTATCGCTTTTCCAATTCTGAGCAAATACAATCCTAGCTGCTGTTAACACATGAATAGTCAAGTATACTTTTTCTTTGCTGTAACCTTCCTAATAAAAATATTTCAGGTTTAAAATCTATGTGTTGCTTTATCATTTTTTCCAACCATGTGTGGATTTTTGTCCAATATCTTTTTGCTTCGGTACATGTCCACCACATATGGTAATACCACCCAGGTGTCTGGTGACACTTCCAGCATTTGGCTGATTTATCTTTAAACATCTTTGCCAATTTTGCTGGTGTAAAATGCCATCTGTAAAACATCTTATACAAATTTTGTTTATATGCTGTCGATGTTGTTAACTTATAATTTCTTTCCCATAGTTTCTGCCATTTATCTAATTCTATCTATACTCAATTTTTTTTGCCCATGCTATCATTTCCTTTACTTGTTCTTCTAGTTTTACACCTAGTAAATAACAGTACTTTTTTAAAATCAGCTTGTCTTCCATTCCTGTTAATATTTTATCCAGTTCTGTCAACTCCTTATGGATAGCTTTAATATCTTCATATTTTGTTTGTCTTTGCATGTATGAATACCAATGCATATCAATCCCTTGTTCATTCAATTCTTATTTAGTTTTGAGCTCATCCTTTTCATTCAATATATCCTTATATCCAGTGATGGGGTTCATTTTTTTTTACTACCTGGGCCTGGCTTGGTGCGCAGGGCAGGGGAAGGATAGTATAAAAACTCCAGTCAGAGGTGGTTCTCTGAACTACTCAAAATTTCCGCTACCGGTTCTCCAGAACTGGTCAGAACCGGCTGAATACCACCTCTGCTTGTATCTAACAATAGTTCCCATTTTTCCAGTATTTGGGTGTATCAGAGCTTCTATTGTTGATAATGAGACTGGAATTTTTAAGTAATGTCCTCTATTTTTCCCATACTAACAATAAAGCATTTCCTGCCATGTTTCTTACTTTTCCCGTACCATGAAAATGCATGCCAACCCAGATACAAATCATGTCCCTCCAGTGTCAGCACCCTTGTATTTTTTAAAATTATCCATTCTTTCATCCAGAGTGTTGCTACCACTTGATTTCCAGTAAAAGATATCTTTTCTCTGATTAAAGGAGTCTTAGGAATTTCTTTCTTGGATTGTGAATGGAGCACCAGCTGAAACTCCCTATCTTATATTCCTTCTTTCACCTTTAGATGGCACTGTTGCACTGGTTTCTCTATTTCTTGTTATTTAAAGTCCTTCAGATTTTATATTAAAATACAAGAATTTAATGTTTTAAAAAGTCAGGAATAAACAGCAAAGAAAAAAAAAGGAAAAATCCAAACCTCTTTTCTCATTTCCCCTTGATTTAGTCCAGTAGATTTTATAAGTCCAGTCCCGTTTTAAATCGTCTTTCCATTCTTTTAATGGCTTCCTTTTTCTATTGCACCAGAAACTGCTTTCCTCACTGCTTGCTTCCAAGGTTGGGGTACCCTAACCCATCACCTCCTTTGTTTTTGGCTTTTTCTCTACCTTTTCTTTCCAGGGGGCTCTTCCTTTAATAGTTTTTAAAAAGTTTCTCACCCAGTTTGATTGCACTCTTTCCATTTCTTCTTTCTGTCGGCAGCTGCCCCAGCCTAGTAGCCGTTCATAACGACCGCTTTCTTTCCCAGTTGGTTAGAGAGGCTATCTCTGGATCAACCAGGGATATTGCGGTATCCCTGGGATCTACAGAGTATCCCCTCCTTAGTAATTGCTCCTCCAAGACAATTTAGATCCAAAGGGACCACCGGTTGTTGGGATTTATAAGGGTCCCCTGAGAGCACAGAGGAAGTCCGCTGCATCAGCTCTGCCCTCCGCCAGGCGGGAGAGCTTTTAACCAGGTGGGGAATAGCTGGAGATCTGAGGCCATTGAAGGCACCCATGTGAAAAACAGCATCCTATCCCTGAAGATGAGTGGGTCTTTGGCCCTTCTGCCAGGTGGCTTCCCCCCACCATTTCCCTTTTAGAGGCTGTGGACTCTCTTTGTAATCTTTTCTGTCCTTTCCTTCACAGTTACCTCCCCCCCAATTTCCATCCAGTTTTGTTTGGCACAGTTTCTGCTAGAAGAGAAAGAATTGGGCATGCTTCTGATTTGGGGAAGGTAGAAAATGAGAGCAAGCAGGCACAAAGGCATCAAGGAAATAGCACAAAAGGCAATGGACCAGTAGCAGTTACATGGATTAATCTTTTATTTTGTTTTATTCCTGTGGTTTCCTGTAAGATGTTTATGTGCATTATACATGGACCCACTTATTGCAGGAAGTTTCTAGATAGCTGAAGCCTGAAAAAAAATTTTTGGGGGGGGACGGGACAGGGCACTGGGCCACTTGGGTTTTTTTTTTAGTCTATGAAGGATTTTTCTTCATTTTTCCTGGGTGAGCAGGAAAGAACTGTCTGAAATTGTGGGCTTTCTTCCTTTCACTAAAGATTCTAATTTTCTTTCACTGCTGCACACTTCTCTGCCTTGCTAGACACTTTCTCTCCCAAGGGAAAGAAGCACTTTTGGACTAATAAACTCCAACAGAGAAATCCCAGCAGCTCCCACCCAATGGAAGACCAGAAGGGGAAAGGTGCTCTCTGCTCTTCTTATCCCTGGGAGGGTAAATGACGGTGGGAATATACAGTTTCTCCCTGGCTGGGCAGAAGAACCAAGGTATTTTCAAGCATCCCTTCGCCTCCAGTTTGCTTCAGATGCGGTCACATCCTCATCTCCATGGTGGATTCCAGCAGGCGAGCACTGTTGGTGATGGCTGTCGTCAGGATTATGAATCGGAGCCCTGGTGGAGAGGCAAAGGTGACCCTGCAGTGAATAAGAGGCTTCCCTGCCCTGAGACCCCAGCTCAAGCCCCTTGTAAGCCTAAACTATCTATCCCATGGGACGGTGAGAAGAACTGGAAGGAGGGAGGGGACACCTGCTTGACTTCTTGAAAGAAGAGCAAGACAAAGATCCCAAAGACACCAGACCCCAAAAGAAGCCCAATGGGAAGCTACCGCAACTGTCTTATCTGTGTAACTGGACACTGAGGGGAAACCGGTTACAAAAAGCTTACTTTTTCTCTTGATTTGCTCAAGCTTACTTTTAAAATGGCTAGAAGCAGGGCCCTCACTTCAAACTAACCTACATCACCACCCAGTTTATCTGCAGGGGCTCAGAATGTTACACCATGCAGGTCCACCACTCATTGCCCCAGTTTGGGTGCATCTCATACCTCTTTCTCTGCCAAGGAAGCGGAGAGCAGCAACCTCAGAGAAGGTGCAGCCTCCTAAGAAGACTACCAGGATGGCTTGCTGGGAGGCTGGAGGTCGAGGCTCTTCTGTGGCTGCAAGGAAAATGTACCTAAATCCATGCCTCCAGATCAGTTGGAAGATGCCTATGGAGGCATCCAATTGATCAATATCTCTTCCACGTTCTCCTCAGGTTGGGATCCGCTCAGAGCAGAGTCCTAACAATGATTCCTTCATATCAGCATTTCCCAGAGGCAGAATGGGAATCGGGAGAGTACCAAGGACCCTGGCAGCTCTCTTAACCTCCCCAATTCTCTTGCCGATATTGCCTTTTAGATAGTTTAGCAAGATTGAGTCACCACAATTCTTGGGGGACACATGCCAATACACAATTCTTGGGGGACACATGCGAAGGGAACGGGCAGCATGCCCCTTTCTGTCCAGAAGGGTGAAATTGCTGGATGGAGACCCGGCTGTGGGAACAGGACCCACAGAACATCTTTAAGCAGGAAGAACAGTGGGCCTAGCCAGCCACTTACCTGTGACAAACTCATGGCCCCCGAGCAATCTCGCCACCTCTTCCAGGCCCAGCCAGCCCCTCCGCTCCAGCACCTGAGATAAGAGTAGAATCAAGCCAGAGCTGCCGAGGGGGGGGGGGGGGAGGAGCCCTCCCCAAACACCCCTATTAGTCCCAGCAGTCCAAAGGTTCTTAGCACCTGTTCCATTATCTTGCAACTGAGGGGCACATAGGCGCCACTGAACACGTAGGCCATGTCCCGGGGAACTTTCAGGTCGTATTCTCCATTCCCACGTGGGATCTGCATGGGAACAGGTGGTCAAAATTGGAGGCCTCTTCCCTCTCTGCCTTAACTGAATCATGAACTCACCAGACCCAGCTTCTTGCTTATAGCTCGGAAATTGTTCTTCCTGGCCAGTGAACTGAAGGCATCCGAGAGCTTCTCTGGGGAAGAGGGGGAGGGTTCTTGAAGACTGAAAATACCCGTCTCTTTGTCCCTTCCCAGAAGGAGCCAGGGCACAATGGAATCCCAAAGTCCCTTACCTGCTGCTTTATCTGTCACCAGCTTGCTGACTTTGTTCTCCATAGCCGCCAGGGTCTCACCGGACACTTGCTCTGTCAAGAGCCCCAACTGCTTCAGGTTATGGAAGGTCAGCAGGTGCTCTGGTCCATAACTCTGGGATGGGCATCACAGCAGAACAAGAGACAGGTGCAGAACACAGTGAAAGTGAAAGCCTTGGGAAGGGGGACAGAGCTGCACCTCCAGAAAGCTGACTCAGGACCTCTCTGCTACCCAGGGGAGGGAGGAGGGCCACACGTCTAGCCTCACCTGCAGGTACTGGGTTTTCAGGGAGCGGTAGTCCTTGGGAGAAAGTCCTGGAGAAGCAGGCAGAAGATGTGGGGTCAAGGCACACAGCAGGGCCTACCTGACCCAGCCCACCCTTCCGAGCCAGAACCCACCATTCTCTGTGATCGACAACAGGCACAATATTCTCAAACTCTCAATCGGGGTGACCTGTTTCCAGAAGAGGGCAGGAGAAACCACTCAATGGATAGCCTTTCCCAGGCTTGGGCCACTTCCTCATTCCCCTCCTCTCACCTGCCGGTCAATGTGCTCTTCGATGAAGCTGATGCTCTCCCGGATATCAAACCCTTCCAGAAGCGCTGCCGAGCAAACAGAGTGATAGCGAAGCCAGGCCCAGCCTCTCTCTCACCTTGTGGCCTCTGCCTCCTAGCACCTCCCCTCCTCATGAGGCCCCTCCAGCTATCAGAAAGGAAACATCCAATGCCCACAGACCCAACCCTTAAGCTGAGAATCTTTCAGAATCAGGCTGGTGCCCAAGGCTGGCAGGAGGGAGGCTTTCCCCGCTTTCATATGGAGACTCCCAAGAACAATGCGTACTGATTCCAGCCTTGCTTTGGGGTAGGGTTATGCGAAGTGCGGTGAGCCAAGTAAATGTCAAGGCATTTTTAAAAGTCTTTAACTAAACCTTCGATACGAAAACTGTTCAGTACAGTTCTTCACGCATTCCTCTTCTTGCAGCCATGCTTACCCCACTTCATATCCTGCCCGTCATCTCTCCTCTTCCTTCATGCACTTCTATTGCATCTGGATCTGAAATCATCTCCTCTGCAAGACCAGACCACCTCTTTGCCCACCCACTCAAGTTCCTTTGATGTTTCTCCGGATACTCCCAGCAACAAGGGAATCAATGTCCTTTTCTGCCTTTCCAGCCGCTTATTCCATCCAATCCACTTCCCTTATGCGGCATTTGCAGGTCTTAAGGTTTCTGCTTCTGTTCCCCCTCATCTGCAAACATTCCTCCAAAGTGTTCACCTCCTTGAGCTGGTCTTTACCACATATGTATCTTGCATCTACTCATTCTGTTTTCCCTCTCAAACGCAACTACCTTAATCTCTAGTACATTTTCATTTCCATGCTTGCTACATCACTATAGATGAGCCCATTTTTCAATCAGCAACACAGAACTTACTGCACGCAAAAGGAAATCAATGTTCATGTTCACAACCAGCAAATTCTGCTGTTGCCAAGATACTTTTTTGTACATTTATCCATAAATACCTCCTGCCCACTTGCTAACCTTCCCATTGGTTCTAATGGTTTTCAGGGGAGGATTCCCATCATCTGATACCTTCCCACATCCAGTAACCAACTCCAGTCCCATAATCGAATTCAGCTAGTTCGCTTGTACATTCCTTCTTACCATGTTCTGTCTTCAACAGTTCCTGGAAATCTTGTCTAGTTTTTTTCTTCATGATGGACTCACAGGCCCCAATATCTACACACATAAGGAAGATGATCAAGCCAGGAGGGGAAAATATTTTCTGGAACACACCTAAAGCTACCAGTGAATCCTTCAGCACTGAGTCTTAACAACTAAAGACAGCTTGAAGCCCTCCTCCTGGGGCCAGGCCAGAGACAGGTTTGACAGAATGGTTGAAAAGCCTCCGCTGCCCACATCTGGCTGGGACGGGGCAGTGGGCCATGCAAAAAAAAAGAGTCCAGGGAGGTTTTGTTCCGATGATTCCTCTGCCTGGGACACTCTGACTGAGAACACTTACGGAGACTCAGCAAGCGATGTTCTTGTTTCAGGCCCTTCAGTTCTTGGGAGACAAAGTTCTTCATCTGCTTAATATCCATTCCCCGTCGTCGCTGGAAGAGAGACATTTCCTACAGGCTGGGCCAGCCACAAATCCATCCCTTGTGGCCATTATTGCCCCATTCTAGCCTACACACATCATACTGGGCCTGCAGGTTCCGTGCCTTCTGACTCAGGAGACCAAACACGTTGGAGAAGTGCTCATTGCGGATTTCGCTGAACACCTGTAGAGAGATGCAGGCCAGACCACAGTAATCCAGAGAAGCCCCTTGCCACTCTCCCAACCATCAGGTTTCTGCTCTCAGAAACTCCTGAACTTCTGTCCAAGAGCAGAGAGAGTTTACCTTGTCTTGGGAATTCAGCAGAACTTTAATGCTTTGGTCAGAGGAGGTAACATCTGGACCAAAATCCACACTTCCTGCAGAACGTGAGTTGCTCAAGTCACTTGCCCCATGGCACTCAGCTTACCAGGGTCCTCTCATTAGTTGCCCAGTAATTATTCTGGATGATGGCAATCTCTGGACACCTCCAATCCAGCCTTCAGAAGCTCAAGGCTGGGGAGGAACTCACCACATTTTATGCGGAAGGTATCATCCACCAGGCCTTCATAGATCACCTGAGAGCAAAGGGCTGTTACGTAATCCACATCTAAAAAGAGATAAACATGACGCCTCTCTTGTAACAAGAGTCCTAGGCCCGGCTCAGAAGCCAAAAGCAGTGTCTATGGGCAGAGTAGAAGAACAGTGATCTGAAACTGGAGAACAGCTTCCACTTGGCACAGATACAGGGAGTTTCCAGGGCCAAGCAGACTATTTTGCCACTTCTAGCTACCAATTTCGAGGTCATTAATAATGTTTGCTCAAACTAAGGCACAACAGCTGCTTCTCTCTGAAATTCCAATGGCACTGGGAGTGCCTCACAATTTTGGCAATTGCTTGGATCTCTTGCAACTTCCAGGACATGTGAAACCAAGAAATAAAATATGTGGGAATCACTTTCTGACTTCCAACCCCCCCCCCCGCCAAAAAAAAACCTTGGGGAAAGTTGCCACAGCACCTGCACCCAAAGAAGGCTAAGCAGGAGCTCCCACTGGAACCAAGGAAGGTTTCTAGGCCGGATACCATCTCTCTTCCCTTTCCCCCAGACCCACCTCTGTCCATAAGGAAGACGTGGCTAATCTCTGGCTTCCGATCCATGTTGTCAACCTCGCTCTCTTCTGCTATGTCACGCCAAAGCTCATGGACCATCTAGGAGAAATTAACCCATTGCACTTTTTTTGGACCCTCTAGGTCCTTGCAAGGATCTTCCTTGCAAGATCCTTTCCTAATGACAGGCACCTGCTTTGTCATGACAAAAGAGAGCCAACATCTTACCAACACAGAGCAAAGCTTTCAGGAACTTCCGGCTGTACTTCCAGTGCTATAGGAAGCAAGGACTGCGAGCTCTGTGGCCCTGCTCCAAGTCAGAGGGCTCCATAAGGTGCCATAGCCACCCTGGAGGGGTGGTGAAGTAAAGGGGGTTGCCGTGCAGGTCAAGGAGAACCCCATCTCTCCTCTCTGACTTGAAAATCCCCCCCCCCCATCCAAAGTTTAGCAGCAGCAAAATGGCTGCCATGAAGCCAGGAGCAGCCTGAACACCTAAGATAGTGAAGAAGCGAAGAGACAGTGAATGGTGTGTGAACTGGGTGAGAGAATACTTTTTGTTGAAATCTGACCCCAAGGAATTTAAGGGGAATATATATCCAGAACTATTTATCAAAGTGGCGAACAGGCACCTTGGAAAAATATCAGAGAATTTAAGAAGAGAAATTTTAAAAAAAATATCTACAGAAAATTGAACTTTCAAAGTAAAAAGACATGGTATCGAGAAGGCATTTTAAAATGCTGGAATAATGGACCTAAAATCTTTTTTATAAATACTACCTACTTATTGGATTTATAATTTAAAATAATTAAAATCGGACTTGCTAGCAGAGAGGTTGAAATAGGCTGAAGAGTACCATCTGCTGATGAGAGGGCAACTGTGCAAGTCTGAGAATAACTATCTGAAGGACTGAAAATACTCATTGGATTACATGCATCTACTCTAAGACTACTAGAAACTTGAATAAGAAACAAGAATTTCAGTTAAAAGACCTTTGAATTTTATTGAATGTTCAAAGGTGACTTGAAGAGGTGTGAAAAACACCCTTGTGTATTTTAAATTGATTTGACTGACTAGTGATTAAGCATTAAAAATTGTGATCTAATAAGCTTTGCTTTGAATCAATGAATCCTGGACAACTGGCCAAAAAGGAGAAATATTAAACCAAACAAGTCACAATGCAAGGCGAAAAGGAGTGGAGTTTTAAATGGAATGGAGATGAAGTTTCAAAGCATTAAGGACCTCTTACAGCAGGGGTCTCCAACCTTGGCTCCTGGAAGCCTGGCGGACTTCAACTCCCAGAGTTCCGTGGAATTCTGGGAGTTGAAGTCCGCCAGGCTTCCAGGAGCCAAGGTTGGAGACCCCTGTCTTACAGGAACAACATAAGGCGATGGTGAAAATATTTGATCATATAGACCAAAAACTGGACAATATTATACAAGGGACAAGGAACAAAGATCAGAACAATGAGCCATCAGAAGGAATGGAGAGGAAAGCAGAACTGAGAAAACAACAAAAAGAAGACAACAAAGAGAAGCTACTACAATTAATAATGATTAAGGAATTAAAACAAGAGGGAAATATTTTAAAGGATTTAAAAAGGGAATGGGAGAAACAAGAAGCTATTTGGGGGAAAGAGATAGGGACTAGAACAGATAGTGGGAAAGGGTAGAGAAGAGAGGGAAAGTTAGATTGCAAAATCAAAATATAGAGCTAGATGAAGTAAAAGATTTAAAAGAAGAATATGGGAGGCAAGTCAAAAAAATAAGAATAAAAGTTCTGACGCGGACAAGAGATGATGGATAAAAAAAACAAAAGAGTAAAGGTCTTCCATGAATACATTTTACTAAACATAGGTGAATAAATATTAGATTGATTTATGCTGGATAGCTATTTATATATGGTGTGATAGACATTAGAATAACATTTTAGAGTGAAATATAGGAATTATGAATAAAAATTAAGCATTAATTGGAAAATTAGAGATTAAATGATGACATTAAATATGCATAAAATATGATTAGCAGTAAAATGCTAAAATTAATGGGTGATTAGATAATGAAAGAATATATTTTAATGTAAATATGTGTATTAACAGTGGAGACATGGATTGCTAAGAACATGAATAGATGTATTTTAATTGTTTAAATGATTGTGATTGGTACTAGAAGCATACATTGAGATATTGGTTAATGAAAAGGATAAAATTTTAACACAAATAGAAGACAAAAATAAGGAAAATATGATTAAAAAGACATGTCTTTGAATATTACAATGACATGGGGGAAGAATTAAAATTAAAAGAGATAGAAATAAGAGGGGAACAATAGTACATATATATTAATATATCAAGATATATGAAAGAACAAGGGGGAGGTTTAGAAAATGAAGTGCGGAACTATAAGGTATGTGTAAATAATGGGAAATAATGAAAATGAAATGTAATTGGGAGTAATAATATGCTTATTTGTATCAAAATACAGGTATCGCACCATTCACATATTGATATGGATAAAGAATATAAAATAAAAAACTTGACAAAAAAAAGAGCAAAGCTTTCAGGAAGGTTTTGGGTAGCTTGGAAGGAAGAGCGCCTTTTACATAAACTGCTGCATTTAGTTGAAATGTGTTCTTATGGCTCAGCCAACAGCAGCCTCCATGGAGCCATTTCTTTCTCTGGGGCACATGCTCTCTAAGCAACTCTACCCGCCTGGGCTGACCTGGCCGCACCTTGGCACACCGCCCAATTCCATAAGTCTCAGTGAATGGGCCGAAGAGAGAGTTCATCAGCTGTAAACTTTGGGCCACTGTGTTGATCCACCGCTGGTCCGCTTCCTGCAAGAGTAAACGGAATGTTGGAACCAGGAGGGAATAGTTGACTCTTGGAAACCCAAAACTCCACTAGCACTCAAAACAGAAATCATATTAACAGTATCAGTTAAGCATCATGACCTGTAATATGATCCAACCATTGTATCACTGATATATGCAAATACTGAAATGTCATTACTAATTGGTAGTTAACAATTAAATGTGGCTTTTATTACAAAGATTTCTTTATACAAATATGTAAGGCTTATAATCTTATGTGAACATGTAATACTTTTCTTTAGAATATGTGCTCTGATAAATGTAAAAAAGTGATTTTTTTTTAAAGATCACCTTCAAGTCCTAAAGGTTGTATGTAAGAGCCACAGTGGCGCAGGTGGTTAGAATGCAGTATTGCAGGCTACTTCTGCTAACAGCTGGAAATTTGGCAGATCGAATCTCACCAGCTCAAGGTTGACTCAGCCTTCCATCCTTCTGAGGTTGGTAAACTGAGGACCCAGATTGTTGGGGGCGAGATGCTTGACTCTTAGAGAGGGCTGTAAAAGCACTGTGAAGCAGTATATAAACCTAAGTGCTATTGCTATTTGTGTGCATGTACATGGATATAGTACGTATGCCTTTGCATCAGTGTTGACTGCAACTTCTGGGACAAATCTTTGTAATTTTCTTCCAGGGTGAAAATGATTTGTCCTTGCTTCCTTCTTCCTCGACTGAGAGAGCAACTGGTCCAGAGTTCCCCCGCTGGCTTTGCACATAAGGTGGAATTAGAACTCAAGTCTGCCAGTTTGTAGCCTGGTGCTTTAATCACTACACCAAACTGCCTCTCAAGAATTTACAAGGTGGGACCAAAATACAACCTCCAAGACTAGTGATACTAGTGAGACAGCAGGCAACCACCAAGACACTCATCACAGCCAGCATAAATGACCTTACTAACCAGAAAATAATCTCGGAAGAACTCGGGCAGCTCCATGCTGATGATGTCATTATCCAGAGGGAGGAGGGAGAAGGACCACTCATCCCAGGTCACATCTAGAGGGTCAGAGATATTGTTTGAATGCCTATTCTCTTATCTACCTTTCACAACCTGAGTGAACAGCCAGAGGTTTAAGTCTAGAGGAAAGGAGACTAGCAAATCATCACCTCCCATCTATTTCCATGCCCCTTTCCCCGTACTTTTGGGTTGAACAGAGGCATCCAGCTGTGTTTGCACTGTTCTCCAGACTTACCACCATAGATCCCTTCCTCCTCCAACACCAGCTCACATGTGTAGAACTGCAGGAGAAGACAGCCAACTTCAGGTAACCATGAAAGTGCCATACTTGGAAGCCTCCAGGACCTTAAGAGCTTCAGAATCTTTCCTAGCCAAGGGCCTTCTATGGCACAAATCTCATTTACCAGCTGAGGCTCAATAATCCAGGGAAGGGTGGTGTGTGGTACCGCCTTCAAGACACAGCATTTCTAACCAGTACCACACAAGGCCTTCACCTGAAGATTGTTCCTGGAATCTCGTTTTTTAAAAAATTTGGGACTTTAATAGTGCAGGTTTTAAGGCAGAGGTGGGGAACTGTCTGGCCTCTTTATGACTTGTAGACTTCAACTCTCAGAATTCCTGAAGCAGCATGGGTGTTGAAGTTCACAAGTCATCAAAGGGCCACAGTTCCCCAACCCTGTTTTAAGGAAACAGAAAGGGAAACCTATCCCGCCTTTCCTGGGCATCACAACAGCTTCTGAAACACACACACACACACACATATGCCACAAAGAAGCCACACTACCCATGTCACTGGAATCCCAAGCTAAACTGACAAATTGAACTGGGCTATGTGTGTGGCAGGATAAACCAGCACAGATTGAAACATCTCTTTCCAGCAACAAATAAAGGTGGAGGAGGAGACTTTTTCCAAGTGGGATAGTGCAATGCCTCTGTGTTATTCCTCATCCCTTATAAGTTTCTCCCCAAAAGCTGATGCTCTAATTCGAAGTGCCCACTCAGTGGGCCAGAAGTTTTGAGGACAGGAAACTGAAACCTACTTCTTCCCCCACCCCTTAGATAATCTGCCCTGGAAAGGAAAAGGGGGATTCTCTGAGCTGACATGTTGACCAACACCTCTACAAAGTTCAAGCCCGTGGTGACCTCCCTCACCGCTGGGCTGGGAAGCTTTTCCCTGGTACACCAGGCTAACCCAACGCTTCCGGCTGCCTGCACCCTCCTCCCATGAGCCTCACCTTTTGTGGGCTGAAGATGATCTTGTACTTGCGTGCCCGACCTGCTGCTTTGTCAGCATTGATCAATTCTGCAAGGAGCACCGAGTCAGCACTGAGTTCATGGGACCCCTCCACGCACACACACACACACCCAGGAGGTGCTCCCTGCCACTCACCTGCCACCAGCCGGACACTTGTGAGTCGTGGACGGAGCAGGAAGCATAACCTGGAGGAAAGGGCAGGATGCAGTCAGGGAGGCTCAGGTGGAGTGCCCCTGGCTCCCCCCCAGCCCACTCACTGGTCACTGGAGCTGCGGGCTGGTTTCTTCTCCAGCTTGTAGAGTTTGTGCACGTCATGCTGCTGCATGGAGAGATGTACGTTGTCGGATGCGGGAGGGAACAAAGGAGGTGCCCCCCCGCCCCCCATGGACCAGAATGGGATGTTAAAGCACAGATCCTTGGCCACCCCTCTTTTGTCCCCAACCACCCATCTCAGCCTATTTTCAGCCAGCTTTCCTCCCCTCCTGGCCCTCCCACACAGCCATTCCCCACAGTCAATGGGTCCCTGCCTATTCGCTCAGACACCCTTTCACACCAGCCTTTGGCTGCACGGGACAATTTGGTGGCAGGCAGGTGCAATGATGCTGTGGGGGCAATTGGTGATGGGTGACTGCAGGGGATGTGGGGAGGGCAGCATGTGGTGCAATATATATATATATTGTGGTAGCAGGGTTAGCAGCCTTTAGACCCATTGGGGGAGGACACAGGTAGGTGGGTGTTAAGAGGGGCCAGGGAGGAAGGGACCCCTCTAGGGAGCTTTGCAAAGGCGGCTTGCAGCTCAGTCAGCTCCAACGAAAGGAGGGAGGCGTGGCAAGGCTGGCACAGCTTCTGGGGTTGCAGGATGGGGACACAATGAGTGAAAGAAAGATTCCTTTCCTTTGAGAAAAGAAAGCATTTAGGGGCAAACAAGTATCCCAGCCAATTACCAGGAATCACTTTTTTGCAAAATGTTTCGAGTTAATCACTAGCCTGACAAATGATAAAAAGCAAATCACTGTTTTGCCTCCCCCCCGCCCCCCCCGCCAGCGTCAAAAGCCGCTCCAGCCTTTCCCCTCCTCCCTCCTCTGGTTGGAGCTGACTTGAGTTGCCAGCTTCGTTTTTGCAAAGCTCCCTCTAGGCGCCCCTCCCCCTCCCCCTGGTCCTTGTGACAGGTCGGGATGCTTTTGCGCTGCCCCGCCCGGGGCCCTGCGATCACCCAATCATCGCTGTCCCCGCAGCAGCGTTGCTTCTGCCTATCACCCGATTGGCTGGGGGGGGCTATTTGTCGTGGTCAGCCAAAGGGGGCCTTGGACGAATGGGCAGGCAGGAATGGCCAGGGACCCACCGGCCAATGGAGAATTAGTTGGGGGAAGAAAGCTGCCTGTCAGCGGGCTGGAGGCGAAGGAGGCGCGCGTCGCGGACCCACCTTCAGGATGGAGACGTTGGCGATGCGGTCCAGCGGGCTCATCAGGTCGGCCTCCAGGAAGAGGTCCTTCTTGCCGGGCAGCTGCGGAACCGAGAATCGGGTCAGGGCCGCCCCTCGCGGCCCTCCCGCCCGCGCCCGCGCCCGCGCCCGCGCCCACCTGCTCAAGGAGGTAGACCAGCTGGTCCCGGGCCAGGCGCTTCAGCAGGCCGAAGTCCGGCAGGTCGGAAGGGCCGCGGGAGGCCATGGCGGGGGGGGCGGCTGAGCCCCTCCCGGAAGTGCGCGGTCCGCGGCTCCGGCACTTCCCCCGCGATGCTTCCGGGCTAGCGCGCGACGCCCCTGGCAGCCAGCAGCCGCCACAGGGGCTCCTCCAGCGCCGGGTGGCTCCCGCGGAGGGCGTCGGCCACGCGCGCCGCCCAGGCGAAGTACTCGCGCACGCGCTGCTCGGACCAGCCCTCGGGCACGCGCCGGTCCAGGTCGCGCAGGTTGTCCAGCTTGTCGGCCAGCGCCACCAGCCGCGCCCCGGCGCTCAGCCCCGCCGCGCGCTCCACCTGCAGGCGCTTCCGCTCGGCCTGGGGCAGCGCCTTGTTGTCGGTCAGCTCCTCCACCAGGCGCCGCACCTCCGGCCCGAAGCGCTGCTCGATCTCCGCGAAGGTGGTGTCCGTATCCTCCACCGTGTCGTGCAGCAGCGCGGCCTGCGGGGCGAGGGAGGCTCAGCGCCCGCCGGGAACCCGCCGCCGCCGCCACCGCCCCCCTCCCGGCTTACCTGCAGCACCGCCACATCGGCCACGCCGGCTTCCTGCGCCAGGATCTGCGCCACGCCTGCGGGGGAGAGCGGAGGGGCAGAGTTAGGCCCGGCCGCTCCTCCCGCCTCGCGCCGCCACCGCCGCCGCCGCCTCACCGATGGGGTGGTTGATGTAGGGCGTCCGCTCCGGATCCTTGCGCCGCTGCCCCGAGTGCTTGCGGGCCGCGAAGTCAACGGCATCCAGCAGCCTCGCCGCCTCGCTACCGTTCATGGCCGGGCGGGTTCGGTCCCGGCGGAGGGGAGGGGAGCGGAGCGGAAATCCGGGCGGGCAGGGCCGGAGGTCATCGGGGTCCCCGACGCCTCTGTCCGCCGGGGTGAGGGGGGGCACGTCGTAGGCTGCCGAGGGGCCTTCGGGGGCGCGCAACGGCTCGCCCGCGGCGTTTCCCCGAGGACCGTGGAAGCCCCGGGCGGTTGGGCAGAGCGAAGCGGAGGCCTTTCGCCTCCTTCCAGCCGTAGGCAAAGCCTCGCCGGAAGCGGCGCCTGCCTCCCTCCGTGCCGTTTCTGCCCGGGCCCGCGGAGGAATGAAGGCTGCCCTGGGAAAGAGAGAGGATCGCCTTGGCTCTCTTTATTTCGACTGCATGGCGCTATTGACCAGTTGTTCTCTCAGCCCGCCCACCCGTCCACCCACCTCACACGGTTGTTGTAGGGAAAATGAGCGAAGGACCAAAAGGTTTATCAACTTCTTTTGCACTCAGACTGCCTCCAGGAATCTCAAGTCAAAAGGAGTTCTCCTGCGATCACACCTCTCCTCTCCTGAAGGGCAACCAGTGTATTTATCCGTGCCCCTGGTCACGGGATGAGCACTGAAGTTTGCTGTTTCCACTACCACGCTGGTTTTTCATAAACCAAAAGCAATCTTTGGTGTGTATGTACAAAACTGAACTAGACTGTTGTTTGTCATATAATATATGTGAGTATATATTATACTTTGAGAGCTGTACACAATGAAGTTTCATTTTAAGGTATGCCGATTAGATTACATTAAAAGTGCCAGCCTCCTAGGCATCTGCTCTCTGATCTCTTCACTCTTTGTCTTTTAATGGTAGCCTCTTTTTTGCTTCCCCTTCCTTGACTTTCGGGCCGCCACTGCTTTTCCTTTTACCCGTCACCTCTTCTCAGGCTCTGATGTTCCCAGGGGGATCCCATTCATGATTTGCCTCCCTACCACGTATTTGTGGCAGATGCCAAGTTTCTCCAGAATCAGGGCCTGCTCAGGGCAAAAAGGAAGAAAGAAACTCACCCATCACAACCCATGCAGCCTTCCTAGGGGATACGCTCCAAGGCTGATTTCCGCTGTTTCTTCCTCAGAAATAATCTTCAGAGTCATTTCCTGCCCACCCCCATGAAACAGAATGAATGGAATAAAAAGAAACATGTGGCACTTCAATATGCTGTCCAAACGTGTAAACATTTTGGGACACGGGAAGCATTCAAACCCGGTTGCAGGTCACGGTGCCTTCTTTCCAAAGGAGGGGGCCATCGGCTCACGCCAGAGATTTGAGGAGGCTGCAAATGGTGGGTGGGAGGCAGGGGTGGGATTCCCCCCGCTGGAGATGGGGAAGCCAGCGTTACAGGCCGACCCCCGGATCAGTGTGAGAAAGCGGCAAAGGGGGGAGGTGGGTTGCAGGCAATCTGCAAAGACCAATTGTTTGTGCCTCTCCCCCCTAACCCTTCGGGCCCTCAGGCTCACCCAGCTGAGGTTTGTGGTGGCCAGGCAGACCCACAAAGCCAGAATCCAGGGAAGGAAGCTTACCAGTCTGAGAACAAGGCTCATGGCCAAATTCATCAGGCGCAGTTTTGCCCTCTGGGTGATTCCCGGAGGGATTCGCATCCTGGTGAAGTCACAGTAAAAGGTCCAGCCGAGGAGTAAAAGTACGCCAGAACATCAAAGCCTAAGAAGATGTGATGGGTAAAAGGGGGGCAAGGAAAAGTAATGGCGGCACCAAAGGAAGGGAGTAAAAGACAGATTATACTTCAGACAAAGAGCTGCAAAAACAGTAACAGTGCCAAGTGCACAAGTTGCTAAGTTTGGGGATCCCTGCTCTAGGAAGAGTGCAAGGGAAGAGCAAAGAAACAAAGGTGTTTAGGAGTTGGAAGCTAAAACCTAAGAAAGGAATAAGAATATAGATAAGGAATAAGAATAAAGTTCTTGTCAAAATCTGAGCTCTGCAATAAAATTTGTGTTTTCTGGCTGAAATGGGTTTGGGTTGGGTTTGGGGTTAGGGGGTTAAGGGTTTGGAGGGGTTGGGGTTTGGGGGGGTTGGGGGTTAGGTTTATCTCCACAGGGAATGCTCGGATCCGAAAATGAGGGTTTTCAATGTTTTCCACCCAGCGGAACATAAAAATAAAGTTCTTTTCAAAATCTGAGCTCCGCAATAAAAGTTGTGTTTTCTGGCTGAAATGGGTTAGGTTTGGGTTGGGTTGGGTTTGGGGTTAGGGTTGGGGTTAGTGTTAGAGTGAGGTTTAGGGTTAGGCTTAGGATAAGGGTTGGGTTAGGGTGAGGGTGAAGGTGAAGGTGAGGATGAGAGATTGGGTAAGGGTTTGGGTTAGGGTTAGATTGAGGCTTAGGCTAAGGATTAGGATTAGCCTTGGTTTAGGGTTAGGGATTTGGTCAGGGTAAGGGATTGGGTTAGGGTTACGGTTAGGGTGAGGGTAAGGTTGAGGGTCTGGGTTTGTGTGAGGGTGAGTGTTAGGTTGAGGGTAGGGTTAGGGTTAGAGTAAGCGAAAGAGAATACATAACTTGAAGCAGAGCTTGGATTTCAAAATTAAGCTCATTTTCATGTTCTATGGGGTGGAAAACATTGAAAATCCAAATGATTTTCTGGTGCGAGTTTTCCTGTGGAGTTATCCCAAGACATTTCAAAATGGAACGTAGATTTCCATTTAGTAGGGATACGTAACTTTTGAAGGAGAGCTCGGATTTCAAAATGGAGCTCATTTTCAGGTTCTACGTAACTTTTGAAGCAGAGCTGGGATTTCAAAATTAAGCTCATTTTCAGGTTCTATGGGTTGGAAAACATTGAAAATCCACATGATTTTCGTGTGTGGGGTTTTCCTGTGGAATTATCCCAAGGCATATCTCAAAATGGAAGGTAGAATTCATTAAAATGAGCTTAATTTTGAAATCCGAGCTCTGCTTCAAAAGTTACGTATTCCTACTAAATCAAAATGTACGTTCCATTTTGAAATATGCCTTGGAATAACTCCACAGGAAAAGCTCGCACACAAAAATCATGTGGATTTTCAATATTTTCCACCCCATAGAACATGAAAATGAGCTTAATTTTGAAATCCCAGCTCTGCTTCAAAAGTTATGTATTCCCTAACCCTAACCCTAATCTTCACCCTCAACCTAACCCTCACCCAGACCCGAACCCTCACCCTAACTCTAACCCTAACGCAATACCTAACCCTCATCCTAAGCCGAAGGCTAAGCCTAAGAATAAGCCTAACCCTAAACCTAACCCTAACTTTAACCCTAATCCTAACCCTGACCATGACCCTGACCCTAATCCTAACCCAATCCCTTACCCTAACCCAATCCCTAAGCCTAACCCTCATCCTAAGCCTAACCCTCATCCTAATCCTAACCCTGACCATGACCCTAACCCTAACCCTAACCCTAACCTTAACCCAATCCCTAACCCTCACCCTAAGCCTTAGGCTAAGCCTCGTTCCCTCCTGGTTCCTGATTCCCCAGAGTGGGCTCTTCATTCTCCCACTGGTGCGGTTTCTCCATCAACACCCAGTGAGGAGGCTGATGTTGATGACACGTTGGTCAGCATTACTGATTCTCGCTGGCTAAAGGGACTCTTCCCAGTACCTCGTCGGGAGGAGAGCGGATGGCTCGGAAGTTTTTTCATGGGCGGATGCTTCCACAATTCATGCCCCAGACATTATTCGGAGGTTCCATGATGCTTCCCGTCGAAACCGCATCCGGATCGTCAGACTCGGGGGAAGGGCCCTGCAGTGAGGGATAGTGTTGTGACTCCGGGATTGGAATCTGTTCCGTTGGCAGACGTGAGCTCGAGCGAAGAGGATATGGCAGTGAAATATGAGCCGGCATTGCTGAGTGATTCTGAGGGAAGCCAGGATGAGGAAGTGGACTTGGTTATGAGAGATGAACCTGATTTATTAGAGCTCTCAGAGTCTCCTGCCTCCCCCAGGTCTCCCTCTCTGCCTGTGCAGCAATCAGTGGCAGTTAATCAGGGAAATGGGCAAGTGGTTTCAGGAGAGGAGGAGGGATTTGTGGGATCCTGGCTTGATGTGAGAAATAGACGGAGATTGAGACATCAATCTCAATTGGGAAGGAGGCGTCAAGCCGATGATTAATTGATGAGACTAACACGTGCCTTTAGGGGATAAAAGGAAATGGACTGGCTTGAGAAATTTGCCAGAAGCAAAGTGTTTTGTTGGAGCGAAGTCTTGTGAAGATTATCTGAGACATCGTGATTTATACGCACTTCAGGTTTGCTAAACAAGATAACGGATTTACTGCTAAGGACTGGGAAAAACTTTAGCAGTAACCTTGTTTGGGGTTTGTTTCTGTTTGCTTGTATTTTTGGAACTTCAGAATTGTGATTGCTCACCTGTGGATACAAGTGGGGCATAACAGAATACTATCTTCCATTTTGAGATATGCCTTGGGATAACTCCACAGGAAAAGCTCGCACACGAAAATCATGTAGATTTTCAATCTTTTCCATCCCATAGAACCTGAAAATGAGCTTAATTTTGAAATCCGAGCTCTGCTTCAAAAGTTACGTATTTCTACTAAATGGAAATCTACCTTCCATTTTGAAATGTCTTGGGATAACTTCACAGGAAAACTCGCACCAGAAAATCATGTGGATTTTCAATGTTTTCCACCCCATAGAACATGAAAATGAGCTTAATTTTGAAATCCAAGCTCTGTTTCAAGTTATGTATTCCCTTTCGCTTACCCTAACCCTACCCTCATCCTCAACCTAACACTCACCCGCACCCAGACCCAGATCCTGACCCTCAACCTTACCCTCACCCTAACCCTAACTCTCACCCAATCCCTTACCCTAAACCAAATCCTTAACCCTAAACCAAGGCTAATCCTAATCCTTAGCCTAAGCCTCAATCTAACCCTAACCCAATCCCTAACCCTAACCCTTAACCTAAGCCTAAACCTAAGCCTAATCATTACCCTAACCCTAACACCTAACCCTAATCTTAACCCCCCAATCCACAATCCCTAACACAATCCCTAACCCCTAACCCTAACTCCTAACCCTAACCCAATCCCTTACCTTAACCAAATCCCTAAGCCTAAACCTCATCCTAAGCCTAACCCTCATCCTAAGCCTGACCCTGACCCTTACCCTAATCGTTACCCTAACCCTAACTGTAACCCTAACCTTAACCCAATGCCTAACCCTAACCCTAACTGTAACCCTAACCCTAACTTTAACCCAATGCCTAATCCTAACCCTAAGCCTTAGCCTAAGGCTAACCCTGTTCGTTACCCTAACCCTAACCCTAACCTTAACCCAATCCGTAACCCTCACCCTCACCCTAACCCTAACCCCCAATCCCCAATCCCTAACACAATCTCTAACCCTAACCCCCAACCCTAACCTCAACCCTAACCCTAACCTTAACCCAATCCGTAACCCTCACCCCCACCCTAACCCTAAACCCTAACCCCCAATCCCCAACACAATCCTTAACCCTAACCCTAAATCCTAACCCCCTAACCTTAACTCCTAACCCTAACCCAATCCCTTACCTTAACCAAATCCCTAAGCCTAAGCCTAACCCTCATCCTAAGCCTAACCCTCATCCTAACCCTAACCCTGACCCTAACCTTAACCCTAATCGTTACCCTAACCCTAACCCTAACTGTAACCCTAACCCTAACCTTAACCCAATCCCTAACCCTAACCCTTAGCCTAAGCCTAACCCTAAGCCTAACCCTAATCGTTACCCTAAGCTTAAGCCTAACCCTAACCCTTAACCCCTAACCCAATCCCTAACCCTAACCTTAATCCTAACCCTAACCCCTAACCCTAACTCCTAACCGCTTACCCTAACCCTAACCCTAACCCTAGCCCTAACCTAACCCCAACCCCCAATCCCTAACACAATCCCTAACCCTAACCCTTAACCCCTAACCCCTAACCCTAACCCAATCCCTAACCCTCACCCTAACCTTAACCCTAACCCCAGCCCCAGCCCCAACAGCAACCCCAACCCTAACCCTAACCCCAACCCTAACCCAATTGCTAACCTTCACCCTAACCCTCACCCTAACCCAAACCGTAACCCTAACCCCAACCCTAACCCCAACCCCAACCCAATCCTTAACCCTAACCGTTAACCATAACCCTAACCCCAGTCCCAACTCCAACCCTAACCCTCACCCTAACCCAATCCCTAACCCAAAAGCCAGGTGAATATTGGAATTTGGAAAGTATCATTTCTGTCCTCCTCTTGTTTTTTTTTTTCAAGGAAAGAAATGTCATTAAGAGATTTAGCACCTTGTGTGGAAAATGGCAAAAGATCCCACCAACATTTTTTTCCAGTAGTGCAAATTTGAGGCGCTGTACCCCATCGATGCCTCCATCCTCGTTTTATGTAGATGAATGCTACATGCTTAGATCTGTACAGACCAAGGTTCCCTCTCGCATTCAATTTAAGCACAACAAAATGCACAAGTACTACTGGAACAAGGGGTTGAGATCTAGTACAGTACTATATTTATTTGTATCCCACCTTTATTATGTTTGCAAATAACTCAAGAAGAACATATTTAATACACCTTCCTTCTCCTATTTTCCCCACAACAAACCTGTGAGATGGGTTAGGCTAAAGGAGAGTGACTGGCCCAGTCACTCAGCTGGGACTAGAACTCACTGCCTCCTATTGGCCCAAACATTGGCCCAAAGTCACCCAGCCAGCTTTCATGGCTAAGGCAGAACTAGAACTTATAGTCTCGTGCTTTCTAGCCTAATGCCTTAACCACTAGACTGCTGAACTGAAGAGGTTTCTACCCACTCTTTGAGTTGGCATAAAACTATGCCAATGTCAAATTGACTTCCCTTGTCTTGCTGTGCTGGGGCAGTTGATGCCATCCTCTGACTTCCTTCCAAGTGATGAATCCTAACAACACAATCCTTTCATTAGTTCCAAGAAGGCTCCACACCCATTTGCACTACTCAGGTGACCCTGAAAATACAAATAAACTTCCAAGGGGCCTCAGTGACCCTCTAAAAGGATGCAAATGATCAGCTATCTGTAAGGAATATAAATCCTTCCATTCCCCCACCATCCAGTCAGAGCTGAAGAAGTGAAACATCTTCAAAGAAAAACAAGAAAATCTAGTTGCCTCTTGGGGGGAAAAATGCACCTTTGGGACAACCATGGCCTGGATGACTGAGAATCTCCATAGACAGCTAACAGATTTTGCATACCTTGAAGTTGTCTTTGGATAGTGTCAAAAGATATCTTACCAATATAGATATGTGGGTGGCTGAAGCTGTCTGATGTATGGGCTGAGAATGAAACAAAGGCAGGGGTGAGATTCTACCAGTTCACACCTATTTGCTAGAACCTGTTGTTAACATTCTCAGCAGTTCGGAGAACCAGTTGTTGGAAGAAATTACTGGCCTAATCCTGTAAGGAAGGCAGGAAGGAAACATTCTGGTGTTGCTTACAGAAACTGCCTCTCTGTTAACCCTTATTACATTCTTGGCAGGACTAGACTTCCTGTCTCTGGAACTTCTCTGGAGTTTTCCCCCTCCTCCTTTGCTGGTACTTTGCTTGTGTGGAGTAACCATTCAAAGTTACAATGGCACTGAAAAAAGTGACTTATGACCATTTTTCACACTTACGACTATTGCAGCATCCCCACAGTCACGAGAGGCCAGGCAAAGAGATGCATGCCTCGATGTGAGTGATGTTGAGTTGGTCACGCCCACCAATAACATGACCACCAACGAAGCCACGCCCATAGAACTGGTTGTTAAAAAATTTGAATCCCACCCCTGGGCAAAGGCAACATCAGGGGGACATAATAGAGGGAAAGAGATTCCCAGGCATGTCTGTGCCATGGTTGGTAATTGATGGATTTTTATTATTTTTTGGTGCTTTCAAGTGATTGTTGAGTCCTGATTCCTGTTGACTTAAATTAAAACATTTCTTTTTCTGGAAGAAAGAACTATTTTTGTAGGGGGAGAGGGGTTGATTAATGTTCCACTGGACAGTTTTCTGTTTTCTGTTTTCTTTTTCTAGACTCTGGTGGCTTTATGATTAACCTAGGTATTGCATTAGTTCATCTCCTTTGTACAATAGTATATTTCTATCACAGTTAAGCATGAAAGGAACACAGCTTCACTGAGCTACCTTGTATTTTTCTGGTTTTGAAATCACATTATTTCCAAAATAAACTTGCAAAAGGTTTACTAAGAAAGCCACAACTCTTTAAATAAGTGTTTGTATGTCTGTTTTCTCCTCTTCTTTTTTCAGGACCAAGGGTAGGCTCCCCCACTACCCATGGCTTATTGGCTAAGCTTAGCTGACCAGTGGCTTGTTGAAGGAATCTTGCCAATTGAACCTGAAGAAGAAAAGGGCCCAGCATGTTTTGTCGTGCAAAGCACTCGGCTTCCTTCTCTGCTGTTGCTTTTTAAAAGTGAGGAACAACACACCCATCTTCCTCGTGCTTTTGAAAAAGAAGCGCACTTCTCCAGCTATTCAGCAAACAAACAAAAAAACAGGATTTAGCTCCTAAAGAGAAAAGGCACCTCGAGAATTCCCTCCGTCTTACTTGGGCGCATTTTACCCCAAAATCAAAACTTTTTCTTCGCGTCCGATTCTCTTCTCTGCAGTTTTCGTGGTCCCCTGAAGGACCGGGTGGCAAAACTTTTCAGAAGTATTTTTTAAAAAAGTATTCCAAATGAAAGCTACCCTTCGCCTAAATGGCAGAAACCGGCTCCTAAAACTCTTCAACACAAAACGCAGCTACTGAGGCGTCGCAGGCTGAGGGCAGGACAAGTTTTACACCGAAGAAAAAAACCCAGATCGCCGGAGAGATTTTTCTATCCGGCGTTTACAGCAAAGCCAGACTGCGCCCACCCCCGTTCGCCCTCAAAGAGGATGCGCTTCCTTTCCAAGAAGGAGGCTCCCTCGCCCATTTCCCCACCCCAGATGTTGATGCAGGACAATTCCCGGCATGCTTTCCCACTGGAGTTGCTGGGAACTGTAGTTCGCCAACATCTGGAAACCCAAACGGCCCCTGTTGCTTTCCAGATGCGCCCTGCAATCCGGCTCGGGAGAGAGCAGATGCTTCATCTTCTTCCCAGAAATAACGGCGCGTTTTGGACCCGCCGACCCAGAATCTCCCTCTTCCCTCTCCTCTTCCCTCCTCCTCCTGCCCTCCTCTTCACGCCCCCCCCCCCCCAGTCCTTCATCGGACGGACGGACGGGGGTTTGAAGGAGCCGCCCCTTGACGCCATCGCTCCGCGCCGGCTATCCCAGGATTTGGGGCGGGTGGGGAGGTTGTGGTTCGCAAGGAGGAGACGGCATAAGGTGAGTCGGAGCAGACAGGCAGACACCTCTTTCTGGATACAGGATGCCTTTGAGCATATGGAGAGGACTCGGTGACTGTCTCTGGTGAGGGAGTGAAAGGAAGGAAGAGGTGGGTCCAACAGACCAGCTTCTACCCTGGAAGCAGCCTTGGTCACAGTTTCCATCCTTGGGACAGGGATGCTTCAGGTCCCACCTGCTCTTCGGGGTCCATCTTCCTCTTAGATCTTGGGAATATCAGGACTAGACCAGAAGAGCCAAGGAGCTGCCTACACAGTTCCTCCTCTAGATCCTAGGTAAAGGCTAATATTTGGAATAGACTCTCCTGCTGCAGCAGAGGGTTGGATTAGATGACCCCCAAGGTCCCTTCCAACTCTGTTATTCTTGTCTGATCTATATGAGATATTAATTAGTTAAGATCACCCCTGGAATCCTGCATCCAGTTTTGGTCACCACGCTACAAAAAAGATGTTGAGACTCTGGAAATAATGCAGAGAAGAGCAACCAAGTTGATTAGGGGACTGGAGGTTAAAACATATGAAGAATGGTTGCAGGAAGTGGGCATGGCTAGTCTCCTGGAGAGAAGGACCAGGTAAGACATGATCCCCTGACATGGTCTTCCAATATTTGAGGGGCTGCCACAGAGAGGAAGGGAGTCAAGCTATTTTCCAAATCATCTGAAGGCCAAACAAGGAATAATGGATGGAAGCTGAAAACTGGAAATAAGGAGAAATTTTCTGACAGTGAAAACAATCAACCAGTTGAGCAGAAGTTGCTTTCTGAAGTTGTGGGAGCTTCATCACTGGAGGCTTTCAAGAAGAGACTGGACTCTCATCTGTCAGAAATGGTGTTGATCTCCTGTTTGGGGGTGGGTGGATTAGATGACCTACAAAATCTTTTCCAACTCTGTTATTCTCTTATTCTTATTCTTCTGTTATTATTATCTCTTTCTTTCTTCTCCTAGCAGAAAGATGGCACCTTCCTTTGGGTTGTGTCACTCCTGACTTCTTGCCCTTGCTAATCATGGGCCCGAAAGCCAAGGCCCAGCCTTTGATAGAAGAAACCCCGGTCAGGGTAGCTGTGCGCATTCGGCCATTGTTGCCCAAGGAACAGTTACATGGGCACCAGATCTGCCTCCAGGGAGACCCTGAGAAGAAGGAAGTGACTTTGGGCCACACTCGACATTTCCAGTTTGACACAATCTTCACTGAAATCTCAGACCAGGGGTCTGTGTATGCCACTTGTATCCAACCACTGGTGGATGCATTCCTGGAAGGCTTTAATGTCACTGTCTTTGCTTATGGTCAGACAGGCTCAGGGAAGACCTACACCATTGGAGAAGCACGTGTCTGTAAGTTCCCTGGTTTTCTTGCACAAATGAGGTCTGTTGTGGCCTGCTGGTGGCTGGCGGAGCTGGCAGCAGAGTTGGTACAGTAGTGAGGAGGTTGGGGAGGAAACTGAGCCAGTCCTGGAGACTGAGGAAGGTTTGGACGAATGCTCTGTGTCAGAGGCAGAGATGGACCAGGGCAGGCTGGCAGTCATCAGCTGCCTTCAGGCTCAGATAGCAGTGAGGCTGGGGAGCAGTTGGAACTGTTCCCAGCCTGCACATGCGCAGAGCTGTTCAAAGAAAGGAACAATTAAGAACTCAGGGTTGACATGGGAGCAAGGCCACAGGTAGACAATGAATGGCCCCTCCCATCAGGATTAAAAGAGGAGCAGAAGGGGAGGGGCTTTTGCAGGAAACAACTAGCTCGTTTGGTCGTTTGTTCCAGCCACGTGGAGATTTATCTGTAAGCCCAGCCTTCCCTGCCAACAGCAAGTGTGGAACTGTTTACTGGCTAATGTTCAAGGATTGATAAAGATCTGAGATCATTGGTCTACCTTTGTGAGACTGTTTGCCAAGCTGTTGGCTGACTATGAATGAAATAATTCACATTACTGTAAATAAAGAGGTTTTTGCCGGGACTCAGAATTGACAGTGCTTTTTGGTGAGGCCTAGGGCAGAACTAGGTCCTTTAAAGCAGGAGTCTCCAACATTGGCAACTTTAAGACTTGTGGACTTCAACTCCCAGCAAAACTGGCTGAGGAATTCTGGGAGTTGAAGTCCACAAGTCTTAAAGTTGCTAAGGTTGGAGACCCCTGCTTTAAAGTCTTTCTTACTTTAGCAGGCATGAATACAGGTAGTCTGCGACTTAAGACCACAAGGAGCCTAAAATTCCTGTTGCTAAGTAAGGCGTTTCTTAAGTTGAATTTTGCCTCCTTTTAAGAACTTTCTTGGCACAGTGGTTAAGTAAATCACTGCACTTGTTAAGCTAGTAATGCTGTCGTTCATTTGGCTTCCCCATTCAGAAGGCTGAAAAAGTTGATCACACGACTCTGGGACACTGCAATGATTGTAAATGTGAATCAGCTGCCAAGTGTCTGAATTTTGATTTTTAATCCTGTGACCATGGGGATGCTGCAAGGATCAGAAGTATAGAAAAAAGTCATGAGTCACTTTTTTCAATGCCGTTGTAAATTTGAATGGTCACTAAACAAACTGTTGTAAGTCAAGGGCTTACCGCAAAGATGCTTTTTCAAGAGGCAACTGGACTTTATTTTTTCCTTGAAGACATTTTGCTTCCAATCCAAGAAGCTTCGTCAGCTCTTAACAGCTGAAAAACCAGAAAGTCCAGTTGCCTCTTGAAAAACCATCTTTGAGACAATCTTCCTTCCCTCCCCCTCCCCTCCCCCTTCCTTCCTTCCTTCCTTCCTTCCTTCCTTCCTTCCTTCCTTCCTTCCTTCCTTCCTTCCTTCCCATTTTGCAATAACACTTAGACTTCTATGCCACTTCACAGTGCTTTACAGCCCTCCCTAAACAGTTTACAAAGTCAGCTTCTTGCCCCTAACAATCTGGGTCCTCATTTTACCACCTCGGAAGGATGGAAAGTTGAGTCAACCTTGAACCATTCAGGATCAAATTGCTGGCAGTCAGCAGAGTTAGCGTACAATGCTCCATCACAGCTCTTCCTCCCTCCCTCCCTCCCTCCCTCTCCCCTTCCTCCCTCCCTCCAGTTTGTTGAAAAGAACCTGAAAACATTCTTGTTTTATTATTAATTCACAACATATATTCTGTTCAATGCACTTTCTTCAAAGTGTTGCCACTTTAGGAGGTCTCCCTTTGGTGGAAATGTGAGCGTGTGTGTCAGTGGCATCAGACCATTTCCCTTTGGGGGCTGGGTTTGCAACCTCCCTGCAGCCAGTGCTACGAATAACTTCATTTCTCCCATCCAGCTTCCATCAATGAAGATGAGCAGGGCATCATCCCTCGGGCCATGGCTGAGGCCTTCAAGTTGATGGATGAGAATGATCTGCTCAACTACACTGTCCGTGTCTCTTACCTGGAAGTGTACAAGGAGGAGTTCCGCGACTTGTTGCAAGTGGACACGGCCAGCAAAGACATCCAGATATGGGAAGATGACAGGGGGAATACAGGTATCAGCCAAAGAGCTCTTCTCTTCGCTGCCCCTTCCTCCATAAGGAACCCCCTAGGACAGGCGTTTTTCCTCCTTTGTCATAAGAGTTGGATAGCACAGTTTGTTGCTCAAAGTTTGGGGCCCGAGAAGTAGTTTTCAGCATCTGTCCCTTGCTAGGCATTCAATTGTTCAGTAAGATTTTTGAAAACTGATTTGGCTATTCTCCCCCTCTTTTGTTATTGTCCTCTATATGTTGTTACTATGGTTGGTTGCACATTCAGCCAGATGTTTTAGATTGGTTTGGCACTTTTATCCACCTTCCCAAGGACCAGGGATAGCAGATGTTGCAGTTTGCTGGTGTTAAGGGTATCGTCACAGGATGTAAGCTGTTCTAAGTAAAGCTGCCTTTTGCAATTGATGGAAGGAGATTCTGTCAATGCCGATGGTGTTTTAAGTGGTTCTGCGGTTATTTTGGGATTGCACATTAAGACAGCTTGTTATTATCCACTTCTTTCAATTATTGTCCCTCTGTTTTTAAATCATAGCTGCCAGAATACCCTGTTTCTCCAACAATACGGCCTCCCCCAATAGGAAGTCCCAGCATGTTTTATTGGCATGAAATGAAATTAAGCCCCTCCCCCCAAATTAAGGCCTACATTAAAACATGCAAAATGGGGGGGGGGAATGGCGGGGGGGGCTTGCTGTTAGGAAGTACTTTTGTTGCACACCTGGATATGGTGCTGCCTGTGTTGACCCTGCTACAAAGTGCCCCACCAACACCGAGGTCAACATCCAAGCCATCTCCGCCCACCCTAAGATGCAAGGGGGGGAATTAAGTCACCCCCGAAAAGACGGCCTAGCCGTTTTTTCGGGGCTCAAAATAAAATAAGATCCGGCCTTATTATATGAGAAACATGGTAGTATATAAAATTCTGGGAAAGATTGCCTGCTTTGTTTTTGTACATCAACAATGTTGCTTCTCTTTTCTAATTTTATTGTTTCCTCAGCACAGAGATGTGTTGTGAAACTAGATGTCACGGTACCATTTTTGCACAGTGATTTATCCCAATATAAAATCAATGAATCACAGATAAAGCTAAAGCAGCCATTGAGTAAAGGCAGAGAAGTTTTGAATCCACACCCTGCAATGTAATCTAGAGCAGGACTGTCAAACCCCGCCCCCATCACCCGCTGGCCACGCCCACGCTTGGTTTAGTGAAGAGGAAAAAAGTCCCTATATGTCACATGACATGGGTCCCCTTGGAGGGGTGGAGGGGGGTTATAATGACATTGTGTTAACCCCTTGTTGTGCTTTGTTTATGGTCAAGATCAGGTTACTTCTGCACCTGGTTGAGAGGGCGTCTCCAGCTGGGATGGATGGTGATTTAGTTTAGTTTAGTTTACTTTATTGTCATTACACTTCATACAACGAAATCAAACACCACCTTCAGTGCACATCATGACCATGAAAATGAACACAAACACACATCCTTCACCCTTCACGCATTGAACTGGAAACCCCTGACACCACACCAACACTGCACTATAAAGTAGAATTCAAAAGAGCTCCTGCCTTGGGATAGAAGCTGTTTTTCAGCCTATTTGTCCTTGTTTTCATTATCCTGTACCGTCTGCCAGATGGTAATAGTTCAAAAAAAGGGGATGCCCAGGAGGAGATGGATCTTTGAGGATGTTTTGAACTTTCTTAAGGCAGCGGGAGCTATAAAGCTCTTCCAAAGAGAGGACAGGGCAGCCAATGATCCTCTGGGCAATGACATTCACCCTCTGGAGTGCTTTCCTATCTGCCCCTGTGCAATTGGCAAACCATACAGAGGTGCAGTGTGTTAAAATGCTCTCTATGGTGCAGCGGTAGAAGGTCACCAGCAGTTTTCCATTCAGTTGTTTTCTGAGAAGTCTCAGGTAGTATAATCTCTGCTGGACCCTTTTGACCAGGGCTGCAATGTGGGCATGCGATACAAATGAGGGATGCCAGGAGTAGATTTGTAGTTTTTACTTATTGCAAGGAAACCCGGAACATTCAGATTCGGGATTTCCCAAATGTGCCAGTTTACTACGCCAATAAAAGAAACTTTGGAGAGTCTGTCTCAGAGTTATTTGTTGGAGTGGAGGTTTTCTGGAAACATGACAATAGGTTTGGCAACCCCGTTCTAGAGCTTCATCTCCTATCAACTGTGGTCGTTGTTAGCTATGGCTCAACCATCTTGGCTGGGTTTTTACCAGCTTCCCTTCTCATGTTGATCTAGGATGAAGATTGTTTGTTTTGAATCGCCTTTTATGAGAAGTTAACTGGGTGTATCTCTGAATCCACAATTAGACAAAGCACGGTTTCTTACAACAAGGGAGCACAGTCTCTTTCCTTCCTTCTCTTGCTGCAGTGCTGCACGGGGTGAAAGAAACAGAAGTGGAAGGTCTGGATGAGGTTCTGAGCCTGCTGGAAATGGGCAACACGGCCAAGCACACGGGAAGCACCCACCTCAACAAGAGGTCCAGTCGTTCCCACACCGTCTTCACTGTGACCATGGCACGAAGGCAAAACAGCAACTGCCTCACTCGCTTTGCCTGCCCAGGGAAGACTTTGGTGGCGCCGACCGCTGGGCAGGTTCTGAAGTCCAAATTTCACTTTGTGGATCTGGCCGGTTCTGAGCGGGTGGTGAAGTTGGGGTGTACTGGGGAGAGGCTGAAGGAGAGCATCCAGATCAACGCCAGCCTCTTGGCCTTGGGCAATGTCATTAGTGCCCTTGGAGACCCCCGCCGGAAAAGCAGCCACATCCCGTATCGGGATTCCAAAATCACCAGGTAATCTCCTTCTGATTCCTCATCGTTAGGAAGTATCGTATCCTCTTATCTGCTTTGCTGAAGCAATGGTTGCAGTGGTGGGATTCAACATTTTTTACTACCGGTTCTGTGGGCGTGGCTTGGTGGCCATGGCAGGGGAAGGATACTGCAAAATCCCCATTCCCTCCCAACCTAATAACCTGCTTTCGAGCTACGTTCTCCTATACAGGGCAACCAAAGAAGACCCAGCCAATCAGCTGGGACTCTGGAGTCAGAGAATGGATGGGGTTGGCGGGGCCAGTCAAGTGATATTTGCCGGTACTCCAAACTACTGCAACCGGTTCTCCAGAACCAGTCAGAACCTGCTGAATACCATCTCGGGATGGTTGTATTCAAATCAAATCTAAATCAAATCAAGTTTGTTACAGTCAGAGACCAGAACAAATACTTTTTCTTAGTATTTAATGGGCCTCACAAGTTTATGGATGGTTATTATAGTTTTGTTAGGCCACGTGTAACTGACAGACTGGATTTTAATTTTAATATCTGTTATTTATTCTTTTATTCTAGAATTTTTAACAGGATAATCCCTGAGTGTTTTTATTTGTTCTGGTCTCTGACTGTAATAATAAACCTGACCACAATTGTGCCCTAAATTTTGCTTGTTAAGTGAGTTTTTGCCCTGTTTGCACCCTTTCTGCCATAGTTTAATGAATCATGGCAGTTTTTTAGTCAGTAACGTGGTTGTTAAGTGAATCTGGCTTCCCCATTGACAAAAGGTCATCACATGACCCCGGGACACTGCAACTGCCGTAACTATGAGTCAGTAACCAGCATCTGGATTTTGATCATGTAACCATGGGAAAGCCGTAACAGTCGTAAATGAAAAAACGATCATAAGTCAATTTTTTTCAGTGCTGTTGCAGCTTTGAACAATTGCTAAACTAATTGTTGTAAGTCGAGGATCACCTGTAGCCATTGATCAACTGGCCATTTCCATCCTCTCCATGGTTCTTATGGAACTCCAAGGAATTTTGCTGATTCAACAAGCAAGTAAAAACACAAATCCATCTGATCTTTTTAATTAACCCTCTCAAAAGATATGTGTCCAAATGGCCTTCAAGAAGAATAGTTTTCAAGACTCTTTCAAGGGCCAAGAGGCTGGAAATGTTCCTTATCTCAGGAAGTAGGCACCCCTCCCCTCCAATGGTAGTACCTTCATTTTAAAATCCAACCTTAAAGCTTTATTTTAAAAAATCCCTCCCTTGGAATTGTCCTTTGTTATCTCCCTTCATTCCATTTTAAGCCGAAATGGATGATACATTTCAGCGTTGGGAAATACTTTGGCAGGGTGAGGTTAGCACATGCTAAATCATCATGGACTTAACAGGGACATTGGATAAATCGCAGCAGGCCGGGTTCAAACAACATGCAGAGTCACAAATCTTGATTTTTTTTAGGCTTTGCTGGCTGGCCTTGCAGAACATAAAAGCTGGCGGTAGTTTGGAAGCTAAGGTTTGTGGCACATCATGAGAACACAGACAACTGTACTAGTCAGCAAAAAATATTTAAACAACTGATAGTTTAAATTCTGGGCCAGGACTCTACAATGCTGATAGGTTATTTTTTCCTTCTTCCTGAAATAAAATTGATTTCAAGCTAAGAAACCATGTAAATAATGAACTTCAATGCCACTGTTATTTTCATGTGCAGACTCCGATAGGTTTTTCCTTCCTGAGAGCTATTTATGACCCAAAACAAAAACTGGATCGCACTGTTCCTTCTTTAAGTGTGTTTCCACCCACTCTACTTCAGTCTTGCTAATATGAGATCCTGCTCTGGTTTCAGAATCTTGAAAGGCTCCTTAGGTGGGAACGCCAAAACTGTGATGATCGCCTGCGTCAGCCCTTCCTCCTCCGACTTTGACAAGAGTCTGACCACTCTGAATTGTGCCAGATGGGCTCAGAATATCAAAAATTGGGCCATGGTGAATTGTAGCAAGGAGGTGGAGCCCGTAGAAGCCCTGCAGCTGCGTATCAAGAAGCTTCAGAGGGCCTTGGAACAGAGACACCGCTCAGAGACTCGCATCATCCGCCGATCGGAGGTACCCATCAAGGGTCACTTGGAGGAAAGCATGGCTCACTTACGAGCTGAATGCAACCACTACCAGACTTGCACAGACGCCGCCTATCAGCTCTTGATGGAACTGCAAGGGGAGTGCAAATTGACAGAGGAACAGGGGCTTCGGGTGAAGGACTGGCTGTGTGCAGTGGAAAATGGGGCAGGCGAGCCGAGTTTGACCTCCGGCGTAGACAGCGGGATTGGAAGCACTTCGGCTGAGGAACAGCACTCCAAAACCTCCAGTTCCAAGCTGGTCAAGACTCAGGTACTGTGGTAGAACCCCCAACTGAAGGATGGTGTGCCCATTTGGGGGAGGAAAGAGACGTTGGAGTTGGTTCAAGGCAGGAAACATCAGAGGTCAAAATGTTAGGTCCACACCTGCTGTTTCCCAGGGGAAGGCAGACTTCCCTTGGCAAGATTCTTGTAATATAGGTGATCAATAATATACTATCTACTTGGGTCTGTCCACGTGTGGTTCTGGTTGCTTGCACTTGATTGGTACAATAATAGGAAAAGAGCACTTGGAATGCCCTGTGTTTGGGTCGATGGTGCAGAAAATAAAGGGAGAAGATTTCATCATCTACCAATGGCGTTGATATGTTGCCAGTTAAGAAAAAGTCTGTAGGAAACTTAAAAGAAGTTTACTGTTGTTGTAAACCACCCAGAATCACTTCGATGAGATGGGCAGTGTAGCAATTTAATAACTATATAAATTAAAAATGACAGGTTAATACTGTTTTGTCAATAACCTGAGATAATTGTAGACTATGTAAAATGAAAGGGCATGCTTTGAAAATTGTTTTGATTCTTTGACTAAATGTTAGTCAAATAAACACACTGGCTGCTTTTCTTATATAAGAAAAGATAAAGTATGGTGGTAGAACCATCAACTGAAGGGGAGGATTCCCATTTGAGGGTGGAAAGAGACATTAGTTCAAGGGAGGAAACATTTGAGGCCAAACTGTTAGGTGTATATCTATATCTTTATATTTCTATATCGTTAAAAACCAGCCACAATTGGTTGGTTGCCTGTGCTTATTTGTAAAACACTCTGGTTTATATTTATTTATTTTTACATCTCCATCTCCACATCCATCCATCCATCCATCCATCTTAAAGATAAGCAGCCAGCGACCAGCCAATTGTGGCTGGTTTTGAAAGAGCTGCTAGAGACTATTATGCTTGTGAAGTCTTTAGAAGAGACATGATTGATGATTTTGGATGTTATTTTTTTGTGCTCTTGGGGATCCTTCAAGGTGGGGGTGTAATTAAATAGCCTTCCTTGGGGTACAAGACATGGAGCTGTTTCTGCCAACAGCATTTCATGGGATGATGCTGAGAGTGGATTATGAGGATGTTCTGCTCCTTCTTTGATCTGGGTGGGGAGATGATCCAAGAACCTTCTGAAGATCCCATGAAGATCCCTTCTTTCCCTCTTCTTTTCCCAGGAGGGGTATCAACAAGGACCCGAGACAGTGGGACAGGAGGAAGTGGTGAGGCTGGAGGAGCAAATAGAGTGCTTAGAGAAGGAGAACCAAGATTTCTTGGCAGCTCTTGAGGATGCTATGGAGCAGTACAAAGCACAGGTATCTCCTTCTTAGGTTGGCAAGCTTCTCCTCCCTCAGCTTGCCATCCACTGATTAAAAAAACTCATTCATCTTTGCAGTCAGAGTCACTTTCTCCACTTTGGTCTCCTTGAGATCTCATCTTCTTTCAGCTTGCATTTGGAAGAAGGAAGCCACCCATCTTTGGAAGTTGGGTCAATAGCTCCATTCTCTTACAGGCCTGCCTTTGTGGTACTTGCCTTGCTACATCCTAATCCCAACGTTTCTCTGAATGCCCACTCAAACAGTCAATGGGCATAGGCAGAAGATCTGCAACAGAGCATTTGTGTCCAAGTCTATATCACTCATGTAGTTCTTCGGAAGCCATTTTCTTCCTTGAAATGCTAGGACTGCAAGTCTGGGAATTCCTTCTTTGAAAACATGGGAGAGATTTGAAGTGTTCTTATCCCAGCACATCTGGAAGATGTTGGACAGAGGTATAAATAAGGGCAGGAGGTCAGGGAAACCCAGGAAAATAAAATATTTCAAACAGCTTTGGAAGCTAGCTAAAGATGATGTCATGATGTCAAAAGTGAAGCCAAAATTATTGAGGTTTGACCATTATTTTTCCCCTTCCTACTATTTTTGATAGGTGTATGGATTATACATAGAGTTATGTTAGTGGTTTAATAGAATAAACAGAATACTGGTGTTGAAAGAGAACTTGGAAACTTCTAGTTCAACTCCATGCTCAAGCAGGAGTCCATATAGAATTTCAGATGAATGGTTGTCTAATCTTTTCTTTAAAATCTCCAATGCTGGGAAATCCGCTGTTCTACTGATTAATTGTTCTCCCTGCCAGGAAATTTCTCCTTATTTCTAGGCTGATTCTTGTTTTGATTAGTTTCCATCCGTTGCTTTTTGCCCTGCCTTCAGGTGCTTTGGAGAATAACTTGACCCCTTTTAAAAACAAGAGAAGAAATCATAGAGTTGAAAAGGCAGAGCTTAATCACTTTGCTGAAGAAACCAGGCAGTGGGAACAATAAAGAACTGGGGTGCCCCTGGCCCTGACGTGACCAGCCATGCTTTCAAACAATCTCTCACCTTATTTTCTTTTCAGGGTGCCAAATTGCAAGAACAGGAAAACATCATCTCTGAACTTCAGAAGTACCTAAAGATGGAGATGCCCCATTTGGGCATGCCTGAACTGCTAGGAAATGTCTCCCTGGTGCAGCTGGACCAAAGGCCACACACAGCTCCTATGGATGCATACCAGTCCCATCACTGGCTCAAGCTTGCCTGTAATAACCATAGGAAGGTTTGTGAGTTGTTTCATCACCCTATAAAAGCAGGAGTTATGTTTTTGTTAAGTCTGGATTGGAGACAACCGAGAGGCTATGTCTCCCTTCTTACCCCCCCCTCCCCAACCCTCATCCAATTAAATAAACTCACTTTTAGAAGAGGTTCTGAATTAACATTTTTGCATACACTTGTGAAATCTCTCAAAAGGATGCCCAAATCTTGTGATGCTTCAGGAATTTGGAAGCTACTGTGCAAGATCACACAATCATCTTGGTGGAAAAGAAAGGATGACAGCTTCTTCTTGAAAGTTTTTATTTTATGTCTTTGATTTCCATAGCTATCCAATTCAACCAACTGACTTTGGGTGGCTTAGAATTCTAAAAATCATAAAACAATGAAAGCAATTTTAAAAACATTAACCTAAAAACACCCACAAAATAAATAAGTATAAATGGCAGCCATGATAATTAATCAACTAATCGTAAAGCCAATTCACAGGGCCCTTGACATATTCTGAGACCCAGCCTGGTTGCGTATCTTTCTCCACTGAAAACATTTTTCCTGACAGCAGGGCAAGCAGTTTGAGTATCAGTTTATTGGGCGTTGCATGAATTAATGAAAAATAAAAGTAAGAACATAATGAGGTGCCAATGAGGCACGTTGACTGTATTCCCATTATATATTTAACTTAGCAATAGTTTCCTCAATTCATCCAATTTTGGGGGTTCATGTGAGATACCGAACCATAACCTAATGACATGACCTTGTCTTGAGCAACTTATTGGTCAGAAAATGAGATCGGCTAGCAAGTGCTGTAATTTATGCTGTAATAAGTTATCTACCTCCCCTGGAAGTAGATAAAGAGAACAAAGAAAAGATAATTAAAATTCAATCTAAGTAGCTACAAGTAACCACAAACCTTCTTGGGGCAAATAGCTTAGAGCTGTAAGCAAATTCTTAGAATCATCCTACAGCACTTTCCTCATTGCACACTTTCCTTTAAGTAGCTCCACAGTGTCACAGTTCACAATGGAGAAGACTCACTGGGACAAAGTCACAGTCTCGCTGGAGATAATATGTACAGTCTAGGGACAAAGGATATATCACAAATGAAAACACTGGATAACGTTTTGGATTCATCTTTGGAAGATGAGAATAGATGTTGGCCAATCTGGTCTCTTCAGCAATATAGGTGAGGCATGAGTGAAATATTACATCTTTTTGTAGATTTGTAGAGTCTGGTGATATCCACAATGCTTCGAATATGATTTTTTTTAAATAGGAAGCATCTATATTGAATTCAAAATGGTTGCTTCAAGTTTGAAACATTGATTCCATTGAAATCCTCTACTTGATTCTAGATACAGATTTGATTTTTCTGAATTTTTTTTAAAAGAAGGAAATTTTCTGCAAGCATCTGTTTTAGCCCCATTGTCAGCCTGATCAGCCAATCTAATTTGATTGGGCTTTCAATCAAATTGCCTTCTTATTGAAAGTCCAAATCAAAGCTGTAAATTGCATCTACAAAGGATGATGCTTGAGTCTCTTGGATTAAGAGACCTAGAATTTTTTGCCTTAGCACCACATATAATCCAGGCCCAGAAATTTACTAGTCTTTTATCTCCCATATTTGTTATATAACACCTTCAGTTATCTCGTGGAAATATGCAAGTGTATGTTGATTTAATTTAGCCAGTTTCAAAGGATTTGCAGTTTTGTTCCTTGTCTCCTCTGCTTTATTGATGGCCATGTTTTTATTAAACCCAACAACTGGGTGTTCTTGTAGGAACAGAACCCATAGCTGGAGCAAAGAGGAGGTTTCAACCAAGAAGAATAAAAAATACAACTCAAAATCCCCAGAGGGAGTCCAGGAGAAATCTTTGGAGCTACCTAAAGGTACGGCATACTTTCAGCCAAGCAAAGAACACCCAGAAGCAATTATTCTGCTTTCCCAACGCTGAGAACAAAAATGTTATTTCAGACACTCCTCTCTTTCTACAAGTGCTGAATACTCACCAAAGAAAAATGTGGAGAAATCTGTAGAGTTGGAAAGAGCCATTGGGTTGGCCCTGCCTGCTTCATGTAAGAATCCAAATTCAAGCAGCTTTGAGAGAGAGCTGCTCCATCCACAGAAAATAGAGCCCATCATCTCCCTCTGTCATTGGTTCCATTGATGAATAGTTGTTTTTGTTCAGTCTTTTCTTAACACTCTAGTGTGGTATTTCCCAACTGTGGCAGTTTTAAGATGAGTGGCCTTAAACTTCTATAGTTCCCCAGCCAGCAAGGAATTCTGGAAGTTGAAGTCCACTCATCTTAAAACTGTCAAGGTTGAGAAATACTTCTGTATCAGAATCGGTGGTTCTGAATTGAAATGAAGTCTTGATTGTCTTTGTACCATTGGTTCCATCCCTTATTGTGATAAAATTTATACCAAAACACCTCTCATTTATATTTTCTTTCCCAGATGGTAGGCAACAAGAGCTGAGCAGTCCAGCAGGGAGCTTTCCGGGCAAGGATTCAGAATGGCAGCTTCTTCAGGCCCACCAGAAGATCCGTGAGCTGGCTATCAACATCCGTATGAAAGAGGACCTGATAGTAGAGCTTATTAAAACAGGTATGGAGCTGTTGAACTGTTGTTGAACTTAACTCATGCTTGATCCTTTTCCTCCTGTTGTTCAAGGCCATAATTTTTTTAATTTATTTTTAAATTTTAATTATGAGAATATAACACAATACATCCAACTTAGCCTTGTTATATATATTATAATATCCATATTTAATATATTAATTACTAATTAATCATAATTACTAATATTTTGACCTTATCTTCTGCTATATAACCTTTGATAAAATTTATTCCATGTTTTATAATATTTAGACTCCCCTTTGCCTTTTATTTCTAAGGTTAATGTATTTGATTCTGCACATGCTATAATTTTTATTATTTCTGTTTCTAGAGGTATATTTCATTTTTCCAGTGTTGTGCTTATATTATTCTAGCCGCCATCAATACATGTACTATTATACATTGTTTCCTTCTTAATTTTTTCTGATGTTATTCCTAGGAGGAAAAAAATCCGGTTTAAATGGAATACACTCTCCCACCACTCTCTTCTATCCATGTTTGAATTAGTCTCCAATATTTTTTGCAGCATTGCAAGTCCACCACATGTGATAAAATGTGCCTGATACATCTTTACACTTCCAACAATTTGGAGATATATTTTTAAACATTTTAGAAAGCCTGGCTGGTAGAAGATGCCACCTGTAAAACATCTTGTAAAGATTTTCTTTATAAGCTGTAGCCAATGTTATTTTCTTATTTGTGGTCCAAAGTTTTTGCCATTTAGCCAATTCAATATTATAACTGATTTTTTTTGCCCATGCCACCATTGTTTAACATGTTCTTCCTCAAGTTTGTATTCTAATAAATATCTACACAATATTTTTATTAATATATCATCTGTCTCTAACAATAGCTTATCCAGAATTGTTAATTCTTTATTAATACCCCATGTTTTTCTATCTTGTATGTATCTTGATTATATTTGTAAATAAGACCACCATTCTATATTTACCCTTTGTGCTACTAGTTCTAATCTAGTTTTCAGTACTCCTTGTTCATTCAGTATATCTCTATAAGTTACTATTATCTCCAAATTTATCAAGTTTGGATGTATAAATGCCATTCTTTATGGCCTCTACAACAATCCTATCTCCCCTGGTCATCTGTTTCTCTTCTTCACTGCTGGTAGAAAGGGCTAGAAAAAATTTCTCTTGGAACATCAGACTTTGCCTCTTTCTTCTTTGTTTGCTGTATCTTTCAGCGCAATTCTTCCTCTTCTTTCTAATTCCAACTTTTCTGCTCAGGAGGTAACTTGGTGGGCAGACTTTCTTCTATGTCACAGAAGTCTGTTTGTTTCAGGCAAGCATGCTCAGGCCATGAACAAGCAGTACCAGAAGAAGATTCAACATTTGGAGCAGGAAGCCGAGCAGGTGCGAATGGAGCTGAATGACGGCCAGAGGCAGTTGCAAGAGCTGGAAGGCAAAGAGCCTCGTGACCCTACCGAAAAGTGGAAACTCCAGGAATATCGCAGCAAAGTGGAAGCTGCTCAGAGCAAGGCAAAGGTAGCCTAGAAAAGGAGGAGGTTCGCATGGATCCTGAAGCCAAAAGGGCTTAGATTGTTTAGCAAAGCCCTACACGCCCCCTCCACTGTTAAGGGATGCAGTGGCTAAGACATTGAGCTTGTTGATCAGAAAGGTCAGCAGTTCGAAAGCACGTAAAAAATGCAAGTAGAAAAATAGGAACCACTTGGGTGGGAAGGGAACAGTGTTCCGTGCATCTTCAGCATTAGTCATGCCGGCCACATGACCACAGAGATGTCTTCAGACAGTGCTGGCTCTTTGTAACAGATGAGCTGGAAATGACTAGCACGGATGTGTGAGGGGAACCTTGTACCTTTACCCCACACTGTAAACTGTGTTATGGCATTAGTGTAATCTGTGTGACACCAACTAATTATAAATGTAGAATAGTTTAATTATTTTAGTTTGGCATGTTAAAGGCACCCAGGTGTCGTAACTTGCAATCATATGTGCCAGCGCAAATCAAACTTGTTTTTTGGCCAAGACTGTGTCATTTTGAATTTTTAAATTTAAATGTGGCATGCAAATTCTAGGCCATAGATTATGCATTTCCCTGCCTGATGCTGGAAACATCTGGAGGCTTAGACTTAGAAGGAAGAGCAGCCAAGTACAGGTGGTCTTTGACTGAACCCAACATTTATGAACCCACCACAACTGAACCCAACATTTATGTTGCTAAGTGAAACATTGGTTAAGTGACTTTTGCCCCATTTTATGACCTTTAAGTGACTTTTGCCCCATTTTATAACCTTTCCTGCCTCAAGTAAAACATTGTAGTTGTTAAATTGATAAAATGGTCGTTGAGTGAATCTGGCTTCCCCATTGACGTCGTTGGTCAGAAGGTCACAGAAGTTGATCACATCAGTTGTGGGATTCAAACGTTTTTACTACCGGTTCTGTGGGTGTGGCTTGGTGGGCGTGGTGTGGCTTGGTGGGTGTGGCTTGGTGGGCATGACAGGAGAAGGATACTGCAAAATCCCCATTCCCTCCCCACCCCACTAACCTGCTTTCCAGCTCCATTCTCCTGTGCAGGGCAACCAAAGGAGACCCAGCCAATCAGTTGGGACTCAAGAGAAGAGATGGGGACAGGGCCAGTCAGAGGTAGTATGTGTCGGTTCTCCAACAAATTTCTCTGAACTACTCAAAATTTCTGCTGCTGATTCTCTAGCACTGGTGAGAACCTGCTGAATACCACCTCTGGATCACATGAGCCCTGGACACTGCAACTGTCATAAATATGAGACAGTTCCCCAGTGGCTGAATTTTGATCACATGACCAACGGGATGTTGCAAATGATGTAAGTGTGAAAATTGGTCATGAGTCACTTTTTTCAGTGCAGTTGTAACTTTGACTATTCACTAAATGACTTGTTGTAAGTGAAGGACTACCTGTAACTAGGACATGGTTCCATTGTCCCTCAATATTGTGGGAGCTGCATGTGTGGTCCCAGCATCTGCTATCCTCCCTGTATCATCTCTCTTGGGACAGATCCTTCAGGAGAAGAAACGGGCAACAGAGAGATTGGCATCCTTCTCTGCTCAAAACAAGAAACGCCTGCTGGAGCTAGAGAGGAACGTGCAGCTGATGCGGCAGCAGCAAGGGCAGCTCCAGAAGCGTTTGCGGGAAGAAGTGGAGCAGAAGCGACGTCTGGAAACCGAGATGCAGAAGAGACAGCATCGGGTCAAGGTAGAGATGGCTGGGCTCCAGCAGCATTCCAGTGAGGAAAGATGGTGAAGAGCAGAGCTTGTCTATCATGTTTGAATTGTATTTGTTTTATGAGCAATAGCACTTAGACTTATATAGCACTTCACAGAGCTTTTACAGCCTCTCTAAGTAGTTTACAGAGTCAGGCTCTTGCCCCCAACAATCGGGCTCCTCATTTTACCGATCTCAGAAGGATGGAAGGCTGAGCCGGTCAGAATTGCTGGTAGTCGGCAGAATTAACCTGCAATACTGCATTCTAACCACTAAGCCATCACGGCCCTTCCTTCCTTCCTTCCTTCCTTCCTTCCTTCCTTCCTTCTTTCTCTATTCCTTCCTCTCTCTCTCTCTCTCTCCCCCTCTCCCTTCCTTCCTTCCTTCCTTCCTTCCTTCCTTCCTTCCTTCCTTTCTCTATTCCTTCCTCTCTCTCTCTCTCCCCCTCTCCCTTCCTTCCTTCCTTCCTTCCTTCTTTCTCTATTCCTTCCTCTCTTTCTCTCTCCCCCTCTCCCTTCCTTCCTTCCTTCCTTCCTTCCTTCCTTCCTTCCTTCTTTCTCTATTCCTTCCTCTCTCTCTCTCTCTCTCCCCCTCTCCCTTCCTTCCTTCCTTCCTTCCTTCCTTCCTTCCTTCCTTCCTTCCTTCCTTCCTTCCTTCCTTCCTTCCTTCCTTCCTCTCTCTCTCTCTCTCCTTCCTTCCTTCCTTCCTTCCTTCCTTCCTTCCTTCCTTCCTTCCTTCCTTCCTTCCTTCCTTCTTTCTCTATTCCTTCCTCTCTCTCTCTCTCCCCCTCTCCCTTCCTTCCTTCCTTCCTTTCTTCCTTCCCTCCCTCTCTATTCAGAGTTTTGCAGTGTAAATTCAGCGCCAGAAAAGTAAATACAGATGGCTGATGCTTCATTTAATGTCTTTATAAACACAAAGTAAATTTTACAATACCAATTGTAAATTTCTCCAACATGGAGCAAACTCAAACAGAAGCAGACATGTTTACAGGTTCAAAGCAGAGCAGCAAATAGACTTCAGCAGAGAAGCAAACAAGTTAGTTTTTCTTTCCCTTTAGATCAGAGATAACACAGATCAGAGATAAACCACAGCCAGATTCTCTCTTTAAGTTTCAGCCCTCAACTCAGCTCTCCTTGGGTGACCTTGTTCCTAAGCTCTATTCCAGTTCATGAATATACTCTGACACTCCCTCCCTCCCACTTAGCAATAGCATTTAGAAATATACTGCTTTACAGTGCCTATTGCCCCCAACAATCTGGGTCCTCATTTTACCCACGTCAGAAGGATGGAAGGCTGAGTCAACGTTGAGCCGGTCAGGATCAAACTGCCAAAATGCTGGTAGCTAGCAGTCAGCAGAAGTAGTTTGCAGCACTACTGCATTCTAACCACTGCACTATCACGGCTCTTAGGGGCCAAGGCAGGGGGAGATATTATTATATGCACAGTCACAACAGTGTGAAGTCACAGCTGCTAGAATCACAT
The DNA here is from genome assembly GCA_033807585.1 of Hydrophis major. Classification (NCBI taxonomy): domain Eukaryota; kingdom Metazoa; phylum Chordata; class Lepidosauria; order Squamata; family Elapidae; genus Hydrophis; species Hydrophis major. The sequence continues at coordinate 20,818,231 of CM066337.1, read as the reverse complement.
TCTTCCCAATCTAGGATGTCATAATGGATTGGTATAGTATATAGCAATAGCATTTAGGCTTATATATCACCCCATTGCACTTTGCAGCACTTTCTGGGTGGTTTACAAGGCAGAAGAATTATTTGCATATTGCCCCCACAATCTGGGTCCTCATGTTACCAATCTCAGAAAGTCGGTAAGCTGAGTAAACTGAGTTAACCTTGAGCCTCCAGGCTGTGGGCAGAGTTAGCCAGCAATGCTGCATTTTAACCACTGCGCCGCCAGCATTCTTCTACGTGCAGATACAAGCAATGGAGTCTTTTGGAATTGTAGTTGGTAAATTCTGAGATCCAAACACTTACAGGGCACCCAGGTTGGAAAATACATTTGAGCACAGAATCTTTTAAACTGGGAACCAGTAAGTTTCTGGCATTTGAAAACCACAATTATCCTTCATGATGGGTACAACAGACCCAGGATCTGAGACCAGGACTAGAAAATTAATGTTTCTCCCCAGATTTTATGTGCCTGGAGGGCAATACTGGGTGGCTTTTATTCCCTGTCTATGGAGGCTTCACATGTAGCATTCTCACTTTGAAATGCTGATCAATTTCAGTAGTCATGGTTGGAATAGAATAGAATAGAATAGAATAACAGAGTTGGAAGGGACCCTGGAGAACCTTGGAGTCCAACCCCTGCCAAGGCAAGAAACCCTACACCACTTCAGACAAATGGTTAACCAACATCTTTTTAAAAACTTCCAGTGTTGGAGCATTCACAGCTTCTGGAGGCAAGTAGTTCCACTGATTCATTGTTCTCTCTGTCAGGAAATTTCTCCTTAGTTCTAGGTTGCTTCTTTCCTTGATTAGTTTCCACCCATTGCTTCTTGTCCTGCCCTCAGGTGCTTTGGAGAATAACTTGGCTCCCTCTTCTTCGTGGCAGCCCCTGAGATATTGGAACACTGCTACTATCATGTCAACCCTAGACCTTCTTTTCATTAGTCTACATACCCAGTTCCTGCAACGTTCTTCATATGTTTTAGCCTCCAATCCCCTAATAAATTTTGTTGCTCTTCTCTGCATTCTTTCTAGAGTCTCAACATCTTTTTTACATTGTGGCAACCAAAATTAAATTTGTCCTGAGTTTGTCCTGAGGAATTATTAAAAATAGATCGGAAGCTATATGCTGCCCAGAAGATCCAAGTTGTTCTTTGTTTTAAAATAGACACTCAAACACTAATTAAACTGTGTATTTTCCCCCTTCTATCTTTAGGAGTTGGAACTTAAACATGAGCAACATCAAAAGATTCTGAGGATCAAAACGGAAGAGGTAGCTGCCTACCAGAGAAAGCACAGGAGTGGCAGCAATGACTCAATGATCAGTCTAGAACAGCAGCAGGTAAAGGCAGCTGCCTACAGGTTTCCTGGCAGGAATCTGGACCACAACAGAGCCAAGGACAACACGAACATCATGACACAAATGGGATCATTGTGTTATTTGCACAGTGATATTGGGATACACACATTGTCATCATCTGGACATGGTTGTGACTTTGATCTTGAATTCTCCCAATTTTCCCCAATGTTTCCCTAAAGGGATAGGACAGAATGAGCTGCAAAGGATCTTGGAGGTCTTCTAGCCCAGCCCCCTACTTAAGCAGGAATTAATTGCATGCCATCAAGTCATTCCCAAGACCTCATAGATAGATCTTCTCCATTATGACCCCAGAGAGATACCCCCTTTAAAATGTTCCTTGTGCTTTTTGTATTTCTTCCCTGAATAACTGCCACCGTGGAAAGCAAAGGGGATGTTGTGGTTAGGGGATGGTTTTTCAGATTAGTCATTTTTTAAAATAAAATTTAATTTAATTAATTATGAATTTGATTTCAAGTTAATGGATAAATAAGTAAAAACAGTATCACAAACATATTCTTCTCTCTGAAGTAATTGGAAGGCATGAGCCATGGATCCCAAGGGGAAAACATTGGCGTTAGTATGGCCATATAGGGATTTTTGGAGTAGGAATTCTGTTTGGCAGTCAACAATAAAAACTTACACATTGTTTAGCATGTCTGGTCACTGGTACAAACTGGTTTCCTTTTCTCCTGTTTATCTATCAGAAAATTGAAGAGCAGAAGAAGTGGTTGGATGTAGAGATGGAAAAAATCCTCAAGCAGAGACGTGCCCTGGGTGAGCTGGAAGATGAATTGATCAAGAGAGAAACAATTGTCGCCAAGAAAGAAGCTCTCCTTCAGGAGAAGAATGACCTGGAAAACAAGAGACTCCGGTCTAGCCAGGTGGGCAAAATTGTCCCTTTGCTTTCTGAGTGATATTATAGTGATCAACCTTGGTTAAGAAAGCAGATTAAATGAAAGTCAGTCACATGGATAACTTGTGTAAGAGATGCTGAGCAAATGAAGAAGAGCCACGTTGGCGCAATGGTTAGAGTGTAGGACTGCAGGCTACTTCTGCTGTCTGCCTGCAATTTGGCAGTTCAGATCTCACCGGTTGACTCAGCCTTCCATCCTTCTGAGGTCAGTAAAATAAGGACCCAGATTGTTGGGGAACAATAGGCTGACTCTGTAAACCACTTAGGGCTGTAAAGCACTGTGAAGCGGTATGTAAGTCTAAGTGCTTATTGCTATTTATACAAAATAGATTCCTAACTCCTCTGCTATGGTGATTTAGGTTTAAGTTCTGTTAAGTGTGGGGTAACTAGCTCTGAATCAGTTTGATTAAAGATTAAGGTAAAGGTTCCCCTCGCACATACATGCTAGTCGTTTCTGGCTCTAGGGGGCGGTGCTCATCTCCGTTACAAAGCCGAAGAGACAGCGCTGTCCGAAGACGTCTCCATGGTCATGTGGCCGGTATGACTAAACAGCAAAGGCACATGGAACGCTGTTACCTTCCCACCAAAGTGATCCCTATTTTTTTACTTGCATTTTTACATGCTTTTGAACTGCTAGGTTGGCAGAAGCTGGGACAAGTAACGGGAGCTCACTCCATGACGCAGTGCTAGGGATTCGAACCGCCGAATTGCTGACCTTTGTGATTGACAAACTCGGCATCTTAGCCACTGAGCCACCACGTCCCTTTTACAGTTTGATTAAGCTTGGGCAATTCTAGTGATACCACAGTGCAATGCTTTGGACTTGACTTCAGAAAGAAGTTTCAGAATATTGCGAGGTGAAAGTACTATGTCTCTCTGCAACTCTTTAAAGCAGCTGTGTCTTCCTGAGATCTGTTGACATTCTGCTAATTCTGCTTTCGTAACTTCTCTTCGTAAACATTTACTTACCAGGAGTTATTGAAGTCTGGCAAATTTGCAGACTCCCAACAGGCACTGAATGTTCCTTAAGACATTGTTTTTCTCTCTCTGCCATAGGCTCTGAATGATGACATTCTTCGTGTCTCCAGTCGTCTGGAGTACCTAGAGAAAGAGCTAACCCAGAGGAGTGGGCAGCTTTGTCACAGCAGTGCACAGGACCAGCAGCTCATCCGGCAAGAAATTAACAATTTGCGGCAGGAGAAGGACCAGTTGCTCAAACAGAGGTTGGAGATTGATGAGAAATTACGTCAGGGCACCTTGCTATCACCCGAGGTAAGCAGGTCAGATCGTTCTATTTTGAAAATACATAATAATCCCATTACACACCAAACTCAGTGTTTGGTTGAAGCATCATGGAAATTAGTAAACGCTGCGCTACTGAATTCTGTAAGAAGGTTGCCCTTTGTTTTATTCTCACAACAGCAATTCCATGAAAAAGGTTGGGTCAAGATACCAAGTACACTTAAACTGTAGTCATTAGTATAATCAGGTATCTGGGAGTTTGTCTTGAACCATGGATATCATTCTGCTCACTTGGGGATTTGGTGATACTTTATACAACAAGAGTCTCCAAACTTGGCAACTGCAAGACTTATGGACTTCAACTCCCATAATTCCTCAGCCAGCTTGCCAAGTTGGGAGATCCCTGCTTTAGAACATGAGCTCCCTTTGTTCTACCAATGGCCATAACAGTAACTGAATGGATGGAAGGAAGGAAGAAAGGAAGAAGGAAGGAAGGAAGGAAGGAAGGAAGGAAGGAAGGAAGGAAGGAAGGAAGGAAGGAAGGAAGGAAGGAAGGAAGGAAGGAAGGAAGGAAAGGAAGGAAGGAAGGAAGGAAGAAAGGAAGAAGGAAGGAAGGAAGGAAGGAAGGAAGGAAGGAAGAAAGGAAGAAGGAAGGAAGGAAGGAAGGAAGGAAGGAAGGAAAGGAAGGAAGGAAGGAAGGAAGAAGGAAGGAAGGAAGAAGGAAGAAGGAAGGAAGGAAGGAAGGAAGGAAGGAAGGAAGGAAAGGAAGGAAGGAAGGAAGGAAGAAAGGAAGAAGGAAGGAAGGAAGGAAGGAAGGAAGGAAGGAAAGGAAGGAAGGAAGGAAGGAAGAAGGAAGGAAGGAAGAAGGAAGAAGGAAGGAAGGAAGGAAGGAAGGAAAGGAAGGAAGGAAGGAAGGAAGGAAGGAAGGAAGGAAGGAAGAAGGAAGAAGGAAGGGAGGAAGGAAGGAAAGGAAGAAGGAAGGAAGGAAGGAAGGAAGGAAGGAAGGATAAAGTGAGGATTGGGATTCTAGTCAACTGAAGTATCAATTGACCACTCATAAGGATCAAATAATTTATCAGGGTGGTGGGGATGTTGGTCTATTTTTAGGAGGAGCGGATTCTTTTCCAGTTGGACGAAGCCATTGAAGCCCTGGATGCTGCCATAGAATATAAGAATGAGTCCATTACTTGCAGACAGCGGGTTCTGAGGTCCTCCGCCAGCCTTCTGTCCCAATGTGAGATGAACCTTATGGCAAAACTCAGCTACCTCTCTTCCTCAGAGACCCGGGCACTTCTTTGCAAATACTTCGATAAGGTGGGTAGTATCCAATAATGCATGGCTCAGGCCCAGAAATGTGCGTGACTCCCCAACTGTAGATAGATAGCATGTCAGGGGAGATAACTGTAGACTTCTCTCTGCATGTCACTCTTGAGAAATTGACTGGCTTCGTAGAAGAATGTTTAGCTAATTAAACCACTATGTACCTGTTCAGTTCTGGGATAGCTGTTGTAGAGTTTTAGCTTCGTGAAACTGCTTGTTGCCTTTTCGTAACCACAGTGAGTTGAAATCTTCCAAACATTCCTGTGAACGATCAGGTGGTGACCTTGCGAGAAGACCAGCACAAACAGAACGTGGCATTTTCCGAACTGGAAATGCAGCTGGAAGAGCAGCTGCAGATGGTGTTTTGGTTGGAGGTGGCCCTAGAGCGTCAGCGCTTGGAGATGGATCGTCAGCTGACCTTACAACAGAAAGAACACGAGCAGGACATTCAGCTCCTGCTCCAACAGAGTCGGGGTAATAAATAGGACTGAGGAACAGTCGTGGTTATTGTTAAATCCTTAGTTGATCACTGGTGGCACTGCCTCTCCTAAAAAACACACACTCTATAAGTTCATTGTTCTAGTTGTTTAGGTGGAACTGTAAAAGATGGAGACATCTGTGGTAGCCATGCCCTAATTCTGCTTTGTTGGAGAGTTCTTGAAGAAATTGGGAAAAATCACCTCTTTCTCATCTGAAATGAACCCTGCCAATGGTTTAGCGTTCATATTTCCTAAGGCATATAAACTGATGCCACATAAGAAATGGATTCCATTCTTGTCTCCTGCCAATTTGGAAAACTGAAAGGCTTCTTCCATCAAATCTGTAGAAATGTATTTAGCTGAAAAACCGACACAGCAGCTGAGATCTTTGAATAACCTTGCAATGAATGGTAAAGTTAAGCCTCTGATCAAAATTGGACTTTAGGGGATTATATGGACGCAACGCATGCAGACATCTCAGCAATACTGAAGGAGGGCTTGTCATTTCTCTTCTGGAGTGCTTTTTCCAGCTTTGCAATCAAATCTATGGTTCTGATTTCTTTGTGCTCCCCCATTTAAATACCTCCAACCCTGCTGAGCTTTTTAAAGATCAGTCAGGTCAATTAAAGTGCCACTCTCTAAGCTCATTATTTATTAGCTGTTCTTACATTGTTGCATATTGAAATGTATGTTTATCCTTAAGATAAAATGTATTCATACCCTCAGTTGAAAAGTTTTCCTTTTCAACTGATGCTTTTTAATTTTGTGGGGGTGGTTTGGTCTCTGTTGTGCAACTAATCACCACCATAGTTTGTTCAAATCTGTTTTTAACAAGGCTTTATTTTCTTCATTCTTTTGCAGAACATATAGAAGGACAGGCAAACAGCGGGCTTCAGTATGAACACAAGATCCAGACATTGGAAAAAGAATTGGCTCATTACAAATGGCTAAACGAGGAATTAAACCAAAAGTTAAAGCAGTCGGAGGGACACAGTGGAGGTGAGTGTATCTCTGGTGTGGTGAATTTGCCTTGGCTTTTCTGCTGGTTGTAGTGGACTGAGGAAATGGCTTTGAGGACAGGAGGAAATGCTCAGATAAGAGGGCAGGAAGGTGACCTGATGAAATGGAATGAATGAATAAGGGGGAAAGAGGAGATACTGCCTAGGAAACCATCAGACAAGATACAGGACTCTGCAGTCATTTAACGGTCAGAGAAAGAAACTTAGGAAAGATCCAGTAGTTAAAAGCGGAGATGGGAAGTTTTGTGCTTTCAGACTTGCAAGGTTCTGTTAGTGTAGACTTGCAAGTAAAGTAGAATTAGTTCATCTAATCATGCTCTCAAATGGGAACTGGATGCATCTGGATTTAGGATCTCTACAAATGGGCATCTTGGCAAAGGAGCATAGCACCGTGTCTGGCTATGCTGTCCCAGAAGCACCAGGAGCTAAACATGCAGGTTGCAGTGCGTAGTAGTGTTCCCAGCACTATGGGGTATCATGTCTTGAGTACATGGATCCTCTTGGTCCTTGTTCTTATTAGCCTGGCTTGTTTGATTATTACCTCTACTTGGCTAATTCAATGTACCTGCTAGGTACATCACTCAAGTAAATTCAGAATGGTTCTACTGCATGCAAAGCAACTGGCTTTGTGAAACCCAAACCACAGCTACTAGATCAAATATGTTGTTCCATTTTTATTTGTCTTTTAATGGCTCCGTAATCCCATGCATCAGGGTGGCCTTTGGAGGTATTTACTGGCTGGATGCCCTTCCTATCACCAATGCAGTTTTGTCCAGCAGACATATTCTCACTGTGCCCAGAGAAATATCTGCCTCTACCTAGGATCAAACTCACAGCCTCCCGATTGTGAGGCAAAAGCTTCACCTCTAGGCCACCGCGCCACTCTAACCATGTTGTTCCATCATCCCTCACTAAAAGATTCTTTTCTCACAACAGGTATGGAGAGGAGCATCTTTGCAGTTGGAGATAGACCCAATTCACTCAGCACACATGAAGATTTTACCAAAAATAGCCAGCTGGAACCATCCTTGCAGTTGGAGCCCTCAGAAAGGAATCAAAGAAAGAGAGAGGAACCCCGGGACTTGGTGCATGCGCCATTACCATCCACCTGGAGGCGCTGCTCACTGTCTGGTGCCAATAATTTGATAGTGGAAGATTTTCATGAAATGGAGACAGATTTTCTCCTAAAGTCTAACCAAGCCAAGGAGATTCTTTTGCCACCCAGATACCGCAAAGAATTGCACCGGGTAAGCCAGAACGCCATCCCTGGGTTGTCTTATCCAGAAATCATTGATGTCAGAAAAAATCCACTCTAGTTCTGAGATGTTGACTGTTCCATCTAAAATAAGCTAATTAGTGCCTTCTGAAGATAACTGCTCATAAATTGCCAAAAAGACAGTAGGTGGGTTCATCCATGATGTAAAATCGTTATGCACAATCTGGAGAAACAATAGTTTGGGTTAACAAAAGGATGAAGGATAGCCGCTTTGGATCTGAAGGACTGTCCCATAGATGGGGCAGAATTGCTCCAAAAGACAGGACAAGAAACCATAGATCAGTGGTGTTCAACAGTGGCAACTTTTTAAGACTTGTAGACTTCAACTCCCAGTATTCCCCAGCCAGCCATGGGAGCTGAAGTCCACAAATCTATCGCTTTCCTCATGACAGAAAATATCCAACCATGGAAAAAGACTGCCTCAGAAGCTGGTGGAGATCTTCAAACAGAAGTTTGATAGCTGCCTATCAGAAATATTATATCGGTGGATTAGAGAGATGATAAGATCCTTTCCAGCATGCACAATCTCCAGATTCTACAAATCACATTCTGCTTTAATATAATGAATGAACCCAGTCAAATGTTGTTATCTTCACAGATCTTTTACCTGGGTTTCGCTGGCTTTGTTACTTTTGTACACAGGTGAAACTTAAAAAATTAGAATATCGTGCAAAAGTTCATTTATTTCAGTAATGCAACTTAAAAGGTGAAACTAATATATGAGATAGACTCATTACATGCAAAGCAAGATAGTTCAAGCTGTGATTTGTCATAATTGAGATGATTATGGCTTACAGCTCATGAAAACCCCAAATCCGCAATCTCAGAAAATTAGAATATTACATGCAATCAAGAAAACAAGGATTGTACACAGAACAATATCGGATCTCTGAAAAGTATAAGCATGCATATGTACTCAGTATTTAGTCTGGGCCCCTTTTGCAGCAATTGCTGCCTCAATGTGGCATGGCATGGAAGCTATCAGCCTGTGGCACTGCTGAAGTGTTATGGAAGACCATAACATAAAAGACCATAAAAGTGTTATGGAAGACCATCTCTTGCCACAGCCGTTCCCTCACACCTCTTCGACTTACAGTGATCCCAGGAGGAGGGGGGTCTTCAGGGTCTCTCCAACCAACCCCCAACGACCATCTGGGTATCTCAGCTGGGGTTTCTTCCAGAGTCAGGTCAGCCAGCAGGTCAGCAGCCGGCATCTCTGGTAGCAGCATGGACTGCCCCCCCCCCCCCCCCCGCAGTTCCCTGGTCATCTTCATCGCTGGCTGGAGACGACATGAGATGAAACCCCCTTCAGAAGAAAAGTTGATATTTTCTCCGGGTGGATTGATGTGGAGATTCGGAATAATGTCAGTGTGTGCTCCCTTCAAAATCCAAGAAAGAAATACTCAGACTCCATGGGTTAGAGCAAAGTTCTCCTTTTACTGGAAATCAAAGTAGTAGCTACAGATTTAATTCCGAATCTGAGAAATTGGCTGACATTCGGACCCACTAGAAGAAGGACATTAGTCCCTGTAAGAAAAAAAATAGCATAAAGATAACTTGTCAGCCTCAAGATAACTTCCATAATATATATATTCTGCATCCTAACTATTGCATCTCTTCTGCTGCTAAGCTATACTATTTCTTTCGGCTGTCATTAGCAACGGAGGGAGGGGGGAATTTGGAGGGGAAGAAAGCTGGAGATGTTTTACATTCCTTTGCTGGGTTAGCAAAGGGAGGGGGATTCTTTAACTTTCCATTTCTTGGCTAGCTTCTGCCCCTTTTTGCACAACTGCGAACTTTTATCAAAATATGTCAAGGTCAACTGACAGCAGTCTCATCACCACCTGGAGATGGCCACATGATCGTGTTCAGAACTTTCAATTGGAAGAGTCACTTGGACTTTGGGGGGTGGGAACAATTCCATTCCTTTGTATATGTGATCTGCGTGCCAATTTCTCAGATTCGGAATTAAATCTGTAGCTACCACTTTGATTTCCAGTAAAAGGAGAACTTTGCTCTAACCCATGGAGTCTGAGTATTTCTTTCTTGGATTTTGAAGGGAGCACACACTGACAGGATGCTTCAATCGCAGCCTTCAGCTCTTCTTCAGTTCAGTCTCATCTTTCTCTTGGCAATGCCCCATAGATTCTCTATGGGGTTCAGGTCAGGATAGTTTGCTGGCCAATCAAGCACAATAATCCCACAGTAACTGAACCAGGTTTTGGTGCTTTTGGCAGTCTGGGCAGGTGCCAAGTCCTGCTGGAAAATGAAGTCAGCATCCCCATAAAGCTTGTCTGCGGAAGGAAGCATGAAGTGCTCCAAAATCTCCTGGTAGATGGCTACGTTGACCTTGGACTTAATGAAGCATAGTGGACCAACACCAGATGACATGGTTCCCCATATCAACACAGACTGTGGAAACTTCAAGCATCTTGCAGTGCGTGCCTCTCCATTCTTCCTCCAGACTCTGGGTCCTTGGTTTCCAAATGAGATGCAAAAGTTGCTCTCATCAGAAAAGAGGACTTTGGACCATGAGCAACAGACCAGTTCTGTTTTTCTTTTAGCCCAGGTAAGATGCTTCTGACATGTTTGTTGTTCAGGAGCGGCTTGACAAGAGGAATACGACATTTGAAACCCATGTCCAGGATCTGTCTGTGTGTGGTGGCTCTTGATGCACTGACTCCAGCCTCAGTCCACTCCTTGTGAAAGTCCCCAACACTTTTGAATGGCCTTTTCCTGACAATCCTCTCCAGGCTGTAGTCATCTCTGCTGCTTGTGCACCTTTTTCTTCCACACTTTTCCCTTCCACATAACTTTCTATTAATGTGCTTTGATATAGCACTTTGGGAACATCCAATTTTCAATTATGACAAATCATGGCTTGAACTATCTTGCTTTGCATGTAATGAGTCTATCTCATATATTAGTTTCACCTTTTAAGTTGCATTACTGAAATAAATGAACTTTTGGACAATAGTCTAATTTTTCGAGCTTCACCTGTAGTTGCCTTTTACTTCAGTGAAACTGGTTGTTTCCATTCTTTACAGAAACTTTTCTTTGCAAATCTGGATTTCCCGTAACGGATGCCATTTCAAACAAAGGGACAGTAAATTTGATCTCTTTACAAATATGTACACCTATTTTAAGTAGCTTTTTGGACTGTACTTTTAATAAACTAGAATAGCTACTTTGTAAATTTGTCTACAGTTTATCCCTGCCTGAGAAGGTTTGATCATAAACTTGACTAAAGGGGTGTTTGATTTTTCTTCCCCCCCAGAGGTGGGACCAACAGGTTCAGGATTAGGACTTCAAAAGTGTGGTTGAGTCAAAGTTAGAGCCTTGGAATATTTAAGCATGAATCTAAGATGTGCTAAACCTTTAGTGACCATTTGAAAAATCAGTTTTTCAAAAGAAATTAATTTATTTTACAAAAGAACAATTTAAAAGTGGTTGCTTTCACTGCTCTCAGTTCTCGGCATTCCTCTTAAAACTTTGCAAAGGCCATACAGTGGCATAGCCCTTAACTTTAAAAAAAACCCTATATAAAATATAGCAGGGGGTCTCCAAGCTTGGCCACTTTAAGGCTTGTGGACTTCAACTCCTAGAATTCTGGGAATTGAAGTCCGCACATCTTAAGGGGGCCAAGCTTGGAGAGCCCTGAAATACAGAATTCAATTTCTGCTCTTCTTGGAACTCAGCCATGAATCACTGCCAGCCATGCACAAGCGATCCCTTCTGGTGACTGAATCCTGATTTGGATTGCAGCGTTTGTCCCAAAGAGATTGAAGGTCTGGCTCCAAAATATTCCCGTTGGCCATCTCATTTCAGCAGAGTGGCCTTTTCCGTGAGTAGGTCCTGGTAATGGATCTCTTTCTGGCAGGCGTGCTGCGGAAAAGAGACAAGTCCTCGTATGCCGCTCCAAACATATCCAGGTCTTCCCCTAGAGGAAAAAAATCAGTGTGAAAAATCCCAAGGGTGGGCGTAGGGGAACTCATCACTTGTTTGAAGGGTGTGTAGCAGAAGTGAGGATCCATCAGGTTCTGATAGGTTCTGGAGAACCGGCAGTGGAAATTTTGAGTAGTTTGGAGAACCGGCAAATGCCACCTGACTGGCCCCACCCCCATCTATTCCCCGCCTCCCAAGTCCCGGCTGATTGGCTGAGTCTTCTTTGGTTGCCCTGCATAGGAGAATGGAGCTGGAAAACAGGTTAGTGGGGTGGGGAGGGAAGGGGGATTTTGCAGTAACCTTTCCCTGCCACGCCCACCAAGCCCCATTCACAGAACCAGCAGTAAAAAAAATTGAATCCCACCACTGGTGTGTAGGACTTTCTAGCTTTCTTAAGGAAAGGTCTTTTCAAAAGAAAAATGAAAAACAGTTTGCTGTTTTCTAGGTTAGTGTGAAGTGTGTAGAGGAAGGCGAAAAGGACTCAAGATCCTTCCCCTTTATCGATTCTAATTTGGCTATACAGGTAGAGACCAGTTGCTTTTAGCGAGTTTTTGAAATTATGATGGATCCCCTTAAGAAGTTCTAAGGACCTGGTTCTGACAGCTGTCTCCCCACAGTCATGTGGCCATATTTTGGCATTCAGAAACTGGCCCACATTGATGGCTGTTTGAAGCATTCCCTGGTCACAGCACCAGGATTTGCAAAGTTTTTTGCTTAAAACTGGTTACTATCCAAAGGCAGGATTGAGGAAAGTTAACCTCACACCATCATTTAACCACAGGAAATCAAGCCTAGAGACTATTTGGCTTCAGGCTGTATATTTCTCCAGGACCATTGTAACCAAAAGCACTTGAATTTGCTTGGTTTTTTGCCTTTCTCACGTCCCATCATTTTCGGCTCTTGTGTTTTTGAAACCATGTTCAGAGAGAGCAGAGGCATTTACTGGTTTTGAAAAACCCTTTCTTGGCTCAAAAGAAAGCAAGGATGTTTCCAAAAAGCAAGCTTCAGATTGATGGTGAAGGGTGCCAGGAACTTGCCTCATTGCAACATTGTGTGCAAGAAATTTAGCTCCCTTGAAATGTTGTTGCTCATTACACTGAGGGTTTGAAATGCAAATTGCCATACCATTGGGACACTTCCTCTGGGTTGCAGGAGGGCCTTTGTAGAGGAGCGGGGATTGTTCCAGGGCCCACAGACCACTAGCAGAGATCACACCATTTCCTGAAGATTTGGGTGGAGTTGTATCTGGAGTTGGGAAAACAGGAGGTTTAAACTTAATTGAAGAAAATTGCATCTAGCACCAGAGGACAATCTAAGGAGCTCTTTACAGGAGATAAAATGGCTTTCATGGAGTCCACCGGCCATAAGTAGAAAGTAAAGCAAGATATCAGGAGCTCTGCATAGGTTTATCCTGGTATCTCATTAAAATTAAAGATCAGGCTCCAGGCTCAAGATCCCTTCTCAGGACATCAACAAACCCCAGCAGAAATGAACCAAGGTCCGAGAGAGTCTGAACAACCACATGCTTGGAAATGTTTTTAATTGGGATTCCTGCAACTAAGGTTTGTACTCTTAACTAGACTTGTATGAAAGGGTCTGGCAGATGGGACTTAAATTTAATAGCTGCTGTCATGCCCCCATCAGAGTCTGAGGTAGACGAACAGCTGACAGAGTGGAAGAATGGCTCCGTTGGCTGTGGAGGACACTGGGGAAGGACAAAGTCAGGTTGGGCAGAGCAGGGAAGAAGTAGAACAAGGGAGAGGGGGTTCAAAAGAAGACCAAGGCCCATCCCCTCTTCATCCTAGGGCATGCAGGGAAGAACGGAGAAGAGAGCAATGTGGGTTGCGTGGTTTATGAGGGAGGAAAGGGCCCTGATTCCCTTCACAAGGCACACCTGGGAAGGGAGTTTAAAGGAGAACCAGTTGGGAGGGGCGTTTGTCAGGAATAAACATTGAGTTTATCTTGTGTTGGCTGCTGTTATATGAGTTCCCGGCATCCTCCCAACTAGTTTGATTTATTGCTGTGTTACTTCACTTCTGGAAGTCCTTATCTTGCCCAGCTGGATTTATTACCTTATCTTGTCTTACTGAACTCATAGTTTAAAGTTGTCTGTTTATAACATTTTGGAGTGGAATATCTGTAGTCAAAGACTGTTGCAGGTTCCTGAAGAGTTTTCTCTCCAGACCAGAAGGTAACCGGGACATTGGGAGCAAAGTTGGAGCTAAAGAGACCCCTACTTATTATTCTGACTGTGTTGCCTTTGCACCACACCCCAGTCATTACAGTTGCCTTGACAGGACAACAGTAGGAATGATCAGCCCAAAAATACCTGAGAAGTTGAAGATGTCCTCCAAGATGGTTGACTTTGAGGATTCAGTCTGTTGTCCCATGCTCAGCTGTTCGGTTGAGTAGACAGCTGCTCCGGGGTTCTCTTTTATTAGGCATGGCCTTTTCGTTTCCTGGCTATCCTGCTCACCCAGTGTTCTCTGCTCCTGAGCCCTTTTTCTGGACTCTAGCACCAGAGTGTTTCTGCAGATGTTCTCATCCTTATTGCCTTCTGTATCGCTGCCAAGTGACTGATCTTGAAGTTTATCAATTCCTTCAAGTTCTGGGTCTCCCAAGAGCCGAACCTTTCTGCTACTGAAGAGTTCTAATGGTTCCTGGGCCCCAGGAGGTGGAGCTGGCTCTTCTTCAACTGCTTCTCCCAGCCTTTCGCTTCTGCTGTAGCCCACCGCGGCCCTTTTCCTTCGTGGCCAATCTTTGATGGCCTCGGGGGTAACCTTCCCATTACATTTTGGAGATGGGGTCCAAGGGATGCCAGCGCTGCCCTGGGAGGGGGAGGTTGTAGATGAGGTCCAGAGAGTGGGGGAATAGGAATGGCATATGTAAGTCTGCCCGCCCATCCCAAACTTCCCAGGGGTATTGTGAGCAGAGCGAATGCAGGATGGTGAGATGGACATGGGTTCCAATTTCTCCGGGTGCCTACTACACCAGGCCACTGAAATATCCCCCCCAGAGTGATCGTTTTCCTCCCCCCTGAGTTTGTCAGACAAATCAAGAGGCTGCTGGGTGGCCTCGGAAGCCACTTTTCTGATACGGAGCTTCGGCAGACCGGACGCTTGCATTTCAAGCTCAACCTCATAGGTCAGCGGTGTAGCTGTGGCCCCGAAAGTTTTAGAGGTGGCCATCTTCTCCTCCTTCTCCAGCCGTGTGGCAGCTTCCCGTTGCCTTCTGTCGGCGGTGCAACGCAACGCATAGGCACCAGACCCTGGCTTTGAGATCGCAAGCGGGGAGTCCAAATCTTGTCTGGAAGGACTTGAGAAGAGCAGAGGCTGCTCATCCGCAGCATCCTCTGTGGAAGAAATGCTACTCTTGAAGCCTGGATCTACATGAGAATCATCTGAAAGAGGCTTGTTGAGATCCAATTTTTTGCACAATACTACAGCCTGGGCAAAGTGCATGGGATTACTGGAAGAGAATGTAGGTGACAGACATCTCTCTAAACCTTTCCTCTTACTCGGACTTATTATTTTAGTTATTTGTTCGGGTCTCTGGCCCAATGAAGCACTGTCTTCAGGTTTAATAAATGGGCTAGTTTCAGCAACAAGACTTCTGGTGTCCATAAAGGGATGTTCCTCTCTGGGCAAGGAAAGAAGGGAGCCGAGGGCAGTTATTGGGGAGATCTTTCTGACACTCTGGGTTTCTTGGGGACTACAAGAGTTTCTCCCCAGCTTTTCCCTAGTTGGAGAGAGCGTGCAAGGGCTCTCAGCTGTTGCGGACCCATTACAAGATGGAGAGATCCCGTTAAATTGGAAAGGAGGACAAATCTCCGAAGCAGTTTCAGAAATAGTCCTAATATTTGGACTATTCTGGATGTGGGTCAAACCTAGTTCTGGATGTGTGTCTTTGAAGGCTGCAGATGATGGCAACAGAGAGGGGAAGTTCACCGATGAGATTGCCTCAGGACAGGTATTTCTTCGTATCTCAAAAATCTGGTTCTCCGCCAAAACCGCAGGCATTATTTGCGGGGCGATGCTCACGGAACTCCTTGGGGATTGCAGTTCTGAGCACAACTTCCACTGAAGAGCAAATGGGGATGAAGGAGGTGACAGAACGATGGGTGAATCGGGACCCTCTGCAGGCAAAGCAAACACATCATCCAGCATGTCAGAGAGTGGTGGCTTCTCTGGAGTTTGGAGTTCTGCTGTCTTGGGTGAAGAAGGATGCCCAACTTTCTTCTCCACAATCCAAGGCAGACAGGATTCCTGACTTTCAGTGGAGGTAGGCAAGGATTTGCTTTTCTGTCTTGGAGGAGAGAAAAGATTTCCCAAACATTTGGCCACAGAGTTTTTAAGAGCTGGAGTTTTCTGGGGAGTCTGTCTTTCTTGGATCCGAGGAGATCTTCTCAGCGTGCTGCCCTTGGGATTTAAGAGCTCCTGGGAAGACTGAAAAGAATTCTTCCCTGGTGCCTGTGAAAGAAGCATGGAAGAAGATCAGAGATACGGTGAGAACAGGATAGGCTGTGCACTTTTTAAAGCATGAAGATCATTGTGTTCAAGAAATGTGAAAACAAAGATCTTAGCAGAATTGCAGTGTGTAATAATTGCTTTGTAGAATAGCTGGAACTCATATAACAACCCTCTTTAAAAATGGCATGTATCTTCTTCAATTATAGCAATTTTATATTAATTGGATTCTAATACATTTTAGGTAAACACCTAATGAAGACTATATTACCTATCAGTAGGCTGAGATTATTTTTAGGTGTACAATTGCCAAGCAGATGCCTTGTAAATGGTTAAATTAGAGTCTAGATCCAAGAACTTTTAAAAAGAGCAAAGAAACTGGGGAAAACAGTGTTGATGATCACCCAGAATTACTTTTGGTGGGATGGGTGGCTATATACATTTGATTAATAATAAAAAGAAGCAGACAAGTATTGAGAAAAATAGAGAGATGGCAATTATACCCGAGGAACAGGCTCATCAAAGGCGAGTTGTTTTCTTCTCATTTGGGGAGAGCTCCTTCTCCCCAAACTAAACCCACCCAAAACTTCTCCAAAAAGTATACTCTTTGGCGATTGGGGGGCTTTTACGGGAGGTGAAGCCAGACCTGTGAATAAAACAGTTTAGACAAGCTTAAGCAACTGTGCCTGTAAGTTTGCAGGACAAACTCTACCTAATATTACCATTTATTGTGATAAATTAAAACAAAAACCCTGTGTCCTTCTGAATACTACTGAACTACTAGCATCATTTAGCCAGCCTAGTCATTGGTGAGGGATGCTGATAACTTCAGTGAAACAATATATGGAAGGTTGGCAGTTGTCTACTCTGTATTAGAAAATAGGAAATGCTGTGGTTTCAATTTAAAGTGGTCATCAAAAATAAACCCGTTCAAACATAAATACTGATACAAGTCAGGAAACTCAATCTCTCCCTTGCTTACATCCCTATTAGATCTCCTTCCTCACCTGGTTCTTCCAGATGTGCAGACTGCACTTGTGGTGTGTTCCTCTTGTTTGCCTCTAGGGAGTGGATGTTGCTGGAGAGAAATTTATCCTGCATCAATTGCTTGATCCGCGGACTTCTTCTTAAACCATCTTTTAGGAAGAGAGAACAAAAGGGGAGAGAATCAAGGAGCATTAATGCTTGATTTAGATTATGTCATCCTTGGAAGGAAATAATGAGGACTGGAAGCCTCACTTATCAAAAGAAACAACACTTCAAATCTCATGAAGAATTCTTTGGATGCTATCATTTTTTCAGAAGCATAGATTGGCAAGATGGAAGACTGCTGATCTCTGCCTCTAGCAAATAGACACTACCACTAAGAGACAGAAATAACACTAACTTGGATTAGAAAGGGCTGCGGTTAGTGTCACTCAGTGTCTTTTAAACTGTCTCTTCCTCTTTCACACACACCCCATAATGATCTAGATGAAATTGGAGTCACTTCCTACCACCGTAGAAAGGCTGAGTCTCTATTTCATCCTGTGACTCGGCTGCTTTTTCAAAAGATGAAAGCAGCTGAGATAACAATACTGTATTTGATGCATGGCTCTTGCCCAAAGCCAGAATTTAGTCATAAGAGCCATGGTGGCGCAGTGGTTAGAATGCAGGACTGCAGGCTAATTCTGACAACTGCCAGCAGTTCGATCCTGACTGGCGCAAGGTTGACTCAGCCTTCCACCCTTTCAAGGTTGTTAAAATGAAGATCCAGATTGTTGGAGGCAAGAGGCTGACTTTATAAACCACTTAGAGAGGGGGCTGTAAAGCACTGTGAAGTGGTATGTAAGTCTAAGTACTATTGCTATTTCTCAAATTCCTGTTCAGACCACATCCGGTGTATAAGCTAAAGAAATCTATAACAGGCCAAGGTTAGAACACTTCCCCTTCTTGCTCTGCTAATGAAGATAATTTTAATTGCACTCTCTCCAATCTCGAGCCACTTTGATTTGCAAAGAAATAGCCTGTCAACCACTACTTACAGGTTATGATTTTCTCAGGAGATTCTTCTACAATGCCAACATCAGACCCAGGATCCGAGCACCTTTGAAGAAAAGAATGTTTTAGTGGAGCAGTAAGAGGTGTAGAAGTAAAGAAAGGAATTTTCACTTTATTCCAAAGTAAGTCATTCCAAAATTGCGATTAAATGAATCTGAAGCTTTCACTCACCGGCCTGTAATCTGTCTCTGAAGGAGCCTCTTGGACATCTGCTTGTACAAAGGGGTTTCTGCCACCCGTTTGGTCAACAGCTTGTGATGAGCTGGAACACAGTTAAGTTGTGTAGAGAAATAAGATTACACTTAAGTAAGCAATCTGCCTCCTGTTCAGGAAGCAAGGACAGGAATTCTTTTTCCAGGACTGAATTTATATTAAAAGCAGCTGCTACTCCCCCATGTTATCATGACAAATACTGTAGCATCTTGAACACAAGCACATTTTCCCATATAGTGGATGAACTTCACTTTATCAGATGTACTTTACTTTATTGTCATTGTACCTCATATGAAATCAAATGCCATCTTCAGTGTACATTATACATAAGAAAACTATAAAACTAAAATTAAAACACATTCTATACAATTGAATTAAACCCCCTGGTATTGCATTAATATTGCACTATACAGTAGAATTCAATATAGTCACTGCTCTGGGATAGGAGATATTTTTCAGCCTGTTTGTCCTTGTTTTTATTGTCCTGTACCATCTGCTAGATGGCAATAGTTCAAAAAAAGGTGCCCAGGATGAATCTTTAAGAATGTTTTGAACTTTCTTTTTTTTTTTTAAACAAATTTTATTAATTTTTAAAAACAATACACAAACAAACAAAACGTAGAATATAATAACATAAAACATCTTTTCTGAAAAACAAATAAAACATCTTATTTAAAGACAGGATAATTCCAAATTATCACATTTCCATACAAGCACAATTTAATATGTATATTTATCTTATCTGTTCAACTTCATATCTTTTCCCAACTTCTCTTTATTTCTCCCTTTCCTTCTATTCAATTATATTTCTTTTGCCTTGGATTGTATATATTCATTGTATCCATCAGTCTTATTTACAATTTCGTTATTCTTTTCCAACATTCTTCTAGCGTTTTATTAATTCAAACATAGACAAACAAAACACAAAACATAAATACATAAAACTTCTTTTTGGAAAGCGGCTTATCCCGGGTTACATCTTTTTGCACAGACATAAATCAAATTCATGCTCACTTAATATACTATTTCATATCTTATTTAACATTCGATATTTTCTATATATTTTCTCTCTTCTATTCACTCTCTTAATTCTATTTTATTTATTTCATCTCAGTTTAAATAATTATACTTGCATCTTTTGTCTGTTCTCTTTCAATTATCTATTTATCTTTTCTTTCTAATACAATATTTCTCCTGTAATCACTGGTTGAAGTATGACAACTTTTTATCTTTCCCCTAAATTTAACACTTAAAATAATACATACTTTCCATACTGATTCTGCTTAGTACATTCTAAGTACTACATTTTAGTATAATAAAACAAAAAAAGAGAATTAAGTTTATAATATAGTAAAAACAATATTCCATAGGAAGTTAAACTCTATTGTTAAATCTTAAACATTTTTATACATTCCCTTGAATGCACTATTAACTCATATATTTCAGTTTTCTAACTCGATTTCAAATACTAGTATCTACAATATAGTCTTATGTACTTTTGCAGAATCATTTTTTAAAATTATATTTTACCCTTTGTCTCTGAAAAAACCTTGTTTTTAACATCTTGTTTTAAACCTTTATGACTTCTTTCCTTTTTCCCTTTCTTTCTTATCAATTCTAGCCTTTTTGCCCCCCCCATCTCTCAAACTCCACTCTCTTGATCTTCCCTTTCTGTTGTAGTTCTCTTTTCTGTTGCTTTCTGATATTGTATCGATTTTTCATCTTATTTTTCCCTTTCTTGGTTGCTTTTTTAAGTTCTGAGTTCTCCATTTTCTTTCCCCCCTTTCTCTTTTCTTCCTCAACTAAGATTATTTGTCCATTAAAGATGGCTTTTTCTTCTTCATCCCAGCCTTCTTGTTGTTGCATTTCTTGGTAGGTAGAAATTGCCATTTCTAAAAAGTGAAAAATAGATCCAGAAGAGCCCTTGCCTTCTTGTTCCTCTTCTTTTAGCTTTTGAAATTCCATTTGTAATTCTTCAACAGATAGTGCCATTTTTTTTAAAGAACAACCCAAATGTTTTTAATCTTTCAAGAAATGATTTCCAAAAATCCCAGAGTCACAAAGCAATCCAAATCAGAACAAACTTTCATTTAGCACTTTCTTCTTTTTATATTTTCTCTTCCTGGGGTAGAATTCAATTACACAGTGCCAAAGTAATTTTTTAGAAGTCTTATTGCCATTTATTTCTGGTCTTATAAACTCCAAGCAGTCTCCTTCAGTACAATCTTAAAATAAGTTCTTTACCTCTTCCCTCCCACTTATAGCAAAAAAAAATATTAGTTTTTAATTCCAATGTTCAGAAATCTTTTATCCCCTTGGCTTTAAATGGGCGTTGGTCCTTACCTGACACGCCATTTCTCTGGAGCCGGGAGGATCATCCAGAGAGTGGGAGGTGCTTCAGTCTGCGTTGTTGAAGGCTGAGCTTAATTACTGAGGAACGCTCCGCCCTCCATCATGTGTCTCCCTTGCGTTCCCCAGTTTATGCGAAGTCAAGAGTGAAGAGATGATCGTGCTCTCATCCTACTCTGCTACAAGGTTCCTTGGCCGAAACAAGACCTCACCAGACGGTGGAATACGGGTGGGGCTGGATGATCCTCACGGCTCCAGAGAAATGGCGTGTCAGGTAAGGACCAACGCCCATTCTCCTTAGAGCCGTTCGGATCATCCAGAGAGTGGGACATACCAAAGCTTGGCTGTCCTACGGGAGGGATTCCATCTGGTTTGGTAATCTCCACGGTTCCTTGAGGACTCGCTGGAGGACTCGTCTACCAAACAAAGCCTTCACCGAGGCAAATATGTCGATCTTATAATGTCTAATGAAGGGAGAAGGGGAGGCCCAGGTGGCCGCCCGACAAATATCAGCAATTGGAGCTTGGGTGGCCCAAGCTGCCAAGGTGGCTGCACTTCTGGTGGAATGTGCTGTTATTCTGCTGGGTACCGGCAGTGCCTGAGACAAATAAGCTTTGGAGATAGTAGCTCTAATCCAGCGGCCTATGGTTGAAGGGGACACTTTGTGGCCTAATGATTTGGGTTGAAAGGAAAGGAATGGGGATTCGGACCTCCTGAAGGGCTGGGTACGCTTAATGTAAATGCGGAGGGCCCGTCTCACGTCCAAGGTGTGCCAAAGCTTCTCCCTTCCCTGCGAGGGATTGGGACAGAAGTTTGGAAGTGTGAGTTCCTGTGCCCTGTGGAAGGCCGAGTTGACCTTGGGCAAGAAGGTAGGGTCCAGCCGGAGAACCCTCCGGTCGGCATGGAAGATGCAAGTGTCCTTCCTCACTGACAAGGCTGCTATCTCTAATATTCGGCGAGTCGAAGTAATGGCCACCAGGAACACGACTTTGAATGTGAGGAACTGGAGTGAGGATTCCCTGAGGGGCTCAAAGGGATGTTTAGTAAGGGACACAAGGACCTTATTGAGGTCCCAGGTAGGGTATTGGTGTACGGCTGGGGGACACAAGTTAGTGGCTCCTCTGAGGAATTCCTTAATGCGAGGGTGGAGGGAAAGGGAGCCCAGATTGTCACAAACAATGACAGTTGAGAGGGCTGCAACCTGGCGCCTCAGGGAGTTTGGGGAAAGACCTTTCCTCAGACCCTCTTGGAGGAATTCCAAAACTTGAGCGATGGAGGGTGAAAGCGGATTGACCTGGAAACTATGGCACCACTTGCAGAAACTATTCCAAGTGGCATTGTATATTTGGGTTGTTGAGGGCCGCTTAGCGGCTAAAATGGTATCAATAACCTGGTCAGAAAAATGCTCCTTTCTTAGACGTTCCCGCTCAACCTCCAAACAGCTAACTGGAGCCACTGAGGATCTGGGTGTTGGAGAGGCCCTGGAAAAGGGATATCCTGTTTGGGGGGATTTTCCAGGGAGGGGCCACCGATAAGTTGCGGAGGTCCGTAAACCATGGGCGTCTGGGCCAGTAGGGTGCCACTAGAATCAGCTCTGCTTTCTCGGAGATGAGCCTCTGGATGACTCTGGGAACCAGGGCTAATGGAGGGAATGCATATAGAAGCCCTGTGGGCCAGGGGCAATGGAGGGCATTGTGATTCTCGGCCCCGTGGGAGGGTACCTTGAGAAGAACCTGGGGAGCTGTGTGTTGAGGGGGGATGCAAAGAGGTCTACTGACGGGAGACCGAACATCATGGTCGCCTCCCTGAACAGTGACGGGTGGATGCACCACTCAGACTGGTCCACCGTGGTCCTGCTCAGCCAGTCCGCTTGGGTGTTTGAGTCCCCTGAGATGTGTTCGGCTTTGAGGGAGAGGAGATTGTGCTCCGCCCAACAGCAGAGGCGCTCGGCCTCTCTCATCAAGCGTATGGACTGGGTGCCCCCTTGTCGGTTGACGTGAGCCTTGGCGGTGTATAAGGACATGAGCCTTGGCATGTATAAGGACATGCCACCTGCATACCTGAGGGAGGAAGTTGCGCAGGGCCAGGTGGATGGCACGGAGTTCCAACCAGTTTATACTGTCTGCCCGTTCTACCTGTGACCATATGCCCTGTGTCGAGAGCGAGTGGATGTGAGCACCCCATCCAGACAGGCTGGCGTCTGTGGTGAGGATGAGGCGTTGGGGCTCCTTGAAGCTATGTCCCTTGTTGATGGCGGGACTGGTCCACCAGAGGAGAGACATGAGGACCCTTGAAGGCACCTTTACCGTGGCCTTTGAATTGCTTCTGCCGGTCCTTTGGAACGGGAGCAGGAACCACTGTAGGGATCTGGTGTGTAAACGGGCCCAGGGAACAATGGAGATACATGAGACTAGTTTACCTAGTAATTTAGACAATTCTAAAAGTGTTACCTTTCTTGACCGTCTGATATGTTTGATGGTTTCCCGGATGCTAAGGAATCTTTCCGAGGAAAGAAAAACTTTTCCCTGAACTGAGTCAATGACGGACCCCAAGTGGGTGATCCGTGTAGATGGTAATAGTTGGCTCTTTTGCCAGTTTACTAGGAACCCATGTTCTTGGAGTAGCTCTGATATCCTTCTCTGCTTGGAGTCTGGAGTGAGACAGGATGAGGATGTCATCCAGATAACACTGGAGATGAACCGGGAGGTTTCTGAGATGGGCCGCCAGAGCTGTGAGGACCTTAGTGAAGGTTCTCGGGGCAGAGGCCAATCCAAAGGGAAGGGCCATATATTGGAAGTGGCGGTGGTTGTAGCAGAACCTGAGGAATTTGGAATGGGAGGGCCGGATTGGGATGTGAAGATACGCCTCTGGAAGGGCTATAGAGGATAGCCAGTCCCCCTGCCTGATGCCCAGTAGAATGGACTGCAGGGTGTGCATCTTGAACCTGTGGTAGATCAGGTAACGGTTAAGGCGTTTCAGGTCTAGAATAACCCTCCATCCACCTGAGGATTTTTGAACCATGAAGAGGTGGGAGTAAAACCCCTGTCCTCGCTGGGATGGTGGGACGGGTTATATGGCCTGTATGTTAAGGAGATGATGGATAGCTGAATCCATTAAATTGCGTTTGGTGGGATCCCTCGAGGGGGGGGATGCCATAAAAAGGTCGGGGGGGAGGGTGTGCTGGAATTCAAGCGCGAGACCGAGTCTGATGGTGTCCCGGACCCAGGCATCGGAGGTGGAGGAGTCCCATCGGTCGACGAAATGCTTGAGGCGTCCGTCGATGGGAAGGGAGGGACAGGATCTATCTGGTGCGCTGGAAGGGCTTCCCTCCTGAACCCCTGAAGGGACGCCTGTAGCTGCCGCCCCTCCTGTTCCTGTCGCCCAGATCGGCTCGATCCTGGGGCTGGAATGGCCGGAAGGAGGGGGGTCTCGGATACCTGGGCGGGAAAGGTGACTGGTAGAAAGGTCAGGAGGAACCTCTCCAAAATGGCTGGGGGGCTCTTGACTCTGGCCTCTGTAAAAGGGGAGGAAGAAATTTTTTCTTGCTCCGGGTTTCAGATAGCAATGGATCCAGGACGGTGCCAAATAGTCTGTCCCCCTTAATGGGGGCAGTGGCCAACTTAACCTTGTTTTTTACATCCGCCTGCCAGTGTTTGAGCCAGAGCAGGCGGCGAGCTGTAACATGAGAGGTTATTGCTCAGGCGGAGAACTTAACCGCGTGGTAGGTGGCGTCGGCCGAGAATTCTGCCGCGCCCGTCAACTTTACGATGTCCTGATGTGCCCTTGTGTTGGAGGGGGGGACATGCTGTTTCAGTTGGCGAAGCCACCGGATCGAAAACCTGGTGAAGAAGGAAGCGGCTGTGGCCGATCTAATGGCCCAGGTGTCAGCTTGATGAGCCCTACATAAAGCCAGTTCGGACCTCTTGTCCTCGGGTTTCAGAGCCTCCAGGGGATCACTGGGGGAGGAAGAGGATGCTAAGCCAACGATGGGCTCATCTACCTCAAGAGTGTCAAGCAGATTGCAGAAGCTCGACTTGAAATTGAAGAACCTCTTGTCCTGGCTGGATGGGGCAGGAGGGGCCCTTGTAGAGTCCAACTGGTTTGAGACTAGGTCGTGAAATATGGGTGGGGCCAGAATAACCTCCGCTTCCACCACAGGCTGCCTAAAAATGGCGTCCTCTTGTCCCTCTGCCGGAGAAGGGAGAGCCAAGGGGGACTGTACAGACAAGCCAGATATGTTCTTGTCCTTAAATAGAAGCGATTTAAACATGTGTGGCTTGAATAGACCCACGAGGGTGGGTTGATCGGGAGTGAGGCCCTCGTCCTCGGATATGTCCCCTTCCATAGGGTCTATCTCCGATAGGGGCTCACCTTGGTGTGTAGACCCCCATTCAAATTCCTCCTCCCCCCTGAACCGATCCAGGTCCTCTATGGCCTCCTCCAGTTCCCTTTCTGGGAGAGGACTGTCCCCCTGTAAAGGTACCTGACCATGAGGAAGGTCCGATCTAGGTGAGGACCTGACTGATGGCGAGTCGTGTTCGGGCGCCATCGAGGGGGCACCGGACGCCATCGAGGGGGGACCAGACCTAGACATCTGTTGAAGGCCCTCTGCTATCCCCTGGCGGATAGCCCGCTCCATCCATGCCTGCATGAAAGCAGGGATCTCAACTGTGGCGGCCTCCTCCTGGTGCAGACCAGCAGCCGTGGGCGTGAATGTAGCTTCGGGCGTCCGTCTGGTCGTTGGTCCGGGGACCTGGTGTCCCTGGGATGAGCTGCGCCTGGAGAGGGAAGAGCAATCTGGAGGAGGGGGGGTGTCTGGAGGTAGAAGGAGAGGAGGGTGGGCGGGCTGGAGGTACCGGTTGTGCCTCTCTAGATCGCCTGTCAAATTCTATCTCCAGTGCCCTATGACGTCTTAGGCCGTCTCTCTGAGAAGCCTTGGAAGGCTCTTTAGAGGCTTCTTTAGCCTGTCTGCGCAGGTGGTAGGATTTGGATCTGGCCTTCAAAGAAGGGCCTTTAGCGGAATTATCATCTGCCATTATGGAAGAAAGGACTGTAATACAAATCTAAAGGCGGTTGGCTCGCCAAGGGTTCGACCTACAACAAGGCCAGGTGTCCTTTCAGCTGGCCTGTGCCCCCTTTTGGAATTTAGATGTATACAATCTATAACCTTATTATTGTTATAATTATTAATATATATATACGTATGCGTACAATTAAGATATGTAATCCAATTAGTATTGATAATGTGTTATAGTCATACATCGATAAGATATATATATATATACATACATATAATATTTAAGTCTTTATCTGTTGTTGTTGTTATTATTATTATTATTATTGTTGTTGTTGTTATTTGACAAATATTTAGCTCGAGGGCCGGTTCGGTGCTCCCAGGAGGGAGTGGCCCCAGAAGTTGCTGATAATTATCTCCAATTCACCAAATGAAACGCCTGAGGCTGGAATGAGGCCTCTGGCAGCTGGAGCTCCCAGGCAACAACCGGGAGGGATAGGCTGCAGTTTCCTGCCCTGAGCGTGCTGCGGAAAGCCAACAAGTTTGCCAATTATAAAGAATGTACAGTAGCTCTCACAGGCTGGAAGGCCTGTGACTAGATCTAGCCTCTTTGCAGCCCAACGAGGCCTTTTAAAATGGCGCCCGACATGCTGTGGCGCCCAAAATGGCGGCCGCCCACGATCCCTTATCAACGGGCTGCTCAGAGCAATTACAAGCCTCTCCGGCACGTCTAGAGGCCGAGAGAGGTAGCCAAGTAAATTTTCCGGCGTTTACGGTGGGAGGGAAGGTGCGCTTTATCAGCTGCGCTTTATCAGTGCGATCGAATAAAGCTGCTATGAGTGCGACGTGGAGAAGCGGCAGGAAAAGTCTGAATGGGGGGGAGGGATTGGCACCGGAGCGCGAAAGCCGCCCACTCTTTATCCCCCCTGGGGGCGAAAAACGCGCTCCCCAGCTATAGCAACTATTCCAAGTGTGCAGAGGCTAAGGAAGAACCAAGGCAAACAATATCAAACCTGAAATAATAAGGAATTCTCCTGAAGTAAGGATGTTCTTGAATCGGCCAAGGAGTGGGAAATATACAGCCTACTCTCACGAAGGCTGAGCATAAACTGGGGAACGCAAGGGAGCCACGTGATGGAGGGCGGAGCGTTCCTCAGTAATTAAGCTCAGCCTTCAACGACACCGACTGAAGCACCTCCCACTCTCTGGATGATCCGAACGGCTCTAAGGATATTTTCAAGTTTAGTTACCTTCTGTGCCCAAGCAGGTTTTTCAGATTTCCATCTGCTATTTCCGTGGGGAGGGAGAGTGAGAAAAAATAACTTTCCCTTTCAATCTTCTTCTGCTGCTTTTACAGTCTTCTTGGGAAACAATGTATTATTCAAGCGATTAAATTTCCAGGGTGTTTAAAGGTTCCTTGTTGTCCCGGTTCAGCCAAAAACTTTCACTTTCTCCGACTTCCTCCTGCACAATCTTACCCGGCTGCAGGCTTCTTTGTGGAGGCCATTGCTGACCGCCGCTCCACCGCCTTGGGAAAAAGGAGTTTAGCCAGTTTGCGATACCCCCAAGCCCCTACCTGGATCTCCTCTATCTTCGGTTGCCTCTATGGGGCAAACCATATCCTCCAGATCCAGCTGGATCGGAGGCACTTCAGCGGCGAGCGCAGCAGGAACCGTGCACGATCACGGATTTCTGCTGCCGCCAAAGCCTTGCAAACCGGAAGCCAAGAATGTTTTGAACTTTCTTAAGGCAGCGGGAGCTATAAAGCTCTTCTAAAGAGGGGTTAGAGAATATAGGAAATATAATGCTGTGAAAAAAAAAATATGCTAGAGAAGAACAGAACAGAACAGGAATTCTTTATTGGCCAAATATGATTGGACACACAAGGAATTCATCTCCAGTGCATAAGCTCAGTGTACATATAAACAGCAAGTCACTGTAAATAAAAAGTCATTCATGGAATAAGAGCAACTTATGCCCACTGAACTTTTTTCAAGCCTCTTAGTATTCTATCCATTATTCTCTTACCTCTAATATCTTCTTTAGATCTGCTGCGTTTATGTTTTAGATCTTCTAAAATGGAAACTGACTGGCTCCGAGCCATCTTTGGTAAGGAACTTTTACCCAGAGATAGAGTTTCTTCATTGAAAAGATTTCTTCTCACCTTTGTCACTTCTGAAATCAACAAAAACAAAAGGTTTTCTGGTGTGCAAGCATATCCTAGACAAAACCAATCAATAAGATATTTAAGAAAAACATCAGTAAAATATCTTTAAGACAAACATCTCATTGCATCTAGCTAAATTTTGTTATGCTGCTTGCAAAATTAGGTATATTTCAATTATACACTGATGAACCTGCCACCAACTGCAGTGTTTTATCTAGGTTTGTTTTATTTTCAATGTTTTTTTGTTTGTTTGCAATTCTGGTCAGCGACTGTGATTAAAAAATATATTCATTGAGAGAATGTTGTTTTTAGGACATGCAGTCACTGTCTAATATCATAGCTCCCTGTAATATTGAGAGAAAGATCACCTCACTTCCTGCTTAGAATAGAATATTGTCACTTTGAATGTACACTAGATACATTAAAATGAAATTATGCTGCATGCAGCTCTCAAAGAGTCTTCACCTCTAATATAAACATAAACATGACAAGATAAATAAATGCAAAATTATGTATGTACCTTACACGCAATATATGATACAGAGAAACAACAGTCTAGTTCGGATGGATACATGTACCTGTCGAGAGAAACCAATCTTGCAACAAAACTTAGGAAAGAAGACATACCTTGCACTCCCATTTTCTTGGAAATGGGTGCCAGTTTGGCATTCAGGGGCACATGAGAGGTGTCCTGAAAATTTAGAACACAGCATTAGAAAGGCTGCAAAATCCACATCATTGACAAGGCATCAGTGGCAAAAGAATACCGGTGAATAAAAACGACTTCATTCCAAGTTCTACAGAAAATAAAGTACCCCTCTCTCTTCTATGCTCAAAAATGATCACACTTTCCAAAGGACTCTTTATGAAACAGAATTGCCTTTTTTTAATAGTTGTGCATGTTTCCCTCCCTTTAATCTTGCAAGCCATTTGTTCCCAACTGGAAACCTCACCTTTCTCCTGTGGTTCCAGGATGCTTGAGGAATTTCTATCTGGCGTAAATTCTGCGACATTTCTGTGATACTCCTATGCCTGGTTAACGGATGCTTTCTGAAACCAGAAGAAAAATGTTTCCGGCAAAAACATTTAGATTCTAGCTCGTGTTTTTAAGATATAGGATGTTGACTTCCCTTCTCCATTATGAAGCAAGCCTATTTTTAAGGTGCACAAGACTGAGTTTCTGGGCCACGAATGACTTCAGAATATTCCCACACAATAAGCCCAACAGATAACAACCCAACTCTGTTTTCCACCCAATAACCCAACCAATACCGTGGCTATATAGAAATTAATTACAGAAGCAGAAGAAACATTGGGGGGAAAAAGTAGACAGAACATTTTGTTAGGGGATCATGCAAAGTTGCGCTTATGTTTTAGCCTGAATTAAACTCCAGACTGTCAATTGCCTTTCCCGACGTACACCTACCGTTTCTTGGCAGATCGGGTGCGTAGTTCTTGCAGCTCGTCTGCTTCAGCACTTAAAGAAGCTGCTTTAGAGAGTGGAAGAGAGGCGGCAGAGGCAGGAAGGGATGAAGTCTGTGTCTCTTCAGGGATGGAATTATCACTAAAGAAATCCTCTGGGAGGACGGAAGCTAACTTAGCAGGAATCTCTGTTCCCAGACTGTAGTACAAATCACCAAGAGTCTTGGGCATAGATTCCAAATAGCTGTAGGGAGAAGCACAAAACCAGAGGATTTAAATCTTGGCCAAAATTATGTACCAAGCTATGTACAGGTAGTCCTTGACTTGCGACCACAATGAAGCCCAACGTTTTTGTTGTTAAGTGAGACATTTGTTAAGTGAGTTTGGCCCCTTTTTAGACCTTTCTTGATGCAGTGGTTAAGGAATCACTGCAGTTGATAAGTTAGTAGCCCAGTTGTTAAGTGAATCTGGTTTCCCCATTGACTTTGCTTGTCAGAAAGTTTCAAAAGTTGATCCCAAGACCTTGGGAGACCTCAACGATCATAAATACGAATCAATTGCCTCCGACTTTTCATCACTTACATGTCTACAATTTCTTCCAGAAAACCGCTGAGGTATCCTGGATCTTTAGTCAAGCACAACATCCTAAGTAACTCCGTCATCTGCAAGAGAGTAAAAGTCCCCAAATCCATGACACTCAAAGTAAAAAACAAAGTCTTACTTTCCAGGATTCAAGAAAGGTCTCGGTCTCTCTCTCTCTCTCTCTCTCTCACACACACACACACTTTATTTACCTCTTGCACAAGCTGCCCCATTCTGTCTGGGTTATTTTGCAAAGAAGGACATTGCAGGCATATCTCCAGGCGCAAATATACTTGAAGTCGGCACCTTTTAAAAAAAGGAGAAGACAGATTGAGCGGAATATTCCTTTTTGCTCTTTTCCCTTTAACTGTTTAAACTAGCGATAAAAATGGACCGCGGGGGAAGGAGTGCAGGAGAAATTACTCTGAAAAGCATTTTCCACAGTGCCCAAAGCTGTAAATGTTCTCAATACCAATTACAGTAGCAGTTTGGACTAAGGGTATTTTAATTGTTTACCAATCAATCACTATCAAATATTCTAGTGGAAAACCAGTCCACAAGTGTGTATATATATATATTGTAGCAAAAGCATTTAGACTTAAAAATCTAACACAGTGCTTTACAGCCCTCTCTAAGCAGTTTACAGAGTCAGAATATTGCCCCCAACAATCCAGGTCCTCATTTTCCAGACCTCGGAAGGATGGAAGGATGAGTCAACCTTGAGGTGGTCAGGATTGAACTGCTAGCAGTTGGCAGAATTAGCCTGCAATACTGCATTCTAACCACAGCACCACCACGGCTCTATAAGAGCTTTATCCAAACACCATACATACAAAATAATACATTTTGCCCAGGCTAATTATGTACTGGGTATGCAAATATTTTCGGAACAACATAAAGGGAATGAATTTAAATCAAAGACAACATTACATCAAGTAATAATTATATCCCTGCACTTATATACAGAGGAATCCCATCATCTGAAAATTAACTGAGTCAATTATTTTAGAAGCAAAGACCAGGCTTCATACTCTTTGATTCTGGTTTCTTTGTCAGGATCAGTGGCAAGTTGCTGACGAAGAGTGTTGGTGGTCTTCAGGAGACTTCTTTGGATCGTGTCTAAACAAGTTGCCTATGAACACAATATCAGAAACAAAGACGTTACTGCAGATATGCGCTAAATACAAGTGGCAACCACAATAATAGCCCAATGGAATAACTGCACAAAACCAGAGTGGCTACCTAATTAAATGAGAACAAAAAAACAGTGGGGGAGTATCAGAGATACTTTATAGATTTATACGCCACTGCTAAATCCTAGAGTCTTATATTAAGGAGCAAACAAGTTAAGGCAGAATGAAATCCTTTTTTCTTCCTTTCTATGGAAGCAGATGACATTTGAATAGAAAAAGGAAACAAATACAGGATGTTCCCGGCAAGATGTCCTTCTCAAGCAAGAATAAAATTGTATCACTCTGTTTCAATATCTTTTAATGTCATTTGTGCTGTGCTGAAAACACGGTATGACTGTTTCAAAGTCAAATCTTGCTGGAGGTGGCTTGTTCTAATCTGATCAGATTTATTGTTTCTGCAGTAAGTTTTCATTCATGTGTGTGTTTGTGTATACACACACACACTTTTCTTTGGAACTGGAACATTTCATCTCTTATCTTAGCATCCACTGTTTTCTTGTAGTCTCTAAACCAGTGGCATATAATGTGGAAAAAGATCTGGGAGAGAAAGAAGCCAACTCAATTGTCCATCTGACAAAAGGCCATGCTTTGCAGGATGTTCCTTAACACGTGTGACAGGCAAAAATAATTCATGAAACCCAATTAGCTGAACTCAAAAAGAATGGTAAAAAACAGAACAACATTTTTCTTGATTGCAAATGTCATTTCACCAGGGGATTTATGCTTCCGTAATATAGGAATAGGAGCTTGTTCTCTTTAGCTTCCCTTTCAGTGCTTTTAACCCTTAAAGACCTTTGGAAAACCTCTGGGAGGCAGACAGGTGTATCTAAGCAATGACTCTACCTCACTGGATTTCTGAAATGTATTAACAGCTGTCACCATATCTTGAGAACGTGCAAACAATTTTTCTCCGTCCATCATAGCATTCTGGTAGTTTGTATTGAGGTAAGAAAGCATTTCATCTTCAGTACTGAAGTCTGTAAAACACACACAAAGAAGCATGAAATATTTTACTATTCTGTGCAGCACAATTGAATGCAACTAATTGCTTAGGTTATAATGGTGAATTTGCAGCAAGAGGACCAGGAAAACCTTGGGGTATGAAGACCAGTGGGACAAATGACGGGGCAAATCATCATCTCTCATTTGTTGAGTTGTTCCTCCCCAGCGTTCACGCATTTCTATTCACTCACAACCTTCACAATTCTAGTACTAACAAGCCAGATCTCTCTGCACGGACTAACCTAGCACACTAAGAAGCCTCTTATCATTCAAGCATCCATAGTCAGCTAGCTCATTAAGAGCAGGATGTTCAATCTTTCCATCCATCTTTCTGGCTCTGCAGATCAGTGGTGGGAGGACGGGATGGTTTCACGTGTGTGCCTTCCGCTTGCACAAATTGGGGTTTTCCACGCGCATCTGATTGTGTGGCCTGGTTCCCAATGGGTCGAAGACCACGACCAGGCTGTGGACTGGGGTTTGGAGACTCCTGTTCTAGAATGTTTGCAATTCTCTCTTAAATATGCACTAAGACACCTAGCTTTGACTGCTACTCTTTGTTCTGAAACACAGAATTTTTGGTTTGCCTACTACACACGACAGAGAATTAATTTCCATGCACCTATCTTGCTTCTCTGTTTCCTTCCGTTTCCTTCCCCTTTGCCATCCAATCTTCTGGAAAGCAGCCTTTGGCGTGGCTTTTTATGCGCTGGCAGCTCTCCATCAGGCTGGTGTTTTTGAGCTTTCACGTTGAACATGGCAGCGTTCAGCATTTGAAGAGAACGGGGCATGGTTTTCATCTTCTGCCGAATAGGAGTCCGGGGAACCCCACCTGCACAAGCGGAAGGAAAAAAAAAAGTGGAACGTAAACTTAATTAGAGTCCAACAGATCAATAGCATCACAGATCCTACAACACACAACCACTTATCAAGAATGATGTGATCTTTACAGGCAAGCCTTGTCTTACAACCATTCGGGCCTCGGTGGCAAAGTGGTTAGAGTGCAGTACTGCAGGCTATTTCTGCTGACTGCCTGCAATTTGGCAGTTTGAATCTCACCAGGCTCAAGGTGGACTCAGCCTTCCATCCTTCCAAGGTGGGTAAAAGGAGGACCCAGATTGTTGGGGGCAACTATTCTGACTCTGTAAACTGCTTAGAGTGGGCTGCAAAGCACTGAGGAGCAGCTTATAAGTCTTAAGTGCTATTGCTATTTGATTGGTGACTGCTCAAGATTACAGCAGCATTGAAAAAAATAACCAGCTACCAGTTCTTGCATTTAATTTTTTTATATACTTTTATGCATTTTTCTTTAACATACATTGGTGTTTAGGATAGTAAAGTGTATTATCTGGGTCAATTTACTTATATATAGTAACAGTAATAATAATGTTTATTTATTCATATTAATAATCTTTCAACTTCTAGCTTCTATCTCTATTATCTAACCATTGATAGAACAAATCCCATGTTCAAAAATATTCTGTGTCTTATTTGTCCTTTATCTTTAGTATTAACCTATCCATTTCTGCACACTCTAATATTTTTTTTTAATTATATTTTCATCTGTGGGAATTTCCTCATTCTCCCTTGCACTTTGACTGTCGCAGCATCCCAGTCACATGATCAAAATGTGTTTGCAACTGGCATATATTTACAATGGTTGCAACATCCCAGGGTCATGTGATCACCATTGGTCACCTTCCCAGCTGACCTCCAACAAGCAAAGTCAATGGGGGAAGCCAGGTTCATTTAATGACCACACAAGTCACTCAACAACAGCAGTGATTCACTTAAGAACCATGGCAAAAAAAGTCATAAAATTGGGTGTAAAATTCATTTAACCACACTTTGCTGATCAACAGAAATTCCATTCTTAATTGGGGTCATAAGCCAAAGACTACCTAAGTAAGGGTGATATGTTCTCTTGTGCTTTCATCTGCATGATTGTAAAAAATATATAAATTGCATACATCTCTTTTTCTGATCTTGGGGGTGAGATGAAACTGTACACTCAGAATTTATTTTCTGATAAAACTCTGCTAGGGACTGTCTCAGTTCCACTTCTGATTTTGATGTTTCCTCTTCGTTTTTAGTAGAACTTGCTTGCAGCATCCTGCAGAGAAAAAAAAGAAAAATAAGGAAAATGGATAAAAGCCAAAACATAATGGCTCTTCCCAACTGCAGTTTAACAATTAGCAAAATTTTGCATGTCTAACTAACAGTTAATATTCCCCAAATTATTCTGCTCAGAAATGAATCTGCAAAACTTCAGGGCTATTTCTGATGACCACCTGTGAAGACTGCACATTCAAGACAAGTCTAGATGAGGTTTTTGTTCAGGTGCAATTTCTTTTTATCAAGACATACAGTATGCCTTTATTGAGCACAAATGCTTACCCTTTGGAAGACTCTATGGGAAGGAAATTTATTCCAGTTTAATTGCGTTATAGCAGCACTAGTAATTATGGAGTATTTGGTGTCTAGGTTTGCTCTTCTCTAAACTTAGGCATTTACAATTAAGCCAAAAAAGAAAAAAAAAAAAAAGGAAAAATAAGAGGAATAACCTGAATGACTCCATCATGTGTGAGTTTGCCCCACAAAGGTTTGACACACTGTACCAATCTTCAAGGACTGCTGGACTCCAGTTTTGAGCCTGGGAGAGCTCCTGCTGGGCCAATCCTGGACATAAACTCTCTGTTTAACATGTATAAATGAAACATTCAAAAAAAAAAAGACAAATACATTATTAGAAAGAAATTGCATCAGCTTTTACACATGTCTAGATAGAACCTATTTTAGGCAGCCCTGAGCGAGGAAACACTTTTAGATATTATAGGTGAGCTTGTAATAAAATAGATAATCTCCTTCTCCAACCTAACTTTATCTAGACCTCTTGAATGTGTTAGGAAATCAGGGTGCCTGGGAGGGAAAACAGGTTTCAGCAAAATCCTGGCAACAGTGAGTTCCTGTGGATTTGGGGATCTGTTACAACATAAAGGCTTTTTATGCTTTACGGTGCACATAGTGACGTTTACAACCAGCATTTACAACACAGTCCTAGTGTTTACCCAGGGTCAGATTTCCTCCTAAGTCTCCCAACCAGAGACTATGACTTTAAATGCTCCAAAGAACCCATTGGGGGGCTAGTTCACCTTCTACTAAATTGGGAGTATTTTGTCACTACCACGCCCACCATGGTAGCCACTTACCACATGGGCTCAAAATTCCTGTTCTAACCTGGCTCCCAAACACGACAAACCCTCTGTAGTTAAATCAATTATTCCTTTATTAGGAGTCCCAGCAAGAAGTCTCTGTCTGTCTGTGTGTCTCTCTCTCTCTCTCTCTCACACACACACACAGAGCAGGCTAACAAGTCTGTCTTGGGAGATGAATAGTTGTCTGCCACACCTATTCATCTCCACTCCCTGCCTTTTAACTCCAGCTAAGGTGGGGCTTCGCTAGCAGCGGTCCCAAGGACTGGCCCATAGATTTCCACTGCTCTCCCCTCCATTGCCTTCTGCACATCCGTGCGTCAGGCACTGGACTCAGCTGTTCCTCCTCTTCCTCATTAGCCACCTCCAGACCTGGGAGCTATTAACTGTCCATCTGAGGGCTATGGATAGCCTAGGCTCCACCTCTGTCTCTATCTCTGACAGTTCCATTCCCTCTTCCCCCTCAGAGCTCTTAGGTTGCCTTGATACTGGCCCTGACTCCCACACCACCTCATCTAATTTGGCTGCTGAAGGGGCCAGAGGCCGACAGGCCACAACAATTCCAAACAGGTCATTGGCCAAGAAAATCTGCTTGTACTGGGACACTGCAAAAGTTTCCTTTTCAGACAAAATACAAGAGGTCTTCTTGGAACATTTGAAAAACAAGAGTGGTAAAAAAAGATCAGGCTTACCAGGAATTGGTTGGTGGTCTTCCTCTGAGTCCTCCATAACTTGATTTAGCAAGCTGCTCACAACTTCTGGCAGGCAGAAGTCCTCCTCCTTGGGAAAGTTTTCTGCCATGGGTGCCTGAAGGATGGAGAGCTCAGCTTCTGCCACTTGCTCAGCAAAGAGCAGAGAAAGAAGTGCGGTGGTGGCAGAGATGGGGGAGAAAACTCCCGTACAAGGAGAATGAGCTCCAGATGAAAATGTCACTTCAGCCACCTTTCCAACAGAAGAGAAACATGAGAACAATGAGGGGATGTACAAACCCTTCCCAAGAAATAAAAAAGTTGCTTTGAAGGAGAGATTTTGTTTTGACTATCCTTTCAGCAAAGTGTCCTTTGAAATTGATACGCTGCTCTGTGGCTTCACTTAATGTCTAGCATCCCATAAAGCTGATGAGCTGTTGGACAAGTCCCCAGAAGGCGCAGAAGGCACTTCAGTGAGGTGAATTTCATTTTTTTTGAACAGGCCTAAAGGCTGACATGTTTTTCCCCAATATATGTCACCGTTGTTTCCTTCTCTCTTCTTAAAAAGTGCAGGTTGATAGCAGCCTTGGGGGATCTGGGAGCTGCCTCTCAGTCTTTCAGCAGCTTGCACAACCCTTGGTTTCAAGAATGGTGAAACATCCACTTTCCCCCACCATCACCATCCTGTCAGAACCTATCATTCCCCCACCCCAACTAATCTCAACTGTCACTAACTGTCCTTCCATCTCCCACACCATCCAATACAACTGATGAAGCTATCAGGATAGGAAGCAAAACACCTTCTTCCTCAAAAAAATCAGTGTAATTGCCTTTTCAAAAATAAAAACCACTTTGGATACGTCTGATGTTGGCCCGTGTTAAAATAAAGCACAGTGCAAGTTTACTCAGAGTAAACAAACTCTTGAAAAAACTTATCTACTGGACCAGAGCTCCTATCAGATATTTTGGCTATCAATGAAACATAATCAACCTCACCCTGCTTATCAATTACTTATGATGAGATTTGCTTTGCAGAATGAAAAGAGACTTACCATATGAAGTCCTTGAGTCAGAATATATTTTACAAACTGCTGGAACCAAGAAATTTCTTGAGCCGAAGGTCCCAATGGCTTACTCTGGAGTGTCCAGCTCTCCGTGTGAAGATTTCTAACGTGCGCCGACTTCCAGTCCGTCATGGTGCATTTAAGATGTATCTTGACTGTCCCTTCAAAGTTCCTCTGGTTCAAGGTTAGAGGCTCCAGCACCACAGCACAACTCCGGGCTTCTTCTTTTCCTGTCCATTTTTAAGATAAAAAAGGTTAAACTTTTTGTTTATCAAGCTTTCTTTCTATAATTCCTGAATGCAGTAATGAATAAAAGCATAAAGAATAAAAGCAGAGAAAAATACTAATACAAAGTGGGTTTCGTTTGATCTGCTTAAAATATAACTACAATACTGTAGAATACAGGTAATCCTTGACTTACAACCACAATTGAGCCCAATATTTCTGTTGTTAAATGAGGCATTTAAGTGAGTTTTCCCCCATTTTACAACCTTTCTTGGCTCAGTTGTTAAAAGGAATCATTGTAGTTGGTAAATTAGTAACCCGGTTGTTAAGCGAATCCGTCTTCCCCATTGACTTTGCTTTTGAGGAGGTCACCCAAAGGAGATCACATGACCTTGTGACACAACAATGGTCATAAACATGGACCAATTGCCGAGCATCTGAATTTTGATCAAATGATCACTGGGTGGGTGGGTGTGCTGCAAAAATCATAACTGTGAAAAACAGTTTTTTCAGTGCTGCAGTTAACTTTGAATGGCTGTTAAATGAAGCGTTGCAAATCAAGGACTACCTGAGAACCCTCACAAACCATAGATATTATTTTCATTACCATCTGCCGTCAGGAGCAGGACGCCGTCCAGATATGGGAAGGATGTTCGTAAAGAAAAGCGTGAGGAAAACAAGCAGTTCAAAGAGGAATCCAAAGGCAGAATTTTGGTCCAAGGAGTGAACGACGGTTCGGAAGATGAATGCTCAACGGGGGAAGCTGGGAGGGTCCTTTTTCTCTGGTGGTCTAAATGCTGCGTTAAGACCTCAGATGGCACAATGGTGCCTCCCAGAATGCACATCACTTCAAGCAATGTGAGGTAGCCCACGTGATCAGGGGGTTCAAGAAGCTGAAAGGAGACAAATCAGAGATGACCGGAATAAGGCTAATCATGATGGGTAGAACAGTACAACATGCAAGCTAAAGTTAATGTTGGGTTGCACAATTTGTGGTTCAGCAGTTTGTGGGAATTTATCCACTCGCTTACTTGTGGCATTTGAACCAGAGCGTTGCGGTTCAAGCTGCAATATGGTTTCTTAACTTGAGCACTGCATGTCACATGAACCGCTCAGTCATTTCAATATGTGACGGGTAGCAAATAAATTTAATTAATATATAAAGATGAATTCAGCATCCCAATAATGATCATCTCCCACATAAGCCTTCTTTTCAATAGCAGAAGGTCTTCTGCATGTTCCCCAGGAATCCTGCAGCTTTGCAAAAGAGACAACTCTGCTTCTACAGTAGCATCTCTAAGCAATGGTACAAACTCCAGAAAAACATGAATTTATAGTTCAAGTGGCTCCCAAGTCTTTTCTTTTACTTAAGCTATTATATCACCAATGTACTCTTAGGAAGTTATCTTATATAAACCACCAGTTGGCAACCCAGCAACTGTGGCCTGTGGGAATGCACAGACCATTTTCACAGGCACAAAACAATGTTCCCCAACTGGAGTTTCACAGAATACGAGGGTTCTGCAAGAGGTTGCTAGAGATTTTGTGAGAAGCAGAGCATAGTGCTTGCAGTGGTGGGAATTTTTTTTATTAAAAAGAATTTTTATTTTTAAACATAGACAAACAAAACATAAAAACATAAAACCATCTTCCCGTTACATACAGTGTCGGTTGGTTACAAATCTTTTGTGCTTCATATCCCTAGTCCTCACTTATAATTTGTATAGACTCTCATATTCTCCATCTTGTATTTATATGTATAAATATTGTTATCATTGTTATGGTGGGACTTTTTATGCACTGCAACTCAGTAGCCGGCTTGCCACTTTGCTATTGTTATAAAAGGTAGAAGATTGTCAAGGTTACAATCGAACTATATTCTGAATTATTTTTTTTAGATATTTGCCAATTTTAATGCAAGGGTTTCCCAAGACTAAAACATTGTTTCAAGGATTCCTCTAAGGAAACAATGTTGAGAAAGGCTGGGCACAAATATTTATACAAGGATTATGCAGTTAGTCTTGTCTGTTCATTTTGGTAGAAAGAAGAGCTGTTAGGTATACAGCTTTTTGCACCATTTGTGAAGATGTGACCAGCATGCAAGAAAACCTCAGGATCAGAAACACCTTATACAGGCAGCCCACAACTTACAACAGTTCATTTAGTGACCGCTCAAAATTACAACTGTACTTTATGACAGTTTTTTTACACTTACGACCGTTGCAGTTTTTTACATTTACGACCGGTCACATGGTCAAAATTTGGAGGCTTGGCAATTAGCTCATATTTATGACAGTTGCAGGGTCCTGGGGTCATGTGATCCCCTTTTGCAGTCTTCTGACAAGCAAAGTCCATGGGGAAATCTGATTCACTTAACAACCGCGTTACTAATTTAACAACTGCAGTGATTCACTTAACACCCATTGCAAGAAAAAATGGGGGCAAACCCTACTTAAAATGGGGCAAACCCTACTTAACAAATGTCTCACTTAGCAACATAAATTTTGGGGTCAATTGTAGCTGTAAGTCGAGGACTACCTGTAGCCACTTTCCATGTAGGTAATTGAGAAAACTAGAGAATAGTAAGATGAAGTTGAAATGTTAAAATAAAAAAAAATCTGAATTTGATCAATAAGTCATAAAAACCCAATAGATGAACATGGAACCATTTGCCTCTATTACAACTTTGTGTCTCAAGTAGTACAAATATGTATGATTTTTGAAGGAAGGAAAACTTTCCTGACAGTGAGAACAATGAATCAGTGAAGTTGTAAATGCTCCAACCCTGGAAATTTTAAAGAAGAGACTGGACAACCATTTGTCTAAAATGGGATAGGGTTGTAATGGCGAACCTATGGCACGCGTGCCAGAAGTGGCACGCACGAGGTCGCCTGGAAGAGCCTCACTGCGCATGAGTGGGCCCTGCCTACCTGCTGATTGTCGGGTACCTGGAGTGCATGTGTAAAGATACACAGGGCGCCCAGGGGGGTCTCGTGTGCATATGCAGACACACATGGGGGGGGGGGGGCTGCACATATTGCCTTCTGGTTGCTGGCATGCAAGCACGTGTGCAATTTTCAGCATGGGAAC
Source organism: Hydrophis major (assembly GCA_033807585.1). NCBI lineage: Eukaryota > Metazoa > Chordata > Lepidosauria > Squamata > Elapidae > Hydrophis > Hydrophis major. The sequence continues at coordinate 20,777,917 of CM066337.1, read as the reverse complement.
CCAAAAAGTTTAGCTACCACTGGGATAGGGTTTCCTGCCTAAGCAGGGGAAGACTTCCAAGGTCCCTTCCAACTCCGTTATTCTATATTCTGAAATGAATGCAGCAACATAGCAAACCAAACAATAATCTTGAGTTTGTTTTTTTTACCTTGGACCATTCAGAGGTGTCCATCCAATATAGAGTGACCTTATGACTGACCATCATGTCTTGGATTCCCTTAGGGAGGAATTTTTCAGCCAGGTCATGTGAAGGAGGCAGTTCTTCTGGGAAAGGAGCATAGTTCCCAGAAATAAATTGCCATAGTTCCCTCCGGGAATGAGGGCAGGGAGACAAGATGAAAATGGCATTAGCAAAGCCTGCATGAGTGGATTGCGCCGGAGGGTTGTCCACAATCGCCATTAATTTATTTTTCTGGCTCCTCAGCACTGGCTTGGTAGGAGAGACTATTTCAGGGCGATCCCACTGATAGTCAAGCAGCGTTTCTTTCAGAATGTTCCGAGTGACGGTGGATCGTGGCGTTGGGCCAGGTGAGCCCAGAGGGCAGAGATGCTTCCCGAACCTGGATTCCAGCTCTTCCTCAAAGTCTTCCCAGCTGCGGGACCCAAGCTCCCGGAAGCTGCCTACTCGTGAAGCCCGGCCACGGATTCCACTGGAGTCAAAGAATTTGAAATCCCATTGGACCTTAGCTAGACCAAACTTGCAACCCAAGAAGTTCAAGACCCTCAAGGCACCTAGGTGAAGGTGATCTTTCTCTGCAGAATCCGTCGTGTCCAAGAGGAAGACCACATTGTGGGAGTAGGTCATGATGCTGCAGCCGCTGGTATCCTGGAGGCTCCCAAGCGCAAGCCGAACTGAGATCCGAAGGTAGAGCCCCACTTACTTCAGCATTCTAATCCAATCGAAGCAGGCTAAAGGTGAGAAATAGATTCCTCGGCTCTACAGTCACTGGAGCCGGCCTTCCAAAGTAGCATGTTCAACGCAAGGCTTGCAAAGCAAGGAACTTAAGCCCCTGCGGGCATTCACAGGCATGTGGCAGCGCCATCCATCTCCAAAGCTCACCCTTCTCAAAGAAAAGCAATGCCTCCTCTCCATTTGCAAAAGGCAAAGTGCTTCACTCTATCCATGGGGTCCTTTTGCAAATGGAGGCACAACCTGGAAGGTCTACCACGGCACTTTCTCCCCTGCTCTGCTTTCAGTTGCTCTGGGGGGGACGATCCTTCTGGGGGCCCATTTCCCAGTTATCCTAGAAATTACCGCCCCCCCTTCTTACCTTGATAATTACCCTTCTGCCCCCTCCACAGCCCTGATAACTTATTCCCTCCTACTTCTTACCTTGATGCCTACCCTCCTGCCCCACTTGGTTGCCCTGGTAACTATACTCCCTGACCTTTATTCTCCTGGCCCCCATTACTTTCTCTCCCCCCCCGTTGCCCTGGTAACCGCCCCCCTTACCTTTACTCTCCTACCCCACACTTTTACTCTCCTGCCCCCCGTTGCCTTGGTAACTACCCCCCCACTTGATGACTACTCTTGCCCTCCCCCGGTTGCCCTCGATTGCCTTGGTAACTATCTTTCTGTCCCCCCGATTGTCTTGCTAACTGTCCCCGCCTTCCGTTACCTTGATGCCTGTCTCCCCAGGACTTTCAAGGGTTTAACAAGAGAGCAGAGAACATCTCACGAATTCCTGCCCCCCACCCCGAATGTCCTCCCAGCCTTTTGTCCTTCTCGGGCAGCCCTCCCGTCGGAGAGAAGCAGGCAATTACTCCGAGGGAGCTTCTCCAACGGCCGCCATGACACCCGCGATCGCCCCAATCCACCCAACCGATGGCGCCTTTCGCACTCTGCTTTCCCATTGGCTCGGGAGAGGAAGCCAGGCTCCGCTCCTCATTGGCTGAGTCTTTTTTTCCCAAAACTCCGCCCCTCTCCGCTCGACAGGTGGGCTCCTTCTCTTGGGCTTCGGATTGGCTAGTGCCGTTGGCGCAGGCGCCTTCGCAGGCTGACGACGCTGGGTGGGGGGGGAAGGGGGTATTGGTTCTTAAAGGAGCCGCGGCTTCTTTAATTTACATTAAAGATTTTGAGAGCAAAGCTCGCCTTATTTCAGCGTTTCTCTCAACCTGGCCGATTTTAAGACGTGTAGACATTCCAACTCCAAGAGTTCCCCAGTCAGCCTTGCAGAATTTGGAAGACGTTGGATTTGTGGCTGGGTATGGTGGTTGTGTTCCACTCAGCTAGCTTCATTATATCTATCGATCTATATCTATCGATCGATTTATCTGTATATATACTATAGATATATAGATACACACACATAATGTATATACATTATACACACACGTATACATTACATGAATGTGTGTGTGTGTGTATAACGTATATACATTATGTGTGTATATATATATATGTGTGTGTGTGTATGTATATGTATATATATATATTATATACATATAGATATACATAGATATATATATACTATACACACACAAACACACACACATATATACACACACACACACACATTATATGTATGTGTGTGTGTGTATAATGTATATACATTGTGTTTGTTTGTGTGTGTGTATGGTCGTTCTGAAATTTGCAAGCTCTACGTTCCTCTTCTCCCTTCAATCCATTTCCCGTTTCTCCGTCATTGGCCGAGAGCTCTGGAACGCGAGGCGCTGATTGGATGACAGGCAGCCTCGCTTTGATTTTTAAAACTTTAAAGGTCGTGATCGCTCCGGTCAAAGGGAAACAGGGCGATGCCTGGCCATTTTTAACCTTTTGCTTTGTAGTTTTTAGTGTGTTGTGTCAACCCAGCATATCTGCTAACTGCCCGATTTCAATCTATTGTGCAAACATTTAAAAATGGGTTAAAAGAGAGAGGGGGAGGGGGGAGAGACAGACAGACAGAGGTAGAGACAGATTTCTCTTTCTGTTTCTGCTCCTGTATATCTAACTCACATGCTGCATTGTTTTACATCCAGAATGTGAGTTTTGTTCCAAAAAAATAATAAAACATAGATTAAAAATGGCGGGAGAGAGGGGGCAGAGGAAGGGGAAAAAGAGAGAGAGCAAGGGCGTCAGAGCCAGCATGATATAGAAGTTAAGGGTTGGGCGAGGGCTCCGCAGAGATCCAAATCCATTCTCAGCTTTGGGAGATCAATGATCAATGGATGACTGGACTTACCTCTCTCTCAGCCCAGTCTACATCACAGGCTTGTTCAGAAAGTAGGAGGCAGGAGTGAGAGCTAAAAGTCTATGGAGATTCTCAGTCATCCAGGTCATGGTTGTCCCAAAGGTGCACTTTTTTTCAAGAGACAACTGGACTTTCTATTTTTTTCTTTGAAGACATTTCCCTTCTCATCCAAGAAGCTTCTTTGGCTTTGAAGAGTTGAAGAAACTTCTTGGATGAGAAGTGAAACATCTTCAAAGAAAGAGCAGAAAGTCCACTTGTCTCTTGGGGGGAAAAAAGCACCTTTGGGAGTTTTGAGCTGAGTGGCCTCCAATATACAGATAATCTTTGACTTATGACCACAATTGAGATTAAAATTTTGGTGGTTAAAGTGAGACATTTGTTAAGTGAATTCTTGCCCCATTTTACAACCTTTCTTGCCCCTGTTGTTAAGTGAATCACTGCCATTGTTAAAGTGGCAACAAAGTTGTAAAGTTAATCTGGCTTCCCCCATTGACTTTGCTTGTCAGAAGTTCACAGAAAGTGATTGCTTGATCCTGGGAATCTGCAACAGTCTTAAATATGAACCAGTTGCCAAGTGTCCCAAATTTTGATCAAATGACCTCAGGTATGTGAAAAATGGTCATAAGTCACTTTTTTCAATGCCGTAACTTTGAATGGTCACTAAATGAACTCTTGTGAGTCAAAGACTAACTATATAAAAGGTGGGGTAATAGTAAGAATCATAACCCTTAAGTAAAAAAAAGATTTAAGGGTTCATCTAAAAAATAAAACAATATCACACGTAAATTAATCTATTAAATAAGACAACATCACACATAAAAAATGTGCTAACATGACCATAGAGTAGAACTGTGGGAAGAAGGCATTCATAGGAATTGGCAAATAGTATTTATTTCTGTGTGTAAAATATTTCCATCAGTTAGTTTACATCCTACTTTTCTCGTCTAGGACTTGAAGGTAGATGGTTATTACTGTGCTTGGTTGAGTTATCGTATCTTAGACAAAAATCCTCACCTGCCATTTGGTGGCTGCAAAGTGTCTCTTTTCTATTTTACTATTACCCTCTATTGGTCTTAGACCCAATTTTTGAAGGCTGATTTCTCCTTGGGATTTTGGCAGAATGATAGCATAATGAAGTTTATAATACATATAAACCCAATATAATTTATAATATTGCACAGATATTCCTCCTACAAGTCAGTGCTCACCTGGTTCCTTTGCCTAAATTTTGTCCATAATCAAAAATCTGCTTGGACCAGTGGGATTGGTGTATTTCCTGTTTTATGCCCACTAGATGTCACCATTGGCTAACTATAAAGTTATGAAATTGACTGCTTTACTAAGAATCTTTGCATAATAGGCAGCGGAAGTATACATTTGCAAGACTAAGCTCAAGTGCATACCATAAAGCCTGGAATAAAATTAACAATACTATTGGAGTCATTGAATGTATCTGAGGCCTTTAATTCAATTTTTCTATTTACTTTTAATTGAAAAAAACTAAGATACATGCACTAATTTAAAAAACCTGGAAAGGTACATGCTCAGCATCACAAAGCAAGATAGAATACCTGCACACGGATTAGAGAACAAACGAAAGTATACAATATTATCAAGAGAGTAAAAGAATTGAAATGGAAACAGGCCGGTCGCATAGCAAGAAGAACTGATGACAGGTGGGCCACGACACTCATAGAACGAATCCCACTTGATAGAAAGTGTCCACAAAAGAGACCTAAAACAAGATGGAGTGATGACATCAGCAAGTATTATGGCAAAGGAAAACTCAAGAATATATTGGTTGAAAACATGCAGAAGAGGCCTTCATCCTGCAGTGGATAGACAATGACTGGGATGATGATGATGCAAAAAAAATTATGCCTTCATATTAAAAATTCAGCAATAGTCCCTAAATAGTCTCTGGGACTAGGACGTGGTGGCTCAGAGGCTAAGACGTTGGACTTGTTGATCAGAAAAGTCGGCAGTTTGAATCCCTAGCACCGTGTAACGGAGTGAGCTCCCGTTACTTGTCCCAGCTTCTGCCAACCTAGCAGTTCAAAAGCATGTTAAAAAAAAAGTGCAAATAGAAAAATAGGGACCACTTTGGTGGGAAAGTAACAGTGTTCCGTGCGCCTTTGGTGTTTAGTCATGTCAGCCACATGACCAAGGAGACATCTTCGGACATTGTTGGCTCTTCGGCTTTGAAACAAAGATGAGCACTGCCCCCTGGAGCCGAAAATGGCTAGCACGTATGTGCAAGGGGAAACTTTACCTTTAGTCTCTGGACACACTTTTTTTGAACTATTACCATCTGGCAGATGGTTCAGGATGATAAAAGCAAGGACAAACGGGCTGAAAAACAGCTTCTATCCCAGGGCAGTTACTATATTAAATTCTACTGTATAGTGCAATATTAATGCAATGTCAGGGGTTTTCAATTCAATTATATAGGATGTGAAGGATGTATCTTTGTGTTTTATTTCTTTTATGTATAATGTATACTGAAGATGGCATATAATTTCATTGTATGAGGTTCAATGACAATAAAGTAAACTCAATAATACAGTTAAATTAAGAACATCCAATGCAGTGGCTTTGCAACACCAATTGATTCAGACCAGTAAAAGTACACTATGAGACTTTGGTTTAGCTCTTTTGCCTAGAATTTAATGTCAAGTTCTTACAAATCAGCTAGATAAACACCACTGCATGAATCACTGGTACGTCATTCCTGGAACACCAAAGGCCTGTACCAGATCTTTCTTGTCCAAGTGGCCTGAAACAGATGCATAGATAAGTCCAATCAAAATCTGCCTTATCAGTAACTGCATGAGAACAGAAAACAGCCCAAAAGCCCAGGAGTTTACTAACTGGCTTTTGATGAAAGATATGGCGCATAAAAAGTGTTGGCTAACACTGTTGCGCTAAGAATGGCTAAGGTTAAACACTTTAGGGGTTGAAGGCTGATCCAACCAGATTATCTTGCCAGAGGCAAGAGCAAATGATTCTGCCCTGTTATTCACACTGTCTTTCCACAGCTTCTTACAGCTACCAGAATATTCCTGTAGTTTGCAGTTGCAGCAAAATTCACCTGAACTGGCCATTGAATCAATTTGGAGGCCCGAAGAATCCTGTGCAAGGTGACGATAAGACCACTCATCACCACCTTCTGAAATCTGCTCTCTGCTTCTGGATTCTTCCATGGGTTGGATCCTACATCCTTCTCGATAGCAAACAGAGATACAGGTGGTCCAATTGACTCCACAATTTCTGTGGTTAAATGAGACATTTGTTCGTTGAATTTTGCCCCACTTTACAACTTTCCTGGCTACTGTTGTTAAGCGAATCGCTGCAGTTGGCAAGTCAGTAAGCTGGGTGCTAAGCGAACCTGGCTTCCCTGTTGACTTTGCTTGTCAGAAGGTCACAAAAGGGGATCACATGATCTCGGGGGACACAGCAACGGTCGTAAGCATGAAGCAGTTGCCAAGCGTCTGAATTTTGACCACGTGATCACGGGGAGGCTGGAAAGGTCATAACTGTGAAAAATGGTCATAATTCATTTTTTCAGTGCCACTGTAACTTTGAACAGTCACGAAATGAACTGATATGTCGAGTACTATCTGTCTTTTCCCCCTCCCATCAGATATTTGATATATTGTTGATGGCGTCACATGATAAATCACATAATGATCTTGACTAGGTCTTTTAGGATTAAGTGCTATATCTTCATTAGACAAATGTATACAGCCACTCAAATTATATAAAATGTCTCCAGGATGCTTACAAAATTTAAAATCCACATTATAGAACCTGTTGTGAATCAATAAATGCTTAATAAAGATCATTAAGAGCTTGAAGTAAAGTGCAGGGTTCAGGCCCTGCACTTCTGATTGGCCGATAATAGCGACATCAGATTGGTCCATTCAGGGGAATCTGATTGGCTATTAATGAGCCTCTTCCATTGGTTAATGGAGCTAGCACTCCCTGTGTTTCATTGGTCAAATAAGTTAAGAGTTGCCTATATAAAGGGGCCCATCGTGGCCATCGTGTTGAGCTGTTTAACATGTAAATAAAGAGTTTGAAGTTCACTGTTTCACTGGCTCGTCTTCATCCTTGCACCCATGATCAGAACTTAACACTGGCGACGAGGATGGGATTTGGAGACATCAGAGCTTGCTGAACGACGAAGAACCATAACCGAGCATGTGGCTGAACGCACCAACAGCGGAACCATGTCCGGCGGCGTCATACCACCCGCTCCATTCTACCCGGCACAAGAAGACTGAGACTCATATATGGATCGCTTCCAGATGTTTCTGGAAACCAACAATTTAAAGGCTGCCACTACCGGAAAGAAACGAGCGGTATTCCTAACTCATTGCGGGCCAACCGTATTCAAGATGGCCAAGGCACTAGCAAAACCGGCAGAAGTAAAGTCTATGGACTGGGACGTCCTCGACCACTGCTAAGGACTCACTACGCACCAACCATGCCAACGCTCGTGAGAAGGCATGAATTCTATCAGAGAAGTCAGCGGAAGGGCGAAAGCGTTGCTGATTTCATTGCAGATCTCCGGAATCTGGGAGGCCTATGTGAGTTTACCGACTTAGAAGAAGCCCTAAGAGACCGAATCGTTCTGGGATTAGATGCACCAGGCACTCAGAGTAAATTAATGGCAAAGGGCAACATCACCCTTAAAGACGCCATAGCTGAAGCTACTGCAATAGAAGCAACCAGGAAGTCGGCTGCCCAAATGCGCCGCACACACGCCACGGTTCACCAACGAGCCAGCGACATTTCACCTCAGTCAGAAGGACAGCTAGAAATGGCCCACCATAAGGACCTCAACTCGTCGTCAGACAGCGATGAGGAAGAGGTCCATCGACTTTGGTTCGAACGGGACCAACGCCAGAAATCACAGTACCAATCCGCTGGGTGTGGAGCAAGCCACCCCCGGTCAGAATGCAAATTCCTCGACGCGCTCTGCCATGTGTGCGGGAAAAGAGGCCACATAGGACGGGTCTGTAGAAGCAAGCCAGGACCCAGCCAGCCCTCAAGGGGGGCTAACTATCGCCAACCAAGTCATCCTGTGAAGTGAGAACCCATGAACCACCAATGGAACAACCACTCCTACAGAAACAAAACCCTAAACCACCCAACGAAGCGAGAAGAGGCTCACCAAATGATCACGATCGGTCACGCCTCGTCACTGGACACCAAAAAGATCCGAGTGAAAGTGGCCATCAAAAACCAGCCCTGCCTGATGGAAGTCGATTCAGGATCGTCCCTCTCGATGGTTTCCTGGAAGACCCTCAAGCAGCTCATCCCCACTATCTGTAGGCAAGACCTCCGGTTCCAAAGACTCATACTTAAGGACTATCAAGGAAATCGAATCCTGGTTGTTGGATCCAGCCGAGTATGGGTATCGTTTAAGAACCGTACAGCATTTTTACCCCTGACTGTAATCGACAAGGATCGGCCTAGTTTGTTAGGCCTCCAATGGTTCGCTCCACTTGGAATTGAAGTGGCCGACATTCACCGAACCTACAGCAGCGATTGGGAAGAAGACCTCGTCCACAAATTCCAGGATGTCTTCACGGAAAAATTAGGCGAGTACAAGGGGACTCCGATATCGTTTAACCTCAATCCCGAAATAGCTCCCATCCGCCTTAAGCCTTGTTGAGTTCCATTTGCCCTTAAACCAAAGATTGACAAGCAGCTTGATAAATTAATAGCCCAGGGAGTGCTAGAACCAACCGATCACTCTCCCTGGGAAACCCCAATCGTAACGCCCATCAAGCCGGATGGATCAATAAGAATTTGTGGGGACTACCGAGCCACCCTGAACCACGCCCTTCAACAAAACGCTTACCCGGTACCGGTGGTACAACATCTCCTCCATTCCCTGGGGGGCGGAAAAGTCTTCGCTAAACTAGACTTAGCCCAGGCATACCAACAACTGCCTGTTGACAAAAAAACGGCAGAGGCCCAAACAATCATTATGCACAGAGGCGGGTTTAAATGTAAACGGCTCCAGTTCGGAGTGAGCATAGCCCCGGGAATCTTTGAAAGCTTAATGGAGAGGCTATTACAAGGGATAAAAGGTGTTGTTCCATATTTTGATGATGTGTTAATCGCAGCCCCAACCCAGAAAATACTAAAGGAACACCTGAGGTTGGTTCTCCAGAGATTTAAAGACTCCGGTCTCAAAGTTAAAAAGAACAAGTGTTATTTATGTACGGATCACATAGAATTTTTGGGATATTTAATTGATAGTCAAGGCATTCACCCCACCGATAACAAACTCAGGGCGATCAAGAATGCCCCCAAACCCCGGAACAAGGCCGACCTCCAGGCTTTTCTGGGCCTTATCAATTTTTATAACATTTTCCTGCCTCACAAAGCAACCGTAGCTGAGCCGCTACATCGTTTATTGGACAAAAAAGCAACCTGGGTATGGGGACGTAGAGAAGAACAGGCGTTTCGACATGTAAAAGATTTATTGACTTCTGACTCTGTTCTGATGCAGTATAACGAGACTTTGCCTTTAACGATCACGTGTGATGGATCCCCATTCGGGGTGGGCACCATTTTAAGCCACGTTTTGCCAAACGGTAATGAAGCCCCTGTTGCTTATTTCTCAAAGATGTTATCAAAAACAGAACACAACTACAGTCAACTTGACAAGGAGACTCTTGCTATAGTCTCCGCGGTTAAGAGATTTCATGAATATGTGTATAGCCGAGCATTTACCATAGTGACTGACCACAAACCTTTGCTGGGAATAATTGCGGGAGATAGGCCAACACCGTATATATTATCTCCCAGAATGACCCGCTGGTCAGAATTTTTGGTGGCATACAATTACAAATAACAACATCATCCAGGGAAAGCCATTCCCCACACCGACGCATTGAGCCATGCACCTCTTCCAGAGACTATTGATGACCCCGCTCCAACGGTCACAATGCTGCAGATTGAGACACTGCAAACGCTGCCATTAACGGCCCGAGATATCGCGATGGAAATGAAACGCGACCCCATTTTAGCACGAGTCCTCAGTTGGGTCGAGCGGGGATGGCTGTTAGACCAAATATCTGATGACTATGCCCCATTCAAAAATCGGCAAATGGAACTATTTTCTCAAAAGGGCTGCATTATCTGGGGTGATAGAGTTGTCGTCCCAGAGCGGTTGCAACCAGCAATACTAAGGATCTTGCACGATGGCCATCCCGGCATCGTGCGTATGAAAGCCCTTGCACGAAGCTACGCGTGGTGGCCTGGTATTGACAAGCAGATAGAGACATGGGTAAAAGCCTGTTGCAAATGCCAGGAAGTAAGCAACACTCCGCTGAAAGCAACCCCAACCGCATGGGAAACGCCGAGGGGACCATGGTCCCGCATTCATCTGGACTTTGCAGGTCCTACTAAGGGACACACATTCTTACTGATGGTGGATGCCTACTCGAACTGGCTTGAAATCCATGAAATGAGGAATACAACAACTGAAGCTGTCATCAGAAAACTGGACAGACTCTTTGTGACACACGGATTACCAGACGTTCTGGTATCCGACAACGGGCCTCAATTTACCGCGCTGTCCTTCGAACAGTACCTGGCGGACCACGGTATCTGACATGCGCTGACTTCGCCAGTGCATCCTGCGGCCAACGGAAGGGCCGAGCGCATGGTACAATTTGTCAAGAAAACCTTGCATAAGATGGACTATGGTGACATAGAAGACAAGATTAACCGGATACTCCTTTTACAGCATATCACTCCGCACAGCGTCACCAATAAAACTCCCGCCGAGTTATTAATGGGATGGAAGCTCCGCTCCCACCTCGACCGCCTACATCCAGCATATGAACCTGAAAAGCCACACGGTTCTAGCGGGAAATGTCGCAATTTCCAGGTAGGCGATTTGGTTTTCACTAAGAACTTTTCGGGCGATCCGTTGTGGGTCGAGGCAACTATAGTACAAATAACTGGCCCTAGATTGTACCGTGTAAAATGCCACGACAACAGAATTTGGAAACGCCACATTGATCAGCTGCAATCAAGGCTACAGTCGGGGATCGCCGAGCCCCCTGATTTCCAAACCGAGGGGGGAGGAGATAGCAAGAAAGCTGAATTCGAAGTGGCAGAAAGTTTAAGTGGTAGTAATGACTGTTCAGAGGCAGCACGCGATGGAACCGGAATGGGGGTGGCCTCACCTCAAGGAGATGCCGAAAGCAGTAGTGACAACGAAAATTCAAATGAAAATTCAAAAGGAGGCACCTTTTTCACCAGATAACGTTCTACCCCAACAAGACTGTAGCCAAATACCGGGAGGACAACGAAAATCCAATAGGCAATCGAAACAACCAGCCTACCTCAAGGACTACGTGACCCTACCCCTTAAATGGAACCCGGGGGGAAGGGGTGTTGTGAATCAATAAATGCTTAATAAAGATCATTCAGAGCTTGAAGGAAAGTGCAGGGTTCAAGCCCTGCACTTCTGATTGGCCGATAATAGCGACATAGATTGGTCCGTTCAGGGGAATCTGATTGGCTATTAACGAGCCTCTTCCATTGGTTAATGGAGCTAGTGCTCCCTGTGTTTCATTGGTCAAATAAGTTAAGAGTTGCCTATATAAAGGGGCCCATCGTGGCCATCGAGTTGAGCTGTTTAACATGTAAATAAAGAGTTTGAAGTTCACTATTTCACTGGCTCGTCTCCATCCCTGCACCCATGCTCAGAACTTAACAGGACCCATTCACTGTGTTGGGTCATATCATCTTTTAACCTAGCAGCCTCCAACATGCAACAACACAAGAGCACACAACAGATACAAACTCAGTGTAAACCACTCCAAACTCGATTGCAGAAAGTACAACTTCAGCAACAGAGTGGTCAATGCCTGGAATGCACTACCTGATTCTGTTGTTACATCCTCTAACTCCCACTCTTTTAACCTCAAACTATCCACTGTTGACCTCAATCCATTCTTAAGAGGTCTGTAAGGGGCATGCATAAGTGCACCATCGTGCCTACCATCCCTGTCCTAATGTTCCCATTTATTCGTACCTATTTCCTGTATTCTTACTCATGTTTATACTTATACCTATTATCTTGTAGACGATTGACAAACCAAATAAATAAATAAAAATAAAATAAATAAATTTTGGGCACCAAGGACTAGTTCCGTGAAGAAAGCTTTTTCTGTGGACCAGAGGAGATGTGGTTTCATGTGCTGCCTTCATCCCACGGATGGAGCTTTGCTTTTTTGTGTTGGCCAGTTGCTGGCATGCTACAGCCCAGTGCCAGTCCATGGACCGGGAATTGGGGACCTTGTTTTAATCTAAAAAATCCTGTTTAAATATATGGAAGATTGAGACTAACACATAGGCTCTCCACAACCCATAGTCTCCATAACTGAGTGTGATGCTCACACATTCCCCTCTTTGTAAAAGTCTCTGCCTTGCAGAAGAAAGATTTGGTGAGCACCAAATTTAGCTCTTGTCTTCATTTTTAAGTGAGTCATGGATTCTTCCAAACTGGGTGGAAATACTTTATTTTCTCCTGTCTACATAGTTACAGCTGAATAAAATTGCACCAGACCAAATGTTACTCTCTCTCTCCCTTTTTTGTCCCTGGACAATTGGAATTTATAACCAAACTGCCTTAGCCTGTTATTTTCCAATTCTTGGGTGAAACTTAAAATAAAGTGTACATTAAGCTTTGTGGCTGATCCTTAGCACTTCCAGCTGGTTGACATTCTTGCAACATAATCCTTTGTTTTCTTATTGCTACCACACCTCCTCCTGGGCATCAGGTTTGGCTCTTGAATGTTCATTGAACTCTATGGCCAGTCCCACATTTATGCACCAATGACACATAATTTTAATCCGGTGCTCAGAATGAGGATGAAGGAATGTCTTGTCCACCTTCTTGATTCTCTTAAGCTTGGAAAGAAGTCAGAGAGAAAGCATATACAGGTGAAACTCGAAAAAATTAGAATATCGTGCAAAAGTTGATTTATTTCAGTAATGCAACTTAAAAGGTGAAACTAATATATGAGATAGGCTCATTACATGCAAAGCAAGATAGTTCAAGCCGTGATTTGTTATAATTGTGATGATTATGGCTTACAGCTCATGAACACCCCAAATCCACAATCTCAGAAAATTAGAATATTACATGCAATCAATAAAACAAGGATTGTACACAGAACAATATCGGAACTCTGAAAAGTATAAACCATGCATATGTACTCAGTACTTGGTTTGGGCCCCCTTTGCAGCAATTACTGCCTCAGTGTGCCGTGGCATGGAAGCTATCAGCCTGTGGCACTGTTGAGGTGTTATGGAAGACCAGGGTGCTTCAATAGCGGCCTTCAGCTCTTCTGCATTGTTCGGTCTCATGTCTCTCATCTTTCTCTTGGCAATGCCCCATAGATTCTCTATGGGGTTCAGGTCAGGCGAGTTTGCTGGCCAATCAAGCACAGTAATCCCATGGTCATTGAACCAGGTTTTGGTGCTTTTGGCAGTGTGGGCAGGTGCCAAGCCCTGCTGGAAAATGAAGTCAGCATCCCCATAAAGCTTGTCTGCAGAAGGAAGCATGAAATGCTCCAAAATCTCCTGGTAGATGGCTACATTGACCTTGGACTTAATGAAGCATAGTGGACCAACACCAGATGACATGGTTCCCCATATCAACACAGACTGTGGAAACTTCAAGCATCTTGCAGTGTGTGCCTCTCCATTCTTCCTCCAGACTCTGGATCCTTGGTTTCCAAATGAGATGCAAAAGTTGCTCTCATCAGAAAAGAGGATTCTGGGTTTTCCAGTTCCGCGTGGCTTCGGTGGCAGCAGGAATTCGTGACTGTTCGCGATTCCTGCTGCGCTTGCCGCCGTGGTACCCCCGATCCAAATGGGTCAGGGGGATATGGCTGCCCTGTAGGGACAGCCGAAGAGAGAGGGGAGCCAGACAGGGGGTTGGAAGTGTTGCAGACCCCCTCCTCATCCGGAAAAACCCCTTTTTCCCAAGGTGTGGAGCGGCAGTCAGCAATGGCCGCCACGAAGAAGCCTGCAACCGGGTAAGATTGTGCTGGAGGAAGCAAGAAAAGTGAAAGTGCTGGCTGAGCCGGGTCAATCAACATCTTTTAAATTAGCTGGAACTGAGCTGTCTGAATTGCTGGAGGATACATTGTATCCCTAAGAAGATCGAAAGTGGCGGAGAAGCTGTTAAAGGGAACTTTTTTTTCTTCACTCTCCCACCCCATGGAAACAGCAGATGAAGATTTGAAATTTGTTTGGGCACTGAAGGTGAACTGTTCTGAAAGTTGAAGTTAAGGGACAAAAGAGTTCTTGGGCATTGGACTTAAAAATTTAAGAAATTGGAAAACTGTTATTAGAGGTATGGATTTCTGATCATTTAAAAATTGATGTTGCAAGTGGGAAGGGAGAGGAAAAAAATTGGAGCAGAAGTGGAAAAAGGAGGAGATTGCCTAGAACTTCAAAGAAAGATATATAGTAATTGGACCTCTTTGATTAAACAGTAACCCCAGAAAGAGAAATAGAAGAAGGAAGAAAAGTATTAACTTTTGGAACTTTTTTTGAATTATTTTTGATTAAAAATACTTGGTTGGTTGTTTTGGGGAAAGTTTCTCCTTTCAGGATGGCATCGCTTGTGGATGAACTAAAGACTGAATATCAAAAATATAAAAAGGAAGAACAAGATGGAAAAGATACTTTGGGCACTTTATTTCAATTTTTAGAAATGGCGTTATGTACTTATGAAAAGTTGATTACGCAGCAGAATGACTGGGACAAAGAAGAAGAGGAACAAGAAGCCATCTTTGATAAACAATGGGTTTTTTCTGGGGAGGAGGAGAAAGAGGATAAGAAAAAGGGGATTTTAAGGTTTGAAAAAATAACCCAAAAAGAGAAAAATGAGAGGAAAGGTGGATGCAAGGTTAGAAAGCAAAGGAAAGGGAGTAAGAAAAGGGAGGAGGAGAGACAAAGGGGTAAAAAGGGCAAGGAGAAGAATAAGCAAGAGAGAAAGGGGGGGAGGAGAAGCCTCAATGGTGGGAAGCAAGATCTAAAGAAAAAAAGTTTATTTAGAGACAATGGGTGAATCTAATTAAGGATAAAAGGGGGATTCTGGAAGGTACATAAGATTGTGTTTTTATATGTGTATTTAGAGTATAAAATTTATTGTGTAATTTTAGAATCTACTAAACAGAATCCCAAGATAAATTAAGTGTTATATGAAGTACTTTTAAGTTAGGGTAATGAGTTAAAAGCGTCACTCCAATTAGTGTATAGGAGAAGTATAGTAAAAGAAAAAAGATGAATGGATAGTTGGAAATAGAACAGACAAAGAATGTTATTGAAAATGGTAATAAGATGTGGAAGGATATATAAAGGTTTTATGTTTTTTTGGGTTTTGTATGTTGATAAAAGGCAATAAAATTTTAATTAACAAATAATTTGGATGAAAAGGAGAAGTTGGGATAAGATACAAAGTTAAATAGATAAAGTAAATATTGATATTATAATTGGGAATCATCATGTTCTATTGGTTTTCTTCTTTAATTATCACTATTTTTTTTTAGAAAAGAATTTATAAGCTGTTATGCCTTGATTGTTTGTGCACTGTTTTTGTAAAATTAATAAAATTAGTTTATAAAAAAAAAGAAAATGATAATAAGATATGGAAGGATATGTAAAGTGAATATGATGTTTGAATTTGTGTCTGTGAGAAGAGTTTTAACCCGGGATAAGGCAGCCTTCAGAAAAGTTGTTTTAGTTTTTTTTTTCCTATGTTCTGTGTTTTGTATGTTTATGAAAGGCAATAAAATTTTAATAAGCAAGAAATATAATTTGGAGAAAAGGAGAAGTCTGGATAAGATATGAAGTTAAATAGATAATGTAAATATTGATATTACAATTTGGAATTATTTTGTATGTTCTATTGGCTCTCTTTAATTATTATTATTTTTTTTAGAAAAGATTTTTCAAGTTGTTATGCCTGGATTGTGTATTGTTTTTGCAAAATTAATAAAATTTGTTATAAAAAAAGAAAAGAAAAGAGGACTCTGGAGCATGAGCAACAGACCAGTTCTGTTTTTCTTTTAGCCCAGGTAAGATGCTTCTGACATGTTTGTTGTTCAGGAGAGGCTTGACAAGAGGAATACGACATTTGAAGCCCATGTCCAGGATCATCTGTGTGTGGTGGCTCTTGATGCACTGACTCCAGCCTCAGTCCACTCCTTGTGAAAGTCCCCAACACTTTTGAATGGCCTTTTTCTGACAATCATCTCCAGGCTGCAGTCATCTCTGCTGCTTGGGCACCTTTCTCTTCCATACTTTTCCCTTCCACATAACTTTCTATTAATGTGCTTTGATACAGCACTTTGGGAACATCCAACTTCTTTTGCAATTACCTTTTGAGGCTTTCCCTCCTTATGGAAGGTGTCCATGATGGTTTTCTGGACAACTGTCAGGTCAGCAGTCTTTCCCATGATTGTGATTCCTACTGAACCAGACTGAGAGACCATTTAAAGGCTTAGGAACCCTTTGTAGGTCTTATGGCTTAATTAGCTGATTAGAGTGGGACACTTTGAGCCTAGAATATTGAACCTTTTCACAATATTCTAATTTTCTGAGATTGTGGATTTGGGGTTTTCAATTATGACAAATCACGGCTTGAACTATCTTGCTTTGCATGTAATGAGTCTATCTCATATATTAGTTTCACCTTTTAAGTTGCATTCCTGAAATAAATGAACTTTTGGACGATATTCTAATTTTTTGAGTTTCACCTGTATAAAGTATCAAGTCAAGAGCAGCAATGTTTAAGGGGGCAGATGGATAATTTCCATGGAATTAAAATATAATCTGGTGTCCAAGGCTGCTCTGCATTCTGTCCCTGGAAAAGAACTGGATCTAAAATAGGGACAATTCAAGGAAGAAAAGGGGGCAGTTTTGCATCTGTTTCTTGTTAGGACATTCGGCTTTCTCAGATAAATGCTGTGATTGGGTGTCCTGTGCTCCCATCTGCCACTCCAGGAAGTAAATGCAGGTAGTCCTTGACTTAAAACCATAGCTGGGACCAAGGCAATGTTGTTAAGAGAGTCATGTCACAATTGTTAAGCAAATTAGTGCAGTGTGTTAAGCTAATCTGGCTACCCCATTGATTTTGCCAATCAGAAGCAGCTAGGAAAATGCTTCAAATGGCAATCACACAACCCCAGTGTCAATGTTCCAAGTAATACATCCACAGCAAACAGAACTCCAAGGCAGGTAGATTCCTCAAAGAATATTTCAAGATATCACGTTGGCACAGAATTCTGTTTGCTATGGATGTATGACTTGGCTTCAGGATTAACACCAGGGACGCCGAAATTGTTGTAACCAGATGCCAAGCACTCACATTTCGATTGTGTGACTGTGGAGATGCTGCCGCAATGCTCATAAGTGCAAAGACTGATCATAAATAACTTTCTTCCAATGCCATTGTAACTTTGAAGGGTGGATAAATGAATGGTTGTAAGTTTGAGGTCTACTATGGATACTGATGAAGCTTCATGAAGGGAAAGACACTCCAGAGCTTCTGCAACAGAGGCAAATTCCTTGTCTTATTTGATCACACTTGGCCAATAAAGTATTCCATTCCATTCCATTCATTGTCTTATTCTTATTCTTATTCTTATTCTTATTCTTATTCTTATTCTTATTCTTATTCTTATTCTTATTCTTATTCTTATTCTTATTCTTATTCTTATTCTTATTCTTATTCTTATTCTTATTCTTATTCTTATTCTTATTCTCATTCTTATTCTCATTCTTATTCTTATTCTTATTCTATTCCAGGCCAGGCCATTCATTGTCCTATTCTATTCTTATTCTTATTCTTATTCTTATTCTTATTCTTATTCTTATTCTTATTCTTATTCTTATTCTTATTCTTATTCTTATTCTTATTCTTATTCTATTCCAGGCCAGGCCATTCATTGTCCTATTCTTATTCTTATTCTTATTCTTATTCTTATTCTTATTCTTATTCTTATTCTTATTCTTATTCTTATTCCTTTTCTAGCATGAAAGAGTTGACCACTTGGTTCACTCCTAGTTCCCCTGGGGTGCCTTACCCAAAGATGGAGCTATAATTTGGACTCCCTCCTTCCTTCTGAATTAATTTAGGCTTCTTTGAGAGATGGGAATTGTCTAAAAAGCCTGGTAAAATGCTAGCAACGATATTAACAAACCTGGCAGGAAGAGCAGTTCCCTTGGCTTTCATTGCCAAAGGCCGTCAGTCTGAAAATATGATACAGCAAAAAAAAACAAAAAAAAAAAGCCCGGCTCTCTGTTGGAAAAGGCAACATTTGCTCTGCTGAACTGACACCCCATTGTTTTCCGAACCCTCCTTTCCTGGCCTTGACTTGTCTATAGATTAGAGCCTGTTTTTGTTCCTAAGAGTTACAATTTACAATGGGAAGAAAACGGAACCTTCTTACAAGTTGTGTGTTCAAAAAATGCAAAGCCTGCAAGAGCTTTTTAAGCATCTCATACGAAGGGAACTAGAGACAGAACTTTATAGGCCCTGCAATTAAAACCAGAATTAGAATGATTCAGGAAGAACAAGAATGATAATCTCAACATAATTTGGAGTAACGTGCCAGGAAAGTAGAGTTTGTTACATGTCTCTGGAATTACAGCCAAAGGGAAGCAATGCAGAATTTTGCCAGGTTTTTTTGTGAGGCTGGATAGACAGATAGTCAGACAGATTAACAGAGTTGGAAGGGACCTTGTAGGTCATCTAGTCCAACCCCTCACCCAAGCAGGAGACCCTACACCATTTCTGACAAATGGCAGTCCAATCTCTTCTTGAAAGTCTCAAGTGATGAAGCTCCTACAACTTCCGAAGGCAACTTCTGTTCCATTGGTTGATTGTTCTCACCGTCAGAAAATTTTTCCTTATTTCCAGGTTGAGTCTCTCCTTGTTCAGTTCCCATCCATTGTTCCTTGTCTGACCTTCAGGTGCTTTGGGAAATAGCTTGACCCCTTTCTCTCTGTGGCAGCCCCTCAAATACTTGAACTCTGCTATCATGTCTCCACTAGTCCTTCTTTTTGCTAGACTAGCCATGCCCAGTTCCTGCAACCGTTCATCGTATGTTTTAAACTCCAATCTCTTAATCATCCTGGTTGCTCTTCTCTGCACTCTTTCTAGAGTCTCAACATCTTTTTTATAGTGTGGTGACCTCAGGGACTTTGGAGAATAGGTTGACCTTCTCTGCTTTGTGACAGACCCTCAAATATTAGAAGATTATCAAATCACCCCTAGTCCTTCTCTTTGTTCTACTCCTTTCCTGCCACGGCTCGTCATATTGTCCTCACTGTCAGAAAAATTCACCTTATTTCTAGGTTGAACCTCTCCTTGACGATCCATTATTCTTTGTCTGACCTTTAGATGCTTTGGAAAATAGCTTGACCCTTTCCTCTCTGTGGCAGCCCCTTAAATACTGGAACACTGTGATCGGTCTCCCCTGGTTCTTTTGGATTCTTTCTTCCCAAAAGAAGTTTTGTATTGGCCATCCCTAGGGTCTTTTCCATCACAAGCTGGACATGCCTGTCTCAGGATCTGAACAGCTCTGGTGCCTTCAAGTACAAGTCAATCAAAATAGCTGATTGAAAAGTATATCCTGTTTTCTAAAGGTCAATCGTTTGTTTAAAGAGCTGAGTTCAAAGGCAGATTTCTAGCTGCCCCACTTGGCTTTTTTAAAATGTTGTTGCGATTAAAACTTTAACTAAATCCTATAAGCAAGCAAACAGGCAGCGAGCACATCTTTCAGCTTTATATTTATTTGCAAAAAAAAAAAAGTCTCTGGGTCCTTTATTGTTCCAAGAACATCCAGGCTCCGTGGATATTCCTAGAAAACATAATCAAGTAGAGGCCAAAAATGCTCTTGGAAAGAAAAATGGTAAAAATGTAAAATAGAAGCATAAGAAGAAAAGTTGAAGATGAAAGGGATTATTTAAAAATCCTGGTAGAGGGTGGGTTTGCCAATATTTTTAATTCCTCAGAATTTTGACTTTCTGAGGGGCCATTGATTTCATTGATGACAACCTGGGAGTTGGAACAATTTGGGTTTTGTTTTATTTTTCATGAATTCTATTAACAGGATAACAGATAATCAGAGTTGGAAGGGACCTTGTAGGCCATCTAGTCCACTCCACCTCCCACCCAAGCCGGAGACCCTACACCATTTCTGACAAATGGCGGTCCAATTTCTTCTTGAAAGTTTCAAGTGATGGCACTCCTACAACTTCTGAGGCAAGCTGTTCCATTCATTGATTGTTCTCACTGTCAGAAAGTTTCTCCTTATTTCCAGGTTAAATCTCTCCTTGTTCAGTTTCCATCCATTATTCCTTGTCTGGCCTACAGGCGCTTTAGAAAATAGCTTGACCCCTTCCTCCATGTGGCAGCCCGTCAATATCTCCCTTGGTCCTTCTCTTTACTAGACTAGCCAAGCCCAATTCCTGCAACCATTCTTCATATGTTTTAGTCTCCAGTCTCCTAATCATCCTGGTTGCTCTTCTCTGCACTTTTTCTAGAGTTTCAACATCTTTTTCGTAGTGTGGTGACCAAAACTGGATGGTCTAGGTGTTGTTTTACTAAGGCTTTATAGAGTGACATCAGTACCTCCCTTGATCTCAATTGTATCCCTCTGTTAATGAAACTTAGGATTAATTATTATTAAAAAGCTCTCCATCAATTGAGCTTTCATAGGAAGAGGAAGTTCACAAAATCACTCACTCACAACTCGGATTATATAGGTGGGTGCTTATTTATTTATTTTGGCCCAGGATATTAGCCAAGCCTTTTCTGAGGCATTGATTTGTGTAGATATCTCAGTAGCCTCACAAATGTGTGTTGTGGTGATGGTTGGTGGGGGTGAGAGAGTTAGTTTCCATGCTTTTAAATTGGGCATTAGCCTCTCGGGGGTTGCTTGTTAATTGAGCAGCTGCATATATTGAAAGAATATAAATTAACATAATATTAATTATCTGGTATGTGTGTATGTTACATAAATAAATAAATGCAGCAGCTTTTCTCAAACATATCCATTCCAGATGTGT
Source organism: Hydrophis major (assembly GCA_033807585.1). Classification (NCBI taxonomy): domain Eukaryota; kingdom Metazoa; phylum Chordata; class Lepidosauria; order Squamata; family Elapidae; genus Hydrophis; species Hydrophis major. Next base: position 20,756,597 of record CM066337.1, on the reverse strand, counting down.
TAATTTAAAACTCTTATTGTCCCCAAGCAGCATGGCCATCAATCTAGATCAGGGGTGTCAAACTCAAAGCCTGGAGGCCGGATTGGCCCCCTGGGGTGTTTAGATCTGGCCCTGGAAACAGCAAAGGATCAGCCCATAGTGCCTCTCCAAAGAAAAATGGTGCTCGGGAGGGCTGCAGGCAGCCCTCACAGCCAAAAATGGAGCTCACGAGGGCCACAGGTGACCCTCAGGAGCCCATTTTTTGCTGGCAGAGAGCTCAGGGCCCTCACAGGTTCACCCCCCGACCCAAGTGATATCAAGCTGGCCACGCCCACCCCAGACCCCCCCAAGGTCAAACACAACCCTAATCGAACCCTGATCTAGATGGTGCAGGTTGGTGTCCCTGGCTGAGAAATAATTACATTTTCTGAGAGAGATCTTTCATAATGGAAATATATTCCAGTTAAATAAGCACTCTGACTTTTTGTTTCCAAGGCTTGGTATAAGGAGAGATGGTCTGAGGGGTGGGGAGTCTGGGAAACACACACACCCAGAGGACAAGCATTTGCCAGAAATACTATAGGGTTTCCTGCTTCAACAGGGGGTTGGGCTAGAAGACCTCTAAGATCCCTTCTAACTGTGTTATTCTGTTAGAGGCCATCCTCTTCTAGGTCAGACTTGAAGGACAAGAAGTCAGCTAGCCTGCTGAAACGTTCCTTTCCATCACTGAAACAAATTATGCAACATCGTTTGCCATCCTTACAAAGCTAACCATCCCTGACCTTGGATGAATACGGCAGGAACATTTGAAGAACATTCAATTTTTGTTACACACAGAGACACACCGAAAACATGTTTTCCAACATAACTGCCTGTTCAACCAACGCAGTTTGTCCATCAGCATGCAGCTGAGGTGGTCTCACCGTATTTGGTATCACCGTATTTCTACAGGGCTGAATCTTGCATGCAAATTATGCCTGCAAACCATTGAGATGAGCAATAAAGGTGCTCAGTGTACAGACCACTGAGTGCTTTAGGTTATCATTTCTGACAAGGAGCAAGATGCTTTGGTTCCAAAGTTCCTTGATCAAAATGTACATCATCTGGTTGCCTGTTGGCTATCGGGGGCTTTAATAGTGGGAATTCCAACTGCATGTCAAAATTTTGGGCTGATCACCATAAATCAGTATTCAGCTTTCCATTATGATTACACATATTCCTCAACTTAGGAACCCAAAGGAGCCAATTGTGGCCAAGCAAGACAGTTGTTATGTGAGTTTTGCCCCATCTCACATCCTGTCTTGGCCTAGTTGTTAAGGGAATCATGGGATCATTAAGCCAAGCTGGCTTCCCCCACTAAGTTTTGTTTGTCACAAGCCATCTGAGAAGGTTAAAATGTAAATCAAATATCCCCGGGACATTGCAACTGTCATAAGTACATGCCAGTTGCCCAGTATCCAAATTCTGATCACATGACCATGGGATGGCGGGAACAGTCATAAGTGTGACAACTGGTCCTAAGTCACTTTATTTCAGTGCTGCAACTCAGTGGTGGATTCAAAAAATTTTTACTACTGGTTCTGTGGGCATGGCTTGGTGGGAGTGGTATGGCTTAGTGGGCATTTGGTGGGTGCGGTAGGGGAAGGTTATTGCAAAATCATCATTCCCTCCTCACCCCACTAACCTGCTTTCCAGCTCCGTTCTCCTGTGCAGGGCAACCAAAGGAGACCCAGCCGATCAGCTGGGACTCAATGGGAGGCAGAGAAGAGATGGGGGCGGGGCCTGTCAGAGGTGGTATTTGCCGGTTCTCTGAACTATTCAAAATTTCCGCTACTGGTTCTCCAGAACTGGTCTGCTGAATATATCACCTCTTCCACAACTTCAAATGGCCTCGAAATGAATGGTGGCAAGTCAAAGACAACCTGTAATTCTGTGGTTTCTTTCCATCCTTTCCCAAGTCTCAACCATTCGCTTTTCATCGGTTTTCAGCCATGCTGCTTTTTCTGTTCTTAGCTGGTGACCTGAAAAGGAAACAGAAGCAGGAGGGCTTTTCAGCTGTGAGTCCCAGGTCTCACAACCCAGTGGGGGAAAGGTGAGAGCTTTGGAGAAGTCATTGGACCAGGAAGGCAGGTGCCTAAGTTGGAGATTTGCCCATAATGTTTGATTTTAAAAACTGATAGGAGTTTAGCTTGAACTGAAAGATAGAGTAAAATAATGGTTAACATGATGGACTGGGAGTAAGACACTCGGTTCAGATCCCTTCTCAGCCACTAAGCTTAACAGAATAACAGAGGGGCCTTGGAGGTCTTCTAACCCCTTGCTCAAGTAGGAGACTCTATACTATTTCAGACAAATGGTTGTCCAATCTCTTATTAAAAACTTCCAGTGATGGAGCACCTGCAACTTCTGAAGGCAAACTTATTGAACATCTTTGAAGCAAGCTGCATCTCCCAGTCTAACTCAGCTCATAGGGTTGAACAAGTTAGTTAATTTACTTCATTGTCATTGCGCCTTCTACAACGAAATCAAACACCGTCTTCAGTGCACATCATGACCATGAAAATGAACACAAACACACATCCTTCACCTTTCACACATTGAACTGGAAATCCCTGACACTGCACCAACACTGCACTATACAGTAGAATTCAAAAGAGCTGCTGCCCTGGGATAGAAGCTGTTTTTCAGCCTATTTGTCTTTGTTTTCATTATCCTGTACCGTCTGCCAGGTGGTAATAGTTCCAGAAAAGGTTTCCCAGGATGAGATGGATCTTTGAGGATGTTTTGAACTTTCTTAAGGCAGCGGGAGCTATAAAGCTCTTCCAAAGAGGGGAGAGGGCAGCCCATGATCCTCTGGGCAATGACATTAACCCTCTGGAGTGCTTTCCTATCTACCACTGTGCAATTGGCAAATCATACAGAGGTGCAGTATGTTAAGATACTCTCTATGGTGCAGCGGTAGAAGGTCACCAGCAGTTTTTCATTCAGTTGTTGTTACAGTGAGAATAAAATGAGGGCAGATAACTTCCCCTCTCCTCTCCATTTATATCACCTCGAGCTTCCTTGATAAGTAGCTTTAATCATTCAGGAAGATTTCTTCAAAAAATAAGAGAGTATCCACCAAGAAAGTGCACTTATGATTATGCTTAGTCATAAAACCTTTCAGCTAGCCAAAGTCTATCGTCAGAGATGTAAGGGGTGAATATACCCATGTTCAAGTCAGAACAAGGTCAAGGTTCCATCAAACATCCACACCCAGCATTAAGTTTCAAGGGTATCAATTAATCAGCAATTTGGGCTAGGCCTGACCTAGGGCTCAAGGAAATCACACAATCAAGCATAATACCTGTAGCTTCCTGGTAGGAGCTTTGCTGAATGTCATCCCCCAAGAAATCTCCATTGAGAAGCAGCCTTGAAGCCCTAAATCTTCTGCATCCAACACCCAAGCAACTTTGATTTTATCAGGTCTTTTTCTGCAGAGCTTCATTTCCCACTGGGTGCCTCCCTTACCTGCATTCTGAAGGGCTGGGGAGTTTGGTCTCAAGTTCCAGATCAAGATTGTTCATATCAAGATTGGGAACAATCGGCTGGCATCTCAACTGGTTCCTCTGCATTTGCCTTGATTTACTGTATGGTCAGCTTCATCGAGTCCAGAGGGGGTTGGACTAGATCAGTGGTCGCCAACTGGTGGGCCGCGGACTACTGGTGGGCCATGAGAAAATTTTGGTGGGCCATAGAGTAATCTCACCCCCAGAGCAGCACCCCAAAGCAATTAATCCAGGATGCATAGAAACACAAGGCTGCTCAGCCCACATGGCCCACAGGAACCCTCCCCACCCATTCATTCCTTACGTGGCAGACTTGTCTACTAAATTGCTATTTTTCCTTTTTCAGCTCTTCTGCTGTGCCGAGAGATTTAGATTAGCTAGGAAGTAGGAAATGGTTGGATTTCTTGCTTTCTAGCTAGTCTTTAGATCTTCGGCTCTGCTTTTAAGCACAGCCGAACCTCCCTCAGGACTGAAGGTTCTATTATTCAGTGCAGACTCACGGCAAGCAAATTTGAGAGTCTGAACTATCCGATGGCAGATAGATAGATCTCTGAATGATTCTGTGAGCAACTCAATCTGCCTGCCTGCTTTGCCTGATTTTGGGTAAAAGTTGCTCTTTTTTGTAAAAAAATTCAATATTTATATAAATATTTATAATATTTACATACAAGCCATGCTCAGCCAGTCACATGACCACCAAGCCACACCCACAAATTAAGTCACACCCACAGAACCGGTTCGTGGTCCCTGGGGTCCAAAAGTTTGGCAACTCCTGGACTAGATGACCTACAAAGTCCCTTCCAACTCTGTAAATCTGTAAATCTGCAATTTACAAATCCGTGTGGCTGCATCTATAAACTCTCAGCTGAGCTCCAACTCCATCAATATCATTATGGCTCAATGTGGTATGGAAACCCACTTATTTTGTTTTTAACCAGAACATAGATATTCCTCAATTAGGGCCAGGTACAAAAATTGTGGCATAAAGGAGAGGATGGAGCTAAAAGCAGTCAATTCCTGACTGACTTCCCTCCCTTCAAAACACAAATACTGCTCCCGACTGGGTTGGCTTGCATTTGTATACTCAGGTCTACGTCTGAAATCCTCCATCTCAGGAGTAGAATAGAAGCGATGTAGTTTTCGGTATTGCTCAACAGGAAGAAGTCAGAGATGGGGGGGCTTTTCAGCCTACTTTCCAGTCAAGAAAAGTCAAAAGCAGCCAACTCTTAAAGCTAGCTTGAACTCAGGAATCAGCAGCTGGAAGAGTCACCTCCCCGAAGTTCTCCATATGCATTTAACACCAGGGGTGGGTTGCTGGGGGTTCACAGGGGTTCAGGAGAGGCCCTAGCTAAGATTCTGCACAGTTTGGAGAACCCCCAAATCTCACTCCTGGCTGGCCCCGCCCACCCCTCCCCTCCCAGGGCCCCCCACACGGCCTGTTTTGGATGCAGGTAAGTACAGGATGTGTGCAGAGGCTTGGGGAGGGTGAAAAATGGGCCTCCCAGAAGTTCAGGAAGGCCAGAAATGGGCCAGTTTCTGGCCTCTGGAGGGTTTCGGAGCCCAGGGAGGCCATTTTCATCTTCTGGAGGCTCGAGGAAAACCTCCAGAGCCTGGGGAAGGCAAAAACACCCCTCCCTGGCTATGGTGCAGGAGGCTGACTAGGCCACAGCCACCATGGCTCACCCAGCAACAGGGCAGAGAACCCATTGCTAAAAATTTTGAATCCCGCCACTGTTTAACACCAAGGCTGCAGGCTGGTCAGGAGCATGAATGAATGATCTGCTCACAACCTTTTCCTTACTTGGTTAAGCTGAATTGCATTTCTTATTCTATTTGCATCCGTGTCTGCAGATAAAGCAGACGCAAAGGTTACAAGAACCTATTCTGGAGATATGTCACCATTGAACAAAATCCCAAGGATGAACTCGCAGCCCCCCCCCCCCGCGTGAATATTTGATTAGCATATTCAGCACTTGGACTGATTCTCTGCATCAAATTGACTTTCTGAATTTGCATCCAACCTCAAAGTCAAACTGAATGATTCGATGACCTTTCGCGACTACAAAGGAAAATGTTCAGAATCACATTAACCTGAAAATACAGTTCAAAAAAACTGAATTGGATTGAATCAGGGATGTGAACTGACAATTCGAATCAAGTTTGACTTGATCTCCACACCCTTGCATAAAACCGTGAGCAATCTAATTTAACAGATCTCATTTCTTTTCTTCTTGTTGTAGACTCTGTTTGAGGGTCTAACAGAGCTTTTCACCTCCATCTACTCACAACAGAATACCCTATGCCTCCAGACTTGAAATTTTAGGCTTAGATAACTTAGAACTACGCCGCTTTTGGTCTGACCTAAGTGTAGTACATAAAATTATCCATTACAATGTCCTACCAGTCAATGACTACTTCAGCTTCAACCTCAACAATACACAAGCACACAATAGATACAAACTTATACAAACTTAAGGTAAACCGCATCAACTGTACCTTGATTGCAGGAAATACAACTTCAGCAATGGCATAATCGCACCAACGTGCTTACTATCCCTGTCTTAATGTTCCCTTTTATTTGTATCTATTTCATGTATTTATAATCATGTTATTCTTATATATAGCCTCAGATGCATGCTTGACAAAAATAAATAAATTAAAATAAAATTTCTCTTCTGTTGTAAATGTTGACTTGGGCTTGAACATGTTTCTGGTGAAAAAGCCTGAAGGCACAACAAATGCTAGAACATTCAATGCATAATAGGCAATCAGATTCAGGTAGTCAAATGTGTCATTTAACTATCTTATATATTACTTTTTAGAATATTTTCAAAAATGTATAGGAATTATTTGCTACATCAGATCATTTCCCTGACTGGACCATAATTTCAGCAGTGGGAATAAGCATAAGGTTTCAAAATACAGTTACACAGTTTAAAAAGATAGAATGGATATTGAAAATTTAAGCAAGAAGATTAGAATGTCCCACGAGGGAGAAAAAACATTTTACAGGACTTCCCAAAGATAAATGTTTTCCTGATCAGAAAGCCAATGGACTAATTCTCAGTGTGCAAACCTGTATTTTAACTGTGGGACATAATAAGCAGGATGCCCTAATGTTAAACAGAAGGGCTGAGATTTGCCCAAAAAGTTGTTAAAAAGGTGAAAAAAATATGGTAGGTCATATTCTTTCTTTTCTGTGTATGTAGATGCAAAATTGCCATGTTTCTTAACTGTCATAGTTTTTTTTTCCCAGGCTAGGAGGAAAAGTGACTTAAAATGAATAGGTTTCACTGCTGACCTATAGAGTTGTAAAGGGCCAGGAAGAACATTAGAACTGAACTTGTAAATTGCTTTCGCTTAATGCTCCAAGTCTTAGTCCTGACCCCGGGTTATCCTTGCCACGGCTTGATGGGCTGGATAATCTTCTTCCTAACCTCCAGCTGCCCCACCCATCCATCTCTTCTTTCTTCCCTGCCCCCTCACTGATTCCTACACACCCCGTGGGGCTCCCATTTTTTCCATGATTTGTGTTTGTGTTTGTAAATCAGGAAAAAAGATATTTCAGAGAGAGAATAGAATAAAGCCTAATGAGAATGATGGACTTCAGCCAAGGAAGATGGAGTTTCAGTTTTTCATTCAATCATGAAGCTTATGTGATGACCTTGGAGCAGGCTGCCTCTCTTTTCTCATTCTCTCTCCTGCTGCGTAACAGGATTTTGTTGTTGTCTTTAATGAGGATAAAGCCAGAAAAAATGACCCTGAGTTTCACGGGGAAAGGGCTACAGATGTAAATACTTCATAATCCATAAATACACTGCAGTGACCCTTTTGTGATGAGAACATGAACTGAGAATGTGGGGAATTGCAGAACCCTAAGCATTTATTGATATGCCATATTATTGATGGACCATCTACAGGTAAATCTCAACTTACAACAGTTCATTTAGTGTCTGTTTGAAGTTTCGATGGCACTGAAAAAAGTGACTTATCACCATTTTTCATACTTATCATAATTGCGGCATCCCCATGGTCACATGATCCATAGAATGGAATGGAATAGAATAGAATAGAATAGAATAGAATAGAATAGAATAGAATAGAATAGAATAGAATCCTCTATTTTGCTAAGTGTGGTTACATACATAAGGAATTTGTCTCTGGTACAAAAGCTCTCAGTGTACATACAAACAACGGAGTGATAAGTCAAAGAACATAAATCATAAGGTACAATCATAAATCATAAGGTACAAACAATTGATAAATCATAATATATCTGTAGGAGAAGGTAGTAGGAAAGATGAGAAGTGAGAAAGATGAAAAGATGACAAAGATGACAAGGATAATAGCAATCCAGCCCTACTACGTGGGTAAATATCTTTAGGCATAAGACAGTGCTATAGGAGTTCGGTGTTTAGCAAAGTGATGGCATGGGGGAAGAAACTATTAAAAAAATTCAGAATAAGGAGGGAAAAGACTCAGTGGCATTATAAGTATGAGCAAAAGAACAATAAAGGCATGGAGAACCTATAGCCTTTAGATGTGGTTGAACTTCGCCTGCCAGCAGCTTCTGTCACTGTAGACCAGGGGTGTCCAACCTTGGCAACTTTAAAACTTGTGGACTTCAACTTCCAGAGTTCCTCAGCCAGCTGAGGTTGGACACCCCTGCTGTAGACAATGGTGAAAGCCGTTCAAAGTTGCAATTCAGGGGAAATACATCTTCCCCTGGTAGGCAAATTAATTGATGGTTCTGCTTGCCAGAGAAGCAGATTACTAAACAATTTTTTTAATATGTCCCCAGCATGCAAAGATCAACAGTCACTTGCAAATTGGTAATAGCTTTGTACTGAAAACATGACAGGCACAGCTGAGGGCAGAATCTAGAATATACTACAGTTTGATACCATATGGCTATATAGGATAGGGTGAACCTGGAAAGAGATAAAATCTGTCCTATGATGTCTCAGATATTTCCTTTTTCTGTGGAAGATGTTTCTGTTTGAGAAGGCTGGAGAAATTGTTTTTTTTTTTTCTCTTTTCTCTTGGAAATGTTTTGAGCTTGGTTGTACCGTGGAAGTGGTGAAGGTTGCTGCCACTGGTGGTGATCTATAACTTATCTTCTCATCCTCCTGAATCCCCACTGCACACAGAAGGAATTTCTTCCTGATATATTCCCTAGTGATTTAATAGGATCCTAAGAAGCCAGAGAGTGGGCAGATTGTTGAAAACACAGCTGTCTCCCCCAAAGGCAAGCCATTCAGACATAACCCTTTGGTCACTATGGTATCATAAATTATCAGAGGGCAGAACCTCTCTGAGAGTAAAAATTCGCTAAGAGATGGTTACACTAGTGGAGTCACCACTTTTGGCAGTGTCATTAATCACGTGTCACCCAAGGTCCGGAATCAATCTTTCCTGGTTCCACGCATGTAAACATCGTAACATTTGAGTGAGCCTGTGATGGTGAGGAAACCAATGTCCATACAGTCCCTGCGGCTCAACCCCAAAATCCGTAGCCCAGCGCTGATGGTTCATAAAGCAGTCCTTGGTTAGAAATGATAACAGGGAGGTGATGCACTGAGACGGAAGGGGGAACAGCAGCCCAATGATGAATAGTGGTGACATGGTCAGGCTGTCCATACTTGGAGACCTTGATGTCCCAGGTCTCCCGCATTCGTAACTGGGCACTATGGAGACATCCATGACTCAGAGCCAGTTCATCGCATCCACAAGTAAACCTGGTTTGGAAACAAATGAAATATCCCTCTCTCCACCCAATTACTGTGCCAGTCATTTCAAAAGTGAATTCCTTTTCATTCAACTGAATATGTAGAAAAATGGAGGAGAAATGTTACATGTGGCGCTTGTTGGAATGCTAAGCATTAACATAAATGAGATCTCACAACCAGCTTAAGTCAACCAGGCACAGTCCAGAATGGTAGGAGAATAACCTCATGGTCCCTGGTCAATATCTGGAGGAAAGTAAATCAAGACACCAGAAGTTGTCAGGCTGGAGACAACTGAATATATAATTGCACAGAATATATAATTGCAGTTTCACTGGGGGTCTGGGGTTCTCACTTATTCATTCACTTCAAATGCACTGGGTGGGGATGATGAGAATCATAGCCCAGCATATCCCTAGATCAAACAACAAACAACTCTAAATCATGCACACACAAAGGCAGAAATCTTAAAAATAAGATGCTTTGCTGTAGCAGACAGCAGCCTGTGGATTCCAGATATTAAGGAGAGTGGTAGAGAAACTTCCTTGCTTTGGCCCCTGTTTATATGGATGCAAGGAGCTGAGGGATGAAATAGAGAAGTCAAACGAGCAGGATTGCAACCTGCATCCTTTCTCTGCAAAGGTATTTGAGGTCAGCCCCATCGATTCCCATACATCTGCCCCAGGATCATCCCCAAATGGCTTGCCTTGTCTTTCTTAGATACTTCCTTGGCTTATCTTCCTCCACTTTTGCTTGGAATGTGACACAGCAGGGAAAGGCTTGTCATGCTGGAAACAGAATCCATTCATCTGTGATGTCATGCTGGTGTGTGGAATACATTCTTAAGAAAAGCCAGGACACTCGCTTGGCTTCTTCTCTTTGGACTAGTACGAGAGAGTGGAGAGACAGATGCCCTCCCTGGGTTGCTGGGATGACTGGCAGCCTCAGAGCCACACCCACTTCTCCCCAGATTATATAAAAATGAATGAACAGGTTGGACTGTTTGTGAAGCTCCTTTCCAAGCTCCTGTGACTTCTCTGTCCTGCCACCTTCACTGAATAAAGGGGCAAAGAAGTTGAACTCATGGTGTGCCTGAGCACAATGGCTAGGAACACCGATATGCACTGGCGTTTACCTATGGTTTGCCTCCTCTGGGAAATGGCCATGATCATCCTTTTTGGGATTTTCGTGCGCTTCAACCCGGAGGCAGATGTGGCTGATTGGGAGAAGGAAAAACAGCAAAGGAACGTCTCTGATATTGAGAATGAATTCTACTTCAGGTACCCCTGTGAGTATAGCTATACCAGGCAACAACCCAGCCTTGGGTTTCTTTGGCATGCCTTTTGTTGCACTTTTCCTCTGCAGAATTCTGAATGGCAGAAAGCCATACTTGAAAACCACAAGGCTACACAGAGCTCCAGATTAATGCCATAACATGTAGTGGCATAGTCAGCCTGTGTCTGGGTTTACTGGTTTTATATAATCAGCCGTGGACTTTAAAGAAACTTTGTTTGTTTGGGCTGCACAACTTTTCCTGGGCATCCCAGGATCATGCTCCAAAATGTATGGGCTGCAACCACAACAAAGACTCTAATCTGATTTCACTTTGCTTGCTTGTGCATTGAAGCCAGATCAGATATAATGAATAACATTTATTTCCATTCATCTTTAAAAGAAATAGTTTTCTCTCTCCTGCCATGTTAAAAGTGGCAATTTTGAAAGTTTGGGAGATGCCTCTAAGTGGGAAGAAATCTATTACCCTTAGAAGTATTATATTTCCACTAGAAATAAAAATGTGGATTGTTTCACAGTTTGGATTGTTTCATCTACTTCAAATATCTAATGCAATTTCCTCCTGTTTTATGTATGCATTCAATATGTATTTCTTCATGATCTGTAGGAGATAACCCTTTGCTTGGTGTTTCTCCCTCATTTACTGGGTGAGGTTCTGAATGCCAACCCTTAAAGTCCTGATCTGAAAAATTCCTTCTGTGCTTAGGTAGGGTTAGTCTGGAGAGAATACTAGAAAAGTGAATCAAGATGTTCCAATCACAACTGAAATACAGCCTTTCTCAAAGGAATCTTCCCCTGGAACAGGACTCTTAATTGATGATTGATTGATGATTTAACTGATTTTTATAATAAAATAACCTCTGCGATTCAATTTCTATTGGGGCTTAGCTTGGAAATTGGACAGTGTTTCCCAATCTCAGCCATTTTATATTGACTTGGGAATTCTGGAGTTGAACTCCACATAGGTTAAAATTGCTGAGGTTGAGAAACATTGAAATAGGGGAAAGAACAAAAGGCATCTTTTCTGAAGCGACAATAAATCACATCAAATGTTTATGGAGTGCAGAGAAACTATTTGAAGGTTGACTTGCCCTTCTATCCTTCTGAGGTGGGTAAAATGAGGACCCAGATTGATGACTTAGTACACTGCTTAGAGAGGGTTGTAAAGTACTGTCTAAAGTAAAGTCTAAATGCTATTGCTATTGCCTGTATTAGAATTCCAGGTAATTACGTATATGAACCTTGTTTATCTATCTTATATTCTAGCTTTACAATTCAATTTGTTATGTTTTTTTTAAGTTGGTCCATTGGTCCTTTTCTTTCTGGTAAGCTGGAATGCTTCCTGCTTTTCCATTTCAACACAAAGCTATACTGGCATGACATGGGTTATTCCCACTATCACTCCCTATCATATCTATGGAGATTCTCCATCATCCTGGTCATAGTTGTCCCAAAAGTGGTTTTCCAAATGGCAACTGGATTTCCTTGGGTTTTTTTTTCCTTTTCATCCAAGAAGCTTCTTCTGAAGTTGGAGGGCCCAAAATAGGAAGAGAGGGCCAGTATTCTGTTAAATCACCAATCTGGAGACTTGGAGACTTTGAATTCTAGTCTGCCAGTTCTGAGAACTGAAGAACTGAGAACTGAAGAACCTTCTTGGATGAGAAGGAAAATGTTTTCCAGGGGGAAAAAACACCAAGAAAATCCAGTTGCTTTTTGGAGAAGCACTTTTGGGATCCCTATTTTGCTTATATTACTTCTCTTTTGAGCCACTGCCAGACTTTTGACTTCCCTGCGAATAACGGGTGCCAAAGCTTAAACAATTTTAAACACCTTAAGAATGTCCTTGACAGTGTCAGAAAAAAGGTTAAAATTCTCCTGATTCAGCTAAGCGTGGCCTGCGCTGTGTCACATTCATGGACCATAGATAAGGTGAAAGATAACATCATGGGGACATGGCAGAAAAAACAGATTTCCAAGTCATGCTTGTACTAGGTTTATCTGCATATGGGAAAAGGCCCTGAATCTGGAGAAATAGAATAGAATAACAGAGTTGGAAGGGACCTTGGAGGTCTTCTAGCCCAACCCCCTGCTTAGGTAGGAAATCCTATACCATTTCAGAGAAATGGTTATCCAATCTCTTAAAATCTTCCAGTGTTGGAGCATTCACAGCTTCTGGAGGCAAGTAGTTCCACTGATTAATTGTTCTCACAGTCAGGAAATTTCTCTTTAGTTCTAAGTTGCTTCTCTCCCTGATTAGTTTCCACCCATTGCTTCTTGTCCTGCCCTCAGGTGCTTTGGAGAATAGCTTGACTCCCTCTTCTTTGGGGCAGCCCTTGAGATATTGGAACACTGCTACTATCATGTCAACCCTAGTCCTTCTTTTCATCACACTAGACCAGGGGTCTCCAACCTTGGCTCCTGGAAGCCTGGCGGACTTCAACTCCCAGAGTTCCATAGCCAGCAAAGCTGGCTGTGGAATTCTGGGAGTTGAAGTCCGCCAGGCTTCCAGGAGCCAAGGTTGGAGACCCCTGCACTAGACAAACCCAGTTCCTGCAACCGTTCTTCATATGTTTTCAGCCCCCTAATCCTCTTGGTTGCTCTTCTCTGCACTCTTTCTAGAGCCTCAACATCTTTTTTACATTGTGGTGATCAAAACTGGATGCAGTCTAAATGATTTCCCTTTACATTTGAGCCTTGTCTTTTTCCCATATGTAACAATTCTCATTGTAAGTACTTAAAACTCTTGCAGTTTTCTTGAAGGATGCATGGTTTGGACGATGCAGAACTGTGTGGAAAGACATTGCCACTGGTACTCAGCTAGGGAAGTATCACTTGGGTTTCGCAAGCTGAAAGGGTTTAGAAAATTCATGCTCTGAGCAGAGAATGCTTCTGGACATGAAGTCAATCGAGAAGGGTGAACTTTTTGGCAGGGGTTTGGAACTAGAAGCCAGATGGAATTTCCCTAGCAGATCACTGGATTTTTTTAAGGAGAATATCAAACTCACCATATTGCAGAGATAGTCAAGGATTGTACTTTGCAGGCACAAATGGGGGTGAGGAAATAGGTTAGAGACCCAGGACAGGACCGTTCAAAGTTACAATGGCACTGAAAAAAGTGACCGATGACCAGTTTTTGCACTTATGACCTTTGTAGGTCATGTGATTTACATTTGACTGCTTGACAAGTGGTTCACTTTTATGACGGTTGTTGTGTCCCAGAGTCATGGGATCCCCTTTTGTGACCTTCTGACAAGCAAGGTCAATGGGGAAACTTGATTCAATTAACAACCGTGTTGTTAATTTAACAATTGCAGTGATTCATATGGCAAGAAAAGAATGAAACTCACTGAACAAATGCCTCACTTAACAATATAAATTTGGGACTCGATTGTGGTTGTACATTGAGGACTACTTGTACACTGTAATGGTTAAGGCACCAAGTTGGAAACTGGGAGACTGTGAGTTCTAGTTCTGCCTTAGGCACAAAGACAGCTGGGTGGTGTTGAGCCAGTCCTTCTCTCTCACCCCTGGGAAGAAGAAGGCAATGAGATATCTCAACTAGAAGCAGGAGACTAATAGTAAAAACAATTAATCAGTAGAATGACTTGCCTTCAGAAGATGTGGCTGCTCCATCACTGGAGGTTTTTAAGAAGAGATTGGACAGCCATGCTTCTGAAGTGGTAAAGGGTCTCCTGCTTGAGCAGGGGGTTGGACTAAAAGACCTCCAAGGTCCCTTCCAACTCTGTTATTATGTTATTTGGTTACTCCTTCAATTACTGATATTGCTCAAAATTGATTTATGGAATAATTAGCATTCCTGGAAATGAACTTCAAACATACATCTATCAAATGAACAGCAATCTTTGCTTCAATGTCCTGCTGTCTGGGAATTGTGGAATCTGAAGTCAGCAGGTTTTTTCCTTCGTTGTGGGGAGTATTGACACAAAACGCTTTATGCACAAAATGCTATCTTAGGAGTTGTTTCCATTTCACAGTCTTCAGGAAATCTGGTTCTTGGTTATTAACCAAGTTGCAGTCTTAAAGCACTTAGAGGAAATGGCCTGTTTCCCACTTAGATTTCATAAACAGAACACCTCACTTCATTAAGCATGAGGTTTTGATCAGAATCGGCTAGTACCATTAGTCCCTGGAGAGCTTTAAGCTGCCCAGGCTCACACTCATCATACTCATCCTGGATTAAACCAAACAAGGGTTTAATCATTAAACTTCTTTCAGAGAGCAGCAATTTCTTTCTTCATGAGTCCACATAGAGATATCAACTTCTGGATTAAGAAGATGTCTTTACTGTGCCAAATCAGAGGACACAGAATTCCATGCAAGCTTTTGAGTTCAGTAAGATCTTTCAGGAAGGAAGGGAGGGAGGGAGAGAGGAAGAACTATAAGTCATTTTTCCTCTTCTACCTATGGTAGATAGGTAGGTAGTAGGAAGGAAGGAAGGACTACTTATCCAAATAGATCATTCTTCTTCTTCTAGCTATGGTAGGTAGGTGGTAGATGGGAAAGTAAGATGAGAGGAAGGAAAGAAGGAAGGAAGGAAGAAGGAAGGAAGGAAGGAAGAAGGAAGGAAGGAAGGAAGAAGGAAGGAAGAAGGGACTACCTACCCAAATAGGCCATTCTTCCTCTTCTACCTATTAGTAGATAGGTAGGTAGTAGGAAGGAAGGAAGGACTACTTATCCAAAGGGATCATTCTTCTTCTTCTAGCTATGGTAGGTAGGTGGTAGATGGGAAAGTAAGATGAGAGGAAGGAAAGAAGGAAGGAAGGAAGGAAGAAGGAAGGAAGGAAGGAAGAAGGAAGGAAGAAGGGACTACCTACCCAAATAGGCCATTCTTCCTCTTCTACCTATTAGTAGATAGATAGGTAGTAGGAAGGAAGGAAGGACTACTTATCCAAATAGATCATTCTTCTTCTTCCAGCTATGGTAGGTAGGTGGTAGATGGGAAAGTAAGATGAGAGGAAGGAAAGAAGGAAGGAAGGAAGGAAGAAGGAAGGAAGGAAGGAAGAAGGAAGGAAGGAAGGAAGGAAGAAGGGACTACCTACCCAAATAGGCCATTCTTCCTCTTCTACCTATTAGTAGATAGGTAGGTAGTAGGAAAGAAGGAAGGACTACTTATCCAAATCGATCATTCTTCTTCTTCTAGCTATGGTAGGTAGGTGGTAGATGGGAAAGTAAGATGAGAGGAAGGAAAGAAGGAAGGAAGAAGGAAGGAAGGAAGGAAGGAAGGAAGGAAGGAAGGAAGGAAGGAAGGAAGGAAGGAAGAAAGAAGGAAGGAAGAAGGGACTACCTACCCAAATAGGCCATTCTTCCTCTTCTACCTATTAGTAGATAGATAGGTAGTAGGAAGGAAGGAAGGACTACTTATCCAAATAGATCATTCTTCTTCTTCTAGCTATGGTAGGTAGGTGGTAGATGGGAAAGTAAGATGAGAGGAAGGAAAGAAGGAAGGAAGGAAGGAAGGAAGAAGGAAGGAAGGAAGGAAGAAGGAAGGAAGAAGGGACTACCTACCCAAATAGGCCATTCTTCCTCTTCTACCTATTAGTAGATAGATAGGTAGTAGGAAGGAAGGAAGGACTACTTATCCAAATAGATCATTCTTCTTCTTCCAGCTATGGTAGGTAGGTGGTAGATGGGAAAGTAAGATGAGAGGAAGGAAAGAAGGAAGGAAGGAAGGAAGAAGGAAGGAAGGAAGGAAGAAGGAAGGAAGGAAGGAAGAAGGGACTACCTACCCAAATAGGCCATTCTTCCTCTTCTACCTATTAGTAGATAGGTAGGTAGTAGGAAAGAAGGAAGGACTACTTATCCAAATAGATCATTCTTCTTCTTCTAGCTATGGTAGGTAGGTGGTAGATGGGAAAGTAAGATGAGAGGAAGGAAAGAAGGAAGGAAGAAGGAAGGAAGGAAGGAAGGAAGGAAGGAAGGAAGGAAGGAAGGAAGGAAGGAAGAAGGAAGGAAGGAAGGAAGAAGGAAGGAAGAAGGGACTACCTACCCAAATAGGCCATTCTTCCTCTTCTACCTATTAGTAGATAGATAGGTAGTAGGAAGGAAGGAAGGACTACTTATCCAAATAGATCATTCTTCTTCTTCTAGCTATGGTAGGTAGGTGGTAGATGGGAAAGTAAGATGAGAGGAAGGAAAGAAGGAAGGAAGGAAGGAAGAAGGAAGGAAGGAAGGAAGAAGGAAGGAAGGAAGGAAGAAGGGACTACCTACCCAAATAGGCCATTCTTCCTCTTCTACCTATTAGTAGATAGGTAGGTAGTAGGAAAGAAGGAAGGACTACTTATCCAAATAGATCATTCTTCTTCTTCTAGCTATGGTAGGTAGGTGGTAGATGGGAAAGTAAGATGAGAGGAAGGAAAGAAGGAAGGAAGAAGGAAGGAAGGAAGGAAGGAAGGAAGGAAGGAAGGAAGGAAGAAGGAAGGAAGGAAGGAAGAAGGAAGGAAGAAGGGACTACCTACCCAAATAGGCCATTCTTCCTCTTCTACCTATTAGTAGATAGATAGGTAGTAGGAAGGAAGGAAGGACTACTTATCCAAATAGATCATTCTTCTTCTTCTAGCTATGGTAGGTAGGTGGTAGATGGGAAAGTAAGATGAGAGGAAGGAAAGAAGGAAGGAAGGAAGGAAGGAAGAAGGAAGGAAGGAAGGAAGAAGGAAGGAAGAAGGGACTACCTACCCAAATAGGCCATTCTTCCTCTTCTACCTATTAGTAGATAGGTAGGTAGTAGGTAGGAAGGTAAGGTAGGAAAGAAGGAAGGAAATTTCTTCTTAGCTCTAGTTTGGTTCTCTCTTCGATTAGTTTCCATCCATTGCTTCTTGTCTTGTGTATTTGAGAATCATTTAAGAGTTTGTTGTTTGGTTGGCATGAACTAGATTCGCATCTAGTTCAGTAGTCAATCTCAGAGAAATTTACATCTTAGTTTCCAAAGTTTTTTTGATATCCAATAATTCAATTTTTTTTAGTTTGAATACAAGTTATGGCTTTGTTTTTAATCTCTGAGTGAATAAAGAGGGATTTCTGGCATCATGTTGCATTTCACAAATAGTGGCGCAAGACCTTTGTTGAAAGGTGAATAAAGTAATGGGATGTCTTTTGCTCCTTGTCAGTCTTGAAAGGGTGATTGACACATGAGGTGCTTTCAATGTTGTGCAATACTTCTGGTCACCTCTCCTTCCTGGTCTTAAAAAAAGTTTCACGGGAGCAATTACCTTGCATCATCTTTTGTGTGGATAAAATTGAAAAGTAGGGTGTCATGGAAGCTGCCAACCTTCAAAAAGAAAATAGTACAGAGCCATGTTAGCACAATGGTTAGAGTGCAGGATTCTCCCAAATGTTCTTTTTGATTGTGAAAAAATATCCGTGAATAGTTAAAAAAATAAAATAAAGCCAGAATAGAATAAACTGGAGACACAAAACTAATTTCATCCTGTTATTTTAATGAAACCTGTTGCAAAGGGTGGGTTTTTACCTCCTGCAGTTAAAATATTTCTCAAAACTATCAGTGGGGAATGGGGCAATGCATGTATTTTTCTGGTTGCATGAGTTGGTGGGAGAAAAGGCAGATTCCTAAGCTAGTGATGGAAGAAACACAACACCCATCTTCAATTTGCTGCCTTGCTTTGGGCATCTCCTGGACTACCAATAATTGCCAAGTTTCATTTTACAGCACTAGAGCAGATTCCTATCTTGAGGATATGATGAGCAGCAAAGTTGGTTAAAGATCTACAAAGTTGTTTGTTCGGCAGACAAAACATCTCTCCACCCCACTTGCCTAGGGTATAGGATGAAAGTTGCTCTTTATCACGCAGATAGAGAAAATTCTAGGAGATTAGATTTTGAAGCTTTTGACCCAAAAATGTTGGCAACAGCATTTTTTTTTTTCATTAGAGATTAGGCCAATATTGATTTTGTTAATGCAATAAATTTACTCCCGGTTACCAAATTCACACTTTTTGTGGGATGCCACAATGCATTAAACCATAAACTAATCAAAGTGGCTAAATTCGCCCAACCAGCTAAGCCACAAAAATAACAAGTAAAGTTAACATTAACTTGGTTTTATTATGACAATAGCACTTAGACTTATATACTGCTTTACAGCCCCTCTCTAATCAGTGTACAGAGTCAGCCTATTATACAGAGTCAGTAATCTGGCCCTCATCTTATCCACCTTGGAAGGATGGAAGTCTGTCAACCTGGTGAATTTGAACTGCCAAATTGCAGGCAGTCAGCAGTCAGGAGAAGTAGCCTGCAGTACTGCACTCTTAACTACTGTGCCACCGTGGCTCATTATGTTGTGTTAATAACTCTGCTAGTGAACTGTACTTAGCCTGGTTAAACCTATTGTGAGAACATAACTTCTACCTTCCTCCTAAATTCAAGGCAACTTATTTGGAATTGATAATGCATGCCCTCTTTACAGCAATCCTGTGTGGTATATTGAATGAAAGAAAGAAATGAAAGACAGTTCAAAGATCAACCATTAAATGATCAGAAACTGGACTCAGATCTCCTACATGGAACTAGTATTACCCTTTGAAGAATCCTGGCTGGTCAAAAGTTGACTGTCCAATTTATTCTAGTGATGATATCTACCAGCATTGCCTATTAATTCAGAATGAATTTTCAGAAATAAGAGTTTTCTGAAATATTTCAGTTTTCTGAACTTATTTCAGAAATAAGAGAAAAGATTTCACTTTCCACTCAAGCAGTGTTTTTCAGAATCTTTCATTGTAGACCAGAGTTTCTCAACCTTGACATCTTTAAGATGTGTGGACTTCAACTCCCACAATTCTCCAGTCAGTACATTGGCTGGAGAATTCTGGGAGTTGAAGTCCGGACATAAAATTGCCAAAGTTGAGAAATATTGTCCTCAACCCCTGGTCCATGGTGTGGCACCAGTCCATGGCATGCCAGAAACTGAGCCATGCAAACAAGGGAAGTCCTATCCATGGAATGCAGGCAGTATGCAAAACCATGCCCCCTCTGGTCTATGGAAAAACCTCTCTCCAGGGAACCAGTTCCTGGTCTCCAAAAGATTGGGGACCACTATTGTAAACCATAAGTGAGGAACAGTCATGTATACACTAGTAGTCAGTATTGAGTGAGGCGGTTGCTAGGCATGCAGTTAAGGATGGAAGGAGGGTGATAGTCCATGTAATGAAGCCTCTTTCTTTATTGCAGCTTTCCAAGATGTCCATGTGATGATTTTTGTGGGTTTTGGATTCCTCATGACCTTTCTTCAACGTTACGGCTTTGGAGCTGTTGGCTTCAACTTTCTCCTCGCTGCCTTTGGGATCCAGTGGGCTCTTCTGATGCAGGGCTGGCTCCATACCTTTGAGCATGGGAAGATACTCATTGGAGTGGAAAGGTAAGTTGGCATGCTTGGACATGGGAAGAAAGCATTTCGGTGTAGCAGGACACAAGTCGAGCATGAAACTATAATGAAGATAGATTAAATTTGTGGCTTAGGAATGCAAAGATATGCACTAGGTGAGAGATAAGATGGATTCTGTTATTATTTATGGAGTTCCAAATAAACGTCCAGAACATCCAAAACCAGCATTTTAGAGAGAATGTGGAAGCATCGTCTGAGATACTCCATTTACTCTGAGGCACATTTGGAATTTAGGACCAAAAGGCACATGTGGAATTTGGAGTGAATATTCTGAGTGCGCTGATAAAATGGCTGGTATGATGTATATAGCAATAGCACTTAGACTTACATATCATTTCACAGTGCTTTACAGCCCTCTCTAAGTGGTTTACAGATTCAGCATATTGCCCCCAACAATCTGGGTCCTCATTTTACCCATCTTGGAAGGATGGAAGGCTGAGTCAACCTTGAGTCTGGTGAGATTCGAACTGCCAAATTGCAGGCACTAACAGCCAGTAGAAGTAGCCTGTAGTACTGCATTCTAACCACTGTGCCACGGAGGCTCTTATGTTATTAATAGTGAGCTAGTCTTTCAGAATGTTCTCTAAGGGACATTCTAGAGGACTTTGTGAGTCCAGAGGTGTTTCCTGCCAACAGATGAGATACTGGAGGCTGGTGATTTACTTTATAGCATGTAAGATTGCTGTTTGCAGTTTTTAAAAAACAGAAAATGGTGAAAGAGACAAAGAAAGTGCTAGGCATTAAGGGATATACCTGAAGGGATATTGGGGCCTGAAAGCTCATGCTGCCCTACCTTATTTCAAGCTAAGACCACTATTGTAAATTTTGCACATTGGATGATGAAAAATGTCTATCAGGTCAAAACTTCTGGGTTACCCTGGGTGATAAATAGGAAGAGTTCCATTAGAATCTTTGTCAGTCACTTCAAAGCTAAACAAATCAATTTCTTCAATCCTCATTGCTCAGATTTGATCCTTTCCCAATTTGCCTTAATGCTTTCCAGCAGAAAAAAAAAAAATAGAATAGAATTGTGACTTTCCATGATTTAGAAATTCACCTTTTCTTGGAGCAACCTAATTGAATGACCTAAAAGTCTACGTTAGGGACAGGTCATAGTGGACAAAATCTACCCCTGTCACCCCCAAGGGTCAACCATGACTCCAAAGGCACATAATCAAACTTCATGTGTCATTTTTGTAGCTATGTCTCATTGCTGGCTCATGTGATCAACTGCAATTCCAAGATGCTCATTGTTGTGTTGCTTCAATAGACTTCTCTGACTTCCCCATCTCTTCCTTCTCCTCTCAGCCTGATTAATGCAGATTTCTGCGTGGGTTCTGTTTGTATCGCCTTTGGTGCCATTTTGGGCAAAGTCAGCCCCGTCCAGCTGCTCATTATGACACTGTTTCAAGTGACCCTCTTCTCCATCAATGAATATATCCTGCTTGATCTGCTCCATGTAAGGCTCTTCAAACATTCAGAGATGCTCCCCTGTCTTAATTTCAGTTTTTGTGACAAAGTTGCTTTGTGTATTTGGTTATCACTTACCATCCTGAATAACTCTGTGCAGACACAAGACAAAGAGGACAATGGTTTAAGCTTAAGGGTATGTCTTACTGTAGTGGAATGTAATCTGGATTCCCAGGAGGGAGGGGCTACATTCCAGAAAGCAAAGAGCTAATGAAGTTTGGAAAGTTTGATCAGAAGGAAGAGGTTTAAAGCAGCTCCTCCCTAGTGATTCTCACTTATAGGTCTAGAGATGAAGAACAATAAAGGAAGTAATTCCATCTATTGTTCTTGGTTCTTGGGACTTGACACAAACTTCCTTCAGCTCAAAGCCTACTCTAAGCTTTGCAGGGCTGGGCGTGAGAGACACTTCTTTAAGCAAGCATCCTGATACTAGTCTATTTTGGGAACAAGAGATGGGTCAATCCTCCCGCACCAGAGATCATCTTCTAGCTCATTATAACACACTGACAGGAGGAAGAGGCTCAGAAATTTGAACTTGAGTTTTGGCATGCCATTAGATGCATGCAGTTACTTGAAATCTTTTGTAATGAATTCATGACATAGTTTTTCTAAGGGATAAAACTTTGACAGAAGTTTTCTGCCCTTGGAGGTATATTCTTACAATTGAGAGAGAAAATCCTAACATCACACATGAAATATGTTCCAAAAATAGATCACACCATGGTTTAATGGGGAAAATAAATTCATAATTTCTAAGGAGCAAAATAGATGCCTTCAATTCCTATAGGACTGCTTCCTGTTTTTTAAATGCTTTCTAAATAACCTCTAATTCCAATTTCAATATTAGTCTGTCTGCTCATGGTCCTTGGTGACTACAAAAATGGAGCCTGTCAGTGTGGCTTACTAGCTACATTTTTTACACCCATGTTATAATACATATTTCCCCAAGTAAGTGCTCTCTAAGATACATTGCATAACAATTTCCAGAATTTCCCACCAGCATAACTTAGAAAGCAGGTGGGAATTTTGCAGTCCAAATGCATCCAAAAGTCTCCAGGTTGGGGAAATTGATTTAGCAACATTTGCTCAAGCTACCTGCAGAACCTCCTAGATATCCAATAAGAAACTCACAACTATACATGCACCAGAAAAATATTTGCTAAGATTTCAGATTTTCTTCAGCTTTAAGAAGGGTGGCAAAAAGAAACAGGACTTTCTTGGTGATAGCTCTTCTGCTAAGAGATGCTTGCTTGGTTTCTACCATGTTACAGTCTTGGATGAAGACTGCTCTTCCAGGCTTCTAAAACATCAAGAGCTGTCATTTTATTTGCTATGCTTCACATTTCATTCCTGCACTCCTTTTTGTGTTGTGTTCTTTCACTTGGATGTGTTTTGATTGTATTATTCTTGTATTTTATTATCCCTAAATAATAAGTGACTGTATCTTGCTTAATGCCCAGAGGTGATAACATGTTACTGGTCAAGGTAGTCCATTATATTACAGTGCTCCTTCATATCCACTATGTGGGTGAGAGGAGAGCCAAGTTAGGGAGGGAGCAGAGCCCATTGTTGGCTTCTTATCCATGGCCCACAAGGTGCAGGGGACAACTCTTATGGGCTTGGAATGTGGTTGCACAAGTAGGGCCCACTTTGATTGAACGTACATAAAAGCCCCTGAGAGGAACAAATTAACCATCAGATAAGGGGGATGAATTAGATTGTGGCTTGAGGGTCTGAATGGGAAAGCAGATTTAAAATAATAAAACCAGCTTGTGGAATGCAGGGAGACCTCATTGACTACAGCTCAACATGTTCTTCTTGCAAATAAAGGAGCATTTAATTTGCTAAATGTGTACAGTTCATCTTCTACTCTCATTCAGGCTGAAGGGACAAGAAGATTGAATAAATACAACATCCAAAATTATTCTTCCACCCCTTGTAAAACCAGAGATAAGGGTTATGTCCTCTGAAGGGCAAAGTAGTTACAACTCCATTCTTGGGAGAAGAAATTGCATGTATTTTTTTTCAATGTTTCCTTTCTGTCTTTTTTGAAATATTTTGTTTATCTCATTGTTCAGCCCGAAAGACTCCCAGGGTATTGTTCAGATAAGATAGTCCTTGACAGCTGGCTTACAATTTCAAAGATCTCTTAGCAAAGTAAAAGGGAGAGAGAAGGGAGGAAGGCCAACAGAAGCTATGATAGTACCATAGTCCACACTATGGGTTGTGTAACTAAGCAACATGAAAAGTCTGCTACTTCTTCTTCCTCAAGACTCCAGTTTCTTACATTCTCAATATGGGTAGCAGCTAGTGAAGGGAGTTGTAGTCCAACACATTTCCTGAGTACAGATAAAAGAAAGTTAAATTAAAGATATCGTTGGGCTGAAGATCCAGAAGTCCACGTCTATGAAGATTCTCAATCATCTAAGTCAGGGGTGTCCAACCTTGGCAACTTTAAGCCTGGAGGACTTCAACTCCCAGAATTCCCCAGCCTGAAGTCCTCCAGGCTTAAAGTTGCCATGGTTGGACACCCCTGATCTAAGTCATGGCTGTCCCAAAGGTGCTTTTCAAAAGCTAACAGGGCTTTCTTGAGTTTTTTTCCCTTGAAAACATTTTGCTTCTCATCCAAGAAGCTTCTTCAGTTCTGAACTTAATTGAAGAAGCTTCTTGCATGAGACACAAAACATTTTCAAGGGGAACCCCCCCCCCCCAAAAAAAAATAAGTCCAGTTGCCCTTTGGAAAGCAGCTTTTGGGACATCCAGAAATAGAATTTTCAGGTGCCCAAAGGCACAAATGTTCTATTTAATTGTTGAGCAACTGGGTTCAAGTTTCATTTGTGATATACTGATTCTCTATAGAATAAACCAACTACTTCTGGGTAGGCTTCAACCTCTTTTATATTGGTTACTGCAGGTGAAAGATGCTGGAGGATCCATGACTATTCATACATTCGGTGCTTACTTTGGCCTAACTGTGACCTCTATTTTGTACCGGCCCAATCTTGAGCAGACCAAAGACAAGCAGGAATCTGTTTACCATTCAGATCTTTTTGCCATGATTGGTGAGTTGTGGTTCCTCTCCCTGTTAGACTGGAAATACTTTGCTTTCTGAGACAAGAGGTTAGGAATAGTGAAAAAGAGGCTCAGGCTACTGATGAAGAGGTTTTCTCTCTATTTTTATTTTTGTTCAATGTAGCCCAAGTGAAGTACTTAAGGCGGAAAATATTGTGAAGGTATTGAGCCTTTAATCCATCAGGCACGAAGCTGCATGCTCATCACATCTCAGAAAGCAGGAAAAGATACACTTGGCATGTCATTGTTTTGGAAATCTTGAAATCTCTTTTGATCCTTATGATCACATTGAAGGGAATGTAGAGTTTCTCAGTGACCTCTTTCTAAACTACCCATTTACTGATCAGCAAACCTCATTAAATTAGGGAGCCTGGTTTCCTGGTTCTGCTATTTCAACCTTGTTTTGGATGTTTTTAAAATGCATCCTGATATGCATAGAAGTATTTCTGTACAAGAATTCAGTAAATATGCTGTTATGCAGATCAATATTACTGATTGATTAGCCAGTTATTTTTCCTTCCCTGTCTTTAGTTCGGCTAGAGAGCTTTTCAGGGGGCTTACATTCCTCCCTCATGCTTTATCCAGAAGAGTGAGCTGCCTGCAATTTTTGGTCTGTCCTTATAAAAAAGCCAGTTCTTAACTACCATTGCAGGAACCTTATTTCTGTGGATGTACTGGCCCAGCTTTAACTCAGCCATTTCCAATCATGGAGATGCACAGCACCGAGCGGCCATCAACACCTATTGTTCACTTGCTGCTTGTGTCCTCACTTCTGTGGCCTTCTCTAGCCTCTTGCAAAAGAAGGGAAGGTTGAACATGGTGAGTAAAGTCAGGCAAGATGTCATGCCTTTCTCTTATCATTTGCAAAGTTTCATGGAACCCTCTATTACAGGTGTGTGTTTATGGGTGTAGGGCTGCTTATGTGTCTACTTGCCTACCTGCTTGCCTGCCAATCAATCAATCAATCATTAAAAATGGTGTCATGGCTTTCTATTACCTTGTACTAAGTTTCATGGAACCCCCACCAAAGGGTGTGTGTGTTTTCTTTCTTTCTTTCTTTCTTTCTTTCTTTCTTTCTTTCTTTCTTTCTTTCTTTCTTTCTTTCTTTCTTTCTTTCTTTCTTTCTTCCTTTCTTTCTTCCTTCCTTCCTTTCTTTCTTTTCCTTTCTTCCTTTCTTTCTCTCTTCCTTCCTTCTTCTCCTTCCTTTCTTTTTCTTTTCCTTCCTTTCTCTCTCTTCTTTCTTCTTCTCTTTTCTCTCTTTCTTTCTTTCTTTCTTTCTTTCCTTTCCTTCCTTCCTTCCTTCCTTCCTTCCTTCCTTCCTTCCTTCCTTCCTTCCTTCCTTCCTTCCTTCCTTTCTTTCTTTCTTTCTTCCTTTCTTTCTTTTCCTTCCTTCCTTCCTCTCTTCTCTCTCTCTCTCTTTCTCCCTCCTTCCTCCTTCCTCCTCTACAGTAGGTCAGAAAACGCATTGTACTAATCATAGTAAGACTGCACTTTAAAGGATTATTACACTATATCAAAGAATGACTGTTAGAGGTGAAAATGGCCCTTGAGCAATATATCTCATCTGCCATCATCAAGCTTCTGTATGGTGTTTGTCTGTGAGTCAGACTTTTACAGTGGTTTCAGATTTAAATTTGGGGCAGCCTATTGCTGTGTCAGAATGGTTTTTTCCTCCTCCTGATTGGTTGAGAGTCTTGGTCTGTGTTTATTGGTCTTGGAGTTTGCTGTGTTCTGCTACTAATATCTTCTGTCTGGTTTTTTTTTTTGGGGGGGGGGCTCTTTTTGTATCTTGATTGGCTGGCAACATTGTGTTACTTTATTGGAGGCCTTTAGTGCAGCTTGGCTCCAGGTAAGTGGACGGCTATCATTAGTTAGGAAGCTGGATTTCATCTGGGTGCCTGGTTGGGGTGTGTTTGAGCTGGAGGTATCAGGGGGGATCTGTTTGTGCCCAGGTGTTTGCCTGGCTTGTGGTGTGGAGATTTTTTTGTTTGTGAGTGCAGGCTTCCAAATGATTGACAGCCTGGTGGAATCATCTCTTCTGTTCATGCTTTCTGGTCTTTATATATATGTTTTCTGAGGTTATATATATATACTTTTAATCAGGAATTAAAAGTACTGTGTCTTCACAGGTCCATATCCAAAATGCCACCCTGGCTGGAGGTGTGGCTGTAGGAACCTCTGCTGAAATGATGCTCACCCCATATGGTGCCCTCATTGTAGGCTTCATCTGTGGCATTGTGACGACCATCGGATATGTCTACATCACAGTAAGAGCATTTCTGAATGCACCAAAGCTTTCTCGAGCCTTGATGGCAGGATCAAATGGTGAAAAAGTGGAAATGTTACTTTTTTACATTACATTGCATTGTTGTGGTAGGTTCCTCTTTGTAGAGCTCACGTTTTGTCCCTTCCTTCCTTCCTTCCTTCCTTCCTTCCTTCCTTCCTTCCTTCCTTCCTTCCTTCCTTCCTTCCTTCCTTCCTTCCTTCCTTCCTTCTAGCCTTTCCTAGATACCAAGCTACATATCCAAGATACCTGTGGCATCCACAACCTTCATGGAATGCCAGGTTTAATTGGAGGCATCGTGGGAGCCGTCACTGCTGCTGCTGCTACAGAAACAGTCTATGGCAAGAAAGGGTGAGGTGCTTTAGGCCATCTATGTTGGGAAGGGTGTCAAACACAAGGTCCATGGGCTGTATCCAGTCTACAATGTGGTCAGATCTGGCCTGTGGGGCTGTCCTGGAAAATGTAAGTGGCTGGTTTGCATGGCTTTGACGTGGTCTACCCAGTGCAAAGAGGAAACATACCAGCAGTTGAGGGAGTGGCATCAAGTTGGCCATGCCTACCCAGTTGGCCACAAGCTCAGCATCTTGGCTACTGAGCCACTGCATCCCTTATTCATGATCTCAACCAAAAAGACTACAATTGTCCTTGATATGGAAGGAAATCCTCTCCTTCCCCTCTTTTCCGCTTCACTTCATTTTCACAGGCTCATCAACATGTTTGACTTCACCGGAGAATACCGAGATCGAACGCCTAGTATCCAAGGGGGATTCCAAGCAGCTGGCATTGCAGTATCACTAGCTATGGCTTTTGTAGGAGGATCTATTGTAGGTAAGTAGAGGATCATTAATGAGAAATCTAACCTAGATTTCTTGGCTAAGACGCTGAGCTTGAGAAAGGTCGGCATTTTGAATCCCTAGTGCTGTGTAATGGAATGAGTTCCTGTCACTTGTCCCAGCTTCTGCTAACCTAGCAGTTCGAAAGCAGGTAAAAATGCAAGTAGAAAAACAGGGACCCCTTGGGTGGGAAGGGAACAGCGTTCTGTGCACCTTCGGCGTTTAATCGTGCCGGCCACATGACCACGGAGATGTCTTTGGACAGTGCTGGCTCTTCAGCTGTGTAACGGAGATGAGCACCACCCCCTAGAGTTGGAAATGACTAGCATGTATGTGCAAAGGGGATCTTTACCTTAACCTAGAACGAAGGAGAAATTTCTTGACAGTGAGAACAATTAACCAGTGGAATTCCTTGCAGTGTTCTAACACTGGAGGTTTTCAAGAAGAGATTGGTCAACGTCTGGAATGGTACAGGATCGCCTGCTCAAGCAGGGGGAGAAGACCTCTAAGGTCCCTTCCAAATCATATTCTGTATTCTGAAGTTAGCCTCTCTTTTTTGGTATATTCTCTCCTGCTTGAAGGTGAGCATGGATGAGCGTCTTTCTCTGCATCACGTATAATTTGAGGCAAAGCTAAGATTTAAATTAGATGAAAATTAACCAAAGAGAGGTCCCAACCTAGAACTAAGGATAATTTTCCTGACAGTGAGAACAATTAATCAGTGGAATGGCTTGCCTCCAGAAGTTGTGGGCATTCAATCACTGGACCAGTGGTGGGATTCAAATATTTTCACTACCGCTTCTGTGGGTGTAGCTTGGTGGGCGTGGCAGGGGAAAGATACTGTAAAATCTCCAGTCAGAGGTGGGATTTGCCGGTTCTTTGAACTACTCAAAATTTCTGCTACCGGTTCTCTAGAACTGGTCAGAACCTGCTGAATTCACCACCTCTGCACTGGAGGTCTTCAAGAAAAAGTTGAATAGTCATTTATCCAGAATGGTGTAGTGTCTTCCAAGTTCCCTCCCAACCCTATTGTTCTATGTTCTAACTGAAAAATCCTCATGCAGATGCAGAACAGCTGTTTTCCTTAATAGTGCACCAGCAAGAGGTGAAATCTCTGCTTCGTCATTATCTCTAATTTTCTATGACTCAACCCAGCGCCTACATCTCTGATGTTTCCCTACTGCCATCTTCTGGCTTGTTAAGCTTCGGTTGAAAAAAAATTAGAAAAGTAAAATCATCTTCCCTCTGAACTAACAGATAATAGATAATAGGAGATAACAGGAAATCAGAGTTGGAAGGGACCTTGGAGGTCATCTAGTCCAACCCCCCACCCAAGTGGGAGACCCTGTCCCATTTCTGACAAATGGCAATCCAAACTCTTCTTGAAAGTCTCAAGTGATGGCGCTCCCACAACTTCCGAGTAGCTCGACTACTGTAGACTGACATGGAAAATTCCTGCAGTTTTTTTGGGATTATAGGATGTGTTTCTTTCATATTCCCAGTTATGCAGCTCTTTCAAACGCCAGATGTCAAACTTAAGAGTAATTTTTTCCGGTTCTCATTAATTGTTGGGTGTATTTTGGTGGATGTTTGTTTTCCCCAACAAACTTTTTTTTTTCTTTTGTGATTTGTGCCAGGGTACAGAGGGCTTTCTCAGTTGAAAAATAAAAAAATTAAATAAAAAAAATAAAATGCACCATAAGAGAATTTAGCATTCGATTTTTCTTTCCCCCAAAGGTGGCATTTTGAAACTTCCCTTTTTTGGTGACCCTACAGATGAAAACTGCTTTGAAGATAATGTCTACTGGGAAGTAAGTGGATTAGACCTGGATTAATTACATTAATCCAAGTTAAATGTGGAGTCAGCACCAATGATTTATTCCATAGTCCTGGAAGTAAGTCTATCTGAAAGCAAAGGAATATGTATTTCATTAAGTGTAAAGCAATTCTGAACTGCAAACTGTTTCCAGGTTTTTTAACATAAGCTTCTCTGATGGAGAAGGTGAACATGACATTTTCAGGATCGTTATATAAATACCTCAGTGTGACATATACCCACAGCAACAACCCTGTGAGGTAGGTTGGCTTGAGAGATCACAACAGGCCCCAATTCCCCCAGGTTGCGTCCATGGGTGGATTAGAATCTGGGTTTCCCCATCCCAGTCCAACAGCATCATCTCTTCATAATATTGTCTCTCTCCTTCAGAACAGGAAGAAAGATAAAATCAAGTCTAAATTTATAAAAATAAATAAATAAATTTGAAAACATGTGTGACTCTTAATTCAGGTTGAGGACTACCGGTATTTTGGATTTGATATGATAATTTGAAAACCAGTTTATCCTCACTGCCCCTGAGGAACATACCATAAGAATATTCCCTCTTCTATATTAGTGCCAAAATGTTCGAATTTTATTTCTCATCTATTGATGGTCTCTGTCTTGAGATCAACATGGCCAAACCTAGCTCTCTAATTGTGCATTTCATTGGTTTTTTTGGAACAGAACTCATATTCAAAGTCCTTGAAATATATTATTCTGGATGTAAAACAATGCAGCATATATTATATATATGAGTTAGATATATGGGAGCAGAGACAGAAATTCTCTCTCTCCCTCTCCCTCTCCCTCTCCCTCTCCAACACACGCACATATCTATCTATCATCTCTCAATCATCTATCATCTATCTATCTATTTCCCTATAACTATACCTACCTAGCTATTATCTCTCTCTATCACTATTTCCCTCTGCTCTCTATATCTATCTATTTCATCCATCATCTATCTATATCAATCTTTAATCTCTCCTATCTATCTATCTATCTATCTATCTATCTATCTATCTATCTATCTTTCACCATCCATCCATTTAATTCTAATCTATCTGATATACTGTATGAGGATAGATGTACTGCCACCAGGTGACACTGTTGTCTGCCAAATATCAAGCTGGTTACCTTCCAGGCATGTTGGATTCTAACTCCCATCCCTCTCAGCCACCTAGCTGTGTGCCACAGACATCATAATCCAGATATCTTGACAGTGACAGTTGTGCCTTCAGGTGCATCAAAGCAATTGATGCAGGAAGAGGGATTTTTTTTTTTTTTAAAAAAAAGGTGATTCTGACTCACCCCACATTCTGTCATCTTTCCAAAGGTCCCTGGCGAGGAAGAGAGCAACCTTTACTGCATGCATGACTCCAATGCTAAGCCTGTGATTAACCCTTAACCCGGGACATCGACAGACAAAGGGTAAGACAGACGACTTGACCAATTTTATGTGCTGGCTTCTTTCTATCTTTCTTTTAATATTACAGTACGATGCAGCCCTGATCAGGTTCTCCAAGGTTATTAAAGCCCAAATGAAACCAATGCATAGATACCTTGCACACACTTGCAAAAAATTGGGCCTACAGCCTAAGTTTTATATGCTTTCAATGGAAAGAAGCTTTTTATTTACAAGGCATCCTTCCTGATATTCTTTAGTGGCTGGTTGATTTTCATAATGGCAATATCCAGCATGTGCTATCATAATCTTATGCCCCCTCCCCCGCACTCCTCACCCTAGTGACAAAGGCTTCTGGTTTTCTGCCTTATGTTCAGAGGGGTTCAAATGTTTTCCAACCTTCTGCAACTTTCCTGGCTGCTCCCACTTCCCAATCTGGAAAATCCCCATAGGAGGCATCTTCTGCCTTGGCTCAGCATTTGGTGGAAGCATGTGAGGTCCGGAAATTTGCAGCAAGAAAAATTATTTTGCATGCTCTCTTTGTTGACCATACTGCTAAAGTAATGCAAGAACAATACTCTTTGATTGTGAGAATTGCTGGCTGTGAGATTCTGGGAGCTGAAATCCACACATTTTAAAGATGCTAAGGTTGAGAAACACTGGGTTATAGTACACAAAATATTTGTCAGGTCCCAAGCTGGAGAAGGGACCTATAAATAGACAATAAGAAATATTTCCACAGCTAGTAATGAGATTTCTCTCTTTCTTTTCTTCTAGGGTGATCAACCTCTGCCTTTGGAATCCCCCCCCTTTTTTACAGCAGAATCAAGGAAATGGAAGAAGGCAAAAATATTATCATTCAAATAAAGAGATTATTTTTAAACACGAACTCACACACACAAAAATATGCAAACAAATTATAATGAAGTTGAGAAGGGTGAATCCTCAGATTCAGAAGCATCTTGCTAAAACCAAAACAAGTTATGAAACAACAATGACATAGAATAAGCTATAAAATGTTAGAGCTTATTGACCAATAAAAAATGAGCGAGGCATTCCCCACAGAGCTCTTAAAATGAAATAGCTGAAGTTTTAGCAAAAGCATATAACTTTCCCTAAAATTGGCTGTTTTTTATTTAATTTAAAGGCCTGGAGATTAGTTTTTTTTAAAAATATAATAAGGAAGGCAAAGGAAGCTAAAAATTACAGCTCCCATTCTAGGTAAATTTGTGGAAAGCATTAGGAAAGATAAAACTACGAGTCATATGGAAGAATGAATATGGTGGTTTCTGGGCAGGCAAGTATCACCTCCCCAATTTTTAAAGAGTTTTTTAAGGAGTCAACCTGATCAGTCTTTTAGCTGGATGCTTTAGCCAACATCTTCCCTCAGGGAAGCCTGAGTCAACCTACCAATCAAGGGAGAAGACCAATCCTTTCCTAGATGTTGCAAGACTTAGAAAGGGGGAATGAATGTCATGCGAGTTTTGCAAAAGAAGGATGCCAGAAAATAAGACCATCCATAGGATCTATACGGAAATTGGGGCATTTTCCAAAATGATCTAGTGAACAGCCCAGAGTAGCAAAGTGGTTGAATTTGCAAAAGTGTCAACCAGCCCTCAAAGGGCTCCCAGGTGAGATTTCCTCTCATTGCATGGAAGAAGAACCACCTAAGTGTTGTTATAGGTCTTGGGGTGGTTGTCTACGGTCTGATGAATATCCTGGCCCACTCAATGGGATACCAGGTGTCACCAAATCAATTAAAGGCTGCAACAGACAACTATGCTTTCCTAAGTCTGTAAATGTTGTAAGGAAAGGCGTTTTTACAAAAAGTGACCAATGTTTGCCATGTTTTATCTTCCACCCAGACTGGTTGTTAGAACATTGAATATCAGAGTTGGAGGGGACCTTGAGGGTTTTCTAGTCCAACCCCCTGCTCAAGCAGGAGACCCTATACCATTTTAGACAGTCTTTTCTTAAAAGCCTCCAGTGATGGAGCACCCACAGCTTCTGGTGGCAAGCTGTTGATTGTTCTCACTGCCAGGAACTTTCTCCTTAGTTCTAGGCTAGGTCTCTCTTTGATCAGTTTCTATCCATTTTTTCTTGTCCTGCCCCGAGGTGCTTTGAAGAATAGGTTATCCCCCTCTCCTTCGTGGCAGCCCTTCAAATATTAAAACACTGCTATCCTGTCATTCCTGGTCCTTCATCATCTCTTTCTTTCTTTCTTTCTTTCTTTCTTTCTTTCTTTCTTTCTTTCTTTCTTTCTTTCTTTCTTTCTTTCTTTCTTTTTCTTTCTCTCTCTCTCTTCTTCCCTCCTCCCCTTCTTCTTTTCTTTCTTTCTTTCTCTCTCTCTTCCTCCCTCCCTCCTTCCTTTCTTCCTTCCTTCCTTCTTTATTTCCTTCCTTCCTTCCTTCATTATCTCTCTTGTTCTCTCTCTCTTTCTTTCTTTCTCTCTCTTCCTCCCTCCCTCCCTTCTTCTTTTCTTTCTTTCTTTCTCTCTCTCTTCCTCCCTCCCTCCTTTTCTTCCTTCCTTCCTTCTTTATTTCCTTCCTTCTCTCTCTCTCTCTCTCTCTCTCTTTCTTTCTTTCTCTCCCTTCCTCCCTCTCTTCTTTTCTTTCTTTCTTTCTCTCTTCCTCCTTCCCTCCTTCTTTTCTTCCTTCCTTCCTTCCCTCCCTCCCTCCCCCCCCCTCTCTCTTTCTTTCTTTCTAAAGGAGGGGCTGCTCTCCACAGTGTCTGCCTATGTTCTCACACCCAAGGAACGAATTGGATGTAAGCCATTTGTGTGCCCTTGGGATACAACACCCTCATTTTCTATGCTGGAGAAAGAGGGGCCAGTGCACCCCCCGCCCCAAACCTGTCTCTCTTTATCACATGTTCCTGGAATTTGTCAGCAGCTGCCAGCAGCAGCATCTTAATTAACTGTCGGCAAAGATGGAAGCACATGAGACACGGTTCTAATTGGACTGTTGGCATTGTGGAAATGGGGAGGGAGTAGAAAGCAACAAAGGCAGAGGCTCCAGAGCTAGGAGTGTCCCCTCTGTGTGGCATGGGGAGGTGGGATGAAGGAAATCCATCTGTCAAAATAAGTGAGGATTTGGCTTGGCTTGATCCACTATCACTTTGATTTAAAGAAGGGGTGAGGGGAGAGAGAGAGAGAGGGAGGGAGAAAACAGGAACAATGACCAGAAGTCTTGGTCCACAGCTATTTTTTCTCCTAGGTTCTTTGTCAAGGGTGATGCAGAAGTGGTGGTAGAAGGTAGAAAAATTGATTGCTGAAGGGTTCGTTGTTACTTGGTTGCATCTTGCTTTGGTAACTGCTGTGGAACATGTAGGATTCTCCCTCCCTCCCTCCCTCCCTCCCTCCCCCTCTCTCTCTGATAGGTAGGTAGGTATATAGGTAGGTAGATGATAAATAGATAAATGTTAAACAGATGAATGGATGGATAGACAAATAAATGTAGTCCTCAATTTATGACCACAATTGGAACGAAAATTTCTATTGCTAAACAAGACAGTTGGTAAGTGGATCAGACTCAATTGTGCCAAGCGTCTGAATTTTGCTCATTTGACCTGTGATAGCCATAAGTACAAGGACCAGTTATAAGTCACTTTTTTGTTGCCAACTTCAAACAGTCATTAAACAAATGGAAGTACTTTGGAGGTCTTCTAGTCCAACCCCCTCCTCAAACATGACACCCTATACTATTTCAGACAAATGGTTATCTAATCTCTTCTTTAAAACCTCCAATGTCAGAACATCCACAACTTCCAGAGGCAAGTTGTTCCATTGGTTAATTGTTCTCACTGTCAAAAAACTTATCCTTAGTTCTAGGTTCCTTCTCTCCTTGATTAGCTTCCATCCATTGCTTCTTGTTCTGCCTTCAGGTGCTTTGGAGAATAGCTTGACTCCCTCTTCTTTGTGGCAGCCCTTGAGATATTGGAACACTGCTACTATCATGTCAACCCTAGTTCTTCTTTTCATTAAACTAGACATACCCAATTCCTGTTCTTCATATTTCCACATGGTTATGTGCCCTGCATAGGCCAGCTTTGCTTTGTATTTATCCTTGAAAGTAGAGATGCATGCACTGTACATCCAAAAGCCAAGTCCATTCCTATGGACATATTAGCCACCATGCCTGTCACCATGTCTGTGCATGTGCTTGCCGATCTCCATGCCTATGTGAAGTGCTCCCAGATTTTCTGAAAAAACTCTAGGGGAAAAAATTATAATCAGATTAACGTGGCCAATCACTTTGAGCTCTTGAAAAGGACATACGGTTTCTAATCAGCATCTAACCCCAATGTCCAAGTAAACCAGCAGGGGTCAGGACCTCTGAAGCACAAGCAAGAGAGGCCTGCTTTTTTCCCCCCTCCTCTCCATCCCTTGTAATTATGTCAGTTCACTAGCCAAATTGTCTGCTTGAGTGGATGCTGGGGTTCTTCCATTCTTCTCTCCCCTGGCCTCATTCATGTGGTAATAGAAGAGAAGTATGGCCTTCTCAATTCTGGGAATGAGGCTGGTGTTTGGAGATGCAGTGATGTTGCTTTGCTTCAAAAACACAACCAAAGACAATATTGGACATTGATACAGGCATGGGTAGAACAAATAGTGGAAGAACACATTCAATTTAAGCCACAATTATTCCTCTTGGGAATAATGACAGAAGGCCACAGTAAAGGTACAACATATTTAATAATACATGTATTGACCGCGGCAAGAATGGTTTACACACAGTATTGAAAAAAATCAAAATATACTACCGAAAGGAGAGATAATAAGGAAAATAATGGTGTGTGCAGAAGCTGATAGAATAACTTTAGAAATGAAAAATAAGGGAGATTCAGAATATTATGAAACTTGAAACAAGTTTTATAAAGAAGAGAAGGTTGGAACAAAATCAGCTAGGAGGATTGGAAGCAAAATGTACAACTGAAGGAATTGTGAGGGTTGTTCCCCCCCCCCATAACACACGGAGCATTTTAGTTATTTATTTATTTTTAATTGTTCTCCAGAGGTGATCCTTTCACAAGGTAGCAGACTTCTACAGAGCGATACTGTAGTTTTATGTGGGCTGTGGAGAATTGGGTTTCATGGCTAAATCAGAAGGACACAGAGTTGGGGAAACTGAATTTATCTGCCTATCTCCACATACTTGCTAGAGCAATGTCCCAGCTTGTCTGTTTGGGAGGGGCAGAATTCTCTTACACCAATGTTTCCCAACCTCAGTACCTTTTAAGATGTATGGCTTTCCATTTGCAGAATTCCTCAGCGAAACAATATCCTAAAGACAAGTCCATTGTGTGCTGTCCATGGTCCTGTTTGACAACTGTGTGAACTCAAGTGAGTGGCAGGAATGATACCGGAGTAACATTTAGTATAGTTTGGCAAATGTCATCTTTTTAGTGGCCTGAGAGTTAACAGCATGATTCTTAATTTATTTACTTCTGGCTATGTTCACAAACATGTTGAGCACAGCTCTTTTCTTGGGAAGGTCATAAAAAAAAATTTTTTTTTCCGGCTACCAATATTGTTTTCAGCTCGCTCCACACATTGTTGCCCCAAAAGTGTTTTTGCAAAAGGCATCTGGACTGTTTTTTTCCTTGAAGATGTTTTGCTTCTCATCCAAGAAGCTTCTTCATTTCTGACTGAAGAATTGAGGATGCTTCTTGGACGAGAAGCAAAACGTCTCCAAAGAAAAACAAAGGAAAACACCTTCAAGGATAAACAATTACTTTTTGAAAAAGCACTTTTGGGACAATCATGACCTGATCTGGTGACTGAAAATCTCAATAGACATTCCAGTCATGAGTTTTTGTTCTGCTTGAAGGTAAAACAGGTATCATAAACTGCAACTTCAAGAGAAGTTTCAATGTCCTTGCTATTCAGCTGAGTTAACATGTACGTCTATTGGGCAATTTTCCACATGAATTGTTGATTCAACTCTCAACACCATAAGAACTCACAAGACATCTTTTCTATGACTGGATTTACATACTATTACATATTAGATACCCTGAATATGGAGTTTTAAATCCTTAAACAAATAAGCAAATCTGTATTTGCCATTTTTTAAAAAAACATTTCCCTCCGAAGATCCTAGCAATTGCTCTTAGCCTCATACACAGTTACTTGCATTTTTTTCATAATTATCAGCTTATGGATTCCTGCATATTCTCTGTTCTATGTAGAGACATGTGAGTGAAAAGCTAATGGGGGGTTAGAAAAAACTGTGCATTTATTTAAAGACCAAGTTGGTTTCCATAAGATTTCTTCATACTCGAATCCATATTCAGAATAAGGCATGGCCAATGCTGTGATTTAGAAATGATGCTACTGTTGGTGCAGTCTAAAATCACACTGGCCCTTTTTGCAGCTGCATCCGATATTCAGTTTTGTCACCAGCTTCTCTGAGTATCCCTGCAGACGATGCTATAGTATCTCAAATGTTGTCTCCAAATTTTTTTTTAAAACAGGAACTAGAATATAATTTTATCACCGGCGGTTTCTAAAGCAGGTCCGACATATACTGTATTTTTGGGTGGTATCTAATCAGTTTGCTTATAACTGTAGTGGTTAGGATTGCTTAGGGTCAATAGGTGCAAATGACCGAGATGGAAAAGACCACTGTAAAACTATTTAATTAGCTGCTTCCAGCATCTTTCCTTTTTCTAACTTTTTAAAAAAAATTTGATTGGCTCATGTGACAAGATGTAGTTATGGCTGCTGACACAATGTGTGTTTCTGTGTGTGTGTATACATACATACATATGTGCATACACATGTATATACACACACACACACACACAAACAGAGAGAGAGAGAGAGAATTGCAGTGGTGAAGCAAACAACTCACAGGGAGATAAACAGCATTTTATCATTGATGGTATATATATATATATATATATATATATATATATATATATATATATATATGTGTGTGTGTGTGTGTGTGTGTGTGTGTGTGTGTGTGTGTGTGTGTGTTCTATGACAAAATGCTGTTTATCTCCCTGTGAGTTGTTTGCTTCACCTCTGCAGTGCTATACACATCCAGAGGTCATTCTCATCAGCTCATTATGTCCAAAAGTGTCAAATGATTCAGCTGCACCCCGTCTTTCACCCAGGGCCCAGAAATCTGGACAGGCAGACACTGAGGGGAATCAATAAGAATTGGAACATGTCTCCAGCAGACGTTATTGTTTTCCGCCGCCTCTCTCCTCTACCCTTCCAGACATAACATGACGCAGATGCTCTGTGAAGTTGTTTGAAAGTCTGCTGGCAGTTTTAGTGGCCACGGAGTACAGCTTAGCTATGATCTGATCAGCTTCGTATCTAAGCTGCATTCTCCCCGCTGACAAGTATTTGAAAGAGGGGAGGGACCACTTTCAGCCCCAAATGATGAATCTTTCACAGACAAGAATGGGCCTTTTCTTCTGCACTGGTCTTTGCCTTGTTGCTAGGCAAAATGGTGTGAGGCCCACACTTGGAGGCTGGGGCCTAGACTGGCCGGCCTCAGGTTAACAGGATAAGGAAATTCAGACCAAACAATTTGTTTTATATGGTGCTTTCCCCCCACATTCTTCTCCTCCTTCAATGGCATTTGATTGGCAGATAACATCTCTTCTCAAATTCCAACCCAAATAGTTGCAACTTCTTTCTGGGACCTTCTCAGAGTTGTGGGGTATAGAGAGGGTTGCAAGCATTTGCATAAGGAGACAAGGGTAGATCCTTTCATTTATCCTTCTTTGGCGGCCATAAAACATGCTGGCTGTTCTGTCTCACAGTTTTGCTGGATTGGGTGATAAATGTCCCACTACAGGACACCTGTTTTGTCCAGTCCCCATTCAAACAAACGTGGAGTTTCCCACTGCATAACAACTCAGAGTATTGTTATAGGACTTAGGGATCAGCCATAATGAGGAAAGGTAATGCAGCCTCTCTGGGGAAACTTTTTCACAGAGTTTTAAATATTGCATGTCTGACGATTGTAATGATGTAACTATTTCCCTAACTCTCAAGAATATTTCAAACCTTAGTATGTTCCTGGAAATAACAATGAAAGAGAAGATCTTTGATTTAAGAGGGGAAAAAAACTGCTTTGAAATATGACAGCTTCTTATTTAGGAAAAAAAATTAGTGATGATAATCACTATAATTAAAATGAGAATCAAATGCTTTTCTCATTCTTTTTAAGACACCAGATCATTTCAATGGCATAAATTAGGAGGCAGAGGGATTAGGCATGTTTGCTACCATGAGTTGACCATAATAGATAAAAGGTGAGATTAAATTTAATAATAACAATGGGGCACCTCTTGAACATCATTGACATTGAACAAACTTGACATTGGTCAATTGCAAAAGGCAACTTCACCTGGAACAGCTTACATTCTTCCACAATGCCTTTAATACAATCAATAAAAGAGAAATTTTGAAGGGTTGAAATGAGGGGTCCTTGGTGCTCTCTGAACTTGGTTATTTTCTTGCAAATGTTTCATTACTCAAATTAGGTAACATCATCAACGCTGGTCCATCAAACAACATCTGCATATGCCAGGTCCTTGGACTGAATAAGTGGATAAAAATGCCATATCCAGTATACACATCTTGCTGATTGTGTAACAAATGATGATGATGATGATAATAATAATAATAATAGTAGTAGTAGTAGTAGAAAAAAAATAACAAAATATCATGACCTGGCCATCGAAACTACGCGATTATGGATGAAACATGTATCAGTGATACCCATTGTCATTGGGGCACTTAGTACCATGTCCAAGAATTTTATAAAATACATCAAGAAATTGCAACTTCCTGCAATAATACCAGCAGAAGTGCAAAAAACTGTGCTACTCGGAACATTGTACATCTTAAGAAGGCCCTTGGTTGTTACCTTGGACACTGGCAGCAACCCATATCAACCATTAGCACCAGTCAATGGTATTTGTGATGCATTTTTGAATGTTCAATTGACTTGTATTTCATGTTTAATGAATAAAGTATATAATAATAATAATAATAATAATAATAATAATAATAATAATAATAATAGTTCAGAATTAGCAAATCAGTTCAGAACAGAACAAAAATGCTCCATTTTTTGCATATGTACACATCAACTTAAATTCTTTTCTCCTATCTATCCTCTTGCCAAGATTGCCATAATAGTTCACAGAGGATAAGACTAAAAATGAGGACAACAAACAAACCATTTGTTCCCTAACTTCACATCATTTAATAAAATTGTATGACCTGGATTAATGCAATTTGCATATTCTTGGCTAATTACGCAGTTTGAACCCTATCCATCTTCTCCCATGAATCCTTCCTTTGAAAATAAAACCCAGATTAGCACTGCAAACATATCCAAGTGACAATTCAGATTGAAAATGTATGACAAGGTGAGCTCTGGGGAACCTTTGGAAGATAAAAGCTACATTTAACATTTTATGTGCAATGGGGAGGGGAAGGAAATGTCATATCTGAAGTAACAAAATGGGTGAGGACAAGGATTGAGCTCAAGCCTACTGTATTGCAAAAATCTCCCCTGCAATTTCATAGTTTTATTCCTCTGGAAAATAGGTATTTACTTTTCCATCTTATTCCCCAATCACTACGCATCTCTCTATCAAATTTGTACTTGCTTTTTTGAAGTGTTTCTTTTTTTTAATTAGAATTTTTCAATACAATAAAAAGTATTAAAATTAAATGAAAAGAAAAGAAAAAAGTGAAAAAAAAAAAGAAAATAGAATTATGACTCCTGTCTTTCTTTCTGTTGAGCAGTTGCTATTTTACTTATTCCCATCCCTCTTTAACCCTTTTTAATCCACAAATTCATAAATCATCCATTCAGTCTTTTCCCCTTTCAACAAAAAGTCCAGTCTTCTACAAAAAAAAGTTTTTATTGCTTTTTCCCTAACGAAACAAATCAATTTTGCCAGATTCTCTATCAATTTTCTAATCCAATCTTCTACTGTGGGTATTCAAAAAAATGGGAATCAATTTTTGATGATGGCAAGATGTAGAATGAATGAACAAAAGAATGAATCAATCAATATCAATCAATCAATGATTTTGATAAAGCCTACAGGGATGGATTCCATTCTGTTTTCTTACCTTGAGATTTATTGGAATAGACATTAAAGAGATAGAGGATGCATGTCCACTGGGTGAAGGCAAGTGATGAAACTTGTCTCATGAGCCATGGTGGCGCAATGGAGTGCATTACTGCAGGCTACTTCTGCTGCCTGCCGGCTGCCTGCAATTTGGCAGTTCGAATCTCATCAGGCTCAAGGTTGACTCAGCCTTCTATCCTTCCGAGGTGGGTAAAATGAGGACTCAGATTGTTGAGGGCAAGAGGCTGACTCTTTAAATGGCTTAGAGAGGGTTGTGAAGCACTGTGAAGTGATATATAAGTCTAAATGCTATTGCTAAGTGCTATTGCTATCACACAAAAACTGTGATATAGGTTCTTGTACCAGTTATCAGGACTTAAGTTCATAATTGTAGCATATACTGGATGAGATGAGATCACCTTGCTTTTGTCATTCTGACATCATCACAGTTTGCTGTAGGCAACACCAAGAATGGATTGTCCAGTGAAACATAGGCTATACATCCATCACTATCCACTAAGTCATAAGGGGTCATAAAACATCTTTAAAATAAATTTGAAAGCAAATTCTCTTCAGTCAAATTAAATGAGAACTAGTTCTGAAAAGTGCAGGATAATTTTTCAGTAGGTCACTAGATAGGCGGAGTTAGGCTCTCTGCCCCTCTTATTTTGTGTTATGAATATGCGATTATTACCTATCTACTTATTTGATCACATTTAGAAATTACCTGGGTGAAATGAGTGACCTGGATCCTCCACTGAAATTCAGACAGGAAGCTGCAGGACCTTACCTGCATGTTTCCTGAATGCAAAACTCAGTAGAAAGTATTTTATGGAAATAACTGGAGTCTAAGAATAATTATTTCAAATCTCACCCAAAATAAAGCATTATCTAGTCTCCAAATGTGTGAGTTTGTTTTCAGTCACTATCAGACAACAGTTTTTTTTCAGTCTCAGAACAAGATTGCCACTGGTGATAAATATTTGTCTATTTTGTTTTTTGTTATAAAATCCTATGAAAACCTGAATTATTCTGATCAGAGGAAGCCCCATCAAGAATAAAGGAATTGCGCTCGTTTCTATATTTGAAACAGGACTTGTGATTAAGAATTGTTCCTCCAAGCTTGTCTTTTTACTGGACCATCTTGAAGTCTCAATTAATGTCCGCTTGGACTTCAACATAATGAGAACATAATGCTCATATCCAAATATTCTAAGGCCCCTGGATTTAGTCCAATTCATTTCAATTTATTCCTAGATTTCCAAGGCATGGCAACAGATATCAGTGAAAGCATCCCAATGTATAAGCAATTGTCTTTCACCCTTGAAGCAAGTCTAAATTTTTTTCTTGAATTTCCTTTTATTTTATTTTTTTAATTCTTTCTTCCTTTCCACTCCTCCCAAGTTCAAAAAAAAAAAACACAAAAAAACCCAAGATGGCTAGCCTGTTTGAAAGCTTCTCCTCGTATTCATTTGCATTCCCGCCAGCCTCTATTAAGGCTCTGTTTATAAAGTTACAACCTTCACATTTGGTAGCTGGATGCATTATTGGCTAGCCTAAGTCTCTAGCTCATTTCTCTGTGGCAAAAGGAAGCCCATAACTAAGCCTTAAGCAGACATCTTTTTTTTCTACCCATAATTGACATTTAACAGACGTCTGCAACTTTGTACTTAAAAGGAGGGGGGGAAGACCCAAGTAACAAAGAGGCATCTCCCCATGGCACACAGTGGCTGTGTTTGTATCTCTATTTGCCTCCTAGAGTGTTTATGCTAATCCACTGCCAAGTGGATTCTACCTCTGCATACTGATTTGGCATTGATTCAGTCTAGATCAGGGTGTATGTTGTCTGGGGCTCGAACCGTGTGAAGATCCTGAATAGAAAAGGACAGCTATGTTGTTTGTCAGGGTTTGAGAGAAAGACGAAGTCTCTCTCCTTTCTTCCCACATCCCAGAAGAATCATCATTCAGACCACATAAAGGGTGGGGAGTGAAGAACCAACCCTGCCACCTTTGGTCAAGTCACAATGGAACCGAAAGGCATGGACATCAGCTAGAAAAAAGAAAGACAAGAGGATTCCAGTGTAAAATTCCACCATGGGGAAAGGATTCCCACAGATGGGTTGATTGCCTGCCAATGAAGATGAAAACAACAAAAACCACAGTGCTTTGCAACATTTGCATTTTTGACAGGTTCAGGACTGGGCTCCTATCTTACTCAGGTGTTATTGGAGATGGTTGATCTCATACTGCACACCTCTGTCTATTTTGTTTCACCTGTTCAAGGTGATCTCCTCAAAAGAATGAATTGAGAGAAGAGGTTTTTATATCATGCTTGATCTTTGAAGAGACAACAAGCAACAGAGAAGAAAACTGGAAAACAGATGTCGAGAAGAGACACTAGAAAAAAGAGGCAAATGATAAATACTGGACCAGTGACATACTTAGGGTTAATATATAAGCATATAGAATTTAGAATAGCTTTTATTGTCACTTTGAATGTACACTAAAATGAAATTTCATTGCATACAGCTCTCAAAGGGTCACCAATATACACTACATAAACATGACTAAAATAAATAAGTACAAAATTAGGTATGTCCCCACATATATTATATGACACAGAGAAACAACACAGTCTAGTTTGGATGTATACATGTACATGGCAAGAAAAACTAATCTTGCAAGTTTACTAGATGGATGGCCTTGGGAACAAAGCTGTTACAGATTCTGGTAGTCCTACTAGAAATACTTCAAAACCTCTTCCCAGAGGGGAGCAACAGAAACAGACCATGGAGTGGGTCTGCGGGGTCTCTAACAATGCTTTGAGTTCTAAGCACACAGTGCTTATAAGCTATATCCTGAATAATGGGAAGCAAGCTTCCTATACTCTTCTCTACTGTCCTCACCACTCTCTGTATGGACTTTCTATCTGGGGCGCTGTCACCAAACCAATCAGGGATGCAGTTTGTTAAAACACTCTAAATTGTGTCTTTGTGTTGCCCTTGGTGGAGACTGACTTTGAGGGAGAGGAGGAACAGATGATAGGGAGTGGAAATGTGGCTTGTGGAGGAGGCTGGGAAAGGGCGGAGGCCGGCTGGGCAGTCAGAGGAAGACCCAGGCCCATCCCCTCTCCATCCTAGGGCATGCAGGGAAGAGAGGATAAGGGAGAGATGTGGTCTACTCAGGAGGAGAGGGCCTTGATCCTCTTCATGGGCTGTAGATGTGACAACTGAATAAAAGGTCGGACATGTGTATGGATGAACGCTGGAAACAAAGCATGGAAATATCTCTAGTTGATGGTTCCTCTCTG
Source organism: Hydrophis major (assembly GCA_033807585.1). NCBI lineage: Eukaryota > Metazoa > Chordata > Lepidosauria > Squamata > Elapidae > Hydrophis > Hydrophis major. The sequence continues at coordinate 20,712,327 of CM066337.1, read as the reverse complement.
AGTTTGGCATTCTTCCCAGTGTGTGTTACCTGTCCTCCAGTCCTTATCTTGCCTAGTTTGTGTTGCTTTTTCCCTTCTTCTTGTAACTGTTTGTGTGGGAGTTTTTTGTCTTTCATCAAGAATATTTGGTGCTTGGAAGCAAAGTGAAGGAATAAAAGGGGCTTCACCTGTTTTCTGTGGCTGTGTTTGTTTTGTATCCCACCCTGGATCATCACAGCCTCCATAAAAAGTGGCCAGGACAGAAGGAGAAAGATGTGCTCTCCTCAGGGCTCAACCAAATTTGTGAAGCCAACCACTTCTTACCTGCAAGCCATTAAGCTGCATGCCAACAAAGAACTCTGCCACATGAGATTAAAAATACCCAGACTATATCTTTTTCTATATAACTATCCAAGGGCCAAAAGCCCACTATCATACATCTGGTTAACACATGAGTGGGAAAAGTGCCTGCTTACATTAGGCCACATTCCTCTTCTTGAGCAGAGACGAACAAATGGAGTTCAGTTGGAGCAAACGGTCACCTGGGCTTGTCCATTCTCCAAGCAATTGTTCTTGCTAGCTCCCATGATGCTCCTTGGGGTTTTTTTTGGGGGGGGAGGGAGGGGGGGAGAGGGAGGCAGCTGGGCACACTTCCAAACAAAGCCCCCACCTTCCATGCTAATGTTCTAAATATGCCAATCAGGCCTGTGTGAAACCCAGAGATAATCGGGTAAATAAAGATGATGCCAGAAACTGGCACTTTGCCAGCTTCTCAATAATTATTATTTTTAATTAAAAGACTCTTTTAATTAAAATAATGTCAGGGGGGAGGGAGCCTGACAGATGTCAACTAAGGTGTCCACAGACAACATATTGCCTTTTCCTATTTCAGCGTAGCAGAAGGGGAGAATTGAACGGTTCTAGCAAAGTAACGCTTAAGAGTGTGTGTGTGTGTTTGTGTGTATGTGTGTGTGTCTGTGTGTGTGTGTGTATGCATGTATATATGTATATAAACTTCAGGAAAGGAGGCCTGATTGGTGGATCACATATTTTTTTTAGCAGAAGCTCAGATGAGATATAGCTCTCATGTGAGGTGGTCACATCCATCAGGCCTTCAGATAACTGGGCAGCTGGAGAGATCACCAAACAGAAGGACAGCTGTGAGGGATTTAAGTGCTCTCCCAGTCTCTAGCAACAACCCCTCCCTTCCCCACTCCTCTGATCTGCATTTCAATGGGAGAGGAAAAGTAAGTGGGATGCCGCTTAAAGGGGTTAGAATGATTAATCATTTAAAAAGCAAGATCTTAATTACAGGGTGCAATTTTTGCTATTTAAGGAGTCCATTAGTTTCTTGGAAAAAAAAGAGGGGGGGGGAAGAAATACCACAGGTTATTCTCCTTTTGAAGAAATGGAAGAAGGGAAAGAAAGAAGGGGGGGTGGGGAAGAGAGGAGGGATCCAGAGAGATGAGCTAATGGTGTTTCAGGGAGCTAAAGAGAAATCTGAAGGGTGCATTTTAAGCTGCTATGATTTGGAACCCCTTGTCAAAACCTCACATTTGATGAACCAGTTAAGAAAAGCTAGCTAAATATTCCCAACTCTAAATGTAGGTGTGTATGTTGATTTACAGATTCATTGGAGATGTCTTATGCTTCTCTCCACATCATAGAAAAAGGCTGGAAGATGTACATAAATACATTTTTTAAACAGTTTTGTAACATAAAATTCACAATCTATTTAAAAAGAAAACCTGTAAAGACATGTAAATATTTTGGGAGTTCAAAAAAAACCCCAAAATAATTCCTCACATGCACTTTAGCAATCTTTGTTCATTCTTCAACTGTAGTGTTTTCACAGAAAAACACCATCTCGCATATGTAACTCCCTGTTGTTCTAGTGGTGCCATTTCTGATAGCAGGTGTGTTTGAACAACATGGCAAGCCACAATCTGGGTAAATTCTTATGTGTTAGAAGACACTGCTTCAACCATCCCTATGGGGTGAATGGATGTAGCTAACCTACCATGGACAGATTCCTGCTTGGTTTGTTTAGTATGTTCTTCAATCTGGGGACTCTAAAAAAAAAAAACCTCTAGGAACAGACCATAAAACAAAATGCCACAGTGTGTAAACAAAATGAAGCTATTTATGGTTTGTTAGCCATGCGTTTGTGGTTTAAGGCAAATTGTAGTTTCTGTACCATCTGAAAATGGACAGTTATTTCAAGATGAGAACAGAAGTGTATAGTTGATGGCCATTATTCAGTCAATCTCTAAACCAGTGAAGACTTTAAGGGTGAATACATTTTAACTGAGAACTGCACAAACCATTATTAAATGCATTACTTTATAGCTTTTCTGTTTAAAAGGAGCATCATTTTTTGAAAAGATGGAATGGCCTTCTAATGCACTAGATCTCATGAAAACCTAGACATGGGATCCTTTTTTTTCTGATTGATTCTTTATGATTCCTTATGAATGAATACCTCTGTATGCCGAGATCTATATCAAAGAGAAGAAAGCTACATACAGTGGACTACGTAGATCAATATAATTTGGAATGGTAATACTGTCATTTAGAAGTTTCAGTAGGTTTCTCTTTTTTGAAGATGTCAGATCCTGAAATAGAAATCATTGACATGTGATCTAACCCAATGAGCTTCACACTTCCCAAAGTATGAGCATGTAACATAAATCCTAGTCTAACAAAAAAAACATGTGTGTATAACTTTGCAAATTGCCCAGAGTTACTTAAGTGAGATAGGTGGTGTAGGAATTTGGAATACAAAAATAAAATAACTTCCCTATCTCATTGAAAAGACCACAGGAAAAGCTATACAGAAAATTGTTTCTTTGGGAATCTGTTAGAATAATAATACATTACAACTGGCTGAAGGTCCAGCAGAAATGGAAAGACTTCAGAGAAGGTGAGCAGTTGATAGGAAATTAAGCAAGAATACTTAGGCAAGGAGTTCTAAAGGTTATGTAGGGTTGTTGTGGTTATACTGTCCCATTCATACCTCTGCTCTTAGGGACATGGGGTGAAAATCTATTCCATACTGCCAAGCTTTATATATTCAAACTCATTTTACTATGAAATCTAGGAGTACAATCAACAGTGGTTTATTGTGGTTATTGGGCACACAAAGTCGCCATACTTCGTTCAGCAAGTCAGGATGAAAAGGAGAATGCAGGATATCAAACCAAGATGATGGTTTGATATCATGTGCAAATATACTCATTATTTTAATGAACAAATACATTCATAGTGAGGACATACTCCTTTGAATGTTCCAGCTGGTATAAGTATTCCTTACTTATACTCTCTCTCAGAAGAGAGCATCCTGAATATAGATGCTCTCTTCTGAATTCTTTGTCATTGATTTTGCCATGGATTAGAGGGTAAAATGTGAAGAGTAAAATTGTCAATTGATCTCTAGAGGTAGGGAGGCAGAATCCATCACCAACAAAAGGAATTAATTTCATGATCAGTCTTGCTCATGAGGAAGCAGACTGAAATTGAGGATAAATTGTGAAATGGGTACAGCCAGTGGAGAAAAAAGAATGCTGAATTTAAAACTACCAACAGTCAACAGGAGGTGGCAGCTTTTCATTAACATTTAAAGACTGAGCCTAAATCCACCCATTAAACCATCCTGTACTCCACCTCCTGGTTTTTAAAAATGCATTATTATTTTTCTTATACCAAAGGCAAATTATATCAATGGCCAGTTATGGTAAAGAAAAATATGCTAAATTAAGACAAGAAAACCAACCCATTAAAATTGTTAAGCATATAGGTATGGAATTCAGGTGTGTGGCTTCTTCTCTTTTTCTCTCTCAAAGCCCCAACAGATTATGTTCATTTTCCCTTACAGTCCTGGTTCTATTTCTTAACAGATATGCTGTTGCTACTCAAAAGGAATATTCCTTCCTTCCTTCCTTCCTTCCTTCCTTCCTTCCTTCCTTCCTTCCTTCCTTCCTTCCTTCCTTCCTTCCTTCCTTCCTTCCTTCCTTCCTTCCACAAAGTTTAATTTATTAAATTTACAAACATTTTAGAGAGGACTGTCATTCTAGGACTGTATGAGTTTTTAAACTGGACATTTGATGGCATTTCAAACCCTTAAATCAGATTTCTTCAATATACTAATTTATTAGAATCACTGCATCAAATTGGTTTGAATGATCAGGGTGTCTTCGGCAGATGGCAGCATTTGTCTTGAACATATTAGAAAATTTGAATCAAATTAATTGGATTCAAGGCCTGGAGATAGCTGGAAGTTGAAAACCAAACTGGGATCACAAATCTGAGTCAAATCAATTAACTAAATCTGATCATCTTCAATTTATGTAATTTCTATGATTTCATACCTGGGCTACTCCACATTTGCTAAAGTAACAACAAAGCTAGCCAAATGGACATGTTAAATTGAGCATAGATTGCATCCCCAATTCTATATAGGGTAGGAATTTTCATGCCAGCCAGTCAGCGGTTCCTCAATGCTGGCACTGGCACTGGCACTTAGCCAAATCAGGCAATATTTTACCCTCTATTGCTTAGCAAAACATTTTTCTTTAGCTGTCTGCATGTCCACTCACCCAACTCTAGTTGTTTTCTGTAAGGTCATGAATATTTGGCATTATGCTTAGGCATTAAGGCCAGGATACTAATGGAATCTTATAGCTGTGCATTGTGAGTTATTTATGTGGTGCTCTTATTCTTGTTATTTTCCCTTTGTTTTGTTTCAGCTTTATAGTATTTTCTGTATTCTGTTGTTTGTTAGCCACCCAGGATTACCGGTTAAAAATTGGCAACTACATGAATTGTCTCAATACATAATAAATAAATACCCTGATGGACAACACACTGGAGAATTCCTCCAGCTCTCCCTATAAAAGCAGTAGTCAAAATCAGTTATAGGCACACAGCCATCTGGTACTAAGCTCCAAGGGATGAAGAGCCAAATGGGGAGAAGAGAATTGGGTGGTATTATCGACCTGTTTGCAAGGAAGGAGTAAACTTTGGGCCGCACAACTGACTTACTCAGCTTTGCATGAATAAGAAAGGAAAAAAGAGCTCAGTTCTGTCCCTGTGGGGAGAGAAAGAATGGAAAGGAGGTTGGGGGTCTTTGGTGTTCTCTGAGCTTGGTTGTTTTCCTTGCAGAGGTTTCATTATCGAACTAGGTAACGTCATCAGTACATAGAGGGAGATGAGCAGTTTAGAAAGAAGAAATATAAACAAACTAACAAACTCAGAGCACACTAGGGGTGGGCTTAAATTTTTTTTAGCAAAAGGTTCTCTGCCCAGTTGCTGGGTGAGCGTGGTCTAGTTGCCCCCCTGCACCATGGTGCGTGTAGGGGGGGTGTTTTTGCCCCCCGGGCTCTGGAGGATTTCCTTGAACCTCTGGGAGGGCAAAAACAGTCTCCCCAGGCTCCAGAGGCTATTTGGAAGCCAGAAACGGGCCCATTTCCCGCCTTCCCGAACTTCCGGGAGGCCTGTTTTTTGCTCTCACTGAGCCTCCGTGTGAATCCTGCACTTACCTGCATCCAAAATGGACCACGTGGGGACTCTTAGGAGGGGAGGAGTGGGGAGGGGCAGGGCAGGGAGGGGCAGGGTGGTGTGGGATTTGTGGGTTCTCCAAACTGCACAGAATCTTAGTTAGGGGCTCTCCCGAACCCCTGCGAACCCCCAGCAGCCAAGCCCTGGAGCACACCAAGGACCCCCCCCCCCCAGTTCAACCCTGAGGTAAAAATATTCTTCTATTAAAAAGGAGAATGTGGCAAAATAATCAATTAGCATACCAGTTTCCATTTTGCCAAAGAGATCTCTGAAAATCAGCCAATCCACCAATAGACCAGAAGTTGCCTTCGAAAGTTGTGGGAGCATCATCACTGGAGGCTTTCAAGAAGAGATTGGACTGCCATCTGTCAGGAATGGTGTAGGGTCTCTTGCTTGGACAGGGGGTTGGACTAGATGGCCTACAAGGTCCCTTCTGACTCTGTTAATCTGAATCTGAAAACATGATTTGGAAAACCTAGATCTTCATATGCTGTGCAAAAGCAGGCATACTGCACTAAACGGTTCAGTGCTTCGTGTGAGCCTTTCAACTTGCAAAAATATGACCTTAAATTGACCATTGTCTCAAGCCGTGGTTATTCAACAAGCCATGGTTAAGGGAAACTATGACTTCATTCAAGCATAGATGCATATCACAGGTCATACACTTGAGCATCTAAGACAGGGTGAATAGAAGGATGATGATTCAGCATGAGATCTGACACCAAATGATACAGCATAAAATATTGCAATTCAAAATTTCACGAAGTGTCATGTCCCCAGCCCCTCATTCTTCCATGTGCGCTTTAATTCCATGGCCATAGAGCAGGACCAATTTTCCTTGCTCTATTTGCGGGGGGGGATGAGAGGGAGGGGGGTCTCCCCTCTTTAAGATACATACCTTAGATGCGTACAGGAAAGGGTGGGCAACTAATTTTTTTTAATCTTTCAACCCAGGGTTTGTTTCCCTTCTGCAAAGATGCTGTTTGAGTTGCACAAAAGTCCACCCAGTACCGTCAACAGTCTAGGTGTTGGTTTTTGTAGTCGCCCTGATGCAATTGATTCTCGATTTCACGAGGTGTTGTTATTGTTGGGATTATTATTATCTCTCGATTTATCTTCCATGCCATTGCTTGAGAGCCTTTGGTGCCAATCTGACCCTTTGCCCTCCCCCAGTAAAAGGTGATGAGGGTTAATCGCCCAATGCTTCCCTCTTTGACCTCACTGTGGATTTATCTCTTTGTACAGTCATTTAGCCATTGCCATACACAAAAGAGGGTGATTAAACACAGCCTGGGTCCTTCACGCCTTAGTGGCTTAATTTACTGATCCCTGTGGATTAAAGGTCTCCGTGGGGCTCTCTGGGACCTCTAGAAATGCACCAGCCATAGGTCAGGGCTGGCCTGATGAGGAGGAAGCAGCGATTTCTACCCCTGAGAGGTTCACTCCCATTCCTTTTTGGCATTGTTGAGCTGTGTCAGGGTTCAGATCACCAATTCAAAAGCGGAATCAAAGGGCACTTTTCTCAAATGATTCTTCCATCCCTTGACAAAACAAACAGCGTGTTTCTCTTAAGGTGGGAGAAGAACACGCTATAAAATGAGATGCCGGACTTCCAAATGGCACCCTAGTTTGTCCTGAAGATCATTTCTGCAACCCCAAGTGTTCTGTAGGCCTCATGGGGAGGAAATCTGTTCCAGAAAATCCTTTCTGGAGTGATCCTTGAGCTGAAATTCATACATGGGGATTAAAGGAAATATGGGAAGGAGGACCATGAAGAGTTTTAAGGTTTTTATTCTCAATCTTAGGAAAGGTCTTATGGCCTATTGTGTAGTTCTAAATTGTTATAATAATGGTTTCCTTTGGATTATTGCCTGGGGAATATTTTAACATCAGCTCTTGATTGTTACCCACCAAGAGTCGATGGATTCCAGCAGGCTAAAAATCAACAAAGTAAGTGAATGAAGAAATAAATGCTCAAAGGGGATGTGAGAAAAATGTAATATTTGAACATGCAAAAAAAAATGATTGAGACATTTGCCTACCCATCAAACCTGCTATTTCCTATGATTTTCCATTCTGTTTCATCATCATCATCAAGATTGGATGGCCTGTCAGCACATTCCATCCTGATTGGACCATTTTGAGTTCTACCATTCCTTGGCCAAGACTCCTTGGCCAAGAGATGGAATCTCTGATGGCACCTTCAAGATTCATTCATCGATCCAGCATCCATCCTTCTGTCCTCCTTTGTTCACTTTCCTGCAGGTATCCTTAGTCATAGCCATGGCCATTCTGGCCACCTCAAGATCCCCATTTGCGGAAGGGCTGTGCTGAGAAGAGGTAGGACTGATTGAAATTAAGGCAGCTGCACAGCTGCCTTTGGAAGATCTCAACCCTCTCTGCGTATTTAAAAGATGCTGGGGGAGCCCCTCCCCCCAGTTCTCCCTTGCTTTCTCCCTTGCATCTGCCTTTAATTACTCTCTCTTCTCTCTCTCTTTTCCTCTCCATACATATCAGATGCATATTGCACCTTCTTCACATGAATGCTGATTAATTGCAGGGTTAGACTCTGAAGCTAGGCTGGACTGCATTATTTCTGATGTTTGCTCTTTTAACTGGGAGAATAAATGCTAAGAATCCACAGTAATCAGTGGCTTTTAGCTTGTCACTCTTATGACACTCTTTATTTAGACCAGGAAATGGCAAATGTGCTGGAAATAAGAACTTTATTATCAGGGTTTGAGGGCTTTGCACGTGTTTTCTTTCCTCTTCCATCCCCCCCCCAACCCTCAAGAGGGAGGCTGTAGGAAGATTGGAATTAGTTATCTTTCAAATGGTGGAAAGCCAGAGACAGGAGGTTGGGGGTCAGGGGATGAGGAGGACAAGTTAGATATTTATTTTACACTTTCTTTCTAAAATGAAATATTTATAGGCTGGAATCTTTCTGTTTTCGGCCAGTATAAAAAGAGGTGAATGGTCATATTATTATTATGTATAAAATTGGGAAATCACAGCAGCCAGTTGAGTTACTGTTGGCCTTCCCATGCATTAAATTCTTCCCAAGGACCGAGGATGTCAGAGTCTATCGGTGTGGGTATATGGGTGAATCTCAAGTCAGATAGTGTTTGACCCCAGGGGAGCCTCAGATTTCTGTTGCTAAGTTAGACAGTAGTGAAGTAAATTTTGCCTTCCTTTTTACCACCTTTCTTGCCACTGCAGTTCTTCAGTTAGTACCATGGTTAAGCAGATTTGGCTTCTCCATTGATTTTGCTTGTCTGGAGGTCCCAAAAGGGGATTGTCATGCCCCTGGTGGAGACTGACTCTGAGGGAGAGGAGGAACAGCTGGCAGGGAGTGGAAGTGTGGCTCCGGAGGTTGTGGAGGAGGCTGGGGAAGGGCAGAGGCTGGCTGAGCAGTCAGAGGAGGACCCAGGCCCATCCCCTCTCCATCCTAGGGCTTGCAGGGAAGAGAGGATAAGGGAGAGGTGTGGTCTACTTGGGAGGAGAGGGTCTTGATCCTCTTTATGGGCTGCAGGCATGGGAACTGTATACGGGTTTGGACCTGCTTACTGGCAAACGCTGGAAACAAAGCGTGTTTCATTTTGGTCTGAAGTTATCTTGGTTGGTGTCCTTCCAACAGATAGTGCCTTGTTATCTCCTTGAATACTTCTGTTCTGTGGTGGAAATTTTGTCATTGTAGTTTGTTTGGTTTTTTTATTTCACCTTTATCTGCTTGTTAAATTCGGACTGTACTGCTTTCTTTTGAAGACTATTTTTGAATAAGTTTTATCTCCAACTGAGAATTATTGAATAGTGGGGCCAAATTGGAGGTATTGAAGGACATTTATTTACATTTTGGATCTTGTTACATTTGTGTTACTCTCTGAGTCATTACAGGGATCACGTGACCCCGGGACACTGCAAATGGTTGTAAATATGAATCGGTTGCCAAATTTTGATCACATGACCATGGGGATGCTGCAATAGTTGTAAGTGTGAAAAATAGTCATGTGTCACTTTTTGTTGTAATTTTGAACAGGAACTAGGACTAGCTTAGTGTGGCCTTTTGCAATTGAGATGGAAATGTTGTCAATGCATAGATTTTCTAAGTGCCATCCAAGGGTTTTTTTTGGGATAGCAGTCAGTGTGCTGATAACAACTGGCACCGCCACAGCTAGCTTATGCCCTAACCTTTCACCTTCAATGTTCAGATCTTGATTACTTAGTGATCTTCTCAAATTCTTTTTCTTCCATTCTACTATCTCCTGTTACAGGTGAGTTGAATTGGCAGATCTTGAAAAACTGCTAAGTAAAGGGAGATTTGACAGTACTTGGGTAAGAAACCATATCAGAAAATCCTTGATTTGTGGGCTAGATTGGAAAGTTCAAAAAATGCTGGAAAGCAGAAGAAAATTACATTTGCATATAGTCACCAGGATTCAAGTTCAGCTTGAATAATAATAATAATCTTCTTCTTCTTCTTCTTCTTCTTCTTCTTCTTCTTCTTCTTCTTCTTCTTCTTCTTCTTCTTCTTCTTCTTCTTCTTCTTCTTCTTCTTCTTCTTCTTCTTCTTCTTCTTCTTCTTCCCCTTCCTCCCTTCTTCTTCTTCTTCTTCTTCTTCTTCTTCTTCTTCTTCTTCTTCTTCTTCTTCTTCTTCTTCTTCTTCTTCTTCTTCTTCTTCTTCTTCTTCTTCTTCTTCTTCTTCTTCTTCTTCTCCTCCTCCTCCTCCTCCTCCTCCTCCTCCTCCTCCTCCTCCTCCTCCTCCTCCTCCTCCTCCTCCTCCTCCTCCTCCTCTTCCTAAGGAAAACTTTTCCAGATCATTTAAGGCAGGGGTATACAACTCACATCATCATGGCAGCATCACATGACATACTGGGACTTTCCCCCTTTTCGCTAAACTGGGCATGGGCATGGCTAGCACATGACGCATCTGACAGCCCTGATTTATGGACAACAGCAGTATTATCAAATACAGGACAGCTGATCACATAACAAGAAACTGATTTGTGATGGATGGTTGAGCCTGCAGGAGTCTGGACCGTCAAACTCACTTTTTGCCATCCTGAATAAAAGGAACAAATGGAAAGCTGTCCTCTTTTGAGTATATCATAATGTCCTACTGGATTTAGGAAACCACGCTTTTACTACCATTAAATAAAAACAGATCAACCCATGTTTTGCTGACCAGCTATGTCTGCTAATCACAATTAAATACACCATAACAGTAGCTTCTAAGCATTTCAAACAATGAGAAAAGAGGAATATGGACATAAAAACCTGAGCCAAAACAGACTTCTAAGTTACGGAAATCTGAGTAGCTATTGGAGGGTGTTTTTTTTCTCCAAGAACTCAAGCATGTACATTCAGTTTGCCAATTCTTTGGATGAGGATTTTGTCTATTAGATAATTAATCTGAATCTTTTCCTAGTCATCTATGCTGTTCGCTTGAAAATGAAGCAAGTATATGTCTCCTCCTTCCTCCATGTATGCATTAAAGGCCCGATTCCCTCATAATATTAACTGGTGATGCTTCGTGCTTAGTGTAATGCCTGAAGTCATGCTTTCGGTTTAGCATAAAGGGTCCGATTTTTAAAATGTTTCGTCAGGAAACCACACCATCCTCAGGCCTGATCTGGTCCTTGGGCAGCTGATGAGAATTATTTAATACAGAGAATACACACCGTGCTGTTCAACATCCTTTGAAGTCCTCATTCAAAGTTGAATGTCAGCAGACGCTCAGGATGGAAACACAATTCAATCGCCAATCCATAATCATTAGAGAAGTGCATTTGCGCAGATGTCTTACTGGTCTATGGTAGCCCTTGTCCTTGTTATTATTATTTTTCTCAGCCTCATCAGCTCAGATGGAGGCCCCATGGTTCGCACCTTTTCAAAGCCTCGCTAGTGACCTGATTAACACCTTATTAGAACAGCAAGGGGGCTTTTCAGTTTCCAACATCTGGTGTACAAGCGAAGGCAAGGACTCTCTGCTCCAGCCACATGCTGGGATCAAGGTTAGGGAGCAACTAGTAAGTGTTGGTCTTGTAAGGAGGAGGACATTTGGAACATTATAGGCCAGATAGGGCCAGCTTGGGAGAGGGAGCTGGAAAGGATCTCCAATGATCTTTTCTGAGAAACATGGATGATATTGAATTTGGGGAATTATGAGTTCTGGGGCTCTGCCACCCACTCTAGTAGCAGCACTGTTCCTAACTGACTGAGTGTCTGTATAGAGAGAGAGTCAACTGGATCGGAAGGATTATTTCAGTTTGAAGCAAGAGAGCTCTTTGATTAGGCTTCTTAGATCACTGAACTAAATAAATTCAGATTTCATTTGGATTATTATTTTTTCTTGCTGGAGCACTGACTGTGACACAGATTCAAGGCCATTCACTGTTTCACTGTTCAGCACTTCATTTGAACTGATTTTTACACTAATAGTATCTCTAACAGTAGTAAAACTAGTATTAAAGGTTGAAACTGAACCTTTAATACTTGATCAGAATCTAGAGCCAAGGGCCACTTTACTGGTGTGATGGGCATCATATAAATTTAATAAATAAATAAATAATATTGAGTGCTGTGTATTCAAACATCCCTAATAGCTGATCACCCAACTCTACGTCTATCAATTTATGTGATCAGTCTGTGTCTTTTCATGACATCCAAATGCCTCATTTTGCTAAATGGTAAGATCCAGCCAGAAAATGTATGTGTGTGTGTGTGTTGTTTATGGATGGATGGATGTGTAGCTGGCATCCTGAACAACAGGGAGATCTACAATGCAATCTTTTGTAACAGATGATTTCTGAGTGTCAGAAGCAATGCAGAGACTAGGAGATAAACTGAGACTGGCTTTGAAGTCCTTTGAGGTGGGCCAAGAAACACATGCAGAAAGAATTCAGGAATGAATGAATGAATCAATTAATTGATTGATTGATTAATTAATTAATTCTTTATTGGCCAAGTGTGATGAGACACACAAGGAATTTGTCTTGGTTCAAACGCTCTCGGTGTACATAAAAAGAAAAGATGCATTCATCAAGAATCACAAGTACAAATAATAGTAATAAGGTACAAATAAGAAATCAAATCATACTAGGAAATAGTCAATATAAATCGTAAGGATACAAGCAACAAGGTTACAGTCATACAGTCACAGGTGGGAGGGATGGGTGATAGGAATGATGAGATTAATAGTAATAGTAATGTAGACTTAGTCAATAGTTGGACAGTGTTGAGAGAATTATCTGTTTAGTAGAGTGATGGCGTTTGGGGGAAATGCTCTTTATTGTAGTAAGGTACAACAGCAAAATTTGGAAAGCCAACTTGTTCAAGTTAGTTTCAGTCCATTTTACACTAAACAAAAGTTTTAGCAAGTTTTTTGGGGGTGGGGCGAGGTGGGATTTCTTTCAAAGTCTGGACTGGACTGGAGAATTTGTGATCTAGTCTCCTTAAAATTGTAGGAGATGATTTGGCTGAAGGAGGGGGTCAAATGCATCATTAGTCTCAAATCCCTTTGAGCCCACAAGAGAATTAAATCCAGCCCATTTTGAAGTCCGTTGATTCACATTTACTGCCAGTTTGCCTTGACTGTTAGTAGTTCAGATTCTTGTAGAGATCTTTATCATACAATAAACCTATATACTCATCCAAACTGCCTGGACTCCTAATTTTCTGAATTTGACATTAACAGCTCATCGCTTCCTCTTCCACTTATCAGCTTTCTCATACTTTCTCCAGGTCAGCTCTAAATCTTTTGCAGAACTTTTATTTCATTCCACTGTTGGCATCAGATGCATACTTGGTCTCTGAAACAGACCAAATGGATGACTCTCCCTCTCCCTCTCCCTCTCTGCCAAAGGTCCTGTCTCCTGCCTCAAAGGGAATAGGACCTTGGTGGTGTTTCTGCTCAACCACATGGCCTCTTCAACTTGTCCTCCCAATCTACTGGTCCAGGATTGCTTTGAGAGGGAATGAAAGCACTTGGCAGGGGCTTCTCCCCCAGATGCTTTCCTTTCCCACGCCTGCCTCTGTATTATGTGATTTCCAATGACCCCCTCTGCTCCATTCCCCATTCTCCTTCTACCCATTCCCCCTCCCTGTCCCCCCTCCCTACAGTGATGTCATCATAATCCCAGGCCCTGGGAATGTACATACATTGTTAGTTGGGCAAACAGAGAAATCTTCACTTGAGCATTGCAACGGAGGGCAGTAGGAGATCAGCCAGGAGGGAGGGACACACAAACGTACAAAGAGAGAGAGAGCAATGGGACAGCAGGAACTGAGCGTCACACGCCTTCTGTGGCTTGCCTGATGAATTTGGTACTAAACAAATAAGGTAAGGCCAGCCGAGCAGAGCTCACAGTTGGTCACAGTGGAATAAAAAGAGATGCACCCAGCATTTCCTCTTCTTCAGTCTTCAAATATTATGCTAAGAAGAATCTTTGTGGTGTCTTGGAGTGCAAAAAAAAATGCAATCTGTGATAATATGAACCAAAGCAATGGAGATCCAAGATAATATGTCTGGTGTTTTTTTTTTAACCTGAAATATCTTAAAATAAGGATCACTGGGCTCCCAGCCAACCAGATCAAAAGCCCCAGATTTGCAAAGGATAATAGGTAATTACTATCAATCATAAATAACTAATTACATTTGCATAAGCAGGAAAAGCCCCTCTCTCGGCAGTAAAGACATCATTCAGGTTTAAACCTTGAAGTTGGCAGTGTAACTTTTCCCTTAAAGTATTCATTCATTGTTAGGAGTTATATAAAAATGACCCCTTTTTACACCAGCCTGCCATTTTTAGGCATTATCTGGCTCCTCATTCTCAGGTGTACCCTAAACCAAGGGTACAAAATTTTTAACAACCGTTTCTGTGGGCATGGCTTAGGTGATGGGCATGGCTTGGTGGTCATGTGACTCAGTGGACATGGCTTGATGGTCATGTTATTGGCTGGGTGTGGCCAACTCAATATCACTCACATCGAGGCACGCATCTCCTCACCTGGCATCTCATGACTGTTGGGATGCTGCAACAGTCGTTAATGTGAAAAATGGTCATAAGTCACTTTTTCAGTGCCATTGTAACTTTAAATGGTCACTCCACACAAGCAAAGTACCAGCAAAGAACTCTAGAGACGTTCCTGAGAGAGAAAGTCTAGTCCTGCCAAGAATGTAATAAGGGTTAACGGAGAGGCAGTTTCTACAAGCAACACCAGAATGTTTCTTTCCTGCCTTCCTTACAGGATTAGGCCAGTAATTTCTTCTAACAACTGGTTCTCCGAACTGCTGAGAATGTTAACAACAGGTTCTAGTGAATAGGTGCGAACTGGTAGAATCCCACCCCTGCCCTAGATGAACTTACAATGTCAAAAGGTATCTTGGTCTTAGAACATAGAATAATAGAGGTGGAAGGGATCTTGGAGGCCTTGTAGTCCAACCTACTGCTCAAGTAAGAGACCCTATATCAGTGGTCGCCAACCAGTGGGCCGGGGACCACTGGTAGTCCACGAGAAAATTTTGGTGGTTCGCAGAGAAATGTCCCCCCCAAAGCAATTGATCTAGGCTGTGCAGGCACACAAGTGTCAGCCTCAAGATATCTTCCATATTTCATACCTTCTGCATCCTAGCTATTGCATCTTCTCTGCTGCCATGCTATACTATTCCTTTCAGCTGTCATTAGCAATGGGGGGAGGGGAGAACTTGGAGGGGAAGAGAACTGGAGGTGTTTTGCAATCCTTGGCTATGGGTAGCAAGGGGAGGGGGTATATGATTTCTTGTCTTTAACTTTCCATTTCTTGGCTAGCTTCTATTCCCCTTTTGCGCAGCTGCGAACTTTATCAAAATATGTCAAGGTCAACGGACAGAGACCTCATCACCACCTGAAGATGGCCACATGATCATATTCAGAACTTTTAATTGGAAGAGTTATTTGGACTTTGGGGGGGTGGGAACAATTCCACTCCTTTGTATATGTGATCTGCGCGCCAATTTCTCAGTTTCGGAATTCAATCTGTAGCTTCCACTTTGATTTCCAGTAAAAGGAGAACTTTGCTTTAACCCATGGAGTCTGAGTCTTTCTTTCTTGGATTTTGAAGGGAGCACACACTGACAACAAGGCTACAACAGGCACCTCCCACATGGTTCACCCACCTGCTGGCCCTCACCCTTCAGCTGATGGCAAATCTTACCTTGAGTAGAGCCACGCCAGCTGGAACTGAAAGGTAAGACCAAGGGCAGGGGAGGGAAATCCATCCCGGGGTGGCTTGCTGACATTAATGGGAAAGTCGGTCCCATGTCCCAGAGCTGCAGTAGTCACAGGATTGGCCCTCTGGTCGTCCCGGAGCAGCTGCCCTAGTCCGTGGCAGGCTGGTGCACCCGGGTGGAGGATCAGCTGCTTCGGGATGACAAGAGGACCAGTCCTGTGACTACTACAGCTCTGGGATATGGGACCGACTTTCCCACCAACGTCAGCAAGCCACCACCAGTCAAAATTTACATTAGTGGTCCGCGGGATTTAAAATTATGAGTTTGGTGGTCCCTGAGATCCAAAAGGTTGGTGACCCCTGGACTAGACCAACTTACAATACCAAAAGGTACCTGGATCTTAGAACATAGAATAATAGAGTTGGAAGGGGCCTTGGAGGTCTTGTAGTCCAACCCACTGCTCAAGCAAGAGACCCTATTCCAGTGATGGCCAACCTTTTTCAGCTCCTGTGCTGATAATTTCATTGGTGGCCCCCCCCCGCACATCCACACACAATCCCCCTGCAGCACACTGCGTGTTTGCACCTGCATGTGTGATTCCCCCGCCATATGCCATGCGCCTGCGCCTGCGTGCCTGTTCACCCCTCCACGCACCGGGCATCTACACATGTGCATGCGATCACCCCCATGCCATTCATCTGCGCATGCACACGTGACCCCCCCAATGCGTGCTGCATATTCTGCGCCCCTATGCATGCATGCCAGATACCCAACAATCAGCTGTTGGGAGGCGGCAGCATGTGTACATGCACAGTAGGGCTCTTCCGGATGAGCTCTCATGTGCCCGGGGGATATGGCTCTGTGTGCCACTTCTGGCACGTGTGTGCTAGGTTCACCATCACGGCCCTATTCCATTTCAGACAAATGTACCATCTCTTTTTGAAAGCCTCCAGTGATAGAGCAGCCACAACTTCTGAAGGCAAGCTATTCCATGGATTAATTACTCTAAGCATTAAGTATTTTCTCCTAGAACCTAGTTCTAGCCTGCTTTTCTCCTTAATTAGTTTCATCTATTGTTTCCTGCCCTGCCTTTTGGTGCTTTTTTTTTGGTCTTTCCAGTTATCTTTTTTTCTTCTTCCCATGGTTACATTTCTATCACCAGCACAAAAATACGATTTCAAACAGAAAAAACAATTTTTAACTAAGAAGACTAAAATGTATCTTTACAGATATTTTGCCCACTTTCAAAAAATTGCTGTTATTTGGGAGGAACACAAAGCGCTCTCAAATGTTTGCTGCATCTATTGCTGTCAATCAGGAATATTCCAAGACATCTTTGGACATTTTGGTTACTTGGTCAGGAGTATTGGCTGCTGAGGAATTTGACATATTGTAAAAAGAAACCTGTGGGCAGGTTGAGAAATAAGGTTTATTTTAATTCCAAGACGTCTATGTGTCAGGGTTCCAAGTAACATATTCATAGCAAACAAAATTCTGAGGCAGGTAGATTCCTCAAATGATAAGTTTATTGGATATGTCTTATTGGCACAGGCTAGTGAAAATTGACTCTGACTATTCCCGTGGTTTTCACCTAATTAAAAGTAAATGGTTTTTCCACTATCTCCAAACAATTAGTCACATGATCCAATCAGGATACTGTCCTGTTACTAGGTGACTCCAGTCCCCTCCTTCCAAGCACCTGCTGCAGAAATGGCCTTAGTTCCCAAGAGAAAGTATTTTGTTTTGACTACAACACCCAACTACCTCTATTCCCTCCTCCCTGTTTCTCTTCTTCAGTGGGTCAGCAGCAGTGGTGGGATTCAAAAAAAATTCACTACCAGTTCTGTGGGTGTAGCTTGGTGGGCGTGTAGCAGGGAAAGGATACTTTAAAATCTCCAGTCAAAGGTGGGATTTGCCAGTTCTCCGAACTACTCAAAATTTCCGCCACCGGTTCTCCAGAACTGGTCAGAACCTGCTGAATAGCACTAGTCAGCATTGAAGTCTCAAAATGGCCTCAGTCAAGCCAGCTTCAGGGTTGACACTAAGTTTGCATTTTTAAACCTGTGTGCAAAGCCAAACTGAGGAGATGACCAGGCTGAGCCAGAGGGAGGGGTCAAACACATCATCATTCATGAGTCTTTTGTGCTCACAAGAGATCTAAGTCCAGCCCACCTTCAATTCCATTGTATTTTTAACTCCCGATAATTTCCCTTGGCTGTTAGCAGTTCAGATTGTTGTAAAGACCTTAAGCTTACAATAAATCTTTATACACATTTGAACTGCCTGGATCTCTTGATTTTCTTGGTGCTTGAAAACTACCTTTGAAAAATTCACAGGTCTCTAAAAATTGCAGTGCAGTTCACCAATATCTCTCAATACCTGTCCCTCCCATACACACACAAAGAGAGGAGTGGGAGACCTGTCATATCCATATGGTTGTATGGATAAAATAAACTATATTTCCCTGTATACCATCCTGAATTTTCAGCAGAAAAAAAGGAGACGGGAGACTTCATTGATGTAGGATGTAGTTGTGATCCTAACTCTAATTTTGTATTTTCCAACTAGATGTTCTAGAGAAAACTGACAGATTGTGGGTCATATCAGGTCAGAGGAGGCTGTTTTTTCTCCACCTAGCTCATTATTTTGTCTTCAGATACATACTAGAATAAATCTCAACAAATGATGACATCTACACGGACTTTCCCACTCCAGAAATGGTACACCTCAGGGCAGAAATGCAGAGCAGCCAAAGAAAGAGATGTTATGTAGCAAAAAACAGTGGGATTTCTACTGAGCTGTATAATGTTCATTTAAAAGGACATTTTCTGTATGTGTATCCTTGGGAGAATAGGAAGTTTCCTTCTGCTGGTCAGCTTTTCTATTCTTCGCAATATGGAACATGACAAGGTATTTTTTTTTCAGTGCTATTTTTGTATGTTCCATCACAGCCTATATTTAAAGCACCACTTAAACCTGCCAAATGGTGTGGCATTTTTTTTAAAAAAATGGTTGTCAGATCAGCTCCCTCTCCTCCCACGTACAGTACATTTTTGACATGGTTCAGAGGGGCAACTTGGAAGAAGCTGGAAAAATGTCCTCATTTATCTGACCTGATCAGGAAGGATATTTACAATGACCTCAAAGGACAAGAAGAGAACTGAAGGGTTGTTTACTCTAGGATCACTTCATCGCTCTCTATCATGTAAAATCAAGGATGCTGACATGGAGTACATAGCTTACATTATATGATAGGCTTCATGAGGCTTTTTTTCCAAGACATGAAGGGCCACATTCCAAAATATTTGGGATGGTCTGTGAAATTTTAAAGGTCCCTGCAAGTCTTAAGTCACTCATTTTCCTTTTAGCCAGCCAAGTCCCCCAAAGGGGTAAAAGTTGTCCCCATCCTCCTGAAAAAAAGGCCTTGGGGACCACAAAAGAGATGGTGATGGGTGCCTTGATATTCTGGTCTCCACTATTTACTGTAAGGCTAAGCAGACTGGAGTGATTTCTCAATTTAAAAAACAAAGTAAAAGTTTCTTCTCTCTTATTCCTAAAGGATGCACATTGGTTGTGATCATCATAGTCATCAGTCCTCTCTCTCTCTCCCTCTCTCCAGGGGTAGGATACAAATTTCTTAACAACTGGTTCTGTGGGTGTGACCTAATTTGTGGGCGAGGCTTGGTGGTCATGTGACTGGCTGAGCATGACTTGTATGTAAATATTGTAAATATTTATGTAACAATTGAATTTTTTATATAAAAAGAGCAACGTTACCCAAAATCAGGCAAAGCAGGCACGCAGATTGAGTTGCTTGCAGAACCACAATTCACTCAGAGATCTACCTTTCTACAATCTGCTGCCTGAGTCTGCACTGAAAATAGAAGCTTCAATCCTAAGAAAGGTTCAGCTCTGCTCTCAGGCCACTTCCCCGTCCCCAACCCCTGAATACCACCTCTGACTGGGCTCTCAGGGAAGCCTCTTGGGTGAAGGCAAAGCAGTACAACAGTGATTTAGACTCTCTATAAAGCAAGAAATCCAACAATTTCCTGCTTTCTAGCTCATCTAAATCTCCTGGCACAATGATAGTCAGAACAGCTGATCGTTGGGGGGGAAAAAGGAAAAATAGCAACTTACAAAGGCACAATGCAGGCAAGTTGGATGGTATGCATGCCAGGTAAGGAGTGACTGGGCAGGGCGAGTGGACAGGACAGGGCCAGCCAGTGGCGTGATTTGCCAGTTCTCTGAAGTTTTGAGAATCATAACAACCGGTTCCTTAGAACTGGTCCAACCAGGTAAAATTCCCACTCCTCTCTCTCTCTCTTTGCCTGTCTCTCTCTCTCTCTCTTTGCCTGTCTCTCTCTCTCTCTCTTTCCATCTCTCTCTCTCTCTTTATCTCTCTCCCTCCCCCTTTCTGTCTCTCTCACACACACACATAACTGTGGTTTAGTGGGTTTATTAATATTCCCCTGCAACTTCCTTTACCAAAACCCCAAAACTGTCTCAATTAAATCCAGTCACAAGCAGACCTCTGCTAGTCCACAGAGCTATGGACAATGAGTCCACAGGGCATTGGTAAGTTTCCCAATAAAAACAAAACCACCTGACCAAATTAAATCACAACATAAGAGGGTTCATGAGGCAAGAAAAGTCCAGAGTTCACAAGCAACAATCCAAGCCAAAGTACGGTGTCAATCCAAAGTGAGGCAAGAATCACAATGACCTGAAAACATACAGCTAAGAAATGAACACATCCCCAGCACGGCTTCCATCCGTCTGCTGTGCTAAATAGCCAGCTTGTGGGTCAGCTCTTTGAGAAGGGCAACCTAGCTGACCTTTTCTATTCCTGCCTTTTCTCTACCCTACATGTTCTTGGATCAGTGCAGAAGGCAGTTCCTCTTCCTCATCCTGACTGGCTACAACTGTATGCTCTCCCCATCTGATGCCACAGGGCTGACCTGCTGCAGTTGTGCTTCAGTCAAATCCCTCTCAGATGGCTGATTGGAGCCATTGACCAACTGGCCTCCAGATGTACCTGGAACTGGTTCATCTTCCTCCAAGCTGACATCTAGAAAGATCTCTGGGGAAGCTTCTGGGGGAGTCATCACCCTGAATGATATTCTGAATATGAATCAGCTATGCTAGAGCTAACAAAGCTGAGCTGCAAAACCCTGCGTAGTCACTAGGTGGCAACAGAGAGAAGCCTAAAATTGGCTCTTGCCAATTTTATTAAGCCATTTGGACTTGGGCCTGGTCGTCCTGATATCAGGCTACATTTGGATCAGAAGCTCAGAAATTATTTTCAAACTAGATAAAGAAGATCAGATTGGCTGGAAAGAGGGGTTGACAACACTCAGCCCAATGCCACATCTCTTAGCCAAACATCTATGAACAGAAGTTTTGAGAACCTGTGATCTTAACCCACTCCTATGGCAACTTGCTACCCATCCATTTGAAGTTCTCCAATCTCTCAGAGTTTCACTGGTTTTCTGGTATCCATTATCCCTTTGATATTTAGAGGAAAGAAGGTAACTGCCTATTTTGGGAAAGCTCTGAGTGATGTTCAGTAACTTAATCATTTTTCATTATTTAGCAATTGCAGCAACTGGACACAAGTCTCAAGGATTGGTCTGAGCAAGATAGTATGAAGTGGAACATATTATTTCTGAGATGTGGAAATTATTTTGATGTGGCCACTTTTGCAGCTGCATCAAACTGCTCCTGTTCAAATCAGCAACACTTCCAAAACCCTTTGCCCAAAAGCTATTGCCAAGTCAGCTCACATTGACCAAAACCCACCCAAAACAAAAAACAACAACATAATTTTACACACACATTAAAACGCTGCCTTTTCCTTCCACATCCTCAAGAGGATATATTCTCCCACATTCAATCCCACTTGATCCTATAGCAGTTCTTAGGCAGGAGGCTTAAAAAAAAGGGGGGGGGAGGGCTCTTTTTTCCTTCCAGGACTGTATGAAAAAAACCACCCCTTTGTGACCAGAAATCTTACAAGAATCGGTGCCCATGGCAGGTGCTGAGAATGTTACAAGCGGTAGTCCAAGGGGGAGTTGGGCTTGGTGAGAAACTCTTTCTTGCCAGTGTGTTTGTGGTGGCTCAAAGCCAGTGAATACAATGAAGTCTTTCTTGGATCATCTTTGGTTCTCTATCCTAAAGGCCTGGAATCACCCCCTCCTTCCCTAAAGCTTCCTGCCCTAACAGAAAGACAGAGAGTCCCCTCTTTCTCCAGAGCCTCTTTGCCAAAGCTCTGTGGTCTCACTAAAGAGGTAGAGAGCAAGAGAGGCTTGGAAAGAACTGCAATGTTTCTTAAGCAGTGACCAAAGCCTTCTGCCCTGGAGACTCACTTTGCTCGTGAAGCAGAGAGGTGCCAACTATTTGCGCATGGCATTTCTCAAGTATGGTCCTTCTTCCTCTTTTTCTTTCAGTCCCCCTAAGACAACTTGCAAGTCATTCACTGAGTTCCAACTCACTGCAAAAGATCAACATATAATAAAATATTCTCTGGAGGGATCTTGTTTTGTTCCTTGGAGCCAACTCCTATTCTTTTTGGCATATTTTAATGGCCCCATTTGAGCATTCAAGGCCCCTGCTCTTCACTAGTTTACTAGGAACGAAGGCAAACTGGAACATGACATGATGTGCTAGGCAAATGAACAGAAATATGACCCTCCAGCTCGGGGATATGTCCTCTACTGGTGAATCTAATGGTTAGTAATGTCCAGCTAAGATCATGGAATGGCCTATTACAAATAGAGACACACGTGGAACATAGAATCTCATTGCTTGTACAAACCATTTCCCATTGTTCCTCTAGACGAGAGAATCTGTGTGGTAGAGGAAATGTTTAGCTTTGATGTAATATCCAGAATAGGCTACAGCAATCTGAACTACTAATGGTCAAGGGAAATTGGTGGGAGTTAAGAAAAGCATTTAAGGTGAGCTGGACTTAGATCTCTTGTGACCACGCAGGGACTCATGACTGATGACCCCTCTCTCAAAACCATCTTGTTATGCCCCTGGTGGAGTCAGACTCTGAGGGAGAGGAAGAACAGCTGATAGGGAGTGGAAGTGTGGCTCCCGAGGTTGTGGAGGAGGCTGGGGAAGGCCAGAGGCCAGCTGAGCAGTCAGAGGAGGACCCAGGCCCATCCCCTCTCCATCCTAGAGCATGCAGGGAGGAGAGGATAAGGGAGAGACATGGTCTACTGGGGAGGAGACAGCCTTGATCCTCTTCATGGGCTGCAGCTGTAACAACTGAATAATACTATGAACCTGGCAAACACTGGGAACAAAGCGTGTAAATATCTCTAGTTTATAGTTCCTCTCTGAGTTTGGCATCCTTCCCAGTGTGTGTTATCTGTGGACATCCTCCAGCCCTTATGTTGCCTGGTTTGTGTTGTTTTTTTCCTTCTTCGTGTAACTGTATGGGAGTTTTTTTTTGTCTTCCGTCAAAGATATTTGGAGCTTGGAAGCAAAGTGAAGGAATAAAAGGGCCTTCACCTGTTTTCTGTGACTGTTTGTTTTGTATCCCACCCTGGGTCATCACACATCTCCTGCATCTACTTGACACTTCACGTTTCCATTCTTAATGCCCACACATTATGGAAATGTTCCTAGAGGTGACTTTACTAAATTGGAGATATAACATGTAGGTGGACCCAGTGGTGGGATTCAAATAATTTAACAACTGGTTCTCTGCCCTAATGATTTCTTCCAACAACTAGTTCACCAAACTGCTCAGAAACTTAACAACTGGTTCTCCCAAAGTGGTGCGAAATGGCTGAATTCCACCACTGGGTGGACCTGAGCTCAGGAGTGCTGATGCATGGTTGCCATCAGCCAGGGAAGAGCACAATATTCTTCCATACAGAGAAAAATACTGCAGTGACACTTCAGTGGAGAAGAGCCTCATGTGTGAATGATGATAATATGACTTGCAAGGAGAGACAACTAAGTGATAGTTAGAAGATCCAACAGAAGAGAATATTTGCAGGTAAGGGTTGAACTGTGGAGTCCTCCGTCGCACATCATCAATGTGATTAAATCTGGATGATGCTACCTAGTTGAGTCATAAAATGTCTGCAACTGAATAACCAAGCCCAAATTGCACAATTAGAAAGTTGTAGCATGCATGTATGACTTGGTCAGTTCACTTTTTTCTTCCTGATCTTGTTTTATTTTCCTATCAGTTCCTAACTGTATCTTCTTGGGATGGAGGTATAAAATAAAATCTGTTTTCTTTCATCCCACCCCAGCAAATTATTTGTAAACCCAGATGTTAAATTCAGGACAATCTTGCTAACTTTCCGTCTTTGTACCTTCTCTTCTTCTTTAGAGACACTAACATCAAGTGAAGAAACTGGCCTCAACCTGGGCTATCAGACAGTTAAAAAGCTTGTAGCTGATTAATCAGTTGCTTTGAAAGTACTTAATTGGCTCATTAAATGATTGCATTGAAATGGAATTTACACAATGGAGCCAAAAACCTCTGCTTTTGAGTTGAGTTAATATGTCCTTATAGTATCAGTGCAGGCTCCCAGGCATATGCCAGACCATGTGTCTTCAAAATTAAGCAAAAAAAAAAAAAAAGTTCGACAAGTCCTCGCCCTGGACCTGTTTGTCACCGAATGGCAGAATCAACATTTTAAATGAATGAATAAATAAATGCATAGATGCATGCGTCATTACAATGCCTTCCTATCTTTATTAAAATTGCTTGGGCTAATTAATCTTGCAAAGTATGGTTAAATATTCACATCAAAATTGCAGCTCTAATTTCAGCCTCCCAAAAATATCTACAAAATCACAGGTTCTAGCAAACTGGAACTTCAGCTGCTCATCTTTGCTAATCCAAAACGTACGTGTAGTTTTTCTCAGATTGTGCTTCTCAGATTGTGCTTCTCTCTTGGGTATTTTCCCACGTCATTATAGTTGTGCTTTTAAAGTTGTAGCAACGTTTCAGCAGAATCTCATCTGTCATTCAACACACACACACACACACACACACACACACCTTCCTTTCAGAAGTTCTGGGAGCTCCGTCACTGCAGGCTTTCAAAAAGAGACTGGACATCCATTTATTTAAAATGGTATATAGGATATCCTGCTCAAGCAGGGAGTTAGACTAGAAGACCTCCAAGGTCCCTTCCAACTCTATTATTCCATGTTCTATATATTCTGCGCAATACCTATTGTAATATGTTGACTTGATTCACTCATCATACCAAGCCATGCCCTACATAACTCAACTGATTAAACCACGATTGGCTGTATTTGTGGATCATATCAAGCCTTCAGCTAATATTGACCGAATCCAGTGGGTGGGTTCACAGAAGAATGAGGTCAAAACCCAAAGCATTTTCAAGCATACTTAGTGCTATAGTGTAAGCTTCATCATGACTGCGTGCTATTCATTTACTGGCTGCCAAAGCTAGGGGAAATAGCTATTTCTATTTGTTTAAGAATTTGACTCATCCAGTGGAAGCCACTATAACCCAGCACATGGAATGGGGAAAGTTTATATGTGAGGACAACACGATCCAGATCACATTGCTCGCCCTGCCCTTCTCCATCCAAAGACACCTCCTGTACTCCATCTTCCTGGGTTGCAAAATAGTAAGAAAGGTTTTCTAGTTAAGCCCCCTGTATGCTGACGTCTGTAGCTTTTAATCTCATTTCACCATCCCTGAATTCATTGGCCAAAGACCGATTTGTCCTTTTGTTTTCTGGAGGAAGATTTTAGGAAGCCAATGCCTCCAAGATCTGGGAGGGGCTATTCTGAGTTCCCACACCCTTTTTTCTTCCAACATGGAGCTGATTTATTTCAGCCTGCTGTTTTCTCCTAGGAGAATCTATCTCCCTCAGCTTCTGATCTCTCTTCCTTAACTCGGAAGAATGGACTTATTAAATGTTTAGCTCCTTGTTTAAATCTTTCCCCCTACCCATCTTCACATAGCCATCACTGCTTTTATTTATTGCTTTTAAAATTGTTTTTGCTGGTTTCCTCTTCCTTTTTGTTGCATACATGATGTGTGTGTGTGGATTCATATGAATTTCCCCCTCTTTCTTTAGTTGTCATTCCTGCTTCCTCATTTTTTTTTCTTTTTCACACTTGATTTATTATTTCTTTCAACCTTCCAAATCTTTTCTCTTTGCTGTTAATGTATTTCTTATCACACACAAGTTTTGTTTGATTTTTGTAAAGAAATATGAATTGCTGCTTGAACAGAAATGTATGCTTTGAGGGCATAGACCCAGATATAGTTCCATAAGTCTTGGAGGTGATCTTCAAAACTCCTCTCAAAGTTATTACCAAGTTGCCGATGCACTTGAGTCAAAAATCATAATAACGGTATTAATTTTAGCAGGATTGAAATGCACATTAAATTACATTCATATTTTTATGAAAAGTTATATGAATAAATTCCAAGATGCTAGAAATTATTACAAATCTATCTAATCTAACCTATATTTTGTATTGCATTGAAAATAATAGGAAGTGAAGTAATTTAGAACCAATTTAAATCTTTTTTTAAAAGAGAGATTTTCTCAGATCTGAATCCAGAATTCTTCTGCAAATTCATTAGGTCAGCCTCTTAATTGATTCTTGATTCTTAACAAATATACCTTTTCTTTATGTATACTGAGAGTATTTACACCAAGACAAATTCCTGGTGTGTCCAATCACACTTGGCCAATAAAGCTATTCTATTCTATTCTATTCTATTCTATTCTATTCTATTCTATTCTATTCTATTCTATTCTATTCTATTCTATTCTATTAATAGTACTCTCTGATTTTGAAATACTGATACTGAAAAAAAAGGTAAATATAAGATTAAACTTGGTATAATGAAATATTATTTTTTCTCTCTTTCTAAAGTAAGAGGAACATTGGTATTTCCTTTCTACAATATAAATTGAGCTGATCATGGTTTACATAATTTTACATATAAAACCTGTATAAAGATATCATTCATAGATAATTGTGCTGAATTGTTTCTAAATGATGGCATAAGGGATGACGATTTATAATACAGAGCAAACTGATAAATTAGTTGGAATGTTATTTTGTGCTGCTTTTTCATTGACCTGGAAAAAGCGCATTAGGTTTTCTGCTATTTCCTAAACTAAATTTTTATTTTGTTTAGTCACTCTTGGTTTGTGTGTGTGCTTCTTTTTTTTCTGGACTGTTTAAATATCTTCCCATTAACCAAGGCATTGTGAGAAGTGGACATTCATATAATGTAAGCTGTAAAAAGGTGAGATGTTTTTTAAGCCAATTTGTATTGTGTTAATGATTGCTGTTAACTCCAACCTGCTTAATTCAGAAATGCTAAATAGATATACATAGAGATAGCATTAGATAAAAATGACATGCAATTGGTTTAAGTAATTTTAATTCATGATTAATACAGTATGCTCCTTAAAAATAAACCTTAACACTATTTTAGAAATGCAAACATTCAACTGATTCTTTTCTTCCTTTGACTTACAGTAACATAATTCCAAATCTCTTCAATATTTTATGATGGGTGATTTGTGAAATTTTAATAAACAACAATGAATGTTATTGCTAATATTTTCCTAAAGCCAACCCTCCCACTCTTTCTCTGGATGCATACGTATGTATGCTTGTGTGTCTCTGTGTGTAAATATACACACTTTCATAATTTTAATCCTTGATTATGGACATTTTATGAAGACAGTAGCTTTAAATTTAGGAATAGAAGACAGAAAGGCAGGTGGTGGATTGGAATCTGTCTGTAAATGTCTGAATGATACACATGCTTTTGTGTTTCCTTAGTTTCTCCAAACTGTTTAATCTTAGCAACAACTAATTAGCATGCTCTAATTAGTAAGGGTTGGGAAAGAGAACTAGGAGTTTGTGTGTGTTTGTACATGCGTGTGAAAACACTGTACATTCAGACCAATTGATATCTTGTTATAGTTGTGGACCTTCTATTTCTAATAAAAATCAAAGCAGATTTAGGAAATTTGATACCTGACTCCTGATACCACCTCTCTCTCCCCAAATAACGCTTATATCAGAGCATTTAATTCAATCTTATCTGGTTTTCAGTGTGCCTAACTCTGTTCTTTGATTATTTTTTTTATGTACAGAAATATGGATTGTAGACTCAAGATGTTTCTTAGAAGCAGTCTTGACCTGTTTCTGAAAGGTCACAAGAGGCTTTCAAGAAGAGACTGAACAGCCACTTAGGTCTCCTGCTTGAACAAGGGGTTGGACTAGATGACCTACAAGGTTCCTTCCAACTCTGTTATTCTGTTCTGTTAAACATTGCTCATTAGGAAAATGAAAAGCCAGGCTAAGTAAGTGTCAAGATTTGAATTATCTTCCTGCTATTTCTTTGTTTTTGTTTTGTTTTGTTTTTCTAGCCCATTCTGCTAATGTTTTGAAGCACGTTTTACACTGAAATTAAAAACTCAGTCTTATTCCTGATGGGTGATCTGATTTGACCTAATCCTAATTCCTAATTTGCTCACTGAATTACAAAAAGATTATACACTCAGGGAAAGGATGTCTGTTCTTCGCAGTACCTTCACATTTTTCTGCAGTTGCTTAGATTTTGGAGACCCATGTATTGCCCAGATGCATTGTTAGGACCAATAGTAAATCCAAGATAGAACCAAACTTATGGCTGTTTCTAAAATAGGATTGATAGTAAACATTTAATTGGCAAAGAACAACCATAGGATATCAAACATATTTACTTCCTATTCATTTTCATACTGAAAACAATACACTTTTTCTATTTAATTCAGAAAACAAAGAGTTACACCTAACAGTAACTGAACTGGTGATGTACAGATGATGTAGTTTATTTGCTAATTCTTGCAGAATATATATGCAGGGAAAACATGCCTTATCTCATAATAATTCTTGATTTGGATGACCAAAGAAAAATAACATTCATTGGACAATGCCAGGTCCATTATCCATCCCAGAATTTTAAAGCAATCAGATTCAGTTTTCAACCAAGTAACAAATCTGGGGAACCTACTTAAAAGATTAAACCTATACTGGAGATGACAAAATGCTTCTGGACTGAGAGCCAAAACTGACTTTGATTTGATTCAACCGGTTGTCCTCTCAAAGCGTATAGGCCTGCAGAGAAGTGAAAGCATCAAGGAGAACTGCATTTGATTTCACTTAATGAAAATAGAAGCACAATTAAATTAAATTAATGAAACAAAGCAAATAGGACTATTCCCCATGTACTGAATAAGCTTCCTCTTCTGGCATGTTACTAAAAGAAAGTCTCCTTTGAATTTGAATACTCAACAATTCAGGGACACAGCTTTGTGGTTTTCCTGGCAACAGTGTGGGGAGCAATTTGTTATTCCTTTTTTCCTTCCCAGTGTACCACATTCAGTGTTGCAATTTGTCAAGGACTTCTGAGGCCACATCCTAGGCTTGGAAAAGCTGGTGTATTTGTGATTTTATGGCTTTAAGCTGTGGATAGCTGTTATAAAATGAGAAGAATGTTGGCCAAACAAGGCAGAAACAATGAAAATGTACTAAGAGTTGATGGGAAAATAGAACTCAGTATGCTGTGTTCTACCAGCAACTGTCTGATGGCTCTAAAAATGGTTATAGGGTTCTCAAAAATTATCTCACTGAAATGAGGCAGTGAAAGGAACATTGGTATCTATTTTTGACCAACTCCTGCTCCATATTGTTGGTTTCAACTAGTAGGCGTTCCTTCAGATTTTAGAAAGGACTGACAGAACAACAGAATAATAGAGTTGGAAGGGACCCTGGAAGTTTTCTTGTCCAACCACTTGCTCAAGCAGGTCAGGCCTATGTCATTTCAAACAAATGGTTGTCCAAACTCTTCTTAAAAGCCTTCAATGATAGAGCACCCACAACTTCTGAAGATGAATGGTTCCACCGATTAACTGTTCTCACTGTCAGGAAATTTCTTCTTATTTCTAGGTTGGTTCTCTCCATGATTGGCTTCCATCCATCCATTTCTTCTTGTTCTGCCTTCAGATGTTTTGGAGAATAGATTGACCCCTCTTCTTTGTTAAAGCCCCGCAGATATTGAAACACTGCTATCATGTCACCCCTGGTTTTATTAGACATACCCAATTCATGCAACCGTTCTTTATATGTTTCAGCCTCCAGTCCTCTAATCATATTTGTGACTGGATCTTGAATCTTCTATTTGCAATGTATCTGCTTTGTTACTGAGCCCAAAATGCTCCCCTACTGCAACATAATGTTTTCCTGTAATGATCTGAATGAGATACCAGCTGGGAGCATCATGTATTCTGCAAATCCACACGGTTGAAAATCAGAGTATGAATGTTCTTACTAAAGTCTCTTTTTTCCTTTAAAGGCAGAATGCTGATATTCTTTTATTGCCATTATTATAAATTACTTGCTCCTGTATTAATGTTGTTTCCATCTTATTTTAGTCTATTATCACATTCTTATTATTTTTAGTGTAAACTATTTTAGGGTTTTCCTAAGAAGAAATGACTTGGGTGTTTTTTTTTAATGATATTATTACTGTTTTAGAACTTCAGGCCAACTGCTGATAAAGCAAAACAAAGGGCAAAAATGAGTAAATAAATATGGTATTCATAATATGCATTATTTATTTATGAACAAATGAGTAGCCTCCTTCTGTGATCAGGAAACTGTGCAAAGGTAGAAAAGATTCAGGGTCAAGTCCCATCTCAATAACAAAAGTTCCCTGGATGATTTGAGGCCAGTAATTTTCTCTCATTCCACCTACTATGTAGAGTTATGGTGTTAGAAAATGTGGAGGAAAGGGAATGTTCTCTTTTTAAAAAGGTAAACTTTGCATCTGATGACTAAATAAAATTATGATATGCTCCTAATAGATCAATTATAAGTAAGCTAAATATTTGTAGTGAATTATACTTCATTAACTGGGTGGGTTTTTTCATTTATTGATCATAAATATATAATGTCAATCAGTTTTATCTTGGCAATGCGCCTTGATCTGACCACAACTCCACCATTCTCAAAGAAAAGAACTCAGCTGAACCTCCGAAGTTGCATCTGATGTCAGAAAGGAAGGCAGAAAGAAACCACTGCATTCCGAGGCACTGTAGCTCCCCTCTTAAGGATTTTAATCAGTGGTGACCTTGGGCCCATCTCTCTTTCAAAGGTTGCCTTCACTCAATGTGCTAAACCCTAAGCTAAACACAATCACTACATTCATAGAGCACACAAGGATCAAGTCGGTAAATCATATTATGTCTTCATAGGATGGATAGTGGCCGAATACTTTCTGAATCACCAACTCTCTAATTCCAGGTTATAGTCTACCCTAAAATACAATACTAGTGATTTTTTTTTAAATGGGAAAGATGTTCCTGGTAGATTTTAGGCAGAAAAAGTGAGACATTGAGGTAAATAATTCTTTTTTTAAAAGGCCCCTGAATTCAAAAAGGATTAATTCATGTCAAGATAACATAGATATTTTGAATATTTGGGATAGTCTAAAGATTGGGCATAGAACTAAGTGAAAAACAAAGCAATGTGATAAGGTGCCTCCTAACAATAAAATTATCCAAGTTCACCCTGCCTTACTTATTTTCCTTTCATGAAGCAACTAAGATCTACAGCAGATCTATCAAAGATACTTTTCTTAATAAAGAGAAGGGCCTCATTCGTTCATTTCCTTCTTCCTGATCTACTAAACTCCCTTCCCCCTTCCCGAGTCTTCCCTTTCTCTGGCATGAAGGGGCATGCAGTGTGTTAAAAAACAAACTTGAATTTGGGTATACAAAGCCCTTCTGTGTATTGAGAGCTCCTGAGCTTCCACTGCCCACTTCCTCCTCCTCCTCCTCCTCTTCCCTCCTTCCATTTTGCATTGAGAAAAGATTGTGCCATTTATTTATTGACCTTGCGCATTAAGGGATGCAAACTCTGCATGATCATGAACTACCAGATTGGAGGAAGAGAACACAAAAACCCCAGCGCATTAAAATTCCGAGGCAGCTCCCCACCCCCTACAAAGTCCCTCTGTTCTGTGAAAGATGGTTAGGAACGCCAACAACTAGTGCTGTGACAGGCAGGCGGGCCGGGACAAACAAAGAACTCACTGTGTCAACTCGCCCTGCCCTCCAGAGAGAGAAACCTTTGCAATCACCGGCCATGATAATCATGGTTGTGTATACCAGCTGGCACCTCTACATAAGCGCCCACTGACCTGTCGTAGCATCAGAAAAATGAGGCTGGTAACATGGCATGGGGTGGTGAGCATCAAAGAGAATTGTTTTCTCCCCCCTTTCTTATTTTTAATAAAAGAAAAGCTGTGAATGGTGGTCATGCAACATAGCCATCCACAACATCAGAAGGTCAAACAGAAATCTGTGGGTGCTTGGATTCCATCCTGGTTGCTGCCTGGTTGGGCGCATCTCAACTCTTCGATTTTCCTGAAGCTTCTCTGCCCCTTATAGAAATGTATCTGATAATATTGGGGTATGGATAGATAAGTTCCCAAGGTGATGTGGCATGGAAGCTGAAATGGAAGCATCCAGTTCAAAATAGACAAGGCATCGGGCTGAAAACTGGACAACTGTGAGTTCTAGTCCCACCTTAGGTACAAAGCCAACTGGGTGACCTCAGGCCAGTCGCTTACTCTGAGCCCTAGGAAGGTGGAAGCCATGGCAAGCCACTGCTAACATTCTTGACAAGAAAATCAAAGGGATTTGCTCATTTTGAGTCTCCGGGATTCAAAATGAGTCCCCAGGATTCAAAAATTGGCTTGAAGAAGCCAAAATCATCATCATCATCATCATCATCATGAATAACAACAAAAACAACAACAACAACAACAATAATACCTTTAATGAATGCCACTGGCATTGACAAAATCCCCCTCAGACAATAGCAAAAGGCAGCTTTACATGGTACAGCTTACATCCTACAATGATACCTTTAATAACATCAAACAACATCTGTGTACCCCAGGTCTTTGAGAAGGACTTGATCGGTGGATTAAAAATGCCAAATTCAACTTAAACACCTGGCCGTGTGACCAACTATAATAATATTCTCCATTTGTTTTCCAGAATTGTTTATTGAAATTATTCATCATACTTTTCTATTTACAAAATGGCTGCTCACAGTATAATAAGGGATGCCTTTCAACTGAAGGATTGAAGTAGAAGGATAAGTAACTGTACAGCAAATTCAGATTCTCCACCCCTTCACCCCCAAAATATGAAAGACTTCAAAAACACAACAACCCTAATCCAACTTTGTAGAAGTTGAAAAGAGTATTCTAGGCTGTGCTTGAAAGTTGTCTATTGGGTGCAGCTGGATGATCTTCTATGATCTCTTCCAGTCACTGATTCTTGACTTCATACAAGGAGAGCCATGTTCATCTGTGGTAACCAAAAATAAAAATAAGAGTTTATATTTAATATAGTCAGAAAAGGTGTTGCCAGATTCCTTTGGATTCTTGTTGTGATTGTGTTTTTTTTTTTTAATAATGTAAGTTTCCCAAAATATATCAGGTCTGTTTCAGACTTGCCAAAATACCGAGATAATTGTGATAGTGGTTCTGAGGAGGACGGGGATGAGATTGGAATTCTGGAGCATTTTTAATTTATTTCCAAATGATTTATAAAATTTCATAAAAACAAATTAAGATAGAAAGAGAATAATAAAACTGTTTCAGTAAAAAAGACATATGGCTTTAAAATAAAACCTACACGCACACATATACATACACATATATACACATATGCATAATACATAATGTACTGTAGAATCTCTTGCCTTAAGAAGGGGTACTATCAACCATTACAAATATGTTCCTTGGTTGTAATGAATGAATATTCATAAATTAATAGATCAATAATGAATCTAACATTGATGAAGAAGGAACTGGGTTTGCAGTTAGGGGAAAGCTGACTTTCTCCTAATTGTAAACCCAATACCTTCTTCATCCTCAACTAGTACATTTGTAAACAAATGCAAAGATTCTTGGGGCTTCATTCCTAAGGAGAGATCAAGCACTAGTAAGTGAGTCCCTTGGAACTTGCCATGGTTTAGAGCAGTGATGGCGAACCTTTTGGTTCTGGTGTGCTGAAAGCATGCACAAGTGAAATAGGGCATCCACACTCACATGCCAGCACCAACAATGTAATATGCCCTGCCCCCCTGTGCATGTACATGTGACACCTCCACCCCCCCCCCCGTTGCCTGCATTGTGCATATGCGCATCTCCCAGCTGATTTTCAGCCTGTTTGAGGCCGTTTTTGCCCTCCCGAGGCTCGAAGGAAGCCTCTGCAGCCTTGGGAGGCTGAAAAACGGGCCTTTCAGAAATACCGGAAGTGCCTGTTTTCAGCTTCTGGAGGGCCTCTGGAGCTTGGGTGAGGCTGTTTTCACTCTCCCGGAAGCTCGAGGGAAGCCTCTGGAGCCTCAGAAGGCTGAAAATAGGCCCGTTTTGGCACTTCCGGTGTGCACATGCACAGTGCAGATAAGTTTGGCTGGCGCTCGCATGCCTGCACAAATGGCTCTGAGTGCCACCTGTGGCACGCATGCCATAGGTTCACCATCACGGGTTTAGAGTGTTGCAACACATGAAACAATTGACTGATATTCTGGTTGGTTCAAGAGAATCAGGCTTGCATAAGAATGGGGGGCTACAGTGAAGGGTTGCACAAGGCAGCATTCTCCCAACTACCTGTGTTCCAAATTCATTGGATTGACTCTTGTGATTTTTGATCAGGTGAACTGGAAATATGAGAGGTGAAGATCAGTTTATCTGGAGGATATGCGGTGAGATGGCACTAATAGATTGATGCGCTTATCATCCACCACCACTGCCATCATCATCATTTAAATTAAATTTCTGTTTTTCTGAGAACTCACGGAAAAATACAGTGTATAAAGATCCTTTCTGTAAAGAGAGGAGTGACAAGTCAAAACTCATCTAGCAAGCTCCATCGTTGAGTGAAGACTCATTCAAATCCATCACCAGTTAAGACCACACTTGGAATACTGCATCCAGGTTTGGTCACTCCATTACAAAACAGATGTTGAGACTTTGGAAAAGAGAAGAGCAACCAAGATGATTAAAGACCTGGAGACAAAAACATATGAAGAATGGTTGCAGGATTTGGGTCTGGAGAGTCTAGAGAAAAGAAGGACAAGGGGTGACACGATAGCAGTATTCCAGTATTTGAGGGGCTGCCACAAAGAAGATGGTTTTCCAAAGCACCAGAGGGCAGGACCAGAAACAACTGATGGAAACTAATCAAGGAGAGAAGCAACCTGGAATTAAGGAGAAACTTCCTAACAGTGAGGACAATTAACCAGTGGAACGGCTTGCCACAAGAAGTTGTGGGTGCTCCATCCCTGGAGGCTTTTAAGAAAAGACTGGCCAACCACTTGCCTGATATGGTATAGGGTCTTCTGCTTGAGCAGGAGGTTGGACTAGAAGACCTCCAAGGTCCCTTCCAGCTCTATTCTGATTGATCTCTCTGGCTGTCAGCCTCTATGCTGGCTTTTAGAGACAAGACTGAATGTTCACCGCTAGATGGTAGTGCAGCAGAACATTACTTGAAAAAAGAAATTAATACAAAGACAAACCAAGAGGCATGCTTGCCTGGACCTGTTTGGCCGTTACAGTGTATGTGACAGATTACACAGATTCAGACACCATTCTTATGCTAAGGCTGGGACAAAGCATCCAGTTTCAAAAGGTCTGGTTGGGAAACAGCCATAACCAAGTCAGAGAGCATCTGCTTTTCATGCAGAAGGGCTCCAGCTCTGTTCTCAGCTTCTCCAGGATTGGGGTGAGGGGAGAAGGAAATCGGTGGTTTATAAGCCTGGGGAGCTGCCATCAAGAGGCGTAGAAGCAGAGATTCTTCTGGTATTATTGAATGATAACTCCCAGCATCTCTCAGCCAGCATGGTCAATGTTGAGCAATTGTCAGGAGT
The DNA here is from genome assembly GCA_033807585.1 of Hydrophis major. Taxonomy (NCBI): domain Eukaryota; kingdom Metazoa; phylum Chordata; class Lepidosauria; order Squamata; family Elapidae; genus Hydrophis; species Hydrophis major. Next base: position 20,676,607 of record CM066337.1, on the reverse strand, counting down.
TATCATTCAGCCAGATTTGGAGGGTCATAAGTGCTTCATTGCTGAATTAGATAAACCGATTATGGTTCATGTTTCCATCGTCCTCTAATTCTGATATATAGGTATGCTTGAAAGTCCTAAAATAGTATCATAAAGTAGGATTGCATACCTTCTGCAAAGCAGATACCTGTGCTGCTATCCATGGTTAGTCCTTCCATCAATCACTGCCTCGAGTAATTAATTTGAGATACAAAGAATGAGCAGTATCAATTGGGGTGTTCCTTCCAGAGGAAGACAAAAGTCAGAGAGCAACACACTTACAGAATGTCTTGTCTCAAGTCCTGTGCTGGAGAACTTTAGAACTTGATTTGAGAAGTCAATATTTATTGCTGTATCTTAGACTCCCAACTGTCTTGGGTGAGTCCTGCTCTTCTACCTTTGAAAGTTATGCTTTCTCTCTTTCCAACCATTGCTGGAATACATCTATAGCTGAAGGATAACAGCAACTCCCACCCCTTGTGTACACCGGGAACTGTGAGGCTGTTTGTTTGGGCTTTTTTTGGAAAAAGTGACATCAAAAATAAATTCAACTGTTCCATTCAGTTCATTTTCCCTGAAATGGACTGATTAAATTTGATGACTCAGTGATATATCCAGGAGGTGGCAACTCAGTTATTACTTCTGTTATGAATTCTGAAAGAATTTTTTGAAGAGTCACTCCCACTCACCCTTCACTCCTTCAGTTATCCCACAACAAAAGGAAAATAAGATTGCTTAGCCTTAAAGACCACTGTGAAGATTACAAAACTGGTAAAAAAAAAAAGGTAAAACATTTAATTTGTTAAAGATAAAACAGCTTAATTTGTTTTGAAATGTTGCGCAAATATATTGGCTTTTATGATGGTTCTTGTTTTAAATTGTCACTCTGCCTGGTGTCTACTAAAACTAATTTTGTAGCATTCCATACTGTTATGGATAATTAGAGGAAATGGGTGCACCAACTGCCCATAAAATTAAATTCCTGCATTGCTGGAGAGTGGATTCCTTCACTTTTGAGATTTTGTAAACCTCTATGTGTATTTTGACAAGTATGATGAATAGAAAAAGGAAGGAAGGAAGGAAGGAAGGAAGGAAGGAAGGAAGGAAGGAAGGAAGGAAGGAAGGAAGGAAGGAAGGAAGGAAGGAAAGGAAGGAAGGAAGGAAGGAAGGAAGGAAGGAAGGAAGGAAGGAAGGAAGGAAGGAAAAAAACCCAGTACATTTTCATACCAAATAATAGAATCTGCTGTTTTTTTCTAATCTATCTTCTATACATAGCCCTGGCTATATGATAATTCTTTCAAAATGTTCCAATAGCAGATAAATCTACAATATCTAATTGTGGGCGGGTGGGGGGAAGCTTGGAAAATATTGTTTGGTCATGATGCCTGTAAGGAAACTTTGGCTATCAATAAAATTTGATAGATTATTTTCCATGTCATAAAGCACTAGCTATATATTTTCCCTTTTAATATTTTATAAATATTTGATTGTGTTTTGTTGTTTGTGGAATTATTATTTTTTCTCCATGGCATTGAATAAATACTTCTTTTCTAGAGCTTCCTTATTCCTAGGACACCACAATCACCACATATTTCAAACTTCGCTGCTTCAGAGTGCCACACGTGCATTACATGAAATTTTGATTTGACAATCTTGAGTTGAGAAAGGACAGGTTTACTTACCTCCCATGGCTACTAAGTATTGGCTTGGTTGACATTGTATAATCAGCAATTACCTGACCATTGTATATTATAGAATCAGTATATTATAGAATCAGTTCGTGCTTTGGTTTCATTTATTGATTTTGGTGTTTTGAATAGGTTTATTATTTCTGTGCAATTAAAATTCACATTCATCCCCAAATAAATCATCCATTCCCTGACTGTGTGCATTCACTTAAGGAGGGAAAATCCACCTGTGAACTGTACAGCTGAGTTATACATATATAAAAACAGAGAAATCTGGCAAAAGAGAGAGAAGGAGGTTCCAGAAAATAAAAGAGCCATCTAAAGAAAGCAAAAACAATTGCTTTCACTTGCTCCACAAGAACAATTTCACAGGGTTAAAAAAGGCAATTGCACCATCCATCTTAAAATTGTGACTGCTGTTTCCAACCAGTAATGAGCGAAATGGAATTATTCCCTTCTCCAAATCTTGCAATGCAGTTCACCAACCAGATTGAACCTGAGCATTACTTGACCCAAGCAGGTCTACGTTCGTGAAAATGACATACAATAGTTATATTATGGATGCTTGAGGACAAAAAAATGTACACAGAAGCACATGCCCCTCAGTATGCTGTGCAATATCTAGAAATCTCACAGTGAACTGCAGCAAAGTCTCAGCCCGTGCAGAAATGAGATGAACAGAATTTATGGCCAGAAAATAGAGCATTAAATTTATGGCCAGAAAAAGGAGAATTAAAAGATGTGCAGATTTGAAACTGCAATGGGCAGCTTGTTTCATCTGTAAGAGGCATTGTGGCAAGTTAAAATTCTAGATGAGAGAAGCGAATTTTCGAATTTGATCTGGAAAAATTTCAGAAGTTAAACATTCGAGAGTCACTTCAAGGACTCTGCTCCCCATGCCTGCTATTGCCAGTAGTGACTGCTGGCTTAGGGACGTAAATAATGGCCTTAGATATGGTAACTCATCACCACACATTCGAATTTGTTTAAGATGTGGGACTGCAGCACAAACCAGGTGGTGCCCCTTGTGCATGGAAGTCCCAAGGCATCTTCCTCTTCTGCATTCAGTGTGTGTGTGTGTGCGTGTGTGTATATTTGTGTGTGTGTGTAGGTGTGTGCATATACCCAATTTCAAGTCAATTTTGACTTCTGGTGACTGTCTGGAAAACTTGTAATTTTCTTGATGACATTTTTCAGAAGTGGTTTTCCTAAGGCTCAGAAAGAAGGACTGGCCCAAAATCACCCAGCTGTTTCATTTCTAAAGTGCAACTAAAACTCACAGACTCCTGAGTTCTAGCCCGTTGCCTTACCTGAATCAGACTGCCTCTCTATTAACTGTGTTTACACCACTATTAATATAGGTGGCTGTTTTGTCTTCTGTAGTTGATCATCAAAATCATCATCTGGAAAAAAAAAACTAAGTCATCACTTGAAGATATAATTGCACCTTTGATCAATGTTAGCCTTGAAATGCATCAAACGCTGCAAACCGCTATGTTATTTTTCCCCCAGTGGTACATTTTCCTGCATCTTAAAATTGCTGTCTGGTTTGACAGTTGTTTGATGGCCCTTTCTGATTGAAATGGCAGAAACCATTTATTATAATATATACATCTATTGGAGATATATCCATTATTATTGGATTTTCTTTGGTTTTGTGAAAGGTAAATTAGATGTTTAAAACAACCATTCAAAATATTGCCTACTGGAGTATTTAAAGATACTACTATCTTGTTGAGATTGTTTATTTTATGTTCTCTTTGCCTTGCTTCTCCTCCCTTCGTTTTCATTTAAAAAAATCAGTGACAATAACATTTTGACTGATGTTGAAAGAATTTATTGCTACATTGTGGGTGTTCAATATATCTTTCCTATTCTATTTTTAGAAAACTCTGTTTATTATGGGGGCAGGGGGAGAATCTTTGGCCATCCTTTCCTGTGGTGATGTGCATGAATAATTGTGTTTTGCACATTCTCAAATTCCTGGAGATCTGTAATCTGGAAATGTATGGATTTGATTATATCGTAAGGCACAGACCATAGAGAATGTAACACAAGATTGTGATGATCAACTGATACATACTTAAAGTGACATTCTCTGCTTGATTTGTTTGGTTTATTTGAAACTCTCTAGCAAAGCTAATGTCACTTCTATATGCAATTGCTTTAAAGAGAGGAAAAATATTTAGGGGTTTATATTATGGTAAAATGAAGAACTACACCAACATAGGAGAAATGATTCTTTTCCAGGATGTAAGATGATCAAATTCAGACTTAAATCAATACCAGGCACTCACACAGAGAGCAAGTTCCAAAATAAAGTCATAATTCCTCTGGTTGGCTTAACTCATCTATTCGGAAGAAATTAACAAACCAACATGCACAAATATCCAGCTTTCAGCTTTCATCCATCTTCTCCAGTAATGTCACTGCATCAGTGATGCTTTCAGTGATCTGTTAGTGGAAAAATAAAAAAGGAATAATGGGGAATTTTTTTAAAAAAACAAAAGGTAATATATCTGCATCCTGAGTAGAATTCAGCCACAGGGCATTGATTAGTTTTAATTCTGTTTGGTGTCTATGGAGATTCTCAATAGGTGCTTTTTTCAAAAGGCAACTGGACTTTCTCTGCTTTTGCTTGAAGATGTTCAACTTCTCATCCAAGAAGCTTTTTCAGTTCTGACTGGATGCAGTCAGAGGGAATGCTAGCAACCAGATGAGTGCAAGAAATATAAATCTTTCCATTCTCCACCATCCAGTCAGAATTGAAGAAGTTTCTTGGATGAGAAGCAAAATAATCTCCAAGAAAAAACAAAGGAAGTCCAGCTGCCTTTTGAAAAAGCATCTTTGAGACAATTCTTACATAGCTCAACGAAGAATAAGATTATCTACAGCTACTAGTCCTGATTGCAGTGAATTACTTCTAGAAACAAATCCAGTAAAATTCTGGCTATTGGTGTTCACTTGTCCGTCATGGAAGCAAATGCTAGGAAAGAAACTCAGTTGGCCTTAGTGGGCAATATCAGTAGTGACCACAATGACTTTTTAAAATCTTCTGCTAAATTTGTGGACAGAGTTTGTAGGGCTGTAGAGTTTGTTCAAGGGTTGTTTGCAGAGAAAGGAGAACCTCTCCAACATGCTCCCCAAAAGCATGATTTTTCCCGAATTATCAAAGCAAATCCATAAGTGAAAATTCCTCCTCAAAATTGGGGACTGAAGAAAGGTGTATAAAGCTGGAAAGTTATGGGAGCCAGAGAGAATGCTAACCAAGAACTTGTCTTCATTTCACTCAAGAGAATTTCATACAGAAATACGTTTGAACACATTTTGAAAGAAAGCTTCTCTTTTGCATTAAACTAAGAAGAATTGGTAGGGGTGAAAAACACAGAAAAGATTCTCAGTGTAGTTGCAAAAGTTGTTTTTGAAATTATACTATGTTTTCCCAAGTCTTTTTTCCCTGGATAAGCTACACTGTTCTTTTTACAAAGCTGAGTCTATTTCTTTCTGACCAAACCCCTATTAAAAGAGGGAGGGGGGGTGAGGGAGGGAGGGAGAGAGAGAGATGCACATTACATTTAATTAACACTTTGCATAGCCTTTGGAAGTTCTAAATGCTGCTCTGTTCTTTTGGAATGAAGATACAGAAACTTCTTTTGCTTCTCTTCAGTAGTTCACGGGAAAAGAGAAAAGGAAACAGTCTGGCCTGGAGCTGTTTTTTGTTTTTTGTTTCCCCAAGAAGGTAAATATGCAAAAGATCATATCTCTGAAATGAAAATATATCAATAAATCGAGAGGCAGCAGTGTTAGACTTGATAGAAGCCGTTGTTTTCATTACTTCTGCACCCCCTTTTAATGGTCTGGGCTTTCCAAGCCAAAGACATCTTTTAAACGTTTCTCTCCAGCCCCATCTACTTTGGAGGGGGGGGGGAAAATACGCCACCACCCTTCCAACCTCTAAACTAAAGTTGCTTTGTGCTTGCTTAATGAACAGTAAGGGCTGGAGCAGTTTACTGCTTCGTAATTGGCTTTCAATTGCTCTCCCTCCTTCCTTTTTATCTTCCCAACTCACAGCATCTTTATGAAGTGCCCACAATGAAAGCAAACCCAGTAAGGTCATCTTTCCTAAGGGAGAGGGGAACAAGGGGAGTAAATTGTGCTTGGTCAAGGACTCCATTGTAGGATGAACAAACTGACCAGCCTTCCACCCACGTTCTTGGCCTCTCCTCCTTCTGCCATCAAGTCAGTTCATAAAAGATCTCAGCGGTTTTGCGAAGGGAGGGGCATAAAGAGCAGGTGGACCACAAACATTTTGGGCTAGATCGGGGGGGGGGGGGGGAGAGGGACACAAGTTTTTTTTTCTGATCCAAGAGCTGAGCTGTTTATTATGAGTTGGAAATGGCATGCTCCAAAATATAACAAGTAGTGGCAGGACAAAACCTAACTTTGGTTTCACTGGATTTGACATCTACATTTAATTAAAAGTAAACAGTCTCTCTCCCCAATGAAGTATACAACTGTTTACCCCTTCTATCCCATTAAGGCTGTGTTCACACAACTTGCTTGACCAGGTTACTTATACAACCTAGTAGCAAATAGCATAAACATTGGTTAGCTTTTTTTTTTCTGGCTTAGCAAGCTGAATGAACCCAAGATGTTTGGTTGTTCACTGTAGACATTAGCGATGGAGCATTTGAGTTTCAAGTTAAGTGCATTGAATGACCACAACCTAAAAAATTAAAAATTGCATATCAGCTTTTGGAATGATCATGCAGTGGGAATGTAGCCCTGTAGAGCCCAGAATATTCAACTCTGGACAAGTGCCCCCTCTGTGCCATGTATAGGAGATAAATAGCATGCTTGTCAAATCATACATCTTCTGTAGGTCACCAATAAGATCTTCGATTGCATGATGGCAAATGTCATCCTTAAGAGGTTAGGCTGTTTAGTAACTCTTAACTATAAGCCTTTAGTTTCTGCCTAAAATATATGACCAAGCTTTCTACTACCGCATTCATTGCTGGTGCTCCATTTCCACTGATGTAGGTACAAATGACACCCCAAAATAATATTTCACCCAAATGCCATTTGTTATAGTCAAGTAGCATTGGGCATCTGACCCCTCTCTTTCCATTGAGGAAGGATTTTTCTCCATCTTTTCACTTTTGTTCCAAAAGACAATCAAATGTAGAGGTTAGTTAGCTTAGGAGTCCCAAGTCCACCAAACGACCTTGACCAAAAGGATTCCGAAATTTGATTTGGGGTATCAAAAATGTTCTTTCCCTATGAATGGAGTCTTATTTTTGGAGTCCTTCCAAGTTTGCTGGGCTTTCATCTCTTTCCTCCTCTGAAGCCTTCTCTACTGGGAGGACAAAGTATAAGGTTTTCTCCAGCATTCTGCCTTCAAGCTTTATTAGAAGGATAGGAAACCTGTGAAGCTGCACAATAGAGAAAAGGGCTTTGACATAAAATATAGGAGAAAGAGCTACTACACACTCATCCCGCAGATATTTCAACCACACCTTCTTCTCTTTGAAAGGAATTCCAAAGCAAAGTCTCTTTCATTCAACAGTATGAGAGCTGCAAGGGAGATCCAAGAGAAATGTTTCCTCCTGGGATGAGCTCCTGGTTTCCATGTCCTCCTCTGAGTCCATGTTCTTTCTCCACAATCCTTTCCTCTCAATGCAGCAGAACTAGGTGTCAAAAGCCTGCTTTGTTTGTGGCTCCCTAACAAATGGCAGCTATTTGGCCAAGAAGCAGGGGACAACATGATAAAGAGGTTGCCCCAGCAATCATTACAATATAGTCATCAAGCCCTTTGGAATGACCTGGATGTACTCGAGCCTGGCAGTTGCTAAGCAACAACAAGGCCTGCCTTTCCTCTGAAGGACTCTACAAAATAGCTTTCTGGCAGTCGCTGAAATCTGGGTGGAATGTGTGGATATTTCTCCATTGTGAACTTAGCAGGAACAAAATTAGCATGCCCAGATGAGCGTTTCCTTCTGGAGTTCATAAAATGAAACACTTTCTGACCCATTGTTACTACTGCCAACTTCCTCACACTGGTGGCCCTGTCAAGAGCTGATTTTCTTCCTGGGAGAAAGGGATATTCTGTGCACAAGATGCCCTCTGTTGTTAGGGGAGAAACAGCAATGAGCGTAGAAGGAATGGGAACCAAGGAAAGATCAGGGTTGACCTAAAATGAGAGCATCACTCTCCATGTTCAGGACACTGAGATGACTATTTGGCCAACAGATAAGGACAGGCTGGGTGGGATCTGCAGGTGTTGCTTCGTGTCTGAGAGGTATGGCAAGCAATTTGCTGAGAATCTCATTTCGGGAGATCTGTTCAAAGTTAATTAAAGATGGCTGGCTTGGGGTCATTACCTTGGTAACAATTAAGGATGGAAGGATGCTTCATTAGGATATATATATATATATACTTATGTGTGTATATATACATATTTGTGTGTGTCTGTGTCTGTCTGTCTGTGTCTATGTGTCATGTGTTTCCCCACCCATTCCAACTTTTCTCTCTCTCTCTCTCTCTTTAAAGTTTTATTTGTGTTATTAATATAAAATATATAAAAAAAATCCATTTCAATCAAACTGTGTTGTCTGGGTACAATTATTTTTAGGCAACCATAATTGGCTTTTTTCTCAGTTGTTCAATGCCTATGTCATGTTTTCCTCCAAAGTCAAGCCTTCTCTTCTGGAATCAATCAAGTGATGAATAGGGACCGTGGAGGCATGTTCAACTAGGAGCTTCATAGGTCACCCAAGACCGGTGTCATGCCCATGTTGGAATCTGATTCAGAGGGGGAGGCGGAGCAGCTGATAGGAAGTGGGAGTGTGGCTCCATTGGCTGTGGAAGAAACTGGGGAAGGGCACAGTCTGGCTGTGCAGACCAGGGAAGAGATAGAGCAAGGGAGAGCGAATTCGGAGGAAGACTCAGACCCACTCCCTCTTCATCCTAGGGCACACAGGGAGGAACGGAGAAGAGAGCAATGTGAGTTGCATGGCTTATGGGAGAGGAAAGGGCCCTGATTCCCTTCATTAGCTGCAGCTGGAACATAATGTTTAAAAAAGAAAGCTAAGCACAGCAACTTGTTGGAAGCAAATCATGAGTTATCTGTTATTGTCGAGGCTTATCTGAGTTCTTGGCATCTTCCCAACTGTTTGTGTTTTGTTGGCCTTTCAAGTCTGCAATTCCTTATCCTGCCTGTCAAGTTAATTGCTGAAGTGTGGTTTGTGTGGATTTTTATTTACAGTTTGTATGTACTTTGTTTTCAGACTGAATTTCCTCCACTTAAAGACTGTTCCTGGGAGAGTTTTTTCTCCAACCGAAGGTAACCTGGACATTGGGGGCAAAATTGGAGATATTAAAGGGACTTTTCTTACTTATGTGACTGTGTTGCTTTTGTGCCACACCCAGGTCATCCCAACCAGCCTCTGCCATTCCATTTCCTCTATGCTATGTCTAAATTTCCAAATGTTGGTTTTACACGAGGGGCCCTATCGTCCAACCTCTCTGTAGACAGTCAAGTTGAGAAGATAGTTTGTTGTGATGATTGCTTAGAGAGATAGAAAAACATTATGCATGGCTGTCTGGACTTTCTTGGAGGCCAGTGGAATCTATAGAATAATATCACAAAGGCAACATGCACTGATGTAACAATGATGCTGTGTGTTTGTAAATAGAACTAATAGACATTAACAAATCTCAATATTGAGTGTACAGAGCAAGAACCAATGGTTCCATCTGATGTATACGGGAGAAGTCAGAGAGAGAGAAGAAATAGTATTATTTCTACATGGTGTTCATTTTTTGATAAACTACATGAGATGGGGTTGCTTTTATAACCTGCTTTCCTCATTCAAAGAATCATTCTTCAGTCTAGCACGCAATGCCTCTACAAGCCATCAATTTGTTCTATTCATCTGCAGCACTTCCTCTCATACTTTTTCCCCTCTTCCTCTCTTCACAAAAGGCTGCAATAAATTCAGGGCCTCGTTCCTTTACAGTGAATTGAGCTGATGTTAATGGATAGCATTCCAGTCTCTCTCTGTTTTTCTCTCACACTGCAACATGACCACCTTCTGAATATACTAGACAGCACAATATCAACTTCAAATTTCTAGGTTCTATCATATCTCAAGATCTAAAATGGACAAATAACATCAAAAATGTCATCAAAAAAGCACAACAAAGAATGTTCTTTCTGCGCCAACTCAGAAAGCTCAAACTGCCCAAGGAGCTGCTGATAAAGTTCTACAGAGGAATTATGGAGTCTGTCATCTGCACCTCTATAACTGTCTGGTTTGGTTCTGCAACCCAACAGGACAGACACAGACTTCAGAGGGTAATTAGGACTGCAGAAAAAACAATTGCTACCAACCTGCCTTCCATCGTATACTGCATGAGTCAAAGAGGGCTGTGAAAATATTTACAGACCCTTCACATCCTGGATATAAATTGTTTCAACTCCTATTGAGTACTGCACACCAGGACAACTAGACACAAAAACAGTTTTTTTCCCCCCTGAATACCATCACTCTGCCAAACAAATAATTCCCTCAATACTGTCAAATTATTTACTAAGTCTGCATTACTATTACTATTAATCTTCTCATCACTCCTTATCACTCCTTATCACCCTCCCACTTGTGACTGTATGACTGTAACTTTGTTGCTTGTATCCTTACGATTTATATTGACTGTTTCCTAGTATGATTGCTTATTTGTACCCTATGACTGTCATTAAGTGTCGTACCTTATGATTCTTGAAAAATGTATGTTTTCTTTTAATGTACACTGAGAGCACGTGTACTAAGACACATTCCTTGTGTGTCTAATCACACTTGGCCAATAAAGAATTCATTCATATCTCTCCCCCCCCCCTCCTCTCTCTCTCTCTCTCTCTCCTTTGAAAGCTCCATTAATAGGCTCTGTCCAAATACCCTGTGCTTAAGTTAACCTCAGCACTTCCTAAGCCCACTCAGGAACCAAGAATCTTTGGGGAGATAATAAAAACTTGTGACTGCAATGGAAAGAAATAATAATCCCTTGCAGTTTAGATCATTCTGTGTGAGAAAGAACCTGAAAAGCATCATCTCATTATACAGATGGAAGTATAGCCTCTCTTTTTTTCCCCCAAACCATGTATTCATGCATTTCTTCTTTATTTTTACCCCTACCCATGACCTCCTTAAATAGTATGCCCCCAACTGGGCATCTCTCCAGAGGAGCTAAGCATACAATATCCATGATTCCCTACCAGCTGAGATGCAGTGGAGGTTGTATTCCCTCTGGGAGAAAAGCAGATAGGGAAGAGTTCCTTAAAGTCAATTATCCAACTAAAGTCAACTATACCATTACTAGCTTTAATGGGTCACTAAGAAGATTATCCAAGATGATTTATGATGATTTATTGTATTAATGGTATGGAAGAGACTAAACAACAACAATTACTACTACACAGTCTGGATTCTATATGACATAGTGAGTTTATTTTACAGTAAAGATACATTTGTTCCCACTGCACTTTCTTTCTAGCTTTGTAAATAGCACATCCTCTGCAGAAATTCTGTTGTGTATAATTGAATTGAATTTCCAAGTTGTCCCGCTTTACACATTCACGCATCTTTGGGAATGAATGGCTTTGGACAGTAAATCATTGAAAATACTCAGGACCGAGCTGTTATCTTTTTAAAATCTCATTTCTCTCTTTCTCATCTCAAGATAAAGGGTTATTATCCACTAAACCTCGGCTCAGGATTAAGACAAAAAGAAGCTGTAAGTTTTAGTCACTGAGCTCAGCTCCTTTGAAATTCAGCACCACAAATTGAGAACAGCGAATTGTTCAAAAGAAAAATTGATCAACGGGGTTTCTCCAATTTTGACCATTTTGGAGCAAAATAGAAGCCACGTCCCCATTTATTAGAGAGTAAAATGTGTGTGTGTGTGTGTGTGTGTATTTGTGTGTGCATTCATCCATTCCCCAAAACACATGGACACATATACACACATCTGGAGTACTTTCTCATTTTTACTTGTTTTTTTTTCTCCCTTTCTTCACTTCCGAGCATTTCAGAAGTCACATGTTTTGCAATAGATTGTGATATTCTGATTTTTTTTATCAATAAAAGCATACAATATGACAGGGGTTGATTTTGAAAGAAATAGCCAACACAGTTCTTTGTCTCTCATGCTCCAATCTTATAATTTATTTTTAACTTTTGACATCCACAATGGAGACAAGGTTTAGTGAAAATTCAAAATTGTTTTAAAAAAGAATAAATCACTTGCTTCAAGAAGGACATATTTAAGCACATGCTTAATTCTCCAGCAGAAACCAATGGCATTTAGGGTAGAATCCTAACCCCATTTGCTTACCCTCAAATGGATTTACATGTCAGAAGACATGTAGAGGGTTATGCTATTAAAATATTTCTTTGTGCACTTTTTGTTCAATTACTATTATACCATACAGACCTATTTCTGAACTACATTATCCAACCTGTGCAATTGTTGTTGCTGTTATTGTTAACTTTGTTGCTTGTTTCCTTATGATTTATATTGACTGTTTCCTAGTATGATTTGATTGCTATTGTACCCTATGACTATCAAGTGTTGTACCTTATGATTGTTGACTCTAGACAAATGTATCTTTTCTTTTATGTATACTGAGAGCATTTGCACCAAGACAAATTTTTTGTGTGTCCAATTACACTTGGCCAATAAAGAATTCTTTCTTTCTTTCTTTCTTTCTTTCTTTCTTTCTTTCTTTCTTTCTTTCTTTCTTTCTTTCTTTCTTTCTTTCTATCTATTTATCTATCTAAATTCAATTCACAGTGTGGGACTCCTAAAAACTTAACAGCTCTAAAGTGCTAACCAAGAACCTAAGAGGTATAAAGATAGCGTCTAAATATATAGGCAGTTCCAAGTAGAGATTGTGTGTGTGTGCTGTTGTTTTTGGCAAAATAAGAATATTCATGTCTAATAAGTTCAAATTTTCCATGTATCTAGGATATTGCACCCAAGGGCTCCTATTACTATTTGTAGGTACAACCATTGCTTTCTTCCTTCATAGTCGCTCTATTATTATTGAAATTCATATTAAAATTTTAATTTTTTTTAAATTTCATAAGCTTTACTTCTTTGGTCAACCCAGATTTATTGTGTTAAGATACACTGGGATTTTTTTTTAGAAGGAATTTGATAAAATCTTTCACTTTGTGTTTTTATATATACATGATGTGCTTGTGTATATTCATAATTATCTGAGCCCCTCTAAGTGGGTTTTTTGCTAGTAATAATCAAATCCATTATTCCTTTGTAGATTGTAGTTAAAGTATTTCCTTTTCTTTAATTGTAAAACAAAAACTTTTCAATCCTTCCAATACCATATGTGCGTTCAGTCTAAAATTATATAATCTAATTTTAGCCTGAACGCACATATGGTATTGAAAGGATTGAAAAGTTTTTGTTTTACAATATATATATATATTACAACATATATATATATATATATATATATATATATATATATATATATATATATATATATATATATATATATATATATATATATATATATATATATATATTTATCACTGGAAAATAACAACTGTTGATTTGTTCACTGCTGTTAGTTTATTTTGTTCTACGTAGGGAATGTAATTATTTCTAACCAGTTGTAATTTCCCTCCCCCCAAAAATGCAGACTTAACGAAAGTCACCATATTCTCGTTCCAGCGTAGGCGTCTTACTTCCTAGGAAGCGAGAGCCTTTAGAACGATTTTCTGAACGTTTATGCGAACCATCTTTCCTCTCCCCGCCGCCCCGTTTCCGGTGTGTGTTTGTGTTTAACAAGTGTTCCTCATAAATCAGCACCACAACTGTTCTGTTAATATGTAAGCGTCCGTTATAAAATTTATCCGGGCTGTGGATACGGGTTTTTTTTTTTTTTTTTGGCCTAGTTCCTTTCTGTTCCAGCCTTTTTCGAGCTGAAGAGGATTGTAAGTTCATCGGGAGCGGCTGCTTGGACCCCTGAACCTGACTCGGTTTAAAAGAAATGATTAGCACAAGAGAATGCAGAGATCATAAGCCTGGACGGAGCGCCATGTGTGTAAATGTGGGAAACAAAGAACTAATGAAAATCTTTGCAACCTGGTGGTTTGATTTCGGGCAACAGGCGTTTTGCTAGGCTCCGCGTGCGTTCCTTCGCTTTTTACGAGGCGGCGGTTTAGCAGGCTGCGAAACTCCAGAAGTTTTGATTAGTTTTAGGGCTCCAGATACGGTGCGAATCCAGACAACAGGATAGTCTAGTAGCCAGATCAAACGAGTGTATGTGAACGTCCCAAGATTTGCAGCGAGTGTGAAACTCTCTGCTTCCTCGTCGATGCGTTCTTTTCCTTCCCTTCCCTTCCTTTCTTTTCCTTTTTTCCTTTCCTTCTTTCCTCCTTTCCCTTTCCTTTCTCCTTTCCTTTCCTTCCTTTCTTTTCTTCCTTCCCTTTCCTTTTTCCTTTCCTTTCTTCTTTCTTTCCTTCCTTCTTTCTTTTTGTATTTGCTTCTTTTAATACATTAGACTAGAGCATCAGGTTACATTCCGTACTTCTAGGGCGAGACGACCCCCCCCTCCCATTCGCGGATTAAATCAAGTGACTTTCTCCACCTTCAAGGGGAAACTTTTTTAAACAACGAAGGAATGCAAGCACGACGCTCGACGAGATGATTGGGCTAAAGAAAGATGGCTTTTAATATTTTGGCTCTATTTACGATTCATCTGCCATCAATAAAACGGGAGATTTCAGCCTTATCAGAAAAGTTGCTTTCTCTCTGATTAAAAGTGGACCAACAAGCTTAAACAACTGACTGAGAACTTAATCTAATTTTCTTTTGCATAAAGATTTTTATTTTATAACATATAAAAATTCCTTTTCTGGTTAAACAGTGTGTTGTCTGGGTACAAATAGTTTTAGAAAATAATCGTCAAAGTGTTTACAACAATGTTCATTACATTGATATTATCAATATTAGTTAATGTAACTTTAAAACTCTGGCAAACTCAGGTTTGGGGCACATTAAAATTACTTGTGCTATTTTCTTTTCTCTCTCCCCCTCTTTCTCTCTCCCTCTCTCTCCCCGTCTCTCTTTCCTTGCATACTATATGAAACGCACAGCTCTTTTCTCAGTAAAAAAAAATAAAAAATAGACCTAAGCATTATTTTATTCCCCAACACCACCGCTTTATCTCGGCTAACAGAACAACTGCGCACTGTACTGTAAGGGAAAAGAATTGGAAGGATTATTCAAGCGCCTACTTCTCCAGAGCTGTATCTGTTGAACTACTTCCTCTTACAAAAACCGTGCAGAAACTCAGAACTCCCCTCCATTTGGAGATCCTCGCTGACTTAATTTGATTGCTAGTCTCCTGCAACTTTGCTTCACTTACAATCTCTACGTAGGTGGAGCTATAGTTTCCCATGGGGACGGTGAGAATTTTCGTCCGGAGCATCTGGATGTCTGCCAGATGGGCCAAAGCCGTTCCAAAATAGAATTTCAACCCGTCCCTTATGTTTGGTTTTACGGAGTGGGGGACCGCCTGCATAGGAATCTGTCCTGCTGTCAATTAAATCACGAGGATCCTTCTAGATCTCTTGTCACGGCTCTGTTAATAATAGGCGAGGTTGTTCCGTTATATGTATATATTACCTTCAGTGTAATATGAATGGTTTATTTGGTTAATATGGGAGAGTAGTATTTAAAATACATCTCTTTCACGGAAGGCAAGGGCCTGGAATAGATGCAAAAACCAATTATTAAAAAGCGGGACTATTTTGACTCAAAATAAGGAATGCCTCCCCCCCCAAAAAAAAACAACAACAACAACTACAAAACTTTAATTTGGAACGCAATATATGAAAGAGGAAGCCATGGAGGATTATAGAATACAGAAGCCGGGGAGAACCATTTACCCTGACTTGGGGGGGGGGGGGAAACTACACGCTGCATAATCATTTACTTATGAAATCATCTGCCACAAGAGGCAGAATGGCCACGAACATAATAACAACAAGCCTTATCTGCAGCAATGAAATGGATGCTAATGCTTTAAGAATAGAATAGAATACTTTTATTGGCCAAGTGTGATTGGTCACACAAGGAATTTGTCTTGGTGAAAATACTCTCAGTATACATAAAGAAAAGCTACATTCGTTAAGAATCAAGAATCATAACGTACAACACTTAAGGATAGCCATAGGGTACAATCAACAATCAAATCATACTAGGAAACAGTCAATATAAATCGTAAGGATACAAGCGACAAAGTTAGTTCTACAATCACAAGTGGGAGGGGATGGGTGATAAGGAGCGAGGAGAAGATTAACAGTAATAGTAGTGCAGACTTTGTAAATAGTTGAACAGTGTTGAGGGAATTATTTGTTTAGCAGAGTGATGGCTTTGGGGTGGGGAAAAACTGTCCTTGTGTCTAGTTGTTCTGGTGTGCAGGGCTCTGTAGCGTCGTTTTGAGGGAAGGAATTGAAACAGTTTATGTCCGGGATGTGAGGGGTCTGTAAATATTTTCACAGCCCTCTTTTTGACTCATTCAGTATACAGGTCCTCGATTGAAGGCAGGTGGGTAGCCATTGTTTTTTCTTCAGTCCTAATTATCCTCTGAAGTCCGTGTCTGTCCTGTTGGGTTGCAGAACCGAACCAGGCAGTTATAGAGGTGCAGATGACAGACTCCATCCTTCCTCTGTAGAACTGGATCAGCAGCTCCTTGGGCAATTTGAGCTTTTTGAGTTGGCGCAGAAAGAACATTCTTTGTTGTGCTTTTCTGATGACATTTTTGATGTTAGATGTCCATTTTAGGTCATGTGATGCAGTAGAATCTAGAAATTTGAAGGTCTCTACTGTTGATACTGTACTGTCTCGTATTGTAAGAGGATTGTAAGGAAGGTGAAAGGTAGGATTTGGAAATGGTTGTTCCTTTGAGTCGGTACTGAAGCCTTCCAGAGCCATCCAGTTGATTTAATGGAAAAAGAAGGATGGGTTGGAAAAGTTTTTTGGACTGATCCAGAAATGCTATTTGTTCCTTCCTTCTCTCTCTCTGTCTCTCTTTCTCCCATTCCTTTCCTTCCTTCCTTCCTTTTTCTTTTTTTCTCTCTCTCTCTCTCTCTCCCCCTTCCTTCCCTTTCTTTCCCACATCCCATCTCATCCTTGCTCCCTGCGCTCTCTCCCTCCCTTCCCTTTTAATGCTCATTCTGGGTTTTTTTAAAGGGTGCCATTTGATTTTAGCCTGCTTTTTGTAACTGCCCAAAGATATTTTACAAGGTAAAACACACAGGTAGGTAGGCCTCCTCATTTAGATGTTCATGTGCAGAAAATATTAAAAAAACAGGAGATAGAATATTTCTTTTTTCTTTTTGATAAAAGTTTTATTGATTTTAACGACAAACAAAAACACATAAAACATAACATAAAAAAATCATCATTCTTCATAAATTTACAGTTTAATTTCCAATATACTAGGAAACTCACTTGCACAGCTTGTGTGTGCATGTGTGTTGGGGTTTATTATTAAGTCATATAACAGAAGACAATCCATCAGCTCTGCCAAAAGAAATTGCCAAAGCAAAACATTTCAGGAACCCACGGGTGCTTAAATAGGAGATTGTGTGTATTTATGTGTGTGTATGAAAATGTTTGCACCAGGCTATGTTTATATGAAGATGCCAGAAGGGGCCATAAGAAGAGGGGTGGAGTATAGTGAACTTCATTGAGGTAGGGATAGACCTTTTGCAATTAATGTTATAACGCTACATAACTGAAATCAGAATTTCCTTCGTCCCTCCCTCCCTCCCCTTTCTTTCCTCCCTTCCTCCCCTCTCTTCCTTCCTTCACTCTCCTCCCTCCCTCTCTTCCCCTCCCTCCCTTCCTCCCTCCCTCCCTCCCTCCCTCCCTCCCTCCCTCCCTCCCTTCCTTCCTTCCTTCCTTCCTTCCTTCCTTCCTTCCTTCCTTCCTTCCTTCCTTCCTTCCTTCCTTCCTTCCTCTAGTTGTTTTTATTTAATTAAACTGAATGTCAGCTTTAATTTTCTGCCTGGGCGACTTGTTATGCCTTTATTGGAATTAACATTTTGTTTATAGATGTCACTGCGCGTTGGGAAGAGTGGCGCCTAGTCGTGGAGCCGAGAGGCGGTTTGTTTCTCATTGGCGGGCCGGCTTGTGGGAGATGGCTGGCTTAGGTAGTTCAAGGAATCGCCTGGATTTTGTGAAAACGGGAATTATTAACGTAGGATTCCCCCTCCCCTCCTTTCAGGCTACGTTGGTGAGGAGGAGCCAAGTCCGAAGAGCTGGGATGGAGGGGGAGTGGCATAGTGAAACCAGTTTGAAGAGGAGACCCCCACCATAAAAATATGCCTCCGGGTTTCTAGCAACGGATCGAAAAGTCCCATTCGAGGCAGGAAAAGGGATGTGAAAATACTTCAGTAGCTTGAGTTTTTCTATTCCTGGGTTATTAACTCCAGGAAGGAAGGAAGGAAGGAAGGAAGGAAGGAAGGAAGGAAGGAAGGAAGGAAGGAAGGAAGGAAGGAAGGAAGGAAGAGGAAGAGGAAGAGGAAGAGGAAGGAGGGAACAGAAGAAAGGAATGGAAGAAACAGGAAGGAAAAGGAAAGGAAAGGAAAGAAGGAAAGAGAAGAAAAGGAAGGAAAAGAAAAGGAAGGAAGGAAAGGAAGGAAGTTCTCTGAGCTTAGTGGTTTTTTTGCAGACGTTTCATTACCCAGACTAGGTAACATCATCAGTGCTGGTTTGCTCTCAGTTTAAACTGGTCCTGTTTTAGGTGGTTGGGGGCCTTTGTGGTTCTAGACAGCCCTCCCCATCCAACCTGGATACCCTTCACAGGCTTTGTTGTGCTCCTATTCTAATTCAAGAATCGGGCATGATGGGACACGTGGGGAAAGCCAGCCTGGAAGAGCGGCGTCCGTATCTTTTAAGCCTTGGCGTGACCTTCGCTGAATTCCCCCCCCCCTTTTTTTTCTTAACGAAAGGAGGTGGGCGTTTAAATAAATCGCAGCCTCAAACCGCACGCTCCCAAGACTGCGAATCTTGACTTCTGCATCGCTCCGTTTTCTGGATCCGCGGGAAGAAACCCGGAGAATTTAAAGGCTTCGCGGAAGGTTGCTCTTTAAATAAAAAAAATAAAATAAAATAAAAAATCAGTCCCCAGTTCAACACGTGTGAACGCAGCCAATGAAGGTTGGCAGCTACGCCTTCAAGATGATTGAAAGTTAGATCAGTTGGATAATTTTCAGCCGGGACTCCAAGCGAAAAGGGGCTCAGAGGCTGTGATCTCTTCTCCCTCTCCCCGGTTTATTTGGGGCAGAGAGCAAGTCCTCCAGCGCCAAGAAAGATGCCGAAGGAATTCCCTCGCCCCACTTCTCACCAGTGGAGAAAACAGAAGGGGGGGAGGAGTGAATGGACGCGTCCTGGACTGTACCACCGCAACCGGCAGGTATGGAGGAGGGCGCGCCTCAGCCTGATTTACAATTCGTTCCCCAGGAACTCTTGATGGGCTTTAAAAGTTCGCTTTGGGTAAACCCACGGGGAGGGGAGTCGGTTCCCACGTGACTTAGCTACGTGTATGAAAAGGGGCTGCTGACAGTGATGCTTCCTTCTGGGGCTGGAGGAACGTTTATCTGCTTAATAACAGATAATCAGAGTTGGAAGGGACCTTGTAGGTCATCTAGTCCAAACCCCCCCCCCCAGCGGGAGACACTGCCCCATTTCTGACAAATGACAGTCCAATCTCTTCTTGAAAGTCTCAAGCTTTAATGCCTGGAGGCTTGTGGGAGGGAACGAAGCAATTATTCCAGAACCCAGATTGGCAGATTGTTTCCAGAGCAAATAATGTTGCGTATTTTATTCCCATAAACTGGAACAAAACGGGAGGCTGCTTCTATCAAGCTAGGCTCTCCCTCATTTAATTCAGGATCAGCAAACTGGTAGACGATCCGCTAGGACCTCTTGCCACATCCCTCCCACCATCCTTTCCTTCACAGCTGGGGCCCTCATCGTTTCGATCCAATTCACACAACAGAAGAGAGGATGCACCAATTAAAATAGGATGCATGGGTTTGTGTAGCAGGCTAGGATCCCGTCATAGGGCCCACTGACTATTTAATTTGGAATATTTAGAATAGAACAGTGCTGGAAGGGACCTTGTAGGTCTTCTAGTCCAGCCCCCTGCTCAAGCAGGAAAACCTATACCATTTCAGATAAGTGGCTGTCCAGTCTCTTCTTAAAAGCCTCCAGTGATGGAGACCCATGATTTCTGGAGGCAAAGCTGTTCCACTGGTTAATTGTTAAGAAGTTTCTCCTCAATTCCAGGTTGCTTCTCTTCTTGATTAGCTTCCATCCGTTGTTTCTTGTCCTGCCCTCTGGGGCTTTGGAAAACCATCTTCTTTGTGACAGTCCCTCAAATACCAGAATACTGCTATCATGTCACCTGTAGTCCTTCTTTTCTCTAGACTCTCCAGACCCAAATCCTGCAACCATTCTTCATATGTTTTTGTCTCCAGGTTTTTAATCATCTTGGTTGCTCTTCTTTTTTCCAAAGTCTCAACATCTGTTTTGTCATGGAGTGACCAAACCTGGATGCAGTATTCCAAGTGTGGTCTTAACTGGTGATGGATTTGGATGAGTCTTCACTCAACGATGGAGCTTTTTTTTTTAATGTTTATTCTTTCTTCCCTGTCTCACTTACTTTGGCCATGTCATGCAGGGAGGTTCACTGGGAAAAGCAATTAGGTTTTGGAAGAGTTGGTAGTAAAAGATAAATCTTGGGCACCAGCCAGAGCATAGAAAAACTCAAAGAAATAGTGCAAGATCAAAAGATGTGGAGAGACCTGGCCCATAGAACTGCCTACAGCCGGACTCAATTCACTGGATAACTTCATTGCCATCCTTCCTCCCCAACGTCCTCTATCCCATCTTAGCTGGTGGCAAGCATTTGGCTGACCTTGCTGGGCTTGGATGCTAAGCAGGAAGTCACATCGGCTTTGGAGACCACTAGGAAACCTCAGGTCTGTATCCTAAATGGGGAAGCTGAGCCACATCCCAGAAGCAGGATGTTTCTTTTTTGAAACTGTTCTTCAGAAAATGCCAAGATTATAGCTGTGAAATGACCAGAAGTTGATCCCAGCTTGAAGGGAACTTTCCCTTTTTCTTTCTCTTCTCATTCCATCCATCCATCCATCCCAAAAACTAGATAATGTTCTTTCCAAATCAAGACAGATATCAAGACAGAATAGGAAGGAGGTAAAATGTCCTGTTAGATTTTTAAAAAAGCATCTTGCACAAACCTTTTTCCCTTTTCCTTCAGGTTTGATAAAAGAGAAATGCGTTGATTCCTCCCAAGCAGTGGCAGATTAAGGCCCTAAGCACCGACAAATCTTGGTGCCCCCCCTCCTTTTTACAAATCTTCGTTAATTTTTTTTTCTTTCTCAATTTTGTGGTGCCCCCCTTTGGGCCTGGTGCCCTAAACACGTGCTTTAGTCTGCTTAATGGTTAATACTGCTCCCAAGAGTTGCTTTGCTTTCTTTTAGGGCAGCTGGAGCAGTTTCAGATGGATAGAAAGGCGAATCGGGAAAACAGCAAGCTTTGCACAATATTTTACACCCCTTCCAGCAAAAATAGACATTCAAGGGAGCTTCATGGGAAAACTGTAAAGGAAGTTCTCATGGTTTGGGGAATAAGATAGAAATGTCAAGGCCAGATATTAATACAGCGTAAGTGTGAGTGGTGCAGCCTCCCAGACATGGGAAGTTGCTTCGCAAGTAAGATCTGTGATCCACTGATAGGCCACACAGTTTCCCAAGGTCATAGTGTAAAAGGTCTTTCCCTGCCTTATCTGAAAATACCAGGTATTAAACCTAATTCCTTGTGCAATTCACAAAGTAAGTGTGTAGTTTGGCACTCTGCAATTGAACTACTGGAGAGCTGTTCCATCCTGTTGTATTTCCCATGGCTCTTCTGTCGTTTTACCTTATGCGCCATACTCCCCATCTTCACCCCCAGTCCAATTGGAGGAAAGAAAATTTTAAAAAATGGCAGAAAAAACATAGGGCTGCAAGGGAGGATTTTAATCTGGACATTTTGTGGTATTCTGCATGTGCAGCAAGGCATTTTCAGTAAGGTCTGATCACATTATATTGGACAATGTAGTGATGGTCTTTTATAAGTGCTTTAGCTGCCAAAAAATAAAAATAAAAATGCCAACACAGTCCTAGGCTGCATCACCAGAGTGGTAGAGTCAAGATCACATGAAGTGTTATGACCATTTTATATAATGCTTTGGTAAGACCACACTTGGAATATTGTGTCCAGTTTTGGTTGCCACAATATAAAAAAAGAGTGCAGAGAACAAGAATAGAGATGATTAAAGGATTTGAGGCTAAAATATACTGTTACAGGAACTGGGTATGTCTAGTTTAATGAAAAGAAGGACTAGGGGTGACATGATAGCAGAGTTCCAATATCTCAGGGGCTGCCCCAAAGAAGAGGGAGTCAAGCTATTCTCCAAAGCACCTGAAGGCAGGGCAAGAAGCAATGGATGGAAACTGATCAAGGAGAGAAGCAACCCAGAACTAAGGAAAAGAAATTTTTGACAATTAGAACAATTAATCAGTGCCTACAGAAGTTGGTGAGTGATCCATCACTGGAGGTTTTCAAAAAGAGAATGGACTGCCACTTGGAAATGGTATATAGGGTCTCTTCTTTGAGCCAGGGGTTGGACTAGGAGATCTCCACAGTCCCTTCCAACTCTTCTTCTGGATCAATGCTTTTTCACCACAAACCTTGCCAGGCTTTTGTGGCACATTTTCAGCATGCTTTCCCAAGAGCCAACAGATTGGATGCGAAGGGGGAATCCTACCACAGCTGTGTAAGAATTTTCTCTTGAACTTGTTAAGCTACCTTTGCTTGGCTTTGGAGGTGGGGTGGCTGAAAACTTTTCTTTTTGTAGGAATCAAAGATGATTTGTTTGCCCTCGTCCAACTGCGGGTCTAGGAAGGAAGCCAGAAATTATGCCATGATGCCGGCTGGACCTCAGGCTCTCCATGCCGCCGGCCTGATTCAGCTCTCTCCCTTAAGGGGCTGAGCACACACACCCCCTTGTGGAAACACCACCCCCCCAGGAAGAGGGATCAAATGCAATCCTGTTAGGAGGTGCTGGCTAAGGAAAGAGCCTTCTGAGTGGTGCAACATGCCAATCACTTGGCAGGGCAGAAAAGCCTGCTGGTTCCTCTCATTATCAACTCTAAACAGGTGGCTTCTGAACATCAGACTGGAGGGGCAGCTAACAAAGAAACACACTCAGCAAATATAAGCATTCACATGCAAGGCCCCTTGCTCAGGGAATAATAAAGAAGAAATCAGTGGTATTCATGAGAATAAGGCAACCTCCCCTCATCCCCCCTTCCTTCCTTCCTCTCTCCTTCTCTCCTTCCCTACCTCCAACTCCTTTGTTCCTTCCCTCCATGCCTTCCTCTCCTTCCTTCCTTCCTTTCCTTCCTTCCTTCTCCTTCTTTCCACCTTATCTTCTTCCTTCCATCTCCCTCCCTCCCTCTCTCCCTTCTTTCTCCTTCTCCTTTCTACCTTATCTCCTTCCTTCCTTCCTTCCTTCTCCTTCTCCTTCTCCTTCTTTCCACCTTATCTTTTTCCTTCCATCTCCCTCCCTCTCTCCCTCCCTCCCTTCTTTCTCCTTCTCCTTTTTACCTTATCTCCTTCCTTCCTTCCTTCCTTCCTTCCTTCCTTCCTTCCTCCCTCCCTTCTTTCTCCTTCTCATTCTTTCTACCTTATCTCCTTCCTTCCTTCCTTCCTTCTCCTTCTCATTCTTTCCACCTTATCTTTTTCCTTCCATCTCCCTCCCTCCCTTCTTTCTCCTTCTCCTTTTTACCTTATCTCCTTCCTTCCTTCCTCCCTCCCTCCCTCCCTTCTTTCTCCTTCTCATTCTTTCTACCTTATCTCCTTCCTTCCTTCCTTCCTTCCTTCTCCTTCTCCTTCTTTCCACCTTATCTTTTTCCTTCCATCTCCCTCCCTCTCTCCCTCCCTCCCTTCTTTCTCCTTCTCCTTTTTACCTTATCTCCTTCCTTCTTTCCTCCCTCCCTCCCTTCTTTCTCCTTCTCATTCTTTCTACCTTATCTCCTTCCTTCCTTCCTTCCTTCCTTCCTTCCTTCCTTCCTTCCTTCCTTCCTTCCCTTCCCTTCCCTTCCCTTCCCTTCCCTTCCCTTCCCTTCCCTTCCCTTCCCTTCCCTTCCCTTCACCATTCCTTCTTTTTGTCCCATTTTTATCAACTTGAAATATATTGCTTGATAATATCACTAGTTAGGCAGTGCCGATTACTGTGCTAAGCCCAAAGTGAAAACCATTCATAAAAGGTCTTTGAAGATTGAAACTCTTAATGGGAAGCCATTATCAATTAGTGCGGATCTTTTGATATGAGGGCAATGCAATTGCATCACATGAGAGACAAGCTGCAGCAGTTTACATGAACAGTAACTGCTAGATAGTCCTCAGAAACAGACAGTCTCAAAGGAGCATGTTTCATGCACCCCATACCTCTTGTGCCCATAGCATTTACGGGCAAAATAAAAACAGGATCAGGGAATAAAGGCCATTTAATATTGCAATTAAAATATTAGTTTAGGATTGTGAAGATCCAGTTTAAAACTACTCTGGGCTACTTAATCTCTCTGGATAACTTTGAACTAGTCAGTACTTTGAAACCAATCAATTTTAGAGAGATGCTGTTCAGGGGAAATGCTGGAGGAAGAAGGAAAGAAAGAATACCATCTAACAAGAATCAACAGAGGGTCGATCTGCGATGAAATATTTGAGGTTATTAGGCAAATCAAATACCTTGAATTATCTCAGCAGTTAGCTATGTGACAAGGTCAGTGCCATGTTTTTGTGTTTAAAATAATAACAGGCTAGAAGATTAATGACCATCATATAAGTGGACTGTGGGAATAACATGAATTCAAAGATGTGTCTTCCAAACAGTTGTACAGACAGAGTGCTATTGTTTGGGGGAATAAATGCTGTTTCCTTTTTTAAAGGCAGGGGAGGGATGAAGGAAGGCATTAAAAATAATGTAGCAGTCACTTTTTTAATTCTAGGGGTGGAAGTAGTATTAACAGAGCTTTTTGCCATGAATCCTTAAAAAGAAGTTTAGCTCTCCCACTCTCTCTTTTTCTTTCTTTCTTTCTTTCTTTCTTTCTTTTCTTCCTTCCTTCCTTTGTTTCCTTCTTTCCTTCCTTCCTTTCTTTCATTTTTTCCTTCCTGCTTTCTTTTTTCTTTCTTTTTCTTTCTTAGTTCTTCTTTCTTCCCCCCCCCCCTCTCTCTTTCCTACCTCCTGTTGATAATGCTAGAGTTTAATGGAGTCTGCTCTCATAAATTTCCTTCAAAATTCTCCCCAGAAAATTGAAGGCCCTTTTTGCAATGTTTGGAAATGTTCATATTTGCCAAATACTCAGTTTCAAGTGCTGTTCAATACTTTGCATGGATCTTAGATTTTAAGATCTGATGAAAGTCACAAGGCTGGGGAGGGGAAACAGTAAAACTTTATATTGGAAACTTTATATTGGAAACGCCCTTCATTAAATTTTGATTTTAAAACAAAGTACTCCGTGATAGCCTAGGTATAACAGGCAAACTTTAGAAGCCAGTTTTAAAAGTACTTGCAGAATATACAAAGTGTGTTTTGTTCTCTTTGCTGACCCTTCCTCAGGGGTATCTCCTCTGGAATCAAATCATAAATCTGTATAATGCCCTTTTTTCTGAGACGATAAAGGAAAGCATAATTATGATCCTACAGAGGGGTGGGAGGAATAACAATTGCTAGTTTAAAATTAATATATTTCAAGATTTCATAATCCACTGGATTTTGAAAGAGCAATTCTCAGTTAAATTCAGTGAAAATCTTAATATTGGCTTAACTAGTGTAAGTTATGTTCCATTTAAATTCTACCTTTTCTTCCAGACTGGGACCTAATTTGATATGCTGATTTAATTCTTGTTCTCAGTTCAAACATTGGCCAGACTAACTTCTTGCTTAGGTTCAGCAAATCCTTTCCTAAATTGGCAAGTCACCTAAAATAGTCTAGGAAAGAGAAAAACTGCAATGTCATTTCTTCTCATTTTTGCAAGTGGTATAGTCAAGGATGGGTAGTAAAAGTATTCAATTGTGAAAATATTCTTTTCATGCATAATCTCAGCTCCTGGAAGTGATGAGGGGATTTAAGAAGCAGACGTTTAGGTCAGCACTCAACTCCTGAGCCTGAGAGCTGTGGCCTGCATGCAGTGTGAATTGCAGATTTGAGTACGTTTTAGTTTTTCACTATCTCACTGCATAATTTGCAACTGGGTAAAGGGGAGAGGGAAGGAATGCATTTTTACATTCACTTCAAGACTATGATTCAGTGTGTTCCTGGGGGGTGGTGAATAGAATCTCAAAAGTAACACATCCTCTCTCTATTACCCATCCATTATCACCTCTTTTGTGCTTATTTTGGGGTTCTGGGGTTTGTTCATTTCAGGGGGGGAAAGAGCATTAAAACACAGTTAAGCTCACCTACCTCTCTGAAAGAACCTGCAGAAAATAGTGAGTCAGTAAGTTATTTAGGATTTTGTTTTCCAATTATATAATGAATTGATGAATATTAGCTTACAAAAACCTGCTTCCGTTGTATTGTTTAGAAATCCATTGTCTGGAATTTTGGGAGGTGGCATGGACAAAGGCTGTTTTTTTCCCCCTTTAATATTCTTTTTCAGATCCTGAATCAACATGCCAGACAAAAAGGAACTTAATGCTGTGACAAAGCTTGGTTTCTAATTTTTCCTGATTTTTTTTCCCTTGCAGCAGAAGGGGGTATGTTTTTTTCTTCTTCTTCTTCTTCTTCTTCTTCTTCTTCTTCTTCTTCTTCTTCTTCTTCTTCTTCTTCTTCTTCTTCTTCTTCTTCTTCTTCTTCTTCTTCTTCTTCTTCTTCTTCTTCTTCTTCTTCTTCTCCTCCTCCTCCTCCTCCTCCTCCTCCTCCTCCTCCTCCTCCTCCTCCTCCTCCTCCTCCTCCTCCTCCTTCTTCTTCTTCTTCTTCTTCTTCTTCTTCTTCTTCTTCTTCTTCTTCTTCCTCTCCTTCTCCTTCTCCTCCTCCTCCTCCTCCTCCTCCTCCTTCCTCCTTCCCGCTTCCTCCTCCTATATATTTCCAGAGCTTTATGCCAATTGAGAAATATTTGAGAAATATCTGGGAGACTAGATGACCTACAAGATCCCTTCCAACTCTGTTAATCTAATCTAATATAGCTGTAGATGACATAGATATAAAGATGATATGTAGATTAGATATACCTATATAGATGATATATAGATTAGATATATATAGAGATTTAGATAGAGATAGACATAGAGCGATATAAAGGTGTAGATATATAGATAGATATAGATATAGATGTAGAGATAGAGAAAAAGAGAAAGAGATAGATAGATATAGACATAGACAGCTATCGATATAGATATAAAATTCTGAGTGCCTTATCAAGCTGATATTTGCCCTGTATTTTATCTGTATTTTTCTGGGCATTCATTTGCTCCCCATCTAACTGAGATCGTTGTTTTGAAAAGCAAAACTATTTCAAACTGCAGATGGAAGGCAAATCAATAAGCAGATAAATTTGCCTTCACATCCAAGTTGAAAACCCCACTGTTGAGAAGACAATTCGTGACAATGTTCTATTTTTTCTCCCCCAAGGACAATCTACTATGGAAACCAACCTTGGACTCCTGATTGGGCCTGACCAGGGGAGGTGGGGGGGGGATTGTGTCCTTATCAAGGAATGAGAAAATGAAAAGAATTGAGTGTTTGGACTCTGAAAAAACCCCAAAGGGAATCAGAGAGGCTAAGGAGTTCAATTTTGGCCCCAGCACCATGGCAGAATTCCTGCCGTCACCTTGTTGTGCTAAGGGTTGTACTATTATTACTATTAATCTTCTTATTGTTCCTATCACCCATCCCCTCCTACTTGGGTCTGTGTGACTGTAATTTTGTTGCTTGTTACAATTTATATTGATTGTTTCCTAGTATGATTTGGTTGCTTATTTGTACCCTATGACTATCATTAATTGTTGTACCTGGTGATTCTTGACTCTTGACAAATGCATCTTTTCTTTTTATGTACACTGAGAGCATATGCACCAAGACAAACTCCCTGTGTGTCCAATCTCTCTTGGCCAATAAAGAATTCTCTTCTCTTCTCTTCTCTTCTCTTCTCTTCTCTTCTCTTCTCTTCTCTTCTCTTCCCTTCCCTTCCCTTCCCTTCCCTTCCCTTCCCTTCCCTTCCCTTCCCTTCCCTTCCCTTCCATTCTTCCCAACCAACTCAGAAGGCGTTCTTTGCTTTGACTACATCTTATAGAGTTGGGAGGTAGATATTCTGCCCCCCTCCAAAGCAGCCTTTCTCCAACCTCTTTCCCCTTTTTCTCTGGAGGATGGGCCTTGACTTGAAAGGGCCTCAATAGCTGCGAATACCATTCTAAATGTCAGAGAAGTACAATTTATTTAGAAGATGAAAAGCAACTTGCTTCCCATAAGAGTGCCTTAGAGCTTGCAAAAAGGCACCCTTATTGGAGGGGAGGGGCAGAGTGAAAGGCAGGGTAAAGCCTAAAACAAATTCCAAAAGGAGAGCAAATAAAGCCGCCTGGGGACTTAAGATATATTAAATTACCCTGATTAGGAATTTAAGCAAGGCAGTGGAGGTGGCTGGAAAAGCAAAAGAGAAGGACCGGCATTAAGGGATGCTATTCATTGCTGGGAATCAAGGTCAGGAGGTTATAGGAGTTCACAGGGGCTGCCTCCATTCTTATGTTAAGAAAGGGAATAGGAGAAGCACGGTCAGAGAGGTACTCTAGCTAATTGCCAAGTGGTTCCTTCCAGTGGCTTAAAGAAGGCAGTTCTAACAAGGCTGGCAGATTCAAAGACTAGAGGCTGGAGGGAAGCGGCTGGCAGAGATAACTTTTAGGACAGTGCAGCATTTCCCAGGGTTTGGAGAATTGAACAAGATCTCCTCTGTCCAGGCAGTAAAGAAAAGGAAGTTTTTTGTTTAGGTGCTGGGTAGAAAGCTTTTTTTAAAAAAAGGTTGTGAGCAACAACACTTTGCAGAGAAAAAAACACAAAGAACAACAAAAATGTTTTCTTTTTAAAAAGCCAAAGGCCAAACAAACAAAAGAAGTGTGGGAGCATTTCTCAACTAATTTTGGAGAGTACATAAGCAGCGTTTTTAGGCTCCTGTGCACCCTATTTGAAACATCAAAAAGACATTTGTAGAGAGGAAATCTACTTGGAATGACTGTTGATGGAACTGAAAAATAGAAATCAAATAAGAATCCAACATTTCTTCACTTGAAACATTTTTTTTCTTCCAGGTTTCTGCTGCTATTAATTTGGGAAGACCATGTTGTTAAGTATTATTGAAAAACATGTATGTAGATTTTAAAATATTTTGTTATTTTTGATAAATCTAGCAGCAAATAAGAATGGAATGTCTTTCTTATACTGCACAAGGTTTTAATGTCCTGGGAAAAATGGTTTAACAAAAAACATATCAGCATTAATTATTACAGTCTATTGTGGGATTTTTCCAAGTTTATAAAAACCTTTCAATTAAAAAGAACAGCAAAATATTCATTGCCATCTGAGATAGTAATATTTATCCATTAGATTACAACCTTTTCAACAAGATAGACTTTGATTAAGATGGTGCTGATGTAAGAGTGGGTAACGCTATTATGAGTGATTTTTACAATATATTCAAGGTGACTCATAGAAATGTATTGAAAAGCTAAGTCAAGCTGAGATCTCAAATTTTCTTCTCAATGAAAGACATTCAGTAGAGTCTGTTATATTTCAGAATTGTGTATAATATTGAAGAAGCTCCCTTGATTTGAAATAATCAGATAGATCCTCAAAATTGTTAACATTCTTAATTGATAAGATTCTCTGACTTTGAGAAGAAAGAATTGCTCTCTGAACAATTCAAACCAGTTATTAAAACAGCCATCAACTGACTATTTGCCTTATAACAGTAAGTTCAGCGAGTTTTTGAGCCTTCTTAATTTTTTTTAAGTTTTGTCCCAATACAAAAGAAGTTTCTGGTTTTATCTATCTATCTATCTATCTATCTATCTATCTATCTATCTATCTATCTATCTATCCATCCATCCCTCTCTCTCTCTCTCTCTCCATTCATTGTCCATCCATCTAAACATCCATCCAAGTGCGTGTGAAATATTTTCAGAAGGGAATTGGTTTGTTTTTCTGACATTCACCTTTTCATCGTTCCCAGATCTTTCTAGCTGGTCCTGTGAAAAAATTCCTATGGGAGGAATTATCACCTGAAGTGTACTATGAGAATTTAATGGAACTGTGTGATACCAGGAGGACTGGAGAAGACTGGACAAGAAAAGATTCTCATCTCCAACTTTCAGCCCCTTTGAATTCCTGAACATGTAAATGTGCCCCAAACTCATATTCTTTGAAAGCAATCCTGAAAACAAATGGTCTTTCCTCAAATTGAAAGATCCCTGGCAGAATAATGTTTTTGGGGGGGCAGGTTTGACAGCACTATATTCATATATTTATATTTCTTAGAGAAAATAAATTGGTGGGTTTTCCAACCAATGTCCCTTCTTTCAGAGGTATATGTTGTAGTTTATGGCTTGATTTCCCTGGTTAGAAAAATAGTCATCAGTTCAGTGTATTATACATATTTTTCTTTAAAAGCAGTATAAGTTACGGTATAGCTGTAAGAAGACCATAAATCTGAGAACATACTTCCCTTCCACCCACCTTTGGATTTGTTAACCTTTAGACCAGGACAAATCTAATCTTTTCTTCTTCCTCTTGAAAATGCTATTTTTTGTCATTCCCCCCTCCCCACCCAAAATAATTGGATCTGCTTTAAGTATAATGAAATTGGGATCAGCCCCATTAATAACTCAGCACCTGGGTTGTTATTATAGCTGTTTTCATTGCCAGGGAGCTAAAAAGAGGCTAGTCTGGAATCAGAAAGAAGATACCAATACATTTGGTGCATATCAGCCACAGATTTAAGGCTAGACCCCACCCCTCCCCCAATGAAGGGGCACACATAATTTTAAAAATAACTCCAGAAGACATGTTGCATCTTTCTTGCTCCCTTTGTCAAGGTGCCAAGTGCAATTACAGCTTTGCTCTGCCCTGGATCCAACCTGTTTTTTAAAAAGGAGGATGAAAAGGAGCAGCAAGATGAACAGGGGAAAGAAATGGAGTGATGGAATGCCAGCTGCATATAATAACCAAGTGTCCTGATAACAACGCTGTCACCACGCACTGATGGCCATGGTCGTACTCTGAAGTGTTGCAACCATCAATTTAACTTCCCATTAAGATGAGCTCATCCCAAATGAACTTTTCAGGACTGTAAATGGAAACGCGGCCATCAAAGAACATGGTGGTTAGACGCCATCAAAGCACAGACACCAGCCACAGCATAGAAAAATTCAAAAGTAGTGCAAGAACAAAAGACGTGGAGAGACCTGGCCCATAGAACACCCTATATCATTTGGGTGAAATAATGTAGGGTCTCTTGCTCAAGCAGGGGGTTGGACTAGATGACCCCCAAGGTCCCTTCCAATTCTATTGTTCTATGTTCTATAGAGTTATCAAGAGTCAGATACGACTGAATGGATATCATTATCACATCATCCTTCTTCCTGTGCATGCCTAAATTGCCATTATTATCATTATTTAGATCTATATACAGATACAGGTTAACCAAGTTGAAAGGGACCTTGGAGGTCATCTAGTCCAACCCCCCCCCAGCCCAAGCAGGAGACCCCCCATACCATTTCTAACAAAGGCAGTCCAATCTTTTCTTGAAAGTGTCCAGTGATGGCACTCCCACAGCTTCCGAAGGCAAACTCTGTTCCATTGTTTGATTGTTCTCACTGTCAGAAAGTTTCTCCTTATTTCCAGGTTAAATCTCTCCTTGTTCAGTTTCCATCCATTATTCTTTGTCTGGCCTTTGGGTGCTTTAGAAAATAGCTCAACCCACTCCTCTCTGTGGCAGCCCCTCAAATATTGGAAGACTGCTATCATATCTTCCTTGGTCCTTCTCTTTACTAGACTAGACAGGCCCAGTTCCTGCAACCATTCTTCATATGTTTTAGCCTCCAGTCCCCTAATCATCCTGGTTGTTCTTCTCTGCACTTTTTCCTGAGTCTCAACATCTTTTTTATAGTGTAGTGACCAAAACTGGATGCTGCACTCTTCATGTGGTCTTACTAAGACTTTACAGAGTGGTATAGTACCTCACTTGATCTTGACTGTATCCCTCTGTTAATGCTTAGTGATTCTCTCCTGCAATATGTTCTCACAACCTTTTGAGGCAGGTTGGGCTGACAGTGACAGGCCCCAGAGTCACCCAGGAGGCTCCAGTGTCTGAGGATGGAGGATGGGACCAGGATGTTTCTAGTACAGTTTCTTAACTGGACATCACACCTGAGTCTTTTGGACCAGTTAAACCCCTGAATTCTTAACTAAGTAGGAACTGAAAAAGCAAAGTATTTTCTCCCCCCCCCTTTTTTTAAAAATAAACTTTATTACATATTTTTCAAACATTTACACCACATTTCCATTTTTGACAGTGTTTCAGAGTCAGCTTCTTTCCTATTTACATAGTAATACTTTCATTTTCATTTTCAATTCCTGATATATTTCTCTAATATTCTTACATTTATATTTACCTTTTTGTAATTACTTATATATATGCCTTTCCTGCTACTCTTAAATAATTTTTATACACATTCTTTGCCTTTCTCCTCTAGCCACTCATACCATATGTCCCAAATCTTATAATATTCTGTTTCCTCCTTGTCATTTAACTCCATCATTAAGTCTATTCATCTCTGCACATTCAAGCACTTTTTTTAAAAATCACCATATGTTCTATAGGGGTATTGATCTGTTTCCAATGTTGTGTGAAAACAAATCTGGCCGCTGTCATTATATGAAGTGTGATATACTGATTTTGTTTTACTTAAATTGTCCTTTATTATACCTAATAAGAACAATTCCAGTTTCCACTCAATTTTTGAGAAGCAAAATATTTTCAAAGGGAAAAAAAAAAACCCAAGGAAGTCCAGTTGCCTTTTGGAAAAAAACACCTTTGGGACAACCATGGACCTGGACAATCAAGACTTTCCATAGACAAAAGGTGTGATTTCTTTTTACGCTGCTACAAGACAATCCTCTACCTTGGCCACTGGTGGGCAGCTTCTGCTTCAGAAAGGCCTAGTGAAAACCACTGAACTACAATGCGTATTTAGCAGTAGTCTCCCACACTCTCTTTTATTTATGTATTTATTTAAACCTTCTCTGGCAAGATTAGAAACAGGACATTGTCTGGCTTTTTTCAGACAAAGGAGAGACGCATTCATCCCTAGGAGACAAGCAGAAAACCAGGGAAGAAAAGTGAAATGGAAATAAATCATCAGCCTGATCCAGGGGACACCCTCCCACCTACAGGCATTCAGAACTTAGCTGCAGAAATGCCAGCTCTTCGAGGTAGGCCAGGCTAGGAAGTCAATGTCGTAGGTAGGCCAGGCTAGGAAGTAGGTCAGTACTGCTTTTATTGGAAAGCTATAGGAATAGAATCTTGCAAATCTGAATGCACTTCCCCTTCTTTCTCTTTGCTCTGTGAGAACTTCTCTAAGATATTTACTCAGCTTGCAGTTCTGGTCCTGACTCAGATTTCTTTTAT
Organism: Hydrophis major; assembly: GCA_033807585.1. Lineage (NCBI taxonomy): Eukaryota > Metazoa > Chordata > Lepidosauria > Squamata > Elapidae > Hydrophis > Hydrophis major. The sequence continues at coordinate 20,643,056 of CM066337.1, read as the reverse complement.
CTGACTTCTGTTTTGGTAGAAGCTTCTCTTCCTGTTCCACTCTTTTAAGCCGATAAGCACCGTTTTCAGGTTTTGCTCACTCCCAAATTGTAGGAAATTGTGCTCTCAGCAGTTGGGATCAGAAATGCTTCAGAGGCCATGTTTAAAAGAATCTGTAGAGATCTAGAGCCCACTGAGACATCTCCTCCTGTAATCTAGGCCCCAATTTTGAAGACAGTTCAAGTTGGCAGGATCAGCCTCCCCTGTTGGGCTTGAGGACTGCTTTGTTGTTGGCCAGCAGCCATTTTGTGAATGCACCCAGGCTTCCCATAATGGTTTCTTTCATGCAAGCATCCACAAGCGATGCTCATGCTCGATATTACAGAACCACAGGTCTCACACAGAGGCCTTATTTCCTATCCCCTGTTATTAGTTCATGTGACTGACCTGCTGGCGTTAAGGCCCGAAGTGGGAAAAACTGAGGTGGCACCTGGAAAAACCTGTCCTTATTCCACAAGGGTCAATTATATTTATTCATTCTATTTGTATCCCCCTTTTCTCAAATAAATTGGCTGTGGATCAAATATATCTTAACCAGGCATTCTTAAAATTAGTCCTGCTATGTAAGGTATTTTAAAAAGTATTGTAGAATTTTGAGCCAAATCAAATGACATACCAGCCAAAGTTGATTATCTGCATTTCATTTGCTTTCTGAATTGCCTTATTTTCTGGATTTGCAGAGCACATCATACCATAAAACTCACCAAAGTGGCTGGACTCACATGAAATCACACACATGTTCACAAAACACACACACACACACATACAGAAAACTTAGAACTAACCTAACTTTGAAATGTTGTAGTGTATAATTCCTATACCATAGTAGTGAGCAAGGTTTTGTGAAAAACTGGCCATTAAAGCAGCATCTTGTGCATATTTGCTCACGTTAAAGTCACACTGAGTTCCATGAGGCTTGCTCCCAAGTACCCATGTGTATACTTTTTTAATAACCTCACAATGCCATCCTTGTTTAGTCTGTGCTGCAATAAAGTTTTAATTCCTTTCCCACTGGGCCTCCTTTGTGTTTTCAACAACTTATCTGTAATAGTGCTGTGCTAAATATTTTGTCTGCATTTTCCTCTGGCCAATTCCCTTGAAAAATGATGAATAAGGAGTTGCTCTCAAAAGGTATTTCCCTTCTCAACAAAGGGAAAAATTGACAAAATGAGCATGGTGAGATATGGAGGTCTGTGCAAATTATGTTACAGGAGGGTTGTTTTTTTAAGTTCTCTTGGAATGTCCAAAGCCATTTAATAAATCAATCAATCTGGTGAACAAGAAAAACAAGAAAATACAATGTGCAAAATCAGTGCCAAAAGGAAATGGCTTAAATTTAGCAATTTAGCAGCAATTAGCAATCAAAGCCATAGTCACCATTGCCCAATGAAAGCTTGGTGAGAAAGAAAAAAAATTCTTAATTAAAGTTGAGCTTCAATTTGTTTAAAGAAGAAACTCACAATGAGCTTCCATTATTATCCACTACCCCCAAATCTCTTTTTAAAAAATGTTTTGATGGAGGTATGAGGATAATATATCATATTTATTGGTCTGATGTCTCTAGGGGAGCACATTTCTGTCTATAAAAACTAAATATTTAATTAATTGCTTGAATGGCATCATCCAGATGTAATGGACTACAATCTCACCATTCCAAGCAACACAGCAGTTGTTCATCATAGCTAGCTAGCCTTCATCTCTCTGACTAGCACCCACTTGATAAGGACTGATGGAGCAGATTAAATCTGTATGAATGTGTATATTAGCAAGAATTTTCTCACATGCCTAATGCAGTTCAGATTCAATACAACATCTGTGCAGCTGTTTATGTGGTTACTTACTTAAGTGCACAGAAATATGTATGAACAAGGTAGTTAAAAAGAAAAGCTCTTGTTTTTATGGAGGATATGTTTCAAAATCTGTTGTGTATGAGCACCTGAGGGTGAGCCATTTGCTGCCTACTCAGAAGGCCCTCTCCAAGTAGTAATTGTATAAAGGATGCAACAAAACCAAAGAAATGAAAATCAATTAAAAGAGAGAGAGAGATGGTTGGGTTTACATAATAAGTAAAACTTTAAAAGCAAGCTTACAATATAGTTTCTGTGTTGTGAGAACATGTTATGCCTACCCTCCCAAATGAACTCTTTGGGGGCCTGGTTGACATAATACGTTGGAATAATGGTTGGATTTTCTACATGCTAAGTTATCCCACATGAATGTTACATTTCCATTTTAGCCTAGGTAGCAAGTTATATCAATCCTAAAGAAGGTTTGATACAAATGTGTAGAGTGTTTAAAGTGCAGGCTAAGGATCAAAAGAATTGACCACAACATTCCCCTGAAATATTTGCTTCGTTAATTCTGACTTGGCTTAAAATTTCCTTGTTACTCACTGAAGGCAAGACACTCGCTCCTTGGATTCTTATTTCAGCACCTTGGACAGGTAACCCACTCATTCCATTCAAGCCAGTCTCAGAAAATTTTCCCTCACTTTACTTTGAGATGGGCCTTTGAGACAAAGAACAAAAGAATATAAAGGATTGAATGTGTTTCCATGAGCTGGATATCATCTAGTGTCAAAACACCTTTCTAAATCATGCTTTATGGGATGAATCACAACTTGCTGGTTTTGCACACAGCTAAGTATAATCATAGTTTGCAAAATGCTATAGCAGAGGTAAGACAAACCCCAGACACACACACATACAAATCACCTTCTGCTTTAATCCAAAGTGTGAAAAAAACTCATTGTTTTCTGCCAAAAAGCAGGTCCAATTTTGGCCCAGAGATATAAACATTCACAAATGCTTATCTTGTTAATGGTTGAGTCACAACCGGCACATTACCTTTCTATGACCATGATAAAAAATATGCAAGAATAATGTTGACTATGTTTTCAAGGCACACCTCTCAGCAAATTCTAATACATACCATAGTTATCAGAGAGGTAGAGGACTTATGCAAGAAGAGAAGGATGCTTATCAAATCATCATTACAAAGAAAACAGAAAGTTCAATTGCATTCCAGCTGTCCCATAGCTGAAGAAAAGAAGGAGAGTAAGGGATTCACTTTCAGATACTTCTTTCCAAGAAGCATCCCAAGGTTTCTTATATCCTTTCCTCAGGTTAGCTCATTGGAGAGCGCAATTTCCATTCTTGTAATACTTTCTCAAAGTTTGAGTGTATTGGTGAAAAATAGAATTCCTAGGACTGAGAGATGGATGGGGAGAGAAAGAATATGCAGTTCAAAAACTTTTTCCTTGCCATTGGGTCAACTTGAGTCAAATCATTAATAGTTCAGGAAACCAATGCCCAAGGATGTTACTCCAGTATGATTTTACAATATGCTGTGCCTCCAGATTCAGAAAGCTAGGAAATGAAGCGCTTTCCTTCGTAAGACAAAGTTATAGCCAGCTAGAGGTATACTGGAATTAGAGCACATATTACTGATCCTGGGATAATCCAGAAAGTCTGTTTTTCAGTGAAAAATGTCTTCCTCCCACCCCCATTTTTTTCATTTTGTTAATATAAAAAAAAACCATTGCACTGACTTCATGAAGGTAAGGAGTGATAAAAGCCAATTATTGTGATATAGAATCAGTATATCCTGAGCAAAAGGAAAGGAACAATGAGAAAACAGTGAACCCACCCTATCTGTTAGCTCTCAGAATCTCCTTTTCTTGACAGGACCAGATTTGGCAAAATAATACAATGTTCCCAGGAACCTAAAGGAAGATTGATTGAAAATATAACTGGCCTATCACAAATAAGCAACGTGGTCAGAACCTCCCGAAGTCTGAGCTTGAGCTGATGCAAGATTTCCTGCCATCAGTCAGTTGCATCTTTGGATGGAGGGGTCTGAAACTGGAGCCCAGAAGTTTTCTTACCTCTTCAAATCAGCCTGTCCCTGCAGAAACATTTTCATTCATTGTTTTCATTGCCCCTACAACTTCTCTAAAGGTTTCAGAGGGATAGACCTCCAAATATTCTGCAAGATGGTGTTTGGATGAACATGTTCTTCTCCCTGATCTTGGGTACTTTGTGGGGCAGCCCTACTTCTCTCTTTAAAAGAAAATGGTCAGAAAGCAATGGGATGGTTGGGGAGTCCTTAACTTCATAAATCCTGAGTAAATGAATGAATGCTGGTGAAACGATGCTTACAGGTATAGTGGAGGGAAAAACACCAAGGCTTTACTTGTTCCTTCTTAAAGCAGAAGTTAGTCCTTTGGGAGTAGCAGGTTGAGAGTGCAAGTTGTTTTATAATCAATAGGAATGATTGTAATGTTCTAAAACTCTCCTTTTCTTCCTTGCTTCCTCTTTCTATTTTTGTTTCTGTTTTCAAGTTTTTATTAACATTTTAAAGAATGACTGACCTACACCCACAGGTTATGGGTAGTGATGGGATTTAAAAACAAACAAACTGTTCAGAGTTAAGTTTTGTGACATGGGAAATTTTGCTCTCTGGGATGAGAGATGTCAGGCTTGGAGAAACATCTATTCCACCAAGCAGCACTCAATGCTTGAGGCTTAAAAGGCATTGCCAAGACCTTCCTTAAGGCTGAAACATCCCTTTTCCATAGATGGGGAAACTGAGACTCAAAGATATGCAACTGAACGCATGCTGATCACATTGGGATCAGTTTCTTGTGAAAACTCAATCTCTGTGCAGCTCCACCTGATTCCAAGCATGCTGTGAAGTCAAACTTTTGCTTCTACAACCACTTGGCAAACCACCAATTCTAGGGTGTACACATTACTTGCACCACAGGGTTGCAGGAATCAGAAGGATACCCAGAATATTGGGGTGGGAAGAGTAGCGTTGTCCAACCTACTTGGAGACCTTGGAGGAAGAGGTCTAATTGATCGGCCAAGCTTTGCTGGCCGATGGCCTTAGATACCCCCTCTCTCTAGAAATGGAAGCGGGTGGGGCCTGCAATTCCCTTCTGAAGAAAGAGGCCGTTGGCTTGAGCGTCCTCTAGGCCCCGATGTGGACTTGCAGGGATGAGGCAGCCAGACGCGTGCTTTGACCGGGACTGCTGTTCCAGCTCCTTGGTTGCATATCTGAACTGCGCCAGCCTGCCTGCCCCGTCCGATCTGCCCCTCTGCCAATCTCCTCTTTACCCCGCAAGCGTCGGGGATGCCGTGTCCATCCTCCACACTCTCCCCCTTCCAGGCCACCTTAAGGGCATGGCGGGGGATGCGGAGGAGAGGGTGGGTGGGGAGGGAAGCGAAAGCAGGCAAAGCTGGTGGAGATGCCATCCTCGCCCGCTGCCACAAAATGGCTGCCCGCGAAGGGGGCGGGGTTCTGCTCTGACTCTCCCACTCGCCCCCCCGCCCCACACCCTCCCCAACTTGGCTGAAAGGCTGAATTAGCTGGGAGGAGGGGAGCCCAGAGCCAACGGTCCCCACGCGAAGGGAAACGTTGGCGTGTTTTTCCCCACGGAAAGCAGAAAAGAGAAAGCAACTCAGAAGCGCCGAGGTTGCCGCGGGGGAGGGGGGAAGGGAAAAGGGACGCGCCCCGCGATTGCTTTACCACGGCCTGCAGAACCCACGTCTTCCTCAAAGGGGCTTTTTTTTCAGGAGGCAACCAGACTCTCTTGTGTGTTTTTTTTTCTTTTGAAGACGTTTCGCTTCTCCTCCAAGAAGCTTCTTCAGCTCTGACTGAATGGTGGGGAATGGAAGGATTGATATTCCTTACTGGTCATTTGCATCCTTTTGGTACAGCCGTGCTCTGGATGACTGAGATTCTCCATAGACTTTTAGCCACGCGCTTTGGGATGAACCCCCTTCGAAGGGCGTGGGAGTGTGAACAGATTTGCGGGGGGGGGGGAATTGCCGACTGCACGAACCATTTGCACTATTCAGGTGAACCTGGGGATACAGATAAACCTCCAAGTGGCCTCAACGACTCTCTAAAAAAAATGCAAATGACCAGCTGTTGGCAAGGAATATAGATTCTTCCCTTCCTCACCATTCAGTCAGAGCTAAGAAACTTCTTAGATGAGAAGCGAAACGTCTTCAAAAGAAAGAACAAGGAAGTCAAGTAGTTGCCTCTTGAAAAAGCACCTTTGGGATAGCCATAGACCTGGATAACTGAGAATCTCCATAGACACACCTTATTCACTCTCTTCACCCAGAGCCTGACCCGGATTGTAGCCTTCCCCTCCAATATTAGAGTTAGAGGACCACCACCATCACATTCATTCGATTCAGAAGTAAGCTGGCCCCACTCCATTCACTTTGCTGCTATAGCACATAGTCCCCTATCTATCGGTATATTAATCGAAGATCTATGCCCATATAAATGTCCTCCACCATCACTCATCCCACATATTCAGCTGTGGGGAGGAGGCAGCACCACAAGGAACTAGGGGGCTGCATTGATACAACAGACACAGCCTTCCCTCCTTCCGAGGTGGGCAGAATGAAGACCCAGATTGTTGGGAGGAATAGGCTGATTCTGTAAACAGCTTAGAGAGGGCTGTAAAGCACTGTAAAGTGGTATATATAAGTGGTCTTCCTTCCTTCCATCCATCCTTCCTTCCTTCCTTCCCAGTGGTTACAATGCAGTATTGCAGGCTAACTCTGCTCACATTGCCAGGAGTTTGATTCCTAACTAGTTCAAAGTTGACTCAGTCTTCCATCCTTCCGAGGTCAAATGAGAACCCAGATGGTTGGGGGCGAGAGGCTGACTCTGTAAACAGCTTAGAGAGGGCTGTAAAGCACTGTAAAGTGGTATATAAGTTTAAGTGATATTGCTGTACACCCATTTTCCCCGGACTTATATTGGTTGCCTAGGGGTGGACTCATCTGGTTCGTTTAGCCCCCCCCAAGCCTTCCACCAATTCTACCCCCCCCAAATTGGATTAAATTTGAGATTTCATGCCACGTTGGGTGAAGGCAGTGGATCAATTCCCGTAGTCTTGATATGCCTCGGTGTTGATGGTAGGTAGGCACAGTTGGATCCCACCCCAGAGAGAAACGTAAATTTCCTCCTCTTTTTAGTTTAGCCAATATTTAGCACCATAGCATCCAGAGAAGCGGCGATTTCTTCCAATGGGGGGATGAGGGAAGGGGAGGAAGATCCTCCACCTTCTTACTCAGGGGTAGATTTGCGTACAGGCTCATTCTCCCACTTTAAATAGTTGGCTGCTGAGCGTGAGTTTCCCTTCGTCCTATTCCATAAGCCACGGTGCCTGCGGTCAAAATGAAGGCGCTCTGGATAAAGTGAGCAACTCTGGAGTGAAGAAAACTCTGCTTGCCTTGTCATTGCTTAAGGAAACGGAGGCGTTTTTGTTTTTGTTTTAGATTTTTAACCTCCCTGTTTAATATGCACTGGATTATTTGGCGTGCAAGTTTTTAAAAAAAAAATATTTGCGCATGGGGAAGGGAAAAGGGGAATGGACGGCGATAGAGCTGGCTTCCTTCTGCTAATCACTTTGAAAGTGGACTAAAGAGGATTGCCTGCATTTTGCAAATCACAGGGAGATATGGCCAGAAAAATTCTCTCTCGCTCTCCCATACAGAGAGAGGGAGGGGAGGGAGGGGGGAGAGAGAGCGCGCATTTGGGAATTTAATCTCTATATCACATTACATTCGGAAAGTACCATTTGCACTACTTTTCACATGCATGGAAGGGGAGGATTATTGTAAAGGATTTAAATGTGTCGAGGGGCGTTGCGGGGGGTGGGTGGGGGAGAATAGGCCGCCTTATCGGTTCAAAAATCCATTAGCACCCAGCCTCTTCCCGAACTTTGCCGCGCTCCCAAGTTCAACCACCACGGTAATTTTCTGCACGGCATTGAACCGAGGTTCTTCGTTGAACCGGCCTTCCAGAAATCTCCCGACGCCCCCTTCCCCCCGCCCCCCTTTTTTGTTTGGTTTGTATGTTTACGAATCTAGTCAAACTACAGCGGCCCCTTTTCTTCTCTGCCGTCAGCAAAACGGTTTAGAAAGAGAACCTGGGGGTCTATCCGCTGCAGAGTCTTCGCCACAGAAGCAAAATAGAGCTAAAACAGCCCGGTTAGCAAAAGCACCGCGGGCTCCTTCCTTTAGCTCCAACCGAAAAAGCACAGCCGCCACCGCTTAACAAAACGGTTATAGATTGACGATTATGTCAATAATCGTTCAGTCCAATGGTGCCCTCCCTAAAGGGCGACACGCCACCTCTTCGCAGCGCAGAAAAATTTTTAGACTTGCTTTTCCAAAGAAGTAGCCCCTGGTGATTTGTGGGCCTATCGAATTTCGGAAGGAGACATTTCTGTATTCGATGCCCGTTCGCGTAAGAGCACCAAGCTCCATGCTGATGCCCTCCAGATATTTTGGACTACGGTTCCCAGAATTCCAAGTCAGCTGGCTAACGCCCCCCCCTCCACCTTCCCCCCCTTCTCAGAAACACGCAAAATCCAATAATTTAGAAAGCCTGGCCAAACAAAATTGGAAGCTTCTATTTGAAGCTTCCCACCTTCCACAAAGAGGCGTTGTAATCGCTGCCTCCTGTCCTTCCTCATCCCAGGAAAAAAAAGCTCATCACAAAACGTGAGGAAGTCAAGTCTCTGTTGCCCCCTCCTCTTGATTTAAAGAGTGTTCACCCAAACCTAAACTCCGGTTTCACATCAAAACCAAAGCTCAAACAGTGAATTCTATTCTGCCTGAAGATGAAATTGTGACACATGCAAACTGATTGTTTTAGCACCCAAACACATTTTAGCCTTCTTTAGTTTGTTGCCAGAATTCAACCCTTGTGTGGAGAAGTCTAGTGTATTCTCTTGAAAACCAATAATTTACTATAATTCTTTATCAATAGGTTAAAGTCTGGCTCCCAACTCTTGGTGACTTGATAGGTATATCCATGCCAGTTGACGTGACAATAATATAGAAATAGACAGTATTGCCATTGGCTTCTTTGGGGTGCTTCCTGACTCCCAGCCTAAAACCTTGAGATTTCCTTGTGGTCCCCCATTCAACATCTAACCAAACCAGCATTGCTTAGTTGTTGTTGTTGTTGTTGTTGTTGTTGTTGTTGTTGTTGTTGTTATTATTATTATTATTATTATTATTAGAGATGGCAGAGATCATTCAGGAGTAGCCATCTGCTGCAATTAGTAACAGTGGCTGATCTCAATTATTCGCTCCCAATGCCATGCAAATGTATTAAACTAATTGAATAAATTCCTTTACCTTATAATTTATCTCTACCTCTACAAATCCCTAAAATGGTGTCATGATTTCTGATACAGCTTCCTTTCCCACTTTGCAGAAAATTATTGGAGCTTTCCAGAATAATTTCCACAAAAACCAAAGGATCCAATTTTTAGCCTCTCTCAACTGGGGAGCAAAAAACCCCCCATCCTTTATTTCTTAAATCCACATTCCAGGTAAGTGGAATTAATCAAGATTCAGAAGATCTCAAGACAAGTCAGGGAGGATTTTTTCCCAAACCCAGGGATTTCCCTTCCACTAAATGTCTTTGTTTTAGTTTTATTTTATCCTCTCCCTTGGATGACTTGTGTTCAGAATGTGAAAGGAAGGAAGTTCATTTGGCAGGAAGTCAAGCAAACAGGTGTGGAGGAAGTGTAGACTGATACGAAGACTGCAATTCCTAATCACCATTTGTAGAGATGCTCTTTTCTCAAAACATGCTAGATTGGAATTTTACTCTTAGTTAAATATTGTTTTTTTGAGGGTAGGTAGCCTGTTGCATGGGTCCCACCTGCTTGGTTATTGCTTGGTGCAAATGCAAAAGAATGAGTTAGGTCATTCAACAAATTAAGGAGAATTTCCATGAAGTAGTCAAAAGAGAATAATATTTGAACAATGGAGGAAAGGTGAAAATAGAAACACTGCCCCGAAATGGAGCTATCCTATTTTATATAGAAAACCATCTGCTTTTATTCACCTGTTACTATGACTATAATTCTGTCTGCATAATTCATCTATTATTATAATATTACCCTGAGCTAGATATTGCTTTTAGAAGGCCCTAAATTCACCCCCCAAAAGAGGGAATTAATAGATCTCTCTATCAATCTAGGAGTTTCCAATTTCCAGGCCAGCAGGCACTTTCGGTATGAGCTGTGCTGAAAAATATTTACTTGGGAATAAGGCTGGAACTCAATCAAATGGACTGCCAAATTAGCCACTTTCCCAAGTCCTGTTCCAAAGGTTTGAGATTTCTGCAAGGATGAAGGTTGGGTAGGAGATCAAAGGAGGAAAAGAACAAGAGGTAAAGAGAGAGGGGGAGAGAAATACTTCACCAGCTCCCACTAGTCTATCTATCTCATTTGCTTCCCTTCTCAGCTCGCACCATTGCTAAATAGTTCAATCCACAGAGTATCTTACTGGAGGAACTGTCAAATATATGATTACTGTCTGTCTAAAGCCCACCCACCCATTCAGAAATGTGGAAACACTGTACATCTAATCTATAATCATGCTCACTCCTTCCACATGTGGATTCAGTGAGCAAACATCCTTTCTCACATGTAAGGTAACAGATGAGTACCTTTATCTTGTCCCTGCTTCAGTAGCTTAGAAGACAAGCTATCTAAAGCTGAAGGCCCATATAATTTACAGGTGGTGCTGAAATCTTGGACAAGGGCGTTTCTGTATGAGCTCCCGTTGAAGGGTTGAGGGTTTTTTCCCCCTTTATCCAAGCCCCACCAGAAGGAAGAGTTATTGCAAATATACAGAGTGAACATTTAACCTTGAATACTTAGCATTTGCGATTATTTTATTTTAGAGAAGAAGTATAAGAATTGCATTCTCTGAACCAAAACAGGGCTGGCCATAAAATCCAGTCCCAATTATAAATAGGATTGCAATCACTCCACCTGTCGATATAAATCGGTTTCCACAGAGTGTAAAAAATGGATTTGCCTATTTTTTTTAAAAAAGTAAGATAAACTTTTTAGGCCCTGCCACTTCAGATTACAAAGGAAAAAAATACTATATTTTAACAATAATAAAAAATCCCTTGCATTTTGTAGAGAATTGCACCCAACCTTATTCTCTCAGTGTGCAAGTTTTTGACACATAACAGAGGACGAGGGTGTATTTGTCTCAAAAGAGAAGTGAGTAGTGAACTTTCCAACTGCCCATTTTAAATGAGAAATATTACATCTTAAAAAGTCTGCTACAGTTTCATATCCAGTTGTAACAGATCCATTGGTTAGGCTTAGGGCTAGGGTCTTTACTGCCCATCTTGTGTAAGATGCCTTGTCTACTTCTGCCATGGTCATTGGACCTTGGTGAATGGACTCCGCTGCTTTATTTCTAATTTCATCTCAATTAAATGACTGTTCTCTCCATCTTCTCAATGGTGCTTTTTTCTTTTTCAAAAGGCAACTGTATTTTCTTGGGGTTTTTTTTTCCCTTGAGGAGGTTTCGCTACTCATTGAAGAAGCTTATTCACTCAAGAAGAAAGACAAAGCTGCCCAGATGAGAAGCGAAATCTCTTCAAGGGAAAAAAAAAGAAAAAAAAGAGAAAGTGCAGTTGCCTTTTGAAAAAAACAACAGCACCTTTTGGAAAACTGTGTCCTGGATGGCTGAGATCTCCACAGACATCAAGAATCTTAACAATTGGAGTGCTTTTTTTTTCAAAGCTGACTGATTCTAGATCAATTCTTTCTTCCTCTTCCTCTTCCTCTTCCTCTTCTTCTCCTCCTCCTCCTCCTCCTCCTGCCCCCCTCCCTCCCCCCCTTCTCCTCTTCATATGTTTTCCCCTAAGCACTCTTTAAAAGAAAATGAATCAAAAGTGACATGTCCAGAAGTGGTTGAGTTTTATTTTGGAGCCAGAAAGTACTCGGGCTGTACCTGCTTGCCTCCTCCACTTTGCATTTCACTTCTTATGGACTAGAAACATTGGGAAAGTGACCAAAGGAATTTGTGACTGAATGATCAGCAGGTTTCCACCCCCTCCTGCCTTCCTTGTTGCATGCCGGTCAAAAAACTTGGCTCAACAGATGGAGGCTGGGAAGGACCTCAAACAGATGGGTATAACCATGGTATAACATCTGCTTGATAAATCCGATAAATTGAAATTCACAAGACAAGAAGAAGGCAAAGAATCACACCAACAAAGGATCCTGCAGGGCGAGAATGGACCCAGGTAATGTTAGAACATGCCCAGCAAGGCAGTTATAGAAAATCAGTTTTATCAGGCAAAAAGGAAAAGGAATGAGAGTCAACTGGCACCCCAAAGTAGAAGCAATAGAGATTTCCCAGATATTTAATTCAGTCCCTTTTTTAAAAAAAAGTCTCAATCTGCTTGGCCAACATTGACAGAAAGCTTTGTGCAAAGCACTGGGGTGCAAATGGAAAAGGAAGCGGAAGAAATTGTTTTGAAGTTGCTTTAGAGTAAAATGAATCTAGAGAGATTCCATCAAACAGGAAGAGTTCCATTGTGAGGATTGCTCATTGAGTTGCTTAAACTTCGAGTATATTTATTAAAGCACCTTATAATTTTGATGTATCACCTGAATCCAGCAGTAAGTGAAGGTAGCTGTATTGGCAGTCAAAAGAATCCTCAAATTTATATTAGAGCAATACTTTTTTTTGGTCAACCGACAAATCAACCCTAGTCCAATGAAGAGCTTTGAGGAACTTAGGGTCAAGATTTTGGGTAGTCTCCTTTAAGTCCAGGAGGGTAGGTCAAGGAGAATTTGTGGTAAACAAGGAAACAAACCAACTTCTCTTTCTCCATCAAAATTTAAAATCTGCTAGGAGTCCTGTGGCCCTTTGTCCAATTATAAGAAGCTGCCACAAACCTAGGGCATATTTAATCCCTTGAGCAGACTTCCAGTTTGTTTTGCAAGTTGGAATGTTTAATGAATCTATCAAGGTTTGTCTGTTGTTGTTGTTGCTTTGAGAGGGTGTCAAGTCTGTGTTGAGTCCAAGAGACTATCTTGGACAAGTCCCTGCAGTTTTCTTGGCTAGATTTTGGAAGAGATTTGCCTTTCTTTTCCCTTAGGGCTAAGAGAAAGTGGCTGGGGCAAGGTCATCCAGCTGGCTTTGCACCTAAGACAGTTCTAGAACTCATTGCTTCCCAGTTTCTAGTCTGATACCTTAACCACTACACCAGACTGACTTTCTTGGCTAATCATTGGTGCATTTGAGTAAATAAATGCTAATTCTTAATGTCCTTCTTCCTCTATTTTGCAGAGTGCATTAATTTACTTCAGAATCTGGGTTTGTGAGCCTCCTTCCTTCCTTTGATGGGAGAGTGAGATTTCTGCAATAAAATCCTGACCTAAGCCACCACTGATTTTGTCAAGTGCTAAAGTTATGCACTAATATTACACATAATGTCTACACTTAGAATGAAGTGGCCAGAGTGGCCATGTTCATATAAATAAAGCCACCCTACGATTTATTTAGTACACGTGGAATTTGAAAAAAAATGATAAAAAATTATCTGCATATCTATGGTTTATTGGCTGATTGTATAGCTGAGCTTATAGAGGTTAACCAGATCTTCCTTTCCCTTCTCCCAGTGTTGCTGTTATTGTTTTTAATGGCAACATTATTCATATTTGTAGAAGAATTTTAGGGTGAGTGTGTGAAATTCTCCAATCAAACAGTACATTCCTGGTTTGGTCCTGATAAAATTAGAAAGTCAGTTTAATTCAGAGCTTTTGTGAAACCTTGAATCCATCAAATATTCACCACCTCCAGATAATGGGGTGACTTTTATTGTTAAACAACCAAGACCCAGGGGCCCTTCCATATCCATTAGAAACTTTCTCAGGGCCTAATAGAAAATGGGAGGTGCACAAAGTGAGCATCTATGGTTTCCCCCCATCCCACATCCCCAAGTGCAGCCCTCTGTAACTGCAAAACTGAGTTACCTAAGAGTAAAATGTATGGGATAGAAGTGAAAATTTATCATATCTATCACGGGAGAGTAATTAAGCTGTTTCTAATTTGTATTTCCAACTAAGGAAAATGTGGTCAAAGGTAGGTTTTGATTTGGCCGGTTTTGATCCTCTGTGGTGTCCAACTTCTTGAACTTCACTCAGTATCCTAGGAATAGGACCTGATGTATAATTTAATGGTCATGACTAGATGTCTCACAGCCATTTTGATCTCCAACGCCACCAGCCTCCACCCACATTGATTGATGCTAAGGATTGTGAGAGCTGTGGCCTCAACTTTTAGCAGGCACCATCAGATTGCCCAAACATTTGATTTAGAATAGAATTCTTTATTGGCCAAGTGTGACTGGACACACAAGGAATTATATTGACTGTTTCCTAGTATGATTTCATTGCTTATTGTACCCTATAACTATTATTGTTGTACCTTATGATTCTTGATGAGTGTCTCTTTTCCTTTGTGTCCACTGAGAGCATTTGCACCAAGACAAATTCCATGTGTCTCCAATCACACTTGGCCAATAAAAGAATTCTATTCTATATTTAAGGGAGCATCTTTTCTAACTTTTCCTAGAGATGGGATCCAGAATCATACCCAAGAAAAGAAGATGTTCTAATCATTTCCACCTTTACACTCTTATCTCATTATTTTATATCGGATCCCCTTGTGAAGAAAGCTGCCTTTAAGTTCTAAGTTCTGAACTGTATCCAAAATTCTTAAATGCCTTTGAGAAATGGCCTTGGTTACTATCCAAGGTCTCAACTCTCTCCTTACAAAGAGATCCTAAAATGTTCACACAACTTAAAAGGCATCACTTAATGTCTCTTAGGATTTTCCCCCTTTTGGTAGAGATCATTTTCTCTTTGTCCCTTTTCACTGCTGGAATTTGGGGTTAATTTATCTTTGAAGTGTCTTGCATAGATATGTAGTATTCTGGCTTTCTTCTTTTGTAGGCAGGGAGAAAGAGCTGAGATTTCATTTGCACCATTTTCAATGGTGATGTTCTTACAGCATAAAAGCCAACTACCAAGTGATGGGACAGTGAGAGTTGTGGGGTTCAGTTGGGGCTCCCGTTGGCAGAGGCAGATTGTCACAGATGCTGGGGAAATCAAGCCTTGGTTATATTCCTTCACAACACCCTCATTTGAAAAAATATATGTTTTGCAAAAGGCTACAAGTATGTACCTGCATTACTGCATTCTGTTGGCTATTTAATTTGAAGTTAAATTCAACCCTCCCTTAAGCAATTGTTCATACCTTTTTACAAAAGGGGTATTAAGGTTAGAGGAAAGGAGATTTACCAGAGGTTGTTACCCCTTTTCATTCATTGCTTTTTTCTCTGTCTCTTCTAGAAGCTGGTTTGGCCTGTAACACCAGCTCATAAACCATGATTACAAGCTGCAACATCTGGGTTAAAACCAGCACAACTTCATAATAATATGGAGGATGCCTTAGTGCTAAGCATGAATCCAACCGGGTTTTATTTTTCTCTAGCGCATTTCTGATTAATTTCTGTATTTCCAGATCCTAAGGGTTCAAGAGGAGAAGATGCCTGGCCTTCTTCTTTCAGTTACGAATTAGGAAGTGGAGAAAGAGTGAGAAAACTATCACAAAAGAAAAGGAAGAGAGGGATATTATCACTGTTTCCCAATATCGTGGAAGAATTGAATAAATGAAACAAAACCCAGAGAAAGGTAATGGCACACACACAGAGACACACAGAGACACAGACACAGACAAACACACACACAATGGGCTTAGTGTGTAGAGATTAATTTTCCCCACTTCTCCTGCCCTTCTTATAGAATATAGTATCACTTCCTTTATTTACCTGCAGTTCACTTAATTAACTCAGTTCCCTACCAAATTGAGACAATAGAGTAAAATACAACACACAACTCCAGGAGCTGGGCCTTTATCAGCTACAATGTGGTTGACAAGTTGCCACAAGACCATTCCTTGATCTTTCACCCAGGGTAACAATAAGAAGTTCCCCCTCCCTTTCCTAACCCCCCATAGGTATATTGTTAACACAACAATGAGGTCTTAATACCAGTTGTAGGAAAGGCCCTACCTCAATCAAGGAGTAGGTAAACCTGACCAGCTCTGGGTTTTTTTAATGCTTTGTTTCATAGTACCAGTCCTCATTGGGTACTAAAGAGACTCGAATTCCCAAAATCTCCACTCACAAGCCCATCTCCAGGGTATTTTGTGCAAGGTCAATATACTATACATATACATATACATATACATATACATATACATATACATAACATATACATATACATATACATATACATATACACATATATATATGAGGGGACAGAGATAAAGATAAGGATGCTCCTTCCACAAGCTGGAAACCTGATTGGGCAAAAAAAAAATCCAACCAATCAAGAATAAGAAAAGTATATATAATATATAATATAATTATAATATAATAAATATAATATAATATAATATAATATAATATAATATAATATAATATAATATAATATAATATAATATAATATAATATAATATAATATAATATCATATCATATCATATCATATCATATCATATCATATCATATATAGATATATAATTATAATATAATTATAATATATCATATTATATCATATCATATCATATATACACACATACATACATACACATATATATCATACATATACGTATACATACATATATACATATTAATTATAATATCATATCATATCATATATCATATATACATATATATATATACATATATACATACATACATACATACATACACATACACATACACATATACATATACATATATATATATATTCTTCTTACCTGAGTGCAGTCCTCTTAGGGAACCCCCAAGCTGGTGTTTCTCTAAATTCTCTGGGCCTATTTAAAAATTTAGAGAGAGAGGGAGAGACTTAACTTTTGTGGTTTGGAAACCTCTCTCTCTCTCATTTTAAGCGGGAGACCCTTTTCTACGTTCAAAGCCCACCCCGACACGGAAGCCGGAGGAAGAACGGGGCGCCGCTGCCCTGTCCCTTCTCCACCCTGCGGAGCTCCAGAGTGAGGAGAACCAGATCCCTGGAGCCGGGCAGTGGCTATTTGGAGATATATACGGAATATGTGGAGAGAGAGAGAGAGAGAGAGAGAAGGGGGATAATTGGAGTGCTTAGAGAACCAACAAACCGGAGCTGCGAAGTCTTTTGCAGCCCCATCGCCTGAACGGTGCCAAGGAAAGAAAAGAGGAGCCGGGAAGGGGGGGCGGGCGGTGGATAACTAGGAAGCTGGAAAGTGGAGAGGGGGGTGGAGTTGTGCGATGGCGGAGCGCGGGTGCTCCGGGCTGGATAAAGAGCGATTGTCCGGAGAAGAACAAGAGGCCCCCCCCCGGCTGGGAAGGCGGGCCAGTCCCCGTGGCCCGAGAGAGCGAGCGCCCGACTGCACGGTTAACTGAACTTGAACTTGGGTGGGTGAGGGCGAAACTTCGTTGCTGAGAAATCTTAAGGGGCACCTACGGGGCGGCCTGTCTGAGGCTGGGAAGGGAAGAAGGAGGGGGCTGTTTCCCTGTTTTTCTCAGGACCTCCGTCCCTGCACGGAATACTAAATGAGGCTAGCCCTCTGTTCCCCCCCACCCCAAAAGCAGAGCCGGTGCGGAGAAGGGAAGCCGCGCACACCCAAACACTGGTGCGATTCAGTCTCTTCGGGTTGGGGAGGCAGCGTCTCTCTCTCTCTCTCTCTCTCTCTCTTTTTTCCATCTCTCTCCCTCTCCCCTTTAAAGTACAGTTAATTGAGCCGGGGGCACAACCTCCAACGCCCCTTCCTCCAACGGCATTGCAATTAAACCTCTGATTTATTCAAAACCCATCCCCACCCTTTCTTCCCCGGTACAATGCCAGCCCACTTTTCTCATGCACACCCCCTGCTGAAGAAGAAGAAGAAGAAGAAGAAGAAGAAGAAGAAGAAGAAGAAGAAGAAGAAGAAGAAGAAGAAGAAGAAGAGAAGAGGAGGAGGAGGAGGAGGAGGAGGAGGAGGAGGAGGAGAGGAGGAGGAGGAGGAGGAGGAGGAGGAGGAGGGAGGAGGAGGAGGAGGAGGATGCTAGGGAAATAAAAGCTGAATAACCAGCCAAAGAAATGAAAGGGGGCCTTACAGAAATGCCTGAGGCTGCTTTCCTTCCCCACCCCTAACCCTGGCGGGGATGAGGGAGAAGAGGAAGGCACTTTAGAAGCACCTACAGAGAGCTGAGGCGCCCTCTCCCTGCTTTCTATGCGGGTGGGCATTATCGCCTTCGGGAGGAAAGGAAGGTGCATCATTCTTCCATCCAGGTCCTTTGGAGAGAGAGACAGACAGAGAGAGTAATTTTCACTGAAGCTCACAATGTTGTTTCCTGTGCCACTGACTTCAAACCACCACTTCCACCTCAAATCACCATCCACCCCTGCAAGGAAAGGGAAATAAATGGATATAGAATAAGATTGGAGGAACGATGGCCTTGCTCCCATTTTGGGGAAGGAGAGGAACAATCCTAATTCCATCCCAGACAGAAAGTGGGGTACTCCTGAACTAAGTCTGGATACAGACTCTTCTAGTGGAATCTCTTGTTTGAATACCCCTTTCAATCATCTGCTTCTTCCATCCTGTCTTCTTCAACTTTGCTCAGATTTATTGATTTGTAAAATTGATTGGCCGCCATCCAGTCAACCCGACTCTACCCTGAACTGAAGAATTATAGGGTCATAAAAAGGAGTTTTATTGGGCGCCCGTTTTACCACAAGGTAACTCTGGATAGCTTGCAATCATTATAATAGTTGTAGGGATTTTAATTTTACCTCTCCCTCCCTTCCTCCCCCCTATCTACCTACCTACCTACCTATAATATGTATAATATATATAATGGTAGATAGATGATAGGTAGATGATAGTTGATATAGATGATGGATAGATGGATGATAGATGTAGGTAGGTAGATAATATCAAATGCTATAATTCAATTACAAGGTGGGGGCAGGAATGAAGCCAAGCAGAACAAGACGAGAGCTTCCTCTACTTTTTATGGTAAGACTGTAGTTGGCCATGAAGTTCCCAGTGAGTTATGCATAGTCCGCTGAATGATGGTCTAGCTTTCATGCACAAGAGGAAAGAGTCCATGCGTCTTCTGGAGACTTGGTTCCTTCCAAGGAAGTGTGAACCAACCTCAGCCGCACATCACAAGCTAGGAAACTTTGGTACGAATGGAGTTTCCTACAGTGGTAGTATTCAAATTTTTTTTACTACCAGTTCTCTGGGTGTGGCTTGGTGGGTGTGGCAGGGGAAGGATACTGCAAAGCCTCCATTCCTTCCCCACCCCACTAACCTGCTTTGCAGCTCCGTTCTCCTGTTCAGGGCAACCAAAGAAGACCCAGATGATCAGCTGGGACTCAATGGAGGCAGAGAAGAGATGGGGTTGGCGGGCCCAGTCAGAGGTGGGATTTGCCTTCCAGTTCTCCAGAATTGGTCAGACTGCTGAATACCAACCACCTCTGGTGTCCTAGCCTGGTGATAGAACTTCCAGAAGGGAA